>CM028339.1:32264605-33560438 GCA_016647705.1 Eucommia ulmoides
TTTAGAACTCAAAATCGTGAAATTTTGAAAGACTATGGCTCACTAAAAAATTTCAATTTTGCTACTCTTATGAAAAACGCAAAATCATTAAAAATTAAAAAGTATATTATATAGCTCAAAGAAAAAAAAAATTGATTTTGTCAATTTAATGAAAAACTCAAAATCGTAAAATTTTAAAGTTAAACCTCTCTAAAAATACATGATTTCAAAAAAATTACAAAAAACTCGAAACCATTAAATTTTGAAAGCATCTGGCTCATTGAAAATCATGATTGCAACAAATTTTATAAAAAAAAACTCAAGATTATGAAAGTTTGAAAGGTATAGCTCATTGAAAAATCTCGATTTTGTCACATTTACGAAAAACTCAAAATCGTTAAGAAGGCTATACCTCAAAGGAAAAAACTCGATTACGCAAATTTTATAAAGAGAACAAAATTTTGAAAGTTTGAAAGCCTATGACTCACCGAAAATACACGATTTCAAAAAATTTAAGAAATTCAAACTCATGAAATTTTGAAAGGTTATAGTTCACTGAAAAAAACTCTATTTTGCTAATTTTATGAAAAACTCAAAATTATAAAAAATTTAAAGGCTAATCCCACTGAAATGCACAATCTTATCACTTTTATGACAAACTCAAAATCGTGAATTTTTCAAAGGCTATATAGCACACGGAAAAAATTCAATTTTTGCACTCTGTTAAAAAACTCAAAATCATGATGTTTTGAAGTGCTAGAGCTCACAAAAAAAATTTAATTTAGCCAATTTTATGAAAAACTCAAAGTTGTAAAATTTTGAAAGGCTATAACTAGCCAAAAAAATTGATTTAACTAATTTTATGAGAAAATGAAAATCATAAATTTTTAAAAGGTTATAGCTAAACCCCCCCCCCCCCCAGATATTGTCAGTATTATGAAACACTCAAAATCGTGAAATTTAAAAGACTATAGGTTACCGAAAAACTCAATTTTTGTCATTTTGATTTGAAAGTGAAAATAATGAAAGTTTGAAAAGTTATAGCTCAAAGAAAAAACTCGATTTTGCAAATTTTATGAAAATTTTGGAATCGTGAAATTTTAGAAGACCATAGCTCATTGGAAAAGCCTGATTTTGCGCTTATAAAAAAGAAATTAAAATCATGAAATTTTGAAAGATTGATCACAAAAAAAACTTAATTTCGTCAATTTTATAAAAAACTTAATATTGATTCTAAGATTTTGATGAACAATTAAATGTTGATATTTTTTGTGGAACTAACGATTTTATTGAGTATTTCAGTTTATTAGTTCTAGTGATGAAAATGATCATGAAGATATTGTGACAATGCTAAAGATGGTGACAAAGATGATGGAAGATTAAGAGTTTGAAGAAATTGAAGAACTTAGGGAAAATAATTCAGATTAAATTTTAACTCTTAATGTATCCTGATTAGGATCACATACGACACAAAATATTTTTCAAAATTATGTGTATTTTTATAGGATCCTAATTTATTTAAATTATTTGCTCTTATGGGTAATTGAAAAAAAAATAAAGATAATTGATTAAAATTGAATTTAAGATTTAGTGGAGTTAATCGAGAAAAAAAAAATCGATTACAGGGGCAAAAACGTCGAAGAAATTGAATAAAAATAAATTAAGGAGAGGTGTTCCAAAAATGATCGATCGATAGGTAAGTCGACCTGTGTTTATGAGGCAAACTCTTTGAATTGTTCGGTCGACAGGTAAGTCAACTTATGCTTTAAAAAGGAACTCTTTGAATCGGTCGATCGACAGGTAGGTTGATCTATGGCCAAAAGAGGAACTCTCTGGATCTCTAAGTCGATAGATAGGTTGCCTTGTAAAACTCTTTGAATTGTTCAGTCGACAGATGAATATGGGCGGTGGACCAATGGATGAAGAGTTTTTGGCTTGGGCTACATTCTGAATCAGGCGGTCGATAGATAAGCCTTAGTCGGTTAACCGATGGATGAAGAGTTTTTGGCTTGGGCTATAATTTGAATTGGACGGTCGATAGATGGGCCTTAGTTAGTCGACAGATGGAGTTGTTTCAGGATTTATGAAATTTTAAATTTTATTCAAAAAGTAGCCGTTACTAGCCGTTTTATGGTTAAGATATGCTAGATATCTTAGAGGTCTGATATGTTTTGAGTTATTTAATTAATATTTAATTATCCCTATAGATTGGTTCAAGTAATTTTGATATTTCTCAATTTGGTACATGTAATTCTTTCTATCTTATCTAATTGAGATTAAATAAAAGTTTGAGGGATTTAATTGAATATTTTAATAGATATTTTAAGTGAATTATACCAGGAATAAATCATTCTGATATAGAGGGTCTATTGGTGTAATTAAATGTTATGATTTATGAGAACTAGCCGTTATAGAGCTTGTTTCAAGTGACTTTAAATAGACTTGCAGATTTCACATGTTAATAAATATAATTAATTAAGATAATCCCAATCATTCTGAGTTATTCAACTTTCGTGCTTTCTAAGAATAATAATACTGAATGCATTGTGAGATCTTTCTTGAGATTTGATTTTGAGAAATATTTGTTGTGGATTATTGCTATTACCGATCTGAAGTGTCATTGCTATTCTAATAATTATTCTTTCTGTGGAATTCTTGTGAGATCATTCCAAATTACTTACTATTAATTATTGCTTGATTCTATTATTTATTATTTGGAATTTAATTTTTGAAATTATTTTTCGGATTTTTTATTGAAAATTATTTTTGAAACAATTTCTTGAGAAAATATGATTACGTGCTTAATGAACTGCTTGCTACCCATATTTATTTATAAGATTTTGAAATTCTCAATTTTCTATCACTAGTATCGGGACATTAATTGAGTTTGAATTTATTTGGGGGTGGTAGAAGCTCTTAGTGAGAAAATCACTTATCAATTGTTTGTAATTGGTGAGTTGAGTGTCGGATTAGATACTACTGGGAATGTCTAATCAAGGGTAGATGGTTCCAATCTCTTCCGGTAAAGAGATTGAGATTTTGATCTTTACCTAGAGTATAAAAAAATTAGGTTTTAATTCTTCTTTTATAGAATTGTGAGTGAATTGTAAAAGTTCAATCCTTACCAAGTAAAAGGATATTTAGAGCGTGTTTGTGTGAGGTTTAATTCTTGAGCCTAAGGTACAAAAAGGATTAAGTTGTGATTCTCCTTGTAATAGAATTAGGTTAATCTTCCGCTTGGTAAAAAAATAGAGGTTATTCCTTAGCCTGTGAAAAGGAATTGAAAAGGTTGATTCTGAGCCTGCGAAAAGAATCTTTGTGAGGGTTTGGTTCCTATCTTTAAAAAACTCTTGAGTTTAGTGGGTGCAACTCTCCGCGGAACTCGGGAGATTGGATTAGCCAAGAGTAATTTGGTGAACCAATATAAATTTTTGTGTGCTGCATTATTTATATTTTGTTGTTTGGGTGTGCACTTAGTTGATAACACATATCCGTTGCTATAAAAGATAATAATTAATTTTAGGATAAAATTAATTGTTTAATTTTTGAAGTATTATATTCTGATAATTTTTTAATGCTACCCAGTTGATCAGAGCTCAGAGGCTAGAAATCCTGAACACATGGAAAGTACCTCTCACCCCTCTTCTTTAATTGAAAGGGAGAAAAGACCAATTGAATCTCCAAAGCCGGTGAGCTTCTAAGCTTTATCTGAAAACTCTTTCCTTTTTTGTTGCCTTAAACTCCTTTTGATCGCTATTGTTGAATCAGATTGCTGCAGATGTCCCCTCATCCTCTTCTGATGCCATTATCCCTCAAGCTAGTGAGCTCTGACGTAGACCCTTCAATCCTCATCAATTGCAAAGAGTCATTGTTGGCCTCCCTGAACCTAACCAAACTGAGAATGACCACCCTCTTAACAGAGCAAGAGAATCATGAAATTCTTCAGGGAATGCCCTAGCCCAACTGAAAGAAGCCAATTCATCCCCCCCTCTTGGGTAGCTCACTGGACCAACACTTAAATCATAAAATTTTGAAAGGTTATTACCCATCGAAAAGCACGATATTGTCTTTTTCTATGAAAAACTCAAAATCATAAATTTTGAAAAGCTATAGCTCTCCCTAAAAAAATAAAAAAATAAATCTATGTTGCCACTTTTATTAAAAACTCAAAATCATTAAATTTTCAAAGGCTATGTAGTTAACAGAAAAAACATGATTTCACAAATTTTATGACAAACACAAAATCATGAAACTTTGAAAGGTCATAACTCACGAAAAAATTCGGATTTTCCTAATTCTATAGAAAAATCAAAATCATGAAATTTTGAAAGGTTATAACTCACTGAAAATAAATAATTTTATTAATTTTATGAAACACTAAAAATCATAAAATTTTGAAATACTGTAGCTCACAAAAAAAAAAAAAAAAACTCGATTTCGCTAATTAAATGAGAGAGTCAAAATTGAAATTTTGAAAGGCTATAGTTCACCGAAAATCAAGATATTTTCACTTTTATGAAAAACTTAAAATCTTAAAATTTTGAAAGCCTATAGCTCGCCAAAAAAATGGATTTTTTTCAATTCTATTAAAAACTCCAAATCATAAAATTTTTAAAGGCTGTAACTCACAAAAAAAATGTGCTTTTGCCAATTTTATGAAAAATTAAAAATCGTGAAACTTTGAAATACCATTGATCAATGGAAAAGATTGACTTTTCCACTTCTATGAAAAACTTAAAATCATGAAATTTTGAAAGGAACTCATAAAATTTTGAAAGGCTATAACTTATCACAAAAACTCGATTTCGCTAATTTTGTGAAAACACTAAAAATCATAAAATTTTTAAAAGACTATAGCTCACCAAAAAGCATGATATCGTCACTTTTATAAGAGAAAAAAAAAAGAAACTCAATATCATGAAATTTTGAAAGGTTATCACTCACCGAAAAAACTCAATTTTGCTACTTGTATTAAAAATTCGAAATCATGAATTTTTCAAAGGTTAAGCTCATAGAAAAAATACAATTTCACAAATTTTATGAAAAACACTAAATCATGGAACTTTGAAATAGCTAATTGGAAAGGTTTGATTTTGTCACCTCTATACCTTACCGAAGGTACATGATTTCTCTAATTTTATGAAATACACAAAAACATGAAATGTTGAAAGGTTATATCTCACCGAAAAAAAAACTTGATTTTACTAATTTTATGAAATACTAAAAATCGTGAAATTTTGAAAAACTAAGCTTATAGAAAAAACTCGATTTCGCTAATTTTATTAAAAACAAAAACTCAAAATCGTGAAATTTTAAGGTTATAGCTCACTCAAAATACATGATTTCACAAAATTTAAGAAAAACTCAAAATCTTGAAATTTTTAAAGTTATGGCTTAACAAAAATACATGATTTTGTTAATTTTATGAAAAACTCAAAATTGTGAAAATTTCAAAGGCTGTAGCTCAACAAAAAAACTCATTTTTTCAAATTTATAAAAAAACTAAAAATTGTGAATTGATCGCCTAAAATACATGATTTCGCAAAATTTATGAAAACTCAAACTTGTGAAATTTTAGAAGGTTATAACTAGACGGGGGAAAAAAATCGATTTCACTAACTTTATGAAAAGTAAAAATCATAAAATTTTGTAAGGTTATAACTCACTGAAAAGCCCGACATTGTCACTTTTATGAAAAACTTTAAATCGTGAAATTTTAAAAAGTTATAGCTCACCGAAAAAACCCTAAATTTTTCTATTTCTATTAAAAACTCGAACATGTATGTAATTTTGAAAGGTTATAACTCAGAAAAAATTCAATTTTCTCAAATTTATGAAAAATCAAAATCATAAAGTTTAGAAAAGTTCATAACTTACCGAAAATACAAGGTTTCACAAAATTTATGAAAATTCAAATTCGTGAAATTTTAAAAGCCTATAACTCAAAGAAAAAGACTCGATTTCGCAAATTTTATATAGAACTCAAAATAATAAAATTTTTAAAGGCTATTGCTCGCTAAAAAGCACGATATTGTCACTTTTATGAAAAATTAAAATTGTGAAATGCTATTATCGAAAAAACTCGATTTTGCTGCTTCTATGAAGAGCTCAAAATTATGAAATGCTGAAAGGCTACAACTCAAATAAAAAGAAGTAGATTTCGACAATTTTTACAAAATTCAAAATCGTGAAATTTTGAAAAGTCATAACTCACCAAAAAAGTCTGATTTTTGCCCCTTTTTTGAAAACTCAAAATCGTTAAATTTTGAGTTTTCATAAAACTCGATTTGCCACTTCTATGAAAACTCGAAATCATTAAATTTTAAAAAGCAAGCTCACAAGTAATACTTGATTTTACAAATTTTATGAAAAATTCAAAATCGTAAAATTTTGAAAGAGTATAGCTCACCAAAGAAACTAGATTTCTGAAAATTTATGGAAAACTCAAAATTTCAAAAAAATTTAAAGGCTAAAAATTCACCAAAAAACACGATATTGTCTCTAAAAAAATCAAAATATATCATGAAATTTTGAAAGGCTTGAGCACCGGAAAAACTCAATTTTTCTACTTCTTTGAAAAACTCAAAATCATGAAAATTGAAAAGGCTATAGTTCACAAAAAAAAAAAAAAAAAAAAATTGATTTTGCCAATTTTATGAAAACTCACAATCATAGAATTTTGAAAATCCATAACTCACCAAAAAAAGTCAATTTCGTCAATTTTATGAATAACACAAAATCGTAAAATTTTGAAAGGCAATGACTCTAGGAATATACATGATGTTGGCCCAATGATCTACTGAAGAGGGAGGTGAATTGAGTAGTTTCAAAACTTTAAACAATTAAATCTTTAACAGAAGTTATCAATTTTTCTAATTGCTTATTATATTGTTAAGCAGTGGAAATATATTTAACTAAGTGCATAACCAAACAACAGAAATATAACAAAGTAGTACACGACAATTTATCCTGGTTCGATAAGCTACTCTTACCTACATCTAGTTCCCCGAGCTCCACAGGGATTTTGCAATCCACTAACCCTGATTCTTATCTATGGTAATGTTGCCCCAGTAGAATACTCAAGATGGGGGGTGAATTAGGTAATTAAAAAATTATCAGAATAAAATGCAATAAATCAAATAATTAATTTTAAACCTAAATTAATTATTATCTTTATAACACAGCGGAATAATATAATCAACTAAGTGCACACCCAAACAACAAAAATAGTAAAGTAAATATAGCAGCGCACAAAAGATTTATACCAGTTCACCAAGCTACTCTTGGGTAATCCAGTTCCCCGAGCTCCACGGAGGTCGCACCAACTAAAACCAAGATCCCTTTAAAGGTAGGAATCAAACCCGCACACCGATTCTTTTACAGGCTCAGAATCAACGTTTATAATATTTTTTTCACAAGCTAAGGAAGAACCTCTACTTTTCACAGGTTAAAGAATAACCTAATTCTTTTTTAACACTAAGGCACAAGAATCAAAATCTCTCAAAACACTCCAACTATCATTTTCACAAGTAAGGATGGAACTTTTACAAATTACTTACAACGCAATTTTTAGCTAGGAAGAATCACTACCTCAATCTCTTTACGAGAAGAGATTGAAACCCAACTACCCCTGATTAAATACTCCCAATAGTATTTAATCCGTCACAACTCACCAATACAAAAATTGATAAGAAGTAAATCTCACTCAGAGCTTCTACCACCGCAGATAAACATTAACTCAATTAATATCTCAACTAGTGATAGAAATACGTGAGATACAAAAATATGATTTCAACAAGATATGGGTAGCAAATTTGAGTATGTAATCAGATTCAAGAAATTGTTTGTAAAAAATATTTTCTTAAAAAATCAGAAACATTTTCTAAGATTAATTTCCAAATATAGAATAATAAACAAATAATAAGCAATATGGAAAGATCTCACATGGAATCCACAAAAATAATGATTAGAACAATATAGTTTCAAATCCGGTATCAGCAAAAAATGATCGCAATTGATTCTGAAAATCACTCTTAGAAAAGCTCATAATATCATAGAATAATAACTTTTATAAAAGCTCACAAATGATATAAACTATTTTATCTCTCTCAATGAATGATTAGTTTCTAATTAAAATTCGCAGGTCTATTTAAAGGAATATGTAATCAACCTTCTAACGGCTTGTTTACATGTGTCATGATAATTAAAAACTCTTATAGACCCCTTATATCATAGGGACTTCATTTAAGTTCCATTCAACTTAAAAACATATTTCAAATCTCTCAATTAAACCCTCAAAGTATTTCTCAATCTTAATAAATAAGTATAGAATCTATTTCAAGTACTAAATTGAGAAACATTAATATTTAATGAACCATATTAATAGGATTTAATTAGTATATGAACCATATCTTAAATATAGAGAATATCCCCGAAATCTCTCTCAAATCCTAATAAAAAATTACTACTCGTGGATATAATCTCGAATCAACCTGTATCCTGAAACAGCGCGTTTAATTGATTGCCCAATTCAGGTTGTAGCCAAACTATCACTGTGGCGTACATCGGTCGACCGCCCGGTCGACTCACAAATTCAAAGAGTTTAGCAGTACTTCACCGGTCGACCTATCGATTGACTTATTGATTCAGAGAGTTCAGCCTTCTTGGCCGATCGACCTGTCGGTCGACTTTAAGATACAGGATGTTACAGCTTCTTTGTCCGGTCGACTCACCAGTCGACTGTTGTCACTGGATCTTTTTTCTGAATATGTTTTTAACTTATTTTCTTTTACAATTTCGCCCCTTTAACCATTTTCTTCTCTTGATTAGCTCCACTAATATTCTTATATTTCATTTTAGTCATTCAAAATTATTTTTTCTTATTTCACATAGGAGCAAATAATTTATCTTAATCAAAACACACATAAAAGATAAAATACTTTTTGTGCCATGTGTGTGTTTCTAAATGGAAAATTAAGAGTTAAGATTCACCTGGGTTGTTTTTTCTAATTTCTTCAAACTGTTAATTCTTCTTCATCATCTTGACATCTTCATTTCTCATCCATTTAATTTGACGTCTTCATTACTGGAACTTTAAATCACTCAATTAAATATTAGTTCCATCAAAATATCAATACTTAATTATTCATCAAAATCTTAGAATCAACAGGGAGGAACCAAACCCTTATAATCATTTTCACAAGCTCAGGATTAACCTAATTCTGTTTACAAGCTCAGAATCAAACCTTTACACTCTTATATACTATTACACTTATCCTTTTCACAGGCTTAGGAAAAATCTTATCTTTTTATTAGGTTAAAGACGAACTTAATTCTATTACCGGAAGAATCAAAACTTAATCCTTTCAACATGCTAAGAATCAAACCTAATTTTTTTCACAGGCTAAAGATCAAACTCTAACCACCCTGATTAGACATTATCACAAATATGTCTAATCCACTCTTTTTCACAAATACAAAAAAAAAAAAAAAAAAAAAAAAAAAAAAGAAGTCAACAATTCCTTCCCATAGGAGCTTCCACCACCTCAAAACAGTTATCCTCAATTAATGTCTTGAATACTAAGGAGAAAACAAATATGATTTTAATCAATTTAAGCACAATGTATATTTAAATCAAATTATCAAGTAAAATCGTTTCACAAGATATTTCAAGTTTAAACAACGAGAAAACGATTTTATCACGAAAAACATGTTTCACAAAATATTCAAGATTTTCAAAATAGAAAATGGATTTTCATACAAATGTAAGATAAGAACGATCTTACTAGGATTCCTTTGTAAGTTATAAAGACAATATGTAGCTTGCAAACCGGTGGCAAAAACGTTTTCACGCTTTGATCAAGAATTCTTTTAAAATCATTCTTTCAAAAATATTTCAGCGAAAAAATACTCTCAATTAAGCAAAGGCTAATTTAAACTCTTTGTTCTTGATTGATTAAAGTTGAAAATGCTAGTCTCCTTATATTTAACTTAAACTATGCCTATAACGGTTCGTTTCCAAAAGATATATAAACAAAATAGCACATATGAACCCCATATATCATATAGATTTATAATGGCTATATTTGAACAAAAATATAACTGTTAAAACTCTCAATTTAGTTCCAAAAATAATTTGATCTAAGTCAATGAATGTATATAAAGAATTTTATTGCAAAATTAGAAAGTATATGGACTAAATCGCAAGGTCAAATAAAATCATATAAATCTCTTTCATAACTTTGACCTCAAATATTTTCCACCCAAATATTAATATTTATACTCAAAATTCGCAGGTTTAATTATAGGAATTTCAAAGATATCTTATAATAGCTATTTTTCAAAAGATATTATCAAAAATTACTCTTTTAGACCCCTTATTTAAATCTAGCTTACAACTGCTAGTTTGGCCATAAGATTAGACCAAAAATGACATTCTAATACCCCATATATAATATACTATCAATATAGATATACTTCATTTAAAAATACTTTTAGAAAAAATTGATTTGGTCCCAAAAATATTATAGATTCAAAACACTTAAAAATAAGAAGTAGTTTTATTAATTCAATTCAAAAATAAATAATATATGGACCAAATTGATAGGATCTTAGTGATATATGATATATAATAATAATATACTCAAATTCCCAAAATATCTCAATTTCAAACGTTCAAACACATAGGATTTGGTAAAAGATCTTTCAAAACCAAAATATTCACACAAACTATTATGCAACCATCGGTTGACTAGCCTCAATTTGGTGACCAACCTCAATTTGGTAGATCTACCCCTGTGCAAAGGTCTAGTTTTTTACCCTTGCACCTTCTCCAATCGGTTGACCGATCCATCCATTAAGTTTTCCTCATTTTCTCCATTTTAGCCACCGGTTGCTTAAGTCGACCGACCATTCTTGTCGGTTGACCGAATTGGTTAGTAGGTTCGTATTTTAACCTCTTTAACCTACTATTTTTGTTAGTCAACCGATCCATTTTGTTGGTTGACTGAATTGACCAGAAACTCACATTTTTATGTGTCAAAAATATTTTTTCAAATTACCTCTTAATCAAAAATATTTTTACTATTTTAACACTTTATAAAAATCATTTAGAATCTTAAACTTATCACTTCTTATCATAACGCGTATCAGATTACTTATTTTAAAGTGTCGTGCATTATCTTAATTTGAGTTGTATTAAGAGTATAAGAGTAATGAGTTATTTTTGCCTAATAGTCTTCAATATCTTCAATGCTTCAAAAATCTTTAATGTCTTCACTTTGCACCCAACTTGAATCGCCTCATAAATTCTTTGCCTTTGTAAATCTTCAACGATTACTTCTTTTTTATTCATTCTTTTTCACATTTAAACATATAGAATTTATAATCTGAAACCACTCAATAAATCCATTAGTTTCATAAAACATCAATATTCAATAGTCCATCAAAACATAAGGTTCAACACATGATTTCGACAATTTATAAAAAACTTAAAATTTTGAAATTTTGAAAAGCTAGTTCACCGAAAAGTATAATATTGTCACTTTTATGAAAAGTTAAAAATTGTAAAATTTTAAAAGACTGACTCACAGAAAAACTCAAGTTTGCCAATTTTATGAAAAACTCAAAATTATGAAAAGTTATAGCTCAAAAAAAAAAAAAAAAAAAAAAAAAAGAAAAAAAGAAAAAAGACAAACCTGATTTCATAAATTTTTGGGAAAACTCAAAATCGTGAAATTTTGACATACTATAGCTCATAAAAAAAAACTAGATTTTGCCACTTCTACAAAAAAAACTCAAAATGATGGAATTTCAAAGGCTATATAGCTCACCAAAAAGCATGATATTGTTAATTTACTCACCAAAAAAACTTGATTTTGTCACTTCTATGAAAAACTCAAAATATGTTTTAGGGTTTATCGATCCGAACACATTAAATGTTGGGGCGTCCCCTAATAGCGACACGCTACATTACCACCGCCTAAATGTAGTGAGAAATGAGTAAGGGTGGGCTAGAGCATCACGTGAAAGTGACGTATCATGTTTTCTCCCAGATACGGTGTCAAATGAGCAAGAGTTGTCACATTATGGTGGAATGGTACGGATAAAGAAGTTAGTCTATGAGAATAAGCTTAGGTTAGCAACTGAGAATATAGTCACTTTGACGAGTACGACTAGAGAATTGGTGGACATGATGAGCAGAAAGATGATTAATATTCTTTGCTTGCTAAAAACTAAGTGGGTTGGCGAGAGGTCTAAAGAAATTCAGAGTACGAGGTATAATTTATGGTATACGAGGAAGGACAAGTATAGGAATGAGGTGGGTATAATGGGAGATAGGGATTTAAAAATAGTATGGTCGATATTAGGAGAATTAGGGATATGATGATGGTTATGAAGCTGGTGGTTGGAGGGGAGGTAATTAACATTATTAATGTGTATGCTCTCCAAGTGGGACTATAAGACAATGTTAAACGAGAATTATAGGAGAATATGGATGAAGTTGTTTAAAGTATACCTAAGTAAGAAAAAATATTTATTGGGAAAGATTTAAATGGATATGTAAGGAAGGAAATGGGGACTTTTGAGAAAGTACAAGGTGATTATGGATTTGGGAAAAAATGAGTGAGATGATTTTAGATTTTACTATAGCGTATGATTTAGTTATTTTAAATACATGTTTTTGGAAGAGAAATGAGTACCTTATCACATTTAAGAGTGGACAGAGGAATAACCAAATAGACTTTATCCTTATTAAAACAAGAGATCGTTTAATATGAAAAGACTGTAAAATCATACCTAGAGAGCGTATTGCTACACAATATAGACTGATGGTAACCGATTTGAAGTTTCAAAGGTGGAAGCGGGAATATAAGATAAATAGGCATGCAGAGATACGTTGGAGAGATCTAAGAGGTGAAAAAATAGAGTTGTTTAAGGATAAAATAAGCCATGATAAGTTATGGAAGAAACATGAGGAAGTGAACAAAATGAATGGTGATATGGCGAGTCGTAATAGAAAAATAGAAAGATAAGTTTTTGGAGTTTACAAAGGAAGGGGACCACAATATAAATAAAGTTGGTGGTGGAATGAGGAGGTCCCAAAAGTCATTCATGACAAGAAAATATCTAATAAAGTATGGCAAAAATATCGAAGCAGGGCTACTTGGAAAAAGTATAAACATGCAAAAAATGAGACAAGAAAAGTAATTAAAGAATCAAAATTTCGGGTGTACGATAATTTGTATCAAAAGTTAGATACAAAAGTTGAAGAAAGGGACATATTTAAACTCGCTAAGCGACTTGAACAAAAGATTGGAGATATAAGAAGTGTCAGATGCATCAAAGACACTAATGAGAAGGTCTTGGGGAAGGATGAAAAGATTATGAAACAATGAAAAAATTATTTTTAGTTTATTTTGTGGGAACAATGTTGAGGAATCTAAATTAGAGATGCCTAGTTTACTTTCAGATAGGATTTATAGGTTTCTTAGAAGAATCGGGGTTTCGGAAGTTAGAATAGCACTAAGGAAGATAAAGATTGGAAAGATAGTAGAACTAGATGAGATTCCTATAGAGGTGTGGAAAGGTTTGGGAGATCTTGGAATAAAGTGGCTGACTAGACTTTTCAATGACATTTTGAGCACTAAAAGAATTCCTGATAACTGGAGGAGGAGTTCTTAGCCCGTATTTATTAAAATAAAGGGGATGTTCAAAGTTACGCGAACTATCGGGGTATAAAACTTGTGAGTCATACTGTGAAACTTTGGGAGAGAGTGATAGAATGTAGAATATGACATAAAACGAGCATAGAAGAGGACCAATTTAGATTTATGCCCAACGGATCAACTATTGAAGCTTTTGATTTACTTATGAGATTAATGAAGAAATATAGAGAAAAGAAGAACGATTTAAATATAGTATTTGTAAACCTGAAAAAGGCTTATGATTGCGTACCTGGAGAAGTTTTATGATGAGTGTTAGAAAAGAAATATGTATCCAATGTATATATTGAGGTAATTAAGGATATGTACGAAGGTATAATCACTAGTATTCGAATAGAAGAAGATAATACTTGTGCATTTCCTATTAATATAGGGTTACATCAAATATCGTCTTTAAGTCCTTACCTCTTCATTCTAGTGATAGATGAGCTCACAAAACATATTCAAGATAGAGAGTACCTTGGAGTATATTGTTTACGGATGACATAGTACTAGTTAATGAAAATAGAATAGGTATTAATACTAAATAAGAAAGATAGAAAGAAGCCTTATAGTCTAAACGTTTGAAGGTTAACATAAGCAAAATGGAATACATCGCGAAGAGATGATGGTGCGGTCATAATTGTAGATAAGGAAGTTCCAGAGGTTAATCGTTGTAGATATTTAGATTTAATGATTCAGAGTAATGACGAAATCGAGGAGTATATTACTCATAGAGTCAAGGCAGGATTATTGAAATGGAGAAATGCAATTGGGGTGATATGCAATCGTAGGATACCATTGAAACTCAAATAAAATTCTACAAAACTGCAATAAGACTGGCGCTTCTATATTATTCAGAATATTAGGCAGTAAAATAAAACAAAACAGGTCCAGAAAATTGGTGATAAAAATGAGGATGTTACGGTGGATGAGTGGTAAGACAAGAATGAATAATAAATTAAGAATTAAACTATTAGAGAGAATTTAAGAATAACACCTATCAAAGAGAAGATAAGAGAAAATCGTATGTTTACGGTGGTCTAGATATGTGCATAGAAGACCCTTACCAATGAGAAAATGTGATTTAGTTCAAGTACGGGAGGCTACTAGCGGAAGAGGTAGGTCTAAGAAGATTTGGGACGAGACAATTGGAATTGATTTGATGATATTGATGAACCTAAGGGGATGCTTCATTATGGCGTAAACGAATTCATGTAGCTGACTCCACTTAAGTGGAGGACCGAGGCTTAATATAATTGTTGTTCTTGTAGTTCGACAAAAATCAAGCGAGTGCATGCGCTGCCTGCACACGAAAGAAATTAAAGAAAGGCAAGAAGATGATCCAAACTCGAAAAAAAATACATATTCTTGTTTTTGCTTTTAGATTTTGAAAACAAAATTATGGGAACACAACAAAAATTGTTCCCAAATTTTTTATTTCTACTTCTAATTTTCCAAGAACAAACACAGATATTTGAGAACACAAGCACTAACAGAAACAAAAACCTAAATATAATTACATACAACAACTTTTGCATTATCTTCAACTGGTTACAATGAAATGTGTATCTCTCATGGTTGAATTCAGAGAAAATTCAACCAACTATCCATACACAACCTTAAAGGAAATCAGGATGATCTCTCAACAACTAAAACACCCTTTTTTGTTCCCAATTTTCCAAGAACAAAAACAGATATTTGAGCACACAAGCACTAACAGAAATAGAAACAGAATACAACAACTTTTGCATTATCCTCAACTGGAATAAGACTATTACAATGAAATGTGTATCATGGTTGAATTCAGAGAAAATTCAACCAACTATCCCAAAATAGCTTTAAAGGAAATCAGGATGATCTCTCAACAACTAAACACCCCCCCTTTTTTTTAGACAAGAAACTGAACAGCAGGCTCACATTTCGCTGCAAAACCAAACTTAGAAGTACTGTACTTCCTGTATACACCCGTGAGCTTCCCTGTCGCTGCCTTCTGGTGATAGCCAACAATCATCCGCGAGCACTCCCTGACAACAATTTGATCATTTTTTTAAAAACTCGACCATAAATTGATAAGCTGTATTTTATAATTTTTAAAATTGAAATTCGAAGGAAAAAAAAAGAGACTTACAAGAGTTCATCTCCTGAATATCTACAGTGGAACTCACAAGTCTTGTTCCATTTCCCTACCACCCCATAGAGTGAGCATTGAGCAGTGTAAACAGCGACAGCCGCCAAAAAGGACGGCGGGTATTTTAGCATTTCGTATTCCACAAGGCAAAGCTCGATGAAGAAGAATGATAGTAGCTCCAGCTATTTAATCATCAAAAACTAAAATTTCAAATCCCTTTTTTTTTTTTTTTATAGAGAATTTAAAATATAAATTATTTATATATATATATAAGTGACCTTCGTATCTGCTTGAGCAGCCTTGAGGAACCTTCTCATGAACACATAAGGGGTTGGAATTGACATGTTAAATTGTAATCTATTCAGCATCAACTTCTCCTAAAATAAAAATAAAAATAAAAAATCAAGATTAAATGTCATAAAAAAAAAAAAAAAGATGAATGGAATTGAAGTGGCAAAAGATGAGATCAATAACTACCATTTCAAGAATTTCTTCCTTGGAGTAGGCCTTATCCGAGATGAAGATCAAGTCATCAACTACAGGAACCGAAACTTCTTCATATTTGCATGCCAATAACATAGCAACCAACCCAACCAACTGCAGCTTCTTCCTCACCATTGATTCTTTTGCTAAGAATCTATCTATGAGATTAACCGTCAAAAACAGTGTTTCTTCCCTTAGTTCAAACTTGTGATGAACCTGTTTTATTTTATTTTATTTTTGGATAAATGGTGTCAATATTTTTCATAACTGATATGCAATTATGTAGAGATAGACAGGAAGAAAAATGGGTTTGATCCAGTTACCGACCTCGATTAGCCAGTCAATTAGAATAGCCCTCATTCTTTCGTTGATGTCGAATTGTTGAGCCATATAATTCAGCGGAATGCAGCTTATATTCTAGTGTCGAGCCAAGAATTAGGTTATAAATATATGATATATTTGAATTTCTTGCTTAGTGTTTACCAAAAAATCATGTAAAGGTTGAATTTCACAAGAAGAAAACATGAAAAGGTTGAATTTCACAGGAAAAAAATATGAAAAAGTTGAATTCCACAAAATAGGCACTAAATTAAAAGAACTAGGTATAAACATAGGATTTACTAGAATTTCTTGCAAATGACAAAATTGAATTTCACAAGAAAAGAAAAACACGAAACACTTGAATTTCACAGGGGGAAAAAAATAAAAAAGTTGATTCTCACCTCCATCTTTCTGTAATATGCATACAGTTCTTCAAGGCAGTCGACAAACGCCAATGGGTTCTTGGCATCCAAGCTATCGATATCCATAACAGACTCCTCAAAAATATCTTCCATTTCGACCTCCTATTATAAATATATAAATTTATATATTTAAATTATTATTTTTGGGTCATTGGTCATTTGATTATGCAAATCTGACTAGCTATTTTAAGAAAATTCACAGAAATTCAGACAGACATACCATATGGTCCTTATCATTCAAAATCATTTCTGTTTGTTCCATAGACATAGCCACCGTTTGCTCTCTAACACCTTCATGCTGCTTCACATGTTTCGGAACATCATCAGATTGTTCTATTTTCTTAATTTCCTATTTAAAATCATTATATTAGTCCTTTATTATAGAATATTTATCATAAATAGTGTATATACTAGATTATCATATATACCTCAGGATGATGATTCTGTGTACTAACCATCTGTGCAGCGAATTTCCTATATATAAAGCAAAATCCAGAAACAAAAAATTAGAAAAAAAAAAAGAAAGAAAGAAAGAAATAAAGATTCATAAATTCAAAGAACAACGAAATATTCTAACCTGGTGATCGGTCTATGAACAGGAATCGGGGGTTTCTTGTCACAATTTTCATTTCTTCTGTGTAGAATTGGGTGATTTATCAAAAATCAATGAATCAATAAAAAAGAAAAAAGAAAAGAAAATTTTGTTATAAATTTACGGAATGAAGAACAGAGTTGCTCATACAAGATTCTCTTGTTGACAACGCAAGGATATGGGTGAGCGCCCACCAAATTCTGATTAATAACGCCTAAAGCTCTTCTGTTGTTCCTGATTTCCACCCCAAATTTCTTGCCACCCATTTCTGGATCATACCCCGAAAAACAAAAGAAATTTGAAAAATAAATAAATAAATAAATAAGAAACCTATTTCAAGAAACCGTGATTTTTCCAGCTGATTCAGAAATTTCAAGTCGTTTACCTTGGACATTGGTGGGTTTAATCAGATTACAGTTGTTCTCATCGGAGATCTCCATTTTTTTCCTTCTTGATTATAGAGTTAATCAATCACCGAAACAAAGCCGAAAGTAATAATAAAAAAGAAAATCTTCTTCAAGCCCTTGATTCAACGACCATGGAGTGAGTGCCGATCGAGAACATCTGAAAACCCTAAACCTTTACAGCGAGTAGGGTTTGGGCAAGAAGACGAAGAAGGAGGAGAAGAAGACGGAAGGGGGTCTGTATAAAGATAAAGAAGGGAGTGTAGTAGTAAATTGAGTCGAAAATAGTGGGTATTTGTCTGGACAGACAATTCCTTTTTTCCAAGACCAACGGCTATATTCGGGCGATTGAAATCGAGCCGTTGGATCAATACAATCTATAAGAATTTAAGTACGGTGGCTCAACGGTAACATTCGTTGGCATAAGTTGTGCTTCAATAATTATTTGAATTTTTTATTTTATTTTATTTTATTTTTTGCACTTTAAACGCTCTTGCCCACATTGATCTTCTTGACATGTGGCTCCTCCCACATGAGATAAACTTATGTTGAATAATCATTAAAAATAAATAAAAATTGAAAGATAATTTTTTTATTTAATTAGTGAGAATTTGATAAATTTAACAATTAATGATCTTAATTATTATCCAAAAAAATTATATATATATATAAAGATATGTCATGAATAAATGTAGGTGATTGCAATGTTACATTGGTTGTTAAAATATTAGCATTTTTGCTTATCCTGGAAGTGTTAATCTAGTTGGAAAAAGAAGGTATTTTTTTTTTTATCCACCAAGATTCAATTCTCTTGAGAAACAACCAGAAATTAAATGTTGAATTTAATTCTAAATGCACCAAATTGATATGAATAATGTCTTTAAAATTGCCCAATGAAGTGATTATATATATGAAGAGTGCGTAATTTGATTCGGACATATCTTAAAATAAGATAAAATAAAAATGAAATGTGAGGTAGCCAATATGTCTATTTTCAAATTCAGGGGATCCAAATTAAAACAAACTTCATTTGTTAAAACTAAAAATGTCTAAAATACACAGTTGACCCTTAAATTTTAGATAGAAAATAAAATGACCCTAATTAAAAATTTTAAAGGATATAAATATAATTTAATATTAATTAACAAAAAACATAAGGGTCCAAATTGAACAAAAATAAAATGTAAGATAGTCAATGTGCCTATTTTTAAATATGAAATCTAAATTGAAACAAACTTCATTCTTAGGGCCAAAATGTCTTCATCCCTAAAATCACTATGCAATCTTTTAGGGCTCATTGTATTTTTTGTTTCCCTTTTCCAACATGCTTCTATACATGTCTAGGGGGCTGCTAGTCATTGTCCTTCTTTTTTTTTGACCTTTAGAAGATGTTTTTTTTTAAAATAAGATCATCTCCATTGGTATGTATTCGATATAATACACAAATAATAATACGACACAATTAATTTAGAGCTAATACTAATAGTTGTGATGAAAATAGTAGATCTTTTTTTAAATGTACATTTGTATTAAAACTAAAAATAAAAATAAACTTGAATAAAAAATTTAAAATAACCGTCAAATTTTAATTTATTTTTTATTTAATATTAAACTAATTTTTATTTAGTTTGAATTTGAATTAGTATTTTGTATCTACATGTATCAAATTAATTATTAGATCATAAATTAACATGTATCTAATTAAATTAGGCCAACTTGAACTCAAATAAACTCTAATTAAATTATAACCTAACTTAATTAATAATTAAAATTAATACAAACAAATGCAACCCAAATAAAATAAATTAACAATTTTTTTTTTTTTTTTTTTTTTTTTGTGATGATTGTTGGAGCAACAACTAACTCTAACAATCTTCGCTCCAAATTTTCCATTAAGTTTGCACTTGTGGCAAATATGGCTTAGACAAGAGAGGTGTGTCATTTTGACACAGCATGTCACATACCTATTGGAATCTTAATTTTATTAACTAAAAAAATATCAAAATGGTGGTTAAAATTTTTGACATACCTTATAGCACTTTTGTTGGAGATGCTTTAACAATAACAATTATTGTCGTAGCCAAGTCCGATTAATTGTCTTTGTTATAATTTTTTATAGAAATAAAATAAAATCGTAAAACTATATGCCTATAATTATGAGGAAATCTTCGAACAATGTAATTATTGCATACTATATTGATTTAGGATTAAATGCCACCTCATATATATATAGTCAAATACCACCTCACATCTTGGGCATAATTCAGCTCAGAAATATTAATCAAATAAATCATGGGATTAGGCAATTTGAACCAAACCTAACGATTTTCAAACTGATTAAATGATTTTGATTTTGATTTTAAAAAAGTAACCGCGAAATCGAATTGTGTAACCGATATTTTAGATATATTTTTATTATATATATTATCCTTAATTTGTTCTTTATTACATTTTAACCCCTAGTGTGTGTATGTGTGTGTTATAGGGTTAATTGGGCTAATTTGTTTATATATATATATATATAATAAAATAATAAAAAATAAAAATAAAAAAACAGTTCGGGGTTTCTCTGTTTTGCAGATTTGGTTTTGGTTTTGGTTTTGGTTTTGGTTTTGCATAAAATTAACCGTTTGGTTTTAAATCCGTTTTCTAAAAAATGAGCGGTTTTGGTTTTTGTTTTAGGTTTGGTATATGGCTAACGGTTTTTATTTTGAATTTGAATTCTAGTGAAATTGGTCCAAAACCAAACCGTTGGATGAGTCATGAAATTCAAAAGGAAAAAATATTCGTAAGGTAATTATTTCCATTATCTGGTCAACTTTTTTCAACCATCTTGTTGTTAGAGTTCTGACAATTTCGCTGGAATAGTGCAGACGTCCGGCAACTTTGTTGGAATACTATTGAAACACCGGCAATGTTGACGGAATAATAGTTTCGCGATGTCTTGGAATGTTGTTAGAACTCCAGAAATGTAGCTAGTAATTTCATAAATATTTTTATTTTTATTTTTTTGTCATTTTTTTAAATAAATTTGTCGAAATTAAATTATTTTAACAGAGCTTTGAAGACAACGTCAAATATTTATTAATTTATTTTTAATTAAAATTTATTCTTTTATTTATTTTTACTTACTATCATCATCGTAATTGATATGCTTTATTTGATAATCCATTCAATTCATGGGAACATATTTTCATTCTTCCTATTTTTATTCTTCAATAATAAAAAAACAAAAAGAAGAACAAAAACAGAAATGTACGAACAAAAATAATGTTTCTCTATTGTTCCCCCATATCGGTAGAATGAATTTCTGAAAATTATTCTTACACTAATTCTGTTCTTTTATCCAATTTTCTAACAGCCTTAAAAAAAATCCGAAATAAAAAATAAAAAATATAAAGAAATGTCACTAAAGTAACCTAAAAATTCAAATTACAAAGGTTAAAAATTTTAAAATTGGATGTAGCATCACAAGAACAATGATATTTGTTAATTGCATGGTTGATCAAATTTAAATTTATAATCTTAATTAAAAAAAAAAAAGTCTAACAGACCAAATCTCGTCCTCCCTTCTCTTTCTCTGAACCAGTGACTTCTCTCTCAAAACCCTTGGTGTTTCTCTTCTTCTAGATGTACTAACATAACATGTGAAGTGATCAGACTAGTAGTTTTTTGGGTAATAAGCAGATATGGGTATTGCGGGGTTTAGAGAGAAATAATTAGGGTTTAGAGAGAGAAGGAATTAGGGTTTAGAGGGGGGGGGGGGGGGGATATTAGGGAAAATAAATATCTTGTAAACTGTTCAAGACGAAGGGATGCAACTCTTTAGGACAGAAAACACATACGTTGGATGATCAGGTGACGTTTCTATCCAAATCGTGTATACTGTTCAAAGCGAAGGGACGCAACTCTTTAGAACAATGAGACACATACGTTGGATCAGGAGGCGTTCATGAATTAACTGCCGTTTCAAACATTTTCCGGCCACTATATATAGCCCCCGATGAATCAATCGCTAATTGCGCTCTCCCCTGTTTCGTACCTCAATTTTCCGATCATTGTTTTTGTTGAAACGTACTCTCCCCCCTCCGTGCGCAATGGCCAACTCAGGCGAAGGGACACGAAACCCCGGTGATAGATCACCAACTCCCGGCCGCGGTGAACCGAACAGAGAAAGTCCAAGACGCCAAGTTGCCAGCAGGAGTACGACTCCGACCAGGCGGCAAGAACAGAGGGCTTGGCCGCCTAGTGGTGATCCTGGGTCCACGCCGTCAACGTTGCCCATGCATTTCATGCATGGCCCCAGGCCTCCGTTCGGAGAAGGGTCCTCGCATTCGGGTACTCGGGGACTTGTTTCCGGCTTCGGTTTTGCCGGGGTCGGAGGACAGCATAATGTTAACCCGTTGGCGGTTGCCGTTGGCGGGAGCGGCGGCGGCGTTGCCAGCGGTGCTATTCCCATGCAGGTGAGTCCTCAGCGCAAGAGAGGACGGGAAGGTGACGCAGGAGCCGGATCCTCCGGCGGGGGCGCTAGGCTTCCGGTGGTCCCAGCGGTGGAAAACCCCCAAGACCCACCCCAGAGATATAGATGCAGTATATGCGGGAGGGAATTCCAGACGCCGAAGGGGCTTTTTGGCCACATGAGGTCCCACCCCGACAGGGGGTGGCGTGGTGCTTATCCACCGCCGGTGTTCAACCGTAATGAATTTGATAACCTGCTGAACCAAGGGGAGGCCGCCGGAGGAAATGCCGGTGGCGGAGGAGATGAGGCCGAACCAGGAAATAATCAGGCAGCAGAGCAAGCAGCAGACTATCGGGTGCCAGATTTGAACAATCCGCCACCACCGGACAGCGGATCAGAGTGATAAAGATAGAATCCATGCATGGCGTGGTGAAAGGTTCGAGGCCTTTCTAATAATAATTATTATTATTATTATTATTAAATAAAAAGACATTATGTTTGTTTTTAATTTCCTGTTTCGTGAATGGAGGTGAATTCTCCTGGCTTTGTAATAAAAGGCGAGGGTGTATATCGCCTATCAACAATGGATTTCATCTGATTATGTACTTTGTTATAAATTTCATGTTTCTTTTTTTTCTGTTTAATTAATTAATCCTTTTTTTTTTTTAAATTATTATTATTCTTTCTATGGATTTAATATTTTTTTTAATAATTACATGTATGCCGTAATTATGAAAATGTTTAAGAAAATTAACAATTTGTGTGTGTATATACACACACGTACAACATGCATGATTATACTGTTTGCATGGTAATAAACGTATCTGTTATATTATTATTATTATTATTATTATTATTATTATAAGAATAAAAAGTTGCATGTTAATTTATAAGGATCATTGTATAAAATATGCATGATTTTTTATTTTTTATTTTTATGGTTATTAGGTCGTGTTTGGCCTTATGCCAAACAAAATTCAAAAATATTTTCTTCAAAGTTTTTTATGATAATTTCCTTAGAGCATCTTCAATAGATGTGCAAAATTTAGTGTGACATTCACATGAATAGTGTTATGACGTTTAGGGCGATCTAATAGTTCTGACAAAATTAATGTATTTTTTTTTAAATTTATTTTATATATTAAAATTAAAATTAAAATAATTATTGACTTGAATGAAAATTTTTGAAGTAATTGTCAAATTTTTATTTTTTCATGTAGTTTGAATTTGAATTAATATAATGTATCTGCATTATCAAATTAGTTATATTACTTTTCTAATCAACATCTATCAAATTAGACTAAATCACATGCTAATGTTGAATCAAAATTAAAGTAAAAAAAAAAAAAAACTAACTCATATCATTATAACCTAAAAAAAGACTAACTCATATCATTATAACCTAACTTAATTAATAAATTAAAATTAACACAAAAAGTGAAATTAACAAACTATTCCAACTAAAATTAACAAACTATTCCAACTAAAATAAAATAAAATTAATATTTTTTTTTTTAACTTTGGTTTTATGACAATTGAAACAACAACTACCTCCAATAGTTCTTCTGTCAGATTTTCCATTAGGCTTGAGTGTGACAAATATAACCCATACAAGAGGTTGTGGCATTTTGGCATAGTAAATGTCACACCTGTGGAACCTTAATTTTGACTAAAAAAAATGGAAAATTAGTGATTAAAATTTTTAGCACATCTATTGGATGGTATTATTGTCTTTTTTTCCTTGATTAACGGACTTATACTCACTCTGCATCTTACTCACAATAATTGTTTTGTGAGGCTTTAATTTTATTTTCTGTATATTAGTATATACTAGTTTATACTTTATACCCGCATAATGCGCAAGATATTAATGAATTTTTATAGTCTTCAACCTTTTTTTAATGCATACTTCAACCGTTTTTTAATGCATATGATTTGTTGTTTGATTTAAATTGTTTATTTTATTAATGTATAACTTAAATAGATTATAATACCCTAAAAACTTATATTTTAAAAATCTTATTTTATATAAGTTTAATATTTTTGGGGTTGTGTTAATATATTATGAAAATTTAAGATATAGATAATATTTTTGGAATTATTTTGTATATTATGAAATTTTATGGTATATATATATATATATATATTGGGTTAAAAGTGTAATTATTGGATTCAATAATAATATTATATAAACTATAGGGGATTGTTAGTGTAATTTGTATAAAAATCTTGAATAGTAATTAATGTTTTGATACATGTAAGCTTAAGGAAATTGGTAAGAGCAAATGTATTGACGAGGGAAGAGATGTCATTGTGTAGTTGGTCCCACTATTATTTTTATATTATATATTGTGTTGTGCATTGGGAAGTGTTGGGAGGTTTCATAAAATGACACGTGGATCCCATTATTTTTTATAGAAAAAATTACATTTTAAACCCTTTAGATATTAATACATTTCTAAATGGTCAATTTCCGTTTGAGAGTTTTATTTTAAATCATCTATGTATCAATACGTTTTTAAATAATCATTCTGTCAAAAAATCTATCAAAACTAATTGAATGTAGAGGCAAAACAATATTTTTACTTCTTTTTAATTTTTTAATATTTTTTTTTTGTTTTTCTTTTTCTTTTTTTGCTTCATTTCTCTCTCTCTCCCACTCAACTCTCTATCTCTCCCTCCCTCCCTTTCCCCGCCGGCTAGAATTACCCCCCGTAACAGGGGGTGAACCATCCCCTGTTATGGGGGGTGAACACCCTCGTAACAGGTGTGCCACCCCCTGTTACGGGGTGAACCACCCCCGAAACGGGGGGTGTTTCACTTCCTGTTATGCGGGGTGAACACCCTCTATAACAGGGGGTAGTTCCACCCCCGCAACGGGGGATGGCACCCCCTATTATGGGGGGTGAACACCCCCTATTGCCACGCACCATAATAGGGGGTGGTTCCGGCCGGCGGGAAGAGGGAGTGAGGGAAGGGGAAAAAGAGAAGGAGGAAGAGAGAGTCTTGAGCGGGAGAGAGAGAGAGGGAGGGGGGGGGTCAAATAATAAATGAAAAAGAAAAAGAAAAAATATTAAAAAAAAAATGATTAAAAATTGTAAAATGACGATTTTGCCTCAAAATTCTGTTAGTTTGGATGTAATTTTTGACGGCATGATCAAATAAAAACGTGCTTATACTTAGAGGGTTTAAAATGAAACACTCAAATGGAAAGGGAATATTTAAAAATGTGTCAATACCTAGAGAGTTTAAAATGTATTTTTTCTTTTTTTAAGGGTTTAAAATGAAAAACTCAAACGAAAAATGAACATTTAGAAATGTGTCAGTACCTAAAGAGTTTAAAATGTACTCTTTTTTTTTATTTTTATATATATATATATATGTGTGTGTGGAAATAGATATAGAGATGTTTGTGTCTTTGTGTCGGGGCATATTTAGGAGGTAAGGAAGAAGCCGAAAGTGGAGAAGAAGACAGAGACAATTAATAAGAAGAAGATGCAACAAAATAATTCTCGTTTGATTATAATTTTTAATTTCAGTTAGAATTTCTAACTCTTTTAATATATGTATTTAATCTCTCTATTGTGTGATTTATGTTATTATTGTTATTCAATTATATTAATTGTTAATTTCCATAAAATAATTATGATTATGTGAAAACTATGTGTGATATCTATGTATTTATTTGTTGTATTGATTGGATACATATATTAGAGGGTTTGAAATTCTACTGAGTTTTTACTCACAACCTCATAGTTTTTATTATAGGGTCGCAAAAAATAGAACTGCGCCAAGAATTATAAATGGATTTAGAATTAATTTATTTTTTGTAATATTTTTTTATTTATTGTTATTGTTGTAAAATTGATTTGATAAATTGACAATTACAATCCTCGCCCTAGTTTGTAAAATTTCTCAAATTTATAGGTAATAAAATATTTGTTATTTAAAATTTGTAATTTTAATTCTCTTTGAGAGAAACTGCGTGACGTCCCTGAGAAACCGATCCGTTACATAGATTGTAGTCTAAATATGTGTATTGAAATTTTATTGTTTAACTTTATTGTAATAGTATATTTCACCGTCATTATAATTGAAAAGATAATGTATTAAATGTGTTATTAAATTATGTCTTAATTATGTATTAAATAATATATTTTTTTTCGATTTGAGTTTTAATGATATGATGATATGATTAATCTTAACCCTTCCATTCAATAGGAAAATAGGATTGGAGGGAAGGAAAATAATTTATTGTGATTTATTCTGAACGTTTGACTTCTACTTAGACATAGATTAAAGGTTTTTATTGTTATTTAGGAGTTAATAATGTAGAAATTAAATTAAACAAACAGTTAGATTGTTTGTTAGTCCAATTCGTACAAATAATTCATTTTTTTAGTTATTGGCAGTTGAAAAAGAACAATAGATAGGCAAATATGCCCATAAATATACAATAAGAAAGCCTAACATTCCCCTTATTTTTTAAGTCGGCATCTCCCTCTCTCTCTTTCTCTCTCCATTTTCAGTCACAACCCAATGTTCACGACCCTCTCTTTGTTCATGTTCTTTATCTCTCTCTCTCTCTCTCTCTTTATGTTTGTGTTTATCGCAACCTCTGTGTTCGGGATCATTGCTGCCATCTCTTTCTCTAGAACCAAGAACCAATGGAAGCCTCAGATTTACAGATCTAGCGGTGCTAGAAACTATGGATCTAAACCCCAACGGTGTTAGAAATTTGGATCTCAGAAACATCGGCGTTCAGGACGTCGGAGTCACGATCCACTTGATGGTTTCATCGCCTTCAAGTAGACGACAGTTTCATCACTATAGGGTTTCTCCATGAATAGTAGGAAAGACCACTATGATCTTCATCAACATCGTCTTCACCATCAACGAAGAAGATCTAGTCACTGTCAATTCTCGTTAGACATTGGGAGATTAGATCCAAAGGTGGGACGTTTGATTTGGGTTACCCTAGTGCTTCCTTTCGGTGGTAGGGTCTGTAGGTAAGCCTTCCTCAAACCACCGTCGAGAGTTTCGAAGTTCTCAGGGGCGTTGATCACTAAAAAATAATACCCTTAAATTGGTACCGCAATACTGATGTAGTACGGTGTTCAAGTAGGGTGTCGAACCACAAGGATTGATCTTGTAATTATTAATTTTTAATTATTTTTCTTACTTTATCGAAATGATTTGAGTTTTTGATTTGGTTTTGAAATTTTTAATTGCAAGAAAATAAAGTTTTGATTTAAATAAAAATAGGGGACCGGGTTAGGAATTATGAATCCGTATTTTGAGATTTTATGTTATTTTCGTATTTTCTACTTTAACTCGGATTTGTATAAACGAGTGTTCCTAACTACAAGCCGGAACTACTCAAAAAGATTGAATTGTTATTCTCCGGCATGATTTATCTTCGGTATTTCATTCCTACACTACACTAATTTAAAGTGAATTAAAATCTAAGTATAAACCATCCAAACCAATAATCAATTCCCACGAATACGATTATGTGACCATTAAATCAAGACCACAGGTGCAAGATTTAATGTTCTAGCAGTAATTGAATTCAAACCAAAATCTCTATCAGAACATTTTGACAATAAATTTAAGCACAATTAAATTAATTTTTTCCATTAGAATTCCTGTCACATAATTGTTTATACAAAATCCAAAATTAAATAGAAATACAATATTACATAAATACAAAATACCTCATCACATCCTAACCCGGTGTAAGGAAATTTAGCCGCTCATGAATGCATGGAATGGTGTTTCCTCGAACGAAATTCTTAAAAACGCCATATCCTTTTTTGTATTCTAACAACTACACTTTCCTTTCCCAAGAATTATATGAAAAACTAAAAATACAAAAATAGAAGAAAAATAACAAGAAAATGCTACAACTTCTAAGAATGAAGTAGGAAAAATGGATTCTCTTTTGCTCTCAAATCTCCCTTCTATTTACAGAATTCAGAAGGTGAGTTTTTGGGTGAATTTGAGTCAAAAGGGGAGGCTAGGGGTGCAAAAAGTCAAATATGGAGGCCAAGGGGGTTGTTGTGCTATTTTTCCACAGGAGTGGGCGCGGGTCGGGCCAAATCGGGCAGGGTTCGGATCAAAACAGTTTGGCCCGCAGCATTATGTGGCTGCACAGAAGGACCATCTTCAAATGGTTGTATCTTTTTTCATACAAACTCCGATTTGGCTCTATAACCAATCGTTGGAAAGATTAGAGAGTCTACTTTCATATGCAACTTGTCTCATCTCAGAATTCCAACTGTATAATTAGTTATGTCCAAAAGTGTGGACAATGGTCTTCATTCTAGTGCTGAAAATCGCGACTTTTATCCGTTTGATCATTTTCTTTGAATTTTGCTCCAAATTAACATGGTTTTATACCATTTCCAAAATCCTACAAAAACAAATAAAACAACTTAATTTATAATATTTTAATTTATTTAAAAGATTAACAAAACTTAATTTAGTGGTATTAGATCGCACAAAATGAGGTGCGATCAGGCGTCAGTAATTGCAGTAGTTTTGCAGCGTAAATGATGTTTGTATCACCGTCGTCAAGCCCTCCTCTCCACTGTCCAAGAGTAGCTATGTCTGACCAGATCTGTTATTGTTCGTTACAAGATCTAAGGCAGAGAAAGAATTGGAGTAGCTCTAAGTTTCACCGTCAACTACTGCACCGACGTGATTGTTTTGTGCAGCACGAAAAACATCAACGCTATTGAGATTAGTGATTCGACTGTTTTTTCGTCAAAGAATATAACTAATTACTTGTGGTTTGCTAATCAGATCTAAGATATAGGTGTTTTGGCGATTGTTGAAACCAACGTCGATCCTAGATTTGGCGATGCTAGAAACTTAAGATCTGGACGTCGACAATGCAATAAACTTTGGATCTCGAAAGTAGCAGCGTTCATGATGTTAGAGCCACAATCCCCCCTCTCTCTCAAAGATTGGAAATCACATATCTCCCCACCATCGTCTTTGTTTCGTCATTTATTATTCACCACTGCCTTTTGATGTTCGCCACTGTCGAGTTTTGTTTTTGGTGAATGTTCACACCAGTGTGTGTTTCGTGAATGTTCTCATTTAAACCATGTTAAAATATTTTGTTAATTATTAGTTTTAATTTCATTTTATGCATCTCTAGGGCTTAATGTATTTGATTCATGTGACCAATGAATTAGATGAGTTTAGATTACGAATATTATACTCGGGAGATGTTGAATTCGTAACCGAAATTGGGAGTGCATAATTTAGGTTGTTGTGAGATCGGGAGGAAATCAACACCTAAGTAATCTAGTTGGGAATTTAGGATTTTGTAAAATCAGGAAGTGATCAAGTTCTAAATTTACCAACTAGGTTTTCCATTCAATTATGTTTGTCTTCTTAATGCTTCCAAAATATGCTCATGTACGGTATTTTGGTTGAATTGAGAACTTGGGATTTGACACTCGAAAGAGATAATTTCGGGTTTCAGACTTAGGTTAAAGATAACGTAAGTTTTAATAGATCGGGAGATATTTGAAGCTTGCGTAATATATAAGGTCGGGTATAACAAATGTTTTCGCCTAATTACGGGATAGGGATATCGGTATTGAAGTGATTACATATTCTCTCACTTGACACACGGGAGAGGTAGTGAGAAAGCAATTGCACGAGGACCTTGATTATTGAATGAACGGAATTAACTAATAATTACTTAACAGAAAAACATGGAAATAACGAGATGAAATCAAGCCCCTAGAACATTTGTGCATAGAATGTCCATATTTTTATTATTTTTATATTTATATTTATATTTATTTTTTTCATTTAAAAAACCCAAAAATTGGTCGCCTAAATAAAATTAAGTTGCGACAATCGCTATACTTAACGACAATTTAAACAAATCCATGTGGATACGACAACCTTATTTTTCTTATTTTATTAAAATTTGACTCGTACACTTGCAGTATCGTAGCGACGAAAATAATTCGCTACCACCCTCTCATCATTGCTGACCAGAGATGAAATAGAATGGAGCTCGGTGACCTGAGGACAAAAGGTCCAACTCGATAAAGAAATGAGGGTCCTTTTGAGATGAAATTTGAACAAGGTCAGCTCAAGAGCTCTGGTTGGATGGATCTTCATAGGTTTCCTCATTTGGCAAAAATCAACCAAAGGGTGCTCGGAGGTCCAGGTCAACCATTTCGTCAGACTTGGTCAAAACCTTCATCCATGTGTAACGTTCTGAATGGGCTTGATGAGGACGATCAAATTTACCCACATCAGTTACCCCTCAGACCTTAGCGTCATGACAGAACATGAAGTGATGAAGGTGCTGCTCTGCTCGGGTTTGTGTTCGCCACAGGATGGTGATCCGCTTAGGAAGGAGCCCTACCTGGGGATGTAGAATGCTTGGTTCAAGAGTCCTGCTCGGTAGAGGAGTCTAGCTCGGACAGTTTGGCTTCCCTATAAGCCTTGTTATTGCCCATTAGATAGATAACGCGTGTCCCATACTCTCTAACAGGCACGAGGATCGAAGCACCCCTAGCCATTGGATTACGTGACCTTTCGGTCGGACATCCCTCTGTATAAATAGGGGCCTCCTCTCATTTATTTTCACACTCGAGAGATTTCTGAGCTCTTCTGCTCGGCAAACGGTATCCCCTCCTTCCCAGCCATGGAATCCTCTTCTTCTTCCAATTATTCTTCTTCTAGCTTCATCTTGGGAGTAGAATCTGGTTCTTCTGACCAAACTCTTTTAGTTTTTTCTCCTCCAGTGAGTGGAGCCCCGCTTGGACTTGATGAGAGCGTCTTCCCCTTCTCCGATGGATAGGCTGTGTGGATCCAACGGCACAGTTTAGTCCTGTCAAGCTACTACGGTTAATGTGGTCGGTCGTCCGAATGAGACTAGGGGTGAGCTCCTCTAGAGACCTCGTGGCTGAGCTCAGACCAAACCCTACGGCTGAACTCAGGGTGGATGATGTGACAGTGACTGAAATACTGGAGGTTCTTCTATTGCCCAAGGTCATCAAAAGCAGCATAGTTACTTATGCCAGTCCTGAGCGGATCCTGATTAAGGTCCCAATCAATAGTCCAATTTAGAACATTGAATCCACAGTGACTGAGGAGGAGCTACAAAAGGCCAAGAACACGTACACCTTCTCGAGCTCGGTGAAAATGAGAATCCCCCAAGCCGAGGAACGAGTGTGCATACCTCCAGAGAGTTACCTGATCGTCTTCCTATACCAACTCGAAGTTGGTCTCTGGTTCTCCATCCATTGGTCGATTTGGGTTATCTGCTTGGAGTTTGGGTTGTGTCTATCACAACTTGCACCCAACAACATGAGGGCAGTAGTGGCCTCATTCATCACTTTCCATGCGGAAGGGATTGATCCAAACATAGAACTCTTCTGGGCTCTTTTCTTCACCAAATCATTACCCTGAGGTGTTGAATGGTGCTACATATCCTTTAGGTTGTACTTTTTAGGCGACCTAGATTCGTCCATTCGTAATTGGAAGTCGAAGCTCTTCTACCTCAAAGAGAGTGACTGGTTGTTCGGCCCAAAAGAAAAATACACATTTGCAGTTCAACAGCATTGGGGAAAGTCGACAAGAATAACACTTCACGCACATAGGGTTTTCTGGTTGGAGTCCTTTCCTAACTTGTTTATTTCCTCTTCAATGATTTTTTGCCGATCAGGGTGAAACTTTCTCCATTTTTGTTTCATGCATGGGTGGTGTAGGTCAACATGAAGTCAATGCATGGCCACTTTGGGGCCAATTCCCGACAACTCGTCATGTAACCACGCAAAGACGTCGTAGTTCTTTCGAAGAAGGTTGGTGAGTTTAACCCTCTGTCCGGGGCTAAGCTTGGCACCTATTCTTACTGTCATTTCCTTAATGGTCAGGCGGATGGACATCCCCAGAAGTTCTTCGTGTGGTTGGGTATCGGGCTCTTCGTCACGGGGATCGTCGATAGGCACGAGCTTGGGTCTTTCGTCTAGGTCCATGCTGAAGGCCCCCAAACTCAGGCTCAACCATTAATTGCTATTTTTTTTCTTTTCCAGCGCCCTTTGGGCATAGGCCCTCGAAGACTCTGGATCTCCCCATACCTCTCCCACACTCTAGTCTATGGAGAATTTCATTATTTGGTGGAAAGGGAAGCTCACTGTTTTAAGGGCAGACACCATCGGTTGGGCCATAATCGCGTTGTAGGGTGACGGCCTATCCACTATTAGGAACTTGGTCAATACCGTTGATGACCTAAGCTTGGTCCCAACCGTGACGGGCAGGGATATCTTCCCCCAATGAATTAACCATGGTCGACCCAAAATAGACCGATGGGGCTTCATGGGCTGCAGGGTGACTGTTTCTACGTTTATCTTGTCGAAGGCCCATTTGAAGATGATATCAGCAGAGCTTCCTCCGTCAATCAAGATTCGCCCCCATCTTGAAGTGGTTAATAAGTGTTGTACGCCGTGAATTTAATCCCTCACGTATGACTACTCACAAGTGTACGAGGTCAAGTTTTAGTAAAGGTTGGGAGAGTAGGGGTATCGTGTCCATAGGGATTGGTTGTCGTTATTATCAAGTACCGCGATTATCATGACCTAATTTTATCTAGGCTAAAAAGAATGATTTTAAATTAAAATATACTAAATTAATTTACTACTAATTAATCTATACTAATTATACTAATATGAGATGGTTAGGGGATAGATTATCTAGAGACTAACTTTATTTACTTAAACGTGTTTGATTTCGTTTAGTTTACAATAATGGCATTCGACTTATCCGACAATCTCAGTTCGTAAACTCCCCCGCCACTTCTCCCAAGTGTAAGACGAGGGAATACGTGACTTCGTGTCAATGAAGAATTCTCCCTCAACGTCTTAACGACCCTAGGTCACGTGAGTCTTACCCCAACGTCATCGATTGTACACTCTCCAACTCTCTCCCGGGTTATTAGATCGTCGTGTTGTGTTTAACCTAATCCAAATCCGAGGTTACCTCTCCCGAGTGTCAAACCCCATATTCTCAATATATCTATCTAAGCATATAATCATGACAATACGATAAACACAATCAAAATAACGAATAACATTCATTAAAGAAACACAACTCAAATAAAACTACATTTTTATAAATAATATTAATCCCATATATAATTCAAGTTTAACTCATGGTCATAACCATTTATACATTGAAAACCGAGCTAAACATGCTCAAACAACTATTGAAGTTAAGAAATAAATGAAGAAACGGATGAACTTAGTCGTAGTCTGAATTTTAGCCGCTAAAACTGTTCAACGATCGCTTCTCCTTCTTTGCGTGGTAATCTTCTCCTTCAGAATTGTTTGAGCACTTCCCAAACTCTCTCTATTCTAATCTAAGCCCTATGGGCTCTAATGGCCAGGGGGAGCAAAGAAGAGGAGAGCAGAGGGGATTAAATAGAGAAAATATCTCAAAAAATATATATAATATGGTGTAGAGGTGACCGCCGAGGTGGTGGGATTCACCGCAGCGGCGGTAAGTATATTAGTTAGTGATCACCTAGGCGGTGAAGACAATGGTGGAATTGATGACCATCCTGTAGTTTCACCGCCGCGGCGGTGGATGTCCAGCAAGATTAGGTCCACTCTGCATTTTCACCGTCGCAGCGGAGGTCTAGACGCCGCGGCGATGGGTTTCTTTTCAGAATTTTGTCTCCTTGCTTATTTTTCCACCGTTCTTCGACCGTTCTTGGTTTGATCTGATCATTTATGCTCCGTTTTCCTACCTTTTTAACCCACACACCTGATTTATACAAAAAGAAATAAAAACTAATTAAAACATAATAAAAAAACTATTAAAACGCTCAAAAATTAACTTAGTTCAGTTTGGAAATAGATAGGTAGATCACACCTATCAAATACCCCCAAACTTAGAATTTTGCTCGTTCTCGAGCAAAACACTCACACGAAAATGAAAAATATAACTAAATTAAATAGCAAACAACCTAAACACAAACAATCTAAACATAACGATATGCTAGTTTTGCATTTTTCTAACGACCAAGTCATTTTTCCTCAACAACTGCCAGTCATATCAAGTTCAAACGGTAAAACGCACCATGTGATGTTCTAGAATTTCGACATGCAATAATGGTGAATGTCATTCTAAATCCTATAAACGTGTTTGTACGAGACTCAATAATACAACTATCCAAGACCGGATTAGATTATCCACCATGCCTGATTGGGGTCTACTCTCCACTAATGTAGGCTTGGAAGTTCATAAAGATCAGAAGGACTTGGTTAGGTTATGGAATATTTGGCCAAGGGTATTTCGAAATAGAAAATGGGTTAACGTTACCCAAGGCTCAACGCTTGGCACACTCACTCTCGAACCCTCATAGATAAATTGAAAACAATCCCGAACAATCAATTTTAAGACCGTCGTACTTACTTGTCAAAAGAATTTAGTTTTTTTAGACACATAACACACCCCTAATCTTATTCGAATTTCTACAATTTTAGGTGTGTGCAAAAAGGATTAAGTAACACACCACTAAACTTATTCGAATTTCTATAATTTTAGGAGTGTGCAAAAAAGATTAAGAAAATGACAAATGAATACACTAATACCGAACCAATCCGAAGTTCTCCCTAAACCCAACTGCTCACATCAAGTAGAATATATGAATGCTAACTTGATTCACTCAAATGTGCCTTTAATTCAGCGATATAGGTTAAGAAAAAGATCAACTGGTCAGGGTATTTGTTTATGTGTTCAGAATTGAATTGGTATTTAGGCTTCGACAAGGTAACGAGGAATAAACATGTTACAAGGCAGTCTTAAAAGGCTCAAGAGACAAAATGAAAGCCTAAATCATATCTCCTGAACTACCTTGCCTAAGATTTCGCCTTAAGCATCCCCTCAATCAGGTTCTAGAATCCTTAATTTGCCATGAGTTTGGCTAATCGATAAGTTGTCTCAAATCAATTGAATAGAATTACATTGAGTTTATGTGCACATGCAAATTATGATCTACAATAATTTTCACCAAAACACATTGTTAAGCACACAGAACACACATGCATGAGTATTACCCTTGACCTCGAAAACAATTGGGAGATAATATCATCATCGGGTAACGGCTCAGATGAACGCAAAACTTAGCATGCACACAACAACAACACTAAACATTCTACACTAAACAAACATGCAATATGATAAAAACAAAACCACATAAACTAACAATACTAAATACTACACATCACTTCCGAACTTAAAACGGACAGTGTTCTCAACGGCCCAATCATCAATCTCAACATATAGGAAATTAAAGCATGCTGACGAATGGGGTTTAGAACACGTACCTAGGAGGCGAGAGAATCTCGCCTCCGAATGAATTCGGCGGTGATGGATTTAATTTATTTTTTACTTTGGGTTGCCTCCCAAGTAGCGCGTGGTTTAATGTCCTCAGCCCGACATACTCAGAACGCCCTCAAGCTTGGTGAGGTTTTTCTTTGTTCGGCTCGATCTTTCAATGACACGCCTCACCGGCTTATGTGCATGGCCACGCATTATAAAACAGCTCAGAATCCCATTGAAAGGAATGCATCAATACCCGTTGATCTAACATCGTCAAGTACCCTGTATAAGAAATAAAAACAAAAATTATATACAAAAGAATTGTCTAAAGTAAAATCGGGTCATTTACTCATCGATAATAACCCAATCTAACCAATCCCCAGCAACTGCGCCAAAAACTTGTACGACGAATTTTTACATACTCGCGTATTGACTCCTCGCAAGTGTACGAGATCAAGTTTTAGTAGAAGTGGAGAGAGTAAGGGTATCGTGTCCACAGGGATTGGTTGTGATTATTATTGAGTACCACGTTTATCATTACCTAACTTTATCTAGGCTAAAACAAATGTATATCAAAATTAATATAAACTAATTCTAAAATACTAATTAAACTATACTAATACTATTATGAGATGTTTAGAGAAAATATTGATTAGGGATTAACTTTGTTTACAAAAAAATATGCTTGGTCTCGTTTTAGTTTACATTAATGGCGTTTGGGTATCCGACAATCTCGGTTCGTAAACTCATTTGCCACCTCTCCTGAGTGTAAGACGAGGTAATACATGATTTCGCGTCAACAAAGAAGTCCCCCTCAGTGTCTTAACGACGTAAGATCACGTGAGTCTCGCCCTAACGTTATTGATTGCACACTTTCTAACACCCTCCTAGGTCGTTAGATTGTCGTGTTATGTTTACCCTAATCCAAATTCGGGGTTACCTCTCCCGAGTGTCAAACCCCGTATTCTCTAATTATCTAAACAAGCATAATAACATGACAACACGGCAAACACAATCGAAATTATTATAAAACACACATTAACGAAACACAAACTTAAATAAACAACACTTTTACAAATTATATTAATCCCTAGACAAAAACTCGTTTAACTCATGGCCATAGCTGGTTATACAATGAAAATAGAGCTAAACATGCTCAGACAACAATCCTAAGTTAAGAAATAAAGAAAGGAACGAGAGAAACTTAGCCTAGTTCGAAGATTTGTCGCTAAAAACGTTTCGAGATCACTCCGCCTTCTTTGCTTTGTGATCTTCTCCTTAGGATTTGAATGAGCACTCCCAAAATCTCTCTCTAAAATATTCCTAGTCTAATGGGGCTCTAATGGCCGAAGGAGATGAGAGGAAGGGGCATAAATAGGAAAAATATCTAAAATAAATATATAAATCTATGCAGAGGTGACCGCCGCGGTAGAGGGTAAGTCGGTTCATTGATCTCCTAGGCGGTAGAGTCGGTGGTGGATTTAGGGACTATCCTGTATTTTTACCGCCACGACGGTGGATGTTCAGTAAGAAAAGCACATCTCTGCATTTTTTGTGGTGGTATGGACACCGGCGGTGGGCTTCTTTTCAGAATTTTGCCTCCGAGCTTATTTTTCCACCGTTCTTCTAACGTTGTCGATTCGATATCATCGTTTAGCATCCATTTTCATACCATTTCACCCCACACACCTGATTTAGTACAAAAAGAATAAAATACATTAAAATATATTAAAACGTAATAAACGTACTCAAAAACTAATAATTTCAGTTTGAAAATATATAGATAATTTACACCTATCAAGTGTCATGATGACCAAGGCGTCACAGTAGGGCACATATACCCCTCTAAGGTCAACCACACTGAACGAGACAAAATTGTGCGAGGCAGCGTCTACTGTGCTCACCTCGTATACGTTTGCGTTGGCTTTCTCCTTAGCCTTCTACTCGTGTCTTCTTCAAGAAGAGGTTGTTTTCCTTTCGCCCAGAGCTAAATCCTTTGTGGATAACGTTAATCTCGCCATCCAAACACTGGTCATCGTCATCACTAACATCGGCCTCTGAAGACAGTGGTCGATCATGATTTCTCATTCTTCTTTGTCCCTAGTGTTCTTCCCGGTGGTCGTTCTCTTTATACCTTGGTTTTCTGTTCTCTCTCCTGACATAATTGCCAAGATAACCTCTTCGAATGAGGGATTCTATATCCTTCCTGAGTTGGAAGCAGTCCTATGTGGAGTGGCACCAATCTTGGTGAAATTCACAATATTTGTTTAAGACCTCCCCATCGTCTTTCCTCTCGGAATTGGAGGAGGAAATAATAGCTCTCTCCTAGAGTTTTCTTTATAAATAGTAGCCACTAAGGCCATGAGCAGTATGAACCCTTACTGCCGATGCCCTCAGGATGGGAGATGTCTATGGTCCGAAATTGCAACAAAAATGGGCTTTAACAGCAATTCAATTATTCGTTGAATTGGCGCTAAAAACTCATTTCTTAGCCACTAAAAGTTTTAGTTGCAATTCATACAACTATCGCTAATATTGCAATCGCTATAGGTTATAGTGGCTAATTTATAATTGCCGTTAAGAATTAGCCGCAAAATATAAAAGATTTACCGATTATTTAGATTTCATATAGTGGCAAATTTAAATGCCATTAAAAATAAATAAATAAGTCAATATTAAATATTTATTTACATATTTAGTCGTAAATAACGATTTAGCCGCTAATATAAAAGACTTAGCGGCTATTTAAATTTCGTATAGCAGCAAATTTATATGTCACTAAAAATACATAAAAATATTAAATATTTATTTTTATATTTAATGGAAAAAAATAATTTAGTCGCTAAATATACAAGATATATTTAGCGGTTAACTTAGATTTCGTATAGCGACAAATTTAAATACCGCCTTTTTATTTAGTGGCAATTAACGATTTAGCTACTAAATATTTATAAAATAATCTCAATGAAATAAGATAAACTTTAGTATTGATCACCAACAAAAATTCGAATGAAAATATGTACAAATAATTGAAAACGTAGATCTAATATCTCCAAACAATGCTAAAAAAAAGTATATCAGTGAAATACGAACTATTAAATTGAACTCCTAATTTAACATAAATCAATCATCTAAACTAATACTCTCCAAAATTTCTTAGAAGAGTGTAACGAACATCAAATGCCTAATTAACAAAAAAAAAAAAAAAAAAAAACACCTGCACGTATACGAAAACAGAAACATCAGACAAAAAAAAAAAAAAAAAAAAAAAAAAAAAAAAAAAAAAAAAAAAAATACATAAACAACATAAATATTAAAATGGCGTTCACGCAAAATTTTCGACATAATTCCCTTTGTTTATTCAACATTCTCAAAGTACTTGTCATCTAAATAATACTATCAAATATAACTAACACCAAACAAGATAATAACCAACACAACTACAACAATCAAAGTGGTGTCTAACAATTATTTTCAAAATTAATAATATAAACAATATATAAGTCCACCACTCAAGACACTGGAGCCCACCATCCAGGACTACTAGAATATACCTTGAGTATGGATTGTCAAAATCATACAATCGCTCTTATATTACTTACGAAACACTTGTCTCTTTTTCTTCGCCTTTTCTATCTACAATTCAAAATGAAATAAAATCGCAAATCCATAAAGATTGTGAAAATAATAATGTTTTATCAATAAAATATCACTCAATTATTCATAATACTTGCTTATTTTACCTTGTATTCCTTAAAATTTCCTTACTTAAACATGAAAAATCGTTTTCATTTTCATAATTAAACCTCAAACTAAGTTATAGATATGAAAAATATTTAAAAATCCAGAATAAAAAATTATCACCAGCAATTTTTTATATTTAGAACATAACATAATAGAAAATAGAACAGAACAACTGTCTGTTCTGTTTTGCGGACAGAAACAAAACATTAGAACAGAACAGTTGTTCTGTTCTGCTTCTGTCCACAGAACAGAACATCTATTCTGTTTCTGTCCGCAGAACAAAATATAACAGTGATTCTATTATGTCCACATAATAGAAACAGAACAGAACAACAGTTCTGTTCTGTTTTAACAAAATACAATGTTCTGTTCTTTTTTTGTTTTTTTCAAAATAAAACAGAACTTCTGGAACAATTTTGACAGGAAATAGAATATTTCTAGAAAATATCTTTATCACCCAATTCAGCACAAAGATTTCAGTAAACAATCAAAATTTCAACACAACGATTTCAGCAATATTTTTTGTGTCACCCAATTGAACGATAATTTATCGATTGAACTTATAGGACAAAGTAAAAATTACTTACAAGATTTTTTGAAGGTTAAGTTGGATCATTTGGAATATAAGTAGCTTGAACCTATCAAGATTAAGTAAAAAAAAAAATGCACATGATAATTACAGCATAACGTAATAGATAAGATAAGAGTTAATGACTTCATTACTTTCTTTAATTGAGACCTATAGTTTGATGATGATAAATTTCTGTGAGATTCAGTTGAGTTATTCGAAGTATAAATAACTTGAACCTATAAAGATAAAGTAACATAAACGCACGATAAATACACCAAAAAGGCAATGAAATAAATACAAATTAATTAGTTTGTTGTCTTTCTCGTTTGAGACACATAATTTGATGATGTCAAATATGACTGTTACATTACATGCTCAATTTGATACTCGCACAAATTTGTTCAAGATTGATTTGACGTATCTGTATTTTGTGAAATCCTATCTGCCTATCAAATAAATTCATATATATGCATTGGTCAATATAAATAACATGATACATTGATAATGATAAAATCGAACATTGACATATAAAATATTGTTTGAATTAATCATGTTATTACCTTCTCCATTTGAGACTTACAATTCCACGATAATAACTTTTTGAAATTTTGATTTAAGGCATCCCGAGAATTAGAAGTGACTTGAACCTATCACCGTATAATTCACATATCCCACATGATACAAATACAAATTTTATAAAACAATTCACAATAAAAAACTACGATAAATAAAATAAGTACAAACACTTACCTTAGGTGTCCCTAACATGATATTAACTTGCAAATTTTTGGAATTTTGATTTGAGGTACTCCGAGTGTTAGAAGTGACTTAAACCTATCACCGTATAATACACATATCCCACCAATACATATACAGACATATAACATTATAGAATAATCCACAATGAAAAACTAGGACAAATAAAATAAGAACAAACACTCACCTCAGTTGTACCTAACATGATGTCACCTTGCACTCCTGATCCTTGTTGACTTGAATCAAAATTTCCAAATAATTGCAAACAATTGTCCATTTTTTATTCCATCCCTGCATGCTTATGTTTTATTTCGTCTAACTCTTTCCGCAATTTTTTATTTTCTCCGTTAATCGCATTATTCGATATTACAATATTATCTACTATATTAAATTGTTTGCCACATATAACTGAACGAGTGGGCCCTAAGCCATATGTACGCACATGACTATATCGATCTTTTCCAATTGCTCGAGCTATAATATCATCTACTAAATTATCTTCTAACATTTTTGTTTGCTGAGACATCATACTCTCAATGTTTGCATGTAACCCAATGTGCAACAATTAGAATATATACCTCATTTCACATATATATTACGTAACTATTAAAAACTCTTACATACAATTACATTTGATGTTTCTGTATTTGTACATTTCTCTGAATTTTGTTTATGAGTAGCTAAAAAAATGTCAGCTCGAGTTGGTAAAGAATCATCACCACGTCTTGCAATCTATTATGATAAAATAATTTTAAGTCTAAATAAATAAAACTTTCAAAAAAAAAAAATGCTTCAGTATATACATAGTTACCTCATCTTCGTGTACTTGAGCGAAATTTTTTGTGCCAACAGTATGAGCAATCTTTTGTCTCAAGCGATTTTTCTTATAAGTAACACTTCACTTCTACAATTCAAGTAAATAGTTTTTCATGATCAAATGTAACCTCGCATAAAAAAAGTAAGCAATAATTATACAATTTACAAACTTTTGTAATTACCTTAGCTTTATCTAGGTTCCAATACAAAACTAGTTTCTCCCATTGAGATTGCAATACCCTTTCGGGTGGATTTCTGAAACACTTAGGAACATCGTCGCATCAACATATTTAGATTTTAAGTTTCCTTTCTATTCCCTCTACGTTTTTTCTAATGATTTCATTACCTATCTTTTACCACATAGATCAACCACAAATTTTTTCTACAACAAAATATTTATAATTTCATATCAATGACAACATAATAAATAATTATATTAAAATAATAATATAAGTCGTATCACCTCAATTAATGCCCACATCTCATCCTTACTCTTTCCTGGTACAAATCTCCAACTTTTATGATGGATGGGTGCAAAGTCCCCATTTCGTGCAAGTGTACCAAGAAATTTAACTAGTATGTTGTAATTCTCACCAACTGGTTGTCCCAATTCATTTAACTGAACGTTAATCCATTTTCCCTCAAGTAAGTTCCACACATCAATTGCACGTGTTGGGCCTCTAAGTAGCTTTTTAGAAGAATCTATAGAAAAAGATATAATACGTTTAACAATAATATAATTTACCATGTGCAAGATAATAAAATTAAAAGTTCAGTAAAAGTTCTATAGATTATTTAAAATATAGAGAGAGAAATTTACAATTTCTGAGTAATTCAAACTCTCATCATTTGATGTCAGCAATGAGTCATTCGATATATCATCGGCATCTGATTTACTTTCATATTCACAACGCTCCATGTGAAAATGTTTCTATATCAAGAACAAGAAGAAACATGTCAACAGTTTAATATAAAATGTAACATTAACAGAGTTTTAAGTTGGAAAATCAATTTTTATACCTGGAATTACAATCAAAACTAAAAAGGTAAAGACAATTTTTACATACCTAGAATCTTCAAACTTTGTAATAATATATTAGATAAAGTGAAATATGATGAAAACAAATAGGATCAATAGGGTGAAACCAAAAAATTATTGAAGGGACTAAGGATTTTCCTCTAATTTAAAACCAAAACAAATTAACGTACTAATTAAAGAAAAAAATTATTCTAGGCAAGAATCAGACATCATGTCATATTCAGTCAAATCATCTTTAGAATCATCTATAAACTTTCTTCTCCTAGTATTCTTGTCATGAACAAAAGGGTTTATATCTCAGTGCCAATCATATCTTCTCTGGCCCATCTCAATGTATCACTATCATCCCTTGCATTACTTATAGCTTCATTGTTGTATGCTTCAACTTGCCAAATCGGGTCCATTTCCTTATCAAGTTGTTCATCGCCCATACCAAACAAGTCCCTAGGAGTTGTCTTTATTACAGTGTGACAATCTTTATCCAATGGGTCTTGCAAGTAGAATGCTTGTTGAACTTGTGATGCTAAAACGAAAGGTTCATCTCCTAATCTTTCACCAGATCCTATTAACTTAGAGAGATTCACAAGAGTAAACCTAAGTTCTTCCTATTTTTTTCCTCTACCTTGGAGAACGTCAACTCAATCACACTTAAACAACACCACTTTCAATTCCTGATAATAGTTCAACTCAATAATTTTTTTTATTACACCGTAATAAGTGACATCTCCATCAACAAGATTAATATCTCTTGCACTTGCAAAACTAAGCGTCTTAGCAGTTAGAACAACACCACTATTTTGAGTTTTTTTTTCTTTTTTTCTCTATCTCTCGTGTGGAATCTAAACTCATTCACATGAAACCCTTTGTACCTACTAGCCATATAAAGTGGACCACGAGAAAGTCATTTAATTTCTTTACTTATTTGATCATTTCCTTCCATGTCAAACATAGCAACTTGCTCATATAAAGTAATTTAAAACTAATAAATTCAAAAATATTAAAATTATATATGAAAGTGTTAAACATTGCAAATTTGATACGTACGTGGGATTTAAACCAATCATGAAAACTTTCATTTCGAATCCGCTCAATCTCTCTTTCTCGCAGTCTTAAATTTCGATTCTTCCTCTTAATAACCGTAAGGTGTTCCCTGCATAAGCAATTCCCATGTAACTTATTTGTGAAGATAAACTAATCCAATTATTAAAATAATACTTACTCAAGAAATGGGGTAACAAGATCAAAGTTGAAAAGCACATATCTATGTGTTTGTATCTTCGTGATCTCATCCAACACAACTAATTCTGACTTCCCTAATAGTCGACCTACTTGCGAAAAAAATAGATTGCACTTGTTGTATTTCACTATCATTTTCTCATAATTTCTTGTAGGCCAACTTAATTTTGACTCCACACCATTGAGATATCTTGAACAAAAAAATCAAACATTATTCTGCCTAATACCCTTATGCAATAGAACCCTCTAGATAAGTCATATTCCGCACATATGATTTTAGGGTAAAAATGAACCTAGAGATCCACAAAAATTCATTGCAGATTAGATATTAAAATCTTAAATATATATATATATATAAAAAAAAAAAAAAAAAACATGCCAAAACAATATAATTTTATTTAATATACCTTTCAACTCCATACATCCATAAAAAATGTACAGGCCTAGCAACCTTTGCCTCTAATAGTAAATGAACAGCCAAATGAACCATTACATAAAAAAAAAAAAAAAAAAAAAAAAAAATGGGGGAAAAATCCTTTCCAAATTTGATAAAATCAATGCAATCTTGTATTCTAGTTGTTCCATCTCGGGTACGATTATCACTTTGCAGCATAATATTCTTAAAAAATCACAAAATTCTTTCAAAACAAAACTCAATTCTTTTGGTAGTGTTCTACGCAAAGCTAGATGAAGTAGTTGTTCTATCAAAATGTGATTGTCGTGACTCTTAAGCCCAACTATTTTACGTTGTTTTTCTTGGACACATCTTGATATATTTCCTGAATATCCATTTGGAACCTTGACATTTTTCAACACTTTACAAAATTTATCCTTCTCACTCGGCGTCATTGAGAAACAAGCAGGCAGCAAATAAATTTTATTTCCTCTTTGTTGTGGATGAAGATCATCTCTAATTTTCATATCCACCATGTCAAGACGAGCTTTTACACCATCTTTTGTTTTTCCTTCAATATTTAGAAGCGCCCCCAATATGTTATCACATATATTCTTTTCTATGTGTATCACATTCAAATTATGACGTAATAAGTTATTATCCCAATATGGTAATACAAAAAAAAACTTTTCTTCTTCCAATTATAAGGTGGACTCCAATTTGTGTTTGTTTTGGTTTCTCCTCTTTTTCTTTTACTTTTCTTTCGGATAGAATGTATTTTTCCAAGAGTACAAACAAAATTTTGCAACTGAGCCAATAATTCGGACCCACATGGAGGAACAGGGGCTAAACTTCATTCTTGCTTTCTATCAAAAGACCTCTTGTCATAACTATACTTGTGGTTAATACCTAGAAAACGACGATAACCCATGTAACAATGTTTCTTACTATTGTATAGTTATTTGGACCAAGTATGTTTGTTACAAGTAGGACATGTCATTTCACCCTTAGTGCTCCACCCGGATAAATTTCCATAAGCTGGAAAATCATTTATTGCCCATAGTAATGTTGCCCGCATCTGAAAATTTTGTTTAGTTGAGATGTCATAAGTGCGAAGTCCACATTCCCTCAACTGGTTGAGCTCATCTATCAAGGATTGTAAATACATATCAATCATATTTCCAGGAGCAGTAGGACCTGGTATAAAAAGAGATAATATGAATGAAAGTTGTTTCATGCATAACTAAGGCGGCAAGTTATAAGGCATTAAAATAATAGGCCAAGTATTGTGCTTTATGCTCATAGTTCTATAGGGATTAAAACCATCACTTGCCAACCCTAGTCTCACATTATGGGGGTCAGAGAAGAATGACGGATATCTTGAATCAAAATCTTTCCACACTATTGAATCTGCAAAATGCCTTAAAAGCCCATCATTTGTACGGTATTCATCATGCCATCTCATCAACGAAGCCGTCTTCGATGACATAAAGAGCCTTTGCAGCCTAGGCTTTAACGGGAAGTATCGCAATACTTTAGCAGCAACAAGATGACTTTTTACAAAAAGAAGCAATTGAACTATCTTGATCTTCATGTCCATCTGACTTCCATTTAGATGCGCCACATTCAATGCACGTTTGAAATTTCTCATTTTCTTTCCAATACAATATACAATCATGAGGGCATGCGTGAATTTTTTCACAATTGAGTCCTAATTCTTTGATAATTTTGTTGGTATCGTAAAAGGATTTCAGTAACTTTTCTTCTTCTAGTAGTGCATCTTTAAGCAATTCAAGTGTCATAGTAAATAACTTGTTTCTCCAACCAGATAGACATTTTATATGAAATAGATGAATAATGAAAGAAAGTGTGGTATATTTTTTGCATCTTGGATATTGCTCCTCGTCTGCCTCTTGAAGCAATTTATAAAAAAATTTAGCTTCATCATTAGGCTCCTCTGTAGACTGTGTTGGTTCCCTAATTGCCTCCTCTCTAAATTCACATTCATCTTGCTCAGTTATTCCAAACGCCTCAAATAATAAATCATAAATATCATCATTCCTATCGAAACACCTCCTCAAACGAGCATGATTTGACGAATCATAATTTGTTACGGATTCTCTATAGAATATCCACTCCATGTAACCTTTAGAGAAACCATCACATATTAAGTGGTCGTTTACATATTCTCTACTCTTTATTAATACATTAATACATTTAATACATGGGCATAATATCTTCCCCCTCATTCGATGATTTTTCAAAAGCAAATTCAAGAAACTGATCCACTCCAATAATGTATTCATTGCTACACTTGGACTTGTATATCTAACTTTTATCTATTAATGTTACTCATGAATTTAAATGTCTGATACAGTCTATATATATGTAAAAGTAAATAAATAACTTAGAGAATATTTATTAATAAATCAAGAAGAAAAGACATTTTAAAGGTCCAGATCCAACAATATTTGCAACTCTTATAATCTTTTCTTATAAAATATCTTCATAAAACTAACAACCTATCCCAAATTTATGTTCTATGTCAATTAATTTTTATATTTATAATTTCATCTTTTTAAATTAATATGCAGAGATAAATTAATATAATTTTAATCAAAAGAGTTCATCATTCGAGATAGTGCAACTGTAAAACTCAATAAATACAATTGCAAGAAAATATAAAATCTTTTTGGAGTTCATTTCCAACCCTCGTGACATTTACTTCAATCAAATTTCTATTAACTAAAGAGAAAACCCAATATTTTCAATGGTCAATACCTTTTGCATAACCCATTTTTGATCATTCATTAGCCATTTAATTAGAGTCCTAATAAACACCTTAGCAAAAAAAAATTATATTAAAATCTAAAACTCTAATAAACTAAACAAATGATTAAACAAAGAAATAATAATACTAATAAACTAAATAATCAATTAAACAAACAAATTATAACAGAAATAAACTAAATAAACATTTAAACAAAAAAAAATAATGGAAATAAACTAATTAAACAATTAAACAGACAAAAATAATAACATAAATAAACTAAATAAACAATTAGACAAACAATAACACCAAACAGAACACATACCTGAGAACTGGAATCTGGAGCAGAGCAATGAGCTGGAGGAGGCACAAAAATATAATGATACAACCAACTTTTTCTCATAAAAATTGTATAACTGCAATTTGTTAAAAATAAGTGTATTTTCATCTCTTTTATTTAATGAACTAATTCTTCACACACATTTTTATTTATGAATTAACTAGTTAAATCCCATGCCTAAAGGCATGAATGCAATTTGTTGGTATACAATTCTAAATTTATATTGTAAATTTAATACAAACGATCAACGTTAACACATATAATACACCAATTTTTGCAATAGCAAAGTTTGCAAATTTCATTTCAACAAAAGTAAAAATTAAAATCAAATTGTTTTTTATTTCTCAAGAAGAAAACAAATTATAAAATCCGTAACCAAACATGCTATAAAATTCTCATCAATACTTAGCACAATTTTTAGAATGGATAGTCTATTCATCATGCTACAATGCATGAACACTCGATCAATCTAGGTTCGTTGATATATGTATTCATGTTGTAATACATCTTTATTCTAATTCATTTTCATTGGTATGTTCTGACAAATCTCATGTCACAATACAGGTAAGAATGTGATTTCATTCACCTTCAACCAAGCATACTGTAAAAGAACACACTAGAAATTGAACCATTCATATCATATTTAGTAAAAGAAATATGATGTCAGCTATGAGGGGCAAAAACAAAACAAGAACATACACAATAAACTAAACTACGATTGGTATCAGCTAGTTAAGATAGGGGAACCTAAGTTAAATTTTGACGGAAGATAAACCTTATCAAGAATGCCAAACACAATTTTGTACAACTTGGACAAAATGTCAGTGTTGGTAGAAGGAGCATAGGTCAGAGCCTTTAAAGCTTGGAGCCTTCGCACATGAACTTTCAAAAGAGAAAAAGTGAAGATTAGTTAACAAAATTTTCATTCCAACAAGAAAGAAACATGATGGCAAAAAGACATTCCAGGAAACCTAATTTCCTCATCCCTAGCCTAATCAACACTCCTTATGCATAGATGGATAATTGAATATCTATTTGTTTCTGCTATTCTCTGTAATAAATCTGAAGCAAAAATAGAAAAGCAGAAACAAAAAAAAAAAATATGGTCTGAGATTTTTTCCTGTAACAAATCTGGAATAGAAACAAAAAAACAAAAACACTTAAATGTTCTTATCCCAAAACTTTTACTCTAAAGTCTGATAACATAATAAAACAATTTTTTCATTCTTTTTCAATTATTCTTAGAAGAAGGCAAAAAAATAAATCATGGTTCATATTCAAATCTGAATAAATGGAGAAGATTGGAAAGAGAGAGAGAGAGAGAGAGAGAATACCTGCACAAGGCAACGGCAATGGCAAATAACTTGAAGACGAATGAGACAACAGCAGAAGCTCTGACGAAGAAGAGGAAAATGTTGCCGTTAGTTTAGTGTTTTTGTTCCAAGTATTTCACACACACAACAACCAAAAAAAAAACACAAAATTTAACAAATAAATCAACACACTCAAAACAGTGAATAGGTATTTAACACTCAAAAAACCCTCTACACCGAACGTAAAAAAAAATCAACTACAAAGCTAAACCTTTGCAATATTTATTGAGCAACCCGATGTGATATAAAAAATGAGAGCAAATAATAGAATCCGAAACAAGTACTTAAAAATCGTCAATCAACAAAAAAATATGCAGGAAGTAATTAACACACAATAAAACGTTACAGACACTGGAAACTTGAAATCCTCAATTTCGAAAAAGGAATCGCAATGGATGAGTCAATCAAAGACCAAATGTCATTGCATGAATCCAAAATTGATTTAGTTCAATCAAATGCAATCAAAATTTGGTTGAAATCCTCAAAATTTAGTTGAAATCCAAACACTAATTCAGAAAACCTAACTTGAATAAAATGCGGAGAACTATATGGAGTAGTTTATTAATTAATTAAATGAGCAATTCAAATTGAATCACTTGAATCATGGAAAATACTATAATCAAGATCATTCTCTCTCAATTGCATTAATCAAAAGAAACAAAGAGTTAAAGACAAAAGGAATAACATGTAAAGAGAAGGAAAATTAAAATGTCTTGCCTACATGTTTCATCATCTTCACAACCTTTGGAACCTAAAGTATAACCGTGTGTCTAGTACAATAATTACTAATTGGAACAATAATTATGTAATTATTTTATAAAATTTCATACATACAAGAGGACCCTATTTCGCTGCACCAACCCTATAAAATGAGAATATGAATTAATCAATCAAGTTCTAAAACATATCAAATAGGTATGTTTACTTAAATAAATCAAAATTTGGACGAATCTACCTTCAATTGAATTGTCACGACCTTTTTTTTGTTTTTTGTTCCTGTTTTCTCAAACTAACCAAAAAAAAAATCCTGATTTATTACATAGATTTTCTGCAACACCATATTTTTTATCTGGTGCCTTCGATTTCTACACTGGTTTGGTCTGGTCTGATTACAACACCAGTGTATTTGTTTTACCAGAAAATAACAAATAAAAATGAAATCAATTAAGTAATTTTCGAAATCAACCAACAGAACATATCGATCAAACAGGTGCGTGATTGAGAAAGCAACGTCTTCGTCGACTAAGATAACATCGATTAAGGAAGCAGTAATTGACAAACCTTTAGCCGGCAGTGGGTAGATAACGAAGGCGCTGCAGTGATTAAGAGATAAATCGAAGCAATTGAGTGTAGATTAGAGAAACACAATCAGACTTCGGTAATAACGTCTTCTTCTATTGAGAGAACAATGGGTGCGATGTGATTGAGAGAGAAATTGGGAAAACACCAACTTTGTACCACTCATAGCGTCGATTACGGAATGAGGATCACGATCTTTAACACGAGAGACGGGGGCGAGGAAAATGAGCATCTCGCATAATTTCATCCTTGTATCTTGGCTGATCTGGTTTGAAGTTCTCCACGACTGGTTTGAAGTTCTCAATTTTCTATTTTTAATTAGAGTGTATGTTTTGCCAAAGATGTATTTTTTTAATGAAATAATTGATTTATTTTTTATTTTTTGATATTAATTAATTTTTTTAATTACAAAAATATTTATCATAATTTAGCGCAAAATTTTGATAGTAAAATTATAACATTTAGGGGCAATTTGTATAAATTAGTGGCAATTAAATAAATAGCCACTAAAAATATATCATTAGCTGCTATTTTTTAACAACCACTAAAATAATTGCCGCTATAGCACTTTTTTGTTGTAGTGGCCAAGGCAGAAGTCCTAACTTTCCCTCGGCTTGTAACTTCTTCGCTCGCTAAGCCCTTCGCTGGATTTCCTCTGCCTTGCCCTTTTTCTTCAAGTTTTCCTCTGGTCTTCCTTAGTTGATTCTCTCAGGTCAACATTGTAGAACCAGGTACCTCTGTCCAGCACCGCAGCGAGGATGAGGGTGGGATTCGAGCAGTGGTCATATGACAACCTCTTATGCCGGAGGCTATTAATAAAAGCGTTCATCGCCATGGCGTCGAAGAGCTTGTTACGTGCAATGTCCTCATTATTGAACCACACCACGTAGTCACCCAAGGACTCACTGAGTTCCTGTTAAAGGGTGAAGATATGCGCCATGGTCTTCACCCTATAGCGCGATCAACCGAACCGATCAAGGAATAGTTTCTCAAGCTCAATGAAATATAAAGATAGATGTCGGGACAAAGTTTTGGAACTAGGCCCTAGTTACTCCCACGACTATGAGTGGAAAAAACTTGCACCTCAGTACTGTAAAAGTCGTGTGCATATCCATATGCAACTTGAAGGTAGATATATTATCTACGAGGTCTGAGGTCCCATCATAATAAGTCATCTAGGGGTGGGTAAATCATTTGGGCATCACCTCATCCAGGATCTCCTCTATGAAATGGGATCTCACCTCGGTTGGGAGCTCTTCTGCTCCCCTTGTGCCCTAGATCTGATATAGAACCACTTCTAGGTTAGTAAGGCGATATTCCACCACGGCTTCTTCTTAAGACACTGCCCTGACATGGTTGGCCGCAACCTTGGCACTATGGCTCCTCGAGGGCAGAGAATAAGAACCCACCTATCACTCACGTGGGGCCTTGTGGGCGGGCCTCGCGAAATGGCTAGGTGCTTGGGCTAAATGAGACTCTGAATGGTCTCCATCCTCATGCCCTCGTGGGGGTCATAAATATGATCCCAAAATAGCAGAGGAAGCCATATCCAGTTCCCTCGGGTCCATGGTCGAGGGGTTAGGGTCGGGCCCTCGACGCATGTTCATTGGAATAGATCACACGGTCCCTTGATTCTTGAGTACACTCCTCTTACCCTATGGGCTAGAGAGTTGGTCCCCTTAGGCAGAAGTCAATGGCAGGCGATATAGGAAGACTTAGAAGTAGTTGTGGAACTCGCCTAGTTAGATTTTCATATTGTCGATACGCAAAGCCTCAGCGGCTCTCAAGGTCTGCCCTACGATTAGTCAAGAGAGAAATGTGGACGGGCCTATCTGGCCTGTGGGCAGGGGATTATCCTCTACGAGTGGAGCTCAGGCATCCGACCTCGGGACTCTTGACATGTCTTCGGGAGGTTGATTGTTCGGGTGGCTATCTACGGCAGGTGTTTGATCTCTTTGTCCGATGATCTGACCAGACCTTGTAATCATCAAGTCTTAGCTAATTAGAGAGTGATGATCATAGGAAGGCTTATATTTCTCTTACTATAGATGGCACCAAACTATTTGTGTCTAAAAATGGCTAACACCTTATGTTGGTCCAGTTAGAGGACATGTAAATTTTCCTTGTTGAGGTGGAAGTGGCATGTTTTGAGCATTATTGCTATGCGTCGGTGATCCTTGGAATTTTTGAAGTCCTGGGTTGCATCTTGCCCGATCTGAGATGAAGATCCGAACTTGAAAATGCATAAGGACCCATCGGGGTTGTACCCGTTGAAACCCCTCTGGTATGAGAGTAAGAGCTCGAGGGGAAAATGTTTCAAATATACTTCAAGTGAGTAGTTCAACCTTACCACAGGCATTGAATACCTTTGTATTTATAGATGAAGGGCTTGATTAGCGCCATAGAGTTTCGGGAGCTTAAGCTCGGTTAATTACTATAACTCTGCGCATGGCCAATGATTGGGCGCGTGAGAAAATTAAGCTTATTGACATGGGCTTTAGGCCCATTAAAGAGAGTCTATGGGCCAGCCCAACATGGCTAAGGAGAATAGGCTTGGACCACGATAATAATGGTGTTGAGACAGGTCGTTTTTGCCCCAGAATATGATCACGGACTGACCAGGGTCTCTGTGGATGGTCGACCGAGTAGGGGATGACCGACGAAAGAAGCTTGGGCTCCTGAACTCTATTCTTCTTCTAAGGGTTCAGCAAGCGCCGATTCGAGTAGGGGATGCTTAGAGAGTACTACTCAGTCCGGCCACTAGATTCTGCCTATTGGCCTAATAAGCTATCCAAGAGGGGGGTGAATTGGTTAGATATAAAAAATTTAAACAATTTTTTTTTTCTTTAAAAATTATTAAATCAAATAATTAATTTATTTTAAATTAATTATTTATCTTTATAACGCAGTAGATAAGTGTTCAAATCTCGGTGCACACCCAAACAATAAAATGTAAATAAAGTAAACAATGCAGCACACAATGATATAATCTGATTCACCAAACTACTCTTGGCTAATTTAGTCATCTGAGCTCCGCGGAAATTCGCACCCACTAAACTACTTGACCCCTTTACCAGGTAGGAACCAAACCCTTACAACGATTCTTTTACCAGACTCAGAATCAACATTTACAATTATCCTTTTTCTAGGCTAAGTAAGAACCTTATCTTTTTACCAAACCAAAGATTAACTTAATTGTTTCATAGGCTAAGGATCAAACCTCACAAAACACTCTAAGTATCCTTTTCACCGATAAGGATGGAACTGTTACAATTCACTCACAATTAGTTTTAATCAGGAAAAATTATGCCTAACCTTTTTGTACCTTAGGCAAATATCAAACCTCAATCTTCTTCCAGAAAAATATTGAAACCCAGCTACCCTGACTAGATACAACCCAACTGTATCCAATCCGTACAAACTCACCAATTATAAAAATTATTGAGTTTCTTCCCACTTGGAATTTCTACCACCTCAAACCAATTAAACTCAATTAATGTCCAGAAATTACTAGTGATAGAAATTAAGTGAGGAATTCAATATCTGATTATAATATGTGTGGGTAGCACAAAATTAAGCATGTAATCAGATAATCACAAAAATCGTTTTTTTAAAAAAAAAATTATGCTCTTTAAAGTTCAAAAATGATTTTACTAAGATCTTATCAACCAAGCAAAGATAGTAATATGAATTCACAATAAAGAACAATAGCTTGGAAAGATCTCACCAGGAAAACACCGAAATATTTAAATCAGAATAGCAAGACAACATAAATTTCGGAAACGCCAACTCAATTAGCTCTTTAACTCAATAACTTTTCACGCAAGTGATCTCTCAAATATATCTCAAAATAACAACTCTTAGAAAGCTCAGGAACTGAAAGATCTGGAACTGAAAGTTCTTGATTGATGTAATGTTATGATATGTAAAAATCTCAGGTTTATTTAAGCTGATTTAAAACAGGCCATTTGATAGCTAGTTTCCTTAAGATACGACATTTAAATACACCACCCCCTATATCATTACCATTCATTCTTGGTTTAATTCACTCAGATATAGCATTTAAAACATTCAATTTATTTCTCAAATTAATTCTCAATCTCAAATCATATAGATAGGAAGTATTAAAAAAACCAAATTGAAAAACACTTTTAATTTTATGAACCATATCTATAGGAATATTAAAATAAGTGTATCATATCTTCAATATATCCAAATCCCCAAAATATCTCACTCAGATATCCCAAAAACGGCTAGTTAACAGCTAGTTTTTTAACATATCCTCGAAATCCTCGAAATTGTAACTACACAGTCAGTTGACCAACCTTTATATTATCGGTCGACCGATGGATACAAGATGCTAACCAAGCCTTGTTCAAACACTGGTTGGTTGATCGAACTCCCAATTCAGGATGCTCTTCTAGGCCTAATTTGGGCCCTGGCCGGTTGCCCGATCACCTATGGTCGGTTGACCAATTGATACAAAGAGTTTCACTTGGGTCCATCTCTTGACTTATCTTTCCTGATTGATTGACTGATCGATTCAGAGACTCAATATTTTTCCAGCCTACGCCTATCGGTTGATCGATCCTCTTGTGGTTTCTTGACCGATCTATGCTGAAACACCAACTTGTCAAATTATTTCAACTCCAAACTTCAACGTTTTAATCCCTTTAACCAATTTCTTTTCTCGGTTAACTCGATTGACGCTTCCATTTTAAACACTAATCTTGCTTAGGTCAATTTTTATTTTTCAATTTCACATTGGAACAAATAATTAAATACTAATTAGGACTTTAATCTCATCAAATTAAACACACATAAATATAAATCATTTAATTTGTATCGTGTGTGATCCTAATCAGGATACATTAAGAGTAAAGGAGATTTGAGTTGTTTTCACCTAATTTCTTCAAAATCTTCAATATTCACCATCTCTTTAATGTAAATCTTTACATCCTTCATAATTACTTCATGATTTGATCTTGGATGGAACTCTTAAATTAAAAACCTCAATAAACATGTTAGTTCTACCAAAAACACCAACCCTTAATTGTCCATCAAAATTTTGGGATCAACACTACCTTCTCGTTGTTGCCAACCAGAGATGAAGCGAAACGGATCTCAGTGACTTGACGACGAGAGGTACAGGTCAAGAAAGGAATAAGGGTCTTTCTAGGATTAAATCCGAACAAGGTCAGCTCTGGAGCTCTGGTCGAATGGATATTCATAGGCTTCTCCATTTAGAAAAAACTAACCAAGGGGTGCTCGGAGGTCTAGGTCGCCATTTCGTCAAACTTAGTCAAAACTTCCATCCCAGTGTAAGGATCGGAGTAGGACGCAAATTGCCCACATCAATTTATATACTCGAACAATAAGAATGTTCACGAATCTTCATCCTTAATTTCAAGTTATAAAATGGGCAAATATCACACCTGACAAATACGTTAACATCCACATCTACACACAAATGATATGTAAGCATTCACACAAATCATATGAACATGAATTTTTACGTATACACATCACAAAACGTGAATGTTCATGTATTGCTATACCAAAATAATATGGGTGACTATTCACGTATACAAATCAGATTTCAGCTTGGAAAAACGGTATAGAGGTTATATTTTAGGTGATCTAGGTATTTTTTGTCGAGCCCCATACCATAACAATAATTCTAAAAAATCTGGTTATTTGGCTGAAAAATTTATATGGCGAGTTAAGGAGAAAACTAATGTTGTTGATGGCGGAGTTGATGTTTCAATAATTCAAGAAAATATTGATAGTTATTCTAGTGCAACTGAAAATGAGGGACAAGTTGAGATTGCTTAGGGGGCTAGTAGAGTTTGGAAGAGAGGGAGGGAACTTTTGTTGGTTCCCCTGTTATTAATAGTGCCTCAGAAACTTGTGGGGTAGGCTCAGATCTTTTTTCTCCTAGGAATCGGAAAGATTTTGCCGATATTATATGTAACAAACCTATTTTTCGGTCCAAGAAAAATTGAATGTGGAAAATTAGGAAGAAATCGGATAGCTCAATTAATTACAATGGTCTCATTTGTAAAATCTCGTCTTACGATAAGAAGAGTATAAATTGTGTAGAGATTATTTTCAGAAAATTGGGCATCGTGTTAGAGGTCGGGAGGACCTTAGGCCTAAAGTCTAACCTTTATTGAAGGGGATTTTCGTGAAAAAAATGTCGAAGATGATGTAGAAAGAGTATAAAAGTATTACTTGATATCTGCTTAACTATTAGTATTTGCTTAAGCATTGATGTCAGTTCGATGGATTTGCGGGGTTATAGTTTAAGATTTGTAATATTGGAATATCGGGAGTTGGGAGGGTGATGGATTTCTGTATTTTAAAGTTTCTTATTCATCTTCCGCTAGCAAGGATTGCTGGTATTTACTTACGGCCAAAGTTTGCAGCGTCTACCGTCAAATTCGATAATGTTCTAGATTGGACTTAGGGGTGTTTTAAAAATATTTTGGGAGATCTTGTAATGCTCCGTGTGTTTTCTTTGAGGTTGATTGTAATGCTCCTTTTGAGTATTTGGGTGTGTTTGTAAAGTAAACTATTGAGTCTTGCAGACCACATTGCTAGCTCATAAAATTCGTAACAAGGGAGATTGTTCCCCTTTTATTAATATATAAAATAAATTACTTATAATAAAAAAGGATTATTTTCTAATAAATCTCTGAGAATTGAAAATTTTATTAAAGTAGTTAAAGGTCTATTTAATGATTTCTATATCTTTGAATACATACATATAATTAAGGTTAAGAATAATTAAATATTTGATTTCTTACTAGGTTTTCAATAATAGTAATTTTCTAATTTTAATATTATGTGAGATAATTTTATTTTATTTTTTTATATTTTTTATATAATTAAGAAAGAATAAGAATAGTTGAATATTTGGATGTTTAAAAGAAAAAATTTAGACCCTCCAAGACTTTTTAGGTAATGTCTGTTTTTCCCACCGACTTTTAAGTGATTAGGATAGTATTAGGATTAGGACATGATTTAATATATATATAATATTTTTATTTAGTCGCTCCATTATTATTATCAATTATAAATAAAATAAAAATTGCTTCGTAACTTAAATATTTTTTTTTTATCTTAATTCACTCGTTGATTTTGTTGTACTATTATTTTTTTATATATATTTTTTTAATTCACTCCATGATTTTGTCGTTTGATTGTGTGGACTAATTGTTCCTATCTCCTTTTGTATATTCTTCTCTACCTATATTTTAGGTTTTGTCTTGGAATAAATACAACGGAGAACCCTTTTTTTAAAAAATAAAAACTTAAATGAAATTTTATATTTATTTTTCTAAATTGTGGGATACTTGACCGTTTGGACTCTAATTTAGCCAAGTTATACATTTAATCTTTAAATTTCGACACTTATTTCAATCTCCTAATATTAAAAATATTATTAATAATTTTGAATAAAATTTTAATTTTGACAAACGAAAATTTGACATTTGATTTTTTAATAAAATTATTTTTATATTTTAATTATTTCGCTAAATTTAAGATGTTTTTTTTTAAAAAAAATTACGATGATTCGTATAAAAAATAAAAAAGAGAAGATTGAATTATTGTGAGAAAAATACATTTTAAATATAATAAAATAACGAAAACATCCTTATTAAAAGACCACGGAAAAGACCACGGACGGATAACAATTAATTATTAAAAATACTTTTTAGTTTGTTAAAATTGTAATAAATAAACAATTTAATAAATTTCAGTGTTCAATAATTGAGAAATTTAAATAAAATAAAATATTGAAGTGGGCTCATGACCACGTCACCAAAGGATGGCAATCCATAAATTCACGACAGCCTCTCGTCATTATAAAAGAAACTTATCCTCATCAAAATATTTTCCTTTAAAAAAAATATAGTAATTTATTTATTTATTGTGGTTGGTACTTACGACTTGTATGTATATATGAAGATCGTGTGTTTTCTATTTATCTAGAAATCTCAGCCTCAATTTAAACCAATTTCCGCCTCCGTGGAATAATTTTGGCCTTTTTTTTTTTTTTTTTCTTTTCTTACAATCAATTATTATTGAAGGCAATTTTAGCTATTTTTACAAATTATTTATTTATTCATCACTACAAAATGACTGAATATTATCGCTTTTGTGTGGGTCCCAACGAGCGAAGCGATTATTGAAAGAGATAATTATAAAACTGCGTGCCACTTCTCTCCCTTCTTATCCCCCCACGCGCCTCAATCTCTCTCCGCGCGCTCTCTCTCTCTCTCTGAGGCAATGGATCCTTACAAGGTACCGATTCTAACTTCGGAACTGTAGAATCGAATTTTATTTCTGGATTTTTGTTATCAAATTCGTAGTTTCAAGTTTCGATTTGCCTCGGAATGTTGCGTGTGTTCTTGTGTCTTTTTCGGATTTCGATTGATTTTTATATAATTTGATGTTCAATGTTTTCGTTTTTACAACTCGAATTCAACATAATTTAGGATTAATGGAATAGAGAAAACTATCTTTAATCTTATTAAGCTGGGCGTTTGGTTTGTGGAAAGATGTGGTATTGTAATAGTTGAGCTGAGTGATTGGAATTAACGAAACTGGTAAAGTAAATTGTTAAAAATTGAAAATATTCATCTAATTTGAAAAATTATGATTTTGAATTATTTCTTGTCATTTAGATCTGTAAATAGAGTCGTATTTTTTCCTGTTAAAATCGTTTATTTGGGCATTATATAGCAGTTGGGGATTTCTTTATCTTTGTTCTTGTTTGTTGGATTTGGTTCAGTATCGCCCATCAAGTGCCTACAACTCCCCATTTTTCACCACGAATTCTGGTGCTCCTGTTTGGAACAACAATTCATCCCTTACGGTTGGTTCGAGAGGTATACATACATGTTAATTCTCTTTTCTTCTAAATTATATATGTTATCTTGAATGAACTTGGTGTCTATGCTGAATCTGATACAAGGAATCCTTTTACATATCGTAGCTTGAATTAATTCGTTGTCTTTGCTGAATATTCAAGGACTCCTTTAGGGTTGTGTTTTGAATCATGGAACTAGAATTATGAATCACTGAATCTCAATTTGTTTTTTATTTATTTTTATCTGTATTCATTTCCAGTTTCAATTTTAAGGCTCCAATTTTAGGTTACCAAACATTGCCTTTGGATTGTTTGAAATCTTAATGAGCGCCGCCCCCCCCCCCCCCCCCCCCCCTAAATTATCATTTTTAGTTTTAAATTCTTCAGAAAAAATCAAATGAGACGCTAAAAATTCAGTAAAGTCCCTCCTAATTTACATAAACTTTTTTTAAATCATGAAAAAAAAAAAAAAAATAGAATTAGCCCCCAAAAGATCATATTTCTAGATCCCTATGTGAAAGGCTATATCCATGTTAGCTGAAAAAATTATGTATATCTACCTTCCCCCTCGAAACATTACAACTTTATGCAAATATGGAAGTGTATAAAGAAGAAAACATAATCATGATATGAGAATCTGATACATTAGGTAGTGTTTGGTTGTAAGGAATTGGAGTCTCAAAATTGAAATTTTAAATGAACTACGAAAAGTTTCAAGTGTTTTGCATGTGTTCATTTCCAGTTCCAATTGCTATCTGATGCCGAAGTTCATGAAACCAAAAGCCACCTTAGTTATCCTTCTTCGGTTGCATTGCCTGCAATGAAAAGTTTTCATGCTTAACCAAGGGATATGTGGTTGTTATGCAAGTCCTCCTTTGATGAACCAAAAATGCAAATTAAGAAAACAACCTTTTCCTTTTATGGTTCTTTGACAGTTGCAATTGCTGGACAAAAGTAACCTGATACAGATTTATTACATAAAAGCCCAGCATCTTGACTTAAGTAGCGTTTGGATTCATGGGGATTGTGATCAGAAATGAACGCAAATATAAGCTTCAATTCCATGCTCCCAAACAACTACCTTGGAGATGTTGGTTGAATGATTGAATCAATTTAGTTGTTTCTGGTGTAATTGTCTCAAGGAATTATGTATGTGTATATATACAAATAAAAGATAAATGTATTGAAATTGTTTCTTGTAAATGACGCTAGGCCCGATCCTCCTTGAGGATTACCATTTGGTGGAGAAACTTGCAAATTTTGACAGGGAACGTATTCCGGAAAGGGTTGTTCATGCGAGAGGAGCTAGTGCAAAGGGGTTCTTTGAGGTCACTCATGATATTTCTCACCTTTCGTGTGCTGATTTTCTTCGTGCACCTGGTGTTCAGACCCCTGTTATTGTTAGGTTTTCGACTGTTATTCATGAACGTGGCAGCCCTGAAACTTTGAGAGATCCTAGAGGCTTTGCAGTGAAGTTCTACACCAGAGAGGTAATCATTTTTTGATAAAACCTCATATTTGGTTGTGTTTGGTCCTATGCTTCGAAAACCTAAACATTTCGGATGAGAGAGCTTTAGGTGGTGTTTCTTCTGTGTTCCTGTTCCGAAACATAAATTTGAGAACAGAACAAAAACAAATTTTGTCTGTTTCCATGTATTTGTTTAGGTGCCCTCATTTAGTCTTTCTGTCTGTCTGTTTTTTATGTTCCTATAAAACTTGGAACAGAAACAAAAGTTAGGGAAGATTTTTTTTCCTCCTTTTTCCTAGTGTTTTGGGGACAAAAACATATTCTTCTGTTCCCAGATAGAAAAAAAAAACAAAACAGATTTTAAGAAACTTATATAAATTTTTTCTTTAAATAACTAGTAGAAACAAACTCCTTAGTGAAAGAAATTATTTCAAATTCATTTTAGCGGCAGGAACCGCGTGAAAATCATGGACAAATGAAGAATTCCTAGGATGGAGAATGTAAACTCTAAGGAAATGTCAAAAAGTTTAGCAAGAACTTAAAGTAATTCCTAGATATACTGAATGGTATAACAGTGTACGAATGTTTTGAAACCCTCAAGACATGACCACAATAATATCCAAAGAATTTTGTGGAGATGTTCATAATTTGGGAACAGCCAAATATGAAGAATCCAAAAGAAGTATCTTGAATCTATCTATTTGTGATATAAGCAAAATTTGAGGATTCACATACCGCGAATTCCGGAAATACTTATATGGGTCACGAGATGGTCAAAATGGAATGTATAAATTCATATATATCTCAAAACTCCCATTACCATCGAATACTTCGATTCTAAAGTATATTGATACTAAGAATTGGGGAGATTTCGGGAAAACTATGGGTGCTAGAACCAAAGCATATTCTTTTGTTCCCAGATAGATGGATTTCTGTTTCTGTTCTGTGTTTTTTTTTTTTTTAACAAAAACAAAACCTAAAGAGAAAAAAAACTGAACGCCACGCCACGTGAGTGCCTTTTTTCCTATTCCTAAAAAAGGGAGAACAGAAACAGAAATACAAGGAAAAAAAGGTTTCTGTCCTATTTCCAGATTTCTAGAACAAATTTATGAGAACTGAAACGCTAAAAAAACCCACCTTAGTTGCTAAATTCAACACTGCAGAAATCTACATTGCCAATCCTGTTCTTCCATACTTACATGATCAATGAGCTAACTATTTAGGCATTCTTCATATTTCTAATTAATCTTTTATTATCAGGGAAATTTCGATATGGTGGGAAACAACTTCCCGGTCTTCTTCGTTCGCGATGGCATGAAATTCCCCGACATGGTCCATGCTCTCAAGCCCAACCCCAAATCTCATATCCAAGAAAACTGGAGAATCCTCGATTTCTTCTCTCACCACCCAGAGAGTCTCCACATGTTCACTTTCCTCTTCGACGATCTTGGTATTCCTCAGGATTACCGCCACATGGATGGCTCTGGCGTCAACACCTATACACTCATCAACAAGGCCGGAAAAGCCCACTATGTGAAATTTCATTGGAAACCTACTTGCGGAGTTAAATGTTTGTTAGATGATGAAGCGGTCAAGGTTGGAGGATCGAATCATAGTCACGCCACTCAGGATCTTTACGACTCAATCGCAGCTGGAAACTATCCGGAGTGGAAGCTTTTCATTCAGACAATCGATCCAGACCACGAGGACAGGTTCGATTTCGATCCGCTTGATGTTACGAAAACATGGCCGGAGGATATTTTGCCGTTGCAGCCGGTCGGGCGCCTGGTTCTGAACAAGAACATAGATAATTTTTTTGCCGAGAATGAGCAGTTGGCGTTTTGCCCAGCGATTGTGGTGCCAGGGGTATATTATTCCGACGATAAGTTGCTCCAAACTCGAATATTCTCCTATTCCGATACCCAGAGGCACAGGCTTGGACCAAATTATCTACAGCTTCCGGCAAATGCTCCCAAGTGTGCTCATCACAATAACCACCATGAGGGTTTTATGAATTTCATGCACCGGGACGAGGAGGTTCTCTCTCTCTCACCTCTCTCTCTGTCTAGTGTTCTCATAATTCTTACGTTTGGATTTTTTGATGTTGTTTGTAGGTTAACTATTTCCCATCGAGGTTTGATCCTGTTCGACATGCAGAGAAGTATCCTATTCCTCCAGCTATTTACACCGGAAAGCGTGAGAAGGTTGGTTTGTAGTCTATCTTTCTATTTTGTTAACGGAATAATCACGTCTTCAATGTGGATAGATAGGCATTTAAATTAGCTAAAAATCATACTTTGGCTCATCAACAGTGTTTGTTTTTGGCTAGAAGAAATTAACAAGTGTACTCTATTCATATTAGCCAAATGAATTAGTTGTTTTACCTCACCGCATACACATTAGGTAGGAATTGTTCTGGCCAAGGGAATTAGGAACTGAAAATTGGCTATTTTTCTGATTTTGGTCTTAGGCAAAGTGGTGGGCTGCATTTTGATTGGTTCTTGTTTTTGTTACAGTGCATAATCGAGAAAGAGAACAATTTCAAGCAACCCGGTGAAAGATACCGTTCTTTTGCACCAGACAGGTATCCATTCGACATTTCAACTAAAACATGCATCGGCAGTTATCTTTGTATACTTTCTTTGTTTTTCCCCTTGAAAAATATCGTTCTTCATTCATTTCCAACAGGCAAGAACGTTTCATTTGCCGATGGGTTGATGCATTGTCTGATCCAAGGGTCACCTACGAAATCCGTTCTATTTGGATCTCATACTGGTCTCAGGTCTCTCTCTCTCTCGAAATTTTTTCTCTCTCTCTCTCTGACTTCTTTTTTATAGTTTTGCGATGCATTGTTTTGCGTTGTATGTATTATTGCAACAGGCCGACAGGTCTCTGGGTCAGAAACTTGCTTCTCGTCTCAATGTAAGGCCTAGCATATGAATGATGGGGGAAGATGGAAAAGATGATTAATCTATGAAGGTTTAGCTTTGATCGATCTTATTTATGTTCCTCATCTTATATCGAACAATAAAAAACCATTTAGCTCTTTAAAACACCAGACCAACGGTGAGTTAGCTTTGTAATAACATGGAGTCTGTTATAATTGTGTTTTGAATTATATATATATATATATATATATATACTTTTGTTCGTGTTGATATTTTGAATTTTTAAATTTTTTTAGGCGTGTTTCCGAATTTACTAGGAAATGTTTTTCGTAAATCACTTGATTCCTCCAAATCAAGGCTTATAGTTTTGTGAATGGAAAAAATCAGTGGAAGATATTCGTAGAATATCAAAACTCAAATGAAATTCTATTTATTTATTTTTTGTTGTCATTTAATATCTTCCAAGTTGATTTCGACTTGTAGTCGCGATTTCAAAAATTTTGAAATTTTGTGACGTATATTGCCTTTCATTTTTTTGTCGTAAACTTTTGATCATTTCGTATTTATTGTATATTTTATATTTAGAAAATATTAATCTTTTGGATAGACTAGAAAATTAAAAAATATTAATTATGTATTTGGATTCATTTTATATTTTCATTTTCAAATTCAAATATATGAAAAGAATGATAGTCCATTTTTGTATTTTAATGCGTATTTTCGGAATTTGAGTATGAACAAATGATATGATGTTAAATTCAATACAAACTTTTTTGTTAAATTCAATTAAAAAAATAAAAATAAAAATTGGACATTTTGATATCGTTTTCAAACGAGAAAATTGTTATGAGATGTTAATATTCTTTAAAATTTCAAAGGTCAAATATTACGTTATTTCTTTTCCCATGATTCTCGAGTGTTGTTTTGTGTGTTGAATTGAACACATAATTTGGTATTTCGCACACCTGAACTGTAAAGATATAATCGCGATCTTATATTTAACCGCGTGTTGAATTTGATGTTCATCTAATTTCATGTAGAATTTAACAAAAGTGTATTTTTTATCTAAAAAGTATAAAAGTAAATGTCATTTTACAATTGAAGAGAGATTTTCCCGACCAGCTCCAATTGTCGCTACGTCGAGGAGAACTCCACGTGACCTACACGCAAACCGAAGTCAAACTCCAAACGCGTGGCTCCAAACTACAAATGGTAACTGAGAATATTGTCTGGTACAGTGGAGACCGATAAAGGCCTGATGGACCGAGCATGACCCAAATAACATCCATGCTCGACATGCTTAAAGCCTGTCTCCAAGAATAGTTTAAGGCTTACCAACTCGAACTATAACATGAGCTTGAGAGCCATTACAACTGTCCGCTAGGTATTTGGAAAGAACGACTACCATTGAGGTAATGGTCCATTAAACCCAGATCTTCCAAGATTTGGGGAAGGCTTTCTAAATAAGTCTTCCGTCCAACATAAGTACGTCAAGGGGGATTGGCCAGGTACACATTCATACACACATGAACACTCATCTTCCTACAAAAAAACTCTACTAAACTTTTTTCAGAACAGACTACTAATTCTCATACCGGAGATGCAACGCTAGTAGTTTCTCCCACGGTGCATTGTTTTATAGAAAACCCAGACAGAGGAGGAACATTGTTTCGAATCTCGAGGACCATATCTGACGATCTAATTTTTGGGTTCATCAAATTGGTATCGTCTGTGAAAAAAAAAAATTAATTGTCATGGTTATCTTGAGATCAGAAAACATGACCAACGAATAGGAAAACAAAAGACAACTTATCCGCACTGTGGATTTGGGGATTGGCCCTTCCGGCAAGTTTCTTCAAAGGTCCATGACCTCTCTAAGAGCGTGCAAAGGATGGTTAGCTAGAACAATCCACTGCAACCATCGGTGCTTCGCCGCTTCATGCCTCTCTATAGTGAAGCACAAGCTATCATCGATCCAACTGATCAAAGAAATGTCGTGACAGCTACGCAACCATCTAGAAGGAAGATGGATATATCCCCTAATAATGCCCCACGATCAATGTAGGCCTCTATGGGGACGACTTCGCGGACCCGTTGTTCGTATTGGGATCGCCAAGTCTAATGAGACCTTCTGGACCAAGTAAATGCAATTAACGAGAAATTGGGCCAAATTAGATAGATGGGGTTGAACGTACAAAAGATTGTAAATAGGAGCGCCCCACCATTCACCACTCGGATCTTGAGAGAAAAGGTGCCTGTCAACTTCAAGTTGCATTCCCAGATCGGGACATACCAAGGAAATAGTGATCCTGTTGAGCACCTGGACCTGGGTTGAGCGTTGGATTCGATAAAGTGGCAGGCTTTCCAGGTCACCCTAATTAGCACAACCAAGAATTGGTATAAGGCCCTTAAGCCAAATATTTTCGATCCTTACAAGTCTTTAAGTATTGCGTTTGTTTATAGGTTTGTTAGCAACAAGCGGAGAGGCAAGAACCAATCCCACCTAATGGCTCTGTGACAAGGGAAAGACGACAGGCTTGAAGCCTATCTAAAGAGGTTTCAACAAGAGTCCGACCATGTTGAAGATCTAAACAACGTAATTGTTGTCATAGCACTGATGGTCCAGGAGCCGTCGAAAATGTTAGCTTTATCGTTTGCATTGTTCGACTGAGTTCATCTCGGACAAGGATGTTTATCGAGCTCAAGTGGAAGAAGAGAAAGACCTAAGAGGTAAACGAGAGGGCAAAGAGCTAAGTTATGACATGATTGGTCAGGATAACACCAAGTCTAAGAAAAAACAAATTGACAGAGAGTAGGGGGCCTTACAAGGCGCAAGGAAGGCCACGATCTCCTTCTCGCTACACGAACTTCACCTCCCTTAAGTACCCCCATTGGGAATCGCGCTAATTCAAATAGGGGATAAGAAGTTGGTCAAGTGGCTACAACCCTAAGGGAACAAGGAAAAGACTGGCAACTCCGATAAGTGGTGTGATTTCCACTAAGATCATGGTCACATCACCGACAACTGCTATGACCTCAAGAAAGAGATTGAAAAACCCGTTCAAAGGGTCTATTTGAGGAGATTCATGGTGAACTAAGAGTAAAACAACCAGAGGAAAGAAAGGAACACGGACTGGCTTGAGGTTCGCGAAGAAATAAGGACTATCCACTGGGGATTTGCCTCGATAAGGGCATCCAAGTCTGAGCAAAAGGCCCACACCAGGAGAAGAAAAAAAAACAGAAGACTACACCTTCCAGGTGACAAAAGCCCCCAAGACCGAACAAAAGGCCATCATATTCATGGAACAAAATCTGATAGGCGTCCGCACCCCACATGACGACACTCTAGTCGTCACCTTACAAATTGCCAATTACAACATGGAACAAGTTTTGATCGACACTGGGAGTTCGGTAGAAATCATTTACCTGTCAGCATTCAACAAGATGGGAATGAACCTTAACAACTTGAAGCCCATGATAACCCCCTTAGTTGACTTTGGTGGAGAAACTATTAAAGTAGTAGGATGGATCACACTAAAGGTCACCACTAGGACCGACCCATAGCACTCCACTATCAACGCAAGGTTCATGGTGGTGGATTACCCGTCAGCTTATAATGCCATCATAGGTCATCCATGTCTTAACTCATTGAAGGCGATCACGTCAACGTATCACGTAGCCATGAAGTTCCCAACTAAGAATGGCATTGGAGAAGTACAAGGAAGTCAGAATGTAAAAAAACAATGCTTCATAGCCAAGATGGGAATCCCTCAATAACAATCACAACGTCGAGAGAACGAGGACTCCCTGCTGGGGGGGACATAACCAAAACCCCTAAGGAGAGAGAAATCGTTGACCCGGGGGGTTAAACTACAAGACCAGACCCATCATCGCCTAGACGAAAAAATGGTTGAAGTATGAATATGCCCGACGATAAAAGGTTGAACTGTACAAATTGGCTTGGCACTACCCAATGAACTGAGAAGGAAGCTCACTAACCTACTATGGCCGAACCATGACTGGTTCGTTTGGTCACAAAAACCTGCCCAGGATCAACCCGACCATCTCAGTGTATTATCTCAACATAGATTTGAGCTTTCCTCCCATTTGACAGAAAAGACTAAAGTTCGGACCATAAAGGCAAAAGATCATTGAGGAGGAGACAAAGCAGTGCTCGACGGTAAAACCATGGAAAAGATCACTACCTACTTTGGTTGGCTAATGGGGTGTTGGTAAAAAAGAAGACAAGAAACTGGCGCATGTGTTTGGACTTCACTGACCTTAACAAAGCGTGTTTGAAAGACTACTTTTGGGAGGGATCAACGTTATCATGGATGTGGAAACGGGATTCAGTTTGTTGAGCTTCTTGGACGTTTTTTCAGTGTACAACCAGATCAACATGTATCCCTCCCTACCAACAAAAAGAAGACAACATTCATAACCGACAAAGGCTTATATTGTTATCGAGTTACGCATTATGGATTGAAGAATACTGGAGCAACCTACCAAAGATTGGTTAACAAAACATTTACTTGTTTGTCGAGAAAGACTATGGAGGTCTACATAGATGACATGCCCGTGAAAAGCAAAGAAGTAACAGACCACATTGCACATTTACAAGACTACATCGACATTCTGAGAAAGCACGGGAAGAGACTCAACTTGAGCAAACGTATCTTCAGTGTAGAAGTTGGGAAATTTTTCGTCCATATGGTTACGAAGAAGGACAACGTAGCCAGGCCCAATCAAATCAAATCCATCTAGGAGAGCTTAATCGAGAGACTGGCGGCCCTCAGCCGATTAATTTTAAGATCCTCGAATAAGTGTCTCACATTTTTCAAAACACTTTGAGGGAACAAAACCGTGGGATGAACAGACGAGTGAGATGATTTTTGCCAGACCCTAAAGAAGTACCTTTCCTCTATACCAATCCTAACCACGCCGAATCTCAAGAGAGATATTTTCGTATACCTCGCCACTTCTGCAATGATGGTGAGTTCGACATTGGTGATAAAAGAGGTCAGTGCCCGAAGACAGATCTACTACGTGATCCACACCTTGATTGAGACGAAGCAAGGTATCCTAAGCTAAAACTAATTGTCTATGCCTTGATCATTTTTGCTAGAAAACTTAGGCACTACTTCCAAGACCACCCGATGGTGGTCTTTATGAACCATTTTCTAAGGGTAATTTTGCACCGACCAAAAACATCGGGAAGGTTGCTTAAGTTTCCAATTAAACTCGGTTAATTACACGTTGAGTATAGACCATGGACCACCATAAAGGACAAAACCTTGGTTGATTTTATTGCCAAGATGATGTTTCCAAATAATGAAGACCCGACAGCTGAAGCTAGTGATGAAGAAAAAGATTGACAAAGTCTGACCACTTGGACTATATTTGTGGATTGATCGTCAAACCTGAATGACTCGGGGGCTAATTTGGTGATTCTTACACCGGAGAGTGATACCCTAAAATACGCGCTTAGACTCGGCTTCAAAGCGACTAACAACTAAGCGAAATGCGAAGTGTTAGTCTCAACACTCAGAATCTTGAGAGAACTTGGGGTACTCACGGTAGAAATTTAATGTGAGTCGTTGTTAGTTGGAAATCAAGTAAGCAGAGAGTATACCACCAATGAGACCAAGATGGTTGCATAATTTTGAATATTAAACCTACTAGCTCAAAAGTTCACTAAAGTTTAGCATTAAGCAAATTCCAAGGAAAGAGAACATGCATGCAGATTCCCTAGTGAACTTGACGCCCTCGTTCAATACCAAGGAATAGAGGATGATCATGGTGGAGACCCTGGAATGATCATGCTTCGAGGAAAGCGAGAAAGAAGAATAGGGATGGCAACCCAACAACCAAGCTAGATGGGTCCCATATACAACTACCTCAGCGAGGGCGTACTACTTGAGCAAAGAAACGAGACGAAAAAGGTTCGATATCGGGCCTCCCGGTTCACACTATTGCAAGGGATACTCTACAAAAGGTCTTTCTTGGGACCATTGTTGTGTTGCCTCCATCTAGAGGAAAGTGACTACATCCTTAGGGAGATACGAGAGAATCTGTGGAAACTACTTTGGAACGATCTCTATCCAAGGAAACCCTCCAATAAGGATATTTTTGGCCTACGACGAAAGCCGACTCTAAAGACCTGGTAAGGAGATACAAAATATGTCAACGATACATCCTTCTTATCAACGTTCCTACTACCGAAATAATTCACGTGGTGGGACTGTGGTCGTTTGTGAAATGGGGGATTAATATTCTGGGCATGTTCCCTATCACAGAGACCTAGAAAAAGTTCTTGATTGTGGCGATCAACTACTCCACTAAGTGGGTGGAAACAGAAAGTGGCCAAGATAACCGATACCAAAATCTTTCCATTTCGAGATTCCAAATGATTTTGTCAGCGATCATGGAACCCAGTTCAATTACACTTTGTTCGAAATATTGCGCCAAAACTTGGGGGTCCACCATTACATATCAGCGCTGGGACACCCCCAAGCCAACGGATAAGTAGAATTCACCAATAGGACTATCTTACACGGCCTAAAAATCCGGCTAGAGAAGTCTAAATCAAAATGGGTATAGGATCTTCTAGTGGTCCTTTGAGCCTATCACACCACCTCAAAGGTGTCAATAGGAGAGACCTCATTCTCAATGGTATTTGGGACTAAGACGATAATCCTGGAAGAAATGAGAATATCTATCCGAAGGGTCGCACATTATGGTTCAGAATGGAACAAATTCAAACTCGCTACCAACCTAGACTTATTAGAAGAAAATAGGGATAATGCTCGAACATGACAAGCATCTTATAAGCAATAGATAGCACGTTATTGCAACAAACAGGTGAAACCCCGAACCTTTCACGAATGAGACTTAGTCCTTCGAAAAATAACCATTGTCATCAAGGACCGAGCAGATAAGAAGCTCGGGCAAAATTGGGAAGGACCCTACAAAGTAACTACAGTTGTCCGGCCCGGAGTATACAAGCTAGAATAAATGGAGGGGTGACATTTGAGAAATCATTGGAATGTGGAGCTCCTAAAAAAGTACTACCAAGGAATATTGTTTGTGAATCTTCTACCTAATGTACTCAGTTTCTACAAATGAATGAAGTTGAAATTTCTAAAAATCCCTTACTACTCGACCAAAGTATGAAACCTACAAAATCTATATATGAGAATTAGGCATAGTATGTCCGACCCTGCACGTTCTTAACTGAGAAGGTCGGGGCGAACGACAAGAACACTATGACAGACCCTGTCGATTGACACTAAAAACTTAAGAGTTGGGCGATACGGTAATGACCTAAAAAATCTACCTGGAGCAACTCTAATACTCGAACATGACCCAACCAACGAGACAACCCAAGCAAGGGGGCCAAGATGCAATGTCATCTGATCAACCAACTCTTTTTCTATAATCTCGTGTTCAAGTAACTCAACTCGCTTACCTGGTGAATAACTTGGTGAGCCAAACTCACCCTTACAACATATATAAAATTTGAAGTCTTGTCTACAAGGGTAACTAATCTCTATGCTCAAAAGTTTCCTTCAAGTCTACGAATTTTGGCGTCAATGCTTGGTTTTTAAGTTCAAATGATCAAAAGAACAAAATAAGACCAAGAAGGCCACACTACTATTTGAAACAAAATCATAATCTACATGAACAACCCGAAGGTTGGGAAGGAAAAAAAAACATCAAATAGAATAAGAATAAGAGGGATTTTTATTTTTATTTTCCTTCTCTTATTTCTTCTTCAAACGACAACGACAAGGGAAAGGGACTCATGGTTCGGGGGCAATGCCCTCATCTTCGCTGGAGGGATAACCGTCCAACTCCGTGAACTCTCGAAGAAGCTTGGACAACTCCTGGATTTTACATTTTATCATTGCACTCGCTAGCCCTCAACCCGTTCTCTAAGGTATTGACAAATCCAACTGAGACCTCAATGACTCTGCCCCTTTTCGTGCATTTTCTACTACTACTTCTAGATCCAGTGCCCTGGCCTCTGTTGTATTTGCTCTTTTCTATGTCTCCATCGTCTTTGAGACGAAGACATAGTAGTGAGAGTCTAGGATGAGATATATCACATGTAGCTTCTACAACATGCTCAGTCAAAGATACATCCAGAAGTTCGTCTTAAGGTCGTTAATCAAATTGTGGACTCTGAGCCAGCTACGGTTTTGTTTCTCCCGAAGCTCTTCGATCGTGTAATGGACATTCATCTTTGGGCAAGAGAAACAGACGAAAAGGACGCAAAAAATAGGTTCAAATGTGACCTAGTATAAAAGAGAAAGAAAACATGCAAGCTATAAATAGGCCAATCAGAGAAAGATTAAAGGGCAAAGCATCTAATGAGCGACATTTGATGGGACTAACCATTAGATGACAGTTGACGACGTCAACCTTAGTTGATGATGATTACCCTCGAAAATGAGTGATTATGATGCGCCCATTGCAATCATGCCAAACATTTAAAGCACCGCAGTCTTTAGGGTGCAGGCCTCGAAACGACGTGGACGTTCAACATTTCGATAGGATGCTAGAATTGAAGCATATGTAACTGATTATTACCCGACCAATCGTATTGTACGAACCATTAGATGACAGATGACGACGTCAACCTTAGTTGATGATGATTACCCGCGAAAATGAGTGATTATGATGCGCCCATTGCAATCATGCCAAACATTTAATGCACCGCAGTCTTTAGGGTGCAGGCCTCGAAACGACGTGGACGTTCAACATTTCGATAGGATGCTAGAATTGAAGCATATGTAACTGATTATTACCCGACCAATCGTACTGTACGAAACACTACAACCAAGGCCCGAAAGAGGTATTCCTAAGCCTAACTTACCTCAGTCCTCAGAATAGGGAAAATTTAATGTGGGATCTTTTCGACCAGCTCCAAAAAGTCGTCACGAGGAGAAGTAACTCCACGTGACCTTCTCACAAATCGAAGTCACACGCCAAATGCGTGACCCCAAACTACAAATGGTAACTGAAGATATTGTCTGGTACCAAGAAGACCGACAAAGGCCTGGTAGACCGAGCGTGACTCAAATAACATCCGTGCTCGACATGCTTACAAGTCTGCATCCAAGGATGGTTTAAGGTGTACCAGCACAGATTATAACTCGAGTTTGGGAGCCATTGTAGTTGTCTACTACATATATGGAAAGAACGGTTACCTTTGAGGTAACGGTCCATTAAACCCAGATACCCCAAAATTAGGAGAATTGAGGGAAGTTAGTGACATTTATGGAAATAGGTCAATATTTGAGAAAGACTTTCCAAATAAGTCCATCGCCTAACATAAATATATCAAGAGGGGATTGACCAGGTACACATTCATCACACAAATACTCATCCTCTTAGCAAATGCTTTACTATACTTTGTGTAAAACAGACTATTGATTCTCACACCGGAAGTGTAAAATTGATAGATCCATACACGGTGCATTGTTTTGTTAGAATCTGAGGAAGAACTCTGTTCTAGATCTCAAGTACCATATTTAACAATCCAATTTTTGGGTTCATCAACAGCTACTAATTATGAAGAATTCGATTCATTCGATTCCCCATTCAAAATATTACAATAATCTTCAATTTGAAATTTTGAATGTATATGTTTATTTTTTAGCATTGTTCCTTACAATTGATAATTCCTAGATGCCTGGACCATAAATGCAAATTTTGAAAGCAAAAGTTAGTTTATCTTATGGAAACATAAACATATCTTCTAGAAACAAATAATTTTTTATTCTTCAATTTATGTTTTATTCTTAGATTTTTTAGAACATAAATAAAAAGATGAATAATAATGATAATAATAGATCTTTAAATTTTTATTCGGGGGGGGGGAAAAAAAAGCTTCTTAGCTCTCTAGGAAGAAATTGCGTAGGGTGGCCAGTACATGTGAAACTCAATCTTGTAGATGACCGTGATTCCGGTGAGATTGACCGGAGAAGACGTCACGTAGCCCTGAACGAACATGAAATCGCCGGTACCTCCGACAATAGGGTGATCGGAGGGCTTTATATTGTGAGTTCCTCCGACGATCGAAATCGAACCCTTGTGCCGCTTCAAGTTCAGTGCGATCTTCGCGATCGATATGCTCTGCAGTCCGTCGAGTCCGGCGGTGATGGAAGTCCCTTCCGCCGTCCCTACCTGTTTCGAGGTCCTGTTCGGGGCGAGAGTCATCGGATCTTGGAAGACGAAGATGGTTCCGAACGGTGTGGTGGTCTGGCTGACGGTGGGACCCGCGACGCCGTTGACCACGATGTAGGCGGTCTTGTTTATGGTTTCGTGTTGGAAGAGGGAGAAGTGGAGGGACTTGAGGCGGTTGTGGTGAAAGTGGGAGGCGGAAATGGCCTTGTACGGTGGTAGGAGGGCTGAGGAGAGGAGGAGAGCGAGGAGATAGAAATGGAGTGGAGACGACATTGGAGGAGTGAAGGATACAATTCATGAGTCATGACCGAGGTATAGTAAGAGTATATATAGGAGGGTTGGGGGGGATGTGTATTTAGCGTGAGTGAGGGGGTTGTGTGTTTAGTGAGAGACTGAGAGAGGATATGTTTTTAGTGTGTGAGAGAGATAGAGCGAGAGGAGGATGTGTTTTTAGTGTGAGAGAGAGAAAGTGTTTTTAGTGTGTGTGAGAGAAATTACAAGACTTGGACTTGTTGGGTAATGTATATCTCAACGTGTGAGGGAGGGAGAGCGAGAGCGAGAGGAGGAAATGTTTTTAGTGAGAGAATGGAATTTTTTGTTGTATTAGGAAGTTGACTCAGTCAAATGAGTGGTGTCACAGTCACACTCTGAACTTTGAAATTAATGAGTTGAACTTTTGAAAAAAAATATCTAAAAATAATTAGATTTTTTTGCACTTTGCACCCCCAAAAATTTCCAATATATCTCATTTTAACCCTTATTTTTTAACTTGAACACTATAAACCCTAAAGTATCTAAATCGTATCAAATGCGTTCAAATTGTTAATACCGTCATTGTTTTTTTACGAAAATGAACCACATGTTAAGCTTGGAAATAATCATCCGCGTGGATAATTTCTATCCAAAAAAATGAAGGGATTAATAATTTAGACTCACTTGACACGATTTCAATATGTTAGGGTTTAAAGTGTTCAAAATGAAAATATAGGGACTAAAGCGGAATTCATACAAAACTTTAGCGGAGTAAACTATAAAAACCTCAAATAATTATTAATTGAGTAAAAGAAAACCTAATAAGAGACTAATAATAGATTGTATTTATGTTTAATTTTAAGAACAATTGCTAATTCTGATTTAAATTTTTATTGATATGAGAAAACTCTCATTCACAACTGTCAAAGGCATGAAAGCCTTAGTGGATCGAATGGAGTCAATGATCCGACTAAAAAGACATAAACCCGATACGTGATTTGGGCTAAGCACATTAGGCCCATCGGAAAAAAGACCTTAGCGGTCCAACATACAAACAAATCAAGCGTTACAAGAAGGTCCATCAACGGGTGATCAAAGCCCAAAGTGAAAAGGCCAGTTATAGGTCAGCCCATGACCTCTACAACCCTCATGATGAGAAACGTTACAACTACCTTATTGTAATAACCCATATTTTATGGAAGAACGTTAAAGAGATCTTCTCCTAATTTAATGGAGAAGATCGTGGCCATATCCCATGCCATTAGAAAGAGGATTATGAAACGGGTGACTACACCAACGAAACGTAAAAATCTACTTAGTCTATATAAATGGAAGATATTATTATTTATTCTTTACGACTGATTTTGAGTGTTTTAGCCTTCTTCATAATTAGCTTAACTTATTCTCACGTCGGAAGTTTTTTGACCGACATCACACTAGTGTCTTCCTTAGGAACTAATCGATTTTGCAAGTCAAAAGATGAAGTTGAAGAAAGCACATGAGAAACTGATCGCACATGCTGAGAATTTTTTACAACATCATTTATCATAGATATTTTTCAAAAAATAAATTAAAATTAAAATAAATAAATAATTTTGGGTTTAGAGTTTAACTCCATTAATTTTTAAGCATATCCTGTAAATTTGGAATAAAGGGAGATAAAGTGATAAATAAGCAAACTAAATGAGATAGAAGGCAATTTACCCATTAATTAATACCAATTTTGATTTGATCTTATTTTCTTAAAAGATAAAATATTTTATCTTGTGTAAAACAATACCAATTTTTTTATTTTTTTTAATTATTTTTTAAGGAGAAAATACTAAAAAAATATCTTTAAAAAAAGGTATTTGATAAAAAAAAAAAAAAAAAAAAGTACTTAAAACTGATTATATTAAGTACTTAATTAATTAATTAAGTTTATTTGATAAATGCAATTAGTATTACTTAATTAGTTAAGTTAACTTAAAAATTAAGTCAAAATATGAGTAAAAAATTAAGTTAAGATTCTTTCACTTATTTCATTTTGCTTAACGCACTCCATTATTTTTCACTTAAAAAAACGTATGTTTTGACCATTTTACCCTTGATCCTCTATTATGGTTTAATTAGGATTAGGTTTAATGAGAATTTGATTAATTTTGGATTATTTTAGGATTTTAATTTTATTTTATATTTAAATTATTGTTATAATTTAATTTAAGCAATCAATCTCCATAAAAAATACATAATAATATTTTTGGGTTAATTTTTACTTTTAATTTTAATATATATTTATTTTTTAAAAATGACACCCTGGTTTTATTGTTTTGATCTCAATTTTTTTTCTCCATATTAATTTGATTCAAAGGTAGTTATGTAAAGTAAATAATTTTTAGCATACAAATTTTGTACTTATTAAACAAACAAAAAAATCAGCACTTAAATTTTCAGTACAATTTTATCAAACAATCTTCTGATACTTTCAGCACTTAAAATTAAGTACTTAAATTTTCAGCACTTAATTTTTAAGTGGTTATCAAACAGCCCTTAATCTAAAAAAGAATTTTTTTCCTTGGTGTTATTAGGTGAAACTTAACATCAATGGGGAGGTTAATCTAGAAGAAATTTCAAAGCCTTGAAAATAAATATGTGAACATTTTACCAGCTCAGCTGCTATTATTTTGAAGAAATTTTACACTTGAATACTATTTCACTTTGATTCTTATAATTTTAATTGGTACATATAATGAGCAAAAGTTTTTCAATCATCATATTTTAGTCCAAATTATTATCCATGTTATAATTTTGGATGGTAAAATGTCATGTCCATCACACTTGATTGCTTTTAAGGGACTTTATAAATATCTCTAGCATTTTCATTTCTCCGTTCTCCTTCCCATCCAAATACTCAAAAATAGACACTCACACGCGCGCGTGTGTGGTGTGTGGCGGGTTGGGGTGGGAGTTGGTTGGGAGAGGGAGGTTGTAGAAAAATTGGGGATGGGGGTGGAAAATAGAAGAGACTGTAAGTGCCTATTAAACCCCTTAAAACAGTTATATGCATGAAACGTGATAGTCTATGGTTAAAAATTATGAAAAGTTTAATGATTTGGACTAAAATAGGATCTAGCTAAAAGCAGACATCTAAAGAAGGTTTATTAGCTAAGAAGCAAATAGACAGCAAACAACGAGTCAAGTTACTAGAAATAGAACATTTCACGCTTTCTTAGTCATAGTAACGTTTCTAGCACATAACCTAAAGCGAATTTCTTTTTGCGAAAAACCTTAGATAAACGGGATAGGGAGAAAGTCGCTCTCATTCGCAATGACTACCACAAGCTCCGTGTATTCGTTATGTCCTTTATTTCTCGTCTAGCGGAATTTAATCAAACTCCATTTGATCTCCCAGAAACGGAAGCTGACTTAGTTGCAGCTATCTGGGTCGGTAGGGAACCCATAGGAAATGGGGACTCCCGAAGCTACCGAGCTCCGTCGAGACCACAGACCCAGGTGTTGAACGAACGAATACATGAACCTTGATTAAGAAAGTTTAGGGTAATATGTGTTCAAATTAAATGCACAAGGGTCAATCTGAGATAATGGTCAAACTTTTGGGGCGCAAAGTGTCAACTCTTATTTTGAACAAATCAATTCATGTCAATTCTTGGACTCCACCAAGAAAAAGACAACAACCAATAACCTATATTTCTAATTAATGTGTTTCATCTTAATTACGGTGAAAATAACAACTTGGTCAATAAAGTAATGTAGAAGGTAGGGTGAGTTGACTTGATTTTTCTCCCATTAATATTATTCTTCTCATTTTTATTCCTTTCTCCAATTTGAATTTTGTTCCCATCAGTCAAATTTGTTTTCTGCATGTTTTTTAAGAATTTTAACGTAAAATCTCATGAAATTATAATTTTAGATCATATAATTCATGCACTAAAATTATTTTTTAAAAAAATAAAAAATTATTTAATACAAGTATAATTTTTCATGTTAAAAATTATAATAATTTTTAAAATATGTGGTAATTTTTGAATTTTTTACAGTTATTTTAGACGTTTGAAAAAATAACTTTTTTTATTTTATGATAAGGTGCATCCGGACTATTTTACATACACCTTGACTAATTGTTTCTCCGGACGATTTTAAGGACGCACTCCCCCATATCAACCTGGTGCATTCAGGATTTAATTTAAGATTTAATTTCTGAAGTGTTTTTCAAAAAAATTGAACTCTCGTTGATAAGAAAAGATGATACTAATATCTTTTGAATAGACTTTTGAAAAAATTACTATCATGTGTAAACTATGTGGATTAAAATTTTAATTTAAAAAACTCTTTGTTTAACATGTCTAAAACGCAATTTTGTAGCCCAAACCGCAATTTTAGGGTTTAAAAATTGCTTCACGACAAAACGGTTTACAGTCATTGACGTGGCAGGTTGCGTAATCATTGGTCACATTTTCCCGTGACTATTAACAACAACATTATAAAAGGGTTTTGATTCTACAGTCCAAGTCATTATCCGCATAATAATTTGGATGAAAAAAAAAAAAAAAAAAAGTTTACTTGTCAAGCATGTGACTGTTTTAGAGGGCTTTGAGTATTTACAACCTTCTCTTTTTCCTTTCCCATTCTCTTTCTCGCACAAATAATCAGAAAATATATAAAGAGAGTTTTTCTTTTTAAGAAAATTTATAAAAAGGAAAGGAAAATGTAAATACCCATAAGATCCTCTTAGATTTAATTAGGTGCACGACATAAGACTATTTTACCATCCAAAAGTTATAATGGACTTATTGAATTGGACTGAAGTTTGATGACAATCAAATTTTAAGGTGTTATATGTTCAAATTAAAACTATGGGAACCAAAATGAAATAAATGTCAAATATTAGATGTAGAAAGTGTCAAAACTCGTATTATAAATTAAGGGTTAAGATTGACTTTCATGAAAAATAAAAGATTAAGACTATTTTGTAAATATTTAAAAAAGAAAATTTTCGTCTCATTTCTCAACCGTGGTTAAATTATATTATCTATTTTTTTAATTATAATTCAAATTTCCTCGGTCAACTTAAAATTTTGATTTTGTCATGTTATTTCTTGAATTTTAGTTTTTATTTATGTAATTACTCCTTTCAAAAAGAAAAATAATAACAATAACAAAAAATCTACCAAAAAAAATCTACCAACTTAAATATAAATATTGGGTGAAAGACTATAGGAATTTCTCGAGGAACAACAATTACATTCTACAGTTTGTCCCCATAGATGAGAATAGATGCATCGACTTCTTAGCTAAGAAATGAGAGAATGGAGGAGAGGAGCTGAAGATCCTAGAATTAACGGTGATGGTCCTTGCGGAAATAGAGGGCCTCTTTGACTGGTGCCCCTGCTTATGTTGTTTTTCTTTTTTGTACCAAAAAAAATAATAATTAAATATTACTTTTCAAGGTAATGTTTTTAGTGTGTGCTTCAAATAATTTACAATTTTTATTTATATTTATTATTAAAAATTAGGATATTTCTCTTCTAATAAGTTACTTAAAACTTTTTGAGCTCATTTTTTTTGTCAATTAAATTAGATTTAGAATGTGGATATTAATTAGTGTTGAATATGTATAAGATATTAACTTAAAAGTCTTAAATATCTGTAAGGACTAAAATATAAAATTAATAAAGACAAAAATAATTTCTCTTTGTAGGATAAAAAATTAAAACGAAAAATAAAAGACTATATAATATAATAAGAACTCTTTTTTCAATTAATATATTTTTATTTGCACCTTTTTTTAATGTTTTAGTCATTATAAGCTAAAACAAATTCATTTATTTGATAATAATATTAGACGTTAAATTTGTATGTGATGTAATAATTAGTGAACTAAAATGTTGACGATGACTAAAAGATCAAATCGAAAATAACTGAAAATAAATTACTCTTCAAATATTTATTTTCATCCAAAAAATTTGAAATTACACTTTAGAGAGTAAAGATTACAATAGGTATCTATTTATTTCGTGCACAAAACTTGCCAATAGATGAAGAGAAAGGAACCCGTTTGTGCCCTTCAAATGGGCATCACAATTATGGTTTACACGTCGAGTCCGACCTGTTCAAGGAGAACATATAGAAAGATCAATCGGGGTGCTCCCAAATGAAGTCAATCGAACGTAAGAGTAAATGCCAAACAGGTAATATGATCTGAAAGATAATAAATATGTTACCAGAAATATTAAAAAGAGTGCCATAGATATAGGTGAAGTAGAATAATTAGGCTTAATTTGGGCTAATTAGGACTTTATCAAACTTGCCTAAAATGTGACATCAAGGCGCAATGGGTGGCCCAAACCAAGGAGAAAGAGAGACGATGAGACAAATAGTCGAATACATTTCGGGATCAAAAGGGGTGAAGGTCGGTTGCAAGGTGGAGGCATTGCTCAGTCATGGAAGGAGGTGGTCGACCTTAGCTCAGGAATACCCCCATCCATGCTAGATCGATGAAGGTAAAAAATAGTATTGAGCCAAATACAAATACCCGAAGTCATGCAATGTTACCCGAGGACCAGATGTATAATTGTGACCCTAACAAAAAATCAATTAGGGTTTACCCCTAAAATCAGAAAGGCTAAAAGAATGTTCATTTTTAAAAACTCCCAAAAAAATCGTTTGTTGAACAACCCAAACCAATTAAACGAACACTGGTTTAGTGGTCCAACCACCACCTTTTTAAAAAAAAATTGCACTTCTTATGCAAAAGAAACCCAAATTTGATTTTGGGTTGGCTCAAATTAGTTGAAAATATAGTACTTTAAAGAGACATGTACTAACCATTCTTCTAAAAAATGTGTGATAAGAAAGAAGTGGGTTTGAATATTTTTTTGTTGCTTATTATTAGACTTAGACTCAAAAAAAAAAAAAAAAGAGTTATGATGATTAGTAAGTACAATTTTCTCATACATAGTTTATTTCTTTATCATCCAAAAATAAACTATATATTTATTATATTACGGCTCAATCGCAATTCATGCAATGGTTAAACTGGTAATGGTTGATCCAATCATCGGAACGATTCGATGAATCACCCAATCTTTAAAACATTACTTCTAAGTAGAATCCACTTTATCATTCAAACGTTTGAAGTTTGAATCAACACCATTTAACCAAATTCAACCATCAAAATCAATCTCAATTCAAAATGGGTGATCAAAACTGAAGCATTCTATCCCAGATTTAACGTTCTTGGGTTACGTTTGGTAACACAGAATTGAAAACCTGGAATTGGAATTAGAAATAAACCCATAATTCCTAAACTCCAATTTTCCATGAAACCAAACGCTGCCTTAATACAAAAAATGAATCATCAAATTACATCTCCTTCTTCTTCTTCTCCAAATAAGAATGGTTCCTCTGAAACAGCAATACAGCCCACAACAAGTGCCTCAGCCCGATCTCCGGCCACAAAGCCGCTGGTGAATACAACAAGCAATTCCCCGTCTGCCAAAGCAAGAAATTACTCAAACGGGTCTCCCCGGAAGTCCGAATCAACACATCTGGATCCGGCGCCACCCCCATATACATCTTCCTCTCGATATCAGCCAATTTCACAACTAGATCTTCTTCTCTTTCCTCCTCGAATCTACTCCGGCAAGATTCTCGAACTGCATGTGTGATCTCGTCCGTTGAAGTATACGCCACGCAGATCAACAGCACCGCCTTGTTGTTCCCTGCCGTCGCCTTCATTGCTTTCTCTGCCGCAACCCTAACGGGCTCGTTCAAAAGCCCCAAATCTCCAACGAAATAAACCCTAACCCCGTATTGATTCACGATGCTGCCCTTCTCGAGCAACCCCTCGATCTTCTCGAGCATCAGATCCATCACGTACTGAACCTCTTCGGGTTTTCTCTTGAAATTGTCGATGCTAAAGGCATAAACTGTCACATATTTGACGCCGAGCTCGTAGCAGTAGTTGAGGAGGCACATTAGGGCTAAGAATCCGGCCTTGTGGCCGGTGCCTTCTTTCAGGTTTAGCTTCTTGCCATACCGCCGGTTGCCATCCATGATGAAGGCAATGTGTTTGGGGATCGGACCGACGGATATCACACGGAAGAGAAATCTCTTCATGAAGCTGATCGAGTTAATGCATAATCTACCAATGGCGCCATCGCTGTTTTTCTCAATTTCTCCTCCCATGGAAACCAAGGGGTTATGCCCACTATAATCAAAATCATCAAGCTCGTAAGGAGATTATGAAATTAATTCCTAGATCTTATGAAATGAACCAATTAAACATTGAAAATTCAAACTTAAATCTAAAATCTATGCTAGAAATTTATATCAACAGATTAAAAACAAAACAAACAAAACAAAACAAAAAATGTAATCTATCCTACTAACTTGGATCCAACAGTACTTAGATCTTATGGAGCTAAAAAGCATTCAAAATTTCCTAGAAGAACTTAAAACCCCAGAATATTGAAAGTCAAACCCCATGAATTTATCATGTTGAGGAGTGAAAGCATGGGTTAAGAGATTCGATTCATGAATTAATCAACAAGCGTGAATTAGACTCAGAAACATGTCAACGTATAAAAGCTCGAAATAGGAAGAACAGGGAAATTTTGAGCTAGGCATTTCATCGAACACGAGTTGGGAATTTCAAAATTTTCGCAAATTCATAAAAGCCGAAACAATTATTAACTCAAAATTCTTTTCGGTATTGCTAATAACACACTACAATCAAATCCACATGGAAAAAACAACCATCGGACTTGCATGATTTTAAGACCTGTTATTGACGTAGAGATTAGTTTTGTAGAGATCAGAGAAGTCAAACAAAGTAAAATTACTCTTATTAACAGAGATCACAAGTGGCGATACATACAAGAAATCTCCGATTAATAGCTTCGGCGCGTTTCCGTAGTCCTGCCGGCGAGGAGGCGGGAAAAAACGAGTTGAAACTAGCAACAATCGGCCGTCCAGATCTACAGGAAATCGATCTGCAAGCTACCAATTGTTTTACATGTTTGGGCCTGTCGGTGTGTAGTGTAAGTAGCACTCAGGCCTTTGGGCACAATTCACGAAAAGCGAGAGGAGAAAAGCAAAGGGAAAAGAATAAAGAAGGACGAAAATGGCAGGCTGCCGAGTGCCCTCCCTCAGACCCTCTTTCTTCCTTTTTCCTTTCCCTTCTTTCCATTTCATTTTCTCGCTTACTTTATTTCTTTTCCTGTCTCTCATCCAAGAAAAACTGATCGAATAAAAAGTACACCTTTGTTTCTCTCTTCACAGGTGTATCCGGCTATAAATATCTCTTAATAGTTTAAAAATAATTAAATTATTAAAAATTAAAATACATAAATTATAAATATCTCATTAAATATTTGTATATTTTCTCCTTTATCTTTTATACTAACATTCTTATTTAAAAAACATATTATTTTATATCTGTCCTTTTTAACAAATATTTGAAGCATCGTAAGATCTTTCTTCTTGTTTGATTATAGTGTATTTAATTGAGTTCTTTACCTAATAAATAGAAAAAAAAAAAATTATTGACAGCAAATTTGAAATAATTTAATTATCCAATACATGTATTTCGGGGTTGGTAGCCTCAGGAACTAAGATCCCGAGATTACCAATACCGGGATCTCAAATTTTTTTATTTTTTTTTAGTTTGGATGATCCCGGAGTTGGTAACCCCGGGACCCATCCCCAGCAGCTGGTGAGCCAGCTGCTTTGCAGCTTATAATTAGCTGCAAAGCAGCCCATTTTTTTACCCCTACAATTTATTTATTTTTTAATTTTTTTTTATTTTTTTTATGTTTTGACCGAATAAATTTTTAAAATTTTCAGCAATTTTGAGTTGATTAATAATGGTCTATCGATATTTTAAATAAATCTAATTTTTTTTTTCTGTATAAATTGCGTTCAAAATACTTCATAATACTTTTTACAACACTAAAAACGGACAAATAGATGAATTTCAAAAAATCGCCAAAGTTGACCAGACGAGTTGTTTCGATAACGGCAAAAAAAATTTCGACAATTTAGAATTAACAAAAGATTGCATGTCCGTAACAGAAATGAACCAATTTTTTTGTATATAAATTATGTTGATAACACTACATAACAAAACCTAGAACACTAAAAACGGATAAGTGGATGAATTTTAAATAACCGTCAAAGTTGACCAAACGAGTTATTTCGATGACGATGCAGTTTTTTTTAAAAACTTTGAGTTAACAAAAACTGGTCATCTATCCGTAACAGAAATGAACCTGATTTTTTTGTATACAAACAACGTTCATAACGCTAAATAATAAAATCGAGAACACCAAAAATGGATAAGGGAATATATGGTGTTGAGAGAAGAGAAAACTTATGTAAAATAATAGAAAAAGTTTGGATGGACATAACTTTGCGCTCGGTGGTCCGTTTGGGGCGATTTTATTTTTTTTATTTCAGGTATTTTTTTTAGATCTACGCGTGCAAACACCGTAGGCGGTTTGGTCCAGTATTTTTTCAAATAAAACCCGTTTTTATATTCAATTTTGGATTCGAAGTGTTGAGTGACTAAATTTGTAATCTTCGTCGCGAGCGTGCGTCTTGTCCTATTGGTAAAATTGAAATCTTCAAAAGTCAAAGTGATGACTCATATCAGACCCAACTTTTAAAAAAAAAAATTGTCTCCAACGGATCACCGAGCGCAAAGTTATGTCCATCCAAACATTGAAGAGCAATATAATGTTTTTGAAACGTTGAAGAGTAATAAAATGTTGTGACAATAACCATTGTTCTCGATTTTATTATTTAGCATTATGAACGTAGTTTGTATACAAAAAAATCAGGTTCATTTCTATTACGGATAGACGACCATTTTTTGTTAACTCAAAATTTTTAAAAAAACTGCATCGTCATCGAAACAACTCATTTGATCAACTTTGACGGTTATTTAAAATTCATCCACTTATCCATTTTTAGTGTTCTAAGTTTTGTTATGTAGTGTTATCAACATAGTTTAAAAAAAAAAAAAAAAAATATTCATTTCTGTTACGGACATGCAATCTTTTGTTAATTCTAAATTGCCAAAAAAAAATTCGTCGTTATCGAAACAACTCGTCTGGTCAACTTTGACGATTTTTTAAAATTCATCCACTTAACCGTTTTTAATATTGTAAAAAAGTATTATGGAGTATTTTGAACTTAATTTATACACAAAAAAAATAGATTTATTTAAAATATCGATAAACCACCGTTAATCAACTCAAAGTTGCCGAAAATTTTAAAAATTTATTCGGCCAAAACATAAGAAAATAAAAAATAAAAAATAAAAATTGTAGAGGTAAAAAAACCAACTGCTTTGCAGCTAATTATGAGCTGCAAAACAGCAGCAGCTGGCAAAACCAGCTGCTAGGGGATGGTCCCGGCGTTACCAACTCCGGGACCATCCAAACTAAATAAAAAATAAAAAAAATTGAGATCCTGGTATTGGTAATCTCGGGATCTTAATTCCCGGAGATACCAACCCCGAAATACATGCATTGGGTAATTAAGTTATTTTAAACTTGCTGTCAGTAATTCTTTTTTTATTTATTTATTAGGTAAAGAACTCGTATTTAATTCTCATATTTAGTTATTTTCTTTTATTTTTTATTTAATAGTGAGATTTTTTAAGTGAAAAATTATTTTCTCACTAGATATTATGTTGGCGAAATTATTGGAGTCTAAATCAAATAAAATATAATATAAGAAATAAGTATATACCGCAAAAATTATTAAAAAAAAAATAGGAATAAAAGAAGAGAAATTTCTAGCACAGCAAATATCTCATATAATAAATACCCAAAAAAAACATTTGCAAAAAAATCAAAGAAAAATACCAAAAAATCCACCTACGTTGATATCGGAAAATGGATGGACCAGCAGTATGGTCTGATTAGCATTGGTGTAGAGAGTTGATGGTGATCTGAAGATCGTCTTCAATGGAGTTGGATCTCTCAAGCCTTTTGAACCTCGACCCTGCACTTGTCCAAGCTGGAGAGGCGTTGTCTGGCCTGACCTTCAAGTCTGAACCTGCACACAGGACCTACCGGGGTCTACTCGACGTGTCCCCTCCGGCATGAGATTAAGAGCTCGGGGAAAAAAATTGAGGTCCCTAGGATAACATAAAGTTGTTACCTCTTGTTTGCAAACTTCTGAAAGGCTTGTCAACGCCTTCCGTTTATAGGCGAGAACGTCATTAGCATCCCGAAAATTAGGGTCTTAAGCTCGATTATCTGCCCTAATTTGGTGTGTGGGAGCATGCAATGGATTAGAGTTACAAGCTTGGGCCTTTGACAGTTGGTGGAGAAGCCCATGGGCCAGGCCATTAAGATTAGTGGGCTAACCCAAGCATCGGGACGGACACCGGGGTGGTCATGCCGACCCGACCCTCGTCGGTAATATCCTCTATCAATGTTGGAGATTTTTGCTTGGCAAAAGTCCTTCTAGGCGACCGACCTGGCGAGACACCGGGCTAAGGAATTGTCAGGCTGATCAGGCCATTAATGACGTGGTGTTTTTGATCTATATGGCAAATGGTTGATTTTCACCCACATCAATTGACCCTAAGACTTAGCATGGAAATGGAACATAAGGTGCTGAGAGTTTCGATCTGTACCTGTTGGAGAACGGAATTTCGAGTTCATGGTGAAACTGCTCAACGTTAGAAATAAGCTCGGCGCGAAGAATGAGCCCAGCACAAAAAATGAGCCAGGTTAGTCTTTGTTTGGCTTCTGTGAGACGCTTAACTACAAACTGGGCGGATGCGCAGCACATGGCCTGACAATGCGCAGATCGAAGCTCTATCCACCGTTCGATTAATGTGACCGTTCGTCTTCCCGACCCGCCTATAAATAAACACTTCATTTCTCATTTCTTCTTCGCGCCAAAGTAATCGTGAAATCTCCTCCCAACCTCAAAGCATGGTACTCTTTCTTCACTCTCTCAATCACGTCTTCTTCTTTTTTTGTCGGGGTACAGCCCATTTGAGTCTGAACTGACCAGAGCACAATCTTTCATCCAGCAGATAGAGCTTAGCTAGTCTACCACAAAGGTTGAGTGTGCCCCAAAAGTCGAGTGGACGACCTCGTCGTCCGAGAGGGCCCGTAGGTCGACCAGAGCGGGGACCTCCCAGTCTCCTGGCGAGGCCAATGGCCCTTGACGCCAGAGGGCTAGAAGCGAGGCGGGCTCTTATGGGGGCCCGGGTATTAAGCTCGGCACAGGTCCTATCGATGAGCCTGATACTGCGGGCCTATCCGTTCCAGAAGCTGCAGCCCCTCCATCCTCGTCAGGTCGGGCCTTAACGGCTACTCCAGTTCTTGACTGGCTTATCTGTGAGGTTTTTCCTAAAACTCCAGTCTGACGGCCTGAATTTGAGCTGACGGAGAAGGATATGAACAAATTTTGCTCCAAGTACGCATTCCCCAACTCGATGGACCTGAGAGTTCCCAGGGAGGATAACCGTGTTTGTGCTCCTCTGAAGGAGTACATCACGGTGTACAAGGAACGTCTATTGGCCAGCCTACGATTCCCCATTCATCCCTGTGTACGGGCCATCTATTGGGACCTCGAGTTGTGTCCGTCGTAGCTCGCTCCCAACAGCATGCGGATGGTAGTGGCAGCCCAAGTCATCTTCATGGTCGAGGGCATTACGCCATCCTTGGAGCTTTTCCGGGCTCTTTTCCTTGTAAAGTCTACGACCAGTGGGAAGGGTTGGTGCTATATCACAACCTGACAGAAGTTCCTCTATGGCTATAACGACTCCATCAAGGACTGGAAGCCTAACTTCTTCTTCCTCGGAGGAAAATTATGGGAGTTCAGCTCGGTTGCGGATATGGATCACTCGATCCAAATGCATTGGGGGACCGTGAATAAGTATCAGCCTAGTGTGAGTTTATTTTTCCTTCTCGGCATGTCATACTGACTTAGCTTTCTTTTTTACATTCTTAGCCCAGAAAAAGAACAAGCCTAGCCCGTAAATCATCGTTCAGAGAAATCGGGTGGTGAAGACGCCTTACAACCACATCAAGTCGTTGATCATGTCGTGCCTGTACAACATCTATTTTTGGAGTAAGTCATCTCTCCCCGCATCGATTTTAAAAAAGAATTCGAAGAATAGTAAGTTCCCTCACCTTGGCTCGGTTATATTTTTGTACTTAGGAACTTTTTGTAATTCTTGATTTGACTGATGTTGTCTTTCATGCAATCATGGACATTGAGGTAATGAAGAGGCTGGCCATGGAGTAGGTCGAGCAAGAGGCAGCAGGATAGGGCTCCAAACAGGCCGACTTGCAGCAAGGATCGCAACAAGGCAAAGGAAACAAGGGGATAGAACACACATCAGCCCAGTCAACCCCCCAAGGGACCCCTGATAGGTGTAAATTACCTACGTATTTCCAATTCGAATTTGTTAGTTTTCGAGTACGTTTATAGTTATTTTTATTATGTTTTAATTAGTTTTTCTCTTTTTGTGTTAAATCAAGTGTGTGGGGCAAAAAGATAGGAAACTAGAGCAAAAACGATGAGATCAAACCAAAGCAGTTCGAAGTTACAGTGGATAAACAAGCTCAGAGGCTAAAAGATGAAACAGGTCCACCGCATAGGCGGTGAAGAAGTTGAGAAAAAAGCAAAATGTTACTGACGGACGATCGCCTAAGCGAAGATTCTATCGCCTAGGCAGAAATCCAGCAGAAGACGAAAATGGGCTACTTACAGCCGCTCGCCTAGGCGAAGTTTTCTTCTCCTAGGCAAAAATCCAACAAAATGTTCTCCCAGTCCACCGCCTACTTCACCGCTTAGGCGATCAGCCGAACCGCCTTAAATTCGCCTAGGCGCAATTTTCTTCGCCTAGGCGGATTTCTCCTGCACAGTCTTGAGATATTTTTAGATATTTTTAGGATATTTTTGCTATAAATATCCCCTCTCCTCCCCCTTGGCCGGTCTCTCTCTTGCCCCCTTGGCTTTTTGAGCCCCTTAGGCTATATCTAAGGGTATATTTAGGAGTTTTAGAGGTGAAGCTCACATCCCAAAGTGGAAAAGACGGTGAATCGATCGTTGAGCGTTCTTAGCGGTTTATCTTCGGACAAGGCTAAGTTCTTCGATTGTTTTTCCTTATTTCTTTATCTTAGGATTATTTGAGCATGTTTAGCTTGTTATTTTATTGTATATGCGGCTATAGCCTCGAGTTAAATATGGATTGTAGTAGGGATTAACACTATATTTATATATACGTTGTTTGGATGATTTCGGTGTTTCGTTTGTGATTGTTCTTCGTAGTTTGATTGTATTTATCATATTGTTTGTTTATTATGCTTAGAATGGTAAATGGAGAATACGGGGGTTTGACAAACCCCGGATTCAGATTTGGGTAAACAAACGCCACGAATCTATAACCCGGTCGGGGTTTGAATCGTGGACAATCGATGACGTGGGGCAAGACACACGCTACCTAGGGTCGTTAAGACATTGAGTGGGACTTATTCGTTGACACAAAGTTGCATTATATTCCTCGTCTTACACTCGGGAGAGGTGGCGAGGGAGTTTTAGAACGGAGATTGTCGATAGGGTAAATATAACGCGACGATCCAATAACCCGGAAGGGAGTTGGATTGTGTGCAATCAATGACGTTGGGCGAGACTCACATGACCTAGCTTTGTTAAGACGTTGAGGAGGACTTCTTCATTGACTCGAAGTCATGTATTCCCCCGTCTTACACTCAGAAGAGGTGGCGGTGGAGTTTACTTATCGAGATTGTCAACTAGGTCGAACACCGTAAATGTGAATAAATCGAGATCGAACACGTATTTGTAAACATGTTAATCCCTAGGCAATTCTTGACCCTAAAACATATTAGCATATTAGTGTAGTTAATTTAGGTTATATTAGTATTAGTTTAATTAATTAAATACATTTATTTTCGCCTAGATAAAGTTAGGTCACGACAAACGCAGTATTCGATAGTAACGACATCAATCCCTATGGATACGATAACCCGATCTTAACCATCACACTATACTAAAACTAAGACCTCGTATACTTGCGAGTGTAAGTAGCGGCGTATTTCACACCCTATCAACCCCCATGAGGTCAGCGTTGGCGAGAAGGGCCTCGACACCAACGGGAAGGCCCTCAACCCCGGTAGCGCCCATACCGTTGGAGGAAAAAAGCCCAACCCCTGCTGAGAGAAGGAACAAGGGAAAAGAAAAAGTGAGCACAGTCGAGGTGGTGGCCGAGCCCCAGGAAAAAAGTATGAGAAAAGATCAGCCAAGGCAAGCCAGGACATTTGTGGCTGATACCGTCCTCCATCGTTATATTCTCGATCAGCCCGACATCCTCTCGAGCTTCATCCACAAGATCACCTCCCCGAAAGACTAGAATAGGATTGCCGCTAAGTACAATATCAAGCTTACCACCGAGCTGTACAAAGATGCCTTGTCGGTAGGTTTCTCCACCCTGTTTCATTTCTGAACTTCATAAATATTTCCATTTGTCCATCTTTACTGACCCCTTCTTTATGCAGAATCTCTTCAAGGTCACAAAGATGGAGCTACACCTCTACCAGGCCAACGAGCAGACCAATAAATTAAAGGAGGAGAAGACTGAGATCATCTAAGGTCACAACGCCGCCCCCGAAAGGGTGCACAAGCTGGAGAAGGCAACAGAGAAGCACCAAGCTCAGGTCGATTAACTGAGGAGGGACGAGGCATTGGCGAAGAATAAGGAGTCCCTGATCAAACTGGCTGAGCAATACAATGATAGGGTCAATACAGTGATCGAATAGCTCGAGAGATGTGCTGTTGACAAGGCGACGACAGTGGAGTAAGCCGAGATGAGAGTTTTAGAGGCTTGGAAGAAGAGCCAAGACTACAGAAACCCCAAGACCCAGTTCGGCACGGCGGCGATGAGAATGGGCTTCGATACTACTATATATTCCCTCCAGCGTCAGCACCCCAACTTCGACTACACAACCATCAGAATGAAGTTCCCCAAGATGCAGGTCAAATGAGGCCAAGGAGACAATGCCAAGCCTAGTGCTAATGCCGAAGACCAGGCTGGCGCAGCTCCCTAATCGCCACATCTTCAGCCCAGACAAAAATTCAAACTTGTATTTTTTCTTTTCTTTTTCTTTTTGTTTTCATTTCAGCCTGTCACGGGCTTTGTGATTATGGGCTTCAGCCCCACTTTTTTGTAAGAACTTTGAAATAAATGAATGGAAATTTCTTTGATTCTCTTGTCTGCTCAGTTACTATAATCTGGTCGGTTCATCTTGCACGATTAATCATTATTTAAAAGCTGATAAAAGTAACCGACTTTAATCAATCGATCCTTAAAATCGTAAATTGTCCTGGAAATCTTCACAAACAAGGTAGTCTGATAACTAGGTAGATAATCAGCTCGGCAGCCGTGACAGGACAACATACCAGCCCCAAATTCTCTGAGCTCATTACCCACAAACAGCTTGAGGGTTCCCAGCCACTTGGGCTTCTTTTGTAATGGACTTGGGCCCTCTTATGACTGAGCGATTTTATGATACCGACGTCATTTCCTAGAACCAGGTCGGTAGACCAGCCAGTTGGACATTCAAACGGGTGGGGTCTTATACCGGCCTTAATTTCAACGCCGAGCAGATTTCACTTATTTTTTTTGGACTTGGGACCATCCAAATCATCATCGCGACACCGAGAGGTTACACCTCAAACAAGTAAAATGCTAAAAAGAATTTAATCTTCAATCATATGTTATACCGAGGAGATATTGTCTCACTCAAGTGCTGAGAAATCGGGTCGATCCTTCAGCCTTTTACCTTTCTTAGATCATTCTTTCCCCCAGTCGACTATAGGAGCTCAGTTTGTTCGTGCTCGTGTGGTTAGTTTATTGGTAAGGGTGTCCGATCTGAGTAGGACCCTCTTGGTCCATGGACTTCAATACCTTGGTGGATTTACATGGTCAGTCGTAGGTGAGTTTTCCGCAGTCAGGCTCATACTTGAGCCTTTTCAGATTATCTCAAGTTTGTCCTTACACAAGTATCGTTCCTTTAGGTCGCATGAGCTCAGCTCGGCTATAAGGGAGTAGATAGGATCGGTGTAACGCCATTAGTGGAAGACAACGGTCAGTCCCCGGGCTAACACTACCGACCTGTATAGGAGTTCTAGTTATCACCCTCAACGCTATGCGCAAGGATGCCATTTCTTCTTGGAGATGGACTAGAGGGTTGTTTGTGCCTGTCTTTGGTAAGACAGGGAGTTGCTCATCTTCGCCTTTGCACTTATGTAGATTTCAGAGATTGGAGAACACTTTGAACCAAACACCTTTTTCATTGAACGAAAATTTCATTACATACCTGAAAATTGAGATTTCTACAAGTTTACAAAGATGATTCGTCCCTTAAGTAATAGTGCTTTAGGTGCTCGGCATTTCGGGGGTGACCTTTCTGAGAACGAGGTCTCTAACGTCGAAAGATCGAGGTCGAACCCTTCTGTTGTAGTACCTGCTCTTTGTTGGTAGGCAGCCTGATGAACTCGGGCTTTTTCTATATTTTCTTCCAGTAGATCCAGACTTAATGTCACAACCCATCCCGGACACCCGTCATCCCTAGGCGGGCGTGACTACAATATGACATCAACAATACCCAAATAACCAAACGAATGACAATATACACCTACTGTATAATACAAACATCTACTATGGGGGACACACCTGTCCCGAAATTTATTTAACTAAAAGTATTTATCCATGAACCTTTTATAGGTTCACCTTTGACAGCTTCTCTCAATCGCCTAGATGACTCCATCACGTAGCTCTACCTAGTGCCAGTAGGGGACCGACTCCTAGCTGCTGCACCTGCGAGTGTACTGTCTTCTTAGTAAAATATTTTTAAAATATTAATACGTTCTACATATTTCCACAATTAAATATGGATCGAGCATAAGCATATAAGCAATGAAAATAAAATGATAGGGATAAGTTCCATCCAAATCCGTCTAGTACAAAAATTCTACCAAACATCATAATAAATAATATCAAATCAACCAATATACGTAAAACACCACATCTCAAGCACCAATCTCCAACACACACACACTGGCCAACCCTAGTGATCGTTTTAACCTCACGATCGGGAGTTGCAATGGTACCGTAACATCAATAGAAATGCCTTTCTACGAAATATCCACACCCCTTTTTGGGGAGAAATATAATCCACACCCCTTACGGGGACAAACATAATCCACAACCCTTACGAGGAGAAACATAATCCACACCCCTTACGGGGAGAAACATAATCCAATAAATATCGTCTAATTACCACGTCTATCTCTTTTCTCTCAAAACCAACTTTTAAATCCAGAAGTCATATATCACACTCTCTTTTAAGGAAAACGTCTGATTTTATTAAAACCACTTTTTCACCCTTTATTTTTAGAAAACCAGGCATTTCTAGGAAATCGATGTTTTCTATTCTCTTTTAAAAACACCGTCTGATTTCACCAAAATCCAACAAAAATTCATTTTCACCTTCTTTTTTGAAAATCATTGAAATCCAATTTATCAAATTATTCAAATCCTGCTTGATCCATATTATTTATAAATTCATACAGTTTAAAAATAGTCTGGCAAGAAGACAGTACACTCACCTCGATATCCGTTTTGCAAAATTGACACTGACCGCACTCTATCTGGACGCCAGTGCCTGCGAACCTAATAGTGGTAGAGTCTAAATTAATATCTTGTCTAAAACATCCTAATTCATGCAATGCAGACCTTATATACCGAATCGTTACTAATTTTATGTACCACGTACCTAAAATTAATTAATCGTCACGAAATTATTATGATTTTAGGATTTGTAACACTATTTAAAATTTAATTTAACGAGAATTAATAATCGATTGAAGTTTTACCTGTTTCCGAAACATTTGCCAACCACACGATGGGTTTTGGATTTTCCTGGGGTGGTTTCTGCAATTTCCCCTCTTTTCTTTTCTTTTTCTTCTTTTTTTTCCCATTTTTCTGTTTTGATTTTGCTCGGCCGCCCCTTTCTCTCTCCTCGCCATCCGACCACCCTCAACGACCACTCACGCCATCGCCTGCCACCCTACACCGATCACGTCCATAAACACGACACACAACCATATACCGCCGAAGCACACACGACAATACACACCCACTCACCGAACGTCAGCGACGGACGGCGACGATCCCGCACCTCCGTAGCGAACTACCGATAACCCACGCTGGCAACCCACAACCGACGATGAACCGAACTCACATACACACACACACACGCTGAACGGCCAACCGAAACGCTCACCGCCGATGAACCATCCTCGGACCGCCGGACCAACCTTTCTCTCTCCTCTGTTTCTTCTTTCTTTTTCTGTTTTTGATTCCTGGTTTAGTCGACCGCTGGTGACTTCTCTCTCTCTCCCTTATTGTCGCCGACTGCCGGTGACCTAACCCCCACACAACGATGGCGACGCACACCCACACACGACCAGACTGAACACACCGCCGGCGACAACAAAACCTTCTCCTCTCTCTCTCTTTTCTCTATTTTTCTCGGATTTCCTCATGTTTTCTTTCTTCTCGATCCTTCTTACATGAGAGAATTGCATGAATTGGGTAGTTGTGTTTGATCCTAGCTTGCCACGTCAAAGCCTCCATCCGGTTCTCTGCATCTCTTGCTCCCACCGGTGGTTCTCATGTGTGTGTGTGTGTCTATATATATATCCTATTTACATTAACCACCCCCTAATTCCTTTAAGTTCTTTATTTAAATCCCCATCCAAGTTTTTAATTTTTTTCTTAAAATCATAAATTCACCCCTTTATTTCAAAATAACACATCCTACCCCATTTTTTTCTAAATGTTAAAATGCGACTAATAACTATACATGCGCGGAAGTTAGGGTCTTAAGGGCCCGATCCTCATCTCCACCACTTCTCGTATAGTATGTATATATAATTGCACTTAAACCCCCTTCATTTTAGTTAAGTTTATGAATTAAAATAAATTTTTATTTTAATGTTTTTGAAAGTTTACCATTTGGTCCCCTAAATTTTTTAAATTACATCTTTATTTTCAAAACCCTCCCTGTTATTTTCGAAATATTATAAAAATGCAACCAAACTATTTGTCTCTAGGAAATCGGGGTCTTACACTTAAGGCCAGACTTGCTTCTTTTTCAGCTTGGCTGAAAGAGGTCGCAGTCCGTGGTGAGGATAGACCGATCTCCATCGGGATGATGGCCTCAGACCTGAAGGTTATTGCAAAAGACGTCTTACCAGTCGAGGTCTTGGCCGTTATATGGTAGGCCCAAAAAACGGGATACAGGTCTTCCACTCATAGCCTCTTCGACTTGTCCAGCCTTGTCTTCAAATTTTACAGAATGGTCTTATTGGTGATCTTGACCTGACCATTGGCCTGGGGATGACCCGAGGAGAAAAAGTGCGTGTTGATCCCTAATCTTGAGCAAAGGTTGATAAACAGGTCGTTGTCGAATTGCTTCCTGTTGTCCGAGATAATTGCTTGGGATGCTGAATCAGCAGATCATGCTTCTCCACACAAAGTCTCGGATTTTCTCCTTGGTGATCTTGACTAAGGGCTCGGCTTCCACCTTTTTGTGAAATAGTTGATGGCAACAACCAAGAACTTCCTATGGCTGGTACCTTGAGGGAACTGACCGAGGAGGTCGATGCCCCACTACACAAAAGGCCACAGGTTGGTCATAGGCATCAACTCGGTTGGTAATGCGTGAGAGTGGGCGGCAAACCTCTGGCACTTGTTGTATTTCTTGATGAACTCTCCCGCATCTTCTAGTATTTTTTGCCAATAGTACCCGTGCCAGAGTAGCTTCCGAGCTAGTGACCTGTCCCCCAAGTGGTTACCGCAGATCCTTTCGTAGACTTCTCGCATAACGTATTCGGCCTCCTCAGGTCGGTGGCATCTAAAGTAGGGACCCAAGAAAGATTTTCAGTACAAAACTTCATTAAGGAGGACGTACCTCACAGCCCGGTACCGCATTCTCCTTACTTCAACTCGATCCTCAGGCAGTGTCTCATCAGCGAGATAGCTTCTGATCGGATCCATCTAAGTTGGGTCGAAGCTAAGAACACATATACTCACGTCCTCATCCGAAGCAGTTGTACTCAGCTCGGCAAAGTACTCCACGGGAACAATTTGCTTGAGCGTATTCTACCGCTGAGGCTAAGTTAGCCAACGCGTCGGTATGCCTGTTCTCTTCCCGGAGAATTTGTTTGACTTGCACCTTTTCAAAATCACTCATCAGAACCTTCACTCTTTCCAAGTAAGCAACCATGCTTGGGTCTTTGGCCAAGTAGTCTCCATTTACTTGGTTGACCACGAGTTGAGAGTCAGAAGAGACTTGGAGAGCCTCACATTGAATTCTCGAGCTAACCTCAACCCGGCAAGAAAGGCCTCATATTCTGCTTCATTGTTCATAGCTCGGAATCCTAACCGAAGCACATATTCTACCTCCTCCTTGTCTAGAGCCACGAGGACCATTTCGGCCCCATATCCATTCTGGTTGAAGGATCCATCACTAAAGAGCTGCCATAAATTGGGGCCCAAGTCGAATTCCATAGCCAGGGATTTACCGACCTCTTTGCTCAATGGATAAGTCTTCTCGATTACTTCTAAGTCAGTGTTTGGCTCCTCCTCCGAAAAGGTCAGCTCGGCGATGAATTCGGCAAGAACCTACCCTTAATGGTTGTTCTGAGCCGATTTTCCTTATGGAATTTTCCCAATTCAAGGCTGTATTTCATCAAACGTCCAGAAATGTCAAGAGAGTGGAGAATTTACCTCAGGGGCTAATCGGTGAGCACGACGATAGTGTGAGCTTGGAAATACTGCTTTAACTTTCTTGAAGCAATCAACAGGGCGTATGACAGTTTCTCAAACCTTGAATACCTCATCTCGACGTTGGTAAGGACTCTGTTGGAATTATAAACCGGGCTCTAGACCCATCATCTTTCCTAACTAGGGTAGCACTTACCGCCGTGGTGGATGTCGCAATATAGAGGAAAAGCTTCTCCCTTCTCCTCAGTGTGCCAAGCAGAGGAGCCGAGGAGAGATATCTCTTCAGTTCTCAGAAGGCCTCGTCGTACTCTTCAGTCCATTCGAATGCCTTGTTCCTTTGGAGGATTTTGAAAAATAAAAGGCACTTCTCAGAGGACCGGGAGATAAATTGGTTTAGGGCTGCCAACCAACCTGTGAGCATTTGGACCTCCTTCATATTGTGGGGTGAAGCCATCCTGAGCAAGGAACTTATCTGGTCGGGGTTGGCATCGATGCCGCGCTAAGATACCCTGGAGCCGAGTAACTTGCCAGCAGATACCTCGAAAATGCATTTGCTTAGGTTAAGTTTCATGCGATGAGTAGTAGCGCGTAGATACGTGACTACTTTCACCGCAAGTGTACGGGTCATATTTTAGTATAGATTCGGAAGAATAGGGGTTGTCGTATCCACAAGGATTGGTTGAGATTATCGTCGAGTACCGCAATTATCATAACCTTACTTTATCTAGGCGATAAAAATAAGATTTGTTTATTATAAAATATACTAATATTAAGTTAATTAATCTAATTATACTAATATGTACATTTTTATGGGAGTAAATTGTTCAGAGATTAATTCTGTCCACTTAAACATGTTCGTTTCAATCTAATTTATATTAACGGCATTCATCCTATCCGACAATCTCAGTATCGAAATCTCACTCACTATCTCTCCCGAGTGTAAAGTGAGTGAATATGTGATTTCGTGTCAACGCCGAAGTCCCCCTCCAGCATCTATACGACACTTGGTCACATGAGTTTTATCCCAACGTTACGGATTGCACATTTTCTAACTCCTTCCGGGGTTATTAGATCGTCGCGTTGTGTTTAACCTTAGTCCGAATTCAAGGTTACCACTCCCAAGAGTCAAATCCTGATTTCTCAATATATATCTAAACAAGTATATAAACATGACAAAACGGTAAACACAATCGGATAAACATGAACAACCATTAACTAAACATTAATTTTATTCAAACACATTTTCATAGAGTCAATCGCTCCCTAAACAATATATGTTTAGTTACACTTGGTCATGGCCCAATATACAATGAAACATAAATTAAACATATACAAACTACCAACCAAATAAGAATAAAAGAGAGAAATGAGGAGACTAGCCGTTTATCCGAAAATTTGTCGCTAAAACTGCTCCGAGAACGCTTCATCCTCTTTAGCATGGTGATCTTCTCTTGGTTGATAGGGTTTGGAGCTCTCAAACCAATCCCGAAAACGTTCTTTTATGTTGGGTTGAAGGGAAGATATATAAAGGGATCAAAATATCTAACAAAATATCTCAAAATATCTAAACTGTCTGCAGAGTGACCGTTGCGGCAGTGAAATGACAACTGTGGTGGTGTAGATTCATCAAACTCTCTGGACTTTCACCACCATGACGATAAGATTTCTGCACTCCCAGCATTTTCACTGCCGCTGCGGTGGGTCTGCTACTTTGAAGTCTTACATTTTTGCTCGTTTTCCTACCAGGCTCGCTCTGATATGATCGTTTAAGTACCGTTTTCATCCCTTTTCACCCCGAACACCCGATTCATAACAAAATAAATAAAAACATATTAAAACGCTATAAAATTACTCGAAAACTACCAAAATCAGCTTGGGAATAAATAGATAAATTACACCTATTAGTGAGTCAGAGCTTGTCAAAACAAGTTTAGAGGTGCCCAAGGTGATCTTGGGCTCGATTTCTCTCGACCAATATGTCATCGATATACACCTACATCGTCACCTCGATTTCTTTTTTGAACATTTTGTGTACGAGCCTCTAATAGGTCACCCCGGCGTTGCAGAGGCCGAAGGGCATGACCTTATAGTAGTAAATGCCTTTGTCCATGATAAACGAGATCTTACTCTTGTCAGGTAGGTACATCAGGATTTTGTTATAGTTGACGTAGGCATCAAGGAAGCTTAGCTACTCATATCTGGCGGTGGCGTCAATTACGATGTCGATTCTTGGGAACGGAAAGAAATCCTTTGGGCATGCTTTGTTTAGATCTTTGAAATCTATTCAAAGGTACCATTTGTTACCGACCTTAGGGGTAAGGACCATGTTGTCTAACCAGTCCGGGAATTTGACTTCTTCCACGAGTCAGCCTTAATAAGCTTATCGATTTCTTCTTCAATGATCTTTTGTTGGTCCGGGTGGAACTTTCTTCGCTTTTACCAAACAAAGGGGTGGTGCACGTCAACATACAGCCGGTGCATGGCCACGTTGGGCTTAATCCCTAGGAGCTCGTTGTGCGACCAAGCGAAAACATCGTAATTCCTCTGCAACATCCAGATAAGCTCGGCACGTTGTTCCAGGATAAACCTAGCTCCTATTCTTACAGTTTTTCCTTTGATAGTCGGGTGGATGGGCACCTCAAGGAGATTTTCGTAGGGCCGATGATCGGGCTCTTCATCTCAGGGATCGTCAATGGGAATGTGCTTGGTTTCACTGTCAAGGGCCATGAGCTCGGGAAATGATGGGTAATGCTCCCTGGGCTTGGGCCTCTTCAGTAATTGCTATTTCTATTTCAATGCCCTCCTTGAACAGGCTCGGGCTATCTCTTGGTCTTCTCGGACCTCCCCCACCTCAGAACTAGTGGGGAACTTCATCATCTCGTAATAGGGGGAACAAACGACCTTCAGGGTGGCTACTATTAGTTGCCCATTACGTTATAGGGTGAGGGTTTGTCTATAATAAGAAACTTAAACCATACGGTGGCCATTATGGGTTAAGATCCCACCATGACGAGCAGGGAAACCCATCCTAGGGAGCTCACAACATCTCCCCCGAAACCGACGAGAGAAGCCTTCACGGGCTGCACAACATTGGAGTCCACATTTATCTTGTCGAAGGCCCACTTGAAAATTATGTCAACAGAGCTGCCCCCATCAACCAGGATCATTCCTATCTGGAAATGATTGATCAGGAATGATATAACCAGGGCATCATCGTGAGGGGTGTGCACTCCTTGGAGATAGGCCTCACTAAAAGAGACATCGTTGTGCGTGGCAGCATCAACCGCGCTCACCTGGTACATGACCTGCTTGGCCTTTCTCTTTATCTTGTACTCATACCTTTTTCCGGAAGGAAGACGTTTCACCCCCGTAGCCCAGTATGCCGTGGATGACATTGATTTCGTCGTCCATCCTCTGGTCATCGTCACCACCGAGGTTATTATCCCAAGATGGAGGTCGGCTATTATTTATCCTCCACCGCTGACCTCTATGTTCATCCCGGAGGTCACTACCCCCAAATTGGGGTTCTCTATTCCTTCTGCGCACATAGTTTCCAAGGTATTCCCTTTTAATTAGGGCCTTTATCTCTTCCTTCAGCTGGAAGCACTCCTCAGTAGTATGAGCGCGGTCTCGGTGAAACTCGTAATACTTGTTGACCGACCTGCCCATAAGTTTCCCTCTTAGAGGGGGGGCAGGTGGAAATATTTTTTTGTCAGAGTTCTCAACGAAAATCATGGCGATTGAAGTCATCAAAAAGGTAAACACGTGCTGCCGAGGCCCTGGGAATAGATGAGGTCTCCTATCCCCGGGCAGAGGTCATAACCGTCCTTCAGCTTGGAGTTTCTTCGAGCCCTGATATCAGCTCGGCCATTTTTCTTTTGGATTTCCTCTCTTTCTCTCTTTACCATGTCAAGTAGATCGGCCTTATAAAAGCTAGTACCACGGTCCAAGGCATCACGGAGGCTCGGAGCTTGCCAGGAGCACAGGTCGTATAACAACCTCCTGTCTCTCAACCTGTCAATGAAGGCATTCAGGGCAACGGCATCCGAGAGCCCTTCACAAACGAAAGACTCCTTCCAAAACCTATCCACATAATCACCCAAATTCTCATTGACCTTTTGCCTGAGGGTAAGGATATGGGTCACGGTCTTGGGTCTACGCCGAGAATGGCTAAATCTGGTGAGGAAGAGCTGTTTAAGCTGGATGAAAGTTGATATTGAAGCCTAGGCAAGATCGTTGAATCAAGTTCGAGTTGGACCAGTCAAAGTAAGAGGAAAGAACTTGTATCTCACAGTCGTGAAGGCCGTATGCATATCCATGAAGGATACAAAAATAGAGAGATGGTCCACAGGGTCGGTGGTCCCGTCGTACTAGGGGATTGGGGAAACTGTAAGGCACAGGCTCTCCCAAAATTTCTTCTACAAAGGGAGATCTTACCCCAGCATGTAGCACGGCTGCACCTCCAACGCCCTGGATCTGGTTAAGTGCGGCCTCCATCTCGGCCATACAACGTTCCATAGCCGCATCCTCTCTGGGTGGCGTCGCGACCTGGCTGGTTGTTCCCTCAAGTTCATGCCTCCGGACTGGCTTAGAGAATAAGAATCTATCTCTCGAGTCCAGCGAGATAAGGGTCCAGATCGGGCCAAGCGACTGAGTGCCCCAGCGGGTAGCGACTCTGGTCTATCTTCAGATCGGCGTTCGTGAGACGGTCGCGACAAGGTCTCCGAGACAATAAAGGGTAGATCCATCCGCCTGACTTCCCAATTGCAAGGCCGAGGCCAGGCATAGGGCACATGTCTGTGAGAGTGAATTACTCGATCTTCGGACTCCTGAGGCAGGTCCCCTCCCCCTGTGGTCTAGAGATCTCGTCCCCCTTGCACAGGGGCCGGAAGCAGGCGGGAAAGAAGGACTTGGAAATAATTTTGGAACTCACCAAGCCGGGGCTCCAAACTGTCGATCCTTGATGCTTCAATGACCTCGGATGCCTGACCTATGAAGATGCCTGAGACCGGAGCTGACGGACCGGCCTGTCCCATAAGAATAACATTCTCTTCTTCAACGGAAACGTGGGCTATCGCCCTGGTATTCGATCTGGGAGCTCTGGACATGTCTTGGGTGGGGTTGCTATTCACCGCGGCGTTTTGATCTCTCAATCGTACAGTATGACCAGACCTTGTGATCATCAAGTCTTAGCTGCACTGGGAGTCGATGATCTAAGGAAGTTTTTTGTAGGTTTTCCACAGACAACGCCAAACTGTTGGTGTCGAAAAATAGATGGACCAACGGTATGGTCTGGTTAGCCTTGGTGCAGAAAGTTGATGGTGATCTGGAGATCGTCTTCAATGGAGTTGGATCCCTCAAGCCTTCTGAACCTCGACCCTGCACTTGTTCGAGCTGGAGAGGCGTTGTCCGGCCTGACCTTCAGGTCAGTAACTGCACACAGAACCGGTCGGGGTGTACTCGGCGTGTCCCCTTTAGCATAAGAGTACGAGCTCGAGGGGAAGAAATTGAGGTCGCTTGGATAAAATAAAAATGTTACCTCTTATTTACAACTTTCTGAAAGGCTTGTCAACGCCTTTCTTTTATAGGCGAGAACGTCATTAGCATCTCGGAAATTAGGGCCTTAAGCTCAATTATCCGCCCTAATTTGGAGAGTGGGAGCGTGTAGGGGATTAGAGTTATAGGCCTGGGCCTTTGACAGTTGGTGGAGAAGCCCATAGGCCAAGCCATTAAGATTAGTGGGCTAAACCGGACACTGGGACAGATACCGGGGTGGTCACGTCGAGCCGACCCTCGTCAGTAATATCCTCTGTCAATGTTGGAGATTTCTGCTCAGCAAACGTCCTTCTAGGCGACCAACCTGGCGAGACACCGAGCTAAGGAATTGTCAAGCTGATTAGGCCGTTGACGACGTGGTGCTTTTGATCTACGTGACCGACACATGACGGATGGTTGATTTTCGCCCACATCAACTTAAAAGACTAAATTTACAAGATGGTCTTACAACTTTTTTTTTCACCAAATAGCCCTAAACATTTGAGCTTGATGATTTTACCCTTCACCGCCATTTAAACGACCTCCTTCCACCCATTAATGGAATCTCCGAAAGATAATGGCATGATCTTTAATGATATTGAAAGAAATCTCTCTCTCTTTGTTCTCCGCAATCGACGGGATCGATAAGGTTCGATCTCTTGATTGTCAATTGATTTGGATTTCAGATTCGTGATATATGGCTAGCAGATCGATCAAACTTTGACGATCTTCGTGGCTTTGACCACCGGATTCTCCCTCTCGATGATCTCCCGTGCCACGGATTTGTAGTCGTAGCTGCAATCGTGCCGGTCCGAGTATCGATGCTCGCCGCAAAACAGCTCACCGCAACGGCACCTGAATCTAGTCAACCCTACCTTCCTGCGTCAACCAGAGCACCGATTGACCTCCCTCGACATCGGATTTCGCCACTCCTCTGCTCAGTCTTGGATCTGTATTGAAGACCTAAAAATCGTTACCTGCAACAGAACCCTTGGTTGTGGTTCCAAATCGTTCCAAATTTCAACCAATTATGCTAAGATTCTGCAAGATTGTGGTGAGAATTGAGGGATTTGTGCAATTTCGACGGCAATTAGTTTTGCGGATGACTTCCATTTGCTCATCGGTCATCACCTTCACGAACGTTCCGCCGTTGCCCTTGGAAGCCCCGACGACGTCTTCGATTTTGCTGCTGCGGCTGCGATTTATTGCCATTGTTGAAGCTCCGATGACGTCTCAATTTGATATAGTTGGATTGAATTGGTTGCCATTTGAAATGATTTTCAGTGGTTGAGACTGGGTTTATGGGTTTGTAAGAGCATCTCCGAGAGATGTTAAAATTTGGTCAGTTATTTACTCAAATGGCACATCAAAAGTCCAAATTGCACATCCAAGAAAAAAAAAAAAACTCCAAGTGATGTGCCATTTGAGTGTGCCATTTTTTTTAATTAAAAAATAAAATTAACAAATTAATTGAAATTTTAATTTAATATATGTTAATTATTTTTTATCATAAAATTTATTTAACGTGAATGTTTGGAACCAATTACAAATAAATTAAATGAGAAAAGAAAAAAAAAACATAAGAAATCAGCCCAGCCCACTTGACACTTGTCTTACCTTAATTTCGCCCAAATTACTTTTGTCTCAAATCAATAATCACAATACAAAGATGGCGAGAGAAAGAGAGAGAGAGTGAGAGAGACGAATGACGATTTGTGATGGAGGGGACATGACGATGGCTACGACTGCGATGGAGAAGGCTACGATATGCGCGATGGGGCTGCGATCTAGCGACAGCGATGGGGCTGCAATTGATCGAGATCTCACGAGATTGCGATTTAGCGATAGGGCTGCAATTGATCGAGATCTGGTAACATGCTTCTGATTTTCTCATTTTACTTCTCGTTGCTACTGGATTTCAGACCGTTGGAGTAGTTGTTGCTACTCCAACGGTCAAATGACACAGACAAGAGGCTGTGTCAAATATGGCACAGCAAAGTTGGTGTGCCATTTTTTGCATACCAGATAGCACAGTTGTTGAAACTGATTTTTGGCTTCAAAATGTCATTTTTGGGATGGCACAGCAAATAGTACAACTGTTGGAGATAGTCGAATAGACAAATAGATAGAGAGAGGAGAGAGAATAAATGGAGCCATTGATCTTTCAACTCAATAGTTTTTTAATAATTACAATTTGATCCCTTGAATTTGATGATGAATTTCATGTTGAACATAACATGAACATGAATTTTGCAGTTATGTCTGAACGATCTCGTGTTATATTCTAAACGAGAATGGAATATAACACAATGGCCGACAGCTCGAACTCACCGCCCTAAACAAATGTAAGAGAGAGAGTGAGAGAAAAAGAACTTGACCTATGTCCCTGGTGAAGTAAAACTTATGTTGAGTATATTATATGGTTGTTTTGTTGAGATGAAATGGGTACGGCGGCTTGGTAGAATTTGAACGGTGGTGAAAGTGGAATATAACACGTGGGGTAAAATCGTCACAAAAAGACTATTTTGTAACATGTGTTTAAAAAATGTGTATTTGATAGTTTTATCCTCATATAAGAACTTCTTAGTAACTGCCCCAAAAAATTATATAACAAATACATCATGAAAAAAACGCTCATCCTTGTTATTTTCATTACCTGATTTATATTCCCGCTACCAAAATTTTGAGATTAATGTACGTAAAAGTATTTGACAAACATGTCCAAAATGAGAGTACTTGGGGAGTAATTTGAGAAACAAAAAAAATATGTTAGATTCCTATTCACTCCCACAAAACTATTCATACCACCACTTCGCCGGCCATCACAACCACACCGGCAACCATACATTTGAAGAAAATAAAATGAATAAATGTTACAATCAAAAGCATTTCATGTTTTTGTTCTCATAAATTAAAAGACAATTTCAACATAATGGCGTTACCAAAAATGTTTTTATTCTTTATCTCAATTTATTGGAAATTAAAAAAAAAAAGGCAGAAACAGTATCTAAACGCCACCTCAAAGACGATTTAAGTACCACATAAAAGTCCGAACTCCATTTTCCACTTAAAACATCCAAAAATAAACATTACACAACAGTCAGATCAAAACATTTAAAAAAAAAAAATGATTTTTCAGCTATGGAAAAACAAACATGAACCCCGAACAATCCATGATGCCTTCTTTTTTACTGCCTGGATCTCGATTTGGCTCGTCCGGCTTCATCAGGAGTCGAAGGAAACAGCTCCACATACCTCGACCCGATCATCATCTTGTCCTTACACATAGCGCTCTTAGCCTCCTCAACCGAATCAAACTCCACATATGCCTCTCCAGTAGCCTTCCCATCAGGCCGACAGGCAACATGAACCTTATCCATTGTAACATTAAACTCCCCAAAAAACTCGACAATGTCCGATTTTGACACCGAGAAAGGGAGTCCGCGCATCTTCAGAACCTCGGTGTACTCCAACTGTTCCTTGTTCTCCAGCTGCCTCTTTGATCGGGTTGGCGGCGCGGGCGATCCGAAGCCGCGAAAATCACTGTCGTAAATCCCCTCGTAATTCACTTCATCGGCCACAGCGTTGTAATAGTCCTGCCTCTTGCACCTGAAAACCTCCACATATCTCCGCCCCATGTTCTGCCTGTCCCTCTGGAGTGCCATATCCGCCTGCATGGGGGTCGAAAAGACGACAAAGCCCTCGCCGGAAAACCGCCCATTTCTGTTGACCAGCAACACGTCAACGATGTCGAGACCGGCAAAGAACTTGAAGACATCAACGTCAGAGCAGTTGAACGGAAGTCCCCGGAGACGGACCACCGGAAAGGTGGAGGGCTGGAACCCGGCGGCAGCGTAGCCATAGGGTTGGTAACCGCTCGAACCACTGCTCACTGCGAAGTAGGGATTTGATTCCATCATTCTTGGTCTCTTTGAGCCGATCCCGTACCCGTCCGAAACCCCCCCGCTCCCCAACATAGCCCCTTCAATTATTCAAAAAAACCCAAAATGGAAAAAAAAACAATTCCCCACTCAACCTTGTTAATATAACCAAACCCTGCCCTTTTTTATCCTAACAGCTAGGTTTTTTATTCTTATATTCTTGTTTATTGACCTTCAAATTAATAAAACAAGATGCGAATACCAAGCATATGAAAATAAAATTAAAAATGAACACCATAAAATTCAAAAAAGATCATATACTTGAGAAGAAGAAACAACATATTATGCTTACCTACATATCGATGTATTATGTCTAAAATTGTTTGCAAACAGAATGAGCAAAACAGATGTCAATGAAGATAGTTATTTTATACCATCTAGTCCCCACAATATACGTCAAATGTCATGAAAATAGAAGGTACAAATTGAATTAAATATTCTACAACATCATCAAACGTGGTTCATTATAGTAAAAGGTGTATGCTTATGAGGATAAAGGTTGCAGGCCCGTTTAGTTCTCTAAATTATTCTATTTTATGAATTGATTTGTATATTTATGAATTTACAATGGTTAAGTCAAATTTCCATATTGTTCTTTTGAACAAAGAAACACACAATTGCTTTAATTCAGTTTAGATTTTAAGCTATATTTTACTCCAATTACACAGATAAAATAACATCTAAAATAGAACTAAAATACTGACCTAGCTAATTTAAGTATTTTTTATTCTGAGAATCAAACACTAAACTTAATAATTCAGAAATTGACTAATTAAAAATAGTATAATTTGCAAATTGAATGAGAAACCACCTACACATTGGCTACGACATCGCGAGTCATACAACTCCCAGTCGATATCCAACATTGTTCGATGACGGAGAAGCTACAGCAAATTGAATGTATAATCGCAAGCAAGATACAACATCTCTTGAGGATTATTGGCTCCCAAATGAATTTGACCTTTTAGACTTAAATAGTGTTTGGCATCATGTAATTGGAGACTCAGAATTGGAATCACAAATGAACCCATGTAAAATCTGAAACATTACATGCATTCATTTTCAATTCGATTTCCATGGCTCGAATTATGCGATGCCAAACGCTACATTAAATTATTTGTGAGCTTATATAAGTTGAAATGCATCGTCAATAACAATAGCAATGGCTACAAGAACATTAAACAGAAAATAACATATGGATGTCTTTGTTTACAGAGCTATATGAATCTATGAGAAACAAAAATAAAAACACAACGGTTCCTGATTTAATTCCAACTACAGGCATAATCCTAGCCAGAACCAAAATAAAACTGATTAGAGCATCTCCAATGGAGGCTCCAAGTGAGTCTCCAAAACGTATAACTGCAATTTTTTATGAATGAATCTTTAAAAAAATGCTCCAAGGACTCATGGAGTAATAAAATTGCAGATTTTAGCAGAGAAAATTAGGTCTGAGAATTTCTATGAGGGAATTCAGACGTTGGCGAATAGTTCATCACCAACGGCTGTTGTTTCTTCCTTTGACCGTACACAAAATCCAAATAAAAATCTACTACTTCAACCACAAAATAGAGATTTTAGCTTCGATTTTAACATACCTTGATTATTTTTCTTCTTCCTTCAAATTTGGTCCAGGCGACCAGCCTGCTTCGTCTTCTTCTTCGGCCAAGCTGCCGCTTCTCCGAGCGGCTAGGGTAAAAATCTCTCTCCTCGCTCGTACGATTAGGGCTCTTCTCCTCTCTCGAACGATTAGGGATTTCCTTTTCGTTTGGACGAAAACGATTTTTTAATATTATTTTTTTATTAAAAATCGGTGTGAGGGATTAGGGCTTGGTTTAATACGTTAAATAGGTTGGTGGTAAATGTTTTGGGCCGTCTTAGATGGGCTTGATTGAAAGACTTGGAAAAGGAAAAATGATTTGAAAAAAAAAATTATCAAGAATTTTTTTTTTTTTTTTTTTTTTAGAGTTATTTGGTTGGAGGAATATAAAAGAAAAAAAAAATATAATATTTTATATTTAGTAAAAAAAAATTATACAATTAATTAATTTACTATTTTATCTTTACATTTTACAAAATTAAATTAAAATTATACCGGCATTATTTCAAGACACGTAAAACTAAGCAATTTATTAAGTAATAAGAAAATAATTAACTGAAATGAGATTATAATTATAGTAATCATCATTCAAGGTGAATTGCTAACAAATAAAAAAAAAAAAAAAAAAATCAAAAAACTATATAAATGAGTAGATATATAGGATACTAGTGTACAATCTGTGTCTGGAGGCACATGCGTAAAACATTCAACATCTATTTTATCATAACATCTGTAATAACTAACAATCGAGACAATTATTCTGCACCTGTTTCATTTAACAATTGAACATCGATAATCTAATAACATTTAAATCTTATAACAAAACTCACCCGCGATATTGCTAGAATCGGACGTCCCAAACATCAAACATAAAATAGACAATTAACATATAATAATTTAACATTTTTCAGTGGAACTTTAAATGTTGCGTCAATTGAGACAATTACAATTATAATAATACTTTCGGATAAACAGTATTGGTCTTGGATAGAGATCAATATTCGATGAAAAGCACACTTAATTTATCAAATGATGTACATCTTGATCGAACCACGTATAGTTGACAATGACTAAAAATCGGTGTAGTCAAATCAACTTCAACAAATTTCACTAATTGTCCTTGTGATTTATTTATTGTCATAGCATATTCTAAACGAATTGGAAACTAACGTCTTGTCATTTGAAAAGGAAATTCAAAAGACGGCGACGTCAAGGATATTCTCGAAATGAATGCCAAATTTTTCGCTTTATCTCCTGTTAATATTCAAGCTTTGATTACATATGAAGAACACCTGACAACCATAAATTGTGTGTCATTATAAAGTCCATCATTTAGTGCGATATTTCTCAATAACATAACTGGACATTTAATTTTCAAATCTAACTTAAATGGAGGTAATCCTGGAGGCTCTAACGAATTCAAGTACTCATTACGATAGTGATTCATATTTTGACGATCGGCTCCATCATCTTCAGACATTTTGTCCGCAGCTAATTATGTAATTGTTTCTCCGAGAAAAATATTTAAAGCGGACGAATTTATAAAACTGACATCATCATTTTTTGTAGAAATACTAAAACGCTCGATTAGAATTGTAAGGGTAGCAATACCGGGTGTACCTAGATGTGGATAAACTAAAGGTATCAGTTCGACCACAATATGGAACTTGTGTTTGGTTGACGACAGTTGTACGATTTCACGCGGATCACTCCAACCTATTTCAAAAACAATATAAATGAATAATTTAGTCTCACGGCATATATAAGCAATCTATTGCAAACGATATAATGTTAAATGACGTTTAAATGAAATATTATCGAAAGTAAATATCTTGAAAAATCTGCATTTTCAATATTGCTACTATTTAGGTGCATGTTCAAATTCAATGTCAAGATATGTATGTCATTCCAAAGGAATGAACGTCTCAACAACGCTACCATAATTTGTCAACTGACACCTTTAGGTATGACATATAAAATTTGCTTAAAGTCACCTTCAAGAATAAAATGATACCCCCGAATAGATTTTTGGGTTACCGCAAATATCTCATAGCGTGTGGTCCACAAACTCAACACAGTACTTATGTTGCATCGAAATTTTATCCCAAATAATTAACTTTGTCTCTCTAAACAATTTGTCATGTAACGATTGTTTACTGAAATGACAAATTGAATTATCAAGAATGTCTAGAGGAATGCAAAACGTGGAATACGCAATTCGACCTCCTTCAAATAGTAGGGATGCAATACCGGACGATACCACAGTAATGATAATATGACCAATGCTATGGCATTTTGTTGCTATGGTATTATATAAAAATGTCTTTTTCATACCAACACTACCATTCAAAAAGAACATTTTTTTCTAGATCTCCAAACACCGATAAAGTGATTGATTCGTATGCAACATGTTGGCCTTCATTGAGACGATTAATATTACACTACACATTTAGCTATTTCACTTCACTTTACATTTGACGATGTTCCCATATTAATCTATTTTCAACTACCATATTCCAATTTTCAACAAGTTGTGGAATCGGCAAAAAGTTTGCTAAGCTCTTGCCCGATTCTTAAAGTGGTTGATTCAAAAGATACAAACAATAGTCTTTAATCTGTACGTCGCTTAGAACGGGGATTGAAAATAATGCGCGACGTTTGTGTAGGAGATCATCACATATATGCATAAAAAATTGGTCTCACAATTCACATGAATTTACAAGGAAACATTGTGTAAAAATGACACAAAATAATCTTTTGAATTGATATCCAATAGTCATAATTGAAGCCCCTTGAAGACATTGTATCAATTTACCATCATCTTCCAATAGCCTCCTTACTACACATGCAACTTTGAACGTTGCATGCTCAACATTGTTAACAATTAGTAGACACCTAAATGATTGTAGTCCTTTGACTATGGTTAATAGTAGATGCAGATAAAATCGTTTGCCCAAATTGGAAGGCCTAAAATACATTCTGCCAATGACAAATTTCCTTTGTTGTGATTTCCAAAACTTTTCAGTTTTATTCCAAATAAAATATTGGGGAAACTCTTGATAAGTGTAGACACGGCATTTTGACCACCTCGCAAAAAATTATACTTTATTTTATAGTTACCTTTATTTTTTATTTATTTATTTTGTTTTGATTGTACCGTATTTATGCGGTTTAATACTGCTAAATTAAGTTTTATTAATCTCTTAAGTAAATTAAATATTAGTAATTGATTTTTATTTTTTTTGGTTTTGTAGATTTTTCGAAGTGGAATAAAAACGCGTTAATTCAGAACAAAATGGACAAGAAACAGACGAGAATGAGAGAGGTCTGGACCGAACGGGGGTGGGGGGGGTGCACGAAGGTCGCACGTGCGACCAAAAACTGGTCGCACGTGCGACCAGCTGGCCGCATGTGCAACCAGCTTAAAGCTGGCCGCACATGCGGCCAGCAAAAAAAATGGGGCAAAAAGCCCCCCTTTTGGGTGCACCAAGTTTTGGTGCACCCAAAAGGGGGTGGGTGCACCAAATTTCGGTGCACCCACCCCTTTTTTCTTACCTTTTCGCACGCCTGGAGTTTCAGAAAATTTCCTATAAATAGAAGAGGGCTCAGACAACTCAAGAGAGGATTTTGAGGGGAAGAAATTTTTTGAGAGGAATTTTTGTAAGGGAGAGGAAAAATCTGGAGAAAAATTTTGAAGAAAATAATATTATTTTCATTTTATTGTAATTTTGAAGAAGAAAAATCTCCAAGAAGGTGGTAAATTTTCATCTGTTGTAAATCTTACTCTTATTTTTTTAAGTTGTTATTATACTAATTTTTTTTTTTGTAAATTAGATTTTTTTTTTTTCTTCTTCCTTTATTATTTATTTATTTATTACTTTTTTTTTTTTTTTGAGTAAATAATACGAGGTGGAAAATTCTCAACCTTCAATTTGAATGGCTAAAATTTAGAAGGGAATTACTCCCCTCGATGCGTGTGTGCGGGTATTTTATTTAATTTGTATTAAATATAATGTGCTAATAATACGAGGTGGAAAATTCCCAACCTTCAATTTGAATGGCTAAAATTTAGAAGGGAATTATTCTTCTCGATGCGTGTGTGCGGGTGTTTTATTTAATTTGTATTAAATATAATGTGCTAACAATACGAGGTGGAAAATTCCCAACTTTCAATTTGAATGGCTAAAATTTAGAAGGGAATTACTCTCCTCGATGCGTGTGTGCGGGTGTTTTATTTAATTTGTATTAAATATAATGCGCTAACAATACGAGGTGGAAAATTCCCAACCTTCAATTTGAATGGCTAAAATTTAGAAGGGAATTACTCTCCTCGATGCGTGTGTGCGGGTGTTTTATTTAATTTGTATTAAATATAATGTGCTAACAATACGAGGTGGAAAATTCCCAACCTTCAATTTGAATGGCTAAAATTTAGAAGGGAATTACTCTCCTCGATGCGTGTGTGCGGGTGTTTTATTTAATTTGTATTAAATATAATGTGCTAACAATACGAGGTGGAAAATTTTCAACCTTCAATTTGAATGGCTAAATTTAGAAGAAAATTACTCTCCTCGATGCGTGTGTGCGGGTGTTTTATTTAATTTGTATTAAATATAATGTACTAACAATATGAGGTAAAAAATTCCCAATCTTCAATTTGAACGGCATAAATTTAGAAGGGAATTACTCTCCTCGATACGTGCGTGCGGGTATTTTATTTAATTTGTATTAAATATAATGTGCTAACAATACGAGGTGGAAAATTCTCAACCTTCAATTTGAATGGCTAAATTTAGAAGGGAATTACTCTCCTCGATGCGTGTGTGCGGGTGTTTTATTTAATTTGTATTAAATATAATGTGCTAACAATACGAGGTGAAAAATTCTCAACCTTCAATCAGAACGGTCTAGGTTTAGAAGGGAGATCACTTCCCTCAATGTGTGTGTATGTGTATATGTGTATATAAGGAGGATTTAAAAATAAAATAAAAACATTCGGATTTAAATTCTAATTGGACTTAATCGGATAAGGTACCGTCTTTGGACGGGCGTCTTGGGGTGCTTGACACCTTCCCCGAGCGTAATTGACCCCCGAACTCTTTAAACGAATCTCTGGTTAGACCATGTTATTTTTGGAGTCAAATTTTACTTAAGCCATTTTTTTAAAATTATTTTCAAAAAAGAAAAATATGGTGACCTAGCACATCATTTAAACCCAATGCTAGGTGGCGACTCCTTTTTCTAAAACAGGCTTAAGTATATTTTAATGAGAAAATCGACGTTTTTAAAAAACCCTTCTCATTTTACCAGCGCCAAGTATATAAACATATATCTATATTTTTCTGATTTTCTCTGGAAAATTGGGGCGCGTTTAGCTGGCGACTCCGCTGGGGACGGCTGAGGGTCGAGCCCAATATGTCTGAATAAGTCCAATTAATCTAAAGTCCGAATGTTAAATTTTATTTTATTTTTTCTCTCAATTCAGTAAATAAGTAGTGATTTTTTTTATTTTTTTTATATCATTTATTTTTTATTTTTTTTTTATATATATATATATATATATATATATATATTTTATTTTTTATTTTTTTTATTTCTTTTCTTATTTCCTCTTAGGCCCTTATATCGTTGTAAATCCTTTGACAAAAACAAAACTGTCTTGTATCCATATTATCCCCTCAGGATTCTATGATACAAGACGAGAAAGGGGTTTTTTGTACTTGATGGATTTATGACGTCTGGGGAAGTCCTAAAAAAAAAAAAAAAAAAAAAAAAAAAAAAAAGGCACACCAAACAAGTTCAAAGTTTTCAATATCGGTAGGGAACGACAAAAAAAAAAAAAAAAAAAAAATTAATTAGTCGTTATCGAAATTGAAATCTTCGAATTAGAAAGGACTTTAAGGCCACCTAAGACCCACGTGAACTAAAAAAATAATTTTTTTGTAGGTGAAAAAGAAAAGGACAAGACAAAGAAAATTGGTCCCAGAAAAGCAAATCCAATTCCCCCCTTTCGAAGTCCGATCTTTACACGCAGTCGAGCACAGACTCATTCCAGGATGACATCAGAAAGTAATCCCGAATCTCCCCGAACGACCCAGATAGCTCAGATGCAGGAAACTATTGACAGGTTGATGAAAAGGATCAACGAACTTAGCCGACCTCAGGAGGTGCCTATTCCTCCGTCCAACGGGACTCCTGTGACTGAATCCCCAAATGGAAACCCTGCAAGTATCTGGATGGAGAACTCAGGGCCGAATCCGAACCACGTCGGCCCGAACTTTGCAGTACCGGTCTACTATGGACCTCAGATGGGCCCTCATCCTTTCGCCTATGGAGCTCCGACATATCCCATCCAGGGGCATGTCTATCAGGCCTCGCCAGAGGGCTCGGCCCCCGCCGCCCCGCAGATCCTCATTCACCCGGAGAGGGTCGTTGCTCCACCAAACAATTCAAATGATAGCCAACCGGCCCCGGCCATTGAAACTGAAAACAAAGAAGAGAATGGCCCTCCATCGGCTTAGCTTCTGAAAATGGAGAAATTGGAAAAAACTATGGAAGAATGGCAAAAGGAGAAGCCGTCCAGGAAAGCGACGTACAAGGAGTTGTCAGCACCACCCGGGATTGTGTACCCGAAAAATTTCGTGGTTCCAGAGTTCACAAAATATGATGGCACTGGCCCTCCAGAATGGCATGTCAGTATTTACAAAGAGGAATTAGGAATTCATGCTCGGAACGAAGACCTTTGCCTAAAGATGTTTCGGAGATCGTTGAAAGGGCCGGCTCTCAACTGGTACATGACCCTGGAGCTATCACAGATTAAAACATTTGAAGATCTGGTAGAGGCCTTCTGTGAGCAATATGTGTACAATAGGGATGCCGCGCCAGACCGCAATACCCTCTACCAGATACTGAAAAATAAAGACGAAAGTTTCCGGAGGTATACTGCTCGTTGGAGGGAAGAGGCTGCCAAAGTTGTCCCTAAGCTGAGCGAGGAGGCTCAGTTAGAGATATTCAAGTCAATTCAGTCACCGCCGTTCTATCGAGATCTCTCGAGCATAGCAGTGGTTTCTTTCGGTGATGCGATCAAACAGGCCGAGGTGACGGAAGAAGGAATAAGGAGCGGGAAAATTGAAGGGGCCCAATCCAATCTGACGAAAAGGTCAGCCCCGCCAAAGATGAAAGAAAATGAAGTAGCTGTTGTCGTTTCCCCTTGACAAACCCATTACCAGAACAACCCCCAAACTTCTTGTCCCCAGAACTACCCGAACCAGAACAACCAATATCACAACTACCCTCCTCAAAATCGCCAAAACCAAAACTATCCTCAAAATCAACCCTATTCCCAAAGCCGCCCCCGCTATTACCAAAATGTACCTCCTCCTTATCAAAACCACATTCCCCAATATTACCCTCAAGCCTACCCAGCACCCTCTTACCATACCAATCCACCACACCCGAACACCCCACCTCAAATTCCTAACCGCACTCCAAGGTCAGGAACCCAATACCACCAAGACCTTCTACCTCATGCTACTGGGGGAAATTTCCAGAACGACAACAGAGAATTACAAGACCTTCCGGTCTCGATCACCGAGTTGTACCGGAATTGTTTGAAGCAGGAGATGCTGACACCCCTTCCATTCTACGAAGTTAAACCAGGGAGTAAAGCAGCTTCTTCAAATGCTTTCTGTGAATACCACTCAGGAACCAGAGGACATGCAACTGAACAATGCTTTCAGCTGAAAGACAAAATTCAGGAGTTTATACGGACAGGAGCCATCACGTTTCCTAAAAAACCTGAGGTCGGTACGCCAAACTGTCAGCAGAATCCGTTGCCTGAGTATGCACCTTCAAGGGGTGGTGAAGTCAATCTTTACCAAAATATTGGTGGAGATGGGAGCGAGTCATGTGCCTAAGGCTCAATTTGAAAAAATCTAAAGACTGCAAAACTGTTTTTTTGTTTGCTTTAAATTTGCGAGGTGTTTTGATAAAATTGGAAAATCTTTGCGTACTCACCTTTCCATCCCGTTGGTCTTTTGGATGGAAAATGATTTGCTCTGTAATGACTTTTAAAATTTCAATAATGAAATACTGTTTATTCAAAACTGTGGTCTAATGTTTGAATCTTACTATTTCAGGTGCCCAAAATTGCCTGCATATGTTGTACGTGATGTGACTGAGTGAGGATGTGAATGTGTGATTTCAATACAAAGTTAGACCACGATTCAATGGGACTATAATCAAAGGAAGATTATGTTTATCCAAACGATGGTGAAATCTGAAAAGGCCCGTAACCAAATTCGTCAGCGATTCCAGAAGTATCGGGGGGTTCAAAAGTCAAAGATTGGTATCCATTGTCCTTACGATGCTTTGATATATTGTTGCAAGCTAATCAAACTATCTTTGGTGGTACTTTAGTGATTGATGAAACTGGGTGTAAATATCCCGATTTGCCTATTGTCTGAGTTACTCAATGGTAAAAAGGGAATACAATCATCTCACGCCAATGATCCCAATGAAGAAACTTTCAAATGTTGCAAGAATGTCTCAATTTCCAAAGAAAATCAAGTTCATCGATAAGCTCGGCTGTCCCTAAATCATTGTAAGTTCAATATAAAAAAAAAAAGAGAAAAAAAGAAAAGAAAAAGGAAAAAAGAAAAGAAAAAAAGGAAAAAAGAAGAAAATAATAAGAAAAAAAGAAAAAAGAAAAAAAAACAGAAAAAAAAATAAAAGAAATGGAAAAACGAAAAGTGGGATAACCGAACAAGAAGTATTGGTATAAATGTGGAAGGGATTTGAAGAGGAAAGAAAGAAGATAGATAGATTTGTTCATATTTTCCGCCTCGGTCCAAATTAGCGGCAAATGATATTTTTTGGAATCAGAACTTGATGGATTTGAATGGAATTAGAATTTGAGAAAAGAAACATTGGTCGTGGTCTGAAAATGTATTAGAATCATATTCCTCTATATTCTTGACTCAAGATCTCACAGAAAATCATATCGGGTATTGAAGGTACTCATTTTAGTAATTTTCGACATTTACCCATTTTTGGACTAAATCAGTTTTGCAGGACTTGAGAAAACACAGAGCATGCAGGAGTATTAGAACTCCAAGCATTGAAGTACCTACTAATTTAAAAAGACAAGAATCCAGTCGAGCAAGCTAAGGAGACCTCGATGAGGTATGTTGGGCCTTCCCCTGAGTCGAAGGGAACTAAAAAAAAAAATTGTCGCATCACCCTGAAGCATGTCGAACTCTCAATTGAAAAGCGAGACTTCTAAATTCAAAAATAGAAAAATCACCCGATACTGTCCCGTGACCCGAGAAAGTCAAGCGCCATCAAATGAGAGATTGCGACGGAAAAGGGGGGGACGAAATTGCTAGTCGTCAAGAGTGACAAGTTTTTCAAACTAAATTTTCGTGTTGCATGTGTTTTTTGTCCAATTACAGGGTTTTCAAAGGGCAGGGAAGCATGGATTTCTCTCTCACAAAGACTTCTTACCTTCCGGTTCAAATTAGAAACTTTTATTACTAAAAGTTCGAAAGCTCTAAATGAGCGTCCAGGTATGCGTTTTGCCTTGAAAAGGGCGAAAAGTGAACTACGCTAAACTTGATCCTCGGCATAATACTAAGGTACGCAGGCAATCTATAAATGTTCGGTCATCTGAGAGTTCGGCTGGGGCACATTTATATCTTTGCTCTCTCATTCTGGCTCAGTCACAAGTGGGGGCATATTTTATACTCTTGAACTTTCTTTAGGCCCCTGGTCAAGAGGGCTGGGGCATGAATAATTTTTATCACTCTAAACGATCCTCTAAACGGACACGTGTTCGTCATGAGTATCGTCAGGAGTCATTTTTTATTACTCTAAACAATCCTCTAAACAGACGCTTGTTCGTCATGAGTATCGTCATGAGTCATTTTTTTATTACTCTAAACGATCCTCTAAACAGACACTTGTCCGTCATGAACTATTTTATTACTCTAAACGATCCTCTAAATAGACACTTGTTCGTCATGAGTATCATCATGAGGTAATTTTTTTTTTTATTACTCTAAACGATCCTCTAAACAGACACTTGTTCGTCATGAGTACCGTCATGAATCATTTTATTACTCTAAACGATCCTCTAAACGGACACATGTTCGTCATGAGTACCGTCATGAATTATTTTTTTACTCTAAACGATCATCTTAACAGACACTTGTTCGTCATGAGTATCATCACGAGTTAATTTTTTTTTTATCACTCTAAACGATCCTCTAAACGAACATTTGTTTATCATGAACATCGTCATGAGTCATTCTTTTTCTAAACGGACACTTGTTCGTCATGAGTCTTCTTTTATTACTCTAAACGTACACTTGTTCGTCATGAGTCATTTTATTTTATTTATTGAAAATACAAAAAAAAAAAAAAAAAAAAAAAAATGGGACGATCAAAATGACGTGATCTTTTATCTTTGTCAAGCAAGCGGAACTTGCATGACAAAGAGGGGCAGCTGTAGACATGGCATTTTGACCGCCTCGCAAAAAATTATACTTTATTTTATAGTTACCTTTATTTTTTATTTATTTATTTTATTTTGATTGTACCGTATTTATGCGGTTTAATACTGCTAAATTAAGTTTTATTAATCTCTTAAGTAAATTAAATATTAGTAATTGATTTTTATTTTTTTTGGTTTTGTAGATTTTTCGAAGTGGAATAAAAACGCGTTAATTCAGAACAAAATGGACAAGAAACAGACGAGAACGAGAGAGGCCTGAACCGAACGAGGGTGGGGGGGTGCACGAAGGTCGCACGTGCGACCAAAAACTGGTCGCACGTGCGGCCAGCAAAGAAAAGGGGGCAAAAAGCCCCCCTTTTGGGTGCACCAAGTTTTGGTGCACCCAAAAGGGGGTGGGTGCACCAAATTTCGGTGTACCCACCCCCTTTTCTTTACCTTTTCGCACGCCTGGAGTTTCAGAAAATTTCCTATAAATAGAAGAGGGCTCAGACAACTCAAGAGAGGATTTTGAGGGGAAGAAATTTTTTGAGATGAATTTTTGTAAGGGAGAGGGGAAATCTGGAGAAAAATTTTGAAGAAAATAATATTATTTTCATTTTATTGTAATTTTGAAGAAGAAAAATCTCCAAGAAGGTGGTAAATTTTCATCTGTTGTAAATCTTACTCTTATTTTTTTAAGTTGTTATTATACTAATTTTTTTTTTTGTAAATTAGATTTTTTTTTTCTTCTTCCTTTATTATTTATTTATTTATTACTTTTTTTTTTTGAGTAAATAATACGAGGTGGAAAATTCCCAACCTTCAATTTGAATGGCTAAAATTTAGAAGGGAATTACTCCCCTCGATGCGTGTGTGCGGGTATTTTATTTAATTTGTATTAAATATAATGTGCTAACAATACGAGGTGAAAAATTCCCAACCTTCAATTTGAATGGCTAAAATTTAGAAGGGAATTACTCTCCTCGATGCGTATGTGCGGGTGTTTTATTTAATTTGTATTAAATATAATGTGCTAACAATACGAGGTGAAAAATTCCCAACCTTCAATTTGAATGGCTAAAATTTAGAAGGGAATTACTCTCCTCGATGCGTGTGTGCGGGTGTTTTATTTAATTTGTATTAAATATAATGCGCTAACAATACGAGGTGGAAAATTCCCAACCTTCAATTTGAATGGCTAAAATTTAGAAGGGAATTACTCTCCTCGATGCGTGTGTGCGGGTGTTTTATTTAATTTGTATTAAATATAATGTGCTAACAATACGAGGTGGAAAATTCCCAACCTTCAATTTGAATGGCTAAAATTTAGAAGGGAATTACTCTCCTCGATGCGTGTGTGCGGGTGTTTTATTTAATTTGTATTAAATATAATGTGCTAACAATACGAGGTGGAAAATTCTCAACCTTCAATTTGAATGGCTAAATTTAGAAGGGAATTACTCTCCTCGATGCGTGTGTGTGGGTGTTTTATTTAATTTGTATTAAATATAATGTACTAACAATATGAGGTGAAAAATTCCCAACTTTCAATTTGAACGGCATAAATTTAGAAGGGAATTACTCTCCTCGATGCGTGCGTGCGGGTGTTTTATTTAATTTGTATTAAATATAATGTGCTAACAATACGAGGTGGAAAATTCCCAACCTTCAATTTGAATGGCTAAATTTAGAAGGAAATTACTCTCCTCGATGCGTGTGTGCGGGTGTTTTATTTAATTTGTATTAAATATAATGTGCTAACAATACGAGGTGAAAAATTCCCAACCTTCAATCAGAACGGTCTAGGTTTAGAAGGGAGATCACTTCCCTCAATGTGTGTGTATGTGTATATGTGTATATAAGGAGGATTTAAAAATAAAATAAAAACATTCGGATTTAAATTCTAATTGGACTTAATCGGATAAGGTACCGTCTTTGGACGGGCGTCTTGGGGTGCTTGACACCTTCCCCGAGCGTAATTGACCCCCGAACTCTTTAAACGAATCTCTGGTTAGACCATGTTATTTTTGGAGTCAAATTTTACTTAAGCCATTTTTTTAAAATTATTTTCAAAAAAGAAAGATATGGTGACCTAGCACATCATTTAAACCCAATGCTAGGTGGCGACTCCTTTTTCTAAAACAGGCTTAAGTATATTTTAATGAGAAAATCGACGTTTTTAAAAAACCCTTCTCATTTTACCAGCGCCAAGTATATAAACATATATCTATATTTTTCTGGTTTTCTCTGAAAAATCGGAGCGCGTTCAATAAGTGTACGCACGTGTAGAAGTATGTGCATTACAATATAAAAAAAATCTGCCAGAGTCAACGTCTATGACTGAGCTCGAGAAATGATAGTCTCCATTGATTCAGTAGGATTGAAGATAACCTAATGCATTCCGGGCAAATGGAGTGTTAATCGAACAATTGTTGGATTCTCATCGTACAAAGAAAAATTGAACGATCATCAGGCCAGCTCAGACGGTCCAATGTATCTTGCATCAAGATATTGCTTGATCTCATCCATTATTCCCAAAATTAATATCGTCATATCACCTCCTTTATATATATATATATATTTGTGGATATATTTGACACACCTAATTCTAGCGCATACTTCAGCGTAAATATGATAGTCAAACATCTTGGAAAGGTACGGATTGTATAGGATGACGTCTCTATTATCAACTTGTTGCCCCCTTACCATATAAACTTTGTCATTATCACGACAACGATAAATGGGATATCTTTCTCGATCCTTAGTCGTATACTCTACGAAATCTCATAGATATCTCTTAATGTATCTTTTGTTCTCCATGCACAGGGCTTTAGGTCAGTCGGTTGACCGACTGCCTCCAATCGATTGACCAATTAGTTCAGGTTGTTCCAATTTCTCTTCGATTTACCTTCTGACTTAAACGGTTGATCGACTTATTTCATTCGGTTGCCCGATTGGATCAGTGTGTTCACTTCCTTTGTCAATTCAAGCACTGTTTCAAATGGTTGACCGACCTCTTTAATTCGGTTGACCGACTAGATCAGTAGCACCTCATTTCGGCTTCAAAACTCACTATTTAATTCGATTGACCGATTTGACCAGATTACTTCACTTTTTATACTTTAAAATATGTTTTCTATTTAAGTCAATTATCAAATTCATTTTACATAAGGAGTACATTCAATATCTTAAATTAAGATCTTAAACTCTATCATTCATATCAAGACACATATAAAATAACTCATTTAAAGTGTCGTGTGTAATCCTAATTCGGATTGTATTAAGAATATATAAGCAGAAAGTTATTTTCACCTATTTTTCTTCAAGGTCTTCAAAACTCTTTATATCTTCATTGCGTCCATCTTGCACCCTTTATATTTTCTTCATGAGATCTTCTTCTTAATCACATGCCTAAAACTTAAAAATCTGAAACATTTGATAAAATCATTAATTCCACCCAAAACATCAATACCTAATTATTCATCAAAATTTTGGATTCAACTGATATAACATTATCATTGAATACCTAGTGGTAACATAGGGTTGAACCTTCAATTTTCTAGATTGAAGAAATGAAAAATTAAAATGGAAAAGTATGTAACAAAGGACAAACTAAAAGCGGTACTACATGAAACCATAAATAACATGTAATATGCTACCATATAATGACAGCTAACTATAATGCTCAGTTATCTGATTGATTGAACTATAATGTCAAGTTGAGTCGTTTTTTGAACGATCGCTACTCATTGGTCAGGATTATGTCCTCCTGTTAGTTATTTGATTTATGCTCTTTGGTGGTTCTCTTTTCGATTTGATGATAGAGATCAAGTGTTATTGTTGGGGAATGATGCCTTATAAACGTGTATATTTTGTGAATATATTCTTGTCATGTTTACTTTCAGTTTAATGTTTTTTAAAATATATGTTCTTAGGAATAATCTACACAATTGAATCGTTTTTGTTGTTACTGACAGATAACATGTTAACGTTTAGTAGTAAGATAAATAATATTTTATAAACCTAACTGTCACACCTCACCCCAGACACCCGTCACCGTGGGACCGACGTGATGTCGACTTGATATCACCTAATCGACTACTCAACCATAATACGACAATATACAAACTTTTCATCTATACAACATATACATAATTTCATCCGATAGGGATACACCCGTCCCAAAAAGAAGAAAAACCAAATAAATCTCAAGAACCACCCTTAGGTCCATCTCTGACACCTTGTCTCAAAATACTCTTAAATGACTTCATTGCATGACTCGCATAACTCTATCTAGCGCCAATAGGGGACCGACCGACTCCTAATTATTTCACATGCGAGTGTACTGCCTTCTTAATAAAAATATTTTTAAAATAATAGTACATTCTAGATAACACAACATGTCAGTGGGTCAAGCGTAAGTATATAAACATCATATAGCCCGTAAAATCTCCATAATATAAGCAGTGAAAATAAAGTAATATAGATAAATTCCATTCAAATCCAACTAGTATAAAATCATACCAATCACCATATCTAATAAATCACCAAATGTAATTAAAACACCACATCTCAAAACACCACTCTACCACAACACACACTAGCTAGTTATAGTGATCATTTTAACCTCACGATCGGGAGTTACAACGGTACCATAACATCCGTAGGATATGCCTTCCTATGAAATATCCATAACTCTTTTGGGGAGAAATATAATCCACACCACTTACGGGGAGAAACATCCACATTCCATGGGAAGAATCCACACCCCTTACGGGGAGAAATATAAACCACACCTTTTTCGGGGAGAATTTTCAAAATCACATTTATTCAAACCACACCCCTGACGGGAAGAATGTCCAAACCACACCCCTTTTGGGGATAATTTCCAAATTACATTTTTCTCTCTTTTTAAAAATACCACCCATTTAGAAAAAAAAAAAAATATATATATATATATATATATATATATATATATATATATATATATATATATATTCACATTTGGTTTTAGAAAACCAAGCATTATTAGAAAACCAAATATTTTCCACTATCTTTTAAAATCACCCAATTAACGAACCATTTTTCAATTTCCTTTCTTTAAAACAAAACCAACACAATTTACCAAAAATCTATTTTTTTCCAACACACCCAAAACCTATTTGATCCACGTGATTTTAAAATCATTCAAGTCAAGTAAAATCCATTTTACACACACACACACACACATATATATATAAATAATTTGGCAAGAAGACAGTACACTCACCTCGATATCCATTTTGCAAAATTGACACTGACTACACTCTATCTGGACACCGGTGCCTGCAAACCTAATAGTGACAGAGCCTTAATTAATATCTTATTTCGAATATCCTAATCATACAATGCAGACCCTATATTCTGAATCGTTACTATTTTATATACCACGTTATTAAAATTAATTAATCGTTACGAAATTATTACGATTTCAGGAATTATAACGCTAAATAAAATTTAATTTAACGAAAATTAATAATCAATTGAAATTTCACCTTTTTCCGAATCGTTTAGTGGCCACGAGATGGGTTTTGGATTTTCCTAGGGTGGTTTCTCCAAATTCTCCATTTTTTTTTCTTTTTTCTTTTCTTCCTCTGTTTGCGCTTACTGTTTCTATTTCGGTTCAAACACCGCCGGTCACCTCATCTCCTTTTCTACTATTACCATCCACCAGAGGCCTCCCACGCCTCGGTACACTCATCGTCGGCCCTAATCCATGCCCCTGCACGGATCACCAACCACCACCGGCTACTCCACCACCAATCGCATCAACCCACTAGACACATACACACCCAACCGCGATGACCCACACACACACCATCGGGCCAAACTCATGCCGCCACCGCCTTCGTTGTTTACCCCAGCTGATCACACTCCCATACTCGCAATCATCACCACCCCTGCCAATAAACCGCAACATACACAACACATACACACACCATGGACCTCACTCACACACACGTCAGACAACATTACACACACACAACCACAACTCTCTCTCTCTAGGTTTTACTCACCTCCGGCCAGCTAACCGACGGCAACACATACATACACTTTGTTACAACACACACAGCAGGCACGCGCACATTGATCACACACCATACACACCCACATGCACACCACCATCGGAACCCATACATACAACGTATCACTAAAACAGACACAGAAAACAGGGGAACACACATCCACTGGTCTCTCTCTCTCTCTAACTTTCCTCCACTGGTGATGATCATATACACACACAAAGCACAGACAACACACGCACAAAACCAAACCCATTTACTCTCTCTAACTCACCGCCGACAAACTCCGACAACACCCAACCGAACGGTCCCACACACACATAACCGACGGCAATGACACACATATACAACTACCCAAACAATCAGAAGCAGAGCATACATACACTCACTGGAATGACGACCACCCCGTCAAACGGACGACCACCCCCTTCCTCTCTTGAGCTCCATTGCGGATTCTCTCTCTCTCTCTTCATTTTCTCCGATTGTTTCTCAATCCTTCTTTCGACTCTATCTCTACATGTATATAATATATGTATATATATGTGTATGTGTGTGTGCACGCGTGATTCTAGAAATCGGCCAAGTGGCCCTCTCTCTTCCATGCGTTTTTCACCGTCTATTTCTCTCTCTATGTGTGTGTGTATATATATATATATATATATATATATAATTTACACAATCTTCCCCTTTATTTTAGTTAAGTTTATTAATTAAACCCAACTTCTATTTTAATGTTTAAAAAATTTACTAATTAACCCTTCAAATTTAAAATTAAATCATAATTAACACCACCAACCCCGTTATTTTTGAAACATTTTAAAACACGAGTTAAATCATATGTATGCCAAAGGTCAGGGTCTTACAACTCTTCCCCCCTAAAGAAATTTGGTTCCGAAATTTTCGTATAAAACAATCGGAATTAAAATTTCCGCCAGACCACTAATATGCCTGAGTTGCCCCACATGATTACGTTCGTCTCACGTGATTCTAGACCAACTATTTCCTAGGTAGAGTCCCAAAATCACAAGTCGTCCAAAAGTTATAATCATCAATTTTCATCAAATCACATCTACCCATTTTATCATTTTCATACCCAATATCCAACCAATAGGGTACACTTTGGTTGGTAATACCTAACACCGATAACCAACCGTCTCTTGTCTCTAACGCTTTCGCTGCGCCACTCTGAGAAAACCACAATCAATAACAATAAAATAGAATATATTCTTATTTCCAACAGGTCTACGATCTTAGAAATTTCTTATAACCAACATTTATCCGTTCAGTTTGCCACAATATCTCCATTTAATATTTAAACCAACAATACTCATACTCAATCTCATATGCAATCTCATAAGTGCAAATAGCCCAAAATCCTCAACTTCAATATCTACCCCAAAACTTCAATACCCTTATAAATGTTTCTAATATTATTGTTAACTAATTTATTTTTCGAGTTACGCCAATTCACATGGAGACATTTTAAATTACATCCAAACATATCAATTTCCCCTCAACACACATTGATATCACCAAATCACATTATTATGTCTCAAATTAACATCAAACAGGTCATCTATACGAATTCTTTTCATTCCTCCACATTTAATCAAATTCCTGACAAAGTCACGTATTTCAATTCCCTACCACTCTACCTAACATGCTTCAAACATATATCCCTATATAAATATGAATCGAGGGACATAGATACGTCCCATTCATAAAAATTTGATTCATCACAAAAGCTACTAGTTACTGACTGTAAATTATAATACCTCAAGGATAATTTAAATTATTCTTTCCTTAAGAAATGTTAGTGACCTCACAAGTCGACTCCACCTAATATTTGTAGTGGATCGATACATCTGGTTGAGTTCTTTTTATCAACTCCATTTCTTAATAAAAATATAATCATATCGAGTTGTCTCCAATAACTTGATAATTTCCCGTTCTCCCATCCCAGATTAGTCTATTTAACTGAAGTCATGCACCCTTTTTATACAGTGCTTATACAATGCCACCTTCCTCACCGAAAATGTATCTATTAGTGCAAACACATTCCATTAACGCCACTAAATCCTCCTCGCTACCAAAAATTTCAAAACACAACTCTTCGACATATTCTCCAACATCTGAATTGTACTTCTCGACTGACCTTTAATCTACAAATAAAAAGGTGCCAACTTTCTAGTTGGCACTCAAAGAGGTATGAAGACTTGACTAAAACATCAAAATAATTATTAAATTTTGGTACTACAATTTCTTCTATACAGTTTCTCCAATTGAGGATTATTATCTGGAAATACTACCTAACCTTCCATATTTACAACATGCCGATTTAAATTATCACCATTTAATACTGCATTTTTGAGTTTCTTCTGCTGATTATTCATATAATGACGACTTACTTCACTTTGATAACAATTATCATCCAAGTCACAATACGGCTACAACACTTATGATTTCAGAATTCCAGTTCAAAATTTCAAGTAATCGATCAACTGAGTTTCAATACCTATAAAATCTATTAGCGTTATACAAATATATCAATTTATCAACATATACTACATGTTTAATCCAGGAATTACTAATCCTTATCAAACAAATACTTTCACATCCATTTTTTTTTTTTCTGATTTAAAATAGTTATCTTAACTCAACTTTAGTCAACATTTGCATTAAACCAATGCCTCATGCAACCGAACAATCCTGTTAATAAATAAACTTGGCATACGTATCAAGAAGATACGTCAACTTATAATTAGGACATAAGTAGACTTAGTATGCCTATACACAATTACTTAAATAAAGTTATGTCCTCTTTCGATTGTGAGATAATTCCGAAACACAAATCATCGTGCTACACTCCTATTTCTAGTCTGGAATAGCCGCAATAACCTTTATGGCTATTGAGGTCCGATCTTAATTTTGCTAACATAAAAGGCTCCTAACAACAATTTCTGCATTTCCTCATTTCTCCCCAAACTATCAATAATGCTTACGCAGACTCGATATAAGTTGATATCATCAAGGTGCGTTATGCATATTGAACTATGTACTTCTTTTAAGGTCTTTTTCATAAATTGGCATTATTATAAATACATACTTTATTTTCAATCATTAAAGCTTCATCATCATTTATGACACGCTAATTAGCTTTACAACAATTTCCCACTACATCACTAATCCTTCTTAACTGGACATTCCGACTTCTGCATTTTTTTTCACAACACGGTTGATCAATAACGATTTCAAAAATGCAAAATCTCAAATAACGTTGCCACTTAACCAACCACTCACTAAATTTACAAGGGTCTCAACTTACTCCATAAGTTAATATGAGCAACTAACTTACCGATTTCCAATCCCGAAAAAAAATTCGTCATACCATTGGCCTCCCTTGAATTCTAATAGATAGTACAACTGAAATTCAACACCTCTACCTCAGATTTAACTCATTTGCGATTAAACAACTATTCTCAACTCTAGTGGTCAGTTCATATCTCATGAAACTCGTCATATAGGTAATGTCACTAAATATCAAGACAATTACAATCACTACCAATTCAAAAAAAAAAATCAAGTTCCAGTTACACTTTTTTTTTTTTTTTTTTTGGATCGCCGTTTTTACCATGCCAAAATCTTTGACCTCCAATTGGTAATAATCTATTCACAAATCTAATTAAAATCACCCTGATCTTCCGCAGTTGATTAACCATCATTTCTAACCCATGCGTTACCCATACGCATTCTCAACGTATTTTTATTTTTTTTTAACAAAAAATACCAGATCCTTATAGAGAGCACCAGGTCTACATTAATCGTAAGTTAACAATCTATTTTTTTTTATTTTATTATAACAACCCTGTTTCCCAGGACCGTCACAAGACTTCTCTTATAGAGACTTTCAAATTAGTCCACTCATTTCTACATAGCGGCTACAACCTTTCAAATCCCAAAGTTATAATTAAAAACCCAATTTCCCACATTTTATTAACATGATTGTATTTAGCCAACTTAATGGATCGAATATTCATCTCCTTAAATTATGGAACTTATTTTACCACAACTACGAGTATTATTCACGCCTCTTAACATCCCAACATTACCTTTAGGAACTACATAGGGAAAATGCCTAGCTATTAAAATATCCACCGCCTAACTTGTTCTGACTGGTGCCCAACACCCCCGTAAAATATCTTGATATCCTTCCTTTAACACATTTCTGACTTTCTGGACCCCTCATCAAACTTACTAGGGTAATGATTACATCTTCCCCAAATATACAAACTTCGATTCATCCCAGATTTAAAGAAATAATTTTATGCACAAATACTTACTCATACGAACAGACTATCGTCACAGACCCAAAATTGTCGGCTATTTTTTTACATAGCATTCTCTATTATGTTTTTATATTCACTAATTTCACAATCTGTTGCTTCGCCTATCCGTCAAACTTTTCTCACATTCTTAATTTTCAACTATTACAACTCTCTTTTAATACCTTTCAGATTGCCTAGAAGGCAATTTTTTATACTCATTTTGAATGTCACTTCATATTCCAACTTAAGTATGTTCTGATATACTATCTAGTATTTTAATAATGACGTACTAAGTGCTACCAATAATTATCTCATCGTCACGTCATACGCATATAATTATTTCTCAATTAAAATCTCATATTTCCAACCATGAATACTTCCACAATTGCGATCCACCCATTTCCACTACCAACAACACAATGTCTCTCAAATCCACTAATTGACAATATCACCATTTTGTCGCATCACTACCTGCCAATAATACAACTCATCAGGCACGATGCCCATGCACTAACTAATGTAATAAAAGAACTAGCACTCACGTACCGAACTAACCTATTGACACCTTATCTCATGTCCCCTACTGACTAGACGACTGGCACGTCTTCCTATCTCATGGTCCTCTACTGACACAACAACTGACAAGTCTACAGAACCTATAACCTAGGCTCTGATATCAAAATTGTCACACCCCATCCCGGACACCCATCACCGTGGGGTCGACGTGACGTCGACTTAACATCACCTAATCGACTAACCAACCATAATACGACAATATACAAACTTTTTATCTATACAACATATACATAATTTCATCCGATAGGGATACACCCGTCCCAAAAATAAGAACAACCAAATAAATCTCATGAACCCCCCTTAGGTCCATCTCTAACACCTTGTCTCAAAATACTCTCAAATGACTTCATTGTATGACCCGCATAACTCTATCTAATGCTAGTAGGGGACCGACTGACTCCTAATTATTTTACCTGCGAGTGTACTGCCTTCTTAGTAAAAATATTTTTAAAATAATAGTACATTCTAGATAACACAACATGTCAGTGGATCAAGCGTAAGTATATAAACATCATATAGCCCGTAAAATCTCCATAATATAAGTAGTGAAAATAAAACAATATAGATAAATTTCATTCAAATCCATCTAGTATAAAATCATACCAATTACCATATCTAATAAATCACCAAGTGTAAGTAAAACATCACATCTCAAAACACCACTCTACCACAACACACACTGGCTAGCCATAGTGATTGTTTTAATCTAACGATCGGGAGTTGCAATGGTACCGTAACATCCGTAGGATATGCCTTCCTACGAAAAATTTATACCCTTTTTGGGGAGAAATATAATCCACACTCCTTACGGGGAGAAACATCCACATCCCATGGGAAGAATCCACAGCCTTTACGGAGAGAAATATAAACCACACCCCTTTCGGGGAGAATTTCCAAAATCACATTTATTCAAACCACACCCCTGACGGGAAGAATTTCCAAACCACACCCCTTTCGGGGAGAATTTTCAAATCACGTTTTTCTCTCTCTTTTTAAAAATACCACCCATTTAGAAAAAAAAAAAAACTATTTTTCCACCTTTGGTTTTAGAAAACCAAGCATTATTAGAAAACCAAATATTTTCCTACTCTCTTTTAAAATCACCCAGTTAACGAACCATTTTTCAATTTTCTTTCTTTAAAATAAAACCAACACAATTTACCAAAAATCTATTTTTTTCCCAACACACCCAATATCTGCTTGATCCACGTGGTTTTAAAATCATCTAAGTCAAGTAAAATCCATTTTACACATACACACACACACACACACACACACACACACACACACACACACACACACATATATATATATATATATATATAAATAATTTGGCAAGAAGACAGTACACTCACCTCAATATCCGTTTTGCAAAATTGACACTGACCACACTCTATCTGGACGCCGGTACCTGCGAACCTAATAGTGACAGAGCCTAAATTAATATCTTATTTCGAATATCCTAATCATGTAATGCAGACCCTATATTCTGAATCGTTACTATTTTATATACCACGATATTAAAATTAATTAATCGTTACGAAATTATTACGATTTCAGGAATTGTAACGCTAAATAAAATTTAATTTAACGAAAATTAATAATCGATTGAAATTTCACCTTTTTTCCAAATCGTTTGGTGGCCACGAGATGGGTTTTGGATTTTCCTAGAGTGGTTTCTACAAATTCCCCATTTTTATTTTTTCTTTTTTCTTTTTTTCTTTTCTTCCTCTGTTTGCGCTTACTACTTCTGTTTCGGTTCAAACACCGCTGGCCACCTCCTCTCCCTCTATACTATTACCGTCTACCAGAGGCCTCCCACGCCTCGCCGCACTCACTGCCGACCTTAATCCATCCCCCTGCATAGATCACCAACCACCATCGGCCACTCCACCACCAATCGCATCTACTTACTAGACTCATACACACCCAATCGTCACGACCCACACACACACCATCGAGCTAAACTCATGCCGCCACCACCTCCGTTGTTTACCCCAGCTGATCACACTCCCATACTCGCAATCATCACCACCCCTACCAATAAACCGCAACACACACAGCACATACACATACCATGGACCTCACTCATACACACGTCAGACAACATTACATATACACAACCACAACTCTCTCTCTCTCTCTCTCTCTCTCTCTAGCTTTTACTCACCTCCGGCCAGTTAACCGATGGTAACACATACATACACTTTGTCACAACACACACAGCAGGCACGCGCACATTGATCACACACCATACACACCTACATGCACACAACCGTCGGAACCCATACACACAACGCATCACTAAAACAGACACAGAAAACAGGGGAACACACATCCACTGGTCTCTCTCTCTCTAACTTCCCTCCACCGGCGATGATCACATATACACACAAAGTACAGGCAACACACACACAAAACCAAACCCACCTACTCTCTCTCTAACTCACCGCCAGCAAACTCTGGCAACACCCAACCAAACGGTCCCACACACACACAACCAACAGCAATGACACACACATACAACCACCCAAACGATCAGAAGCAGAGCATACATACACTCATCGAAGTGACGACCACCCCGTCGAACGGACGACCACCCCCTTCCTCGCCGGAGCTCCATTGCGGATTCTCTCTCTCTCTCTCTCTCTCTCTCTTCATTTTCTCTGATCGTTTCTTGATCCTTCTCTCGACTCTATCTCTATATGTATGTTTATATGTGTGTGTGTGTGTGTGTGTGCGTGATTCTAAAAACCGGCCAAGTGGCCCTCTCTCCTCCATCCATTTTTTACCTTCTCTTTCTCTCTCCCTCTCTCTCTCTCTCTCTTTCTCTCTCTCTATATATATATATATATAATTTACACAATCCTCCCCTTTATTTTATTTAAGTTAATTAATTAAACCCAACTTCTATTTTAATGTTTAAAAAATTTACGAATTAACCCCTCAAATTTAAAATTAAATCATAATTAACACCACCAACCCCGTTATTTTTTAAATATTTTAAAACACGAGTTAAATTATATGTATACCAAAGGTCAGGGTCTTACACTAACAGAGACACAAATAGTTAGCATTATCGTTTGGAGATAATTATTTATTAATTTTCATTTTTGATTATGCTTGTATTGCGAAGTAGTACCATTTGGTTTAGGATTTATTTATAAACAATATGTATACTTTTTAGACATGTTTCTTTCACAATAGATATTCTGGTTCTCCTTCTATAATTTTTACTTTATTATTTGTACTTTATTTTTTATTTTAGATTTTAAATGTATTATTATGATTAGTCTAATACAATTTTTGATGTGACATAATATATGTTAGATTGGGATAAATAATATTTTATAAATTGAACATGTGATTATGGTTGGATGATAAAACAGTAATAATTCAAACTAAAAAATAATTGACTCAAAGTAACCTTAGTAATTAGATATGTACCATCTTACTACTAATGTTCTCCGTTTCGTTTTTTGTACTATTTGAAGTAAATCACACTTTCTCTTTTCCTCTACTATTTGAAGTATAATTTTCATTCAACTTGTCATCATTCACCTTTTGTTTTTGCGTAGCCAAATATTTTTCTCAAAAAATAAAAAATAAATATATTTTTTAGAAAATAATATATCATATTTTTTGTAAGCCCCAATTTTGCATGTACATATTTTTAAGTGCATTTCATAACACTTAGAAAATATTTGGGGTGAAGTGTGTTATTTTAAATATCACTTTAAAATTTTAGGGGTCATTATGATATTTAAAAATTTAGTATTAAAATTTTTGCAGGTTACTTGGATATTTAAAATTTAGTTTTAAATAATTTTGGAGGTTAATATGTAATTTAATAATTACTTGTAAGAATATTTATAATATTGTCTTTGGGTCATATGTTTAAATAAATCAAAATATCTCGTCATCCTTGGCAGTGAAACTTGTGGTATTGTTAAAAATAAATAAAATAATATATATTTCAGACACATGATGATCTCTCAAATTTCAGACACATGTTACTCAAAATCGATGATCTTCACAGCCCCCAACATCAATTTTTGCACCACAAACCAAGGGAAACTCTACACACACACACACATACATCCACTCTCATAGAGAGAGAAATCACTGGCTCTAGAGAGAGAGTGTTTGTTCTATCTCAAGGTCTCATCATCACGTTCCAAAAACTTTCTCAACCATGGAGAAATATATTTAGTTGCAGTGGCTCCTGAGTTCACCATTATACCCCGGGTGTATCTCCATTTTTACGTTTGGCTTTAATGGCGAGAGAGGGCTCAAATACGTTTTTGGGACATGAAAATAGAGTGAAGTCGCCATGGCTGCAACACCAACTACCGTCCTTGTTGCCCCACCAAGATACGGCGACGCCGACAACGTCCCGTGTTACAACAGTAGTGTATTTGGTAGCGCAAAATTGAGGTGAGTGTGTTGTCTTTTATGTAAATTATTAAATTATTTTTTCGGACTAAATTGTGAAAAAGAAAATATTTATTAAAAAGAACGATTTTGTAACGTTACGTGGATCAAGTAAACTTTTAAGCATGAAAAATAATTTTATTTATTATCCGCTAGTATGATCCTGACAAGTGGGTATATCCTATGAGACGTTGTTAGTCCTGACAGGAGGGCATGTTTTGTAAGACATTCGGTCTGGTTTTAAAAACATTGCCCCTGTGAAAGGGGTGAATCGGTTGTCATGAGGAGGGAGATGGAGTTTAGCGGGAGAAAGAGAGGAAGGGAAGAAGAGAGAGTTGAGTGGGAGAGAGAGAATGAGAGAAGTCAAAGAAGAAAAAAGAAAATAAAAAAAAAAAAAAAATGTAAGATGACAATTTTGCCCTCAAAATTCAATTAGTTTGGACGGATTTTTTGACAGAATGATGAAATAAAAACATACTAATACATAGAGGGTTTAAAATGAATAGCTCAAACGGAGAAATGATCATTTAGAAATTTGTCAATAGTTAGAGAGTTTAAAATGTATTTTTTCCTAATAAATATGATATCAAAAATTTAAATCCAATTATTTTTTCTAAATTTATTAAAGAAAATGTATTAGACTCTCCATTTGAGACTATTAATCAATTATTTTTTTAAAGGTAGAAAGCTAATTTGAAAATTATTTTTCTGAAACAACAAGATAAATAAATAAATAAACAATCCTGTTTTGAAAATGCACAATAATTTAATGTCTAAATTTAGTGAGGTGCAAATTTATTATATAGATTAATTAAATGCAAAAGTAGAATATAATAAAAAACTGGAAAGAAAAAAAATAAAACAAAATAACTGAAGAAAAAAAACAGACCAGGAAAAAAAATTGAACTGAAAACAAAACAGAATAATAATGAACAACTAATTTTAAGATTTTTTTTTTCAAAAAAAACAATACAAAATATTTTAAAAACCTAAAAAAAAAATTGTTGCAATGATTTTTTCTACTCCCATAACTCAAGTATACATACTGTTATGACAAGATTTGGAAATTCTGGAATAAACTTTTATACTCTTATTTTCTAAGGCATTTAATAGAAAATGAAAGCACTAGCGAAATTATAATATTTTTCGTCTGATATGCATACTGGTATACTATTTAAAACAAAAGTTACAGAGAAACAAAAAAAAAAAAAAAAAAGAAAAAAAAGGCTGAAAAAACAGGCAAAAAAAAAAATGCCAAAAAACTGAACTTGAAAAAAATAGAACAAAAAATTGATATAATAAAATTTAGTAATTAAAAAAAACAATACAAAAGATTTTTAAAAACTTAAAAAAGAAAAGAAAATCATAAAACTAAAATTCACGAAATCCTTAGATGTAGAATACATAGACAAATGTTTATTATATAGATATAATAAAGTAAAACAAAAGATTCCCAAAATATCTATTTGTGCTGAGTTTATAAATTCTTTTTAGGGGAAATGATTGTAATATCTCATTACAAAAACCTTTATATTTTTTGTAATAATAAATTGTAACCAGAAAAAAAACAGGCCAGGAAAAAAGCGAACTCGCAAAAAAAAAAATAGAACAAAAAATCTCTAAAATAAATTACACTAATTAAAAAAAAACAATACAAAAGATTTTTAAATACTTAAAAGAAAAGAAAATCATAAAACTAAAATTATTAAAAGTGACATTCACACTATTTTTTTTTTCAAAGAATAATTACCTAACAATTCGTGTGATACATGTTCAATGGAAAGTTGAATCACATATGACCACTGTGGGGGTCGGCAGCGGCGGGTGGTGGGGGTATGCGACGGTAGCCGGCGGCGGCGGTTGTCGGCGGTCGCTAGTGGTGAGTGGTGGTAGTTTATTATTTTGATTAGATCAATTGGGATACTTGTCAAAAAAGGATTCTAAAATTCCTTACCTAAATTAAATCCTTCCCCCAAATCCCTTACCCAAACACAACCTTAGTTTATTATTTTGATTAGATCAATTGGGATATTTTCAAACACCATTTAAGGAAATGAAAAAATTGGGAACAAATACAAAAATCAAGGAACATAAACACATTATTAACATAAACAAAAACAAAAACAAAAATTTTGGAATAAAAACATAATTATGGAATAAAAATAAAAATTTGGAGCAAATTGAGTAACTTCTTAACTTACAAACACTAAAAATAGAGTAGCTTCTTAACCTGAAAAAGAGTGAAAACAAAACAATCACCGCATATGTGAAGGAGGCTTTAGTTTATTTTGATCTAATTGATTGGTTTATTTTCAAAACATCATTTGAGGAAACAAAAAAATTGGAAATAGATGCAGAAATCAGGGAATAGGAACATAGGATTGTGGGAACAGAAACGAAAACAAAAATTTTAGAACAAAAATAAAATTCTTTCCGATCCAACGACTATGTTTATAAGTGTTAAAAAAGTAATAAAAAATTAGCTAATAAAATGTGTACATGAAACTTAAAGGGTATGAGATTGTCACTTAACCACGTAAATTCTATATAATATAAGTACATTATTTACATTGGATGATAACGTCTTACCTGATTCGACAACTAAGATTTAACCTGATTCTACGGTCGCTTCCATCCCTCATCGCTAGCTAATACAAATAAATTTGGATGAGAACATGTTACCTGGTTCGAGAGTTGAGATTGAACCTGATTCTACAGTCGCTTCGCTCCCTCCTGGCTAGCTTGTCTTTCTTCTCTCTAATTCTACAATCGAATAAAACAAATGCAGATTAAAACGCATAGCAATATCACAACAAAATAGAAACAATTAGCAAAATAAAATAAGACAGCTTGTATAGTGAATTCTAAATCAGAATATGAACTTGATGAAGTGAATAAATAAAAAATATTATGAAGAAGAAACTGATTACTTAATAAACAATGAACTCGAAATCGAATAAATAAATTAAAAAAATCAATAAAGCAGAGAACAAATAGTATCTATAAAAAAAAATCTAAGTACCTAATCGACAATGAACTCATTGAATCAATTGAAAAAAAAAAATATGAATGTTATTAGCTTAGAATGGTTTGAACAATATTATAAATATATAATTTGAGATCTAAGTATTCTGGTTTAAATGGTTTGAGACCAGAGATGAATGCAAGAGATCTTTGGTTTGAACAATATAAACAAAAGAATAATATATTGGAATAGCTAACAAAGTGGAAAGGATGGACGATAATTGCACATTAGGGATAATGTTCATCCCTTAAGCAATTTATATCCTGTTTAAGGAGTACACATCAAACGTCCCAGAACTACATTCAGATTTTCCATATATATTGCAAGTGACCTTTGAAAATAACTTAAATTATTGATTAGATTTGAAATGAAAAACATAATTGAAAGCAACATATAGAACACATAAATATGGATCAAGAACCAGAACAATAAAGATTCTAGTCAGATTTGAATGAATAGATCCCATGGTCAGAAAGGTAACATTTTCCTAAACATTTTGAAAATTACAACAATAAAAATATAAAAACGGAACAACAATTCAACAGAATCGGCCTAAACAGAATACAAACACATGGGTGCAATTCAATAAAAATCGGCAACAAAACAAACAAAAATAAAAAATTGACCTTAGCAATCAGAAAGTGACCGAAATCAATCATTGCATCATTTGATCAGAAGCGTTGATCCTAAAATTTTGATGGACAATTAAATGTTGATGTTTTTGGTCGAACTAATGAGTTTATTGAGTGTTTCAGTGATAAAGTTTCATTGACGTTTTAATCATGAATAAATTGTTGAAGAAGGTTATGGATACAATAGACTGACAAAAAGAAGAACATTAAGCGACAGAAGATTTTGAAGAATAGAGGAAAACAACTCAGGTTAATTTTTACTCTTAATGTATCCCGATTAGGATCACACACGATACAAAAATAATTTTATGATTATGTATGTTTTTTATAGGATCCTAATTAGTTAAACATATTTGCTCCTATATGAAATTGAAGAATAAATATTGATTTAAGAAAGATTAGAAATTAAAATTGATTTAAAGTGTCAATTAAGTTAACCGAGAAAAGAAATCGGTTAAAGGGGCAAAAACGTTGAAGAGTTGAGTTAAAAATTGATTAAGGAAAAGAAGTTCCAGCAGGATCGATCAACCGACCAACATGGTTTGGTCAATCGATGAGAAGGAGCTGGGAAATGGTACAGTCTCTGAATCGTTCAGTCAACAGCTCGATCGACCTGTGGCCAAATGTGAAACTCTCTTAATCGTTAGGTCGATAAACCAAAGTGGAGCGGTCGACCTACCATAGCTGGATTTTGGCCTGGGGAACTTTCTGAATCGTTCGGTCGACAAACCAAGCAGTAGCGGTCGACCGATGGGGTAGAACTTTTGCCTTGGGCTACAACCTGAATCGATTGGTTGACCTGTGGTAATTGGTCGGTCAACCGATGGTTCGGTTTCAGATTTAGAGGATTTCGTGGAGTTTTCCAAAAAGTAGTCGTTACTAGCCGTTTTATGGTTAAGATTTAAGAGATATCTTAGGGATCTAATGGTATTTAAGATATATCATTGATATTTTGTTATCCCTATAGATATGGTTCATATAATTTAATTATTTCTCAAATTGGTGCATGTAATACTTTCTATTCTATTTTATTGAGTTTGAGAAAATATTTGAGGGACTAAATTGAATATTTTAAAAGATATAATTAAGTGAATTGAATCTGGATTGAGTCATAATGATATAAAGGGTCTATAAAAGCAATTAAGTGTCATGACAAGTGGAAACTAGCCGTTAGTGGGAGTGTTTTAAATCCTTATAAGCAGACCTGCGTTTTTCACTTAATTAAGACTCCAACCAATCAAATTTCAAGAGATATTCAGTTCTGGAGCTTTTTGAGAGTGATTATTCTGAATTCATACTAAGAGAATAGTGAGATTATTCTTAAGAAATATTCTTGAGAAAATTTGTGGTGGATTGTTGTTGTTACTGATTTGGAGTTTCATTGTTATTCGTACTTTATTCATTCGGTGAATTCCTAGTGAGATCGTTCCAAGTCTTTGCTGTTAATTGTTGTTTACTACTTGGAATATTGATCTTTGAAATAGTTTTTCTGAAGTTTAAATTGATTGAAAATATTTTGAAACGATTTCTTGTGAAAATCTAATTATGTGGTAAATTGTGTGCTATCCGTTTTTATTAAAATCAGATTTTGAAATTCTCAATTTATTTTTATCTCAATTAATCTGGGGTAGTAGAAGCTCCGAGTGGAAAAAAGCTTATCAATTTTGTAATTGGTGAGTTGTGTGCGGATTAGATACTATTGGGAATATTTAATCAAGGGTAGCTGGTTTCAATCTCTTCTGGTAAAGAGATTGAGGTTTGATCTTTTCCTAGAGTACAAAAAGATTAGGTTACTCTTTTCCCGTGAAAAGAGATAGGGGTAATTCTTCATGACTATAATTATTTTGAGTGAATTTATAACGGTTCAATCCTTACCGGGTAAAAGGATACTTGGAGTGTTTTTGTGAGGTTTCATTCTTAGCCGAAGTATAAAAGAATTAGGTTAATCTTTAACTTAGGAAAAAGACAGGGTTATTTCTTAGCCTGTGAAAAGTAATTTGTAAAGGTTGATTCTGAGCCTGCGAAAAGAATCATTTGTAAGAGTTTGATTCCTATCTGATTAAACGGATCATAGTGATTAGTGGGTGCGATTCTCTGCGGAGCTCGGGAGACTGGATTAGCCAAGAGTAGCTTGGTGAATCAGTATAAATTTTGGTGTGCTGCTTTCTTTACATTATTTATATTCTATTATTTGGGTGTGCACCTAGTCTATAACACTTATCCGTTATTATAAAGATAATAATTAATTTAGGAGAAAATTAATTATTTGAATTTTGAAGTGTTATTTTTTAGTAATTTTTTATTACTACCCAATTCACCCTCCTTCTTGGGTAGCTCACTAGGACAACAAGAAATAATCAGAAATCAAAAGCAATCAAAAATCAGAAGCAAACTGAGATCAGTAGCAATCAGAAATAAGAAATTGGCCTTAGTAATAGAAAATTAGAAAGTGACCTTAGCAACTAATTATATATTGCGATGGTCTTAGCAGCTGATAGTGTATTGCGAGGACCGATTGTTGTGAGATAGAGGATTGATGTAAGGGTCTTATAAGCAATTGAGAGATAGATGCAAGATGAGAGAGATTCCATTAAGAAATTAAGGCAAAGATTGCAGAGATTATGGAGATTTGATTAGGGGAAATTAGAGATGCAGAGATCAAGAAGATGGAGATTATGGAACATTGGGAGAAAGAGATGCGAAATTAGGGAGGCAGATATTAGGGAAGGTGGAGATTAGGGAATGCGATAATCTGACGGAGAAGATGGGGAAAAGATGAACTTGGGATTTGACGATTGGCGAAAACGAAGGAGGTGACAATCTGCGAGATCAAGCAGTGATTACGAGATGAAGTCAGTGGAGATGAGAAGGAGACGAATCAGGCAGAGATAGGGAGGAGATGAATCCGACCGAGATGATGAGCGATGATCGCGTAAGGTCAAATGAATTGGAAGCTCAAAATGGATAGTACACGATTGTGTTCTAAGGATACGCGCGACTCCAACCCTAAAGAATGTAGCATATAAGATAAAACCCATCCGATGGTCTAAAAATGACTAGAAGTTTGTCTCTGATCCGACGACCCTCTTTAAAAGTGATCTAATTTATTATATAAATAAAAGGATAAAAACATAATTGTAATTTTGATATTTTTTTCTCGAAGTTCAACTATTTTTCTTCCATTTTCATCCCACATTTGAGAGCAAAAAAATAAGGGAGAAGAGTTTTTTCTTCATCATTTTTTATTTTTCATCCCATTTTTCTCCCTTACCAAACAATACCCTTACGATACATTTGGTTGGGCAAAATAGGGTTGAAAGGGAATCACAATTCCATCCTCGAATCCAATTCCTTTGTTTGGTTGTCAAATGGAATGAAAAAAATTGATTCAATTAGAATGAAAATTGATGGAATTGAATTCCATACTTCATGGGGTAGAATCAAATTCCATAGTTCATGGTAGGTTTTTTTGGGGGGGTTACACTGAAAATGTCTCACCTCATTTTGGCCTATAATTTTCAATTTGAAAATGAATTCGACATTTCCTATAAAATAATTTTATCAATTTAGTTCTATATAAATTTGAATAACAAAGATTATTCATTAAATGATGGAAACAAAATATTTTATTCTCAATTTTATATTTTTATTTTGGAAACGAAAATAGATTTTTTTCTAATATTTTGTTTCAGGAATAGAATTAGTAAAAAAAAATTGTTCTCAAATTTTTTGGAATAGAAATACGTTTTTTGTTTTCATGTTTCTGTTTATATTTTCTACACAAAAACATATTTTCTTGTTCACAAACTTATATTTCGAACAAGTGTAAAATTTAAAAGTGAAAAATTAGTTCATGTTCCCAAAATAGAAATCTAAATTTGAGAACAAAAAATATGTTATTGTTCCCAAAATTATGGGAAAAAAATATAATTATTTTCTTGAATCAGAAATAAAAATTGAGAACCAAAAAATAATTACATAGAAAATAGAAGTGGAAATCTAAGATAAAAAAATATGTTTCTATTCTAAACCAAAAAAAAATATTTGAGAAAAAATCTATTTATACTCCCAAAATGAAAACAAAAACTTAAAAATAAAACAATTTTAGTTGTTGGTAGATTTTGAACATTTTCTACATGGGATATTACTCATATTTTGTAGTCATTTTTTAATATAAATTATTATTAGTTATATTTGTGAATAAATTTGATCTCAAGATTGATATGTAAAAGAGTGTTATTTCATTTCATTCTTTGAAACATACAATATCAACCAAATAAGATAATGTAATAGTGATTCCATTGACAAATACATTTAATTCATTCTCTCATTCTATTCCACCTTAATTTTATACCATCCAACCAAATGAATTGTTAGGGTATTTCCATATGGTTACCCCCTTGTTATTATTTTGATCACAACTCAATCCGTTTATCTGGATATGAATCATGAGCTTTTCCCCTCTTAGAGCATCTCCATCAAATGTGCTAAATTTAGTATGTAGCACATAAATTGTGGTATGAAATATGTAGTTTAAGATTGATACTCAACAGTTGTGGCAAAAATAGTACGTCATTTGTTTAAATGTATTTTGCAATAAAATTAAAAATAAAAATGAACTCAAATGGAAAAAATTAAAGTAACCGCCACATTTCAAATTATTTTTTAAATTCATTTTTTATTTTTTAAAATTTTAAAATTAAATTAATTTTTTAATTTAGTTTGAATTTAAATTAGTATTACATATTTCTAAATCCATATGTATCAAATTAAACTAAATAAATTACATTAACTTGAACCTAAATTAGCTAAAATTAAACTACAATTTGACTTAAATATTGAATTAAAATTAACACAAATAAAATAAAATTAACAAACTAATCCAACCCAAATAAATAAAATTAACAAACCATTTTTTTTAATTCTCGTGTTTTTTTTTGTTTTTTTTGGGGGGGGGGAGGGTTGAGATTGTTGGAGCAACAAATTCAATAGTCTTCCCTCCAAATTTTCCATTAGACTTGCACTTGTGGCAAATATGGTTTAGATAAGGGGAGTGTGTCATTTTGGCACAACATATGGAAAATATGTTGGGACCTTATTTTTGGTTGAAAAATGCAAAATGGTGGTTAAATTTTTTTGCACACATTATGGCTCATCTATTGGAGATTCTTTTATAGGGGAGAGTTTGGTTGTTTCCCCTTGAATGACACGCCGGTGCTTTACTTCCCCAAGTACCGGATTTGCAGAAAACATTGTTTATAATAACATTTTCGTCAAGACAATGTTATCTCAAATAGCGTTTTTTCTCATTAAAAGACGCTATTTGAGATGGTGTCTATGTACTTGGTAAAATCGATATTTTGAATAGCGTTTTCAGATGTTTAAACGTCGAAATTGGCCAAGTGTTTGAAACCCTTATGGACACGTCGTCTTAAATAATGATTTCATACATAAAAAAGATGTTCAGAATAGCGCTTTGAATCTTGACCATAAAAATACTGATTATTTTCATTGTTTTTTGTCCCATTAAAACACTATCTTAAAAAGCTTTATTGACAACAACCTATATTCTTAATACAGTACCCTCGAACTCAGTATCATCTTCATCATATGAGTTATGGACCAGTTTTAAATTAGAATTAGAACACTTGCGCCCATGGGGATCTGCAAGTTATGTTCGTGTCACATCACATGCACATGAAAAATTGGACCCTAGAGCTCAAAAGTGTACATTTATTATATATCTATATCACTCTAAAGAACACGTGAAGTTACATTAACCTTCTGATGGCTTTCTGATTGAGATTGAGTCCTGCGATGTTGACTTCACGAAAAATGAGTTTTCAAGCAAAGGTGAACTAAGAGGTAATAAAGAATTTTATGAGCTGAATGAGTCAAATGATAACTCTACACCATTACTCTTGTGAGGGTGAGAAAATTAATCCTCATCTTTTTACAAATATGCAATGATTGCCGAGGATAGTGGGATATATTTTGAGAATAGTGAGAGTATACCTTAAAATAATAATTCTCAAACTCTTCAACTGCGTAAAAGTTAACGTGAAAATATTCATCGACATCTATTTGGGATGGATAATGATTTTTTTTCTATATTATTCATTGGAAGAAGACGAGCCTTCTTCTTATCAAGAGGTTTTATTATCATCTACTATTAAAGAATGGATAATTGCAATGGAAAATGAAATTAATTTTATGCAAAAGAATCTAGTATGGGAACTAGTTGATCATTTGCCTGGACGAAAATATATTGGAAACAAATAGGTTTTAAAGATTAAACGTCAGGCAGATGGATTTATTGATAGGTACAAAGCTCATCTCATGGCGAAAAATTACACTAAAAAAATGGTGTAGACTACGACGAATTTTTTTCACATGTTATTAAGTTTGCCTATTCGCCTATTCCTAGCTATTGTCGCCCATTTGGATTTAGAACTTTTTCAAATGAATATTAAGACTGTTTTTCTCAATGGAGAACTAGATGAGGAGATCTGCATGGATCAACCTATTGGTTTTGTGGTCAATGGATAAGAGTGCAGAATGTGTAAGCTAAAAAGTTTCATTCATGGCCTAAAACAGTCATTTAGACAATGGTACCTCAAATTTCATCAAATCATAATTACTTTTGACTTTATAATGATTAAAGAAGATAATTGTTTTTATATAAAGCGGTCAGATAAGGGTTTTATTATCCTCACTCTGTTTGTAGATAATTTTTTTTTTTGGAGTTCTTAACCAAATAAATGTTTATTAAAAAAATAATTTCTGAAAACGGTATACTTCAAACTTATTTACGGGAGTAGTGTAAAACGCAATACCGAAATGTGTTTTTCGAAAAACGCATTTTCAAAATGCGTTTTTAAATAGGAAGTCTGAACGGTTAAAAACGCAAAACCGATTTGCGTTTTTAAAAAACGCAAATCGGTTTTGCGTTTTTCAAAACCCCAAAAAAAAAAAGTAAAAACGGAAAATAAAAAAGGAAAAACGCAAAACCGATTTGCGTTTTTTAAGAAACGCAAATCGGTTTTGTATTTCTTAAAGCCCCCCCCCCAAAAAAAAAAAAGTTTGAAAAACGTAGAAGCTTTCTGCATTTTTCAAAAAAAAAAAAAAATTGTTTGAAAAACGCAGAAGCTTTCTGCATTTTTTCAAAAAAAAAAAGAAAGATAAAAGAGAGTAACGATCAGTGTGGGTTTTTTTTTTCTTCAGCAGTGTGCGTTTTCCTGTTTTTTTTTTTTTTTTTTTTCCAAGAGCTTTTTTTTTTTTTTTTCAAGAGCGTTTTGTTTTTTTTCGCCATTTTCCCACCGTTTTCCTCATTCATATTTGGTTTAGAAGAACTATTTTTTGATTAGTATGAAATGATTCCAAAAAAAACGAAAATAATATATGCGTTTTTTAAAAAAAAAATTACACTAATTGAAATTAAAATAAAATTACATGTGAATATATAATATATTTTTACAAATTATAATACATGTCGTCATTAAGTTTCTATGTACCACACCCCCTACGTCTGATGTTTCTCCGTTGCCGCCGTAAAGGAAGTGGAAGTTCTTCGGTGTCCTCTGTCTGGAGATGATCAATTTGAGTAATGTGTCACAAGTCCATAGTAGATGGATATGTTGGTTCCTCCACAATGGGCAACAAATATTCATCATTTCGCTCCCATGGGACTGGTGACACGCGTTTTCCAATTCCTCTGGGTACACCATGTGTCACACGAGGAACAGATACTGAGCTCGATGATGGAACATCCATCATCGGGGTGACAAATGTGTTACCCACTGACCATCCGGAACTGACGCCCAGTTCGGTACCATAATCTGAAAAGAAATTATCCATCCCGTAGGTAGATGGTCCGGCACTGGCGTCGTCATCCAACGGCTGATCTCGCGTATCCAACGGCGGCGTCGGCATCAGGTGTCCCGGACTCGGCATCAGGTGTCCCGGACTCAGCATCTGGTGTCCCGGACTAGGCATCTGGTGTGGCAACTGCCGACGATAGGCACGGGAACAAATGTCGTGCGATAAGTATGTAACCCGTTCAAAATCCCCTGGTTGTCTTGTTTGAATTGCAAGTTCACTCATTCGCATCAGGTTTGAAATATCGGGTTCCTGCAACATAAAGTTAATTACACCTAAGTAAATGAACATTATACAAAATAATAAATATATGTTCTAATTAAATTATACCTCTATCGTCGGACGACCTCCTACTGCATGATAGCCGAAGTTCGGTCGGTAAGATGGGTTCACTATGAACCGCCTTGTGACTCCCCAATACCAAGGCATGTAATCATCAAATACATCTGTACCAACCTGAAGGTTACTTAAATCTAGTGGTCGCCGGCTATCCCACGCTCGTATATGTGCCCCGTGCACTATCGACCAATCTGTGCCAAATTTCCCCCTCCGGCTATTGAAATGCATATCTTTATATGTGTCGCTCAACTAGGGAATTCCTTGGCAAAAACCAAATTGTCGTAGTAGGCGATGGGGGTAATGATACTCTACAATTTCATAGCATATCAGGGGCACAGACGTCATCCAAATTTCTTGGCCATCACGACAATATTGTGGTAATTGGTCCAAGAGATCAGTTGGATACGGCATCCAAATAACCTTGCAAACAACATACAAATAAATTAATTAAATAATAAATATAATCATATATAAAACATTAGTAACATCTTATGTAAATATATAACCGACCTCATAATCTTGTAAACGATCTAACTGATCACGATACACAATCAATACGTGCATCGGCTCGCTATCTAAGTTGAATGATACTTTCCAACTGTATCCAGCCATAAAAATTAATTATTACTACATGAAATGAAATATTTGAATTGCGTAAACATTTATTATATAATAACGTACCGAGACCCCCAAGGGGCGCCTGGGAACCTCATGTCCCCTATCTGTAGGTCACCCATCCAATCGCCGGTAGTAGAGAGAGACACGTGCCGTAGTCTCGGGAGTCGTTTCCATGCCCAACACTGTAATAAAAATAAGGGCCCTGAAATTTTTTTCGTCTCCTTACGACATCCCTTGCACAGCTCTCGATACAGTACCGCTAAAGTTGCACTGCCCCAACTATACTGATGCGACTCAGACATATCGCGCAATAGTGGTAAGTACGCTAACTTAACCAAATTATTAGATTTATCTGGCATCAATATTGTCCCGATCAATATTAGGCAGTACGCCCTAGCGTAACACTGCATAATGTCCTCATCGGCGTCGGCGGGTACTCGATCGAAAGTGGATTGTAACCATTTCAGTTTTAGACAACTTTCTTTGATTTTGTCCTCCGGCGGTGTGTGACCGAGTAGGATTTGGCAAAGTTCCTGCCAACGTACGGTCGGTAATGTGTCATCAGACCCTGTAACTGGTCGTCCGTTCACGGGCAACCCAAATAACACTGCTACGTCTTGCAGTGTCACTGTCATCTCACCAATCGGCAGATGAAACGTATGCGTCTCTTGACGCCATCTCTCAACCAACGCCGTAATCAATGCGTGGTCTAACTGCTTTTTCTTTAACCGAAAGGCTCTATAAAGTCCGACGACTTCTATTAATTGTACCACACGACCAGGTACATGGTTCGTCCATTCCCCTGGAAACCGTCCAGCTCCGGAGCAGTCAATCCGAGAAGAATGCTGAAATATAAATTAAAAGACAATTAATTTAAAAATTACTAAATAAAAAAAAAATTGAATAGACTGGGTAAATATTTTTTTAATATGACCTGCACTCCGCGTTCTTCCCAGACAGTCCCAGATCTGTGGTCTCTCTGCAAATAAAGCAACGACTGATCGACGGGATCAGGCTCAGCCATAGCAGCAATAATCTGAAACTAAAATATGAAGTAGTAATATACGAAATATATTACAACATAATATACTAAACGACAATATACTAAACAACAATATACTAAACGACAATATAATACAACACAATATACTAAAATTGTTCCAACCATAAAGTAAATTAAAAATAAAAAATAAAAATTGTTGTCTCCATTACAATAGTTATCTCATTGGGGTTAGGATGGACATGTTCACCTATCATGGCCAGTTTGAGAACACAACCCATACCGATTTGTCATTGTCCGCTGCGACACATCCATTTCGTTTCGAATGCGAGTGGATTTAGGTCGTCCGCGCTTTACAACTCGAAGTCTATTCTTGTTAGGAAGAAGGATCGGAAAGTTAACCATCGGCCAATAGTCCTCGTGAATGATCGGTTCAAATGATGACTCCCAAACTTTCAACAAGTTTGCTATTGTGTACTCATCAGCGATGTAGCGAAATGCATCTGTGCCACAATACTCCGTCACCGCAAGCATGTGTGAGCATGGATATCTGAAAGTCTTATATTTCCCACAAGTACAATCAGGGTTATCACCTAAAGTAACTTTATGTGTAACAATACCACCGGACAACGTCTTTCTCGTTTTCACGTGGTAACGTGCATTCTCCCTATTATTAAATATATTTATAAATCAAATTAGATGATCAGTTAAAAAATATATATTACTAATTAATAAATTGCAAGTTAAAAAACCTTACCGATTGAATATTTGGACGTCGTATGTTTTAGACTTCGCTTGGGATTTCTGAATTTTCTCAACAACATGTTTTACGTATCCCAAACCCATGCCCATATCCTTTAGAGCTTCCTGTCGACCGAGATCAAAGTATTTGACCAACCTATAGAAAGTTATTGAAACGACAGCTGTAATTGGGACATTCCTTGCACCTTTCAAATAGTTGTTGAATACTTCGGCATAATTGGTTGTCAACACGCCCCAACGTTTACCATTATCGTGTGACCTGGTCCATTTATCTTTGGCTACGTTATCCAACCATGTATACGCCCCCATTTTTATTTTCGCAATCTCTTCCATGATAGCGTTGTACTTTCGAACTTGTATGGCAGCACCGGCATTCCACGCAAGATCTTTTAGTTGTTGATTTTTAAAGATGTTATTAAAATTACTACAAAGATGCCGCAAACAAAATCGATGATACCGAGCGGGCTTGTTCGGTTGATTAAGCCATAAAGTTCTTACTGCACTAAGAATGTCAGTCTGTCTGTCAGATATCAACGTGACCTCCGGCCGGTCTTTAACAATATGGCGCTTCAGCATCAAAATAAACTAGGACCAACAGCGGTGGTCCTCCGTCGGTACCACCGCGAACGCCATAGGATAACCCTTATTGGACGGTGTCATCCCAATAGAGATCAAGATCTTTCCTTCGTACTTACCATACAGATGGGTCCCGTCAATCGTGAGGACAGATCGACAATATCTCCATTCGACCACAGAAGGTTCGAATGCCCAAAAGACCATGTCGAATGTCGAATAACCAACTGCAGTAGTCGGAACAATACTCCATTCGACAATTGTCCCAGGATTAAAGTGATGCAATGCCGACATGAATTTCGGCAACTTTCGATACGATTCATCCCAATCGCCGAACAAGGTCTCGATGGCTTTAGATCTAGCCAACCAAGCCTTTCGGTAGGAGATAGTGAATCCCCGAGACTCTTTCACGGACGCAACGATAACACCCATCTTCACTTCTGGATCCTCTTCGACCTGTCCAAGTATCATGTCAGAAATGACACCCGAATCCAAGTTTCCATGATCCAATGCCGTATGATTATAGAAACACGTGTGTCGCCCGTTGTACTGCGTAATTTGGAACATTCCGTGACTCTGTTTTAGAGTCGCCCGCATCCACCACCCACAACCATGCTTGCATTTAATCGACCAAATTTTCTGGTTCGTCTCTACCACACGATACTCTTTATTTTTCATAACATGATAATATTTCACGGCATTCTGAATATGTTTCTTGTCCTTAAAGACCATGCCACAATTAAATTTGTCCATTTTCGGGGTCCAAAAATTCTTTCGCAACTTTGGCTCATACTTTGCCATATCATCATCATCACCCCATTCCAACTGATTATAGAATGAAGGAACCTTGTGTAACGGTAATTGTTCACTCCCATCCATTGTCGGCTCGACATCCATATCTTCATCTTCATCTTCATCCCCACCATTCTCATCTTCCTCTAACGCAAAAGCACCATCTAACTCTGTTTGTTCAACATCGTGAAAACTATCGACTGTATTCGTCCCACCCTCCACATTCTCGTGCGGTGGAGCGACAGAATTGGTGCCTGAATCATGATCAGTCACTATATGGGGATGATATTCTTCAGGAATGTAAGGCGACCGGTGAGTGTAACTGGATTGAATAACTTGAGGGTCAAACATAGGAGATAACGCGGTAACATGAGGATTGGAATTTTGACTTAAAAATTGGGTAAAAAGACTAGGTTGAGAAGAAAATATTGGAGCGTGATTAAAAGCTCGTTCTATCTCCACATACACCTCAACACCAAGTAGTGAGGGCACCCTAAGAGGTAATTGAAGCACATGGTCTAATGCCGCATCGTCACCGATTGAATACAACATGTGTCTATAATTCCCAGGACCAATAGTAGCTATCGGCAACCTACATTGTAACTTTAAAGTTCCATCAACTCCATCCTCGAAGATATATGGTCGTAACATCGCAATTAATTCGTTTAACGTAATCCCCCGACAAACATCCAACGATTTGACCGTAGACATGCTATATGATACTCCAAACTCAGTTCCTTCCAATATCTTTCCATCCCAATACAAATATAATGTAACATTCTCCATTTCAAACAACTACAATTTCACAAATCAAAATAAAACATGTAACGTATTATTATGATTATCAATCATATTACTAAAAAAAATTAAATTATCCAATCTACCTCATAAAAACTGAAATACTTATATATATACACACACACACACATACACACAAAATAAAACCAAAAAAATCGGAAAAAAAAAAAAAAAAAAAAAAAACTGAAACCACTAAAAGAAAAAAATTGTTTTACATCTACAGATCTAGATTTACATTACCAAAAAACTATTTTCAAATTATATAAATCTAGATCTACATTATGAAAAAATCGAAAATAAAAATAAAAATTGGTTTACTCACCAAAATGAGACGAACAACCTTGAAGGAGATAGATCGGCGGCGAAAGAGTGGATGACGGCGACGGAGGGCCGATATATCTACATTTTCGAAAAAAAAAATTAAAAAAAAACAACCGAACAAAAAAAATAAAAATATATCGTGTACGTGTTACATACCCGACAGACGACGAAAACGGCGACGGCGGCGGCGGATCGGCTGACGGCAGTTCCCTTCTTCTTCTGTGTTTTTACCGTAGCGGTGAAAACAGGTGAAAACGGCAATGACAAAGTGAGGAAGAAGAAGCTGTCGGTGGTGGGGTAAGTGTAATTGAAAAACGCATAAGTGTTCTGCGTTTTTAAAAACGCAGAACACTTCTGTGTTTTTCCTTTTTCAGAGCTTTTTTTTTTTTTTTTGGTTTTAAGAAACTCAAAACCGATTTGCGTTTCTTAAAAAACGCAAAACCGATTTGCGTTTCTTAAAAAACGCAAAACCGATTTGCGTTTCTTAAAAACGCAAATCGGTTTTGCGTTTTTCCTTTTTTATTTTTGCGTTTTCACTTTTTTTCTTTTTTTTGGGCTTTAAGAAACGCAAAACCGATTTGCGTTTCTTAAAAAAAGCAAATCGGTTTTGCGTTTTTCCTTTTTTATTTTCCGTTTTTACTTTTTTTTTTTTTTTTTTTTGAAAAACGCAAAACCGATTTGCGTTTTTTAAAAACGCAAATCGGTTTTGCGTTTTTAACTGTTCAGACTTCCTATTTAAAAACGCATTTTGAAAATGCGTTTTTCGAAAAACGCATTTCGGTATTACGTTTTACACTACTCCCGTAAATAAGTTTGAAGTATACCGTTTTCAGAAATTATTTTTTTAATAAACATTTATTTGGTTAAGAACTCTATTTTTTTGGTAGGAAATGACATATGGATGATTGTCTCTACTAAAGAGTGATTGTCCTTTAGTTTTGATATAAATGACATGGGTGAAGCAAATTATGTATTTGGTGTTAAAATTTTTAGAAATCGTACTCATTTCTTCAAATGAAGGTAATAAAGAAAACTTCTTGTTTTGTCTCAAGAGATTCATATCAAGAAGGTACTTGAATAATTTCGAATGTATAATGTTAAGCGTATAGACACTCATATTGAAAAGGGTGGTACCTTGGGTCTTGATCTTTATCCTATAACTAATGTTGATTTTTTTTTTTTATCCCGTATAACATATGTAAGTGCAATTGGTAGTCTGAAGTATGTCATGACATGTATATGACCAGACATATGTTATGTTCTGGAGTTGGTTAATCATTTCCAAGGCAATCTAGGAATTGTTCTTTGGAGAGTAGTTAAAAGGATGGTGCGGTATCTTCGCGGCATGGCAGACTACATTGCTTTGCTATCGTGGTGGAATATATTTGTAAGGCTATAGTGACGTAGATTACAGTGGTGACTTGGACGAACGTAAGTCAACATCAAGATATGCTTTCATACTGAACAATGGTGTTATTTCATGGTTTGGAAAAAGTAATCTTGTATAACACTATCCACTATGGAAATAAAATATGTTACTTGTGTTTTAGCTGTTCAAGAGGTTGTTTGGTTTAAAAAATAAATAAATTAGAAAGTCTTGAGATAGCATCACATTCTACAAATTTTTAACCATACGGTGTGATAGTATGGTTGCCCTAGCATATGTCAAGGATCCTAAGTATCACAATGCATATTTACAATTTTAATATTTTTTTTTTGCATTTATTAAAAGTATGATGAATAATTTGTGATATTTGTTATAACACACATTATTACCATGATGGTAGTTATTACTGGATAAAATGGTTGACTACTCACACAACAATCAGTCTTGACGCTGAGATACTATGCGAGATTGGACTTTAGAATTCTGAAGATTGAATTAACGAATTCTTTACAGTGTTGCCTTGGAGAGCGAAGATGAGGTTTATGAAAAATCGAACATGAAAGTTTCCCACATGTCCTTAAACTGAGTTGGAACAATTTGGTACGTGTTATTTTCTTCAAGTGATGCGTGTGATTTTCTTCATAAATTGGATACACATAATGAATCTAATCGATATTATTCTCATGAATTGAGGAAACAATTTCAGAATAACTCATTACCAAACGTGATTATGTTCTCAGAAGAAAACAAAATTTAGTCGTTACCAAACATGATTCTGTTTCAAAGAAGAAAAAATAATTATGTCATTACCAAACATAATATGTTCCCAGAAAGAAACAAATTTCTTATCCCAACCCATTCCCATTTGTTGGGAGTGAGATGAGAAAAATAAAAACACTAACCAAACGTCACCATAATGTCCTACTCAAACATCTCATTCGACAACCCAATTCTCAAAAATCGTGGCGTATAAAAAAAATATCAACAGGGTGTATTACAAAAACAAATACGAATTATAATAAATTAATTAATCGACTAACTTGCAAGTTTTGTGCACAATAATTATTGTCAATTATTGTTTAGGACACATTACTGTTTGATATTTACGATGAATAGAACATCGAGGGAAAGGTTTATTTCTTGGAAAAATAATAAAAATCTCTAAAAATGTAATTAACCCCCCAAAATATCTTGAAATTCGGTGTTCCAATGGGCCACGAAGTAGCATATGACAACTCTAGAAACCCCATCATAATGCAAAGGTTAGTTTCGTCATTACATCCCCAACCCACAACACGTGCGGGTCGAATGGCAAAATCCCTCCATCTCCACGATACCGCCACGTGTAAAATCCTCTCGGTCACCAACCGAACGAGGGCAGAGATCACGCGAGAAGAAGCACAAAGGAAGCACAGCGTAGAAGGGCGGAAGGAATTAGCCAATGGGAAGAAACGACGCGGATCGATGACGTGGCGAAAGATATTTGAAATCCCGCCCAAACCCGGACTTCAATTCGCTCTGTGATCCAATTTTAATTTTTTTGCCCCTTCTTATCTCTCTCTTGGTTTCGGCTCTCTCTCTACACATACGCATCTCCCTCACACCCACACAACGCAACACAAAGCGTAATATCACAACTCTCTCTCTCTATCACTCCTTCGCTAACCCTAGAGGTAAGCTTTTTGACGCAGCCGCTGCGCTAACTCGGACCGAGTCGCACTGGTTTTCCTCCGATTCTCACCGATTTTCTTCGTTTTTCTTGCAGGATTTCGCGATGAAAGGTGGAAAGTCCAAAACCGAATCGAAAAAAGCTGACAGCAAGTGAGTATTCATAGTTTCTCTTCGTAGACTGTTAGATGAACGTGTTTTGTTTTAGATCTGTGATGTGTTGTGTATTGGTTCGTGTTTTGCTTGGTCCTAGACGATTCCGAGGATTGATTTTTTGTCAATTTTCGATGAATTGGTATTTAGGCTCGCTGTCAAGAAGAGAGGTGCTCCGAGCAAAGCAGCGACGAAGAAAGGAAAGCCTGCTAAGGATCCGAACAAGCCGAAGAGGCCTGCTAGTGCTTTCTTCGTTTTCATGTATTGATCTTTTCCGAAATTTGTTTCTCAGATCCACGTAATATATTTCCTGGATTAGTCGCTTACTTGTTCAATACTTTAACCTTTTTTGCTGTTGTGAATAATTGATGAATTTAGGGAGGAGTTTAGGAAGACGTACAAGGAGAAGCATCCCAACAACAAATCTGTCTCAGTTGTAAGTTTCTCGAACTTTATGATCCGATTTTTTTAGCTATATTGATATCCTTTCTAACCTTTAACGTTTTGTATGATATCCGTCATATTAAGAGTTGTTATTTCCTGCTATTATTTAGGTCGGCAAGGCTGGTGGAGACAAATGGAAATCTATGTCCGATGCTGTGAGTACTTTCATTGATTACCACTTTTGATGCCATCGAATTCAATTTTGATTAGTTTTGTGCTTCGGATTGTAGTCTTTCTAGGAAATAACACTATTTTCTTGCTGTGTTTTCATGAAATCAGGAGAAAGCTCCCTACATCGCAAAGGCAGATAAGAGGAAGGTTGAATACGAAAAGACCATGAATGCCTACAACAAGAAACTGGTAATGTTACTGTAATATATTCATTTCATGATGGGTGTTTAATTGATCTTTCATGTCCATTGGACTTTCACTGATGTTGTCAAATTGCATTCTCAGGCGGAGGGAAATGGAGCTGATGAAGAGGAGTCTGACAAGTCGAGATCCGAAGTGAACGACGACGAAGATGATGATGAGGAAGGAAGTGGAGAGGTTAGAATAATTGATTGACGCAAATGTATTTGTTTGTTTGCTCCACTGGTGTTAAATTCCTACCCTAAGCTTATGAATTGTGGTGTTTGCAGGAGGAAGATGATGATGAGGATGATGAATGAAGGATGGGATGATTAAGGAAGTAATCGAAGGAAATCAAGGACAAGCAAATGGCATAGACTCACTAGGGCTATAAACGTTCCCCCCCTTTTTTTTCCCTTTTTTATTTTTGGGATTACTATCCTTGATGAATAGTCCTTTTTCCTTTCGGTTTTATTATGGTTTTATGTGGTAGTTGACAAAAAATGAAATTAGTTTGGAGAGCTTGCTTAGGCTCATATGGCTATGTACTTGGATATTTCTACCTTGTGTTTAATGATAATTCAGCTAGGATTATTTTTTGTGCCCCAAGTTTCTGGCTCATTCTTTGTTATTTATTCCTTGCTTGGTTTATAATTTGATTCTTGTTCTTTTTTCAACTACATTTTTGGTGGCATGGATTGGTGGTTCTTTTTTTATTTTTTGGATGTGTTTGGGCTAGTTTATGTTATGTGTATCATAAGTAATTATCTCATTGGGAGATCTTGTACTCATTGGGTGATCCTGGACTTGGAAGTGCACTTTCCCACCTCAGTAGTATTTAGTGCACTTTTTGTATATATTATGATTTTTATTTTGGCATATTGTGAAAAACTCTTGTCTGGTTGATTAGATGATGGCGGGAAGGGGAATGGGAAAGAATAAGCTGTTTTATTTGATTGTGCCTTATCATAACAATTTTTTGTGGAATGCCGCGTATCAACAAAACATGAACGTCTTTATGATCTCCTTCCTAGCTGCTGAAACGTAAGGTGGAAGCAACACTTGAATGAAACCATATTATTAGACTAAGAAGGGATCACAACGGTTTGGGTTTGGAAAATCAAAATAGTTAAAACAATATTAACCAAAATCTAGTTGTAAATTATACCGACTTGTTTGGTTTTATGAAAAAAGGAAACAAAAATTGTGAACCCGGTTATTTATTTTCCCCCTCTTTCTAATTTTCTCTCAATAAAGTTCGTGAAATTTTAAATTCAAACATAATTAAAATATTAAATGCAAAGTCTTAAGGATGATCATATGCGAACAACTAATATCGTTGATCATAACGATAGACGTTTGAGGAAGTTGTCATTTCTAAGGTAGTATTTGGTTGTTCGGAATTGAAATTTTGAAATTGTAATTAAAAATAAATGCATGTAACAATCTACATGCTTTCGTTTCTAAATTCTATTTTGATACCTGAATTATGTGCTTCCAAACTCTAGCGAAGGTAGCATTTGGTTTCATGGAATTAGAACTTCGGAATTGGAATTAGAAATAAGTCTACATAAAATCTACAAGTTTACATGTTTTTTTTTTCAAGTTAATTCCAAGTCTTTAATTTTGTGTTGCCAAACGTAAACCTTACAATGGTCTATTCTAAGCTAAAATTGTAAATAAGAAAAATATTTAGATAACATATAAAAAAAAAGTGGTCTAAAGTTACCTGGTTCAAGCTTGTTGTTACGACTGTAAAATTAAAATCAAAACTAAAATAGCTCTAATTTTAAAGTTTAAAACTAAAACTATTGGACATTCATAATTGGATGAGTTATAAGCAGGTGATGATGTTTGATGCTGGTCGGAAAGTAGTTGTTCCATTCCATGATCGAATTGGATTCCATTCATTTTCCACTTAAAATTCGTTTAAATGAAAAAATCTATGATTCGCACTTGGAGATCAAGGGTGGCCCAGGTTGGAGAAAGAGGACGAGGGAATGCCTCCTCTGCTCAAGGCCCAACCCAACTCCCAAGGCATTCAACAAAAATTCACTCTTCACGCATGTGTCGGCAAGCAATTGCCAATGCTCCGCAAGCCATTCGAGGGGGCCTATTTGTTTTTAGCCCATTGCTCACTGGGCTAAAATACGCAGCGGTGTCTTCACTCTTCCGGCGGAGCGGAGGGAGGAGAGAATGGCAGCTCCTGGAAAATGCTTTCTCGTCACTGGCCCTCCGGTATGTATTATTCCTCCCCCCCCCCCCTCTCTCTCTCTCACAAACACACGCACATTGTTTCATGTTTGCTTTACTTCATCCATGTCCATGCTATTGATTGGTTATTTCTTATGTTTTTTTTTTTTTGTGCGTGTGTTAGGGTGTGGGAAAATCAACTTTGATCATTAGAGTATTTGAGAGCCTCAAGAATTCTTACTCTAATTTGAGGGTTCAGGGTTTCTACACTCGTATGCTCTCTCTCTCTCTCTCTCTGACTGTGTGTTTTGTGTGTGTGTGTGTGTTTATGGTTATGCTAATAGATGTTATCTGAACAAATAGGTGAAATTCGGGAAGGAACAGATAGGGTTGGGTTTGAAGTGGTTACATTGGACGGTCGTAAAGCTACACTTGCATCCACTAATTACACCAGGTCCCCTTCCACCCCTTCGCTGTTCTCTATCAGTTTTGGCATCTCCATTGATCCATCTGTATGAGCATAATAGCATATAGTTTAAATCTTTGTTACTGTAATTAATTGATAAAGTGTCTGAATAGATTTCATCAAGAACTGGTTTGGTACAATAGAGCCAACCCTTTCATAAGTTATCATATAGATGGGGTTTAGATTCAATAGGCATGATTATCTATGGGAATTGAGACTATTCAACTAGTTGTATTGTTGAATCCCACATCGCTTAGTGTTATTTGATCCTGAGCTATATATAAAGCCTAGGGTAGTCTCCTCTTACAAGGCGTCTTTTGAGCATGAGTTAGGCCCATCTGTTCCTTCATAGTATCAGAGCCAGGACTCTTGTTTGATGTTAGATGTGTTGAATTTCACATCAATGTTGGGCTCCCTGATATCCGTTCGCGGTGGTTTGTTAAAAAAGTCCACCCTGCGCGTGAGGGTGCGTGTTGAATCCCACATCGATGTTCGGCCCTTCCCCCGATATCCGTCTGTAGTAATTTCTCAAAGTCCACACTGCGTGTGAGAGGGTGTGTTGAATCCCATATTGCTTGTGTTATATGATCTTGAGCTATGTATAAAGCTTAGGGCAATCCTATTATTTCAAGGCATCTTTTGAGAGTAAGTTAGGCCCATTGAATTTCTATATGGTATCAAAGTCAAGACTCTTGTTTGATGTTGGGTGTCTCGAATCCTCCCCACGCTTAGGGTGGACTTTCTGACAAACCATTGCGAACAGATATTGGGAGGCTCAATATTGATGTAGGATTCAACAAACCCAACATCAAACAAGTCTGACTCTGATACCATGTAGGAACCAATGGGCCTCACTTACTCTCCAAAGACTCCTTGTAAAAGGAAATTGCCCTAGGTTTTATATATAGCTCAGGATCAGGTAACACAAGCGTTGTGGGATTCAAGACGCCCCCTTACACGCAGGGTGAACTTTGACAAATCACTGCGAATAGATATCGAGGGAAAAGCCCAACATCGATGTGGGATTCAACATGTATAGGCATTGTTTATCTGATTTTTGTTGGCGAAATGCATTGTTCACACCGATTCTACGCTGAGGCTTCATATGGATGGATTTGAAATCAAGGATTTTGAGCATTTTTGTTGCAATAAAAATGTTGTTCATCAAAAAACAAGTTTGGAGCGAAAAAACTACTAAGTTAGTAGAATGGATTTCAAATAAGTTGAATCTCACATCAGTGTTGGACCCCTGATATCCGTTTGCAGTAGTTTGACAAAGTCTACCCTGCCTGTGAGGGGCATTTGGAATCCCACATCACTTGTGTTACGTGATCCTGAGCTATATATAAAGTCTAGGGTAATTCTCCTCTCTCAAGGCGTCTTTTGACAGTGAATTAGACCCATTGGGTTTCTACTCTTCTAGCAAGTCATTAATTAAAATCCTTCAAATTAGGATGTTTTTACTTTTAAGTTTGTTGATATTCATCTCTTGGTATAAATTATAAGTTCAAGTTATAATTTTCAATTGTAAATCCATTCATTTTAAATCCATCAATCCAAATGCAACCTGAATATTTTTATCAAAGAACCAATGTAAACATAAATCTGATATGCCACTTCCATTTTGAAGCTACCTTAAGTTGCATGGGCATTGCTGGAACATTTGTTTTGACATCTTAAACTTCTTTCACATAGAATACAAATCATTTTTTTTAAAAATTCCTTGACATTCTTAGATCTTCATTGAATTCTTCCTTCGTTAACTGCAGCCGAGAATCTCTTAGATGGCCGACCGTGGGGAGGTATAGAGTAGATGTTGCATCATTTGAGTCCTTGGCATTGCCGGAGTTGCAGGTACATGTCAATTATTATTATTATTATTTTTTTTAAATCTATTCAAACTGATTAATTCCTTAAGTTGTGATAATCGATATTATGTCTTTTCTCTTTCTTTCGGAGAATGGAGGTGGTTTAGTAGTATGTTCTTTTACACTCGACCTTAATTCATGCATCACCTATTTTACATAAACCATATGGCCCCTTTTGGATGAACGAATTTGAAATCAAGGGATTTAATTTATTTTTTACTTTTTATTTAAGGAAATATTAGATATCAAAGTAAATAATATTAAATGGAACCCTGAAAAGTAAGTTTGGAAGGAAAGAATTACTATAAGATCCAAGTATGATGAATTTCAAGTAACCTTTAATTTTTGTTTTTTTCATGTATTCACATACACTACTCTCAACTAATTGAGTAGGATGTGTCGTTGATAATTTCTTGTTGGGTTTATTCCACATCGGAAATGGAAAGGCCTGGTGGTCAGGTTATAACTGTGAGAGAAAATCTCACCTCATGAGTTAGCTTTTGAGCTAGAGAGAGGCTCAAGACCACCTCTACACTGGTATTAGAACTCAGGTTATAATGACTTTGACCCAATGACCACAAATGAAGAGACGGGTCGAGAGTTGGCCGACCAAAGGCTCGATGTATAAGGAGGAGATTGTTGGGGTTATCCCATATTGGATGTGGAAGGGTTGGTGGTCAGATTATAAGTGTGAGTGAAAGCCTCACCTCAAGAGCTAACTTTTGGGGTTGAGAGAGATCCAAAACCACCCGTACATTTCTTTGGATAGAAACTCTTAGGTAGTGTTTGGTTGAGTGAAATCGGACTTTTGGAATTGAAATTATAAATGCACGCATATGAAAATCTATTAGGCCCAAGACTACTTGTACATTTCTTTGGATAGAAACTCGTGCGTAGCGTTTGGTATAGTGAAATTGGAGTTTTGGAATTTTAAGCCTTCAATTATGTGCTACCAAATGCTACCTTAATGTGCGTTTATGTGTACACGCACAAGCGCGAAACTTGTTGTGCCTTTTCTCATTCTTGTACTAGACAAATGTGCAAACTTTTGTTAGCACGAATTAGGTTGTATCTTTTCAAACACGAGGAAACTTTAAGCTGACGTATATTGCCTTATCAGTTCAAGCAAGATTCCGATCTGTTCATCATTGACGAAATTGGTAAGATGGAGCTCTACAGTTCTTCATTCTTCCCTGCAGTATTGCGAGTTCTTGAATCCAATATTCCGGTCTTGGCTACAATCCCTATTGCAAAATCTGGGCGAGATATACCTGGAGGTACAAACATTTACACCATTCTCGTTATAAATTCATATACTTTCTGGTAGAAAATGGCAGCTTAAATGGCACGACTTCTTGTATGTTCCCCGCACCCTCGCCTTTTTTGTAGTTGCACGGTTGAGGAATCATCCGGGGGCGACTATTTTTACGCTGAACGCGAGCAATAGGGATGTCATGAGGGAACGAGTGTACTCCCAGTTGGTCGATGCACTCCACAAGGATTAGCCGTCGTTAGCGGGTGAGAAATTTTATTGTTCGTTGAAATATTCTGTTTTTTCTTTGGTATAGAGATTGAATTCCGATTGTTGGATTCAATCGATTACTGATAAGTGTATAGGGTTTAGGAAGATAGAAAAATCATTTTGAGGTAAAAAATGCAATTTAAAAAATTTAGGGTGAATAGTGCTATAAGTCCTAAATTTGTGTGGTGTAATTTGTATGTTTATCCTAACCGTTGTCTGTTTGGCCTAGCTTTTTGTCGGACCAAAAGTGCTTTTGAGTGTCCAAAACTGCGTTTCGACCAAAAACTTGGCCAAACACGGAGGCGCGTTTGTTTGGGTGGATGGATAAAAAAATGAAAAGAAAAATAAGATAAGCAATTAAAAAAAAAAAGAATTGTTTAGTATGGAAGGAAAAATGGGAGAAAGAAAGATGCACAATTTCAAAGATTTTTTTTTCCACTCCAATTTGAGAGATAAATAAGGTTAAGAGTTTTTCGAAAAGAGACTAAAATTTCAATTATGCCCTCACTAATAGAATTTTTAATTTTTTTTTTGATAATATATGAAAATAAAATAGTGAATTATTTTTTTATTAAAGTGAATTATTTTTTTTTATTTTTTTTAACCAAAAATAAAAATAAAAAATATTACCTTTTCATTTTTCTTTTTCCCTCTTTTCCATCCTCTTAACCAAACACACACCAAAAAGAAAAATCGCGTTTTCATGTTGAAATGAACAAAAGCACTTTTGTTTAAAAAGTAACGCTTTTGATTGAAAATCAGTCAACAAGATTTGACCATTTTGATAATATTTCATAAATAGCCTTCTATTAATAATTAATACGTTTATTTTGACAAGTCAAGTTTAATAAACTATAGAATTATAAATTCATTTCTTCAAATTAACAATTATATAATTGGTGGAAAGTTTTAAAAACCGTTTGAAATTAATAAAAAAATTGAAATTAAATAAATATTTTAGTTTGTTCCCATTTATTTGAGTTCACAGACCCGGATGTTCCAATTATCATATTGTCGGCCGCCGCCCCATCGTTTCAGGCCACCAAAATTTGGTTGCTGGATTATTTTTTTTTTGTAATATTTAACTATTTTTTAGTAGATTTTTTATTCTTAACAAAAAATAAAGTATATTTTTTAATTACATTATATATATACTAGCGTATATCCCGTGCTTAAAGACACGAGTTTTAAAATTTTTCATTGTTAAGTTAATAATTAATTTAATAAAGAAAATAATAGGATTTATTATGCAGAATGAACAAAAGGGGAACGAAATGCATGCAAAATTCCGCACAATTGCTTGAAGAATTCGACGCAATGTAGAGTCTCTTCAAAATTCAACGCAATTGAAAAATAATTTCAAAAAGATCTAAAGAGATTATTCTCGGAATGCTAATAAACATCATTCGTCAATCTTTCGAAATTAAGAATTACAACTTGCTAAAAACACACATTCCCCTTTTGATTTTGATTATGATTATCTCTGCATTATCAAGCACCAAACATGCTTTTTACTTTTTGCTTTTACTATTAAGTAAAAATATTTTCTCCATTTTAAAAATAAAAATTTATCACAAGAAATTTAGAGAGAGAAATGTCTCAAATGATGAATTTTGGAAACAACAAACAATGAGTTGAGTACATGTGAAATTCAACTGAAATTGCAAAAAACAAATAGATGTTTTCGAGGTCTCTAATGATGGATTTAGAGATCGGAGGAAAAAGTTTCCTTCAATTTTTCCTCTCGATTTAAACCTCAAAAACAATTGAAAATGCAAAATCAATTGATGAATAATCTGCCGAGTATTGTCTGAAAATCATTGAAATATCGAACAAAGATTGATATGATCAGATCTGCAACTATCGATTCCGGCGACATCAAAACCTCCACAGCCTTCAGGCACCTTTCGTCCCCCCCCGGCAAGACTCCATAGTTCAAGTTTTTTAAGGAAAGCAAAGCAGGAAGGGTCCTCGAATCTCTGTCTTTGTTGTTCCCAGAAAAGGAAACGATTACGCCCTCTCCGACAATAAACACCTGTTGTTTTACCTCTGCTTGTTTAGAGAGAGTGCAAAAAATGGAGTGAATGAAATCCTCAATAGCAAACATCAATTCTTCACGAACTAATAAACTAATCAACGAAACTAATTGAGCAAATCGTATTAACTAATTTCTAATTATAAACCAAATCCCAAATAAAAAAAAGATTCAAGATTCTTATTCATCTACCATGAACCACATAAAATCAAGAGAACAAAAATTCTTGCAAATTCATGGTTACAATTTTGCAGCAAAACGTTTTCTATAGACAAAAAGATGAAAAAACAACAACAAATCATTACCTTAACTTCGGATTAGCCAAGTCAAATCGAACATTTTAGAAGCCAGATCTGAAAATTAGACAAACATATATTCTCTTATTGGGATGGTGGAGGCGGAGATAGTAGACGGGGATGAAGGTAGACGATGGTGACGTTCGGAGGGCGGCGACGGTTGGAAGGTGAGATGGAGAGGGCAGCGAGAGAAAAGACAGTTAGTGGATAGAGGGAGAAGTGGCTTGTACCTATTGTTCTTGTGATAGCGACGAAAGATTGCCAGCGAGAGAGAAGGGGGTTGGATCTGGCCAAATCAGATGGAGTGGTTGCAACGGTAGTGGTTGGCGGTCTACAAGAGGTAACCGAATTAAGAGAGCGAGGGGAAAGAGAGAGACTCAGGCATGCGATGGACGGATGAGGAGGGTTACTCGGGTATTGTGGAGGTGATGATGAAATAGTTAGAGGAGAAGCTCACATTTGCAGAGAAAATGGCCGAATAGATCGTGGGAGGTGGAGGAGGTGGGAGGAGATGGTATGGCGATGGAAGTGGGATCATGGGACTGGAAGAACAGATCATGGGAGGGTAGCGGTGGAAGAACTATTCGTTTTGCTGTGGGTGGGACTGATAACATTTAGGAGCAAAAAAATAGAGAAAAAAAATGGGGGCGTGAATCGATCCCTATATCTTTGGGTCAATTAGCCACCAGAAATACCACTTGGGCTATCCTCAATGACAATTGAATGAATGTGGCGGTTACTATGAACGCCGCGTTAATCCTCGCCATCCGTCCCATGAGATTCGATCTGGACCATCGAAATGTCCTGGTCATAAAAAACAATCCTAATTTTTTATATATATATATATATTAGTGATGTTCTTGAATTTTTTTGGTTACTGGTTCAATATTTTTTCTAGTTCTCCTATGCAATTTTTCAATTTATATTCGTATGTAATTAAAAAAAATATTCTAAACATATAACTAAACATGTATGATTCTAACTAGGAAAACACACAAAACATGTGAGAATGTAAATAAAAAAATTTCATGAATGTGACTGATATTTTTTTGCACAAATGTAACTAAAAAATATAATAAAAAAAATAGTTACATATAACTGAAAAATATATTAAAATATAGTTACATATAACTGAAAAATATCCTAAAAAAATAATTAATAACTAAAAACAAATCGACGGTCGATGGTCGGACTTTCGAGACTGGAGGATTGAGTTTTAGCGGCAAGTGGCGATCGAGGGTGGCACCGGCTATGCATTAATCGGAAAGATTTAAATGTGAATATGAGGTGGCATTTGGTTATGTTTCGGTTGTTTTGTTTCTACTTCCAATAAACTGAGATGAGAATTTTGTTTTTGTTCTGGAGTATTTCGGAAATAGACACGTTTGGTAACAACCATCGTTATGAAATTGTGTTCTTTTTATTCATGAGAATAGAAACAAGAAATACGTATGGTTATAACATTTTTTTTCCCTCTTTATATGTATGGTAACTGACGAGGTGGTAATGGGAATAACTTTGTGAGAGTGAATAAGAACCAACATTTTTTTTTCTCGAATTTTTAAGGAATTCAAGAATTACACCTAAATTACTTCTAAAATTTTAGAATTAATGTACAAAAATGTGTTTGGTAAACACGTTTTTGTACATTAATTCTAAAATTTTGGAAGTGGAAATAGAAATCAGGGAACTGGAAATAATAACCAAACTGGGCCAGAAAATATTGACGATGTGATTAAAACACAAGGTAAATCATAATGTAGGAACAACCCCACCATCACCGCTAGTGCACCACCCCGACATCTCTCCTCTCCTCTCCGTCACCGTCGCCCTTGCCCTCCCCCTCTCTCTCATATATACACCCACTGATTAATTGTGAAGCTTTATGGACAAGGTGAAAACTAAAAGCTTGTAGGACAAATCCAAGGAGTAATAATTGCGAAACTTGACTTAGTGGCCTTGTTAGGTATATCAATTTTTTTATTTATATAAATTAATCTAAACACACTAATTAAATTTGATATTTTGACAAAAAGGTGAAGCATCCACATGATTGGGATCTAAGCAAAATGCTCTTACTAATAATTGATCTCCTTTGCAAGTTTGGCATTATGTTCCAAGTTCACTTAATTCTTCACTTCGCATGTTATAGAGAATAGACACTCTTGGGGTTCATGTGCATGAGAATTTTAAGGGTTAATTACATTTTATCCCCTTTTTATTTTTGTTTTTTCCATTTTAACTCTTCTACTTTAAAAACATCACCCTCATCTATTCTTAACTATTTTTAATTTAAATTTGAGTTTTATGCACTTTTCACCCCTGAAGTTTTTGAGAAATTTCATTTTAGCTCTTGTCCTTTCAATTTGAAAGTATTAAACTCTGAAGTATCCAGATCGTGTCAAGTTGATCCTTCGGTCATTTTTTATGATGGAATTTAACCACATGGGTGATTTGGTATTTCACACGTGACTGATTTCTATCATAAAAAATGAAAGAGTTAACGATTTGGACTGACTTGACACAATTTGGATATTTTAGGATTTAATGTACTTAAATTTAAAGTACAAGGGGTAAAGTGAGATTTCTCCAAAACTTTAGGTGTGTAAAGCGTAAAAATCACTTTAAATTTAATATTTGACAGAATAAAAAAATTACTCCTTCCCTAGCTCTCTTCCTCTCTTCTATTTTTTTTTTTTTTTCAAATAATGATAAATTTAAATTAAAATTTTTCTTCATTTTATTTAAAATTTAGATGAAAAATTTAATTGCACTCATTTTTAACATATTTCATTTTAGTTTTTTAATTTATTATAAATAGGAGATAAAGTGTAGGTTTTTTAAGGGTGGGGGACAAAATAAAAAAAAACGTATAAGGGGGGGGGATATAAGGCAATTAATACAATATTTAATAAGAGATGATTAATTGAACTGGACGTGAGCTAGTTTGAACACATTTTATTATATAAGTAAATATATATATATATATTTTAATATATATATCTTTCACTTTTGGAGAGTAGAAGATAAGAACAAGTATACATAGGTTTCTTTGTCAAGTAAAATGTACTTTTTGGTTGTGGACCCCCTATGTTTCCAAAAAATGATTGACAACCTAACTATTAAAATTGCCCTTCAAACCATGGCTATTTACCAATTGCCTCCCACTCTTAGTTCATTTAACCTAAAATCACAATTTTATTTTATTTTTTTGATAAATTATATTTTAAACGTTCTAATTATTAATGCATTTTTATATAGTTCAATAATTTATTTATTTTTTTGTTTTAGTTTAAACCTATATGTATGTAATCGATTTTAATTGACCTTTTTGTCAATTTTTCCATCTAAACTAATAATATAATTTTTTTTAAAGGTAAAATAGTGATTATATATTATTGGTGTATAAAATTGGTACACATTTCGAGTATGATCCAGTCAGATGATAGGTGGAACCTTTTACTGAGGTAGAGTCGTCGGTTGAAAAATTTTCGCGTGAACTGTGCTGGATTCTAGGAGGACTGACTTGCTGTGTCCAGAGTTTTACTCCTCAGGGAATGTACCTGCAGAAGACCCAAACTTGGGTTTATCCCGGTGAAACCTCTCCGGCGTGGTAATCAGTGCTCAGAGAGAAAAGGTACAGAATATAGCAAGTAAACAAATGAACTCGTGCGTAATATAAGTGTATTCAAATGTACATCGGGCTTACATAACCCCCGATATATATAGGCGTTGGAGATGATTAGTTGGACCTAAATACGATTAATTAGTCAAAATCCTATGTTTACCCGATAATCCGGGGTGTTTAGAAAGCAATCGTTGGGCTTGGACTTTTGGGCTCATTTGGCGAAGCCCGCGGGCCTTTGTCAATCCTGCGGTGGTAAGTTGGTGGAGAAGAACGGAGATCCGTGGAATCCTAAAGAAGAAACAAGGTGAAAAGGAGAGTCGGTTAAGGTGAACAGCTAAGTCCCTGAAACTGATCGCTGAGGGCACGTCGCAGAGTTCAAAGTGGCACATCCCTGCGGAGCTCCTTGCTCCTCCCTAGGTACAAATGAGATTCAAGGGAGGAGCCGTAGTCGGTGTATGCTCCAGCGTGGCGTTGTGGATTTTGGAATGCGTCTATGTTATTGTGAGGATTGACACGTGACTTAGTCCCAAATACTGACTTAGAGGTGCCCAAAAATACCTTTATTATATTTATTTTTTATTTTCTTCCTTTTTGTCCTTTTCCTTTTCTTTTTCTTTTTTCCTTTCTCTTCTTCATCTTAGCCTCTCTCATCACCGATCTCCTCCTAAATAGACTAGCTCCATCTTACATCCTCCCAAAGCAGCGGCCATCGTCCATCGATCACTCCATTGCTTCGTTGATCAAGTGGAACAAGTCAAGATCGTGATCAAGATCCTGCCGATCTTCTCCTCCACCATCCTCCTCAACTGTTGCCTCCGTCGAACAAGCCGCCACCATGAATACCAACCTCCGCTCCCTCAAAATCCCGCCGGCCTTTCTACCCATCTTCCCCATCCTCTTCATCATGACTATCGCCCCCATCCACGACCAATTCATCATCCCTTTCGCCCGCAGACTCACCAAAACCGAAAATGGAGAGCAAAGGTGATCCCAAAATGGCGATTCAAGGTACAGACCTTGAATTTTTGTGGAAAAACTGAATCGATATTTCCCTACTTCAGATCCGATTTACGCTTTTCGAAAACGATTTTAATAACTTCTTTAAATCAATAAGAATTAATGGACAATAATTTCTGTTGTTTTTATTTTCTTCTAGAAAATAAGAAGAGAAAATCGATCTATACTTGATCCCCAAAACCCTAATCAATTTCTGGCACTTTGTTCTTGGCTTGATTAGCCAAAACGTAGGGGTTTTCCATTTATGATTATTCGAATCTAAGCAGTAAAAATATCAGGAAGATCGATCTAATTGAGATGAAAAAACCCATTTCGATTCAGTTTTCGAATTATAAATTCCCAATCAGAAACACGAAGTGTGCTAAATTCGGCTCCGATTGGAGATTTGAACTGAGCTATAAGAGTTCTAGGTCGCCGGTTTTGTGTTATAGCAGAGGTCAGGGGCATTTCGCGGTGAGGAGGAAGAAGAAGACGGCTGATTTGAGTGTGATCGGATTTGTGATTGGACTTTTGGGGTTGATTGTGCTGGGTTCGATTGGGATTTCGATTTGAGGATTATGAGAGCATAGAAGATTGACCGGATGGAGAGAAGAGCCGACGATGGGGTGGTTCTCCGCACTGTAAAGGAGATAGAGGCTGTGCAGTGGTATGAAGAAGAAGAAAGGAAAAAAAATATAAAATATCAAATGACTATTTTACCCCTTAAAAAAGACTATTTCTATTAGGATGGATGAAAAAATTAACAAAAAGACTAATTAAAATCGACTACATATTACATATTTGTAGGGTTTAAACTGAAATAAAAAAATTTATTCAATTATATAAAAATGTATCGATAGTTAAAAAATTTAAAATATAATTTGCCCTTTAAAAAATATCAGCCAATTCTCTTATTTTTTTAACAAAAATATATATAATTGTCGTTTCCCTAATTTCCAAAAGAATATTTTATTCTTTTATTTTTCTTAAAAAATTCACTAACACTTATTATTTAAAAGAAAAAGCCAATTTTTACAAAAAAAATTTAATAAAAAAAAATTTATATTTACCCCTATAACCACCCAATCCCGTCTTTTTTTTTTATTTGTTAAAAAGGGTAAAAAAAAATATATATTTTTAAAATAAGAATAATTTTTATTTGTAAAAAGATAAAAAAAAAATATAACAAAATAATTTAAATGGATATTTATGTATTTAAATTTTTAATTATTTAATTATTTTTAAATTATTATAGGTAAAATTGTCATGACCATAAAAACTTAAGTATGTTTTAACATACAAGGGAACTAATTGGGGTTAGATAAAAAAAATGATAAAGGATGATCAGTATTTAGCAATTGATTACAGAGATTTGTGATTTTAGGCAAAATAATAGAAGACTAAGAAGTAAATACCCTTGGAACAATTGGTGTTTTATTTTACCTAGATTGTGTTATAATAAGTTGTAATGCATATAAATGTTAAGGTCATATTTGGTTCAGTTTTTGAAAATTATGAAGAGTTGTTTAGTTTATTTTGAATAAATTTTTTAAGAAAATATTTATTAATTATATACTAAAATTTGAATATTCAAACTAGTAATTGTGATGTCGGTTGAGCAATTCAAATTTCAAACATGAAATATGTGTCTCTAAATATGGGGTCCAAAAGATTTTTCTATCATCACAATTTTTTATTTTTTTATTTTTGGAGAAAATTATACTTTAGATCCTAAAATTTGAGGTGAGTGGCTAAGTGGTTCATGTGTGATTTCAAAAACATTATATTTGACCCTGGAGTTTGAGTTTGGTTTTAATTTTGCTTAATTATTGTTATTATTATTATTATTATTATTATTATTTTTTAAATCTTAACAAAAAATGGTCCGTTGTTTTGGAGAAAATAGAGGAATAATGGATTTTTCATAAATGAGAAGTGAAGAAAAATTATATTTTGTACAAATAAGATTAATTGTATTTAAAAGTGATAAAATTATGAATAAAATTAAGAGGTTCTTGCATTGTGCATCTTTGAAGTTTCGGAAAATTTTTACTTTAGTCTTTGTAATTTCAATTTAAATATATTAAATCTGAAAGTATCTAAATTTTGTTAAATCCGTTATTTCATCATTTTCTATGATAGAAATCAGTCACATGTTAAAAATATAATCATAAAAATTCCGTTTTAAAAAAATGACGAAGACTTTGCATAATTTGGATATTTTAATATTTAATGTATTTAAATTAAAAAGATAGTGATTAAAGTGAAATTTCTCTAAAACTTGAAGTGACATTTTTATCTATATTTTAAGAGACCATTAATAATTGGACTAAATTGACATTAGAATGAAAATTTTGGGGTCAAATAAGTTGTTTTTTTCCCAAACAATAGGGGCCAATTGGACCCTCCCAAACTGTCAAAATCATAGTTCCAGAGTTGGGGTGGGGCCCTTGAATGTGCTGCCGGGCAGACCGGGGGAGTCGAGCGGCCGCGCAACGCGGCGATGATCCAGAATCGAAAAAGGTTGGAAAAGCGCCGCTAAAAAAAAAACAAATGAAAAAGAAAAAAAAAAAACGAAAAGAAGCCCAATTGAAAGTACCAACGTACCCCTGCAATTTCCAGACTTTTTCCCGATTTGTCAGTTAGCCCGTTTGCTGCGGGAGGGCGGGTTTATTATCCTCTACAGTCGCGATTTCTCTTTCGCGTCGTATCCAAATTCTTCATCTATTGTACGCGAATTAATTTTTTTTTTTTTATTAGATTCTCCCTGTAAATAAATCTATTGTACTATTTATTTTATTTATTTATTAATTCTTCTATTGAATTTATGGTAATGCTAAGTAGTGTTGAATTTACCTCTAGGTTAGGGGTTCAAGTTTACGGAAAAATACTTATTGGAAGAGACAGTCATAGAACCCCAACAAGATTAGTCTTACACCCAAAATGGTTGTGGGGACACTCGTAGAAAACCTAAAAAAAATAATTAATGTTGAATTTGTAATGAATATTATAATTAAAAATAATTAAAATTATGATAAAAAACTAAAAAATAAATTAATCAGGATAAAAAAAATTAATTCACAATAAATAAGATAAAAAAAAAAATTAAATACAAAAAATATAGGACTATAAAATAAAAATCCATAAAATCAAATAAAATCAAATTATAGCATAATTAGAGTGAAATACAAGTTTCCTATAGAAGAATGAAGTCAGAGTTATTTAGGTGGTGTTTGATTAGTATTCCCACTTTTTTTATCCCACTTGGGATAGGATAGAATGTGATGGATTGAGAATTTTGTTTCTTTATGGTCATAAAATTACATTTGGTAACAATAAAATTTTATTTTGTTCCAGGAACAGAATCGCATTTGGTAACAACATAATTTCATTTATTTCTGAGAATAGAATTCCGAAAAATTGAACTTTAATTTTGATAAATCGAACACTAAATCAAGAAATCAAACAGAATTATGAGAATCGAACTCACGATAAAGAGCACATAGCTGACTGTCTTGATCTCTACTGAAAAACCCAAGAAATCGAACCCTAAATTGAAAATCCTAATTTCGATTTTCGAAATTGGAATGAAACAGACAAGAGTTCTTACATGCTCCTGATCGTCGGCGATAGAAAGAAGAGAGAAAACAGAAAGCGATGGAGAGCCATTGGTCGTCGGTGATGGAAAGCCACTGCTCGTCGGTGATGGCGAGAAGAGAACACGACGATGAGGTTGGTGGAGACGGCGAGAAGAGAACACGACGACGAGGTTGGTCGAGACGGTGAGAAGAGAACACAACGACGATGGTGGTGGAGACGAAGACAATTGCGGTGGAGACGACTATGGCTATGGAGAGGAGAGAGTGGTGAATGAAGAAGACGCACGAAGAGGAAGAAATGATCGCGAAGGCTTGGGAAGGAAGATGAATCAATTCTTCAATTCTCTCATTAAGTTTTCAATTAATACCAAGTGTGTCCCTTTTAGGAATGAGAATGGATGGGCACAAAAAGAAAAAAAGAAAAAAAGTTTTTTTGTTTCTCATTTTTTTAGGATTTGAAGAATCATTTCTTTTGGGTTGGGAACGGAATTGGGTTTGCTAAACGCGTTTCCAAACATTAATCCCATTTTTTTGGGAGATGGGAAGAATTGAGTTGGATTGGGCACACTAACCAAATGGGCCCTTATATTTCATTTTGATTTTTTTTATATGATTTTCATAACTCTATTATAATTCACTTATTATACAATCCACTTGATACAATATTTTTTTTAAGAATTCCAATAATTCTGTGAAAAGTCTAAAATCATTATACCTTATAAAAGTCATTGTAATTTCAATAACTTTTATATAATATAATAATTTTGAATTTTTGAAAAAATTACTATAACACATGGATTACGTGAACCAAAATTTTAAGTTTGTAGGCTGTTTACAATAGTCTATTTATGGTGGTTATGGAGGAAGTGATTCCTGGATAGTATAATTCGTAAATTATATTGTATGCAAGGGCAACAAGTTAAGAAAACTTGGGCCGTGTTTGATAACGCTTCCCATCCCAAAAAATCCCATCATATTCCTAGATTTTGGGGATTTCTGTTCGGGAGCAGTCTGTTTCCGTTCTCATTCACATCCCAAAACCAAGAATCATTCTCACTTTTTTTTAAGAAGTGATTTTTTTTTTTTTGTTTCTCATAACTCTCATCCCATTCCCAAACCAAAAAAGGAATTGGATGCAAATGTTGTTGTACAGTAACAATGTCAACAACAACATAATGAATGGAGGATATAAATGTTACTGTACAACAAACAATTATCATATGCCAATTGAATTTTTCTCTAAACTTAAATGGTTACACAATATAAGAATAAGAATGAATTAGTAATGGGCTTTGAAGCCCTTGATATAATACCCAATTTTAAATTCGTACACTGTTCATTGGGGTATGTACCAGAATGTCTCTTTTTGGGTTTTCATGTACCAAGCAAGCCTATTTGTTTTTTTGTTTTTTTTTTTTTGCACCAATAACTCCTTTTGAGATTTGCTGACCAAAAGATCCATCTTTATAATTCACGCCTAATTCCATATCCCACTGTATTTGTCATATGTTTACCCATCTCCACCGACGTGTTTTCACCTTCGCCGTCGCCGATCAACTCACTGTCGTTGTTTGTATTCACTGTCACTGTCGCCTTTCGTTTTCACCGTCGCTATCGTCATCGCCCTCTCTGTTCATCGTCGCCGTTTATTCTTCGAGTCTTCACCTTTTCTGTTCGCCATCGCCGTTTATTCTTCGAGTATTCGCCTTGTCTGTTTGCCATCACCGTATATTCTTCGAATCTTTGCCGTTTATTCTTCGAGTCTTTGCCATCGATATTCGTCGTTGAAAGCATTCCACAGCAGCACCATGAAGATGTTCACGATTACATTGATGTAGCTAGGGTTCCATTCTAAAAAGTGTTTATTACATATTTGCCCCATATATTAATTTTAGTTCCATTTTTTTTTCTTTTTTCTTTTTTTACATTTTCATCCCTAAACTTCTAATCAAATCCAAAACACTTTTATCGAACTAATTCAACCAAAAATAAATTCTCATCGTGCTCAAGAAATGATGAATCCAAACAAACTGTGCGTGCTGATGTGTAACACTCAATCCAAACACCATCAAAACAGCTCATACTAAAACGATCAAACTGTAACCAATACATTCAATGTACACACTTCTTAATATTTCCAAAATTCAAATTTTAAATTGCACGTTGAATGTAACACTGTCTAATCTTGTCAAAAGATACAGAAACAACATGTTTGTTGAATGTAATATTATCTAATATTCTCAAAAAATTAATTTAGAATTCACCAATTGACCCCTCCCCCCCCCCCAATTATTTTCAGTATGTGTGTTGAATGTAACACTTCCTAATATAACCAAATTCAAAATTCAAAGTGGGTGTTGAATGTAACACTATCTAATCATGTTAAATGTAATATTGTCTAATATTCTCAAAAATTAATTTTTAGAATTCAACAATTGAACCCCTATTGTTTTCAATGTGTGTGTTGAATGTAATGCTTTCTAATATTGCCAAATTCAAAATTCAAGGTGCATGTTGAATGTAATACTGTCCAGTATGTTGAATGTAACATTATCTAATATTCTCAAAAAAATTAATTTTTAGAATTCTACAATTGGCCCCCCCCCAATTGTTTTCAGTGTATGTTGAATGTAACACTGTCTAATATTCTCAAACGAACAATTTTTAGAATTCAACAATTGGCCCCAAAAATTGTTTTCAGTGTGTGTTGAATGTAGCACTTCCTAAAATGCCAAAATTCAAAGTACATGTTGAATGTAACACTATCTAATATTCTAAAAAATTACCTTCTCATCAATTGAAAAACTTTAATCGAACTAACTCATCCAAATTATCTGATAAATCCAAACATCATAAACTTGAATTGATTAGAACTAAACTTCTATCAATCCAAACATTGTCTAACTAAACAAACTGTGTGTGTAAATGTAACACCCAATCCAAACATATGGGATAATGTTGGCGATATTTTAATCGCTTTGAATTACTCGCAAGTGCACGAGGTCAAGTTTTAATAGTATAGAAAGTGAGTAAGGTTGTCGTATCCACAGGAATTGGTTTAAATCGTCGTTAAGTACCACGATTATCGTAACTTAACTTTATTTAGGCGATCGAATTTTAGGTTTTTTTATAAAAATAACGAAACTAAACTAAAATAATAACTAATTAAACCACAATACTAGGAATTAATTATATAGGAATAAATTATCTAGGGATTAACTTTGATTTAGTCTAATTTACATTAACGATCATTAATCTATTCGACAATCTAGGTGTCTAAAACTCACTCACTATCTCTCACGAGCGTAAAGTGAATGAATATGCAATTCATGTCAACACCGATATCCCTATCTAGCGTCTAAACAATTACATGAGTCTTGCCCCAACCTCACGGATTGCACATGTTCTAATAATCTCCCGAAACATTAGAACATCACGTTGTGTTTAAACCCTAGTCCGAATCCAGGGTTACCTTTCTCGAGTGTCAAATCCCGTATTCTCAAATCAACCACAATATCATAACAAGCATAATATGGAAGTAAAAGAATGGTAAATACAATCGAATAGGGATGAACAACCGATAATGAAACAATGATTTACTCAAATATGTATATTAGTGAACTACATCAATCCTTTGACAATAAACGTTTAACTCATGACCATAACCAAATATTCAACAAAAAATGATATATACATGATCAAATAACCAACAAGATTTAAGAAATAAAGAGAGAAATAAAGGAAAATAGTCGATATATGAAGAATGGATGATTCCACGCTACTAAAATTCGCTCCGATCTTGTTTCCTCTTCTCCAAAATGTGTTCTCCGCTTCTTGGTCTGATCTTTGAGCTCTCAAAACTTCCAAAAAATGTTCTAGGTAGGGGATAAATTCGGTCGGGCGGGTAGGGGGAAGGCATTTTTTTTGGGCCAACCTGATCGGGTGCATGGGTCGAGAACCCCAACCCCCGCTACCCCGATGTTTTTTCGGGTTTAGGGTCTACGGTTTACGAGAGGGTTACGGGCAGGTCACGGGTTTGGGACATAAACGAAATCAATGAAATCAGAAACCAAATCAAGTATGAACGAACAAAGAACAAAGCAAAACATTCATAATTCAAGCGATCTTTGAGACAACAAACAAAGAACAAGGAAAACATAACCCAAATCAAATCTTGATGGAGAACAAAAACTGAACAAAATCTAACAAATTATTTAAATTTTGAAACAGATCTAAACACATACCTAATAGACGACAAAAGATATGGAGAGCCTGGTCCTTGATATCGGTGAAAAACGGCTACAACGACGGAGGAGATGGAGAGTCTGGTCCTTGATGTCAACGATCCTTTATCCTCCAAATCATACTTGATGCCATGGCTAGCTTGTCGAAATCTCACCATCCCCTCTCGCCTCCGATTGTCGTCACTCCCGCCGAGTCCAATTCGCAAGAATGGGATGAAGAAATCGAGAGAACAAGAAACGAGAGAGAGGGTCTAAAATTGATGAGGCGGAGGAGACAAATGAGGGATGAAAACCCTAATCTCAATATATATAGGTAGGATATTTTAGAAATATGATAGATTAATGCGGGTAAATGATAAATTCCTCAAAGAATGCTTCTGGGTCGGTCGGGTTTGGGGCATTCAGGTATTAAATTAGAAACCTTGATCCTTTTTGTTTCTCTTGTCGGGGCGGGCGGGTCAGGTGAAAAAACAAAAAAACATAGTGACAGCCGACCGATCCGACTAGGGCTGGCAAAACAGGTATTTACACGATGACACGACACGAGACCAACACGAAATTAGCAGGTATAGGTTTTGCTTATCAGGTATCAGGTCGTTATCGTGTCAGACCCGATAACCTGATAAGAAATAGTGCAGGTTATCAGGTTGACCTGATAACCCAATAGGTTACACGATAAGACACGATAAGAATTTCGTGTATTCAGGTTACACGATAACCTGTGACCCAATAGGTTACCCGTTAATTTAATAAATTATTTTTATACCCCCCAAATTATCAAATATTACAAATTAGTACTTAATATATATAATAATTTGTTAAGATGGTTTTAAATTAACAGGTTAACAGGTCGTTAACGTGTAATGGGTTAACGTGTAATGGGTAAATTAATGTATAATAGAAACCTATCAGGTCTTATCGTGTCGTGTTTACCTGATAGGTTTCGTGTCATCGTGTGACACGAAAAATTATCGTGTCGTGTCGTGTCGACACGATAATTTTCGTGTCGTGTTCGTGTTTGGGTAGTCTGACACGATAAGCTTATCGTGTCGTGTTCGTGTTTGGGTCTTATCGTGTTTCGTGTTATCGTGTAATGACCTGTTACACGACCTGTTACCTGTTTTGTCAGCCCTAGATCCGACGTTGGGGCGGGCGGGTCGGGTTAGCGGGGATTTCCTTCACTCCTAGTTCTAAGTATTGTGGGAATAAGTGGATACAAGTAGAGGTGCAAAATATCCAAAAAATATCTAGAAAATATCTTGCCAGCTAGTGCCGAGTCGTTGCAGGGGGTCAGAAACACACTAACAAATTGAGGTGATTTGTAGTTTTACCGTAACTTTCTCGTCCAAACTCCGATTGAGGTGATTAAAAAACCTATGAAAATCTAAGACATAGATGTACAACTTCCATATTTTGAGATTTTCCAAAATCAGATTGTATCTTTGTCAAAAATGGACTTAAAATTACTGCACCTGAACCGATTTTGCATCTTGTTTCCCATTTATTTATAAACATACAAAACAACACAAAAACATATTAAACTAATAAAAATGCTTGAAAACACATAAATATTTAAACCTAAAAATACTTGATTTATTGGTAAATAAACCACCCATCAGATAATTTCTCATCATACTCAAAATTAATTAATCAAACTGAATAACAAGTAGGAAGTGTCGATGCTCACAATCAATATACGTGTTGAATGTAACATTGTCTAATTCTTACCAAAAAATCAAAAAAATATGCGTGTTGAATATAACATTATCTACTATTTTGAGTGTTACATTCATGCATGCCCCTTATTATTCATGCTCAAATTTGAATATAAGGTTTTTGAGATAACTGAAATCAACAAAACGAAATCAACAAATCAAAATAATATGCGTATTAACCTCCTGGTGCATGCCCCTTCTCATTCATGCTCAAATTTGATAAAAATCAAACCAAATAACAAACATGAAAATGTTGATTGTCCCATGAATGTAACACTTCCTAATATTGCAAAAATTAAAAATTTAAGTTCGTGTTCAATGTAACACTGTCTATCATGCAAAAATTCAAAATTCAAAATTAAAGTGTTTATTGTGTTGAATGTAACACTGTCTAAACTCAACCAAATTTCATGCGAACTAACACTCAAGATAAAAAACGGGGAAACAGATAGAAGGTGAAAACATATATTCACAACGGCAATGATTTCAAAACTACCAATTCTTCAGTAAATCATTGATGGAAAAACACCAAAAAACATCGTTGAATGGAGGGAGATCCCTAAACCCTAAAAATCAAGTTTTGCAAATGAAATAAAAAAAAATCGTTCATGGAAGACACCAAAAATCATCGTTGAATTGGGGGGGGGGGGGGGGGGGAGATCTAACTGAAATAATTTCATCAATTATTTCAACCCTAAACCCTAAAATCAATTTCTGCAAATGAAATAAAAAAAAAAAATCAAAAAAATCGGAAGTTGAAATCAACATAGAGATATATATAGGGAAATAAAAATAAAAATCATCAATTATTTCATCCCCCCAAAACCCTAAATTGATTCTGCAAAATGAAACCCTAAATCGATTTCTACAAATTGAACTCAAATTGAAAAAAACAAATCGAGAATCGAAAAAATTGAGAGGGGCATGCACCAGGACGTCAATGAAAAAAAAAGATCTGGAACAATAATAAGCAATGAATATATATATATATATATATATATATATATATATGTGTGTGTGTGTGTGTGTGTGTGTGTGTGTGTGTAAAACACATATCAACGAACTCACGAAGTACCAATCAGTAATGGCGGCGGCGGTTGAACGCGAGGTAGAGAAGAGAGTCAATGAGTTCAGCGGCGAAAAACGACAATGAATCACTGGCGGATACGATGGCGATGAGCGTAGAGACTACGGCAGTGGAGAATCGATACGGCAATAGGGATCGCAACTAAGAAGATGCACGAAAAATAGAGAGAGATTAGGGTTAAATGAGTAGGGGCAAAACAGTAATCTGACATGTACAATTTTTTTGAAAAAAAAGACTAATCAGTTCAAAAAATTATTAGGATGAGAGTTTTTTGTTTAAATTTAACTAATCGGTATTTATTGGTAAAAATAATATTTAGTGGTAATTCCTTCTAGTCTTTATTTATGGTGGTTATGGAGAAATTCGTAAATTATATGGTATGCAAGGGCAACATGTTAAGAAAACTTGATTACTCCTTTAAGGAATTATATAATAATTTTTTTTTATTTTTTTATTTTTTTGGTTGATTTTTTTATTAAAATGAAAATGTTGGAGAGGGACAAAAATATCCAAGCTCTTGAGGAAAAAATAATAATTAATCAATTAAATTAAGGGGAAAAAATAAAGAGAGAGAGAGTATTTAATTGGTGGGTGGAGTATAATACAGAGCACCAACAGTAGACAGACAGTAGTAGTACTGTTTAAGTCCGTGGCCAGTTTGTCTTTATCGCCCTCCTTCCCATTCCATTTCTTCGCTTTCTCGTTACCCCTTTTTCTTCCCTTTTCCTTTTCCCGTCTTCCACCTTCCCTCGCCGGGCCTTCTGAATCATTGCCGCCGCATCTCCGATACTGACCATTAAACGGATAAACTGCAGAGCCGGAGAGAATTGAGAATTGATCGGAGATGGAGTGGGAAAAACAGGAACAACAGCAGCCGCAGCAGCAAATTCAAGACGACGTCGGAGCTTCCAATGGCAACAGCGGCATGTTCGTGAAGGTGATGACCGACGAGCAAATGGAAGTCCTCCGCAAACAAATCGCCGTCTACGCCACCATTTGCGAGCAGCTCGTCGAATTGCACAAATCCCTCACTACTCACCACGATCTTGCAGGTTTCTTCTTTTTCTTCTTCTCTACTCTCTACGTGTCCACGTATTTACCGTGCGAGTTTAATTGATTGAGTCTGATCCGTTGAACTGCAATTTTGGGTAGGCGTTCGTTTCAATTATGCGTAAAGTACTCGTAAGAACATGAAATATGAACAACTCTAGCAAAATTCATCGCTATCTTAAGCGTTTCTCACAAGTTGAATTCAAAATTTTACCAAAATCGTAGAAGGAAATGTCTTATTTTCGAAAATCTTACCTTATTTGGAGCGTGATCCGTAAAATTTTCCCGTTGTACTCCCCCTCTGGTCGAATTATTTGAAATTAACCAAATTATTCTTCAATTCTATGTTAAGTTTCCAATCATGACGTCTTATTCCTGTTAAATGAGAATTCTGCAATCGATAATTTCAGGAGCACGGCTCGGAAATCTATACTGTGACCCCTTGGTAACTTCCGCCGGCCACAAAATCACCGGCAGGCAACGGTGGACGCCGACGCCAGTTCAACTTCAGATACTCGAGCGTATTTTCGATCAAGGAACGGGAACACCTAGCAAGCAGAAAATCAAAGAGATAACCTCTGAATTATCTCAGCACGGCCAAATTTCAGAAACAAATGTCTACAATTGGTTTCAAAACAGACGTGCTCGATCGAAGAGGAAGCAACACGTTGCGTCTTCCAATAACGCTGAATCGGAGGTGGAGACGGAAGTGGAGTCGCCTGACGAGAAGAAGACGAAGCCGGAGGATGTTCAGTCGCGCCGTGATCCGTCGCCGAGGTCTGAGGGCATGTGTTTTCGAAACCCTAGCGTAAGCTCTGGAATGAATTCAGTGGATGCAAGGTATGGTAAGACGGAGGCCATTTTTCCATCGGATGGAAGCTCGAAGAATGGGCATCTCGGAGAAGTGCCCTTCTATGGAAGTAAGTAATACTGATCCATAACTAACGAATATTACTGAACGTCAACTATAACAAAATATTTAGGGGCTGTTTGGTTGAATTCGTAGCGTTTTCAGTTTTTAAAAACTCAAAATGATATTATTCCTCTTTTAAAAAATAAATTTTATTTTTTATTTTATTTTTATTTCTATTTTTTGTATAGTATTTATAGAAAATAAAAGAGATTTTTATTTTTTAGTCCTTATAAAAGAGACTATTTAGAAAAAAATATTTTCAACTGTTCATTCATAGTTGAGACTACATAATACAACCAATTAAGTATTTAGTCCTTGGTAGATAAAAAAAATCGTAAAAAGACAAATATACTCCTCTCTTATTTTACGTTAACATTAACTCACTCTTTATTTCTGATCACTCCACAATTCATTTACCGTTCACTCACAAAGTAATTTCAAATTTCATGAGAGAGAGTCTCTCTCTCTCTAAAAACCCTAGGTGAGCGGCGGCGATTCTCTTTTTATCTCACGCTCCTCCTCTTCATTGTTCCCTCCTCCTCACTCTCTCTCACTCTATGGTATCTCTGTTCCATCCTCCTCACTGGTCCGAGCAACGACCAACCGCTTCTTCTGACGGAGGTTGTCCTCCTTATTGTTTCCTCCTCACAGCGACGGCGACGGCGACGGGAAGAACGGCAACGACAACGGGAAAAACCGACCCAAAAAACGCAATTGACGCCGATTTAGTTCCATCAGGAGTGGCAAAGAAAGAGGAAGAAAAAGATTTGGGGTGAGCGGAGGCGATGTAAGAGAGAACGGAGGCGATGGTAAATAAGATGAGAGGAGCGGCGGAGGTGGAAGCGAGGAGGGAGGCCAGAGAGGCGGAGGTGGCGGCAGTGGTGGTTGAATCGGAGAGGAAGGAGGTGGTCAGGTCTAGGTTGTTTTGGAGGTGTAGTAGGTTTGATAGTATCAGCAAGAACGATTGATCCATCCTCTCTCCCTAGATTGATCGATCTTCCCTTTTATTTCTCTAAAAACCCTAATCCTCTATCAAAATCTCTCTGTCTCTACAGAAATCTACTATTTTCTGCTGAAAAAATGAATCAATTAATCGACCACCTACTTTTTCTCTCTAGAAAATCTAGATCTGGTTTTTCAGATCTGGAAACCCATATCTGGATTTTCGCCGCGTAATCGAACAGCCATATGCTTTCCAACAGTTTACTCTCGTTCTTTTCTTTAACACTTCTCTCTCTAAACCCTAACCAGTCACCATGGACACCGGCAGTGCTTGGTTGCTTCGAAAGCTCTGGAATAAGGAGCTTATTCTCTTCCTCTCTCTCTCTCTTGTTAGTATTTGCATGATTTTTTCACATATGTTTTTCCGGATAACATGAAATACGTTAACGTTAACACAGAAGAGAATAAAAAAAATGTGCATTAACGTTAACGTAAACCCAACTTAAACACACATTCAGTTCAAAAGGACAAAACATCCCATATGGTAGTTAATGTTAACACGCACAATACAAAATTATGCAACAAGACGTTAACGTAAAATGTTCAAGCAAAATACGTTAATGCTAAAATCCACAGTCTAATGGTAAAAATGCATTAATGTTAACGCACACAAAACAAATGAAGAAGATGCGTTAACGTAACACACACAAACAGATGAAAAAGATGCGTAAATGTGAAACACACAAAAAAATATGAAAATACATTAACGTTAACGTGAATGTGAAATTCAAATCATAATTTTATAATATAGATAAGGTGTATTGCTAACATTTAAGTTATAATGTTAGCGTCATGTGTGCATATTTTTGCCATGTTGCATAGGACGAAATTGCGGAATCGTAAATAAACATTAACAGGGAGGTCAAAATGCAGGACATTTTCCTAAGAATTCTGTGAGGTCTGAAAATTAAATTGATGATGTGAAGAGGTCTAAACTCTTAATTGGGTATCTATGGAGAACCAAATTTTTTTTTACCCTAAATAAAAAATAAAAATTTAGAAAATAAAAAAACTAGAAAATAAAAAAAAAATATATTTCAAAGATAATGTTGGCCTAGTGAGCTACCCAAGAGAAGAGGTTAATTGGGTAGTTATAAAAAATTTAAACAAATTTATTATCTTCTCAACACTTAATTAATCAAATAATTGATTATCAAATAATTAATTTACGCTAAATCAATTATTATTTTTATAATGCAACGGATAAGTGTATTTAATTTAGATTCACATTCAAACAACAAAATATAAATAAAGTAAACAAAACAACACACAATGATATATTTTGGTTCACCAAGTTACTCTTGGCTAATCCAGTCATCCGAGCCCCATGGAGATTCGCACCCACTAAACCACTTGATCCTTTTAACAAGTAGGAATTAAACTCTTACAATTATTTTTTGCACAGGTTCAGAATTAACCTTTACAATTCCCTTTTTACAGGTTAAGGAAGAACCTTATCTTTTTGCAGACTAAAGACTAACATAATTCTTTTATCAAACTAAGAATCAAATCTCACAAATCACTTCAAGTATCATTTTCACCGGTAAGGATGAAACCGTTACAATTTACTCAAATTTAATTCTAATCAGGTAGAATTAAGGCTAATTTTTTTGAGGGAAAAGAGTAACCTAACATTTTTATCCATTAGATAAAGATTAAACCTCAATTTGTTTCTCGAAAAATATTGAAACCCAAACTATCATTGACTAGATACTCCCAATAGTATCTAATCTGCACTAATTCATCAATTACAAAAATTAATGAATTTCTTCACACTCTTCTACCATCTTAAATCAATTAAACTCAATTAATATCCCAAATTTATTAGTGATAGAATTTTATGCGAGGAAATTAATATATGATTATAATATATGTGGGTAACACAAAAATAAATACGTAATCAGATAATCAAAAAAATCGTTTTAAAAGATTTTTTATGCTCTTTAAAGTTTCAAAACGATTTCATAAAGATCTTATAACCAAATAAACAATAATAATATAAAATTATAATAAAAATCAAAAGCTTATAAAGATCTCACCAAAATAACATCGAAAGATTGTAAATTGAATCGCAAGACAGCTTAGATCGGTGAAGGCAAAACACTTAGCGCTTTAACTCAAAAACTTTTCTCACAAATGATCTCACAAGTGATCTCTCCATATAATCTTAGAATAACGATCTTAGAAAGCTCAAGAATTGATAATTCTTGATAAAAGTGATGTATTGATCTGATTTGAAACAAACCCTCTAACGGCTAGTTTCCTCAAGATATGACAATTAAATGCATATATAGACCTTATATATCAATATCATTTAATCCTGGTCCAATTCACTTAAATATGACTTTTAAAATATTCAATTTAATCCCCAAATTATTTTTCAACCTTAAATCATAAAGATAAAAAGTATTTAATGTACCAAATTGATAAACACTTCAAATATGTATATCATATCTATAGGGATAATAAAATAAATGTATTACATCATTAATATATCCAAATCCTTACAATATCTCGCTCAGATATCTCAAAAATGACTAGTTAACAGTTAGTTTTTGAATAGTTTCTCGAAATTCTCAAAATTATAGCAACACAGTCAGTTGACCAATCTCTATCAATCGGTTGACCGATAGATGCAAGATGTATCCAAGCCATTTTTCAAACACTAGTCGGTCGATCGATCCCCCATGGGTCGGTCGATCGATCGATACAGAGAGTTTTCATTTCGACCATCAGTTGACTGATTTCTTCTAATCAGTTGACCAATCGATTCAGAGACTCCACATTTTCCAGCCCATGCCCATCGGTTGACCGATCACTTGTGGAACACCTACTACTCAGTTTATTTCAACTCCAAATTTCGACGTTTTAAACCCTTTAACCGATTTATTTTCTTGGTTAACTTAATTGACACTAATATTCATTTTTAAACATTAATCTTGCTTAGGTTAATTTTTCTTTTTCAATTTCACATTGGAGCAAATATTTGAACAATAATTAGGACTTTAATTAAAACACACATAAATATAAATCATTTTTGTGTTATGTATGATCCTAATCGGGATATATTAAGAGTAAAATAGATTTTAGTTGTTTTCAGCTAATATCTTTAGAATTTTCAATACTCTTTAATGTTCGTCTCTGCATCCTTCACTCTTTAAACTGAAACACTCAATAAACACATTAATTCTAAAAAAAAATCAACATTTAATTGTCCATCAAAATCTCGGGATTAACAGATAAAAAAAAAAAACTGAAAAGAAAAGATTTTTTTAAAATTTAAAGTGTTTTAATTTTGTTTTTATTTTTAGCTTTTGGTTCTAGTTTGTTAGCTTTGATTTCTTTTATTTTCTAAAATCACTGTACACAAAAAATGATTTCTTTTATTTTCTATAATCATCATGCCTAAAAATTAAAGAAATAAAAAATAAAATAAATAATACGGAACAAAAGAAACAGTTAAAAAATAAAAAAGAGAAAACAAGATATATATATAGAGAGAGAGAGAGGAGCAAAAAATAGAAAACAAAATAAAATAATGTGTATATATATATATATTATGTTGTAAAGTATTTTTGTCAATAAAATATGATAAGTATTATTAAAGTGAGCTTCTAAATGTACTTTTTTTTTTTGCTAGTTATACATTACAGAACAAATAAGTAAAAATTATTTAATTAAATTATTATTTTACTCTTGATTTCCTAACACATTTATCCGTTACATTTTTTGTTTTCCCTCATTCTTCCCCTCATTTTTTCTCACTTCTCTGGCGAACCACCATCGCCAGAGACGGCACCGGCATTGGCTATCTTTTCTCCGGCTCATCTTCTAACCCCCTCCCCCCAACAGTACCCCACCACCACTATTTTCTATTACGATAAATTTGTTCTAAAATTATATTTATGTTTGTGTTTCCAGTTCTAAAGGGAACAGAAAATAAAAAACCGGGAAAAGAAACATGCTATTTCCCTGGCTTGGTGCTTCAACTTGCCAAAGATCAAAATATGCTTAAAATCCTGAAATTTTGGTAAATTTGGTATGCAGGAATGGAGCATTTGATTGGGAAGATGGAAGTTCAGGGGAGCTATAACCACCACCCATATCTCCAAACAGACAACTACAACATGACAGGCTGATGCCACTACCACTGTCGCTCAACCCCTCAGAGAAGTTTAAGCTTTCTTCTTCATCGAGCTTCTTCTTAACACGGTTAAATCAAGATTAGACTCAAAACAATCTCGGAATTCAAGTTTTTGGATCAAGCAGTAGATATATAGTTACAGTACTACTAAAAGAAAAATGTTGATATTCACAATGGACTTGGTTTGATATTTTGACATGTCTCTCTCTTTCTTCTTGTCTCGGATTTCGATTATATACATATCTCTACATATATATGTCAGGTGTGTGCGTCGTTTGTTTTAAGCTGAAATCTTTATGCCATGTTTGGCTAGTGTTTCTGTTCCCAGAAGACTGGTTAAAAAAACAGAAATACTAAACAAACACCACCTTAGTTTTCAGCTGCCAGAGGCTAGACGGCGTGCTGCACGTTCCAGGCTGATTTCATGTCGAACTAACCCGTGCCAAGGCTCATCAGAACCACTGCCGGAAAACCCAAGCTTTTTGATCTGGTTACGCAAGACCTCCAAGTTGACTAAGGGGATGGTTGTTGGCCTCCCATGAGCACACTGGCGAAATAAACATGTTTATCGATATTAATTAGGTTTCTGTTCTTACTGTTTCTATTCTCAAAAAAATTGGAACAGAAACTGAAATTTGGGAACAATTGCAATCTGTTCTGTTCCCAGAAAAATTGTTCTTAAAATCTGAGAAAAGAACAGAAACATTTCTTTTTATTCCTAAATTAATGTTAAGTTCCCGAATTTTTGAAATACAACCACTTTGTTTCCAATAACATACTTGGAAACACAATGACGTCTGCTTTAGCTCTTTGACGATGAGAGAACATTCAGAAGGAAACAATTTGTCACCAAACATGATTGCACCTACATCATTTTTTTTGGTGAAACAGAAAATTTAAATTAAATAATTGACCATTCATTAATCAAAAAGGGTAAAGGAAATTGTACCTCTGCATGCTTTGACATTAAGAACACGAAGAACGGATGGAGGTATTGTTGATGATCCATCTGTATCAGCAAGCTACAGAATGGAAAACAAAATGCAGACAATATATATATATATATATATATATATATATATGAGAATTTCTTTTCTTTTAAAAGAAGAATGAAATTTAGCGCAATTTAATAATTGGATAAATTCTTACCTGTTGAAGATATTCAAGGAGATCGACGTCAGTCAAATTGACACCCAAAATACACGGTACCTGGTATCAAAATGTTCATATTTTTGTAAAGGAAATGACTTATAATATGCAATTGGAAGAACAACAGCAGCTAAAGACTCTTTATTACCCCAAGGAGTGTGACGGCAGTCGGCCGCTTTTGTAGAAGATCAAAATTCCTGCATTTATAAAACATAATCCCTAAAAATGTGTTTTTTTTTAAAAAAAAAAATATATCGAAATTATTTCAGTAGTTTAAAATTTAAAAAGTCATTAGAGTCTCTTTTCTATATTCTTGTAAAAAGAAAGAGGAATTTACTTTTCGAAGGACTTTGAACCCTGAGCATGAATATTGCAGATCCAGCCCCAATTCAGGACTTGTTTAGAATAGTTGTGCAATAACTGATGCCCGATTTCAGGTAGGACCTGTTAAATGTTTGAAAACACAAATACACACACACACACACACAAAAAAAAAAAAAAAAAAAAAAAAAAAAAAAGATAAAAAATAAGAACACTGAGTGATGAATGCAAATTTATTAGATCATAGGAAAAACTATTGTTGCTTGGCATATACCAACTCTTGCTCGGCATCCAGATGGCTAATCTTCTTCATTTCTCCAGAAAGAACCTAAAAATTTAACTAGACTTGCTAAGCCAAAGATGACAAGATATAATCAAGAATTTTTTAAAGGAAAATTTATTATATTGTCCTTAAAATAAATCACTTATTTTTTATCCCCATTTTTATTTTCTTTTGGTTTTAATCATTCAAATGAGATTTTAGTCCTTCGATTAATATCAACTAAATTGAAACCATGTAGTTGATATTATTTTTTATCCCAATTTTCTTTTTCTTTTATCTTTTAGTCCTTCAAATAACTTTTCACTTTTCAATCTTCAGGTTAATCTCAACTAACGTTGAATTTGTGTTTGACATCAAAGTTAAAGAACTAAAATATTGGTAAGGATAAAAAAATAAATTGGTCTAAAAATAGGAGAAAAATTAAAAAAACAAATATCAGATTTATTTAACCTTTTGACGCAGTTCTTCCAATCGGATCCTTTCATCCGCAGCATGCTGCAAAAAGCAGCCGTAGTGAAGTCAGATCAGCCAAATCCTAGGTGAATTGAAAAGGGGAAAAAAAGGCAGTTACCTGGTCAATAATGGCTAGTGTTCCTCCACCCACAATGGGGATGAATTTCCGATCAACTTGTAGAAGAACTTTGGCATCCTGCAGACACTTCTTGGTGATGTATTTAGGAATTAAGTAATCATCAGCAAGGTGCAAGATACCAGAGGAGATGTCTAGTATTGTTTCTTGATTATGCAATTTCTCCCCATTCTGCAAAAACAAAGGAAGAAACTTATAATTGCTAAGATCATAAGGTACTAATTTCTATCACCGAAGAACTATTGATGGTATGATACAATTTGGGAATGAATACTCAACTGTATTCTGTGGAGGGATGTTTCGCCATTTTACACCGTAGTCTAATGAATCTTGAGTTTCCCTTGGTGTGAATTCTGAAAAAAGCGAGAGCATGGGGTGAGGGTAGATGCCGCTTACTGGAAAAGATGAACATAGAAATAGGCAGCCATATGTATAAATAAATCGTAACTTCATGGATTTAGGGCGAGGGAGGTAAATTTTTATGCCAACGCTTTGTTGTGTTTCTAGTAAAATTGACATACAATGTTTTTTGTAGTTTTATTTTTAATTCTAGAAATAAAATAGATCACAAACATAAACAAGATTTAATAATAAATCTCTGAGAATAACTTATTTGTAGTTATGATATTCTATAGTTATTGTTTGTGATTTTTGAACTGTAAATAGTTTCTAATCTCTTCTCCGATCTTTAGGAGCTTTTTCCAATGCCAAGAACATATTTTGGTGGCTTCACCTCCCACAGACTCCTTCCTTTTTAAATATTGCTTTTAACCCATTTCTCCCCCAACACATTGATCATTATCGGTGCATAAGTTCCATATATGTTTTATCATAAGAACTTTGTTCTACTTCACAATGCTTCTAATGCCAAGCTATTAGCCCCTAACAAGGCTGGAGGACCAGTTGGCACAGACATGGTGCACTTTGCTACTGGACGTGGTGTAGGCGGCACAAATGAAGGCGTAAGCAACAAAGGCACCAACCTGGTGCAACTAGGTGGACAGTGTTGCGGCAAAATACCAGCGGGTGTTGGGCGATCCTAGGCGCAATGCTAAAATCGGTGCTATGTGGGTGCATGGCAATAAGCAAGACCTTGGCACACGGCAAAGGCAAAAAGGCCAAGAAGCGACAACATGCGTTGGAGGAATAGGGAAGCGTTGGACCAAACTGTTGGGTACGTGAGGCAAAATGGTGCGCCGTTGGGCAAAGTGGACGCACGTTGGCAAAGGATGCCGGAAGTGGGTTTTATGGGGAGTCATGGAACCAACGAAAGACCTTTGCTACGGTACCAAGGCAAAATGGCGCAACGTAGGCGCAACGCTATGTTGTGGGCAGAGTCATGTGCAGGACATGACGCATTGTTGGGCAGCGGTGCATTCTGGTGCTGAAAATGCATAAGGATGTAGGCAGTCGTTGGGTGCAACGACGCAACAGATGCAATGGAACGACAGAATTGTGCTGGCCAACTGGGGCTTAGCTGATGAACGGATTTCAGTTAAGGGAAACAATTTGGTGGCATGTGCTAGTCATGCGGATAAGTTATGGAGTAGTTTTGGTGGCTAGACACGAAACTTCCCATGCAAACTACTGTGCCAAGTGTCCAGATTTTGTAGGACAATTTTGCCTAGCAGTTAGGGGCTGTTAACTGCTGTTTTTGTCTATAAATGCTGTAATTTACGGATTTGTTGGGTAGAGTAGTGAGTTATGATGTTCCTGCCACCATTAGGCCAGAATTCTGTATGTGCGTTTCCTTGTTTTGACTAAGTAATAAAACGAGGTTGGCTGCAGCTGTAAATGTTGTGTTTTATACTGTTTTCTGGGACGTGCGAATGCGTCTGGGTGGGTATGACAGTGGGTTGTCCGGGAACCATATGAGCAACTGACTAGTTGTCGGTGCAACTAGGCCATTACTCAGTTAAAAAATTCGTGGTGAAAATTCGACTATGTGACAATGGGTATTAGAGCAGGGCTACGAGTGGTCTCCACATCGGCGTACAAACGTCCCACATCGTTGGAGGAACAGTGAGTCGTTGGACCAAATTGTTGGGAGTGCGTTGACACTACGTTGTTGGAGGACAACGGACAGACCGGGAGGGGTCTCAAATCAGCTAGGTGATGCTAATTTGCAAACGGTTGTCTTACATCGTTGGAGGAACCGGGAAGCGTTAGATCAAGTCATTGGACGCACGTTGAAACTACGTTGTCGGTGGACAACAATCGGACCAGGTGCGTCTGAAATCAGGTATGCGGTGAGCCGGTGATGCCTGATTGGGACATAGGATTCCAAAAAACATCCTATGCTCCGTGCCGAAATATAACCAGAGGCAGCTGGTTATTGTGGGATTTCCAAACGAGGTTTGCTATGGTAGCAAACGGACTGGTGGTCAATCCAGTCACGGAGGGTGTTCTATGGCCAACACGTTGCAATGGGTTGCAATGGACTTGTGGAAATACTGCGGGCAGAATGAGGAGACTGTGGCAGTATCATCGGCATAGGTGTATGCCAAATTTGGTTGTTGTGGTAGCAACGGGCAGGTGATCAGTCCGGTCATGGAAGGCGTTCTGTGGCGAACAAGTTGCAGAGAGGTGCAACGGACATAAGACAAGTCGGCGGGAAGATTGAGAAGATTGTGGCAGACGCAATTGATAAACACGTTGTAATGAGTTACAACGGACCGGTGGAAGTCTACGGGCAGATTAAGGAGACTGTGGCAGATGAAATTGACAAACACGTTGCAATGAGTTGCAACAAATTGACAAAAGGCTGCTGGTAGATTGAGAAGACTGTGGCAGTAACGTTGGCATAGGTGTATGCCAAATCCAATGGATCGAGCTGGGGATGATCTGACAAGGACGTCGGATTCTTCTGGTAGGGGTGGTTTGTTAGCCCCTAACAAGGCTGGAGGACCAGTTGGCTCAGACATGGTGCACTTTGCTACTGGACATGGTGCGGGCGGCACAAATGAAGGTGTTGGCAACAAATGCACCAACCTGGTCCAACTAGGTGGACAACATTGCCGCACAACACCAGCGGGTGTTGGGCGTTGTGTTGGGCGATCCTAGGCGCAATGCTAGGATCGGTGCTGTGGGTGCATGACAATGAGCAAGACCTTGGCACGCGGCCAAGGCAACGAGGGCCAAGAAGCGGCAACATGCATTGGAGGAACGGGGAGGCATTGGACCAAGCTGTTGGGTACGCGGGGCAAAAAAGTGCGCCATTGGGTAACATGGACGCAAGTTGACAGCGTTGGCAGCGGATACCGGAAGTGGATTTCATGGGGAATCATGGAACCAACGGAAACCCTTGGTGCGGTGCCAAGGCAAAACGGCGTAGCGCTACGTTGTGGGCAGAGTCATGTGCAGGACATGACGCACCGTTGGACGGCGGTGCATTTGGTGCTAAAAATGCATACGAACGTAGGCAATCGTTGGGCGCAACGACGCAACAAATGCAACGGAACGGCAGGATTGTGTTGGGCAGCTAGGGCTTAGCTAATGGGCAGATTTCAGTTAAGGGAAGCAGTTTGGTGGCATGTGCTGGTCATGTGGATCAATTATGGAGTAGTGTTGGTGGCGGACACAAAACTGCCCATGCAAACTGCTGTGCCAAGTGTCCAGATTCTGTGGGACAGTTTTGCCTAGCAGTTAGGGGCTGTTAACTGTTGTTTTTGTCTAAAAATGCTGTAATTTTCGGATTTGTTGGGTAGCGCAGTGAGTTATGATGTTTCTGCCATCCTTAGACCAGAATTTTGTATATACGTTTCTTTGTTTTGACTGAGTAATAAAACGAGATTAGTTGCAGGTGTAAACGTTGTGTTTTATACTGTTTTCTGGGACGTGCGAGTGCGTCTGGGTGGGTATGACAGTGGGCTGTCCGGGAACCATATGAGCGGCTGACTAGTTGTCGGTGCAACTAGGCCATCACTCGGTTAGAAAATTCGTGGTGAAAATTCAACCGTGTGACACAAGCTCTCCTTTATAAAAAGGTTTGCACACGTTACTCCAAGCAATTTTATTTTCACTAATCACTGGATTTCATATCCGCCCCAGACCAAAACAATTGCCTCAGCATCTGATCAAGCTTATGCAACACTTTCTTAGGAAGTACTAGATGGCTGGCCCAAAACATTTGAGTACTAGTAAGAACATATCTAATGTGCTGAAGTCTACCATCCCAAGATAAATACCTATTCCTCCAAGATTTAATTCTGCCTTCTACCTTCTCTAGAAGGGGTTTGCAATCTTCAAAGGTAAGGTTGGTAAACAGCAAAGGCACACCCAAATATCTCATGGGGAGTTGATCTTCAGAGAAAGCACAAACATTTTTCAGAAAATGTCACTTTTATGTTGATTTGCTTCAAGACTAGACAACTTCGAGAACATATTCAGTGCCTCAAGAAGAGTCCTCAAAGAATCCACATCTCCATGACAACGCAACAAAAGGTCACCAGCAAAAGATAACTGAGCCAATTTAATCTTCCCACATCTCCAATGGCATTTGAACTGAGGATTGGACTTGATTGATTTTTGAATGAAAGTAGTGAGAATTTCCACAGCCATGACACATAGATATGTAGACATGGGATCCCCTGCCTTAGCCCTCTACCACTAGCAAAAAACCATTTAACTCTTCATTTACGTAAATAGAGAATCTGGGCGTAGTGAGCAAACATCAGTCCATTTGATAAACTGAGTAGGGAAGCCCAAATCACGCACAATAGCAATCACAAAATCCCAATCAACTGTATCAACAATGTTAAGGGCACAAAAGAGCCGAGGGGTATTTTAGTAAATGTGTTCGAGGGCGTCACACATATAGATCGAAAGAGTTTGAGAAAGGGAAAGGGAACAGCAGTCAACTCGTCTAAGGGAGAGAGAGTTAAGTCACACAGTCGCCGGACTAACTGCGTGACCTCAAACTAGCTTTAAGTCTTTTGCTTGATTGTAAAAATGGCTTGTTGTACTTGTCCTTCAAAGGACCCTTCAAGCATCTATATATATTATGTTTTTGTAAATGTCAAACTAATTATGTCATCAATTTTCATTAATAACGTAATTAAGAAACTTTTCAAATTTAGCCTAGTCCGAGGTACGGTCGATCCAACCGATTGGCAGTTCTCCATTATGTGCAAGTAGGCAGGGGCGAGTGGTCGGCACATTCCAGGGAGCACAATGTTTCATCCTTCATTGCACAATCTCCCTAGAATCCCGCTATTATTAGATCTTTACTGCGGCCCCGCTATCTAAGAGGCTCAACTGTCTAGCAATCTGCTTGCGGATTGGACTTCATACGGTTTAGAGGAGCATGTGCAGAGATTTACTCTCACACAGCTTATGAACTAAGTAATTATACATATTAGTTAGCTTAACAAATAAATTGATTTGGCTATAATGATTCTGATGGATAAGCCTGGCAAGTCGCGGAACAGCGTCAACGGATGTTTCAATACCTATACAGATGAAGATGCCAATAGAACTAGTGAGCAATAGCTATGGAAAAACTTCGGCACTGGTGGGTGTGCAAGCAGCTCCAATGCCAGAATTGGGGAGATTGGTAGCGAAGCTGTCGGCACCAGCAAGGTTGCCGTCACCGGCGGCGTCGACAGTGGCAGCTATACTTGGTACCCGTGCGGCGGAGGTTGTGTTATGGCTTGAGTAGATACCGAGGATGACGCACCGTGCCACCGTAATTATTTCTTTTCCCTTAATTGAGGAATTTATTAGGGAGTTACCTTTTTCGCCACTTTCCTTAATTGAGACACTGAATATGTTAATCATCTTACTGGTCCCTATCTTTTGATACCTTCTGCATTAAGCTTCCTCAAATTAACTTTGAGGGACAGATAGCAATGCCCCTATAGAATGGTAATTTCTCATTAACTACAGATCCAAGAGAATAATATCTCCAAATTTCTGTTTGGAATACAAGTCTGATTTGAACTCACTGGAGAAGGAAGAATCTGTTAGAACTCTTTCAGCATTTGTTTGATGAACTGAACTAATAGACTAAGAAATTGATAGATGAAAGGAAACGGTATTGAAATCACTCAATCAATTGAATGAAGAATACAGAAAAAACAGAAATGGAAGCTAGGAATTCGAGAGCCTAATCTCTCCCTTTTGATCTCAGAATTTCGGTACCTTTCCTATCCCTCCTCAATGCTATTTATAGCTGAAACATGATCTCAATCTTAAGCTCACAGCTAACAAACTCTACTAACCAACAATCTAACAAACTCAACCAACTTCCAACTAATCTAACTAACTCCCTAATAACAGAAATAAGAAGCTTCCCCTGCAACTAATCTTTTATCCCATTGCATTTTTAATCAATGGTCTATCAATACCACCTCCTCGGAATCTCACCTTGTCCTCAAGGTGAAAGGTAGGTAATTGAGTGATATAAAAAAACTCAAATCTAAAATCTATTGAAGGAAATATCGCTTCAACCATCTTCGGAAGGACATTCACCAGTGCCTTCTTTTGACCTCCATCACGCTTCTATTCTGATTCACAAGTTCCAGTAAAGCAATAAAAACTTCTTCAAATATAGAGAAGGCTTGCTTGAGAAAAGAAATTAAAAGTTTGGCCAGTGATCCAAAATTCTCATGCGTATCGATCGGAAAGCAACAATATGCAGGTAACAACTCCCAACAACTGTGAGCATAGGCCTGTAGCTGTCGATTCTTGCACACAGGTTCAGAAAAAAATTTCTTCTCACATCGGTAGCTGAATCTTTTCTCGCAGCGATTATGATAATCATCGTCAATGTATCGCCGATAGCCGGACGGCTTCTGTAAGACCTCAATTGTAGCATGTGCGTCATTTCAGTGGTATTTTAGAGTAATTGTGAAAATTCGGGGTGAAATTGGGACAATTAAAAATTCAAATAAAAAGTCTTGGGGTCAAATTGAAAATATGGAAACAAGTAAATCCCAAATTAGAAAGGTAAATTGACATTTGACTTAAAATTAAAACTTTTAGGGGTGCAACTGCAATTTAAGGGAAAAATCTTAAAAGTGTACCTAAACTAAAATGAAGCTTTTAAGGACTTAAGGGGAGGAGAGTGTAAATTTTATTTTATTTTTATATATATATGTGCACAAACACCCGGCACACCGACGGCAACCCACCGGCCAAGGAGCGACGATCGAGGGGCAACGTGGCAGGCTCAAATCGGTTTAAAACCACTAGTTTCATGCGTTAAATCACCCTCTTCGTGTGCTGAGGTGAGAAATCAGGGAAGAAGGAAAAGGGAAATTTGAAAAAAATCTAGATAGAGAGAGAGAGAGAGAGAAGGAAAATGTCGAGCCTCCGTGATCGACGTGCCGCCGGCGAGAAGGCAGAGCGTGTGTCCCGTGGCTGCCTGGGTATGTTCCTGTGGCCACTACTGTGAGAACGATCGAGTGGAATTCCCGGTGGTTTGCTCGGCGGCCGTGGGAAGGGGGGGAGTTCGTCAACGTGGTGACCGACCGTCGTTCGGTTCCATCGTTCGGTAAGTCCGTATGAGTATTCTGTTTCTATTTTTCTATCCGGTAGGTGATCGGCCATTGGTTGCCGGTCGACGGAGGTTAAGGGGGCAGGGGATGCACGGGTCATTAGGTGGGTAGACATGTAGGGTCGGCGGCGGCACTGTTGGGTCGCCGGCGGAGTGTGTGTGTGCATGAGGGGACTGTGTGTGCGTGTCTGTTCAGATCGCCGGCGACAGCTGTAGACGATAGCAGTGGCCGGAGCTGCTGCGACGTCATGTTGACGAAACTGTGTGTGTGTGTGTGTGCATGCCGGTGGTTTGGCCGTTTGCCGTTGGTGTAGGGGCTTCGGGTGTGTGGGCCGTCCACTGTTCGTGGGTGGTGAGTCACCGGCGAAGGAGGCTGGTGAGGAAGGGACGGTGTCGTCGGCGAAGGGAACGGGAGGATCCATGAACAAGAAACAAAAAGAACGAAGAAGAAGAGAGAAGGAAAAAAAAAAAAAACTAATTACACAAACAACCCAACAGAAAAATCAAAAACCCAATTAGGGACCGGTGAGTGATTCGGAATAAATAATGACTTCGTGGATTAATATTTTAAAACATTAATTATTATTCCCATCTAGTTAAATTGTTAGCATTAAATTTTATACTCGTTACGATAATTTCGTAGCCACTAATCTTAGTAATATCATACAATTAATATGAATACAGGAAATGGGTATAGATAACAATTTGGTATAATTAACTCGGGGAATGAGGAATATGGAAATAATGGTCTGCATTGTATGTTAGGTTATTTTAAAGTATTAATTTAGACCCTATCATTACTAGGTTCGCAAACGCCAACATCCCGGTAGGCTTTGGACAGTGCAGTTACGGTAGCACAAGAAGAGAGGTGAGTGTACTGTTTTCTTACCAAACTATTTTTCTATGTATATACATGATGAAATATGTGTTTGCTTAAATTGTATGAATTTATAAATGATATGGATCAAGTAGGATTTGGGTGAGTTGGTAAACTGGGTTTTTAGGAGATTTCGACGGTTTCCAATATGAAATTGAAAATGAATTTTTGTTGAAATTGGTAAAATCAGACGGTGTTTTTAAAAGGAAATAGAAAACATCTGTTTTCCTAAAAATGTCTGGTTTTCAAAAGGAAAATAAAGGGTGGAAAAGTAGTTTTGAAAGAATCAGATGTTTTCTCTAAAAAGAAAAGTATGAAATATGCTTTTGGACTTAAAAAGTTGGTTTTGGGGAAAAGAGATAGATGTGGTGATTTGACGATATTTATTGAGCTGTGATTTGATGATGTTGTAGTTGATTTGACGATGCCCTAGTATTTATCTGTTTTGGTAGAGTAAGATTATCCGCTTCGGCGGAGTGATGTTTATCTGCTTCGGCAGAGTGATGTTAGACGTTTATACTGCGCAGTGATTATCCGCTTCGGCGGAGTGATGGGTGTTCGTAGGAAGGCATATCCTTCGGATGGTACGGTACCGTTGCAAACTCCCGATCGTGAGGTTAAAACGATCACTAGGACTGGCCAGTGTGTGTGTGTTGGAGGTGTGTGTTTGAGATTGGTGCTTAAGATATGGTGTTTCACATATAATGGTTGATTTGATATTATTTATTATGATGATTGGTAGGATTTTATACTAGATGGAACTTATCTATATTGCTTTATTGTCATTACTTATATACTTATGCTTGATCCATACTAGATTATGGAAATATTTAGAAAGTATTAATATTCTTGAAATGTTTTACTAAGAAGGCAGTACACTCGCAGGTACAACAGCTAGGAGTCGGTCCCCTACTGGCACTAGGTAGAGCTATGCGATGAAGTCATGTGGACGATTGAAAGAAGCTGTCAAAGGCGAACCTAAGAAGGTTCATGGATAAATACTTTTAGTTAGGAGAACTTCGGGCCGGGTGCGCCCCCATAATAGATGTATGTAGTATACAGTGGGTGTATATTGTCATTTACTATTAGGTTATTTGGGATTTTGATGATGTCATGTTGTAATCACGCCAGCCCCGGGATGATGGATGTCCGGGACGGGTTGTGACAGCTTCCATGTCACCGAGATCTCCTTCGGTAGCGTCTTCTTCAGATCTGGTCCTGTGCTAATGTTGGTCGCCGTCGATGGTGGAGCGAAATCGTTCGGTGCTTGCGTTGTCGTGCGAATGGTAGTCGCCATTGGTCGCGGTGCGAAATCGATCGAATCTCGTGTCGTCGTCTTTGTCTCCGGTTGCGTCTTCCTTTGATCTGGTCCGGCGTGCACAGTGGTCATCGTCGACGGCGATTTGAATGTATTCTCCGTTCTATTCGTCATCGCGAAATTCGTTGTGTACCTAGGAATTGAATCAGTTGAAATCTCACAAAGCGACCCTCCATGCTCGATTAACATTTGTGCAGAAAACCCATCTTGAACACCTTCCGGGTATGAAACCTTTAGCTCATTTTCCTTCTTCTCCTCCCTTTGTGATGAAGAACATGCTTCATCCCTTTGCACCAGTAGATCCAACTTCTACATCATAAGTGCAATTGTTTTCTCCAAACCTCCAATTTTCTGAACTTCATTACGAACGGACTGCCATTCTTTTTGAATAAGCTCCATCTTCTCTTCCAATGCCTCGATCCTTTTTTCTTCCATTTTATCCCAGAAAATTTACTGCCCTGATACCAACTTGTTAGAACTCTTTCAGCATTTGTTTGATGAACTGAACTAATAGACTAAGAAATTGATAGATGAAAGGAAACGGTATTGAAATCACTCAATCAATTGAATGAAGAATACAGAAAAAACAGAAATGGAAGCTAGGAATTCGAGAGCCTAGTCTCTCCCTTTTGATCTCAGAATTTCGGTACCTTTCCTATCCCTCTTCAATGCTATTTATAGCTGAAACATGATCTCAATCTTAAGCTCACAGCTAACAAACTCTACTAACCAACAACCTAATAAACTCAACCAACTTCCAACTAATCTAACTAACTCCCTAATAACAGAAATAAGAAGCTTCCCCTGCAACTAATCTTTCATCCCATTGCATTTTTAATCAATGGTCTATCAGAATCATTATCAGTCTGTTTGCAACAAGCTTGGAGATAGCTTTGTAGACCAAATTGCAGCATGATATAGACTTGTCCCATACTGGATTCACAATATCTTCAAACCCATCTTTATTTGCCCAGTAATTGAAGGGAAACACCTTTTTCTACCAGTAGAAATCTTAATCAGCATAGGATAATGGTCAGAAATAGGAGTAAGAAGTTTGCTTGAGCATCCTTAAAAACAGAGTTCCATTTCTCATTAACCATCGCCATGTCAATCTTCCACCATAAAATATCCTCTCCTTGCCTTTTATTTGACTAAGTAAAAAAATGTCCTGGGAATCTAAGGTCATGTAACTCAACAGATTGAATGCAATTATCAAAAGTAGGAATGCTTGTATTCCAGTTTGTACCACTAGTCTCCTCCATATTTCTAGTAGCATTAGAGTCCACTACAACCAACCAAGGAATATCCTTCACACTCTGGGCCTTAGATGTCAGATTATCCCATAGAAGCTTTTTAGAGTCTGCATCATTGGAACCACAAATCACAAACAACCAAAAACAGTCTTTAGTATCCAGGTTAGAAATATGGCAATGAATGTAGTGATTAGTTTGGGGAAATTGGTCAATATGAATTTTTTGGTCATTCCAACCTACCCAATCCTCCCCAGATGGAGAATTGTCAAACCACTTCCATTTAGGAAATATCACATTCTTTACCTTCTCTTTATTTACATCCTTTACCCTAGTTTCCACAATACCCGTAATATCAAAATTGTTTCTTTGGATAAAACTCAAAATTTCTCTTTGTTTACTGGGGTGATTCAATCCCCTTAAATTCCATGCTTCAAGATTCATTTAAAACCATTGGATTTTGGAGGAGTATTTCTCTGTGTTCCTCCTTTGGCCTTATGTTGCTTCTTCTTTTTGTCATTTTTCAATTTGGCACTGCTAATTTCCTCATTCTCCAGTTGTTTGGAGAAACAATATCACTGGGAATTATTGTAACTGTCCACATTTTGCATATGAGTTATAATTTCATCACCATTACCCTGGTTGATATCTTGAAGCGTTGATATTTTCTCCTCATCAATTAGAATATGCTCTGTAATTCTCCATCTTTGCACCCTTCTGAACATTATGTTGATCTATAATCTCAGCTTTATTATCTGTCACAGTGCCAAAGGGTTCACCAGTGTCAACTGTATGCACCTTTGATTTTATCTCCCTGTCTTCCTGAATCATTTTCCCCTTCCTCTTGCCAGCTTTGATTTTGCATACCTCCTTTAACTGAGTAGGATTAGGATGCTGGAGTTTGCTTTTGTTGAATCCCACAGCGCTTGTGTTACCTGATCCTGAGCTATATATAAACCCTAGGGCAATCCTCATCTTACAAGGCATCTTTTGAGAGTGAGTTAGGTCAATTGGATTTCTACAGCATTCACTGTCCGAGTGTCCAAATACCTATTCAGTGACTGCATCTTCTTGGTTTCTGCTGCTATTCAACATCAATTTCCACCACAACTTCATTCTCAGTTTCTCCATTAGAGATACCTAGTTCAAAACTTTTCTTTAATTCATTTTCAGCATCCACCTCAACACACATACTAGCAAAACTTATTCTCTTCCCCCGAGCTGTAACCTGATCTGTAAATAATGGTTTACCAATGGCACTCACTACATAGCTCAAACCATTCCAATATTCAAGAGGAGTGTCATATTGTTTTTTGATCCATAAAGGAATTAACGAATGTCTAGCTTTTGTAAGATTTAAACCAAGTTTTCAATTCATCAATATCAACTGTTTAACAGCGATAGCCATGGACCAGATTCCATGACAGAAAATCTAGCTAATTCCGATTCAAACTTGAAGAAGTAAAAACCAGAATTATCGTAAAGAACTTCAACTAAACCATAAGTGTCCCATACCTTGTGCGCAATGTTGCCACTCACTTTGAATGGTAACTGTTTTTCAGTGGAATATTCAACCAAAGTGTTTTTCCAATCCTCAGCACCAAAAGTTGCAATTTCCTTTGGAGGTCTAACAATAACTTTGCCTTCCAAAACTTGTGGAGGAAAGTACTGCAGATCCATAGGCTTATTTCTATCCTCCAATTACTTTATAACTACTCCGCTCCAGCTCATATTGATTGCGGTAACTGGTTCAACAGTTTTTTCCTTCATGTTTGTAACTTTATGCAATTCCTTCTGTGCAGCAATAGCCTCCATTATTAATGCTGAGCCCGTCAGTTCTTTAGCATCAATTATGCGGTTCTGATTTGCTAAATCCAAGTTGAGTTCCACCTTCTTCTCCAATGTCGAAGATTCCTGCACTACTGAATCAAATGATTACATTGCATGAGCCACCTCCCATTGTGGACCAACGAAGTCCTTTGAAAAACTCCCTTCACCGGAATTCGATTGATCGTTGTACTCCATCCATCAGCAAAAGGCAAAAAGAGAACGAGCAGTGAGCGCAAGATCTTGTGCAAGGTGCATGGCAAATGCGTAGAAATCTTCATGGACGCTATTATGCACTTGAAGATCTATGTAATTCCCTCAGAAAACTAACCAGAATTTGTTATAACTGCCCAGCGCGTGATAGAAACTCTTATCATATCATGCGCTGAGAGCTTTTGTAAGAATAGTTTCTTATTTCATGTCATCATATAGTGGTCAGTAGTCGAGGGAGATAGAGAACAACCCATGCTTTCCCTTAAGAGTTTTAATTACATTTTCTCTTTCCACATAATATTAATTTAATATAGTAACATTTAATGGTTGGTCCAATTGACACATTTATAATTAAACTAAATTGACATAGAAATATCTGACTACAACTTATGAGCTCTTTGAGAGGCAAAAAGCAAGCAAAAAGTTTGCTTATCCAAAATAAACAGTTACCTTCAACTGAATCCACATTGAAAATGTCAAGGCGGTCCTCTTCTTGCATTTCGCCATTGTCAATCTCAATAGCATCAGGTGTTTTCTCCACGTGTGGCCTGGAGCTAAGAACACCGAGAGCAGAGTAAGCAGAGTGTAGAACATAAGGTAAAGCTAAAATTTCAAGTTGGAGACAGTTAGATACATATTGATCATGGTGATACCTGTTAGAGAACATTGAATTGTCCAAACAAGGCAGCTTTAAGGGTACATTAGGTGTATCAGGCGACGGCTGTGGATGTTTCAGAACACTAGTTCCTGCAAAACAGAGAGTTATATGGTTAGCCTTGCATTTTATCTCGAATGACAAATTCATATTCCCAACTTGATTGAAAGAAATACCTCTTGAATTAAGACAATCATGGCCTTTATGGGACTGGGTTGTTCTATATGTAGTAGTTGAACAATTACTTGGAGGAAAGAACCTCTTTTTGCCCCTGTAGAAGGGTGGAGCTGAATGGCTCCTTGTTCTTTCACAATCATATCCTTTTTCTTGATACCTCCTCTGAATCTTTTGTCTTTCATCCTTGTCAAAATAACTCGGTTGAGGAATATGGTGCGAGGGTGATGGCCAAAAATATTTTGCATCTTTATCCCATTCATCAGTAAATGGATCAGAGCATTTCAAAACGAAATCATCATCTAGATTGTTTTGTTGAAAATCATAACCATCTTCTCCAAAACCAGAGTAACGATTCCTACAGCTTGACAACGAGCAGCTTTCTGTGGTAGAATTATTTCGCATGTTACCAAACCTGAAATTGCAGTCCTCTACTCCATCCACAAGATAATCATGTGTATCACTTCTGTTATATTTCAAGTGACTGAGATTATAATCATCATCAGTTAAACTTTCATTCCAAAATTCGGAAAATTCGGTCCTGATTAAGGGAGCTGAAGTCATGGGAGAGCATTCAGGAATGAAAGACAAATGACTCGAATCAGAGTCTGGTGGAAAAAACTCCATTGAATCTACATGCGTGTCAAATCGAGTCGTCAGCTTAGGAGAGGACCAATCATGTGCCGTGTTGTCCTGCCATACAGTCATGGATTCTATGACTTGGTTACTGTTATCGACTTCTCCTTCACCAATCCTCTCATCATGGTCACGCCTTTTCCGTTTGGTTCTGAATCCATCACTTCTAAACTCAAATCCTTCATCACCATGTGGTTGGATTCTATGGGAGCAAATTTGCAGAACAGGCTTTTCAAAGTCTTGACGAACCATCTTCATATTATCACCAGTTTCAACCCAATTGGCAGGCAATAAACCTTCTTCTAATTTTCTACTCATGTCTGTATCAGCTGTAGGAGATGCATCCACCTCCCATTTTGAATCTAAAATATGGTCCATTTGCCTTTTTGGTTTACCTTTATCCAAGAATTTATGCCCCATGAAAATATCATCAGTAGAGAGAACTTTCCTTTCAGGTGTCCATAGATGGAAGCTACTACTTTGTTTCACCATTGCTCTGTCTTGGCTGACAAATCCTTCATAAGATTGAAATGAACTGTCTGCCTGAAAGCCTACCTCAGTTTGGTGTTCCTTAAATTCGAAAGCATCTCCATGAAACTTTTGACATGATCTTTTTTCTTGCAGGGCAGGTATATGGTCATGCTCTTCTGTTAGCATCTTCGACTGGGAAGGAGAAGAGCCAAGAGCCTGCCGGATCTGGCTCCTGCCCTTCTTTTTTTCAATACCATGATTTTTTGGACAATCTAAATTAAAAAAAAAATAGAAATAAGCCCCCCAAAAAAAGATGATGATGAAAAGGAACAAGGAGAAAGAAAGAGAAGACAATCTCACTAATTTGAAGACGGGGGAAACATTTTTTTCTTTAAAAAAAAAAAAAAAAAAAAAAAGGGCAGGGAAGCATTTTTTTCCCCCATTTTTCATGTACAAGCATGCGCTTAATTACCACTAATGAGATCAAATTATTCTGTCTAGGTGATGTTATGGCCTTATAGGTCATTCCAATAACTATATATATCAAGATATAAATTGTCGGAGCAACTAGATATGGATAGTATATTATAATCAACAATGTCAAAGCAGTTACTTAGCATATAAAAACATAGAGGAAAAGAATTGAATAACCTTGATTTGCTACTTCAATATCACTAACTTCCTTCCACATGGCGTTCTTTCGTGACGCATGATCACGATGAGAGAGGGAATCACCTACAAATAAATAAAGACATATCACATGCTAAACAAATGAAACACACATTCATTAATATGAACCTTAGTGATTTTTGTTATTACCAGAAGGTATGTTTTCACTCCAAAAGTGTATGATAGTTTGTCCTATAAAAGTAAGTATAAGATTCAAATCCTGAAAGAAAAAAGGCAATGAAAGATTCAGTGGTTATGACAGGAAAAAGTGTGTATTTATTTCATGAATTGACAGCAAACAAGGACAAATAGACAATGATCATGAATTATAATTTCTTCATGATCTTTAAAAATAAATAAAAAATAAAAAAAGAAGAAACTATAAGCCTACTGTCAATCTGGGTTATTTATCTATATGTAGAAAAAAGTGAACTTTAAATTATCTATGTGACATACTCCACGAAGATATAATCATTAAACAACTTAATATTAGAAAGAACACAATCAAAGTAGATCCAAAAACACAACATCAAACATCATTCTCCAAGATAACTGAGACCTTAGTTCTTTATTTTGCTCAAAATTACACTTGAAACCATGAACAAGCCATAGTCATGTAAGGCAACTATGCAACTTTAAAGCTAAAGAGGCGCCTCCAATTCAGTGCGCAATGACATGGAGTTTCAGGATCTTAATGTACTTTGCAACAAATGAAAATAAACAAAGGGCGGAGACCAGACTCATTTGTTGAAAAATAGTTTTTTAATTAACTCACTAACTAAACACGTTTTAGCTAAATGAAATCCGAAAACACTCCTATATTACATATAGTAATTATAGATCCACCTATGGAGACAAACTTCAGCGAGAAACTACCAAAAAACATTAAGCTACTTACAGAATTTTTTGTCAGGCCAAAAACCTCACAATCAGCAAAAACACGTACCAGAATTCAATGATGAATCTGGGAAAAGTGATACCTTAAATTCAACAGAGGTCTTTGATGGCTCAAAGTTCAAATCATAGAAAGCCCTAGGGCAACTCAAGTTCAAAATGTAGGTTGGGCATGTTTGAGACCGTACTTGGTTCCCGCTTTGCAATTGAAAGTTTTCCTTCCATAAATCTAAACCAACAAAGCCAGCAGCCAATCGGTTCAGCATTCTATGTATCGGCCCTTTGCAAATAAATCTCGAGTTAATGTCTACATATATGGGGGTCAAGGAAAAAAAAGCGTTAAATGAGTAAGCCTCTTAATTCCAGCCCATCCCATAAATCATCTTCATTGTGGAACAATATAGATACAAAAAGGCATGGATACAGACATGTTGAACAGCCTGCAGAATTAAACAAATTTCAGTTAGAGGGGGATAAAAAAAAGAGTGCTCAAATGGAATACAAAGGAAATGACAATCAGTAATTCAGTAGTAACATCGTCTTGAGAAAGAAAAACTATACCTTCACTGAAGAAGCATCACAAGGACAAGAAATGTATCCAGAAAGCTTTAACATATCTTCAGATACATTTAACTCATGCAGAGAACTGGAAGCCTCAATCCCAAAACCATTCACCAAGAGTTGTAGAGGAGAAGAAGAGGGATATGTGCAGAGCAGCTCAACCTCCCTGCATAAAAATATTTTTAAGATATCCATACTTGCAGTAACAGTAAATAAATGAGCATTCTCTTGAAAGGCAATGAATGAACACCTCTCACAGTCAGCAACTTTGAATGAAACCTTCGAGTGCACAAGGGCTATTCTGAGTACACACTTCTTAATTGCATGCAGGACCTTCTGGGGACTTCAAATACAGTATGGAAATTGTAAGCATATCAAGCAGCATAAAGCATTGAAAACAACACTGAAATCAGGTATTAATGAACATTTTTCATTTTAAGTACAATTGAAAGATGAGTGGAACATAAAATAAACCTGGTTTGCATGTGTTTCCTCCTGACTGGTTGGTTGTAAAACAGATCTCGAGCAACAACTGCAAGAAATCAAACACTTCATCTAAGTAGGCAAAACTTCTGCAAGATAGTCATGCATAACCAAGACCCCCAAACTCAGATCTCCACATAATTCGGTTGCAGCTGACATTTGCTCTTCAATTTTTTAAACACAAATGATGTAAAAAAGAATTATGACTATAATCAAACCAGACAAGATTGGTCAACAAATTGTCAAATAAACCAATATAAGGAAAACAAATGGTCAGTCCTTTTTACTTATCAATTTGTGTGAAATCTGTGTGTGTCTTTTCTTCCCTTCCTCACCCGAAAAATTAATTATTGATTAGTTTGTAGTAAAGACCATGCAAGAAGGGCACACCACCTCATCACTTCAAACAACCACTAACTATAAGTGTGTGCTGGAGTTGTAGGAGAAAGGATGAAAAAGAGAGATCCTCCAAGGGGAAAAAGCTTAAACTAGGGAATGCTACAAATCCATGAGAAAGTGTTACCTGTTGTCCCCACGTCTACTCTACCATCATCAATTCCAAGATACAAACATTTGCAACCCTGAGAATAACAAGACAGTCAACAGTGACAATTATGCAACTTATAGAAAGCCATCAAAAGGCTGCCTTTAGAAAGTTATATTGAAAAGTTCAAAGAATTATCCATGCCTTCATGACCTTGCGATATCCATTTGGCCTGCCATGAGATTTAGTAACAACTTCTAGCAAAGATATGTCAGATATAGAGGCCAGTGCTTCTCCTCGAAAGCCAAAGCTTCCGGAAGGTGCATCCATCTCAGCAAATTGGTCGTTTTTTGATGTTGCTGCCAACATGGTAGACATGTGAAATGTCATAAAACACAGTCAAGAAACAAAACCAAACCATTCAGATGAACGACATCTAGATCTCATCTCGCAGATAATGTTTAAGTTAAGCCCAAGCCTGTACTGACTACTTACACTAATTCCTGCAGCCCCTATCTTAAAATAACAAACTCCCTTACATTAACTGGAAATTTTGCTTATGGGATGCTCCTATATACTCGACAATGAAGTTGACTTTCCAAAGTGTACTTCTCCAAACATTACATCAATCTTCTCCATAAACCAGTTCATATACGACCACGATTAATCTTAAAATGCATCAGCTGCTTGTTCCTTAATTAGCAATGGGGACGCAGAAGGTTGTTCAGAAGACAATAGGATACACCAACTCGGATATAGTTCATATAGAAGTCACAGACGCATAGAACACAAAAAGAGAATGTATCCTAAAATTGATCTCTAGAGCAGCCATAACAATTGAGTTCTATCCAATCAATCAACCATTTGAAACAATTTCCAATGGAAGGCATAATGTATCCAATATCAATACATCTAGAGATTGCCTATGTTCATTCTAAGCATCAATATGCCAAGCGAAATGATTCTTCCCAAGGAAAAGAGGAAAGAACAGAAGAAACACTTACTGTGTCTTTCTCCCAACAAAACCAATCCATCTCTACTAATACCACATCCTGCAAGTATAAATGATATAAACGTAAGACCACAAATAAACATAAAAAAGTTTTGAAAAAATTCAAGAAAGGTTAGCACTCACCATTGTCCACTACTTTCACAAAGCCGGTCCCAACACCTACAACAACAGATATCTGACAGTAAAAGAAAATGTTAAAAAAATATTTAGAAGCAGGGTATTCAAAAAGAATATAGATAAAAGTAAAGGCGGCGTGTTGTTCAGAAGAAGCATAATTTCAGTTGGCAGAACATTGTGCCTTACTGTAAATAGTTCCTAATTTGTCTGTTTTTTTCTACAGAGCACACGAAGAGGATTAATCTGCTATTTTTACCCCATAATAAAAATCTGACGATATATGCTTTGAAGCAAGTATATGACATCCAAATGTAATGAAGAGTATAAAGTAACAAAAGATATACATGGGTTATCCAGGTCCAGCACCTGATCTCTATCTGCCTAAAGTGAAGCAGAATTTTAGTTGTTAAAAGGGTATTTCTAACTTTCCTGTATTATTTAGGGTTTGTGTACGGTTTAGGGTTTGCTGTATTATTACTTCGTTTTCTATATAAATAGAGAGATAGGCTACCACAATGGATTAAGCCTTCTCATTCTTTTCATATCACCTTTTCAACTTCATCATGGTATCCAAAGCAGGTTATGGGAGATTAATTCCATAGATCTGTTCAACCCAATTTTTATTTTTATTTTTTTTCTTTTCTTTCTTTCTTTCTCCTACCTACTGTTCATCCGGGAAAAAAAAAAAAAAAAAAAAAATCCCTAAACAAACTGAAACCCTAGCAGCCCTTTCCCACGCCGTCGCCACTGCGACTTGCCGCCGTCGTCCAGGTCGTTCCGACCGTCGTCTCAAAAACAAAATCAAGCCGTACCTTCCTCGCGACCATCATTGCGACCTAGATCTCACTCGCGGTCTACCATCGCCGTCGTCCACGTCACAACCGTCTCCTCTGCGGTCGCCGACCGTCACCGGCGACTCACCGGCCGTCATTTGCTCGCAATCGACCCTCACGGCCTTCTGTTTGCCCGCCGGCCTTTTTTTCGCCTTTGGTTCTGTTCACCCGCCGGCCATCTGGGTCCTGTTTGCAAGTCATGGCATGATAAGATGTGTTGGCAGAAAATGATGAATCCACTGAATCTTTCTCATAGCATGTGATTGTACCCTTCCCAGTGCTCCAAAGACCAGCAAGAGCTCTTAACAGTGAAGTTTTACCACTCCCACTTTGTCCTGTAACAAGCAGACGATCCTTCTCAAATAACTCCTGATTTGAGAGTATTTTGGCCAGATCTGATCAAGTATTGTTCTTGTTCGTGTTGTTGATTTGTTTCCCTTGACATGTTGTTTCGTATTTGTTGTTGTATTGGCGGGAACTAACAACGATGGCTACCCCCCAATCGTTAACAACCCGCAAGTTGAATGAGATCAATCATTTACAATGGTCCAAAGTTGTACAAGTTCTTCCCGATCAAGGGAAACGAGGTGACCGAGGAAGTCGTAGTACTGAATTTCGGGGTGGCCGAGGAAGTCGTTGTCATAATCGACATCGTCGGTGCTCATTTTGTGGCAAGGAAAACCATACCCAAGATACGTGTTGGTACAAAGTTGGTTGTTCTCCTAAATATGTTCACGTGGCAACTAATACTCAAGTTGCTCCCGTTTCTGCATCCAACTCTTCAACTCCCAAGACCATTTCTGATGATGAGTATGTTCAGTTCCTCTAGTTTAAGTCGTCCAAGCAGACATCTACCCCCATTACTTCGCAAGCTCAACGAGGTAACCCTATTGCATGTCTTTCTTTTCATCATTCCACTTCTATACCTTGAATCATAGACTCCGCTGCCACTGATCACATGTCAGGTACATCTTCTCTATTTACGCATATTCAATCATCTACCTTATTGTCCCATGTTACTGTTGTTGATGGTTCCACTGTCCCTATTCGTAGTCTTGGCACTGTGGAACTTTCACAATCTTTCTCTTTATCCTCTTGTTGTATATTTCCTCATTTGCTTTTAATTTGATATCAGTTAGTAAGCTTACTTAACAACTTCAGTGTTCTGTTTGCTTCTTTCCTGATTCTGTTATTATCCAGAATTTGAAAACACAGAAGACGATTGTCGTAGGGCGTGAGAAAAATGGCCTTTATTACTTCCGCAATCACGCTGAGACACATGTTATTCCGCCCACTGCTTGCCCTGCCGTTGCATCTGCCCACCAAATTCATTGTCGCCTAGGTTATCTCTGTCTTGCCAATCTAAAGGTATTTATTCCTAGTCTACGTCATTTGCCTTCCTTAGAATTTTAGTCTTGTCAGTTGGGAAAACATCATCATACTTCATTTACTTCCCCCGTTCAGTTTCGCGCATCGAGTTCTTTCAGTTTAGTTCATTCAGACGTTTGGGGTCCTTCTCGTATTGTCTCTACACTTGGCTTTCGTTATTTTGTCACGTTTGTCGATGATTTCTCTCGGGTTACATGGCTCTATTTAATGAAAGATCGTTTTGAATTGTTTTCCATTTTTTCTGCCTTCTGCGCTGAAATTAAAACTCAATTTAATGTGCCCGTGTGTATATTTCGTAGTGACAATGCTCGAGAATATTTTTCTCAACCCTTTACTTCATTTATGTCATAGTCTGGTATACTACATCAGTCTTCTTGTCCTCACAAACCGCAGCAAAATGGAGTCGCTGAGTGTAAGAATCGACATCTCCTAGAAGTGGCTCGAACTCTAATGTTTGAGATGAATGTTCCCAAACACTTCTGGGCATATGCAATTCTTACAGCTTGTTTTTTTATCAATAGAATGCCGTCTTCTACCCTGAATGGCAAAGTCCCTCATTCTATTCTTTTTCCCCGATCACCTTGGTTTGTTTTACCTCTCCGTATCTTTGGATGTGTCTGTTTTGTCCACCAGTTGACTCCTGGCACAGATAAGTTAGATCCTCGTGCCATAAAATGTGTCTTCCTTGGTTATTCTCGCACACAAAAGGGTTATCAATGTTATAGTCCTTCTTTACGTCGCTCTTTCATCTGTGCAGATGTCACCTTCTTTGAGTCCACCCCTTACTTTTCTGCCCTACCCTCTCGGGATGATCTGGATGTCACCCTTCCTTTCCTAAGTCTCCCAGATCCGACACCATCTCCTTCCGCTCCCGAACCTATCCCGCCTAGTCGTCCTCCACCACCTCTGCAGGTATACTCTCGTCGCCAGAGGGCAGCTTCCGCCATCGCGTCCATCGTCTCTGTGTCTTCAGATTCTTCTCCAATTCATGAATTTGTGTCTAACTTGGACATACTCATTGTTGTTCGGAAGGGTAAGCGCATATGTACTCAACATCCTATTTTTCTAATTTTGTCTCGTATGCACATCTATCTCCTTCATATTTCTCTTTTGTTGTTTCTCTATCATCTATTTCTATTCCTAAGTCTGTCACAGAGGCTCTCTGTCACCCTGGTTGGACGACAGCAATGGAAGAGGAAATACTAACTTTACATCAGAATGGTACTTGGGATCTTGTCTCGCTTCCGCCTGACAAAACAATAGTTGAATGAAAATGGGTGTACACAGTCAAAGTTCATCCAAATGGCACCATTGATCGACTCAAGGCTCATTTAGTTGTCAAAGACTACACTCAGGTATATGGTCTTGATTATTCTGAGACCTTTTCTCCCGTTACCAAACTCGCTTCTGTTCGCTTGTTCATCTCTTTGGCCGTTGCATCAACTTGATATCAAGAATGCATTCTTAAATGGAGATTTAACTGAGAAAGTGTTTATGGAGCAACCTCCTGGGTATGTTGCTCAGGGGAAGTCTAGCTTGGTATGTCGCTTGAAGAAATCCATTTATGGCCTCAAGCAGTCTCCTCAAGCATGGTTTGGGAGATTTAGTGAAGTGGTCACTGAATTTAGTCTTCATCATTGTGGAGTCGATCATTCTGTGTTTTATAGGCACAGTAAAGTCGGGAGAATATTATTGATTATGTATGTGGATGATATCGTGATTACCGGGGACGACCACCAGAGTATTCAGAAACTCAAAACGTTTTTGCATAGCAAGTTTCAAACTAAAGATTTGGGTCAATTGAAGTATTTCTTGGGGATTGAAGTTGCTCGATCAAGTCAAGGTATTTACCTGTGTCAAAGGAAATATATTCTTGATCTGTTAAGTGAAACAGGAATGCTAGGAGCTAAACTGATTAACTTACCTATTGATCCAAGCAACAAACTATTAGCAGATCAAGGTGTACTATTGACAGATTCAACACAATACAGACGGTTAGTTGGGAAGTTGAACTACTTGACAGTTACTAGACCAAATATTTCTTTTGCTGTGAGTGTTATCAGTCAGTTTTTGGATCGTCCCACGACGTATCACTGGAATGCAGTAATTCGTATTCTTCGATATCTGAAAGGTTCTCCAGGATGTGGTTTGTTGTACCAGAACTTCGGTCACACTCAAATTAAGGGATATGCAGATGCAGATTGGGCCGGATCTCTCTCGGATAGGAAGTCCACTACTGGGTATTGTGTGTTTGTTGGAGGTAATCTCGTTTCTTGGAAAAAAGCAAACAGTTGTAGCGCGGTCAAGTGTAGAATCGGAATACAGGGCGATGGCCCACACTACTTGTGAGCTAACTTGGTCGAAACATTTGTTGGAAGAACTCGAATTCGAACACTCTTCACCGATGGATCTGGTATGTGATAATCAAGCGACACTTCAAATTGCATCAAACCCAGTCTTCCATGAGAGGACAAAACATATTAAAGTTGATTGTCACTTCATTCGAGAAAAAGTATTGCAAAAGCAGATTGAGCAAGGCTTTAAATCGCGGTATCAGGTTACGTAACGGTAACGGTCGCGGTATAACGTATCGGGAGTATCGGCCTGTCCGTAACGGGAATCGGCTGTAACGGTCGTGAATTTTTTAAAATCACTAGAATATCATCAAAAACTCAATAAGAGTAATTGTTTCACTCATTTAACCTTTAATAAACACATTATAATAGGTATTATGATCACTAGGAGAAGGAAGTGATCCTTCTTCACCCGACATTGTTAAATTTTAATTTTCTGCAATTTACATACACAAATTTAATTCATACTATTTACTAAAATTATAATTGAAGCTAATTACACTACATTAACCATTATATATATAAATATATATATAATGTGATAAATAATAATGACAAAAAAAATTGCTATAAAAATATAAGTTAAAAAACTTTAGGACTAAATTGTAATTGTAAACAAGCTAATTAACAATTTTAGGACTAAATTGTAAACTAAAATTATTTCTAAACCCCCCTAATTATATTAGCCACACCCACACCCACACCCAAATCACCCAAATCCAACCCGACACACCTGAATGGAGAGAGAGAGAGACAAACGGAGGCGACGGCTTGGAGCTGCGACGCGACGGAGACGGAGACGGCAATGAGCTGCGACATGAAGGAGAGGAGACGTCGCCGGCGACAACTTGTTTCGGTTAGGGTTTGGCGACACCGCGACGAAAATCTCAACGTTTGACGAGCTCTTTGGATACGGTCTAATTGGTAAGTTTTTTGTTGTCTTCTACTATTTTTTTCTACTCCTTGCTCAATTATATGGAAGAATCTCTGAAGAAAGTTGAAAAGCTTGAGGTTGGTTGTCCGTTGTCACGTTGTCGGACATGAAAGTAGGGCTTTGCAGACCGTAACAGCCGTTACGGTCTCAGTAACGGCCGTTAACAGCCCATATTAGCCCGTAACGGCCCGATACGGTGCGATTCAGCCCTAGATTCCGGAATCGGCCGTGTATCGGTATCGGCAGGTTCATTTTCTGGTACGAATCGGCCATTACGGTACGTAACGGCCGATATTTAAAACCCTGAGATTGAGACTAAACATGTAAAGTCAGTTGATCAGTTAGCTGATTTGTTCACTAAACCGTTAGGGGACTCAAGGATAAAGTATATTTGTAACAAATTAGGAGCATACAATATATATACTCCAGCTTGAGGGGGAGTGTTAAAAGGGTATTTCTGTCTTTCCTATATTATTTAGGGTTTGTGTACGGTTTAGAGTTTGTTGTATTATTACTTCGCTTTCTATATAAATAGAGGGATTAACTACCACAATGGATTAAGCCTTCTCATTCTTTTCATATCACCTTTTCAACTTGATCATCAGTAACCTAATAAAACTACAAACGCAACTCAGTAATTATTCTCAACTCAACCATTTGGGTTGAATGAAACCCAAGGCTTAAAATTAAAACCACAAGTCAGTATTCATTGGAGAATTATATTGAGAGCAATATGCTCAAATGAAAAAGAGCCAAGGTGTGTGAAAAACAAATAAACAGATAATAAACAAGTTATGTAAAAAACAGTAGAAGGGTGGGGGAAGAAGGAAAAAATGAATTATATTGTAAAGCAATATAACATTCAAACAAAGAAGCACCAACGGTGTATGAAAGACAAATAATAGAACAAGTTACACAAGAAACCAATAGATGATATTGTATAAAGGAAGAATGATTCACATAAAGCAATGCATCACAAAGATAAAAACTTGAGGAAAGTTTGGGAAAAGAAAATGATAGAACAAAATAGAGATAGAGACAAGGCAAGATAGGAAAAGTGAGATGAAAATTGGTGAAAATGAACAATAAAGAAAGGCGAAATTGACCTCATATAATACATATGTACACGTATTAAATAAATTACTCACCGGAAATCAAATAAAATATGAGTACGGATTCAACAAGTTACCACTTTATTGGGGCATGACATGTGTTAGCCACCCTATCCCCAAAACTATACAAGTTTCCTTCCTCAAACCCATTCCCATCCAATTAGCCAAACCCAACAAGTATCAATGCGAACTCGCCCATAACAAGGGGATGGACTGGCTTACCATTTAACCTTTCTCATTGCCATCCCTAGGAAGTTGGCTCCTTCCCCTCTTTCCTGAAGTAAAAATCTATAATCTATAACAATATAATAGTTTGTGAACAAATCCTGAAAAAGATATGCCTTGGTGCAAACTTGTGCAAGTCCTTCAACTCAAGGTTACACACATTCCGACCCTAAGGCTTGAAGAATTTATCAAATCTAGGTTTCAAATTGAGAAAAATAGGAAAATGGAAAGACGATGCCTAACCAACACGACTATCCAACAAGGCTTCATCATCCACAAGGAATTTACCCCCCTATCTTTGTCTCTTTCTTTCCCTTCCTGTACGTTTCCACGGATGAAAAAATAGATCCCAACGAGTACATGGCTAATTGAATTTTCGTTTTGACCTTCTGTGCCAAATTGCTTTTTTCATTAAAATTGAATGTTCAATTTCCTAAATTAATGTTGATAGACATAAGATCAATGACACCACGATCACCAACTTTTTCCATGCTTTTCGAATTTTATAATGTGTGCATAGTTTTGGGGATTATAGCATGCTTCATCTATCAACTTTGAAAAGAAAAAGAAAAAACAAAGTTCACAAGAAAATAAAATTTTGTTGAAACAATATTACTATACAACAACGACAACAAAACCTTTGTCCCACCTATGCCGGGTCAATTTGAAACAGTGTTTATATAAGAAAATAAAATTATGATTTAGACATCTGTAGCAGTACAAGATTTTTTATTATTGATTTATTTTTACCTTTGTTGTCCCTGCATCTATGCTGTTATAAACCAGCTCTTCCACAACCCTTGTACAAGATTTTTTATTATTGATTTATTTTTACCTTTGTTGCCCCCGCATCTAGGCTGTTATAAACCAGCTCTTCCACAACCCTTGTCAAGTCAAATAGGATAATACCAGAACGCACCGAACTGTGAATAGTCTTGGGCAGTGGCTTGATGCTCCTCATCTAACAAAATGTTCGAGGAAGAACTATTAAATTGAAATTTACAAGACTTCCCATGCATAAATTCATAAGACTCCAAAACACACATAAACACCATAAAAGACACTAAATGGTGGCAACAATCACAAACAGCACCTCACATTGCCTTCTCAAACAAGCAACAAAACTTAATAACAGAAAATTTAGTTACTTTCGAGTATTTAGGTTTGGATTATGAGGAAGTACATAAAAATAACGCATGTACGTATGAGTACAGTTACATTAATCCCATTGAAAAAAAAACCCTGAAAACTTCTAATTATATTTATAGAAACTCAATGGACCTAACTCACTCCTAAAAGACGCCTTCAAAGAGGAGGATTACCCCTAGACTTATATATAGCTCAGGATCAGGAAACACAAGCGACGTAAGATTCAACATGTCCCGTCACGCGCAGGGTGGACCGGTGGACTTTGACAAACCACTGCGAACGGATGTTGGGGGAAGGGCCCAACATTGATATGGGATTCAACACGCCTCCTCACGCACAGGGTAAACTTTTGACAAATCACTGCGAATGGATATCAGGGGCCCAACATCAACATGGGATTCAACACACCCAACATTAGACAAAAGGCATAACTCTGATACCATGTAGAAACTCAATGGGCCTAACTCACTCTTAAAAAACGCCTAAAATTGGAGGATTACCCCTAGACTTATATATAGCTCAGGATCAGGAAACACAAGTGATGTGGGATTCAACACACCCCCTCACGCGTAGGGTGGACCTTGACAAACCACTGCGAACGTGGGATTCAACAGTATTCAATCTCGCTTGATGACATCAAACCAGAAGGACACATGCAAAAGCCAATAACAAAATTATGGTATAGGTGTATAGGAGATTAAGAAGAAAGAATAAAAGAAACACCCCTTGATCTTTAAAAGCATACCACACAATAGAAGCAAAAAGTATGCATCTCTAAAGCTAAATTTAAGATAGTTTATTTTTTCTAAAATAAGCTCCCTTCCGGCTCAATATATACCACATGAAAAACAGGCCTAACTAACATGCTCACGTAGTTCACTGGCATAGTTCATACTTGGATAGATCGATAAATGCTTAGCATCATGGAGTGTAAAGAACTCATGCCTTGACCCAATATTCCGACTCAAGTTATATATGAATCTGAGCTTAATAAACAGTAAGCCTAAAAGCATCCACGATAATCGCAAAAAAATTACATCGTCCTAATAATTAAGAAAAAAATAAATATGCATACATATATGTGTGTGTACAAATACATGTATTCATATATATATATATATTGGCAAAAGGTGATTCCATTTGATTGCAATCAAACTGCTCTAAGAATCAAACAGAGCAAAGCAGACAAACTATATGGCAATCACAACAACGAATATCAAATAGAGAAGTCTACAACAACAATCATGTCATGTGGGTTATAAAACCATATATCTAATACTTCCAATTTCCATAGAACACGACTCTTCTTCAGAAATCAAGAAGGAGAAAAACATAAAGCCCAAACGGGTTTCTTCTCTTCGGTGACATTTTCTTCTTATAATTACTCTGAAAAGTTAAAATAATTCTACACTAGTTTCGGGGCTTAGGCCATCACAACATCGAATTGACCAACATGGTAGAAGACTTACATGAAATGCTGAAGGTAAGAACAAACGGATTCCGGCGACGGTGCTAGGTCCAAGGCACGGCCGCCAATCGTTTTGAAGCGAATAGAGTGGGTTAGAGTGTCTATGATCGAACAGTGGACCCAAATCAACGAAAATGGTTGCTTCGAGTATGCGTTATTTACCTTTTATAGTTAACTTCCTCATCATCGAAGTGGGTGATGAAACCTGAAATGGCGGGAATTTCAAGTATGTTTTAGGGTAATTGGATACTGGATGTTGAACGGGATGGGGTAAGGTTTTGAGCAAATTATACTTTATTCCCCTATACTGTAAATGTGTAACATTTTACCCCATGAACTACAAAAGCTTACATCGAATCCCATAAACTATTAATAAAATCATCATGGTCAACTTTTCCATAAAAACTAGGAAAAATTGTATTTTTGGTCGATACGGGTAGGTGTTTAAATAGACTTTGAGATTTTTTAAAATGATATATTTGACTTTTCATATTGTAATTTTGCTTTAGTTTGGTCAAATCGAAAATTATATTACAAAATTAAACAAAATATGTAATCTTAAGCGTATTTTTGTCATTTCTTCTAACATACTTAGTATAAAAATGAAAAGAGAGAGAAGCTAAAATTATGGAAAAAGAAAAGAGGAGAGAGATGACGTAGAGATAGGGGAGAGAAATATGAACATTTGGGAGAGAGAATGTAATACCCCCAAAAAATTATCTTTCTGAGAATAATAATTTATCATTAAATACTCTTGGGATTATTTTGATATATATCATGAAAATCTTGAGGTAAAAGATGAATATTTTATGAATTTGGGGACACAAGCATAATTTTAGGGTTTGATGATAATATTATAAAACATATGGGAGTGTTAGTGTAATTAGTACGAAAAAAATCTTGCATAGCAACTTCATGTGTGAAAAACATGAGAGAGAGAGAAAAGGATAAAGACAAAACTCACTTGTTATATTCTCTCTCAACCCTTATCAAAATTAAGTGAAGAAGAAAGGAGAAAAGAGAGAGAGAAGAGATTGTTCAAGAGAGGAAGAGATAAGAAAGAAAATCTTGGAAGATTTAGAGTTAGAAATTTGAGGAGATCCATGGTAAAATTAAGCTTTTAGGAAGATCAAGCTCACACTAGGTAAGTTTCAAAAAGCCTAGAAATTACAATTGAAGTTCTAGCATGATTTCTTATGAATCTAAGGGTTAAGATGTGAAACTAACCTATTAAAACTTAAATTTGTCATATGCAAGTTGGTAAAGTCGAATTTAACATGAGATTTGGTGAAATAAACATATATAAAAATCTGATTTTTATTTTTTTTATTAGATTTGGAGTTTTAACCATGTTCTTTTAGGTGGCGTTTGGTAACCGTTTCATTCTCAGAAATTCCCATTTCATTCCGAGATTTTTATTGGGCACAACGTTTGGTAACCCATTCCACTTTTTTGTTTTAGTTCCCATTCCATTCCAAAATGGGAATCCATCCCACTTTTTAATCTAGAATTGAGAAACAAAAAAAAATTATTTCTACTTGTTTCCATCTCATTCCCAACCTGAGCTCACCTTCCCTGCCTTCGTGTTCATCATCTCCATCGTCATCCTTCGTGTTCATCACCTCCGTCATCCTTTATCGACTTCGTCTGGTTCTTCATCTTTGCTCGTCGTTCGTCGTCGTTAGGCCATCGCCTGCGTCGTCCATAATCATCAATCATTGGTCGTCTACTTCTTTGTCTTCGTGTTCTCTGCTTCGTTCGCTCGTCGTCAGTCATCTACGCTTCGTCATCGTTGGTCGTCTGGTAGGGTTTTTGCGATTTCGATTTCGATTTCGAAATCGGATTTTGAAATCGAAATCCGATTTGGGTTTTGTTTTTGATTTCGAAATCGAAACCGAAACCTAAATCGGATTTCAATTGTCGAAATGGTTTCAATTTCAATTGGAGTTTAGGATTTCGATTTTGTTTGTATTTTATTAGGCATAGCGTTTGGTAACCACTCTCATTTTTTTTTTTCCATTCCCATCCTATTCTAAAATGGGAATTGTGCCCATTTTTTTCTTAAAGTTTGAGAAATAAAAAAAAAAAAAAAAAAAAGTTGTTTCTAAAAATTCTCATCCCATTCCCAAAAATTAAAGAGAGCCACCGCCGCCGTCCGCCGCCAGCCAGCCGCCGACTACCATCTCCGGCAACCGTCGTCAGTCACCTCCGGCATCGCTAACCGCCCACTGTCAGCAGCCTGCTGGCCACCGTCCGGACAAAACAAAAAAAAAAAAATGTTCCCAAAACAAAAAAAAAAAAAAAAATGATTTTAAGATAAAATCGTTAGCAAATGCAATTCTATTCCCAAAATAAAAAATAAAAAAAAATTAACTTTACCAAACGCGATTCTACACCCAAAAAGGAAACAGAATTCTCATCTCATCCCATTTCCATCCCACTGTATAGGATGGGAACAAAAATGTTACCAAACGGGCCCTAGAACTGAAATTTGGAAGTGAAAATTCTGCACTTCGTTTTCCCAAGCTACCTATCTTTAAAAATTCATAACAATTCGTAAAAAAAAATAAAAAAAAAATATATAAATAAAAAATAAAAAAAAATCACAAACACAACAAGTGTATCACTGCGACACCTGGTGACCGAACTGTACCACTGAGAATCTATACTATCCAGTGAGATACTCATGTAACTTGGAGTATCCTCCGCGCGAGTTTAGGGATTTGTACCCAAGGTCAACTCCACGGCAACCCAATATCTTCGGTCCTCACATAATATCATCGCAATACCACCAGTCAAATATATTTAACACACAAATATATATTTCCTTTACTATACCAAATTTGTCCGAAATTTAAATTTAACTTTTTACTGTAAACCCAATTTTATTTGAAAACACATTTTTCAAATAACACACGAGAATACATACATATAGTGCATGCCCAAAACACACATAAGAGAAATGATAGAATTCTCTACCTCAAGATGCGAGTGACCACCTAGAAATCTCGAGTCACCCAATTTTAGATCACCCAACTTATAGAAGCAAAATTGAACATCATCTTTAATAATATTGAACGCGCCCCAATTTTTCAAAGAAAACCAAAAACAAATATATATATAGATATATGTTTATATATGCTTGGCGCTGGTAAAACGAGAAGGGTTTTTAAAAACGTCGATTTTCTCATTAAAATGTACTTAAGCCTGTTTTAGAAAAAGGAGTCGCCACCTAGCATTGGGTTTAAATGATGTGCTAGGTCACCATATTTTTCTTTTTTGAAAATAATTTAAAAATGGCTTAAGTAAAATTTGACTCCAAAAATAATATGGTCTAACCAGAGATTCGTTTAAAGAGTTCGGGGGTCAGTTACGCTCGGGGAAGGTGTCAAGCACCCCAAGACGCCCGTCCAAAGACGGTACCTTATCCGATTAAGTCCAATTAGAATTTAAATCCGAATGTTCTTATTTTATTTTTAAATCCTCCTTATATACACATACACACACATTTGAGGGAAGTGATCCCCCTTCTAAACCTAGACCGTTCTGATTGAAGGTTGGGAATTTTTCACCTCGTATTGTTAGCACATTATATTTAATACAAATTAAATAAAACACCCGCACACACGCATCGAGGAGAGTAATTCCCTTCTAAATTTATGCCGTTCAAATTGAAGGTTGGGAATTTTCCACCTCATATTGTTAGTACATTATATTTAATACAAATTAAATAAAACACCCGCACACACGCATCGAGGAGAGTAATTCCCTTCTAAATTTATGCCGTTCAAATTGAAGGTTGGGAATTTTCCACCTCATATTGTTAGTACATTATATTTAATACAAATTAAATAAAACACCCGCACACACGCATCGAGGAGAGTAATTCCCTTCTAAATTTAGCCATTCAAATTGAAGGTTAGGAATTTTTTACCTCGTATTGTTAGCACATTATATTTAATACAAATTAAATAAAACACCCGCACACACGCATCGAAGAGAGTAATTCCCTTCTAAATTTTAGCCATTCAAATTGAAGGTTGAGAATTTTCCACCTCGTATTGTTAGCACATTATATTTAATACAAATTAAATAAAACACCCGCACACACGCATCGAGGAAAGTAATTCCCTTCTAAATCTTAGCCATTCAAATTGAAGGTTGGAAATTTTCCACCTCGTATTGTTAACACATTATATTTAATACAAATTAAATAAAATACCCGTACACACGCATCGAGGAGAGTAATTCCCTTCTAAATCTTAGCCATTCAAATTGAAGGTTGGGAATTTTCCACCTCGTATTGTTAGCACATTATATTTAATACAAATTAAATAAAACACCCGTACACACGCATCGAGGAGAGTAATTCCCTTCTAAATTTAGCCATTCAAATTGAAGGTTGGGAATTTTCCACCTCGTATTGTTAGCACATTATATTTAATACAAATTAAATAAAACACCCGTACACACGCATCGAGGAGAGTAATTCCCTTCTAAATCTTAGCCATTCAAATTGAAGGTTGGGAATTTTCCACCTCGTATTATTTACTTAAAAATAAATAAATAAATAAATAAATAAATAATAAAAAATAAATAAAAAGAAAATAAAAAGTAATAAATAAATAAATAATAAAGGAAGAAGAAAAAAAAAATCTAATTTACAAAAAAAAAATTAGTATAATAACAACTTAAAAAAATAAGAGTAAGATTTACAACAGATGAAAATTTACCACCTTCTTGGAGATTTTTCTTCTTCAAAATTACAATAAAATGAAAATAATATTATTTTCTTCAAAAATTTTCTCCAGATTTCTCCTCTTTCTTACAAAAATTTCTCTCAAAAAATTTCTTCCTCTCCAAATTTTTTTTTTTCCCTCTTGTGATCCTTCCTCTATTTATAGGAAGGATTTATGAAAAATCCTCCGACAAACGCGCGAAAAAGAGGGGAAAAAAGGGGTGGGTGCACCCACCCCCTTTTGGGTGCACCAAAAATGGTGCACCCAAAAAAAGGGGAGGGCTAGCCCCCCTACTGGCCGTACATGCGGCCAGCAGCCCTGGTCGCACGTGCGACCAGCCCTTGGTCGCACGAGCGACCTTAATGCACTCCCCCACCCCCGTTCGGTCCAGACCTCTCTCGTTCTCGTCTGTTTCTGGTCCATTTTGTTCTGAATTAACGCGTTTTTATTCCACTTCGAAAAATCTACAAAACCAAAAAAAATAAATTAATTAATTACTAATATTTAATTTACTTAAGAGATATTTAAAACTTAATTTAGCAGTATTAAACCGCACAAATACGGTACAATCAAAATAAAATAAATAGAAAAATAAAATAAAAATAACTATAAAATAAAGTATATTTTTTTGCGAAGCGGTCAAAATGCCGTGTCTACAGCTGCCCCTCTTTGTCATGCAAGTCCCACTTGCTTGACAAAGATAAAAGACCACGTCATTTTGATCGTCCCATTTTATCTTTATTTATTTATTTATTTTTATTTTTAGTGTATTTTCCAATAATAGAACAAATAAAATAAAATGATTCATGACGAATACGTGTACGTTTAGAGTAATAAAATAATACTCATGACGATGTTCATGATAAACAAATGTCCGTTTAGAGGATTGTTTAGAGTAATAAAAAAATGACTCTTGACGATACTCATGACGAACACGTGTCCATTTAGATGATCGTTTAGAGTAATAAAAAAAGTGACTTCTGACGATACTTATGGCGAACACGTGTCCGTTTAGAGGATCGTTTAAAGTAAAAAAAAATTACTTCTGACGATACTCATAACGAACATGTGTCTGTTTAGAAAATTGTTTAGAGTAATAAAAAAAAGGACTCATGACGATACTCATGACGAACAAGTGTCTGTTTAGAGGATCGTTTAGAGTAATAAAATGATGACTCATGACGATACTCATGACGAACAAGTGTCTGTTTAAAGGATTGTTTAGAGTAATAAAAAAAAGACTCATGACGATACTCATGACGAACAAGTGTTTGTTTAGAGAATCGTTTAGAGTAATAAAATGATGACTCATGACGATACTCATGACGAACAAGTGTCTGTTTAGAGGATTGTTTAGAGTAATAAAAAATGACTCATAACGATACTCATGACGAACACGTGTCTGTTTAGAGGATCGTTTAGAGTAATAAAAAATGACTCATAACGATACTCATGACGAACACGTGTCTGTTTAGAGGATCGTTTAAAGTAATAAAAATTATTCATGCCCCAACCCTCTTGGCCAGGGGCTTAAAGAAAGTTCAAGAGTATAAAATATGCCCCCACTTGTGACTGAGTCAGAATGAGAGAGCAAAGATATAAATGTGCCCCAGCCGAACTCTCAGATGACCGAACATTTATAGATTGCCTGCGTACCTTAGTATTATGCCGAGGATTAAGTTTGGCGTAGTTCACTTTTCGCCCTTTTCAGGGCAAAACGCATACCTGGACGCTCATTTAGAGCTTTGGAACTTTTAGTAATAAAAGTTTCTAATTTGAACCGGAAGGTAAGAAGTCTTTGTGAGAGAGAAATCCATGCTTCCCTGCCCTTTGAAAACCCTGTAATTGGACAAAAAACACATGCAACACGAAAATTTAGTTTGAAAAACTTTTCACTCTTGACGACTAGCAATTTTGTCCCCTCCTTTTCCATCGCAATCCCTCATTTGATGGCGCTTGACTTTCTCAGGTCACGGGACAGTATCGGGAGATTTTTTCGTCTCGTCCTTCCGTCAATCTTAGAGATGTACTTTCTGGAGGTTTTCTCCGGGTTGTTTGTAGGGTCTGGTTTTTTTTTTTTTTGGACAACATCCCTATCAGCCTTTATTTCTCTGCACCCGCCGATTCTCACTTTCTCTTTTCTACTAGGCATCCTCAGTGCTTAGGAGAATCACATACTCCTGCTTGCTTTGTATTTTTCAAATCCTGCAAAACTGATTTAACCAAATATGGGAAAACGTGTAAAACCTTACCCCAAACAGGTATCTTTATCACCAGATATGTTGACTGCGAGATTTCAAGCCGGATTGTCTGACAAGTATGATTTCAATGCAAATTTGAGCCATATTCGATGTTCCTTTTCACAGATTCCAACTCTTGCTCAAATCCATCAAGTTCCGAACACAGAAAAGTCTTACGGTCAATGGAAGTCAACCGTAGTGGGAATTCCAAAAATGCCCCTATGAGTGATCTAACTTTTTTTTTTTTTTTGCGACACGGTCTCTACATTTTTCTCATAGCGCCCTTTCGAGTTTTCACCATGTTCGAGCCGTATATTTTTTTTTTTTTTTTTTTGAAGCAACAGATAATCACAAATTGAAATAAACTTACTTAGAAAATAAGGACATTTATTAGGCAAAGTATTTCTTTACAGAATCCGAGTTTAGGGGCTCGGGAAATACATCACCATCCATTTCCTGGAGAATCAACGCTCCACCGCTCAAAGCCTTATGAACAACAAAAGGACCTTCCCAATTTGGCGCGAACTTACCCTTAGCTTCATCTTGGAAAGGAAATATTTTCTTTAAAACTAACTCACCGACCTTGAAGACTCTAGGGTATATCCGTTTATCATGAGCTCTAGTAATCCTCTGTCTGTAACACTGTTCGTGGCATATCGTTGTCAGTCGCTTTTCATCGATTAAACAAAGTTGGTCCAACCGTTGTTGTACCCATTTAGTTTCATCAACCTCGGCCTCTATGAGCACTCGTAGAGATGGAATTTCCACCTCGGCTGGTATCACCGCTTCTGTGCCATAAACCAGAGAATAGGGGGTTGCCCCTGTCGAGGTCCAAACCGAGGTTCGGTAAGCCATCAAAGCATATGGCAGCATATCATCCCACTCCTTATAATTGTCAATCATCTTCCAGAGAATTTTCTTTATATTTTTGTTGGCGGCTTCCACTGCTCCATTCATTTTTGGACGGTAAGGCGCTGAGTTTTTGTGCTCGATCTTGAACTGCTGACATATTTTCTGTATTTCTGAACCCTTCAGGTTTTTAGCATTGTCGGTTATCAATGTGTGCGGCAAACCGTATCTTGACACAATATTTTCTTTGATGAATCGAGCTACTATCTTTTGAGTCACTCGGGTTAAGGAAACGGCTTCTACCCACTTTGAAAAATAATCAATTGCCACCAGGATAAAGCGATGACCACTCGGCGCCTTAGGGGTAACTTCCCCAATAACGTCCATACCCCACATTGAGAAGGGCCATAGGGCTGCCAAGCAATGAAGGTGCGAAGGTGGGACATGGATTTGATCACCATGAATCTGACACTTATGGCATCTTCGAACAAACTGCACGCAGTCGCTTTCCATCGTTAGCCAAAAATGACCGGTCCTCAGGATCTTCTTGGCAAGCATGAAGCCGCTCATGTGAGGTCCACATATGCCACCATGGACCTCTTTCATCAACTGGATGGCCTCTTCGACTCCAACACATCTCAACAGGCCCATGTTAGGGGAGCGTTTGTACAGTGTCTCCCCGCTTAGGAAGAATTGGCCTGCTAACCTCCGGAGAGTTTTCCGATCAACACTTGATGCCCCTTCCGGGTACTCCTGATTTTTCAGAAAGTTCTTTATGTCATGGTACCACGGGTCTTTGGCTGGCTCAGATTCAAGCTGGCAGCAGTGGGCCGGTCGGCGTTGAACTCGGATCACCACCGGAATGATATCATCATCCTCTCGAGTGATAGATATCATAGATGCCAAGGTAGCTAAGGCATCGGCGAAGTCATTTTTTAGCCTCGGTATGCTTTCAAATTCTATTATTGTAAATTGCTCGCACAACTCCAGGAGGTGATTGTTATAGGCTATCAAGGTCGGATCTCTCGTGGCATATTTATCCGTTACCTGATTGATTATCAGCTCAGAATCTCCGAACACTAGCAATTCTTTGATTTTCATATCGACAGCCAGCTGGAGTCCCAGAATACAGGCTTCGTACTCAGCTCGATTATTTGTGCTCTGGAACTTCAACTTGGAAGCCACTGGATAATGCTGTTTGCCCGGAGAAACCAGAACGGCTCCGATTCCAGCCCCTCGAGAGTTCACTGCTCCATCAAAATACATTTTCCAGACTGTTTCCTCATTTTCTTCATCCACCGCATGAATCGACTCGTCAGGGAATAGCGTCTCAAGAGGCTGGTTATCCGTTTGAGCTGGACAACTAGCCAACTGATCTGCTATCGCCTGACCCTTTACTGACTTTTGGGTCTTGTAGATGATATCGAACTCCGTCAGCAGCATCTGCCATTTTGCAACTTTTCCTGACAGAATCGGCTTCTCGAAGATGTATTTTATGGGATCCATCCTGGCTATCAAGTAGGTAGTCAGTGGGAGCATATAATGGCGCAGTCTTTGAGCGGACCAAGCCAATGCACAACAGGTTCTCTCCAGCAAGGTATAATTTTCCTCATACTTTGTGAAGCGCTTGCTGAGGTAGTAGATGGCTTGCTCCTTCTTTCCAGATTTATCGAGTTGCCCAAGAATAGCTCCCATGGAGGAGTCGAGAACTGACAAATATAGTAATAACGGAACCTTCTCCCGAGGCGGCACTAGAACGGGAGGGTTCGTTAGATAGACTTTAATTTTCTCCAAGGCATTTTGGCAATCTGCATTCCATCGTCCGTCACTTTCTTTTCGAAGTAGCTTGAAGATTGGCTCACAAGTGGCAGTGAGTTGGAAGATGAATCGGGCTATGAAATTTAATCGCCCCAGAAAACCTCGGATTTCTTTCTCATTTCTCGGCGGCGGCATCTCACGAATGGCCTTCGTCTTTGCAGGATCAATCTCGATTCCATGGCGATTTACCATGAAACCAAGAAGTTTTCCGGAAGCCACCCCAAACGCGCATTTTGCTGGATTGAGCTTGAGCTGGTACTTTCGAAGTCTGTCGAACACCTTTTTCAAATGGCAGAGATGATCCTCGTTCTCCTGTGATTTAACGATCATGTCATCAACATATACCTCCATCTCCTTGTGCATCATATCATGAAATAGGGTCGTCATTGCTCTTTGGTATGTTGCCCCGGCGTTTTTGAGACTGAAAGGCATCGCCCTATAGCAAAAGACTCCCCATGGGGTAGTGAAGGCTGTCTTTTCTCGATCTTTCTCATCCATCAGAATCTGATTATAGCCAGAGAACCCATCGGCGAAAGAATAGAGCTTTCGCCCCGCAGTATTTTCGATGATGATGTGAATGTTTGGCAGTGGAAAATCATCTTTTGGACTCGCCCGGTTGAGATCACGATAGTCCACGCAGACTCTGATTTTTCCTGAGGACTTTGGCACGGGAACGACATTTGAGAGCCATTCACTGTAGTTACAGACTTCAATAATTCGGGCATTGAATTGCTTCACGATCTCCTCCTTGACCTCGAGACTGACAGCGGGCCTTAGTTTCCTCAACTTTTGTTTGACTGGTACACTCCCCGGCTTTAGCGGCAGCTTATGGGCCACGATACTCTTGTCCAGTCACCATGTCATCGTAGGACCAGGCAAAGATATCTTGGTAGGAAATTAAGAGCGTTGTCAACTCTTTCTTTTCCAGAGTCATGAGAGCTGATCCAATCTTTACTTCCTTCAACTCTTCCGAGGTCCCCAAGTTTATCAACTCGGTCTCATCGTTACTGGGAATCGGCTTGTTCTCGAACTCCATGAAAGCTTTTCGGATCTCACCATCGTCTGGCTGGCAAGAGTCATCTTCTGCTTCTACTTCCATTGGGTTATGGTCTGGTTCTACATTGAAATCATACTTATCGCACTCTGGCTCAGTTATATCGCATGCATCATACACTGGTGTTTTAGACATCCTGAAAGCATAAAATTTAAACATTTAAACCATATGTCGGATAAAACAGAATTGCATTCATTAAATATAAAAACCCATTACAAAGCAAAATCCCTTTCCATCTAGAAGGCAAGGTGGATGGAGGGATGACCAACAGAAAATCTCCCTAAGTTTACCGAAACGCCTGGCGAATTGGGAGAGAATAAGAATCCCAATTCTGCAGCTTTTCTTTTCCCTTGGTTCGAATACCAGACCCATGACTTGGCCCTGCCTCGATGATTACATTCACAGCTTCCTTGATCATTACTCTCTCAGGGTGCAACTTGAATCCTGCGGTCTCCTTCCCTTTGTTGAGGGTTTCTGCTGGATAGGGGAAAGTGACCCGGATATGCAGAATTTTCATTGGCTGGTTATCTGGGGATCCATCCCTCTTCTTCCGGAAGAACTTCGCTCTGTCTACTTTTGTCGGCTCGTATCCCAATCCGAATCTCCCCTTCTTCTCCTTGACTTCTATCGGTTCTGTAATTCCGTCTAGATTCTTGCCCAAACCTTTCCCGGGAATGCAACCCCGAGACTTCATTTCTTTAGCAACGAAGGCCACAGTGTTAGACAGTGATGGTGTCATCTCGTGTCCTCCTTCCTTCACAAAGGTAGCATTCGCAACGTCGAACACGTGATAGGAGGCTTCAATCTTCTCCTTCTCCTTTCCGTCATCTGTTAACGGGACATGCTGACTTATCGCTTGATGGAAAGGTATGATATCTGAATCAGCCCTGATCACGTACAGTGTGTCATTAATGATAAACTTGATCTTCTGATGTAGAGATGAAGGCACTGCCCCAGCGTTATGGATCCATGGCCTCCCCAACAACAGGTTGTACAAAGCAGGTATGTCGAGCACTTGGAACTTCGCATTGAACTGTATTGGACCAATTTCAATTGGCAGGTCAATTTCTCCAACACTATCTCTCTTAGCCCCATCGAATGTTCGGATAACCGTCTTAGACGATCGAACCTGTGATAGATCTATCCCCATTTCTTCCAGGGTCGACAAAGGACAGATATTTAGTGCCGATCCATTGTCAATCAGCACCCGAGCTATGAACATTCCATGGCTTTCGACCGTGATATTCAAAGGCTTGTTGTGACCTGTTCCATCATCGTCCATCTCGTCATCTGTGAAAGTGATGGTGTTAGATCCTAGGACCTGCTCGACCAGAGTGACAAACTTCTCCGGAGAGATCGTGCTAGGCAAGTGGGCTTCATTTAGGACTTTCAGCAGTGCCTGTCTATGTACTTCTGAGGATAGAAGTAGTGAGAGCATCGAGATTTGCGCCAGTGCTTTGCTGAGTTGCTCCACTATCTTGTATTCTGAATTCTTCATTGCCTTTAGAAAGTTGTGAGCCTCCGGTTCTGACACTGGCTTTTTCAGGGCCCCTCTTGGTTCTCTCACAGGAATCCTGATCAAATCCTGTGGCGTATACACCCTTCCAGACCGAGTGATTCCACCGGTTTCTCCTACGGAGATTGGCAATTCTTCTTCTTCTCCTGTTTTAGCGACGATCTCATAATTCCACGGAACCTTATTGAGATTTTCCACCATCTTTTGGATTGGGAAAGACAAAACTAGAGATTTCTCCAGTTTTTGGGCTACCCTTTCTAGATGTAATTCGAACCCTCCGTAGAGAACCTCCGGGTGTAAATAAATACCACCGATATCGATCACATCAACTTCTTCTTCGACCTCCTCTGTGAAAATTAGATTGACGCCACTTCCTGAGGAGGCGTGTTCAGGCAACGGATTTTGCTGACAATTTGGCGTACCGGCCTCAGGTTTTTTAGGAAATGTGATGGCTCTGGTCCGTATAAACTCCTGGATTTTGTATTTTAGCTGAAAGCATTTCTCAGTCGCATGTCCTCTGGTTCCCGAGTGGTATTCACAGAAAGCATTTGAAGAAGCTGCTTTACTCCCAGGTTTAACTTCGTAGAATGGAAGGGGCGTCAGCATCCCCTTCTTCAAACAATTCCGGTACAACTCGGTGATCGAAACCGGAAGGTCTTGTAGCTCTCTGTTGTCATTCTGGAAATTTCCCCTAGTAGCATGAGGTAGAAGGTCTTGGTAGTATTGGGTTCCTGACCTTGGAGTGCGGTTAGGAATTTGAGGTGGGGTGTTCGGGCGTGGTTGATAGGTATGGTAAGAGGGTGTTGGGTAGGCTTGAGGGTAATATTGGGGAATGTGGTTTTGATAAGGGGGAGGTACATTTTGGTAATAGCGGGGGCGGCTTTGGGAATAGGGTTGGTTTTTAGGATAGTTTTGGTTTTGGCGATTTTGAGGAGGGTAGTTGTGATATTGGTTGTTCTGGTTCGGGTAGTTCTGGGGACAAGAAGTTTGGGGGTAGTTCTGGTAATGGGTTTGTCGAGGAGAAACGACAACAGCTACTTCATTTTCTTTCATCTTTGGCGGGACTGACCTTTTCGTCAGATTGGATTGGGCCCCTTCAATTTTTCCGCTCCTTATTCCTTCTTCCGTCACCTCGGCCTGTTTGATCGCATCGCCGAAAGAAACCACTGCTATGCTCGAGAGATCTCGATAGAACGACGGTGACTGAATTGATTTGATCTCTAACTGAGCCTCCTCGCTCAGCTTAGGGACAACTTTGGCAGCCTCTTCCCTCCAACGAGCAGTATACCTCCGGAAACTTTCGTCTTTATTTTTCAGTATCTGGTAGAGGGTATTGCGGTCTGGCGCGGCATCCCTATTGTACACATATTGCTCACAGAAGGCCTCTACCAGATCTTCAAATGTTTTAATCTGTGATAGCTCCAGGGTCATGTACCAGTTGAGAGCCGACCCTTTCAACGATCTCCGAAACATCTTTAGGCAAAGGTCTTCGTTCCGAGCATGAATTCCTAACTCCTCTTTGTAAATGCTGACATGCCATTCTGGAGGGCCAATGCCATCATATTTTGTGAATTCTGGAACCACGAAATTTTTCGGGTACACAATACCGGGTGGTGCTGACAACTCCTTGTACGTCGCTTTCCTGGACGGCTTCTCCTTTTGCCATTCTTCCATAGTTTTTTCTAATTTCTCCATTTTCAGAAGCCAAGTCGGTGGAGGGACATTCTCTTCTTTGTTTTCAGTTTCAATGGCCGGGGCCGGTTGGCTATCATTTGAATTGTTTGGTGGAGCAACGACCCTCTCCGGGTGAATGAGGATCTGCGGGGCGGCGGGGGCCGAGCCCTCTGGCGAGGCCTGATAGACATGCCCCTGGATAGGATATGTCAGAGCTCCATAGGCGAAAGGATGAGGGCCCATCTGAGGTCCATAGTAGACCGGTACTGCAAAGTTCGGGCCGACGTGGTTCGGATTCGGCCCTGAGTTCTCCATCCCAATACTTGCAGGGTTTCCATTTGGGGATTCAGTCACAGGAGTCCCGTTGGACGGAGGAATAGGCACCTCCTGAGGTCGGCTAAGTTCATTAATCCTTTCCATCAACCTGTCAATAGTTTCCTGCATCTGAGCTATCTGGGTCGTTCGGGGAGATTCGGGATTGCTTTCTGATGTCATCCTGGAATGAGCCTGTGCTCGACTGCATGTAAAGATCGGACTTCGAAAGGGGGGAACTGGATTTGCTTTTCGGGGACCAATTTTCTTTGTCTTGTCCTTTTCTTTTTCACCTACAAAAAAATCATTTTTTTAGTTCACGTGGGTCTTAGGTGGCCTTAAAGCCCTTTCTAATTCGAAGATTTCAATTTCGGTAACAACTAATTAAAAAAAAAAAATTATTTATTTATTTATTTTTTTTTTATTTTTTTTGTCGTTCCCTACCGATATTGAAAACTTTGAACTTGTTTGGTGTTTTTTTTTTTTTTTTTTTTTTTTTTTTTTTTTTTTTTTTTTTTAGGACTTCCCCAGACGTCATAAATCCATCAAGTACAAAAAATCATTTCTCGTCTTTTTCAAATAACACACGAGAATACATACATATAGTGCATGCCCAAAGCACACATAAGAGAAATGATAGAATTCTCTACCTCAAGATGCGAGTGACCACCTAGAAATCTCGAGTCACCCAATTTTAGATCACCCAACTTATAGAAGCAAAATTGAACATCATCTTTAATAATATTGAACGCGCCCCAATTTTTCAAAGAAAACCAAAAACAAATATATATATATATATAGATATGTTTATATATGCTTAGCGTTGGTAAAACGAGAAGGGTTTTTAAAAACGTCGATTTTTTCATTAAAATGTACTTAAGCCTGTTTTAGAAAAAGGAGTCGCCACCTAGCATTGGGTTTAAATGATGTGCTAGGTCACCATATTTTTCTTTTTTGAAAATAATTTAAAAATGGCTTAAGTAAAATTTGACTCCAAAAATAATATGGTCTAACCAGAGATTCGTTTAAAGAGTTCGGGGGTCAGTTACGCTCGGGGAAGGTGTCAAGCACCCCAAGACGCCCGTCCAAAGACGGTACCTTATCCGATTAAGTCCAATTAGAATTTAAATCCGAATGTTCTTATTTTATTTTTAAATCCTCCTTATATACACATACACACACATTTGAGGGAAGTGATCCCCCTTCTAAACCTAGACCGTTCTGATTGAAGGTTGGGAATTTTCCACCTCGTATTGTTAGCACATTATATTTAATACAAATTAAATAAAACACCCGCACACACGCATCGAGGAGAGTAATTCCCTTCTAAATTTATGCCGTTCAAATTGAAGGTTGGGAATTTTCCACCTCATATTGTTAGTACATTATATTTAATACAAATTAAATAAAACACCCGCACACACGCATCGAGGAGAGTAATTCCCTTCTAAATTTATGCCGTTCAAATTGAAGGTTGGGAATTTTCCACCTCATATTGTTAGTACATTATATTTAATACAAATTAAATAAAACACCCGCACACACGCATCGAGGAGAGTAATTCCCTTCTAAATTTAGCCATTCAAATTGAAGGTTGGGAATTTTCCACCTCGTATTGTTAGCACATTATATTTAATACAAATTAAATAAAACACCCGCACACACGCATCGAGGAGAGTAATTCCCTTCTAAATTTTAGTCATTCAAATTGAAGGTTGGGAATTTTCCACCTCGTATTGTTAGCACATTATATTTAATACAAATTAAATAAAACACCCGCACACACGCATCGAGGAGAGTAATTCCCTTCAAAATCTTAGCCATGAAATTGAAGGTTGGGAATTTTCCACCTCGTATTGTTAACACATTATATTTAATACAAATTAAATAAAACACCCGTACACACGCATCGAGGAGAGTAATTCCCTTCTAAATCTTAGCCATTCAAATTGAAGGTTGGGAATTTTCCACCTCGTATTGTTAGCACATTATATTTAACACAAATTAAATAAAACACCCGTACACACGCATTGAGGAGAGTAATTCCCTTCTAAATTTAGCCATTCAAATTGAAGGTTGGGAATTTTTCACCTCGTATTGTTAGCACATTATATTTAATACAAATTAAATAAAACACCCGTACACACGCATCGAGGAGAGTAATTCCCTTCTAAATCTTAGCCATTCAAATTGAAGGTTGGGAATTTTCCACCTCGTATTATTTACTTAAAAAAAATAAAAAATAAAAAAAATAAATAAATAAATAAATAATAAAAAAAAAAAAAAAAAAAAAAGTAATAAATAAATAAATAAATAAATAATAAAGGAAGAAGAAAAGAAAAAATCTAATTTACAAAAAAAAAAATTAGTATAATAACAACTTAAAAAATAAGAGTAAGATTTACAACAGATGAAAATTTACCACCTTCTTGGAGATTTTTCTTCTTCAAAATTACAATAAAATGAAAATAATATTATTTTCTTCAAAAAATTTCTCCAGATTTCTCCTCTCCCTTACAAAAATTTCTCTCAAAAAATTTCTTCCTCTCCAAATTTTTTTTTTTCCCTCTTGTGATCCTTCCTTTATTTATAGGAAGGATTTCTGAAAAATCCTCCGACAAACGCGCGAAAAATAGGGGAAAAAGGGGGTGGGTGCACCCACCCCCTTTTGGGTGCACCAAAAATAGTGCACCCAAAAAAAGGGGGGGCTGGCCCCCCTGCTGGCCGCACATGCGGCCAGCAGCCCTGGTCGCTACAGCGACCAGTGCAACTGGTCGCTGTAGCGACCAGCCTGGTCGCACGTGCGACCAGCCCTTGGTCGCACGTGCGACCTTAATGCACCCCCCCACCCCCGTTCGGTCCAGACCTCTCTCGTTCTCGTCTGTTTCTGGTCCATTTTGTTCTGAATTAACGCGTTTTTATTCCACTTCGAAAAATCTACAAAACCAAAAAAAATAAATTAATTAATTACTAATATTTAATTTACTTAAGAGATTAATAAAACTTAATTTAGCAGTATTAAACCGCACAAATACGGTACAATCAAAATAAAATAAATAGAAAAATAAAATAAAAATAACTATAAAATAAAGTATATTTTTTTGCGAAGCGGTCAAAATGCCGTGTCTACAAATATCATCATTTTATGCACATATTCTTAATATCCTAATATTTTTTAAGGGGGTATTGTGTGTTGTGAGAGTTATTTAGTGTGAACAGTTAATTTTCTCACTCGTTTTACCAGTGTTACAAATTTGTTTATGTTCTTTTCATATTTTTCTATGAAAATAGACATTCCAATATTTAAAACTCTCTTTGAATCACAAGATTTTGGTTTTTCTAAATTTAGTTATGATTTTTCAAAATTCAGCAAACAAACTATCAGAGCATTGCAGGACTGCATTCAGTCAACTTTCAGGGTCTGCTTAGACATCATTTCGGATCCAAAATTTATCATATGATAGCTCAAAATGATCCTCATTGAGTCTAGTTTCATTTTCGGCAAGTTTCATATTTTTTTGATTTTTTTACGAATTATTATGAATTTTTAAAGATAGATAGCTCGGGAAAACGAAGTGCAGAATTTTCACTTCCAAATTTCGGTTCTTTAGTTTCTTTTACTACTCAATGCTCCTATACCACGTTTTTTGCTCTCCTAAGGTTTAGGGTTCATCCCAAACTAACATACAATTGTTCCAATTAATCTAGTGTTCATGTACATCATGATTTTTCTTAGATTTCATTTCTTAAAACCAAAAGAACATAGTTAAAACTTCAAATCTCATGAAGAAAATAAAAATCAGATTTTTATACATGTTTATTTCACCAAATCTCAAGTCAAATTCGACTTAACCAACTTGCACATGACAAATTCAAGTTTTAATATGTTAGTTTCATATCTTAACCCTTAGATCCATAAGAAATCATGCTAGAACTTCAATTGCAATTTTTAGGATTTTTGAAACTTACCTAATGTGAGTTTGATCTTCCCAATTCACCACAATGTTTTCAAAACCGGACCGGACATCGAATCGGAAAAGTTGGCGGGTCACGGGTCACCGGTTCAACCGGTGGGTGAACCGGCGTTGAACCGTGACGTCATATTATGTCATTAATAATAATAATAATATATATATATATATATATATATATATATATATATATATATATAAATAAAATAAATATATATTTTATATGATGAACCGGTAGCCAAACAACTAAACAAAAAAATTGTGAGAGAAGCAAGAGGAGGGAATTAAAAAAGAAAAGAATAATTAAAAAGTAGAACAAATAAGTTTTGACCAAGATGTCATTTCTCCATATTTTCGGGCCTGACATTGTGCTGTCCTACATCATCATCTCCAATAAGCAACTCACTCGCCAAACTGTTTTTGCTAGAAGCTCTCTCGCTCTACATCTTTAGAGAGAGAGTCTGCTTTTGATTTCAAACAATATCTTGATGAAATTGTTCACGATTCCCATGGCCTTGCCGGAGATTTCAACGTCGAGACGAACCTACTTCAGGACCGTTGAGATTTCGACCTTCGATCTCTTCTTCTTCTTGTCTCCGGCAGCGGCGCCGCCTTCCAGCGGAAGCTTCTTGCCGGCCTTCGACTTCTTCAGGTGGAGCTTTCTCGGCCACAACGGTCTTCTTCAGGCCGTCAGCTTCTTTTCCTCTTCCGTCAGCTTCCGACAACTGTTGATTCTTTTGTTGAAAAACTGGCCGGTTGAAGAAAAACCGCTCCGGCTCCCCGATTCGCCGGTTCAACCGGCGGTTTGACGATTTTTTCTGGTTTAAACCCCTAAAACGGGTTTTGATGGTTAACCGGACCGAATTTTGGGCCGGTCGACGGTTCAACCGGTCGAACCGGCCGGTCCGGTCCGGTTTTTAAAACATTGATTCACCATGGATCTTCTCAAATTTCTTGCTCCAAATCTTCCAAGACTTTATTTCTTTTCTCTTCCTTTCTTGAACGATCTCTTCTCTCTCTATTTTCTCCTTTCTTCTTCACTTAGTTTTGATGAAGATTGAGAGAGAATACAATAAGTGAGTTTTGTCTTTATCACTCTCTCTTACGTTTTTCACACACGAGATCACTATGCAAGATTTTTTCATACTAATTATACTAACACCCCCATATATTTTATAATATTATCATCAAACCCTAAAATTATACTTGTGTTCCAAAATCATAAAATATTCATCTTTTACCTCAAGATTTCCATGATATATATCAAAATAACCCTACGAATATTTAATGGTAAATTATTATTCTCAGAAAGATAAATTTTTTGGGGTATTACAGATAATGATATTGGATAACAATGTTTTAAAAATCAGACTGGACATTGAATCGGGTCATGGGTCACCGGTTTAACCTGTAGGCAAACCGAGGTTGAACTGGTTCAACTTGTGGGCAAACCGCGGTTGAACTGTGATGTCAAAATTATGTAATAAAAAAATAAAATATTTTTTTTTTAAATAAAATTTTTTATAAACACAAAAGAAAAAAAAAAAAAAAAAATTGTACATTTCATGGATTTACAGCTGCAGCGGTCAAGTATCAAGTATGCATTGTTTGGAAATCTCATTTCCTAATCAATATATTGGATAACATATTATTGATTCAATTATATTAATTATTTAAATTTAATGGGTTAAAATTAAGTGATCTAATTAATTTGGATAAGTCCGTAAACTGTTCAAAATAATGTGGGTTAAATGTGTAGATACCAATTTCTTATGGGGTGATTAGGAAATTATGGGAACCTTAATCATACTATATTTAAAGAAAAGTTAAGATTATGGTCCCCAAGACACCAAATTAATATATGACTTCCATTCTCTCTATTTGAAGAGAAACGATAGTCCCATTGAGAAACTAAGGAGATTTGGTAGACGAAAATCACATACCCACCTCAATCTGCGCCCTATTCGTGATCGATCGTCACATGATTTCCGTATCGGTAGTCGATTGCTCGTAATGGATCTAGGTACGCAATTTACATGTTTATAAAATTCTTGATGATTTGACATGTTGCTTTAGGAGTTGTAAATTTAGATCTATATGAATTAAATTTCAACATGCATTTCATGGAACTTGGACAAATATGAAACTAGAAGTCTAGAATTGTGAAATTAAACATAAAAAAATTTGTAAAATACAAATTAAACATTCGAGAGAAAGAGAGATTTTGAAAGACTTACGACTTGTTTGATTGGGTAGAATGGAATTAAGATGGAATAAATTTGTCAATGGAATCACTATTCCATTCTCTTGTTTGGTTGTTATGGAATGAGAGAAAGAAACTATAGATATACTTTATATATGTGTGTGTGTATATACATACACATATATATAGATATACTATATATGTGTATAGTGTGTGTATACAAAACTATATATATATATATATATATATATATATATATATATATATATATATATAGTATATGCATGTGTATAAATATGTACACTTTAAAATGTGAACTTGTCCAATGGATGAGTATTGAGGTGGGCTTTTCGGAATGGGCATATGTGGAAAATAATTTTCGATTCCATTGGCCTAGATTGATCTCACCCCATCAAGTATGGAATTCAATTACATCATTTCTCATTCTAATGGAATCAATTTTTTTAATCCATTGAACAAGAAACAAGAGAATCAGAATCGAGAGTGGAATGACGATTCCATTCCATTCTGATTCTGTTCAACCAAACATGCCGTTACAATTTTTTTATAGGTTGATTACAGTTATGGGATGAGGAGGTGATAATAAGAAGTTAGGAACCCAATCAATTTTCCGATTCGGTCGCCATTGCCGGTGCGGAAGAACGTCGGAGGCAGCGTTTGAAAAGGAACGTCGAAGGTTGCTTGGGTAGGGAAGAGAAACGTCAGAGGCTTTCAGTTGGTTGGAGCTTCGCCGTTGGATTTCGAGCGTCGCTATTGGTTTTTGAATATCGCCGGACTAGATCAAAATATTTTAGATTCTATGTGTGTGTGTGTGTGTGTGTGAGAGAGAGAGAGAGAGAGAGAAAGAGAGAAAGAGAGATGAGGAACTTGGTGGCTAACAGATGGAATAAGAGAGAAATGAGATTTAGGGTTTTTTTAAGGAACAATTCATAATATGCAAAATGAAGAGAACCGCACTAGTTCAAAGAGACTTGGTCCGGTTCAGCGGTTTACCGGTTGAATCGGTTCAAATCAGTCGGTTCATCGGTTTTTGACCTAAACCGGTTCTTAGCAGTTAACTGGACCAGAAACAAACCTGGGTGGCGTTTCAACCGGTTGAACCTATCGGTCCGATCCGATCCGATTTTTAAAACATTGTTGCGGAGATGTGACAAGAAAGAAAATGTAGACAAAAGAATTAGGAATTGATAAAAAAAATACACTTTAAGAGGGAGGACATGTGAAATGATGAAAACACCAAAAAACTAAAGGATTTTGTCCAATATTTTAAACATAATTTTTTATTGGATCAAATTGAAATAAAATCGAAATATGAGGGACCAAATATGTCATTTCTAAAACCTCGAGGTTTAATTAAATATCCACCCCATACTTAAGGGACTAAAAATGTAATTTTTCCTTAAAACTAATGCAAAAATATTGTTCGAGTGAACTAGCATTTTTTTTTTGTTGGATCATCTCATCACTCCACAGCCTCTACCTTTTCAGCCTCATTTTTGAGCTTATGTCACTCATGGTTTGGTTATATCTCCTCCAGTCGTCTAACTTCTTCTAGTGGTCAGTTAGGTTTAGTTCAAAATATTTCTTTTGAATGTATATTCTTGTCAACATGAAAAACAAACGACTTTAACTTTCAATTAAAGTAATCTTGTTTCTTTTGCACCTTTTTAATTTAATACATTATGACATCTAATGCCTATCACCTCATTCTACAATGGATGGATCCAAGTATATATATATATAATGGATGATTACTCTTGGTATACATAATTATTTCTCATGAAGAAACAATTTAAGTACAAATTTATTTTGATTTTTCTTTTATGGTTAAACCCCAATTCTCTTGTGATATCAAAGTTTTTCACCAAGATAATGACATGGAATTTATAATACTTTTATTTGTATCTTTGTCATTCTCATTGGTCCAATCTTAGCACCTCTCAGCAAAATGGGAGAGTCGAATGTAAGCATCGTCATATCTTAACATTGTGCGTGCCCTATTAATCTCTTCTTCATGTCCCAATCGCTTTTGGGGAGAGACTACATTAATTACCATATATACTATTAATTGTGTTCCCTAGCACACCATTCAAAATCAAACACCCAATGAGCGTTCTTTTGGTGTCCCTACTGCTTGTTTTACTCTAGAAGTCTTTGTTTGTGCTTGTTTTGTTCTTCTTCAGCCACACGAACGTAACAAGTTAGAGCCAAGGACTCATCTATGTTGTTTTCTTGAATATGGAATTGAGCACAAAAGGTGTCGTGTTTGGGATACAATTTATAAACGTCTTTGTATATCTCAAATGTGAAAATTACGAAGAATTGAAAGTATTGTGTTTAATTCAACACGGAAATGAAAATTGGTGAAAAAAAATTGTGAATGTAATATTATTTTGAAGGTTTTATGAATCTAAAACATGCAAAATAATATTTACTCCGGGTTTAAATACTTGACTTTTTATTTAATTTTAATTTAATAACTGCCCCTATTTTATAGGAAGTTATATATCGTATAAGTAATCATCCACAAATTCATAAACTTGATAGTTATTATAAGGTTAAATTTAACTGAATTTTCACAGAGGATTGAAATGTAACTCCCAAAAAACATTGATTTATTTGGTAGTTTTTGGCTCCCTAATGGGAGCACTTATTAATTGCACTAATAAATAATAAGAATAATTAGTCAATAGTTCCAAATAGAGAGCTTAATCGATAACTTATCCTATTTTAAATTTAACTTGAGTATAAATCCCTTAATTATGTTTCAACTTTTGTTTTAGTCACATAGTCAATGTTCCTTTATATCTCCAATCAAATGCTTCCAACTAAGGTTTACATCGTCTACTATTGGTGCTATCCACTGGTGCATACCGTAGAACCGCAGGACTTCGATCACCAAAGTTTGGCCATCGATTGCCGATTTTTTTTAGTTACTCACAACAATTTTTTTAGTGTATTTTCTAGTTATATGTAACTATTCTTTTAATGTATTTTTTAGTTATATTTTTTTAAGTGTAGTTTTAGTTATGTTTAGTTACATTGGAGTAATTTTTCGATGTCCAGCAACCGAAAAATTTGTTGAATGTGACTAAAAAATTAGAATTAAAATTTATATTGAAAAAATATTACTAAAAAGTAGTTGAATGTAACTAAAAAAATTCTGACAACCAGTGGCCGGAGTTTTGACGACCAATGGTGGTTGTAATCGGATGGCCGATAGGGTGCCAATTAGTGACGCAACCTAATTAGAACATTAGTGCTTTCGTAAATTATAATAGATGGGAATAAAACTAAGAAAGTTATTTGTTTTGAGATTTTTTATTATTTTGATGTCATTATTAGGACCTCTCATTGACTCTCTAAAGAAAAATATGAAATTGAGAACTTTGGAATTGTATAATGTGACATTAAAATAAAATATTAATTAAAAATAAAATATAGCACAATTCAAACTATAAAATTATAATATTTGCATAACCATGAGCTAAATGAGTAAATCAATTACTCAAAAAAATAAAGTAATTAAAAATAATATGAAAACATAAAAAGAAAGAGAAGAAAAACACACAATTGAACTCCCACTTTAACAATAAAATGTATAATAAAATCAATAAAAGTAGTTAGGTGGGGGACAACTCTTAGAAAAGCGGTTCATGAATTAATTACATAATTAAAATAATTAATTATTTAATTAATTATAGAGAAAGAATTTGAGAAAAATAAAACAGATCATAATCATTGTTTACAAAAACATTCAAGGTTAACTTATTACAAATAAAAAACTAGAATTGAAATTTGTATTACAATATGTCGATGAAATAATGGATGTAAAAGAAGAAGAAGACACTTATTGTATTATCAAACAGAAACAGGAAATAAAATACAAGAAAGAAGTAGATCGAGACAACTATTTGACAATTTCTCCTTAGAGTAGATTGTGCCCCCCACTAAGTTGCTTACAGTTTTGATTGAGTGTTTGTCTCTCAAGATATAACGATCAGCAACTACTAGTACCATCACTAGAAACCAAAAGCTCAACAAACATAAAAGTGTTGAAACTCTCTCAAAAACTCCAATAAAAAACTTGAATGAAAGCTTAAGTTTTTTTTTTTTTTTTTTTTTTTTTTTTTTTTTTTTTTTTTTTTTTTTTTATGCCTATATGATGAGGAATGTCTGTGTTTTTTATAGGGAGCAAAAGCAGTAACCAAAGATAATGAAGAGAAGAACTTTGTAACTTCTGAATTTAGAACCATAAATTAATTTTGTAACTCCTATCAATTACACACATGAACAACATCCACATTTTTAACTCTTTGCAATTATGAAACTGAATAATTAGGCTCTGTTTGGGATTAATCTGATTTTTGGATTAATTTTGTCTAAAAGGATACCAAGACCAAGACCAAGCCAAGCATTCCCAAGGCTCCAAGGCCACAAGCCCAAGCCCGATCCAGGCCCTGAGCCCAGCTCGGTCAGGTGGGCGGTCAATGCGTCGGTCAATGATGACGGGCAGTACATGCATGTGGCGCCATTAACCTACTTTCTGTTCATATCAGTTTAACGTCCTAGGAGACTTACCTTTAAGAGCTAACCCGAGTTTTAAGAAACGACTCTCATATTCTTTAGTGACTAATGTGAAATAATCCACGCGACACATCAATTAACAATTTCAAGTAGGTATCACTTATAAATAATTTTTTCACAAATAAATGTATCACGTTCATTTTCTCATCAAGGAGAACATAATGGTATATTCATATGTCCCAATTTAAAATTGGGTCCCACAAATTATTGGGTCATAAAATTTTCAAAAAACTATTTTTTATACAACAGTCTCCAGATGAATGAAAATTGATTGGATAAACATGATATGTAATGTTAACTCACAAGAGAGAGAGAGAGAGGAAGAACTTAAAAGAAAGCAACTATATTAGGACATGTAGGTGGCGTTTGGTTAGTGTTTCCACTTTTCTGAACCCAATTAGAATGGGTTGAGTTGAGTTGAATTGGGTTGGGTTGAGAATTTTGGGAACAGAATTGCGTTTGGTAACGACAATTCATGTTTTTTGCTGAGAACATAATGTGTTTGGTAACGATTTTATCCTAAAACTAAATTTTTTTTTTTTTGTGTTTGGCGGCGGCGCTGGCGGGCGGCGGAGGTGCCGGCTACGGTTGCCGGCAGGCGGCGGCAGTCACCAGAGGTGGACGCCGGCGGGCCGGACGGTCGCCGGAGGTGGCCGGCGGCAGCAAAAGGTCGCTGGAGGTGGCCGAAGACGGAGGTCGGTTATCGAACGGTGGCCGGAGACAGCGGTCGGTTGCCAGCGATGGTCACCGGAGACGGCGGAAGTTGAGAACTTTGGGTTGAATTTTTTGGGCACAAAAAGAAACAATTTTTTTTTTTATTTCTGGTTTCTTTAGGATTTTTAGAATCAATTCTTATTTTTTGGGTTAGGTTGGGTTGAGTTTTGTGTTTGCCAAACGCGTTCCCAAAAATCAAACCCAAAATTTTTTGGGTTGGGTTTGGTTGGGAACACTAACCAAACGGGGCCGTAGTTTTTGACCTTAAACCTTCCCTAGTAAGAATCTATCGGATTTACTCAGCCAAATAGTGAACTTGATATCTTGAGTTTGTTCGGCCGTTTGTGTAAACCAAGACAATAGAAACTACAACGTTATTTTTTTAACACTTTTCATTCTAGGGTTGCGTTCATTTTTTGCCCTGAACACCCTAGTACTTCATGATTGCTTCTAGAGAATTTAGACTTTTTATTCTCCTAGAATTGGCCCAATTCTCATAATCCTTTTATTCCCTACTTAAATTTTTTTAAGATATAGAAATCATTAAAAATCATACTTATTCTTAACTGTATTGCAATTATTATTGTTATATCATAAGAATGAGCTATAGATTTTGTCTACTCATTTATGCACTCGTATTCACCTTCATAATTTGGTTCTCCCTTTAAACCTAGATCTTGAGATCTCTGTCAAGTAGGAATATCTTCCAAGAATTGTCGAAGTCACTTTGCTTATTCTCCTACTTCATCTAAAGCAATAAATTCATATTCCATTGTGGATCTGACAATACATGTTTACTTAGAGGTTTTCTACGACATGACAACTCCTCCTAATACAAAGACATATCCGCTCGTGGATTTAGTGTCTTAGGTGTCAGATATCCAATTTGCATCGCTATACCCTTCAAGTATTGCTAAATATTGATCGCTCAAATTTAAAAGTAAAATATTGTAGTATAATGTGCTTAAGTACGGGTGTCGAACCACAAAAATTGGATTGTGATTATTAATTTTATCTTATTTTTGGATTGAGTTTAATAAAATTGGTTTTGGATTTTTAATTAAAATAGGAAATAATAAATGACCGGGTTGGGGCTATTATTCGTTTTTCAGTTATTCCAACACACTTTTATTTTTTCGTTTATTTTTATTCTGTGCATAATGAAGTAATTTAACTACAAAAAAAAAAAAAAATTACAACAAAAATTTGATCATTTAACTGACATGGACTATCTTCGGGATTCGATTCCTACATTGAACCAATTCCTAAACATAGCCCATTTTATTAAATATATCGATTAATCAACCGTTGAATTGGTATGGATTATCTTCTAAATTCAATTTCTACTAATTTACGGTAAATCAATTCTTAAGCATAACTCATCCTATTAAACCATATCGATTTCAATAAACATGGATCATATAATAGTTAGATCTAAATAACATGTATTAGATCTAACCTACAAGTACCAATAATTATTTATAATATTCGAAAAATGATATAAACAATAATTAATTTCATAAATAATGTAAGAACATTAAATCCTTATTATACAATCTTATACACAGATAGCATAGATCAAAAAATTAAAACTACATAAGAAAACCTAGAACAAATACAGTCTAACCTGATTCAATTCCTTAGCCATTTATGGCGGTTTGTTTTTACAACAGAAGTTCAACCATAGTTCCCTTGAAGAACCTCCAAACAGTTTCAGCAACAACAAAAAAAAAAATAATAATAAAAAAATAATAATAATTAAAAACAAAAAAACAAAAAAAACAATCCCAATAGCATTCCTCTGATTGTCTTTCTTAATGGCCATAAAAGGTTATAATTGGGTCATAAATGACCCATTTACACCCGCAATTAGTAACGGTTCCATAGGCTGGAACCATTACTGGGAACAGGTCACGCACACTGCGCGCAACCATGACCAAGTGTTGGGCCTTTTAGCCAATGACCCAAGTCTGATTTGTTTGTAGAGTCGTACGCAATGGGCGCGACTGTTTTTTCGAGTCCAGTCGACTTGTGGGCCTTGGCCTTTTCTCCTCTATTTTTGCTCGTTTTCAGGTGTTTTTCTCGTTCTTTTTTAGTAGTTCTTTTTTATGTAACTTATATCTGCAAAATTAACAAATCATATTATTACTAACTAAAAATTAATAAAATGACCAATAAAATTATAAATTTATAGGAGAAATTTGGTACAAAATTAAGAACGATCTGATATATCATGTAATAAAAATCATAATATATTATATAAAATAGGACGTATATAAGTTTTCTAGGCAAATTTTAACTACTCATTATACCCCCATAAAACCGGTCCAGATTGATTCTCTATATTAACATAAATATTCATATATATTTTAACAAATTATTTCTTATTTTATGATTATTATTTCCTTAATTACGTTTATTGTTCTTTCCTAATTTGCTTACACTTTCACCCTTACTCTCGTTCTTCCGAGATGGAAACCCTAAATCATACCCCTGCCACTTGGTTTCTTTAATGACCATCGCTGCTGCCTTCTCTCCTTTATTTCTCACTCACCATTTCAGTCTTTATCTCCCAACAGTCTAGATTAAATTAGGTTTAACAATTTTTAGGTTTATATAATAGCTGGCCCCAACCCCGATAGATTCTCTATGTTTTTCTCTCTTTTATTGCAGCTCATTCCCACGACAAGTATGGTTTAACAATTTTTAGGCTTAATGGAGATGCACCCATCCCCAACCCCAAAAGATCCTCTCCATTGTCCTCTTTTCGCTTGCAAATCACGCCCACGACACAACCCCATCCATCGTCGTCGGACGCCGCCACTGCCATCGGTCAGGTACTCGGAGGTACATTTCTCTCTCTCTAACTGCTCAGACCACTGCTAACCCCACTCCACAGAACACCTATTTTGGATTTGATTTGGCCAGATCTGAGTTCAATTTGGCTATGTCTATATTTGATTTGTTTAGATTTTGCTTCAATTTAGTAGGATCTAGCCAGATCTAAAGTTTGAAATTTTCAATCATGATGTGAGTTGTCGCACCTCCGCATCCTCAATCGCACTGATGTTTCCGTCATTTGTTTTCGCCATTATCTCTATATCCACAATCATTGTAGCCCACTAATCCACAACTACCGCCCACCGCCAATTGGAAATCGTTGTCTATCTCCTCCTACTGCAGATTTGAATGTAAAGGTGCATTCCATTATCATTTATCAGCCAAATCTGATTTTAGTTTGAACTTAGATCTAGTTTAGTTTTTTTTTCTTCAAAAACTCTTTTAATTTCTTGGTTAGTTCTTGAGTATCTCCGTCTCTATCTCCTTCCTGCGTTCTTTTGGATTTTTCCAGACACCCTTACATCTAGTTTTTTTTATTCACCATCTATTCCTTCTTCTCATTTTGGATCTCTATTGAAATAACTTACACTTTTTTGCATTATACGGTTCGCGCACAAAGCACCGTCATAACGATCGGAAATTGTCGCTGCCTACTAGGTATATGCCCTTCTTTTTTGAATTAGTAAATCAAGATTTAAGTTTCCTGAAATCTGTTTGATGCTCATAAATTTGTCTACAATTTTAGTTTTTTTTTACTTTTTATTCATGTTGATAGATTTTTCATCTCTAATATATTTTTATACCTGTCTATTTGTTGTTTCTTCTTATATTAGAGAATTTTGTTTAATTATTGCTTCAATTTTTTATTGGAGGTTCAAGTCTACATTGGATTGATAACGAACCCTAACGCTATCGAGTAGTTGTTGTCAAACAGCCGTCGCGAACCCTGATGTCGACAAATAGCTTATCTGGTACTCACTCTATCTAATTACGATTCGAATTGAGAATTCTGAATTCAGTACAAATTACATTTTTATTATTTTTGATTCCTATTTTGGATTTGGTTGTGTCTATTTTTTGGTTAATTTGTATGTATCTTGATTGGTTATCTCCTTACAAGTTTGATTTGGGTCAAAATTATGTATAGCCATTATGTTGATTAGAACAATAGGATATTATCTGTATTCTTTTACTTCAACTTTGAATTGTTTTATGACTTTTTTATGCTCTCTCACACTGTTGCTTTTCATGTTAATGGGGACAACAAAGGTTGTTCAATATCTTATTGTCCGAAGCAACAGCCTGTAACCAGCTTAAAACTTTCAATGTGAAACAAAATAAGAAAATTTACTTGGGTAGCGTTTGGTTGTTTTCTACTTAGTAAACTTTTCATATTTTAGCTTGATATGGAATCTAAACTTTTCATATATTAGCTTGATTTGGAATAATGTGTATGTGTTGTGTAGGCTATCCATAAATGAATAAAGGAAAAGAGAATAGAATTGTAGGGAAAAATACATTTTAAATCTTCTAGCTATTGACACATTTCTAAATGGTCTCTCTCTGTTTGAGCATTTCATTTTAAATCCTCTAGGTATCAGTCTGTTTTTATTCGGTCCTTCCATAAAAAAATCTGTCAAATGTAACAGAACAACGAGGCAAATATGTCTTTTTACATATTTTTAATTTTTTAATATTTTTCTTTTTCTTTTTTTGATCTCCCGCTCAACTCTCTCTTTCTCCTTCATTCCTTCTTCCTCCCTCTTTCCCTCATTCTCTCTCTTTCTATTCCTCATTCTCTCCTCCTTTCTTTCCCTTCCTCCCTCTCCCCGTTGACCGGAACAGGGGGTGTTTCACCCCCTATTGCCACCCCCATAACAGGGGGTGGTTTCGGCCAGTGGGAGAGGAAAGGAGGAAGAGGGGGAGAGGAAGATAGAGAGTATTGAGCGGGAGAGAGAAATAAGGGTCAAAGAAAAAAGAAAAGAAAAAAATATTAAGAAATGATTAAAACTAGAAAAATATAAAATGACGATTTTGCCCTCAAAATTCTATTAGTTTGGATAGTTTTTTTGATAGTCTGATACATAGAGGGTTTAAAATGAAATGCTCAAACGGAGATGGACTATTTAGAAATTCATCAATACCTAGAGGGTTTAAAATGTACTTTTCCCTAGAATTGTATACAAAGTAGATTTGTAATCTGTAACATGCGTATGATCCTTTTCTCTTTGTTGCTCACTGATGTCATCAACCACCGACCATCTCTATTATTGCAAAATTAACCAATGATCGCCCTACGATCAAAACACCCCATCAACCATCAATATTTCATTGCAACCTTAACCAACAATCGATTGGGTATGCTCATACGAGACTCACTTTAAGAAATTAATTATTATCCTAAAAAGTTGAATTTTGAATGCATTTTATTGGAGTTTTTGTTTGGCTAGATTTTTCTTGAAGTGTTTTTATGTGTTTGTATTTGTAATGAGATTGTTACTTAATGAAACATAATAGTGCTTTTAGGCAAGTGTTATATTGTTGTGTTTGTTTGTGTTTGCTTATTTGGGTTGTATGCATTTGTAAACATGATATATGGGTCGTATGCATTTGAAAACATGATATTTGAGAATGATGTAAAAACAAATATGGATTTGGCAGTTTTTGTGTTTTTTTAAATACTATACCATGCATCCTTAATTATTTTTCAGTGTCCATTTAGAAACTGTTTGTCATTATTGTTCATTTAAAAACAATGATCAATTATTGGTAATGTTGATAATTTATTTGATAATAGAACTCGATAATTTGATAATGTTTAAATAAAGTGAATTTTGCCAATATCTTTTTTAAAATATTATCCAGTATTCTCTATATCGTTTGTGTACTTTTGATTTGTAAATTATTTTGTTTATTTGTGCTCAATCAACACTTAATTCTTCAAAACAAAAACTTCTTGGAATTGATATTCTGAGTGTCTTGGTCAAATCCTTGGTAAGGCCATGCAACAACTTGATGCTTGATCATAATTCAAGAAATTGTGTTGAATTGGTCGGCATTATGCTAGCACCATAAATTTGCTTGATTTAGTTAGTTTTCTTTGTTCAAATTTGGGTTGCATATGGTTCCGACGGTGGAAAAACTCCATTCAAGTCGATTGTGCGACCAAGTAGAATCAAAACGTTAAACGTATTTTATATGCATTTGACAGGTTTGAAGATGCAATCATACACTCCTTAAACGTATTCAAGTTTTTTTCTCTCAATATTAATGCAGCTTAATTGTGGATATTTTCTCTTCTTTTTTCTTTTTCTATAGAAACTGCACATTTTCATATTGTCTATAATTATTTTATATTTTTAATATGATTTTATCTGATGTGTTGTTTATATCTTGAAATCTCAAGTAAAATGATATGGCCTCCTATTGTATTAAAAACGAGTACTCGATTGGAGTTGGGTGCTGAAAAAAAAATTATAATAAATCTTTTAGACAGTCATTGTATTTGTATAAACAATAGGAGTTTTGTCATTTTAAAAAAAAAAATTGTACATGAATTATTAATTGTGCCTAATTGTGGTTCATTGGAATAGTTTGATGGTTCATTTATTTCATCATTCAATTCTAATTTTTAACATCGTTTTTGTTCTTCTTTAGATATGTTATTTTTTTTTATACAATTTATTTCTTTTTTTTGGTACTCCAAAATATATTTTTAAAGTTATTCCAATTTCATTTTTTTTCTTCTTCAAATTGAGGTATTTTTTTTTAGTCCGTGCCTTTAGGCATGGGTTATTTGCTAGTTTTGAATAATATATCGTAAATATTTCAAAAGTCTTACTATAGATTTTCAGTGTTCTCTACTTAGATTGCTAGTGAACCTGTTTAATTTACTTATTGTGTAAGTGATATCAAGTCTTGTATAATTCATAATGTACATTAAACTTCTAATTATCCGAGAATACATCAATTGAGATATGCTCTCACTAGTGTTCTTAAAAGATATGTCGATTAAATCTACTAGTGTTCTTGCTATACTCGAATTGTCCTTGTCTACCTTGAACAGGGGGTGGCGGCAAGCGCGCGAGGAAGAGATGCACACACTACTTAAATTCACTCATATGGTGTTCAAGGAGATTAACTAGAGATGCCTCCACGGCTCCTAAGGTCTGTCCCGCAGCCCCAGGCAGTAGAGTGGATGATCTTGCTCCTGGGAGGGCAGTTATATCCTCGTTGGCGGGAGTTGAAGGTGTGTCCTTGGAGTTCTTGACATGTCTTCTCTTTCTTTTATTCTGGGTTTATCTGTCTGACCAGACCTTATGATCATCCAAGCTTAACTGAGTAGAAAACAATGATCAGGGGAAGGTTTTTTGCACGCTTTTCTCAGACGGCGCTAAATTGTTGGTGCCCCAAAGTGGTCAACACCTCGAGTATGGTCCAGTTATGTGATAGATGTCCTTTTGCTGATATGGAGTTGATGGTTGAAAATTCTTCAAGTGAGCTGTACTGGGTCCTAAGAGGACTGACTTGATGTGCCCAGAATCTTGTTCCTCAAGGAATAGTACCTACAGAAGGTTTAGACTGAGATTTGTCCTGGTGAAATCCATCTGGCGTGAGAATAATAGCTCAAAGAGAAAATATATAGAAATGCGTTAAGTAAGCAAGTGAATTCAAAGCATGCATATAATAAAGTGTATCTCGAGCCTGCGTAGCCCCTAGTATATATAGGCGTTAGAGATGATCAGTCGGGTTTAAATATGGTTAATTAGGCAAAATCATGTGTTTAACCGATAATCTGGGGCGTTTAGGAGACAATCACTAGACTTGGGCTTTTGGGCCCATTTGGCGAAATCCGTGGGCCTTTATCAGGCCTATGGTAGTGAGTTGGTGGAGGAGAGTAGAGATTCGTAGAGTCCTGGAGGAGAAACGATCTGGAATGGGAAGCCGTCGTGGTAAACGACTACATCCTTGAAGTTGGCCGTCTACGGCACGATGCAGAGCCTAGGGCGGCAACTTCCCTGTAGGGAACCTGTAAGGCCCAAATCATAATAGGTACATCATTAATAGTTGCATTTTAAAGTATGGAGAAATTCGGGGTCAAATTGAAATTTAGAAAACATGGAAATTAAACTTGAGATCCAAATTGATAATGAAAATCAAAATTTAAAATAGTAAGGGTGAAATTATAATTTCAGAAACTTGTAAAAGTTGAAAATGATTAAAATAGGATCTTAAAGGAAGTTGGGGGAGGAAAGTGTATTTTAATTAAAAGTTTAAAAAAAAAATAAAAAAAAAAGAGAGAGAATAGGAAGAAACGCTGTGTGTGCCACAGGACTCCAACCGGCCGGCAAGAGAGATCGGCGTAGGCGACGTGGCAAGCCAGGGACGATTCCTCCTACTAATTTCATGCGTTATATACTGTTTTATGGAATTGAGGGAAGATCGGAAAAAAAAGAAAAGAAAAGAAACAGAAATCACTTAGAAATATAGAGAGAGAGAGAAGAGAGGAAGAGAGAGAGCAGGCCGAGGATGTGGGTTTGAGAAACGATCGTCGGCAAAGGTGTCGGAGGTGCATGGGGTTGTGATCATTGACGTAGAGGCACGTCGGTCCGTTTAGAGAGAGAGAGGGAGTTCGACGGTGGTGAGAGTCGGACTGTGGCCGTTGCTCCGGCAGGGGTGTTACGGGGGTGTGCGTTTGTATGTATTATTCAATCGCCGTGGTTGTATCATCGGTGGGCGTCGTGGTCGGTCTGGTGGGGGTGTTGTCGCCGTCTCTCCGGCTGAGTGGGTGGTGTGTGTGGGTACCAGTAGGGATGGTCATGGGCCCGGAGGCCCGATAGACCCGCCCAACCCGACCCTATTTTTTTAGGGCTTGGGCTTGGGCTTGGGCTTGGTGTTTGAGCCTATGGGCCGGGCTAGGGCCTAAAGATTAAGGTCCATTCATTTTTAGGGCCGGGTTAAGGCTTGATCATTTTTGTTTAGGGCACGGCCCGTCCCGAATTTTTTTTAAAATATATAAAATATATTATATATATATATATCCATAGAGAAAGAGTTGAGGGACCATTTTGTAATTTTAGTATTTAGTTTTTAAATTTAAAAATAAATAAATTATAGAGTTGGGCTAGGGCCGGGCTTGGGCTTAATTTTTTTTTGTAGGGCCGGGTTTGGGCATAAAATTAGGGCCCAATCATAGGGCCGGGCCGGGCTAGGGCCTAACATTTTTGTGTAATACCCTAGTCAAAATTCGGCCCGAGCCCGACCCGGCCCATGACCATCCCGAGGTACCGGTAGTGAACTCAAAATCACGAGCAGAGGAGAGAGAGAGAGAGAGGCCAGCATAGGGGGTGGCGAGGTTCGACGAGTATGGGCGTGAGTGGGTTTGGACGGTGGTCGATCGTCGGGGGGTGGCGTACGACGAAGTGGGTGTTTTCCGTTTCTGGGTTTCTGCGGCCTATCTGTGGTGGCTGTTTCCGGACCAACGACACTGTGCGTGGAAGAGTTCGCCGGATTTGTTCGATCGATGGATGTGTGGGTGGCCGACCGTCGGCCGTCGGTTGTCTGTAATAGTGTGCGTAAGGGGTTCTGCCTTGCCGATGTGTGGTGTGTGGTGTGTGGTGTGTGGCTGACCGGTGGACACCCAAAGCAGCGAACAGATACGGGAAGCAGAAATAGGAAACGGGGAAAAAGAAGAGAAAAAAAAAAAAGAAAAGGAAAAAAAAAAGGGGGGGGGGGGGGGGGGGAATTTGCAGAAACCACCCCAGGGAAATCTAAAACCAATCACGTGCTCGCCAAACGTTTCGGAAACAGGTGGAACTTCAATTGATTACAAATTCTCGTTAAATTAAATTTTAGCTAGTGTTACAAATCTAAAAATCATAATAATTTCGTGACGAATAATTAATTTTAAGTACGTGGTACAATAGAATTAGTAACGATTCGGAGTATAAGATCCACATTGCATGATTAGGATGTTTTAGGTAAGATATTAATTTAGAATCTGTCACTGTTAGGTTCGCAGGCACTGGTGTCCAGATAAAGTGCGGTCAGTGTCAGTTTTATAAAACGGATATCGAGGTGAGTGTACTGTCTTCTTGCCAACCTATTTTTCTATATATATATGAGATGACATTTGTGATTACCTAAACTGTATGAATTTATAAACGATATGGATAAAGCATGATTTGAATGAATTGGTAAACTGGACTTCGATAGATTTCAAAAAGAAGTTGGAAATGAATTTCTGCTGGATTTAGTGAAAATAGACGGTGTTTTTAAAAAGAGAATAAGAAACATCTATTTTTTTTCTAAAAATGTCTGGTTTTCTAAAAATAAGGGGTGAAAAAGTGGTTTTGATAGAATCAGACGTTTTCTTTAAAAAGGAAATGCGAAATATGATTTTTGGATTTAAAAGTGATTTTGAGGAAAAGAGATAGACGTGGTGATTTAACGATGTTGAGTAAACAATATTTACGGAGTTACGATTTGATGATGTTATATTTGATTTTGACGATGTCATGATTGTTCTCCCCGTAAGGGGTGTGGATCATATTTCTCCTCAAAAAGGGGTGTGGATATTTCGTAGGAAGGCATTCCTATGAATGTTACGGTACCGTTGCAAACTCCCGATCGTGAGGTCAAAACGATCACTAGGGCTGGCCAATGTGTGTGTGTGTGGGAGGTGTGTGTTTAAGATTGGTGCTTGAGATGTGGTGTTTTACGTATATTGGTTGATTTGATGTTATTTATTATGATGTTTGGTAGGATTTTATACTAGATGGATTTGGGTGGAGTTTATTTATATCGCTTTATTTTCATTGCTTATGTACTTATGCTTGATCCATACTAAATTGTGAAAATATTTAGAACGTATTAATATTTTAAAAATGTTTTACTAAGAAGGCAGTACACTCACAAGTACAACAGCTAGGAGTCTGTCCTCTACTGGCACTAGATAGAGTTACGTGATGAAGTCACATAGACGATTGAGAGAAGCTGTCAAGGGCGAACTTATAAAAGGTTCATGGATAAATACTTTTAGTTAATAAAACTTTGGGACGAGTGTGTCCCCCATAATAGGTGTTTGTATTACACAGTAGGTGTATATTGTTTTTTATATGAAATTTTGGGTATTGGTTATGTCATGTTGTAGTCACGCCCGCCTCGGGATGACTGGTGTCCGGGACGGGTTGTGACAGAACCTTACTCTTACTTGGGTGCAAAGCGGATTCTAGGGAGGAGCCTTGGTTAGCGTATGTTCCAGCATGGTACTGTGGATTCTGGAATGCGTCCATGACAAGATGATGATGGACACGCGGCTGGGTCCCAGATGCTGACTTAGTGATGTCCGGAAGTATCCTCATCAAACTTGCTTAGGAACAAGAATAACAACTTTTGCAAGACATCTCCACACTTTTAAGTATGAATGTGTAAGTTTTCTATCTTTTCATAATTCATAAGGGTTCTTATTTAATTTCTTATGGGGTAATTTGGTTAAAACAAATTTCACTGTCAAAATAGTCTCTCCCCACGAGTTATGCGAAGATAATTTTCAAATTCAGTCTTATAATGCACAAACATTTCTAAAGTTTCATCTTTACTTCTTAAAAGATAATTATAGTAATATCTCGTACAATCATCAAGAAAAATAAGAAATTATTTTTTTGACCTCTAATTTATACAAATTTTAAATCACAAATATCTTTGTGTACTAACTCTAAAGGTTTTGTTTTTCGTTCAATTGAATAGAAATAAGTTTAAGTCAATTTTGACTCCACACAAGTCTCATATATATTTGTGACTTGTATTATTTTGACATTTAGGAATTAAATTCATATTAATTAATTTACGTAAAGTATCATTAACATATTTCAAACGACCATGTCATACATCCAAAGACTCGATCATATAAGCAGAATATATACTAGATTTATTATTATTATTATTTGGGATTACGGTCATAAGATTAAACTTCAAAAGGCCTTCATTGATATAACATTTTCTAGCATACACACTATTTTTAGTTAACACAAATTTGTTAGACTCAAACGCTAGTTTGAATCTTTTCTTACTCAACAACAATTTAAAAACTAGATTCTTATAGATATTTGGTACATGCAGTACATCGTTCAAAGTATGTTTCTTACCAGAGGTCATCTTCAATACGACATTTTCCTGTCCTTCAACCTTAGAAGTTGAAGAGTTCTCCATATAGAGGTTATACTCAGGTTCTACTAATTGATAAATGGTGAATATCTTCTTATTTGAGCATATATAGCGGGTAGCACCAATATCCGCATACCATTATCTGGGATTGTTAACAAAATTGGCTTTAGATACAACCGCTGGCAAATTCATTTCAGAAACCTTATCAATAAGGTTTTCCACTTCCATCAGATGAGCATGGTTATTAGGCTTCTTACCTTTCGCTATAACTTTGTTGCGACAATTTTGTGCACGGCGTCCCAACTTGTCACAACTATAGTTGTCCTTGAACTTTTTGTTTGCGGCTTCTTTCCTTGAACTTTATCCAAATTGCTTTCTCTTCTTGAAGGTTTTGTGAGTTTCTATGACATGGGATTTTTCACATCATAGAATGACAACCCTTACGTTTAGAAGAAATATGATGCTCTTCTTCGATTCTCAATTTAAGAATAAGGTCTTCAAGAGTCATCTTATTTTGTATGTGCTTAAGAAAATTCTTGAAGTCACTCCATGATAATGACAACTTCTCAATCACAACTGCCACTTCAAATGATTTATTAAGAGTTATTCCCTCTACATGAATATCATACAGTAGAACTTGGAGCTCTTCAATTTGACCGATGACTGTTATTGAGTCCACTATTTTGTGGTCTCACAATCTTCCGGCTATAAATTTCTTAGTCCCAACATCTTCACTCTTGTACCTCTTTTTCAAGGATTGTCACAGTTCTTTAGCCGTCGTGAGCAATACACACTGTAAAGTATATTACTCAACCCATTTATGATTTGTTTTTATATAGAAAATTAGAATGTTTCCATGCATCCACCGCAAATATAGTTTATGTGTCAGAATGTTTGGTCATAATAGGAACATCCTTGCAAATGAATCTCATCAGGTTCAATATTGTCAGATAGAACAATATATTCTATTGTCATCTCTTGAAGAAATTTTCATCAAACTTCTCTGATTCTTCTCTATGAGGAGTAGGTAAAGGATACGAAACAGGCTCAATCACAACTGGTAGTTTGACGTTTGATTTGCACAAATAGTGATTTCATTAGAGGAATACATTTTTTTCTATGAAAGAAGGCAAAAAGTATAAGAAATCTTGTAGCTAGAATGTTTTTTTAACCAAAACCAGAATTGTATATGTGCAGAAAATTTGCTTTAAGATAGCTAAAAAAGTAGTTCATAAATTAATTAAATAATTAAAATAATTGATTATTTAATTAATTATATAGAATGAATTTGAGAAAAAATAAAATAGATTATAATCATTGTTTACAGAAATATTCTAGATTAACAGATTACAAAGAAAAAGAGAGAATTAAAATTTGTGTTACAGTCGATGAAATACTAAATATAAAAGAAGAAGAAGACACTTACTGTATGCCTATATGCTGAAGAATGTCCTTTTATTGGGAGCAAAAACAATAATTGAAGATCATGAAGTGACAAACTCTGTAACTCTTGAATTAAGATTCAAAAATTAATTCTGCAACTCATGCTAGTTATACACACGAACAACCTGCAGATTCATAACTCTCTGCAGTTACGAACCTAAACAGTTAGGTTCTGTTTGGGATTAATCTGATTTTTTAATTAATTTTGTCTAAAAAGATACCAAGACCAAGCTAAGCATTCCCTAAGACCACAAGGCCATGAGCCCAAGCCTGATTCGACCGGGCGGATGGACAGTAGCGGTGCTCACTTGCTCGTGTGCGTGTGGCTTTATTTATGTTATAGAAATTAGTCTACTTTCTGTCCATATTAATTTGGCGCCCTGTGGGGCTTACTTTGAAGAGGTAACCACTCTAAGGAACAATTTTAATTTATCTCTAAATGATTTTTTTGTAAATAAATGTACGATATTAATTTCCTTATCAAGGACAATATATTTGTATATTAATATGTCACAATTTAAGATTGGGTCTTACAAACAATTGGATCATAAAATACCTAAAAAATTATTTTTTATACAACAATAAACAACTTTTGAGAAATGGGTGTTGGGTTTGAAAATATATATTTTTTAAATATAAAAACTATTATTTTTTTTTCCAAAAAAAAATGAATTTTGGTAATCAAAATTTTCAAAAAGATTTTTTTTATAAAAATAATTGTCTTTTATCCCTTTTTATTTTGAATTTATCTATTAATGATTCAGGATTAAAAGACATTTTAACTGTTTAGATTAATTTTAGAATATGAATAGTTGAAATTGAACTTATGCAACATCTCAATTCACTAATTTTAAATTTCTTTACATTATTCAACCCACTCAATGATTTAAATGAAGAGATAAAATTAAAATTCTAGGCTTGAGCCCAGGTCGGCCCTATGGCCAAGCCCTACAATCATGCTTAAGCCCCACCGTAACAAGTTTTTTTAAGTCCAAATCTGACACTTTAATTTTTTTTATAATTTAACAAATAAACACTAAAATAACAAATAAAAATTATAAAATATAAGAAGAGGCAGAGATTGAGGGAGTAATTCGCCTTTTGTGCCTTTTGGGAATGAGATAGGGAGACAAAGTTAAAATTATGGTTACTTTGAGTTACTTGATACACACACACACACACAATGTCGGGTTGGGTCAATCCTGAAAGAAAATGGTCATGCCCAAACTCGATCCTAAAACTGATCGGGCCTAGATTTCAAGACCCTAGCCCTGCCCATGAGTTCAAAAATTAAATCTGGCTAAGTCCGAAAAAAATGGGGGAACAGGTTGGTCGGTGATAAATGCGTAAATGTCCATATATTTATTTCTTTATACTTAGCATTTTATACATATTTTGTGCCTAATTGTACTTACTAAACTTATATTTTAATTTAAGAAACAAATGAAGGCGTTTAGAGCAAAATGGAATAAATCGCGCGTTTTAGGTTGTTTCGACACATGTTCGTAATAAGGCCATAACTTTCACCTCCGAACACTAATTGAGGTGATTTAAGATGATATGGAAATAGAAGAAAAATATATACAACATTTATGTTTTGTGTTTCTCTAGAATCGGATTATATCATATTCAAAATTGAGCTTGACGTGGCTATATCTACACTGGCGACTGTCCAATTTGAAGAAAAATAGAGATAACCAACCCGATCCAACCTGAGACCCAACCAAACCCGCGAACTAACCCAGTTTTCTGATCAGCCTAGAATCATTAAATGGCCATTTAAGTCTATGGAATCAAGGATCGAAAGTGGTAATGAGTAATTAAGGCTATTCAAATTATGAGGGGTCAAAAATGTAAAAAATGAATGTTGGTGCAAGGGTGTAATGATGTCATTCAAACATTTTGTTCATTTCCTTTTTCAAGGGATTTCGGACAGAAGGTTGCAAGGGAGATTGAAACATATTAATTTCTTTTCCTTTTTTTTTTTTTTTGGAAAGCCATTTATATATCGTTCATGTGGGATTGGAGAAAGGGGGATTTATGTTTTTCTTGGGGCTGTAGCATCCGAACAGGACCTTGGAGGACAGGGACTTCTCATTTTCTTCCCTCTTTTCTCTTTTCGAATTTGTAAATTCCCATGGCCTTGTGTGGCTAAGCCTTTTGTCTTGGTCAAAGAAAACTGAAGCATCGAAATCAATAAAACTGTAAGACCTAATTTATTTTCATTGCTCAATTTATATTTTGAGTATTGAATGTTCTTCTGTGCCGCTTTTTATGATTGTTTCCTTTAATCACTAAGAGGCCTTCTAGTTTATTATTCATTACAATTTATTACTAGTTTAGATATTAAATCCGTAATTGTTTGATCCCTCTAATTTGTGAAGTAACTAATATTTAATGATTTGCTGCGTCAGAAATTATTAGATCTTAGGAAGAACACTTAAGTAGATTAAATACAACCGCTTGTGCTTGTGTTGTTTAGCTTTATCGATCTCTCTAATTCTTAATGTTGTTGTTAGATTAAACCTTTAGCGCTTGTCTTAAGTTGTTTAGTAGTTAGAGTTAATTAGATCGCTTGTTTTCTAATTAACTACAAGTAAGGAAAGATAGGGAAATAATTCCAATGGTGAATATTCAATATGTGAATTGATTTATACTTGCATCGATCAACAGTTGTGAAATTCCGAAGGTGGATGTTGACTTAGACCAAGATGTGTTTTCTGATTGAATTCGGTATTTAGTTTGCAATTTTTTTTCTTATTAATTTTATTAGTTTTGCTATCCTATAATCAAATCCCCCAATCCTTGTTCACGTAGCACAAATTTAGGCTAGGTACTCTCTATGGAAACAATATCTACTCACACTACTACTGTTCATATTTAAGAGTAGAATTTTATTTTTAGTTGCCTACGACAGCACACCAAATTTTGGCGCCGTTGCCGATGAGTGCTTCTAGTTAATTTTTTTTGTACTTTTCTTGTTCTTTTATTTCGTTTCAGGAATAATAATAATAAAAATTTCACAACATAAATTGTTATTGTAGGCCTATTTAAAAATAAATAAATTAATAAAGATAGTTAGCATATTGTTTATAGTAGTAATGGTTTTCATAAAATAGACATATATATAAGGAAATCTTTTGATACATAATTTAAAATTAAAAGATCTGCTATCTGATTTATTTATTTTTTGGGTAGATTTTATGTGATTTATTATGAATTATGCCAAGTTTGTTACTCAGCCAAATTCAATCCTAGGTTGGCCCATTATTCATTTTAGAGACAGTAGGAAGCTGAAACCGTGGAATATATATATATATATATATATATATATATATAATAGTCTTCCCATTGTCCAAAAAAAGAAAAAACAAAACAAAGAAAAAGGAAAAAAAAAATACATTCTGAACCCCAGAAACTGTTTTTTTTTCTTCTTTTGACGGATTTTTTTTTTTTTTTTTAAAACCAATCAATGGGCTTTAAAGCCCATTAATTTATTAAATTAGATTCTAATTCATAAACTAGTTACAGTGACATGATTTTTTGTTTTTGAATCAAATACCTCACAACAGTGGCATAATTGGTTTATTCTATTTCATTCACTTTTTTTTTTTTGGTGATTTATCTTTGTCTTCCTAACCGTGTATGGCCGTTACTCGTTCATCTAAATAAGGTGTTTTGCAGTCTAATTTGGATATAGAAAGAACCTTGCACATGTTAAAGAAGAAAGCTATACAGAAGTCAAAAGAGGACGAAGTCATGGCTGAAAACCGAACATTGAAGGAGCTTGCTGCCCCTAACTTGAACCAACAACCCCTTTGCATAACGTTCCCTATTTTAGATGCTACTACTACTTTTGAATTAAAATCTGGACTAATACACCTCTTGCCCGCTTTCCATGGTCTTGCAAGTGAAGATCCTCATAAGCATCTAAAGGAGTTTCATGTGGTGTGCACGAGTATGAAACCTACGGGGTGAAGAAAGAGTAAATCAAGTTAATAGCCTTTCCGTTTTCATTAAGGGATGCAGCAAAGGATTGGCTCTACTATATACCATCCGAAAGTATTACCACATGGAAAGAGATAAAGAGGTTGTTTTTGGAGCAATATTTCCCAACTTCAAGGGCGGCTAACATTTGGAAAAAGATTTGTGGTGTAAGGCAGCATAATGGAGAATCTTTGTACGAGTATTGGGAACGTTTCAAAAAGTTGTGTACAAGCTGCCCCTATCATCAAATTAGCGAGCAACCACTTATCCAATATTTCTATGAAGGCCTTCTACGCACCGATAGAAACATGATCGATGCTGCTACTGGAGGAGCGTTGGTAGATAAGACTCTTGAGTTAGCTAAAAACTTGATTGTGAACATGGCGGCAAACTCTCAATAATTTGACACTAGACTTGATCCACCATTTAAACATGTCAATGAGGTAAATGTATCCTCCCTTGAACAACAAATTGCTAGTTTAACCTCTTTTGTTCGTCAAATGGCTGTAAGTAACATACAAACGGTGAAAACTTGTGGGATTTGTTCGGTAGCAGGGCATCCAACCGATATGTGCCCAACTCTTCAAGAGGAACCCATTGAGCAAGTGAATGCAGCGGGTGGATTTCTAAGACAACCACAAAGAAAATATGATCCCTATTCAAACACGTATAACCCATGATGGAGGGATCACCCCAATTTTAGCTATGGGAATCCACAAGTAAATCAGCCAACAACTCAACACCACCTAAGTTTCTAGCAATTCAATCAACCATACCCCCCTAGACAACAATCGGGCCAAACTTCTAATTCTGGTATGTCTTTAGAAGATATTATTAAATCTCTTGCCACTAATACTGTTGATCCTAAGATTTTGATGAACAATTAAGTATTGATGTTTTGATGGAATTAATATTTAATTGAGTGTTTTAGTGATTTAAAGTTCTAGTAATGAAGACGTCAAATTGAATGGGTTAGAAATGAAGATGTCAAGATGATGAAGAAGAATTAAGAGTTTGAAGAAATTAGGAAAAACAATTCAAGTGAATCTTAACTCTTAATATCCCATTTAGGAACACACACATGGCACAAACTGTATTTTATCTTTTATGTGTGTTTTGATTAAGTTAAATTATTTGCTCCTATGTGAAATAAGAAGAAATAATTTTGAATGACTAAAATAGAATATAAGAATATTAGTAGAGCTAATCAAGAGAAGAAAATGGTTAAATGGGCGAAATCGTAAAAGAAAATAAGTTAAAAACGTATTCAGAGAAGAAATCCAGGCACAACAGTTGATTAATGAGTCGACCGGACATGGAAGCTGTAACATCTTGTATCTTTAAGTCAACCGACAGGTCGACCGACCAAGAATGCTGAACTCTCTAAATCAACAAGTTGACCGATAGGTCAACCAGTGAAGTAGTACTGAACTCTCTGAATCTGTGAGTCGACCGGGCGGTTAATCTATGCACGACGCGACGATGGTTTGGCTGCAACCTGAGTTGGGCAGTTGACTGGGCAGTCGACCGAATGCGCTATTTCAGGATAAAGTTTGATCCGAGATTATATCCAAAAGTAATCGTTTTTTGTTGGGATTTGAGAGAGATTTCGGGTATATTATCTATATTTAAGATATGGTTCATATACTAATTTAATCATTTTAATATGGTTAATTAAATATTAATGTTTCTCAATTTAGTACTTGAAATGGATTCTATACTTGTTTATTTAGATTGAGAAATACTTTGGACGTTTAATTGAGAATTTTGAAAATTGTTATTAAGTGTAATTGAACTTAAATGAAGTCCTTATGATATAAGGGGTCTATAAGAGCTTTTAATTGTCATGACACTTGTAAACTAACTGTTAGAAGGCTGATTACATGTTCCTTTAAATAGACCTGCGATTTTCATTAGCAAAATTAAGCAGTAAATAAGAGAGAAATCATATCATATCATAAGAGTGAGTTTTTCTAAGAGATATTTTTCTGAGAGTTTGTGAGTTATTCTAAGAGTGATCTTGAAAATCAATTGCGATTAATCTTTGTTGCTACCGGATCTAAAGTTACATTGCTTATCTAATTATTTTGTGGATTCCGGGTGAGATATTTCTAATTATATTATTTCATTGCATTATTTGTTTATTGTTTGGAAATTGATCTTAGAAATTGTTTTTGATTTTTGAAGAAAATATTTTTACAAAAAATTTCTTAAATCTGATTACGTGCTCCAATTTGCTACTCATATTCTTGTTAAAATCATATTTTTGTATCTCATATATTTCTATCACTAGTTGGGATATTAATCGAGTTATTGTTTATCTGGAGTGATAGAAGTTGCGAGTGAAATTTACTACTCATCAATTTTTGTATTGGTGAGTTGTGACAGATTAAATACTATTGGGAGTATTTAATCAAGGATAGCCGGATTTAAATCTCTTCCTGTAAGGAGATTGAGGTAGTAATTCTTCCTGGATAAGAATTGTGTTTTGAGTGATTTGTAAAGATTCCATCTTTACATGTTAAAATGATAGTTGGAGTGTTTTGTGAGGTTTTGATTCTTGAGTCGTAGTGATAAAAAGAATTAGGTTAATCTTTAGCCTGTAAAAAGATAGGTTCTTCTTGAGTCTGTAAAAAGTAGAAGTTATTCCTGAGTCTGAGAAAAGAAAATTGTAAAGGTTATTCTTAAGCATGTAAAAAGTAAAGGTTGATTCTGAGCCTTTGAAAAGAATCATTGTGCGGGTTTGGTTCCTACCTTTAAAAGGATCTTGGTTTTAGTGGGTGTGACCTCCGTGGAGATTGGGGGACTGAATTAGCTAAGAGTAACTTGGTGAACCAGTATAAATCTTTTGTGTGCTGCATTACTACTTTGTTATTTTTGTTGTTTGGGTGTGCATTTAGTTGATTATATTATTTCGCTATATTATAAAGATAATAATTAATTTAGGTTTAAAATTAATTATTTGATTTATTGAATTTTATTCTGATAATTTTTTAATTACCCAATTCACCCCCCCTTTTGGGTATTCTACTAGGCCAACAAATACTTTGCAATTTCAACAGGAGACGAAACAATTTCAACAAGAGGCGAGGGCCAGTATTCAAAGTTTGGAAAATCAAATGGGCCAGATGGCAACCGTAATCAATTGGATAGAGGCGCAAAGTTCGAGAAAATTATCTTCTCAAACGATTGTAAATCCAAGAGAAAATGTAAGTACAATTGTTTTGAGAAGTGGTAAAGAGGTTGAGATTCCTGTCAAGACAGTCCCTGTATCATCGAAGCAAGAAAATGAGAACAACGTCGTTACAGATAAGAACGTCTCCAACGATGATGAGACGAACGTTCCCAATGACGATGATGTACCTAAGCGTAAGTTTCCATCTCTTTCTGACCATAAACCAGTACATCTTTTTCCTCAGGCTTTAGCCAAATCTATAAAAGATGAGCAAAATAGAGATTTATATGAGACTTTTCGTAAATGCAAGGTAAATATTCCCCTTTTAGATGCTATTAAACAAGTGCCTCGTTATACTAAATTTTTGAAACAATTATGTACAATTAAGAGAAAACAAAAACTTAAAGGATGTGAGAAGGTGAGAGTTGGGGAGAACGTTTATGCAATTAGTTAAAGAAAACTTCTTACAAAGTGTAAAGATCCAGGTACGTTTACTATCCCTTGTACGATAGGTAACACTAGATTTGAGAAGGCCATGTTAGATTTAAGAGCATCTATTAATGTCATGCCATATTCTATATATGCTTATTTAAAACTTAGACCTTTAAATAAAACTGGTGTTGTGATTCAATTAGCTGATAGATCTAATACCTATCCTAAAGGTGTAGTTGATGATGTTCTTGTGAAAGTTAATAATTTGGTTTTCCCTGCTGATTTCTATGTGCTTGATATGGAAAATAATAACCAAATTGTCCTTATTTTATTAGGAAGACCATTCTTAAAAACATCCAAGACTACGATAGATGTTCATAATGGCACACTCACTATGGAATTTGATGGTGAAATTGTTAAGTTTAATATTTATGAGGATAATCCTAGTGACGATAATCCTATTTATTTCATTGATGTGATTGATTCGCTAGCACATAAATTTTTTGAACCTGATTGAAAAATGAAGCATTGAGTCGAGCCAACGATATAAATGAAAGGCGCTGCATGGGAGGCAACCCAATGAGAGTTTGTTCCTTTTTCTTTTTATTTTCACATTTATATTTCGGTTATCTTTTGTCTTTTATTGGCATTTAACCTTACATTGGGGACAATGTAAGATTTTAGTGGGGGAGGGGGGGGGGGAAGGGATTTAAGTTGTGTTTAATTTTGTTTTTTAAAAAAAGGTTAAATAAATAAATATAAAAAACTAAAAAAACAGAAAGGTCAATTGAATAGTACATAAGTGTTTAATTAGTGTTCTTTGATGAACCCATGTGTTAATTTACATGTTGGCAATGCCTTCAAAATTTGAGGGTAAATGTGCTTGAATCTTAGTAATGGATTGAAGCGATACTCTTGTGAAGTTGTATGAGTTTAGTGACGAAACATAATTGGGGAGAGTGTAATGAATCCTTAAACTAATCATTTTTAACTACTCCTAAATTTGGGTTAAAAAAAAAGAGTAGGACGGAGCATAAAATGCACCTACCAAAGAAAGGAAAATATTCCTAGTTCGTTATCCAATTTGTAGCAGTAAAAAAGAGTAGTTGAGTGGTGATTTGTACATGACCTGACTATGTTAGTTGCGAAATATTTTTATTGACCGATCAAGAGTACTTGTGGATTGAAGTGAAAGGATTTGAACATGTTCGGCTTTAATTCTATTATCATTAATATACATTTAAGATTAATATGTGGGGTTGATTAGGGAGCATGTATTGAATACTTACGTATTATAATGGTATTTTAAAACTATTGAGTTTTATGTTATTTTGCCCGAGGACGAGCAAAAGTTAAGTGTGGGAGAATTTGATAAGTGCGTAAATGTCCATATATTTATTTCTTTATACTTAGCATTTTATACTTATTTTGTGCCTAATTGTACTCAATAAATTTATATTTTAATTTAAGAAACAAATGAAGGCGTTTGGAGCTAAATGGAGTAAATCGCGCGTTTTAGGCTGTTTCGACACATGTTCGTAATCAGGCTATAACTTTCACCTCCAAACTCCAATTGAGGTGATTCAAGATGATATGGAAAGAGAGAAAAAGATATTCAATTTTCATGTTTTGTGTTTCCACAGAATCAGATTATTTCATGGTCTAAATTGAGCTTGAAGTGACTGTACTTACACTGCCGACTGTCCAATTTGAAGAAAAATGGAGATAACCAACCCGATCCGACCCAAGACCCGACCCGTCCTGCAAACTAACCCAGTTTTTTGATCAGCCTAGAACCATTAAATGATCATTTAAGTCTATGGAACCAAGGATAGAAAGTGGTAAGGAGCAATTAAGGCTATTCAAATTATGAGGGATTAAAAGTGTAAAAAATGAATGTTGGTGCAAGGGTGTAATGATGTCATTCAAACATTTTGTTCATTTCCTTTTTCAAGGGATTTCGGACAGAAGGCTGCAAGGGAAATCGAAACATATTAATTTCTTTTCCTTTTTAAGTCATTTATATATCATTCACGTGGGATTGGAGAAAGGGGAATTCATTTTTTCCTTGGGACTGTAGCATCCGAACAGGACCTTGGAGGACAATGACTTCTCATTCTTTTCCCTCTTTTCTCTTTTTTAATTTGTAAACTCCCATGGCCTTGTGTGGCTAAGCCTTTTGTCTTGGTCGAAGAAAACTGAAGCATCGAAATCAATAAAATTGTGAGATTTAATTTATTTTCATTGTTCAATTTATATTTTGAGTATTGAATGTTTTTCTGTGCCTATTTTCATGATTGTTTCGTTTAATCACTAAGAGGCCTACTAGTTTATTATTCATTACAATTTATTACTAGTTTAGATATCAAATTTGTAATTGTTTGATCCCTCTAGTTTGTGAAGTAACTAATATTTAATGATTTGTTGCGTCAGAAATTATTAGACCATAGGAAGAACACTCAACTAGATTAAATACAACTATTTGTGCTTGTGTTGTTTAGCTTCATCGATCTCTCTAATCCTTAATGCTGTTACTAGATTAAACCTTTAGCGCTTGTCTTAGGTTGTTTAGTAGTTAGGGTTAATTAGATCCCTTGATTTCTAATTAACTACATGTAAGGAGAGATAGAAAAATAATTTCAACGGTGAATATTCAATGTGTGAATTGATTTATACTTGTATCGATAAACAGTTGTGAAATTCCAAAGGTAGATGTTGACTTAGACCAAGGTGTCTTTTTTGATTGAATTCGATATTAAGTTTGTAATTCTTTTTCTTATTGATTTTATTAGTTTTGCTATCCTATAATCAAACCCCACCAATCCTTGTTCACGTAGCACAAATTTAAATTAGGTACTCTCTGTGAAAACGATATCTGCTCACACTACTACAGTTCTTATTTAAGAGTAAGATTTTATTTTTGGTTGCCTACGACAAGACACCAGGCGGGCCACTGGGCTCTTGACTAGTCTTATCTTTAAGTTTCATTATTATACTTTATTAACTATTTTTTTTTTTTTAAACTTATAAAATTTTAAAATCGATATAGTGTCTTAATGCACAGATTATCCCTAGTTTTCTTATAATTCATCTACTTCAAAAATCTACACATCGTTATTTTCTACTTTTAATTAAAGGAATAATCTCACATTTTATTCAATATATATATAATTTTAAAGTTAATATTTATAGGTAATAAAAGAAAAAAATAGCATTTAGCCATTTACTCTTTTTCTCTTTTTAACTTTTATTTTTCTTAATGAAGATAAATTAAAATTGTTTTTTTAAGTAAAATAAAATAAAAAAATCACATTTCAATTTATTCATAAAAAAGACTAAAAAAGCTAGTTTCTCAAATTAAAAAAACCAGAATAGATTAAACCAAATTTTGAGGAAAAGACAATTAACTCAATTTTTTCAAACATTTGTTAAATTAATTAATAGGATTTTTGATGAATAGTTTACGAAATTAAAATTTTAGTCTTAGTGCACATGCTATAATATTTTTTTTTTTAAATTTAAATTTATTATAATACATAAAAATTATTATAATTTTTTTATATAATTTTTATGTCGTAAAGTAATTTTTAATAATAATTTTGAATTTTTAAAAATTATTGTAATACCCACAATTGATGATAAAATTTTAATTTTGTCAACTTAATTTTTTTTTTATTTTTTTTATGGTGTGTGCTTGGTTGGTTGGAAAAAAAAAAAAAAAATCATGTTTGATTAGATGAAAAATGGAAGAAAAATATAAATAAGATGTATAAAACATAATTTTGGAGGTAAATTTTTTTCCTCACAAATTTGGGAGAAAAATGGAAAGAAAATGGTTATAAGTATTAAAATTATAATTATACCTTTAATAATAGATTTTTTAATTTATTTTTCTAATTTATGAGGGCAAAATAATAAATTATTTTAAAGTGAATTATTTTTTCTCCTTTCATTTTTTTTTTCAACCAAATAGTTATTTTCTAATTTTTTTAATTTATTTTTACCTTTTCAATCTATCCAACCAATTATACCCCTAATTAATTTGATTAAGACCAATTGACGAACAAAATTAAAACAAATTTAACATGCATTTGCATTTAGTTTCTCACCCTTCAAATTTCTCGAAAGAAATTTGTTTAAAAATTTTATCTCACAAAAATATCATTTTATATAGCCGAGGAATAGTATATTTTTTACATGTGAGATAATTTTTAAAAAATTATTGTTTTGAATCTTAAACTCTATACAAGTTCCAAATTTTTTTCTAGGTTGACAACAGTACGATTTGACACCGATCAAATAGAAGGTTTCGAGAAAATGGCACTTTCTTATTGCTCTGCGTCGGAGTGGAACCTCTGACGTCATCCAATACCGTTCCTCCGAGATTTCCTTTTTAATCGTCGGAATTGTGCTTGGAGTTCCATAGATTTTTCTTTTTTTTCGTGTGAAAATCGGGATTCATTTCGATTTTATGCATTCCTTCGTTCCGATCTTCGGATTTGATTTTAAAAAACTCATCGATTCGTTAGTTCTGGGAGAATTCGGGAGGGCAAAACGAGACAGACGTTATGGATCAATTCGAAACGTTTTTCAGGAGAGCAGATTTGGATCGGGATGGTCGGATCAGTGGCGCCGAAGCGGTTGCTTTCTTTCAAGGTTCCAATTTACCCAAACAAGTCCTCGCTCAGGTCCTGGTCGGCCACCATTGAAACTACTGCTCGATTTCTCTACTCGCATCCTCAATTCAGTATTTGCTCACGAATTCACATTTTCTAGCTTGGAAGTTGAAACCGACTCACTTCCGCACACATTTACACAATTACACGCCCCCATGCGTATATTCAGTGTGTCGAATATATTTATCCCTGTCACATCTAATTTGCTAGTGGTTTACCTTAGTCATCTCTATCATCTATTCTTTTGCGTATCTTACTGTGGTGAGTGCTGTGTCGTCAATAGTAATTTAGTGAGAGATTCAATATTGTTGTTTGTGCTGTTAGTTTGTTTACTTATAATGAATTTGATGTGCCTTTCTTTGGGTACATTGGCGGGGAAAGGAGAATGACTCTAGATGCATTTCAAAGGTTCTGGCCAAAAGAGCTAACGTGGGTTGGTTGAATTTCTATGTATTGTGAACTATTACTCGCCAAAATGATAATTGAATCATCATTTTAGACGAGACTTTAATTTACCTTCAAGCTAATCAACTCATGTGGTAGTTTGTCACTCAAATTATTGGAAGTTCTCAACAGAAGCATATTAAGATTTTGTCATACGTTGTTTAAGGCAACTATTTTCATCTACTTTTCCAATTGAACAATGATAAAGTATCCTCGATGTTTTGAGTGCATGTCAGATGGCTAAAGCTAAGAAAACTGAAAAAGATTGCATAATCTGTGTCATAAAATGTTACGAAGGTTTCAAGATTCACTGCTGTTGAAGATTACGCAGATAGGGTTAATGGCTTTTGTAAAACACGATGTGTGATACTGATTGACTAGCACAATAAGAAATCTTATGGAGCAAAAGTCATCAACTCTGTGTTCATTATCTATCTTGTCATGTTTTTATGATTTTACTAATATGTTTGGGAGTTATGACTTGGGACCGTTGGCTAGTAAGTTTTTGCTTTTGATAATTGCTATAGTATGTGCAAAAATCAGGCTTTGGTTTCTACTGATTGAAATCCCTTCCCCATTCCTAGTTAAGGATCTTCAACCTGCAACTGTCACGTTTAACCTATAGAGGACAGATGCTACCTGCAGCATGTCTATTTTTCTTAATATTTGGTTATTTCATACATTGGATTATCTAGAAGCTGTGACTATTGGATTGTCTTCCCAACTAAAAGTCATTCTTGGCACTTGTCATTCAGATATGGACATTTGCGGATCAAAATAGAACTGGCTTCCTTGGCAGAGCAGAATTTTTTAATGCTCTTAAGCTTGTCACTGTGGCACAAAGTAAGAGAGTTCTGACTCCGGATATTGTGAAAGCAGCATTATATGGACCTGCTTCGGCAAAAATTCCTCCCCCCCAGATAAATCTAGCAGCCTTGCAGGCTCCTCTGCCAAATTCTAATGGAGGTGTGCCTATTCCACAATTTAGTGGTGCTGCTCCAGCAGCACCTCAAAGTAGTGCCATTAGAGGGCAACAAGGTTTTTCATCTCAGCCAAATCAGTTTACGAGGCCGCCTCGGCCTCCAATTCCTAGTACGGGGTTTCATTCACAGCAAAGTGTTGCAAGTCAGGGAATGCCTAGGGGAAGTTTTGGAGCTCCTCGTCCGCCAAATTCGAATGTCTCATCTGATTGGCTTGGCGGAAGGACAAGTGGGCCCCCAATAGGACTCACTTCCCAAGTTCCTGGGACAGGTGCTACTCCTTCCACATCTCAGGATGGATTTGGGCTCGTGGCTGGAGTGACCCCAACTACACAACCTAGACCACAGGCAGCATCTGGCGTAATGCAACCTGCAGCCCCAAAAGATAGAGAATTTTCTTTTACAGGAAATGGCTTTTCAGTGGACTCAGTTTTGGGAGATGTTTTATCTTTGACCTCAACTCAACCAAGGCAAGATTCTCTTGTGTCTACATCTTCTGCTGGTGGCTTGCCTGTTTCATCTGCCATAGTTCCGGCACCTGCTGAGTCCCAATCTACAACTAAGCCAAGTCCGCTTGGGTCTTTGCAAATGACTCAGCACCCTTTGGCAAGCCAGCATCAGCAGGTACAGTCACCAGTTGCGTCTTTGCAAATGACTCAGCATCCTGTGGTAAGCCAGCATCAGGAGGTTCAGCCAACAGTGTCTTTGCAAATGGCTCAGCATCCTGTGGCAAGCCAGCATCAGCAGGTTCAGTCAACAGTTGCGCCTTTGCAAATGGCTCAGCATCCTGTGGCAAGCCAGCATCAGCAGGTTCAGTCAACAGTTGCATCTTTGCAAATGACACATCCTGTGCCAAGCCAGCATCAGCAGGCTCAGTCAACGGTGAGATCAAATCACCATCATGTTTCAGCACAAAATTCCTTTGCACTTCATGTTGGAGCAGGAAACTCTGCTATGGGTCAATCTCAACTTGCATGGCCAAGGATGACTCAGTCTGATGTTGAGAAGTATTCAAACGTATTTGTAGAAGTAGACACCGACAGAGATGGAAAAATCACCGGTGAACAGGCGAGAAACCTGTTTTTAAGTTGGAGGCAGCCACGAGGTAAGACATACTTTGTTTAAAATCTAAGTCTGAATTTTACTGATTTCTATTTCTGTTGTAGAAATATGATTTCATTGGTTGTTTGATATGCTCCCAATGAGGTAAAAACAGTATGTGTGGTACTCGAGCAAAGCAATCACATCTCATATGGAGGCTTCGAGCTGCTGTATTATTATATGCAGCCTGTTTGTTCCACCTTTATAGACTTTTCAAGCTTGAAGTGCGCGATGAACCAATTTGTGTTTCTGGTTGATTTGAATTTGTACATTTGGGCAAATCACAAACCAAGTTTTGCATCATATGTTTGTAAACTTGAGTTTCAAATAGTAAATGAAGGCCATCAACTTGACTTGACATATAAATGATGCTCAGGAACCACTGTTCCTACTCTTAAAAGCTGGAAGTGGGGCAGGTGGTGGGCATGCGCTAGAATGAGTTAAACTTGAAGAAGTTCAAAGGATTGGAGCATGTAACAAGTTTCAAATTATTTCTTGAAAATTATTCCATTCATTTGTTATTGGAAAAATATGCTATTGATAATATTTTGGAAATACTAGCCATTTTCTTTCTTGGTCTATATAAAATATCTTTGTAGACTAGAAAGCTGAAGTTCTTGTCATGATTGCTAAACTAGTACTGGGAAAGCAAGACCATATTGCTTGCTATATTAAAATGTACCATCTTGGAAGATCATTATTTTGTTCCTGATGCGATATGTTTATTGTGAAAATTGCTTCTGTGCCAGAGGTTTTAAAACAGGTGTGGGATTTGTCTGATCAAGATAATGATAGTATGCTTTCATTGAAGGAGTTCTGTGTTGCTCTATATTTGATGGAGCGATACAGGGAAGGCAGCCCTCTTCCTCCGGTGCTTCCAAGTAGTATTATGCCTGATGAGACACTGTTTCCTACCTCTGGCCAAACTTTTGCTACATATGGCAGTGCAGCCTGGAGACCTGGCAAAGTTACAAGTTTCCCAGGTATGTTTCAGTTTTTAGAGTCCGAGATGATTCATTTTATGTTGGTTGAATTGGTTCGTGATTTTTTCTTTTTTATTCTGAGCAGTTTCACAACAACCGCAGCGGACCGTTGTTGCACGGTCAGTCACTCCTGCTGCTGGATTGAAGCCTTCAAGTTCACTTTCTCTTCCTAAGGCTGATCCACCCAGTCAGCAAAAGCCCAAGGTTCCATTGTTGGAGAAGCATCTTTTGGATCAGCTTAGTTCCGAGGAGCAGAACTCACTTAATGCAAAGTTTCAAGAGGCAGCTGAGGCAGAGAAACAGGTTTTTTCGTATTGTTATACTTTTCAGTTGCCCCAGCCGTTACAGAATACAAGTGCACTTCCCTTTTACATGATTCAATGGTCATAGGAAATCAGTTCGTAGATTACTAGCCTAGCCCAAAGAAAAGGAAACGAGTAAGTTCCTATATAGATGCATGTTTGTGTCCAACATTCTGTCTATTCTTTTTCCCCTGTGCATGAAGGGAGAGGAAGAGAATGACGAACCCAATTTGGATCTGGAAGTATAATTTGATTGCCATTTTTAGGTCTTTATATGTTTGTGATGTTCTACATACTATATTGTCCTTCAACCTTCAGCACAAAAAGATATACATGGTTTCCCTATGTATTCACTACGCGTGTTAAAATGACCGTCGTGTTTCGATGTATTTCTTAGATGTGTCTTGTTCAACTACAACTTACTGATTGTTGCTTGTTGGATCAAAGGATCAAATGCAAGATATGAAAATTTATAGGCTCGTAGTTCCATGGAGAGGTGTTTTTTCCCTTGATGTTAAAGCCTTTTTCGGATTCAATCAGCCTCATTGTTCATTGGACGTAAAAGACCGCTGTTCGTCCTTATATTACTCTACTTATTGCAACAATCATTTTTAGTATATGGTTCTCTCTCTCTGCCTCTAAATGTTTGCGCATGTTGTCATGATTAAGTACACTAATTAACAAAGTTCTACACGCCAGGATGTTTTATGCTGGGATTCTACCTGGGTGTTCTTGCCGACTTACTACTGCCCTTGAATTTGCGCAAGTATATCATACCGTGCAATCATTCAAATATTGAATAGCAATGAGGGCTTGAAAGCCAAAGAAGATTAATTGATTAATTTTTATGGAGAAACAATGAAGTAATCTGGCTTCTGCATGAATCAACTGTTAATTAAAAAAAATCTCTTGTTCTAAGCTTTTGTCTTTCCAGTTATAAGCTGCATTACTTTTTAAGGTTCCATTAATTTTTTGATTTGTCTGTAATAGGCTCTTTGAAATTCTTGAAGCACCCTCGGGAGGAAATTATTTCTGTTTTGAAAGTTCTGTTTAATGTCTTTTTCTGATGTTTCACCAGAAGTTCTATGAGAACTTTTCTCAAGTCGTAATCTTCTCACCCTCTTGTGGATGTCTTTCGTTTCAATTGCAGGTAGGGGAACTTGAAAAGGATATACTAGAGTCTAAAAAGAAAATTGACTTCTACCATGCCAAGATGCAGGAACTTGTGAGTATTTGTTTGCACTCATTTATATTTTATAGCATTTAATTCCATTCTTTTGTAATTGATAACATATAATTTTGGCATGTCTGAAATGTGTGAAATCAGGGTGATCTTTATCTAACTTTCATACGTTTGCATCTTAATCCCAGATTGAAGTCTAGAGACTTTCCATAACGGATCTTATTGGACTGGAAATATAAAGATCACAATTACTATTAAAGCATGATTTTTCCCCTTTTCCTTTGCTTTAGTGACATGTGAGTAGGACCAATAGTTTCAAAATCATATTATATTGGCGTTGAATGTATTTCTACGTAATCAAACCTGTGTTGTATCAGCAGGAGACTTATCACCTGTGAACATAATTACCAATATCTTCGATTTGATACCGGTGTAAAATAAGAAGTAAAAATGAAAATGAAAGAAACCCTTATCTTTTACTGAGCCAAAGTGTCCTCTTGAATGCATTCAGAAGTGCGTGCCAAACCAAGCCAAATTGTACGATTTATGTGAGTTTATGTATATAGGCATTGTTTGATGAATGTATCTGTCACCAGTTTTGCTTCTGTTTCTAAATTTTCAGAATTGTGGAAAGGGGAAACTGGAAAGTGTTTACCAAATGTTTCTATTTTTCCTTCTAGAAACGTAAAATGATGCTTGTTTCCATTTAAAAATGGTCTAGATCATCACAGCAGGATTGCCATCACTACGTACAATCAGAACTAACCAACCTCCCCACGTTCTGCATTACTTGCATCGTTGCCACCACCACAATCACTCAACCAGTATCATGCAAGTACCACCATCAACAGCTACAATCTTACCAGCATAAGGAACACCATTCCCATCACTGTTGTTAAAGGCGTGCTTAGGCGCGCACCTAGGCGAGAGTCTTGGTGCAGCGCACCCACTGCGCTTCGCCTAGGGTTAGGTGACTGACTTCAAAGAGGCGATCGCCTTTCTCGCCTGGGCGTGAGTCGCGCCTCGCGATTATGGCGCACCTTACGTGGGTATCATCCTGAACCTAGTTTCATAAATGCCCGCTGCCCGCATTCTGTTTTTTTAAGCATTATTCAGCCGCTACCCATTCCTTGCTTTGGACTGACCTTCGACAGCTTCCAATTGAGATTCGTGATCCTTTCTTCTCCTTCGAATCGCGATTTTCTCCTTCGTCGAATCTTTTCTTCTTCACCTTGAGGTCCTCTCCTTCAGTCCAGCCATCTAGGTTCGTTGTTTGAGTCCGAGATGAAGCCCGTTCAGTCCAGTTCGGCCAGTTGCTCTGCTCCAGTTCTTCTGATTTGTTGCTCTGTTTCTGTTTATTTATCTGTTTCTCATTCAATTTCTGTTCTTAATCCCTTGTGTTTGTGTCGCTTTTAAATTGTTTCTCAATTTCTATTTATTTTTCCAGTGAAGTCCTTTAATCATAACACTTCTACCAGTAAAGTTGGTTCTAAGTTCAAGATTCTGCCAGATGTCCTCACATTCGTCCACCAACGACCGCCTATTTGCTTCTTCCCATAAACTTGTTTCCACCTTCTCCATCTGAATTTGTTGTGATGGGTGTGGAGATATATTATAATATTTAGTTTTATACAGAAATGTATGGGCATGCTGGTGTGGTTATCATGTGGAGATATATTATAATATATAGCTGTATGTTCAATTGTTTATTACTAGTGTATGGGCATGCCTCTATATTAATGCTATATTTTTTTTAATTATTTTAATGTTGTGCGCCTAGCTTCGCTCAGGCTAGCGTCTCACCTTGCGCCTAGGCTCTAGGGGACTTTGTGCGCCTCGGTGCGCTTAAAGCCTTTAACAACTATGATTCCCATCATTACCATCACCATCACCATCCAACTGCCACAGCCTCTTCAGCACTAGAAGCTGCCTCCCTTATTTATTACTACTTTCGGTGCACTACCATCTCCAACATCACTACAATTGTACAATTACCTACATTGACCAACCCATATTATCATAGCAATCATGATTCCCCAAAATTTCATCACACCCACCACCGCAACCCCACTATTTCCACCATCAGTACCACGATAACATGGCCGCAACAACTACCCTTAAAACACTCCATTACCACCATAATACTGCCAACTCTCCTTTCTGTCGCCATGACATAGTATTGTTGGTGTTTTGGGGTAGTAGTGATGATTTGATGGTTTTGTTGGTTGGAAGAAATGTTTTTAAAGTACATATCAATTTTGTTTTCAAATTGTGTTGAATATATTGTTTGTCATCCAAACTTGTTTTTGTACTTCGGCAACTTAAAAATGAAAAACTAATTCCCGAAATCAAAACAGAGAACAGAAACATTTTACCCGTTCAAAGTTTTCCTTCTTTAAAATATATATTATATGGAAGGGACCAAGCTACCCAGCGAAAAGGAAAAATAGAATAGGACTAAGCTACCATTTATCATGGGTTTTGTTTTCGGTATTGAAGTATAGACAATGGATAGGGTACTTAACAAAATAAAAATACAATGGATATTGTGGCTCATAGATTAAGTTGCATGGCATGCTTTCATAACCTTTGTTATTTGAGCTCCCATGTTTTCAGGATTTTAAATTAAGCGACTGATGTCTGAACTGCCTTGTTTAGACAGTTGCTGTTCGTTTCTGGATGTTTCTTTTTGATTTATAAATAGTTATTGCTGGATTGGTCTTGAATTTGATGATCGATCTCTGTTGAACATCTTCTTCCAAATCTGGTGCCAGGTTTTATACAAAAGCAGATGTGACAATCAGCTAAATGAGATAACTGAAAGGCTTTCTGCTGACAAACGAGAGGTAGCTCCCTTAAATATGCAAAGGTTTTACATGGTTTAGATAATATTTGTTGTACAATGAAACAGAGCTACTCCTTTTGCAGGTTGAGTCACTGGGGAAGAAATATGAAGAGAAATACAAGCAGGCTGGAGATGTGGCCTCTAAACTGACTATTGAAGAGGCTACGTTTCGTGATATTCAGGTTATGCATTTAGTTTTGCCTCAATGAGTGCAAACAATTCTTCTCTGCTAAATGGCTTGTTTAGACATCCATCCAGCTTGTTGTATTAAAATTCAGCGCCTTCTCTTAAGTCTTGTTCTCATTTGATGTTATCTTATCATGATTCATTAATAGGAAAAAAAGATGGAACTTTATCGGGCAATTGTCAAAATGGATCAAGATGGCACTGCTGATGGTATACAGGTATGTTACCACTTACCACTAGTTTTATTTATTGGATATTTTTTTAGCTTGACCAAGTACCAAAATAATATGCTTTGCCGCAGGAGCTTTCTGACGGCATTCGATCGAATCTTGAGGAGCTAGTAAGAACATTAAATGAACGATGCAAAACTTATGGATTACGTGGCAAACCAACTTCTCTGGTTGAGCTTCCATTTGGTATTACTGCAACCATGCTAATTAATTATGTACCGTGTTCCTAACTTCCTATCTTTCAGCCATGGTAGCAATTAGGCTACTGCTCAGTGCATTCCCCTAATGAAAGAACGGAACTCTCTCTCTCTCTCTCTCTCTCTCTCTCTCTCACACACACACACACACACACACACTCACTCTTACCCACACACATTTTGATAAGTCCTTTGCTTTGGAAAGTTTCTGTAAAGAATTTGTATAACATCATGTTTAGAATCTGTATAACTTCGTGTTTCCACCCTGATTAGTACATGGTTAAAAGGGAAGAAATGATATCTGCCACCTTGCTTTATTTTTGTATGTTTATTTGCCTTCTGATGTTCTCTTCCAGTAATGCTTTGTTTTTTTTTTCCTTTCTTAAAACTCCATCTAGGTTGGCAACCTGGCATTCAAGAAGCGGCTGCTGACTGGGATGAAGATTGGGATAAGTTAGACGATGAAGGTATATGAAACACTCACCTATAGAATTCAGTTGACATTTAACTCCGTTAAAAGTACAGTTGGGGAAGGAAAAGAAGTTTTTTTTTTTTTTGACGTTGTTACTTCTTTTATATCATTTCAGGTTTCACATTTGTCAAAGAGCTTACTCTTGATGTACAAAATGTCGTGGCCCCTTCTAAGACGAAGTCCTTATTGGTTCAAAGTAATGCAACTTCTGGAGATGAGGGCAAAACTACGTATTTGTTTTCTGCCAATAGTCAGTCAGAGAAACCTCCAAGCACTGGTGAAAGGATTGCAGATGGCCAAGTAGCAAATGCTCAATTTGAAGAGGGCACAGAGGAGGGTAGTCCAGTTAAAAGAAATGGACCTGAGAGTCCATCCAAAATTTTCCAAGATTCTCCCTCGAGAAGTATTGCTGGTGGAGATAATTCACCCCATACTCTAGAGAGACACAGGTATTTTGATTGATTTTTTGCCTTTGGTTGTTTTCCTTCTGCTTTGATTTTGAATAGGGTTGCTTCCGTTTGGTTATTGTTTTTGTTCCCTAATTTCTGTTCCCGCTCCCAAAATTTTGGGATTAATGTACAGAAACGCGTTTGGTAAACACGTTTCTGTTCCCAAATATTCCCAAAGTTTTGCAAGTATTTCCTGAATTCTTAATAAACAAAAAAATATGGATTTCTATTTACTCCAACAAAACTATTCTCATTCTATTTCATAAGGGTAAATGTTGAGAACCACTGCCCCGTTGGCCACCATGCAGCCGCCACCACCACCACTACCACGCCGGCTAAGAAATATGTCTATTTATTGTCATACATTTAAAGGAAAAAAAAGGAGAACAAATGTAGCAACCAAACAATTTTTGTTCTCCTAAATTAAAAGAAATAATTTTAGGACAATGGTCGTTACCAATCATGTTTCTACCAGAATACTCCAAAATGGAAATGGAATTCTCATCCCAGTTTATTGGAAGTAGAAACACTAAGCAAATGCCACCTTCATGTCTAGTCCTTTATTCTTTCCCCCAGTTGCCAACTTAGTTTTTTGTCCTAACCATATTTTAGTTGACTTCAACTATGATATTGGATACAAATTTAACATCTAGTTGATATCAATCGAAAGAATAAAACTAAGAAGGAAAAAAAATGGAGGCGAAAAATTACAAGTTGCATTTTGAGAATAATATAATAATTTTTCCTTTCTAATAATTCATTAATGACTAAACAATTGAAACATCTCAAAAGGGGTTCAAGTTCTGCTCCCTCTGTCCAAAATTAATTGTTGCACTTTTCTTTTTAGGATGTTCCGAAACATTTATTTTTCTAATAAATATTTTTTATTACTTCCCAAAAAATAATTCTGTTCTCGGCCGTACATTAATTTCAAAAAAAGTTTGTTGCTTTAACGTCACTCCCAATAGGGAAAATACAGTGAAGTAAAAAATATCTGAACACTACGTAAAACTTTTAGCAAAGTCAAACGTGACAATAAATTTGTGATGCCCGAGTATTAATTTTCCCAGCTACCGGATACACTTAACACAGATGAATACACGAACACTTACTTTGTATATTTCCCTGCTGAAGCTCTGATTTTACTAGTGCAGGGATAACACTGATGCTGAATCTGTGCTCTCCGGGGAGAGAATTTTTGATGAACAAGGGTGGGGTACATTTGATTCTCAGTATGATGCAGACGCGGCTTGGGACTTCAACCGTGCTAGCAAGGTATGGATAACTTCTTATCTGGTTATTTTTGAGCTCCATTTACAGTCTTATTATCCTCATATGCTGTCGTACCGATTAAGGTTAAAGATATTTATCCATTTTTAATGTTTATGGATATGATTTGGTCCCTTCAAATTGCAGGACAGTGGTCATGAGAGGCATAATGACAACTCTTTCTTTGGCCCAGATGATTGGGGTCTAAACCCAATAAAAACAGAGACCACACGCGATGATAGTCCCTTCCAGAACAAAAACACATTCGTTTTCGATTCTGTTCCGAGCACCCCACTTTTCAATTCTAGCAACTCCCCGCTATCCAACCCCAAGAAGACCCCTTTTGCTTTCCCCGATTCAATCCCAAACTCCCCACGAAGATTCAGCGGGGGCTCACAATTCGACACCTCATCGAGATTCGATTCTTTCAACATACACGACGGCGGTCTATTTCCGCTCACGAGATTCGATTCCATTCGGAGCATTCAAGACTCCGATCATGATCATGGCTTGTTCCAACCGTCTGAGTCACTCACCAGGTTTGACTCGATGAGAAGTACCAGCGACTTTGACTACGGTGGCCGTGGCTTACATCAGCAGAACAACTCGTTTGCGAGGTTTGATTCGTTCCGGAGCACCTCAGACTGCAATCATCATGGGTTTCCGTCTTTTGACGATGGGGATCCTTTCGGCTCGACTGATACGTTCAAGACGTCGGCGGAGAGTCAAACCCCGAGGAGAGATTCTGATATTTGGAGAGCTTTTTAATCTGGTAGGATAACTTTATGATTGAGCCTTGGCGCAACGATAGAAGTCATCGCCATGTGACCTGAAGGTCACGAGTTCGAGTTGTGAAAACAAACTCTTAAAAAAAGTAAGGCTGCATGCTATGGCCCTCCTTCCTCAGACCTTGTAGCATCGGTTTACCTTTTTTTTTCTTTTTCATTTTTTTTTTTAAATGACCTCGTGATTTTGATTTTTTTTTCATGTTCTTGTTTAATTTTTCTGATTCCTTGTTTTTTTTTTTTTTTTTTTTTTCTCTCTCTAATTATTGAGTTGAATTTGGTGTTTTCCTATATATTCATTTCTTCTTTATTACCACTTTTATGTGAAAAATTAGTATACAAATGTTTTGTTCCTTTTTTGGTTGTCAGAACTTCGACTTCAGTTGTAATGGTATCTTCGATTAAACTCTATTAATTTCAATATATTTTTATTTTTTATTTTTTGCACTTTTGTTTTGGTTTTATGATACATTTTCAATTGGACCTATACATTCAATTAAATATATAAATTTGTATGCACATAGTTCACTTAGACTCAACTATTTTGACACAAATATATTGAAAGTGATATTATGATAAAATTTATAAAATAAAAATAAAATTAAGGCTAATGACAATGATGTACGATGTTTGATTGCAATTCTTAATATTTTAATTTTTTAAGAGGTTTTTGCCCTTTGCACTCCTGAATTTTTGGATAAATCTCACTTTAGTCTCAGTATTTCAATTTGAATACATTAAATTCTGAAATATTTAAATTGTGTCAAATCGGTCTAAATCGATAACTTTGTCATTTTTTATGAAGAGTATTAGCCATGTGTCAAACAAGAATCTGAAATATCTAAATCGTGTTAAGTTGGTCTAAATTGCTATTTTTATCATTTTTTATGAATGATATTAGCCACATGTGAGACATGGAATCATCCATGTGGGTGAATCTATCATTTATGATGGAAATACTGACTTGACACGATTTTGATACTTTAGGGTTTAATGTGTTCAAATTAAAAGAATATGGATTAAAGTAAGTTTTTTCTAAAATTTCAAGGGTGCAAAGTGCAAGTAGCTCTTTCTAGCTCTTTCAAATGTACCATTTGAAGTTTGATTTTTGTTTTTAATAGATCTCATCAACATGTTTTCATTATTTTAATTGTCAAGTAACAACACTTGTATTATAATTGAGAAAACAATTAAGAGAAAATATAAGTGTTGTTGCTCTAGCAATTAAAATAATAAAACCCTATTGATTGAACCAATTATAGATAAAATTCAAACTATGGAAGATACATTACGGAAATTGAAATATTGGAGAGATCATACTTAAACTACAAGGTTGCAAAATAGTATTTAGCCAAAATTAAATTATAAAAGATAAGTGTGCATATTTTTTTAAGGTATAAAATGTAAATAAAAATTTTGGTAATTGGAAAATATAGAGAGGAGATAAAAAGGAATAGAATGTTGGTAGGAAATAGACAATCATCTAGATATTATATTTCATTAAATAATAGAAATTAAAACATGGTAGAAGAAAAACTCAAAACTTTAAAAATTAGAAAACTACTTTTCATCAGCAATACAAATTCAGGTGGTTTTTGTTTCCCTGAAGTTTGACCAAAATTTCACTTTGGTACCCATGATTTTAATTTGAACATATAACACAAGTGTTTTAATCATCACACCACAATCTAAGTCGTTATTGTTGTTGCAGAAAATAAATAAAGAACGAGTTTATCAAAATTTCTTAGGATGAGTCGCGAACTAGGTCGCTCTCTTTAAGACGTTTCGCGACTCTGCCCAATAACGTGCAAGCAGTGTATCAGCCCCGTCGTCCCCAGGATAAAACAGCCCAGAATTCTTCTCTGTCTAGGACGTTCTTTGCACTGTAGAAGTCCCGAAAATCAAACACCCCCACACACTGTTCGCAAAACGAACAAACTGCTCAGAAACCAAAATCGAACTGAAGAAATAGTACCGGAACAGATCGGAACAATTCCGGAAGAACAAAACAGTGAAAACTTAAACTGTTTCAGAACAGTTTTAGAACAAAAAACAGAAACAGAAACAGTTTTAGAACAAAAACAGAGCAGAAACAGAAACAGGTCAGAGACTGTTTTTTTTTTCCGTTCTTCAAAATGAGGGAAAACACTTGTATTTATAGAGAAAAAAGAAATTAAACCGTTAAAATAAATTAATACCGAAATTAATAAATAAAAAAAACGTTTGAATTATTTAAACGTTTTATATCAAAACGTTAACAGATTTAATAAAAAAAAAAAACATTAAAACGTTTAAACGTTTTTTTTTTTTATTCATTTTATTTTAAACGATTCAAAAATAAATAAATTTCGGACAGTTTTTTTTTTTTTTTTTTTTTAAAAAAAAACTTTAAATAATTTTTTTTTAAAAAATAAATAAGTGCCACCTCATCACACGCGCGACTCGACTCGACTCGACTCGGCCGGACAGACGGCGGCGGCGGCGCGTGTGTGGTAAACCGGTAGGGATGTAACTCCTCTCCCCTCCACAAAATGTGGGTACCCCTTGGGGCACACTCCAAGTGTCTCACATACCCCTAGATAACCACTTTATTTTCACCTCTCCCAACCAATGTGGGATAAAAGGTTTTGAGGAAAAAAACCAATTTGACACATTTGACACTTTCTATTCTAAAAATTAAATTAAAAATTCATTTGTTTCAACAATCCCCCACTTGAATTTTTTAAAAACAATTTTTTCATCGAGTAGTATAATTCAATATAAGATTGTGCATAAGAAAAGGTGTCTATCGACTTGAACCTTTACATAGTGAAGATGCTTTAGATTATACTAGAGTAACTCGTAGTTTTGAACTCTATCTCTAACAACATCACACACACAACCCTATCAGGGTGTAGTCCAGAAGCCCGTGTATCCCAGTATAGTGAATGCTCTAGAGAATTTTGCTCAAAATTCCATAGGAAGCGGCCACACTTCCACATTCACATAGGTGAATCTATCAAGAGTACTCTTGTAACTAGGTACTCCACTCCAAAATAGAGTATAGATCTCATTAAGAGTTAATAAAAACTCAACCTTCTATCGCTTCAAGATATCATGCTTCAAACAACACATTTATGAAATAGAACTCAAATTTATAGCATGATTTTTCTCATATCACTTCATGAGTTGTTATTACCCTTTGAACCTATTTCTAGGGATCTCCAGTCTATAGGTTGAGTTTCCCTCACAAGTGACTCGTCAATCTATGGGCTTGAGTCCCATTCCTTTCGAAGTTTTGTAAACCTTTTCTCGAGTTAATCCTTTCGTCAAAGGATCGGCTAAGTTATCATCAGACCGTACATGATCCACTCTCACAGCCCCTGTAGAGATATAATCTCTAATGGTGCTGTGTTTGCGACGTATTTGTCGTTTTTTTTTCCGTTATAATAACGGTTCTGAATCTTTGCAATAGCCGCGGTACTATCACAATGGATCAAGACAGCTGGAATCGGTCTCTCCCATAAAGGGGTATCAGAAAGCAGGCTCCTTAACCACCCTGCTTCCTCACTAGCCAAAGATAGTGCAATCATCTCAGACTCCATGGTAGATTGAGCCAAAATAGTCTGTTTCTTAGATTTCCAAGAAACAGCTCCACCAGCTATACTAAATATATAACCGCTAGTTGCCTTGGAGTCATCTGAAAGGGTGTTCCAATCAGCATCGCTATATCCTTCCAGAACAGCGGGAAACTTCTGATAATGTAATCCAAGGTTCATAGTTTTCTTTAGATATCTCATAATCCTATCAATAGCATGCCAATGTTCAATACTAGGTCTACTTGTAAACCTGCATAGTAATCCCACAGCATACGCTATGTCGGGCCTAGTGCAATCAATGGCATATCGGAGACTGCCTATGATGCTCGCATACTTAGTTTGTCTAACACCGTCACTGGTGTTCTTGAACAACTTTACACTAGGGTCATAAGGAGTACATGCTGGTTTACAATCAAAATAATTGTATTTCTTTAGAATTTTCTCTATATAATGAGATTGGTCCAAAGAAATTCCATGTTTAGACCTAGTTATTTTAATACCAAGGATTACACTTGTTTCACCAAGATCTTTCATATCAAAATTAGCACATAGCATGGATTTCACATTATTCACAACATGAATATTGGAACAAAAAATTAGCAAGTCATCCACATAAATACATATAATAGTGCAAACATCATTTTCAGATTTATAGTAAATGCATTTGTCACTTTCATTTACTTTAAAACCATGTGAAATGACTAGATTATCAAATTTCTCATGCCATTGCTTAGGTGCTTGTTTCAAACCATAAAGAGATTTATCTAATTTGCATACTTTGTTTTCTTGACCAGGAATAACAAATCCTTCAGGTTGGTCCATATAAATCTCTTCTTCTAATTCACTATTTAAAAAAGCAGTTTTAACATCCATTTGGTGTATAATAAGATTATGAATTGCAGCAAGAGATAAAAGTACATGAATAGATGTAATTCTAGAGACAGGTGAGAAAGTATCAAAGAAATCTACATTCTCTCTTTGTCTAAATCCTTTGGCTACAAGACGAGCCTTATATTTATCAATGGTTCCATCGGGATTCAATTTCTTCTTAAGAATCCATTTACATCCTATTGTTTTACAACCAGGAGGTAAATCTACTAAATGTCAAGTTCTATTTGACTTGAGAGAGTCTAACTCGTCATCTATAGCCTCTTGCCATAAACTGGCATCTATAGAGGATAATGACTCTTGGAGGGTAAGAGGATCCTCCTCTAAGGTATATGCATAGAAATTCGAACCAAAGTCTTTAACTATACGAGGTCGTTTACTACTTCTAGGTTCAATATCTAATTCCTTATTAGATTCATTAATCCTAATGATAGGTTCATTATTAGAAGTCGAGCCCCCACTATTCTTCAATTTGAAAGGAAATTTATATTCATAAAAATCAGCATCATTTGATTCAATGATAACTCTATCTTTCAAATCATAAAATCTATAAGCTTTACTATTTACCGCATAACCAATAAAAACACATTCATAAGTTCTACTGGCAAGTTTTCTTCTTTTGGGGTCAGGAATTCGAAAATATGCTAAACAACCCCAAGTTTTAAAATAAGACAAATTTGGTTTCTTATTTTTGAAAACTTCATAAGGTGAAATTTTACTTTTCGATTTGGGAACTCTATTAAGTACATAGCAAACCGTTAATAAAATTTCACCCCACCAGTGAGAAGCTGCATCGGAGTTAAGTAAAATAGCAACTACTGATTCAGCAAAAGTTCTATTTTTCCTTTCAGCCTTACCATTCATTTCAGGAGAATACGGTGCAGTTTTTTCATGAATAATCCCATGAGATTTATAAAAATCAATAAAAATATCGGAATCATATTCTGTTCCTCTATCACTACGTAATCTCTTAATTTTCTTATTGCATTGATTTTCAATCTCAGTTACAAAATTCTTAAACATTTCAAAAGCTTCACTTTTATTTTTCATGAGATAAACATAAGTAAAATCAGAACAATCATCTATGAATGTAATAAAATACCGTTTACTATTCCTAGTCAAGACTCCATCAAATTCACAAATATCAGAATGTATCAAGTCAAGAGATTCCGATTCTCTAATTACTGATTTATGAGGGGTTTTAGTAATTTTAGCTTGACTACAAAATTCACATTTTTCAAAATCATTCAAAGACAATTTAGGAATTAGTTCTAAGTTGCTTAAATTTTTAATAATGCGTTTGTTAACATGACAAAGTCTAGCATGCCAAATATTAAAAGAACACAACATGTAAGCAGAAGAAGAAATTTTATTAATTTCAACATTCAGTTTGAACATTCCATCAGTTGCATATCCTTTCTCAACAAAAATATTATTTTTGGTTAAGGTGTACAAATCAGCCCCAATAGTTTGAGTGAACCCCGCTTTGTTTAGAAGATAGCCCGAAACCAAATTCTTTCTCATCTCTGGAGTATGCAGAACATCTTTAAGGATGACTGTCTTTCCAGAGGTAAACTTTAATTCCACTTCACCAGAACCGACAACAATAGTGGAGTGGGAATCACCCAGCAACACTTTCTTGTCTTCACTTTCAGAATAAGATTTGAACATGGTACGATCATAGCAGACATGGCGTGAAGCACCAGTGTCTACCAACCACCCTTCGGATCCACCAACTATATTGATTTTAGAAATCATAGCTATAAGTTGGTCTTCGGTAAGATTCGCCTGTGGAATAGGACGACGTCTTTGCCGGCAGTTCCGAGCCAAATGGCCCGCCTTCCCACAGTTATAACAAGTAAACTGTTCAGAATTATTTCTTGAAGGGAGTTTGTTTCTATTCTGATTTTGATACACATTTCTGTTCTGGTTGTTGTGGTTGCGATTCTAATTTTAATTTTTCATATTTTTCCCTTTAGGTTTTAGAATAGCGTAAGATGATTTTTTGTGAGCGTTGTTAGAAACAACAAGCACTTCATCTTTCTGATCTTGTTTTCGGGCCTCCTCCTCAATCTGAAGACGAGTGATCAAACTTTCTAAAGAAAACTCTTTAGTTTTATGCCTTAGAGTATTCTTAAAATCTTTCCAAGAGGGGGGTAATTTGTCAATTAAAACAGCAACTTGAAATTGTTCATCAAGGGACATACCTTCAGCAATTATTTCGTGAGCGATTTTCTGAAGTTCATAAGACTGAACCTCCACTGATTTGTCGTCGGTCATTTGGTATTTCAGATACCGACTAACAGCATATTTTTTACTTCCAGTCTCCTCAGTGTCGTATTTCTTCGAAAGAGCATCCCAAACTTTCTTTGCAGTTTTGTTAGAGCAGTAATAATCATACAGATCATCAGACATACCATTAAGAATAAAATTCTTACAACGGAAATCATTTTCCTCCCAAGATTTAACTTCTTGAATCTGAGCGTCTGTAGGAACTTGAGGTAATTGAGGTTTTTCGGTTGTACAGACATATGCTACTTTTTCGATAGTAAGAAAAAATAACATTTTCTGTCTCCACCTTTTAAAATGAAACCCTTCGAAACGAAAGGGTTTGTTGAGATCAACAGTTACTTGTTTAAAATCGTGATCAGCAGACATCTTAGCAGATATTGAACGTCTTAAAATTGTTGTTGCAGAAAATAAATAAAGAACGAGTTTACCAAAATTTCTTGGGATGAGTCGCGGACTAGGTCGCTCTCTTTAAGACGTTTCGCGGCTCTGCCCAATAACGTGCAAGCAGTGTATCAGCCCCGTCGTCTCCAGGATAAAACAGCCCAGAATTCTTCTCTGTCTAGGACGTTCTTTGCACTGTAGAAGTCCCGAAAACCAAACACCCCCACACACTGTTCGCAAAACGAATAAACTGATTGGAAACCAAAATCGGACTGAAGAAACAGTACCGGAACAGATCGGAACAATTCCGAGAGAACAAAACAGTGAAAACTTAAACTATTTCAGAACAGTTTTAGAACAAAAAACAGAAACAGAAACAGTTTTAGAATAAAAACAGAGCAGAAACAGAAACAGGTCAGAGACTGTTTTTTTTCTGTTCTTCAAAATGAGGGAAAACACTTGTATTTATAGAGAAAAAAGAAATTAAACCGTTAAAATAAATTAATACCGAAATTAATAAATAAAAAAACGTTTGAATTATTTAAACGTTTTATATCAAAACGTTAACAGATTTAATAAAAAAAAAAACATTAAAACGTTTAAACGTTTTTTATTTTATTTTAAACGGTTCAAAAATAAATAAATTTCGGACAGTTTTTTTTTTTTTTTTTTAATTAAACTGTTTTTTTTTTTTTAAAGAAAACTTTAAATAATTTTTTTAAAAAAAATAAATAAGTGCCACCTCATCACGCGCACGACTCAACTCGGCCGGACGGATGGCGGCGGCGGCGCGCGCGCGTGTGTGGTAAACCGGTAGGGATGTAACTCCTCTCCCCTCCACAAAATGTGGGTACCCCTTGGGGCACACCTCAAATGTCTCACATACCCCTAGATAACCACTTTATTTTCACCTCTCCCAACTAATATGGGATAAAAGGTTTTGAGAAAAAAAATCAATTTGACACATTTGGCACTTTCTATTCTAAAAATTAAATTAAAAATTCATTTGTTTCAACAGTTATCTTGACCTATAAATTTTGACAAAAAATAGTCACTTGCCATACACCTAAACTATTTAAACTATTTTTAAGAGGCTTTATGGAAACTTCAGTCTCCTACTTTCCTCCCACTTTTCTTTTAGCCCAAATACTAAAAAAAAAATGTACACACACACACACACACACACACACACATATATGTAAAGTAAATCAGGATGGGTATATTCACGACCGTCGGATGAAAGACAAAACTCTAGACATTTTTTGACTCTTAGCTGTCTCTCTCACTCCCTCTATAAGAAGTTGACCCATGTTCTCCCTTTCACTTTCACTCTCTAGGACCCGATCTCACAATAACGATGGCGGCCTCCCTCCCTCCCTTGTAAAGACGACAATGATGGTCACTCGCGACCAGGAGACCAATTGGCCAGATCTGGCCAAAATAGTTCTCCGATTCCCCATGACCGTTGCTCATGCCTCTACTCTCTTCTCCCGCAGGTACGTTTTCTCTGTCTATCTCATTCAACCTCAATCCACAATGATGATGTTTTGGTACTTGGGGTCAGTCTCAATTTTGTTTCTCTCATTCTATTTGTAAGACCCCGATTTTTTATATACAAACAATTTTAGTTGCCTTTTATAAAAAATTAAAAAAATAACGGGGTGAATGATGTTATTTATTATTCGATTTAAAAGTTTAGGGGTCAAATTGTAATTTTTAAAAAATATTAAAATTTGAATTTGGGTTCAACTAAGAACTTAAAGAAATTTAGAGGGAATAGTGTGAATTAAATGTTTTTTTTAGTTTGTTCTTCCTTCAAAACCGTGTGATATTTCTTTATATATATATATATATATATATATATATATATATATATACAGTTATACACACACGCATGAGAGGGAAGAAGCGATTAGAAAATCAGAGAGAAGAGAGAGAAAAAGAAAACGGGAAAGAGAGAAGAGAACCGAAGAGAGAGAGAGAGAGGAGGCGATCCGGCGGTGATCATGGGTGTGTGTGTATTTCAGTGTGTTTGTGTGTGTTTTTTAGTGTTGGATCTGTGTGTGTGATCGGCCCGCGGTTGTGTCGTCGGTGGAGTGGGTGTCGCCGGCCGGAGTATTAGAGAGAGAGAGAAGGTGGGTATTGGTTTTGGGTGTGTGTTCTGTTCGGCGTCGTGGGTGTTCCGTCTTCGTGGATGTGTTGCGTGATCGGAGCAACGTCGATCGGCGGCGAGTCCCAGAGTAGAAACAGAAAATGAAGTGAGAGAGAGGGAGTCATCGGTGATGTCGTCGTCCGGCGGGGAGTTCGTTCAGTCGATGGTGACTGGGGGGGGGGGTGCGTGTGTTCGGCGTTTGGGGTGTGTGTGTATAATCTGTGACGGTGTGCTCGTGATTGGTAGGTCGGTCGACGGTTGGTTCAAACAGAAACCAAAACAGAAGCCGAAAGAGAGAAGATAAAAGAAAGATGAAAAAGGAAGAAGAAAATAGGAAAAAATGGGGAATTTGCAGAAACCACCCCAGGAAAATCCAAAACCCATCTCGTGGCCACCGAACGATTCGGAAACAGGTGAAATTTCAATCGATTAGTAATTGTCATTAAATTAAATTTATTTAGCGTCACAATTCCTATAATTGTAGCAATTTCACAACAGTTAATTTTAACAACGTTTTTCGTTAAGTTTAGTGTAATTTATTAAATTAAATTCTAGCATCACAGTTTTGTAACTGGGATAATAAATTGGGACCATTCACATGAATAATGCTATACAGTAATTAGTAGCGGAGTAAAATTAACTGAATAACAATTTTTATAAATAAAATGTGGGGAATGAGAAAACACGGAGCTTAGGGTCTGTATTGCGTGGTTAGGTTATTTTTTTACATAAAATATTAATTTAGGCCCTGTTACTATTAGATTCGCAGGCACTGGAGAATCGGTAGGGATTAGGCGGTCAAAGTCTTCGAAAATGGATAATCAGGTGAGTGTACTGTCTTCTTGCAAAAAACTATTTTCATATATATATATGATGGAAAAATGTGTTTATTTGAAAATGGATGAATTTTCTAACTTACATGGATCAAGCGTTATTTTGGGTATTTCTGATATTGTGGATTTCATTGTTTGTTGTTGAGGTGTCAGTTGATGGTGGGCGGAGTTGTTGTTGTTGAGGTGGAGATGAGTTGTTTTTGTTGAGGTGAGGTATAGATTGGTGGTGGATATTCACCTGCTTGGCATAGTCCAGCGGAGCGGTGTTTCACCCGTCTGGCATAGTCCAGCGGAGCGTTGTTTCACCCGTCTGGCATAGTCCAGCGGAGTGTTGTTATGTCCCGCTAGGAAGGCATATCCTATGGGGTATAGTACCGTTGTAACTCCTGATCGTGAGGTTAAAACGATCACATGGCTAGCCGAGGTGTGGTGTGATGTGGTGTGGTATGGAGTGATGTGGTGTGGTGATGAGTGGTGTAATGTTTTATCGTATTTGGTATTTTTATCATATATGGTGATGTGGTGTTTTATTTTATCGTTTTTGGTGTTTTATCATATTACCTTATGCTAATGGTTTGGATGAATTTTATATATTTGATATATATAGATGGTAATTCTGAATGGTAGGTAGAAAGAGTTTTCTCGTGGTATACAATTTTTATAGTATTGTTCAAAATATGTTTGTTTATATGCGTTAAGCTTGATCCATTAAATGTTGTATTATTTAGAATGTGTTATTATTTTTAAATGGTTTTTATTAAGAAGACAGTATACTCACAGGTAAAGCGGATAGGAGTCTGTCCCCTATTGGCACTAGGTAGAGTTTAACATTGGTATAGCGTGGGAATATTGTGGAAGGAGCCGTCTGAGGCGAACCTGTAAAAAGGTTATTTGTCGATATATTTTGTGTTGTTATTATAATTCAGGGACAGATGTGTCCCCAATTAGAGAGGAGATGTATGACGTGTATATGTGATTATATATATATATGTTTATGTACAATTTGTTTTGTATTATTATTGGTGAGACGTCCAGGTGATGTCATGACAACGCCACGTCGTGCCCCAGGGTGATGGGTGTCCGAGGTGGGGTGCGACACTATTTGCAATCGGATTCCTCTTTTGGAGACAAAAAAAAAAAAACCCAGCAAATCTTCCTTAACATCAACGATTAGAACTGATCATTCATCACCCAATCTACCAAAGATACCAAAAATAAGATAATTTAGACAACCAATTAAAGCAATAGATGGGTTCATTTTCAATTCCTATTTCAGACCTAAATCTACGAAACACTGCCTAAGAAATTTCCCATTCAAAGAGCTTCAATTTGCGATAGACAATTTCAGCTTGAAGAATATACTTGGTTCTGGGGGATTTGCCAATGTGTACAAGGGGAAATTAGCGGACGGAACAATAATTAGAGTTAAGCAATTGAAGGAGTGGAACCTCCAGAGAATCTTAGTGTCGGACTGAACTTGAGCTGATTAGTTTGGCCGTTCACCAGAATTCGCTCCAGTTAATTGGATATTGCGTTACGATCCAACGAGAGGCTTCTGGTATATCCTTAGATGGTTTTTGGCAACGATAACCTTTTGGTTTTTAAAATTAGAAATTATTAGAGTTTCATAATAATGTATGTTCTCATGCATTCTTGAGAGAAAGTTGAAAAATAATTTTCAATTTTGTAGAAATTCGTGATCGATTTTGTACATGTTCTTGAGCACGCGCTTGAGATTGCTTTAATGTACCTCACATTTTGTTGCTTGAAGTTGTTATGGTTTATCAGTTTTTTAATGTGCTTATCTATTGTTAAAAGGTTATGTTATTACGGTGATAATTATTTATGTTGGAATATTTTTTATGGGTTAACATTAATTGAATTAATTATTTTACAAAAAAGGGTTAATGGATAGTCTATTATTTAAGCAACCCAAATAATCAGTGATCATATTTTGATTTGGGCTATGGGGAAGCCCAGTTAAGCGGAAAATGTAGGTTTAGGGTTTCGTTAAAGCCCGTTATGGGAGGACCCAACGAGAAATCCTAGTATATATATAGCTAGGTTCACTTCCTAATCTAGATTAAGGGTTTCTTCCCATTGAGATAATTTAGATTATAGGGAGGAAGACCGAGTTAGTAATCCGCTGCGACAGATTTAATCTTCTGCAATGGTCCAAACAGGTACGTATTCGATTACCGTTCTTTATTGTTGTGTTCTAATATTCATGTATGCTTTAGTTTATTAATTAATTCCGTATTATTGTGATTATGAGATATAATCAACATGTGGTATCAAAGCCTATGCACATGATTTAGGATCAAAAATTGTTTTTTAGAATTTTTATTTTTATTTTTTGTTCTTAAACAAAATAGAAATTTGCGTGCATGATTTCATATGATTTTTTGTTTCAATTGAATGTAAAACCTTAGGGTTTTTATTCCTCTTGATTCAAGCTTTAATTTGATATATTAGACATGCTATTTTGTTGTGTAATTAGAGAGTATTTTGACGTTGAATTTTCGGCTACGAAACCTTAGAAAAATCAAGATTAACTTTTGAGATTGAGGAATATTGACGCGTGTTTTGTTCAATTATACGTTGTATATAGTTTTTAAATTAGTAGTAGGTATAACCCCATATAAAATTCGGTGGAAATAAAGGTTAATACCGAGTTTTAGGTTTTAGCCATAGATAAGAGAAAAACCGCGAATTGTTCTTTGTGTTTGGTGATGATTCTCTAATTTTTCCTTCAATTAATTATTATAGACGTGTTAGAAATACATAAATATACATAAACCCACAAAATGATTGAAGAAAAACGATAATTTTTTAGGGTTTTAGAGGATCGGGTCGAAACCGGGTCGCGTGACCTAGTTCAGACCCGGCTGGAGGTTGAAGACAACCTCCACTACAGGTCAAAACCCCCTATGCGCGGGCTAGGCGTGTGAGCTCTCTTCCGGGACTCGTTTTGGGTTCTTTTTTTCCTGTGCACTTGTTTTTATGTTTTCGAATTTTCTGTATCATTTATTTTATTTTTGAAGGATTAAAAATAATTTTTAATTAATTATTACTTATTATGTGATTTAATTAGTTTAAAATTATTTTTAAGCATATTTTTCTGTTGAAAATTTACCATAAATTATGTTAGTTGATTTGGAATGGGATTTCAATGCTCACTCTCTCTAGATTAAAATTTATTGATGTGTAATCTCCTAATTAGTTATAAGTCACATAAAACTAATTTAAAATTAGTTCAAAACTCTTTCTCAGCAATTGTGGCACCGTCGGCGTGCCGAAACAACAGTTTTTCAAAAGTTTTGCCATTTTTTATTTTCTGTGGGTGAGATTCTGATCAAACGATAATAGTTAGTTCATTTTTTTCTTGGATTTGTTATTGCGATCTTTGCCTTCCGATTGTTTTTTTTTTCTATAGTTGGGTTCGCATAATAATTAGTAAACAGTCAAGCAAGAGTACTTAATGAGATAATTATGGTCTTTCATTGACACCAATATTAGAGTAAAAATTTGCTAGAAATTGGTAATCTTCATTGTGACCCTTAACTAAGTAGCTCAATAATAGTTCTCTGGTAAAATTTCAGAAGAACTCAACCTTAGTATTTGTTGATCTTAAGATTTTGATGAACAATTAAATGTTGATATTTTTTGTGGAACTAACGATTTTATTGAGTGTTTCAGTATTAAAATTCCATTGATAATTTATCATGAAGAATTGAGTAAAAAAAAGTTATGGATGCTAAAGAGACTGACAAAGATGATGAACATTAAGAGACTGAAGATTTTGAAGAATTTAGGAATAAACAACTCAGGTTAATTTTTACTCTTAATGTATTCCGATTAGGATCACACACAACATAAAAAGTTTTTAAATTTATGTCTGTTTTGATAGGATCCTAATTAGTGAAACTATCTGCTCCTATGTGTAATTGAAAGATAAATATTGATAATTGATTAAAATTGAATTTAAGTATTTAGTGGAGCTAACCGAGAAAATAAATCGGTTAAAGAGGCGAAAACGTCGATGATAATGAATTCAAAATGAATTTAGGAGAGGATTCCAGCATTGGTAAGTCGACAGGTAAGTCGACTGATGCATAAAATATGAAGTCTCTAAATTTCTAGGTCGACAGATAGGTCGACTTATGAAACTTTCTGTATCGTCCAGTCGACGGGTGATAGATGGGTGATCAACCGATGAGTGAAAGAATTTTGGCTTGGCTAGTATTCTGAATCGAGCGGTCGACTTATGGGCGTTGGTCGGTCGATTGATAAGTCTGTTTCAGGTTTAGAGGATTTCGAGGATTCTGATCAAACACTAGCTGTTCCTAGTCGTTTATGGTTGAGATATGTGGTGTGCGATATGTGGTATTATCGTTATATTATTTCTTTTCATTGGTGGCAGTAGAACCGGGTATGTGATTATATTATTTTATATTTTGAAGTATGATGTTTATTATTTATACTTAATCCATGGATTGTTTTTTTTTTATTATGAAGACAGTATACCGATAAAAATTTTGGGATGCAGGTACCGCGGCTAAGTGTAGTCTACTACTGGCACTAGGGAGAGTCCGGGGGTAGTGTCGTATTGGAGGTGAGTCAATCGGACGTGAACCGTAGGAGGTTCAGGTATATATATATTTTATAAGGAAAATTTACAAATAGGTGAGTGTGTTTATACATGTGTTTGTTTGGATATTCGTGGGTTGGTCCGGTAACGTCAGATTGACGTCACGCCCGGCCTCGGGTGACGAGTGCCCGGGGTGGGGTGTGACAATTTATTTAGATTTTACTTCTCCTTTCTATGCCCTTTTATATTTCTCAAGTCTTATTAAGTTATTTTCTCTCTCTTTTTTTTTTTTTTTTTGTTTTGTTTGTACTTGCTTAATTAGTGTATTCTCACTTTAAATAAAAAATTAGTTATTTCATTTTAGAAAATTATTTTCTATTCTAAAATATGTTTTTTTTTCTCATTTTTAAGTTTTATGGACTAAAAATGTTCCAAAGTCTAGATTATTCATTTATAATTTTTTTTTATTTTCTAATTTGGTTTAGATTTTTTAGATTTTAATTTTAGACAATGAACAATATTATTGTTTTGATGAACACAAATGACTATCCAAATTTTTTTGCTCTTGAAATTAGGGAAAAATAATATTTGAGATTTCTATTAAGTTCTGATATGTCATTTTGTTCTTATACATACGAAAAAAAAATTATTCATCTATTACGTTTCTTTATCTCTATTGTTATGTGTATTTAGATTTGTTTTTGTGGCTTTTCCTTCTTAAGTTACTTCTTTAATTACTTATATAGTTTGAGAATTTTTGAATTTTTGTTGTGAAGTTCATATATAATTGTAATAATGTTAATGCATATTTCTTAATGAATCATAGATTTTTATATCCGTGCCTTCAGACATGGATTATACACTAAAATTGTACAGAAACAGGAAGAAATTAAAAATGCCCATAAAAATAGTGGATTGCACAGTAATTGACTATTTGTTGTCTAAAATTATAATAGAGTTACCAATTCGTACTGAAGTGAAATAATTACGGAACTTCAAGGTATTGTATGTTTAGATTGCAACTATGGGGACCAAAGTGAAATAATGACAAACTTCAGGACTGTAAAGTGTCAAAACCCCTTACTTTTTCATGCATCCATTACTAATTTCAATTATAAAACTCCAATCCCGTGCTTCCAAACGCAACCTTACTGTTCTTGTTTTCAAATTTCTGTTTTCTTCTAAAAAACTTGGAACAAAAGCACAAACACGAGAACCAAACACAACAAATTTGTTTTTGTCCAAATATATGTCTGGTCCAAGTTTCCTGATCACTGAAACAGAAATTTCGGAACACAAAACAACATATCTCAATAACTAAACGAACCCCATTTTGTTTCTGGATTAAGACAATGAACCAAAACATTCCAACAACAATAATCAGGAACTAACTCCTTTCCAACCATGTCCAAAAGCAGCATCAAACCCTTGTCTACCTCTCCTTTCCGACAAAACGCCTCTATCATCGGATTATAACTACCAGAATCAGCCAAACAGCCCCTTACGCCTATGTCCTCCGCCAATTTCACCGCCCTCTCAACTCTCCCTTGTTCACAAAGCCCGACAATGACAACATTAATCGTCGAAGCAATAGGAATCCAACCTTGACAAACCATGTCACCCATCACCTCGATCGCCCCCTTCACATCTCCTTTTGAGCAAAACCCAAGAATCAAATTAACATAAACAACAACATTGGGCACAAAATCCACTTCTTCGATCATACTTTGATAAACCCTTTTCGCGTCCTCAAGAATTCCCTCATTGCAAAACCCTAGAATTTTTAAACTCGTATTGACAACTTTAGGAAACAATTTTCTCATTTTGTGCAAGAATTCTAGGGCTTCGTCTAGACGTTCTTCCTTGTACAAACCGTAGATTATGCTATTGTAAGGACTAATACAACCTCCAGAGCCTTCTTTGGTCTCTTCCATTAGCTCCAATATCTCGAACCCGTCTTTGATCCTACCCCGTGAACACAACCCACGAATTAAAAAATCGAAAGTGGCAAAATTCCAAGTGATTCCAACTAATTTCATTTCGTTGAACAAATCAAGAGCTGAATCCAGCATCCCGCTCTTGCAAAAACCAGCGATCAATGTATTATATGTGCCAACGGTTGGAAGACAACCCTTCCTCTCCATTTCTTTAAGAAAACTTTGCCCGATTTTCACTTTCCCTGCCCTACAAAACCCCTTGATCAGTGTGTTATATGCAAGAACATCGATTTTTCCTCCTTTACTCTCTACTCTCTCGAAAACCTCGATGGCGTCCATAGCCCGCCCTACATTGCAGAGGAATTCAACTACTTTAGTCACTGTAATGATGTCGGGAACAAACCCATTATTGAAACACTTCTCTAACATAACCAGAGCTTGTACTAAATTCTCTTCTCCACAATACGCAGATATCAAGATATTGAAGGTCGCATCATTAGGTGCGGACATCTCATTCATTAAGCTCCTGGCTCTTCCAACTTTACCATTCTTGCAAAGTGAATGAAGCAATGTGTTGTATATAACAGTGTTTGGTTTTATGCCTTTAGTTTTCATTATTTGCAGAAGCTTAAAAGCATCACCGATTCTGTTTGTGAGGGAAAGGCCTTTCATCAGAATGCCGTAAGTGTAATGGTCACCATGAACGCCATTTTCTATCATCTTCTTCCTATAGAATTCCCTAGCTATATCAATGTCGAATTTCACAAGAACATCGAGTATTGAATTGTATAGCTTCAGAGTAGGGGTTGTTTCGAATTTAGGGAGCAATTCGAGTACCTTAATCGCTTCTCGAATCATTTTCGCGCGTCCGAAGCCGCGGACGACCGTGACGAAGATGTCCTCGTCCGGCCGCGAACCGATTGAGCTGGGCATTTCGTCGAGCAGTTCCTTGACGGTGTCGAAACGGCGAAAGGAGCAGAGCTTGTGGATCAAAGCTCGATAGGTGGTTCGGTCGTGGGTGAAATCGTGGAGTTTGGAGGCCCATCGGAAGGTCTGGAGAGCTTGATTAGCCGATTTCTGATCGACAATGAGTTGGGCTACGTGCTGATGGGATGGGACAGGAGAAGTCGAGATGGGTTTCGATTGAAATATCAAGAGAAATCGTTGGTGGGAGATTTTCTTGAAGAAGATGGGAAGAAGGCTCGAGGAGAGATTTCTCAGCATCAGAAACTTCCAAGTGAGCTCATACTCTAAACCCTTTTCGCTCTCTCCCTCTCTCTACCCTTTGTGATTTGTTTTCAGAATTTTCTTTTCAATAGGTAAGCTTGGGGATGATGAATGGGTGCATGTGTAAACAAAAGTCATATTCAATTATTTGAAAATAAATAAATAAATTAATTTTTAATATTGATTACATTCAACTGAAAATATTATATTTAATATAAATTATATTTAGTTCCTAACAAAATAACTACTATAACTAAAAATAAATATTCTTAAAGACGAAATATAACATTAATGTGCATACGGAATACATTGATCATGTTTTCATACAATACCAAAATTAGAGTTTAAATATGAGACAACTCTTGTCATTTCGATAAATATAAAAAACATCTCCATCATTTCAGTTATTACTTTATCTTTGTGGATTATGTTGAATCCCACCTCGCTTGTGTTACTTGATCCTGAGCTATAACTTTTACAAGACATCTTTTGAGAGTGAGTTAGGCCCATTAAAATTTCTACATGGTATCAGAGTTAGACTTTTGTCTGAAGTTGGGAATGTTAAATCCCACATTAGTGATGGGCCTCCCGATATCCGTTCACAGTGGTTTGTCAAAAAGTTCACCCTGCGCGTGAGGGGGCGTGTTGAATCTCACATTGATGTTGGGCATTCCGATATCCGTTCGCAATGGTTTATTAAAGTTCACCATGCGCGTGAGGGGACGTGTTGAAACTCACATTGATGTTAGGCCTCCCGATATCCGTTCGCAGTGGTTTATTAAAGTTTACCATGCGCGTGAGGGGGCGTGTTGAATCCCACATCGCTTGTGTTACCTGATCCTGAGCTATATATAAAGTCAAGAGCAATTTTCCTCTTACAAGACGTCTTTTGAAAGTGAGTTAGGCCCATTAAAATTTCTACAGATTATTTTACAAAATACACATGACTTTATCCAATCAAAAATAAATTTGGTATTACTCAGTGTTTGAGTGATTTAAATCTCTTGTAGAACTTTATTTTTCTACACTGAGTGAAACTATATATACAAATAGAAGTGGCGAAGCCACGAGTTTCAATAATTTTCTTTCTCAAGTTGCAATTAAACATCTCAAATCCCCTCCTCATACTCCTGAACATGTTGGTATAGTTGAGCATAAATATCGTCATATTATTGAAACTGGTCTTACTTTGCTTCATCATACTTCCATTTCGCTCAAATATTTGTCCCTGGGATTTCGAGTTGCAGTTTATCTCATCAATCGAATGCCATCTATGGTCACACATAACAAATCTCCTTTCTTTAATCTCCTTCAGCAATCACCAAATTATTTGTCCTTAAAGGTATTTGGTTGCCTTTGTCACCTATGGTTGAGACCCTATACCTCTCACAAACTCGTACCACGATCCCATCCTTGTGTGTTCGTTGGCTATTCAATTCTTCATCTTGCATATCCTTGTCTTGATCCCTTCCACAAATAAACTATTCACTTATCAATCAACCTGTGATTTTTGTGGAAAATACATTTCCTTTCCATAATAAAATTTATCATACTGAGTCCCCCTACCCCTTGCGTTCCTTAGACACCTGGTTACCCAAACCAACTCACGAATCTTCCAAATTTTCATCTCCCATATCTTCCTTTGATACCACACCTCTCATTCTTCACCATTAATTTAAGGTACTCAAAGTATCTTTCATCTACTTGTCTCCTCTACTCTCCAAGTTGAGAATATACCTTTCTCCCTTCGTGGCCATCATTCTAAACGCATGGTGAGTCTTCTTCTCGCAGGTTTGACTCCCTAAACCAGGACACATCATCCTCGGGCTCCTATTCCACGCCTCAATCTCAGAAAGTATCAAATCCTTCACAGGTAACTATCTCGTCTCCAATACCCTATCTCTCGTCTCCTATCATAGCCAAACCTCACCCTTATAACACCAGGCTACGTAATAACATCACAAAGCTAGAACACCTACTTGATCTTCACATCACCATCAATTGCCCAAACACTGAAACCTCAACCTTGAAATATGCCTAGCAACATCACGTTTAGCGTCAATCCATGTGGGATAATGAATACAATTCCTTACTTTCTAATAAAACCTGGTCACTCGTTCCACGAACCCCCACACAAAATGTTATTGGGTGTAAATGGGTTTATAAGATTAAAAAGAGTTCTGATGGATCAATAGCTCCTTATAAACCTCGCTTAGTAACTAAATGGTTTCATCAACTACCTAGGTTTGATTTTTTTGAAATCTACAGTCTTGTTGTCAAGCCTGCAACTGTTCGATTAATTCTTACTCCTGTTGTGACTAACAGTTGGCCTCTTTGCCAACTTGTTGTGAATAATGCGTTCCTATAAGTTTTTTTTTTTTTTTTTTTATCTAATGAAGTCTTCATGGACCAATCCCTGGCTTCTCAAACACTGGTCTTCCCAATCATGTCTGTAAGCTACGGAAGGCTATATATGGGCTTCGAAAAGCCCCTCGCGCTTGGTACCATGAACTTTGTTGTTTTCTTATCTCCGAATGCTTTACCAATTCTCATTCAGATGCATCATTGTTCATGATTCACTCTCCAACTTCGGTTCTTTATCTATTGGTTTATGTTGACAACATCATCATCACTGGATCCTCCACTGCTCATGTGACTAACTTTATTTCTACTCTTGCCCGACGATTCTCCCTAAAGGATCTTGGTACCCTTTTGTATTTTATTGGGGTTGAAGCTCACTATACCTCCAATGGTTTGTTTTTGTCTCAGAAGAAATTAATAAGAGGCCTCCTGCATTGGGCTAACATGGTTAATGCCAAGTCTATTTCTACGCCTCTTACTACTACTGAAGCTCTCAAGTTGTCTAATAGTTCTCCACCGGTCGATGCTACCTTGTATTGCCAAACTCTTAGGTCCTTACAATGTCTTTCCTTGACTCATCTGAATGTTTCTTTTGCTATCATCAAGTAGTCTCAATTCATGCACTGCCCCTCTACACTTCACTAGTTTGTAGTTAAACAATTGTTCTGCTATCTTGTTGGACACTTAATTATGGCTTAATGCTTGGCAAGACCTCTCCTCGGACCCTTCACGCATTTGCGGATGCTGATTGGGCAAGTGATCCTAATGAACGGACTTCAACCTTTGCCTATGTCTTTTTTCTTGGCGCAAATCCCATATCTTGGAGTTTCAAAAAGCAAAAGATCATCGCACGTCCTTCCATCGAAGTGGAATATTGAGCCATTGCATCTACTGCAGCTGAAGTCAATTGGGTAATGAATCTTCTTTAAGAGCTATGTGTGCCCATCTCTCCCGTTCCAATCATCTACTGTGACAATGTGAGTGCTTCATATGTTTGTACCAACCTAGTCTTTCATTCTCGCATGAAGCACATCGCTATCGACTTTCATTTTTGTTCGAGATCAAGTTGCTTCAGCTCGTTTATGTGTTTATCATGTCTATACTTCTGATCAAGTTGATGATTCTCATACTAAGCCGATGCCTCGTCTTCACCTTCTTACTCATCGAACCAAGATTGGTGTCCTAAACGGCCAATCAATTTTGTGGGGGCATGATAAGTCAACACCATCCATTGCTCCTATTATTAAGTCACAATCCTCTCATTGATTCTTGGCTGCACATATATGGAAAAAATCCTGCATTTATTGTTGTAATTTATGTTTAAAATACTCTATTCAAGTCTTTGTATATTTAGTTAACTCTACGCTTAGTTCTTTTCTATTTCTATAGTTTAGCATATATATATAGTCTTGTACTATTTAGAAATAATATAATTACCTTCTTTCTTTGTGTCTCTTTACTCTTAAAATTAAATCAATTTTATGCTAAATAGTAATACATGCATGTAAGGAACACTTCCAGAAAAATAAATAAATTTGGTGGATAATGTCAAGTGCAAAGTGAAAAGTACAGCTTTTCAAGGCTAGAAAGTGCAATTACGTCTTTTTTTTTTTTTCCAAGTCTCATTACAATAACTTCCAAAGACTTCATTGAGTTGAAGATAAACAACAATCTAGTGCTACAAAAATTCAACAATCAGTTCTACACACACACACACAAAAAAAAATTATACAAACCTTCAACTGATGTGGTTCTTCAGTGCAAAAACCACCTTATGTTGTGACCTTAATACCTTATAAACGCCAGCCATCTCCAGAGGCAGCAGACCTCTCATAAATCCCCCCAAAACAAATGTAAAGCTCAATCTGTACTGTACAACCACTTCACAACAAGTTTATTCATATACTACTTAATTACCCAAAACACCCTTCAAAAGATCCAACCCTTCGGCTGAAATGCTTCTCCTCCTGGTCGATTTGGGAATTTCAATTCGAGGGGGAGGATCCGACGAGAAACAAACCACAACAACAGTCAGATTATCACAGCTGTTGCGTTTTAGCGCCTCCCTGACTAGCTCTTTCGAGCACTTCTCTGGATCGTTGTGAATCATGAGCTCTTTCCTCACTATCGTCACAGCACATTGACTGCTCATCACATCCCACAAACCGTCACAGCCAATGATCAAAAACTCGTCTTCTTCGCACAAAATCAGTTCTTCCAGATCGGGGTCCGAGCTTAAAGGGTAGATTGAGCCTTTAGGACCCTTCAAGTGCCAATCTCCAAGGGCACGTGCCACTGACAGCTGCCCGTTTAGGTACCCATCGTAGATAACACCTCCTAGTTTCTCTATCCTTAATCTTTCAGAAGTGCAGTTTGGTTTGTGGTCTCTTGAGAGTTCTACTGCTCTTCCTCTTTTTCCCAGTACTGCTCGAGAATCCCCAATATTAGCAATTAGCATCGTCCTGTTCAATAACAACTGCATTATTATGCAAAAGATGAAGAACATTGGAAGGGAAAAGTTGATCATTTCCTTGAAATTAAACTCCAAGCTAAGCATGGTTCAACACTAAAAGCCTCAATTTGGATTTCTCCTTTCTTTTTTTTTTAAATGAACACAGACCCATCTTAATGTAGATGCATAAGGATTCTACGAAAAATGGGTTATGGCCTAAATGTCCTTATTGTCGCCACATTAACGTGGACAGACCAAGATTCAGGGAGGATTTGCCAAACATATCTTCCTCCTCTCGTAAATATGAGAAGGGTGGACTAACCAAGAACGCATTCTTTTTCCCAGCCACCAGTCTACCAAATTCTACTGAGAATCGCTCAACTAATTCTCATACGGGAGGTGTAACGCTGACAGACCCACCCGCAGTGCATTATTTTGTAGGAACCTGAGCTGAGCAAGAAAGTTAAGAAGGGAGATATTCAACATTACGAACCATAGAGTGAGGTGTCCCGTGAATCATTTTTGGGCTTCATCATGACCAAAATTTGCTAAAGTTGTTCCGTTTCTTTCAATTTTCGTTCTTTTACGGAAAGACAAAATCGGCATATTTTACATGTTTTTATTACCATAAACAAAATCAACAGATCTTAAAAATCAATAATACGTATGTATTTAAAGAAGGTAAGTTCCTCACCGGCCTAACATGAGAGCAGTTAGAGCAGTGGTGCCTGAGGAACGGTCAAGACACTTCGTATCTGCCAACGCATGGTCAGCTTTCACGAAAGCATTCTTCACAGCTCTTTTAATCCCACCAGGAAAATGAGAATCCTCTACAATCAACCGAAGAATGTTGGTTTTAGTAAACGTTGCAGCATCGGTTCCGCCATGTCCATCGAAAACCTGAAAAAGTAAACGAAAAATCAAGATTTTTAATCGAACCCATCGACTAACGCCCCGTTTGTTTAGTGTTTCTGTTCCCAAATTTCTGTTATAAGTGTATCTTGGAACAAAACACTACGGGCCCGTTTGGTTGTCCTTCAATTCAAAAATTGCATTATTTTTCAATTAGTCAATTTATGAATTGTTATAGTTCAATGTTTGGTAGTAAGAATTAAACATACTTAAATCAACTAGCTAACCATTTCAGTTCGAGTTCATATGCTATTTTCTTGTATAATTGGAGTAAAATATACCATAAAAAGCTTAACTAAACTGAAACAATTGTATGTTTCTCTGCTCAAACAAACAATACCTAAATTTGATTAAATCATAGGTAAATAGAGAAATATATAAATCACTTCATACATAGATAAGAAAATTCAGAAAGTGGAATGTTTAGACAACCAAACAGGCCCTTACCAAACGCCACCTAGAGTATGCAATTTTTTTTTTCTTTTTTCTCCTAGAAAGGAATTGTCTGTAACTTCAATGGTAACAAACGGAAATCAAGTTTTTATATACCCCATAAAAGGCTCCAGGAGAAGGGAAGTCTAAAGGTGCATCGAGATGTTCACGGAGATTATCCACACAGATGTGCTCGTCCTCCATATATGGTTTTGGTCCGATCTCGGACCAACTCCCTGAGCGATATACAGGTAAAAATCCAGAATTCTCAACTGATGGCGATATCAAACCAAAGATTTCATTGTATGATTCCTGGAAAAATCCCAAAAGCAGTGCTCAATGCAAGTCTTTTAGTGGTTAAACCTAAAAATTTAAAGCACAAATATGTTCTCCACAAATGAAGCAATATAGAAAATGTTGGTTCATTATTTCATAAATCCAAAATACATTGCATGCAAATTTATTAGATAAGTGTCATACCTTAAGGACCGATTTGGTTGTCCTGCAATTGCCAAATTGTATTGTTTTTCAATTAGTCAATTTATGAATTGTTATTGTTCAGTGTTTGGTCGCAAAAATTAAAAACACATCAATTAGTTAGCTAACCATTTCAGTTCTAGTTCAAATGCTATTTTATCGTGTAATTGGAGCAAAATATGCTTAAAAATTTGACCAAAACTAAAACAATTTAATTTTTGTTTGTCCAAACAAACCATAGTGATGAAATCATAAGTAAATAGATAAATTAATAAATCAATTCATTAAAAATCAGTTAATTTAGACAGCCAAACGGGCCCTTAGTGAGCTCTTTAACAAGAAAAGATTTATATCTATTGCAGCTATATTCTAATCAATTAATCATGCAAATTTGTGAAATAGAAGTGGATCTTTCAAACTCTTAGAAAGAAGTAGCAAGAAGTCTATCATCCACAGTATCATTACCCACAAAAAGTTGTTGGGCTTCATGGTCATCAAGCATGGATTTAGTGTTAGTTTTTGCTTAAAAAACACAACGGATTCGCATAAAATATAGATGAAAATTAATCGAAATATATGGTTCAATCTAAGAAAAATATGCACATGATCTCGTTGCTGATTGAGGCAAAAACAAGTAGATCATATAAAATTGGATGCCGGTTTTAGAGGTACCTACCAATGTCGAATGGCTGATGGAATGCCGCATCATGGGTAGGCTCCTAGGAGGCTTCCTTGCCTTTGATTGGCCCGAATTTCCCAACTCTTCATTCCTCTCTTCTTCCATGGCAATCACTCTATCTCTACATACTCCACCATCTACTCTATTCTGATCACCTAACGTATCCATTCCTTAAGCCATTTTTTCGCTCGTCAACTCTCACGTGCAATTCATCAAACACAACGAGTGCATCTTTATTATTGATTTTTAGCAGCAACTTGACAACCCATAAACCCAAAGTTGAAGAGTAAACATCAACAACCCACAGTTGAAAGACAACCCATTTTCTTCATAATTACAGCACATATCTAGCTGTACGGCCATTCCTTGATCCGAACTCAAACATACCATAAGAGCCGACTTTCTTGGGCGCAGAGAGAATATGGCCCTCAATTATTCGGATTTTACAATAAATCAAAAATACCCACATGACAACCTCTGAATTTGTCCAGAATTCAGATCGAGATTGAGACTTATCAAAACCCACATTAAGATCAAGAAATTAATGTGACAGAAACAAACAGGAGGAGGAGGAGGAGGAGGAGGAGGAAAGACGAAACCAGAGAGAAAAACGAGATCTGAAAAGTGAAGAATGGGGGGTTTGTGTATAAAAGATGATTGGAGTAAGAAGAGGAGGATAACTAGAGCCAAAGCATTGTAGTAGGAAAGGGAGAACCATTGACAGTTACAAGTTGTTATACGTGTACGGGTTTGGGGGAGAGAGGCGATGCCAGTTTTCGCGGTCGCCATTGTTGGAGGTATGGTTGGGGAATAAATGGGTTGCTGACACGTGGTGGTAGTTTTAGGGTGTCTGGTTTTCTTCAGTTGACCGGGAAGGCGTTGTGCTCGTTGATCACGAGGCCTCTTTTTATCCTAACTTTATTCTCCCAATATCAAGAAGATTATTTTGTCTTATCTTTTTACCGCTGCTGAATGATTGGCACAAAGTTTAAAAATTAATTTTAGACCCGCATTAACGTTGAATTTTAGAGTAACTTGTACATGCATTTAATCATATACATTTATTTTTGCATTTGTTGGTTTGATAAAATATTTTGTATTAATTAGTGATTTTTTTATATTATTCATGTGAGTTAACAAATAAAAGGTGATAGTCTAATTGGTACGATGAGATATTTTATTTAGGAAAATTTCTCTAAAGATCCCATAAGTGTAAAATATCATTTATGAGAGTCTCATTCAAGGGATCTTTTTACTCTTGGGATGTGTACGCGTCGAGGATTTCACATCATCGCCCTCGCGGTATCGACTACTCGCAAGTATACGAGATTTAGTTTTAATATAATGGATCTTGTAAGATCGGATATCGTTCCACCGGGAAATACGTGTAATTCGATTGAGTATTGTGATTTTTATAGTTTCATATTATCTCGACTAATCATAATTTGTTTGTTTTCTATTTAATATACTAAGATAAACGACAATTATTAGATTAGTTCTAATTACACTAATTACTTAGGTATTAATCTCTTTCATATAATGTATAATCGATGTCATTTAGTTAGTTATAACGTTTTTTATCTAATCCGACAACCTCTGTATCAATAACTCCTCCGCTACCTCTCCGGAGTGTAAGACGGGGGATTACACGACTTCGTGTCAACGAAGAAGTTCCCTTCAACGCCTTAACGACCCTAGGTCGCTTGAGTTTTGAGCCAACGTCATGGGTTGCATACGTTCAAACGCCCTCCCGGGTCGTTAGAACGTCACGTTGTATTTACCCTAATCCGAATCTGGGGTTACCTCTCCTGAGTGTCAAACTCCGTATTCTCGTTTTATCAATACAAGCATAATATCAAGAATAATGGTAAACACAATCGGATTTAGATAATCAACACGTTAAAGTAACATTAATTTATTCAACTAAACAATTACATGATTTTAACTTTAACTACACCTAAGTAATATTTAACTACTACTACAAGATCTTAGCCATATACTATACAAAATAAGAGGGATTCAACATTCTTAGATATGGAAAAATAATTACAAAGATAAAAACAAGAGAAGAACGATCAAATCTGGAAGTGAAACGGTCCACTGTCGCTAATGATCGATCCGCAAGGGATTTGTCTTTGTCCGAATGATGAATCTCCTTCTTGGTCTTCAAAATATAGCTTAAAAACTCTCTACTAGAGTTAGGGTTTATCAACAACATGTTTCAGACGTGGGAAAGGGGTATATATAGGCCTAGGGGTTCAAAAATATCTAAACAGATATTTTGGGCTGTTCTGCGAATTCCGCCTAAGCGGTAGAATCTTCGCCTAGGCGGAGTTTAAGTCAGTTAGAATTCCGCCTAAGCGGTAGAATCTTCGCTTCGGCGGAGGACTAACTTCTTGGTCCCTTTTCTTTCTGATGGAATTCCGCCTAGGCGGTAGCTACTTCGCCTAGGCGGATTTACAGCAGTTCAGCTCTTCCAGCAGTTCAGCTCTTCCAGCAGTTCAGCACTTCTAGCGTTCTGATGGATTTCCGCCTAGGCGGTGGAAACTTCGCCTAGGCGGATTTCAACTTTTCAGCATTTGCAACTTTCTGATGAATTTCTGCCTAGGCGGTGGATACTTCGCCTAGGCGGAATTGTGTTGTTATTTGAAACCTCATTTTTTCATCTTTTTGGCTACCATTTTCTCCACCATTTCGCTCGGTTTGTCGATTGTTTACGTCCCTAATCCTGACTAATAAAAACAGCTAAAAAGGTATTCAAACTTCAATAAAATACTCGAAAATTGAAAAATTCGGTTTAGAATTAGATAGGTATTTTACACCTATCAAATACCCCCAAACTTGGAATTTTGCTAGTCCTCGAGCAAAACACCCTAATGCTAAATAATACTAACAAAACTAATTAGCTACATTCTAAACTACAAATAAGTAATCATTAATAAACAAGAAGTACACACTTGTGAGATTCAAGTTCAGTCAAAGAAACCATGCTATTTTTCCCTCAACAACCCGTAATCAAATCCGGTTAAGGAATAACACACACCACGTGGTGTTCCAGAATTTCAACACTCAATATCAGTTAAAATCATTTTAGATCCAATTGAAATGTGTGTGTGTGAGAACTCAGATATATAACTAATCAAACGCCGGATTGGATTATTCAATGAATAAGATCATGACTTAAACTTGTTAAAACATTCAGGAAAGCTATATGCTTGACTGGGCTCAACTATTCACTAATGTAGGTTCGGACATTCACCGAGATCAATAGGACTTGGTTTGGCTTTAGAGAACGGCCAAGGGTATCGTAGAAATAGAAACTCATTATAATTTTAACGATACCCGAGGTACAATCGCTTGTCGCTAAATCTCTCTCATGACCCCCTTATCTTTGAAGATATTACCCTGAACAAGATTTATCACAACAACCGAAATTAAACACTATATTTATAGTTTTTTTTTTTTTAATAGACAAACACCCCCCCCCCCCAAACTTATTCAATTTTGTACAATTTTAGGGGCGTTTAGATACAACTAAAGGATTGACAAGTGAATACTCTTATACTTAACCAAAAATACTTAAACTGAAACCCCGATTGCCCGCTTCAAGTTAACATAATCTAATGCTACTTGTTTTCACTCAATTTTCACTTTTATTCCTAGCGACAATGGTTCTGAAAGATTTACTTGGTTAAAGTATAGAAACAAGTTCAGAAGTGAAAATTTTTTATGACTTCGACAGGAGAACGAGAGAATAACTTTTCAGGTTAGTTTCAAACGATTCAAGCGATAAAAATGAAGGCCTATATCATGCTTCCGGAATTACCTTACCTATAATTTCGCCTCAAGCCTCCCCCAGTCAAGTTCTAGATTCCTCATTTCTGTCATGAACTTATTACTGAATAATCGACTTCAAATCGTTCAACTAATTATACAACGAGTTTATGCAATCGTGCGATTTAGGATCAAAATAATTTTTACCTAATCGACATGCTAAGCACACAAAACACACGTGAATGACATTACCCCCGACCTTAAAATGAAATTTTAGGGAGTAAATTTAATCATCGGGACATGGTTCAAATGAATTCAAAAACTCAGCATGCTCGTACAACTAAATTCATTAACAATTCTACTCTAATTCTACAAACTAATATTACCTATGCTAATTATCCTTACACATGCATAGCTAAACATTACACATGCATAACAAAAAGAATTTCAAAATTTATAAAAATTTAACATTAATATCATTATAAGCAAAACATTTGTACACAAAAAGAATTTTTGTCCCCTTTACATAAAAAATTTCTATCCTTCATATCCCCCCAAAGAAAAAAAACAAAAAAACTACATGCATTGCAGGTCATACACCCCCAAACTTGAACGAGGCAATGTCCTCACTACCTAAGCAGCGAACCCAATAGCAGAATAGAAAAATATGTATTGAAAACTGGGGCAGACACATACCTAGGAGGGAAGACATATAAGTCTAACCTCCTACTGTTCATTGTGGAGGAGATGGTGGTGGAGGCTCATCAGTCTCGGAAGGCGGCACGGGCGTATAACGCGCTATATCGATTCCGAGATGTTCGAATATAACTCTTTAGTTTTGATCTTGTTGCCGGATGTAGGAATCCATGTAGTTCTCCATCCGAGCCAAATTAGCTTGAAGTTGGCTCATATTGGACTGGAGACTACGGACATCTCGTGAAATTTGGATGATTTGGCCACGGCTGGTTGTAGGCGTTGGTGGCTCCGAAGGGCCGACTTCTTCCTCTTCCTGACCCTCTTCTCCTTCACCTGGTCCACCCTTCCACAACCCTTTGTTGTCCTGGCAGTATGAATTATTGACGAGTAGATGTGCCAACCGACATTGACGGGTGTCCCTCTATCAATGCCGTATAGCATAAATGCTCGCTCCTTGGTAACATCGGACACATGGGAAGTAGGGTGCAGATTGGCGCAGATAAATTGATGTCAAATCTTGGGGATCGATTTCAGAAACCGGCGCCGCTTTGCCATTTTTCCTGTAAATCACAATCATAACACCAACTACAATAATAATAATAGAACTCGCAATTCAAAGCCTGGTCAGCGAACACATAATGCCCTATTTTATCAAACATATGCCAACCAAAACCAAATAATACAAATTTCACAAGATATCCCACCAACCAAAACCAAATCACATTTTTGTAGCAATGTAGCGTAAAATAAATGATTCACAATGTATATCAACACAAAAACATGATAGGGTTTACCTTTAATCATTCCTAAATCCCAAATAGCATGAAAGCTGCAATCTAGGGTTAAAAGGGGTTTAGGGTTCTAACTAAATCTAATGATTTTTGAAATAAATGAGCAAATGAAGGACATATTTCAACAACTAAATGAAAAATAAGATCATTGACACTTACTTGTTGAAATTTTTTGATCAAATTACCGAAGAATGGCGATCTCGCACTGTTTCACCCTTCAAACCTTAATTTTCAAGAATGGGAAGAGGAATTCCACATTTGGACGAAGATTCTTGGTGAAAATCCAAGTTTTTAGCAATGTAGGATGAATCTTTAACGGGAGGAAGGGATTTGGGATGGTGAAATTGAGAGGTTTCTTGAAATTTTTAGGAGGGAAGTGCCGTTTGCAAAGAGGACTGTTGCGTTTTAAAACAGGGTTCGCGTGAATTCGCCTAGGCGGTGGTTTTTCCTCCTAGGCGAAGTAGCGCCTTTTTCTTTTTAAAAACCTTCTGGGTTAATTCGCCTAGGCGGTGGTTTTTCCGCCTGGGCGAATTTACACCAGTGTGAAACCCCTGATTTCGTTGTAAATCCGCTTAGGCGGTGGGTTTTCTGCCTAAGTGAATTTACGCTAGTGTTGGAACTTAGCTTTTCTTCATTTTTCCGCCTAGGCGGTGGTTTTACCGCCTGGGCGAAGTTACGGTAGTGTAGAAATACAGACTTTTTCTTCCTATTTTCGCTTAGGCGGTGGTTTTTTCTGCCTAGGCGAATTTACGCCAGTGAGGACTTTGGTTGGATTCCTTCAAGTTTTCACATTTTTGCTCTACACCTCTTACTTCCTCTTCATTTCTCAAACGATTTGTAGCATGCAAATCAATTCTAAGTGTCTAGTCTCATCAATTCACCACAAAAAAAATAGTATTACGAGATCAATACGATCTCTAAAAAGTAATTTATACAAAAGTTGAGAATGTTCGTTACCCTTGATGACATATCAAAAGATGTTGCTTGGTTTTACTTTCCTAACATGGACGTTTATGAATTCTGGCTCTATCCTTCAACGAGGGAGATGTTCTCCACAACTCGCTCTTCATCTTTGAAGTAGTGCTTGATATGCTCCCCGTTGACTCGAAAAGTTCGTCTCTATTCGCCTTCTAATTCGATAGTACCTACTGGACATTCGATAGTACCTTCCAAGGTATTTTGGATAGAATGCTTTGTTGGATCATGATTCATTGTATTGAAGTTGGTTTTTTCTCTCTCTCCTTATCTTTTTCAACATATGCTTAATCTCGGGATCAAGAGCCAAGAATTCCAAACTCCTTCTTTGTTGTATGCTCTGTTTGATCACATCTCTCGAAACAAATTAAACAAATAATTTAAAAGAAAATAAAATAAAAAAATTGTCAAGATTAATATTCAACCACTTGGTCACAATATCAACCTAATTGAAAAACACCGTACTTCCCCGGCAACGGCGCCAAAAATTTGTACGCGTTGAGGATTTCACATCATCGTCCTCGCGGTATCGACTACTCGCAAGTATATGAGGTCTAATTTTAATATAATGGATCTTGTAAGATCGGATATCGTTCCACTGGGAAATACATGTAATTCGGTTGAGTATTGTGATTTTTATAGTTTCATATTATCTCGACTAATCATAATTTGTTTGTTTTCTATTTAATATACTAAGATAAACGACAACTATTAGGTTAGTTTTAATTACACTAATTACTTAGGTATTAATCTCTTTCATATAATGTATAATCGACGTCATTTAGTTAGCTATAACGGTTTTTATCTAATCCGACAACCTCTGTATCAATAACTCCTCCGCTACCTCTCCCGAGTGTAAGACGGGGATTACACGACTTCGTGTCAACGAAGAAGTTCCCTTCAACGCCTTAACGATCCTAAGTCGTGTATGTTTTGAGCCAACGTCATGGGTTGCATACGTTCTAACGCCCTCCTAGGTCGTTAGAACGTCACGTTGTATTTACCCTAATCCGAATCCGGGGTTACTTCTCCCGAGTGTCAAACCCCGTATTCTCGTTTTATCAATACAAGCATAATATCAAGAATAACGGTAAACACAATCGGATTTAAACAAACAACACGTTAAAGTAACATTAATTCATTCAACTAAACAATTACATGATTTCAACTACACCTAAGTAATATTTAACTACTACTACAAGATCTTAGCCATATACCATACAAAATAAGAGGGATTCAACATTCTTAGATATGAAAAAGTAATTACAAAGATAAAAACAAGAAAAGAATGATCAAATCTGGAAGTGAAACGGTCCACTGTCGCTAATGATCGATCCGCAAGTGATTTGTCTTTGTCCAAATGATGAATCTCCTTCTTGGTCTTCAAAATATAGCTTAAGAACTCTCTACTAGGGTTAGGGTTTATCAACAACATGTTTCAGACGTGAGAAAGAGGTATATATAGGCTTAGGGGTTCAAAAATATCTAAACAGATATTTTGGACTGTTGTGCGAATTCCGCCTAAGCGGTAGAATCTTCGCCTAGGCAGAGTTTAAGTCGGTTAGAATTCTGCCTAAGCGGTAGAATCTTCGCTTAGGCGGAGGACTAACTTCTTGGTCTCTTTTCTTTTTGATGGAATTTTGCCTAGGCGGTAGCTACTTTGCCTAGGCGGATTTACAGCAGTTCAGCTCTTCCAACAGTTCAACACTTCCAGCGTTCTGATGGATTTTCGCCTAGGCGGTGGAAACTTCGCCTAGGCAGATTTCAATACTTCAGCCCTCGCAACCTTCTGACGGATTTCCGCCTAGGCGGTGGAAATTTCGCCTAGGCGAATTTCAACTTTTCAGCATTTGCAACTTTCTGATGAATTTCCGCCAAGGCGGAATTGCGTTGTTCTTTGAAACTTCATTTTTTCATCTTTTTTGCTGCCATTTTCTCCACCATTTCACTCAGTTTGCCGATTGTTTACGTCCCTACTCCTGACTAATAAAAACAGCTAAAAAGGTATTTAAACTTCAATAAAATACTCGAAAACTGGCAAATTCGGTTTAGAATTAGATAAGTATTTTACACCTATCAGGATGGGACCTAGAAAGTGATGTTTTTCACTCATGGACCTCTCACCAAGTTACCCTTTTATTTATTTGTCAATTAAGGTTCGATTTTCTAAAGAGGTTTCGGCTAGTATGACCATACTTGAGACCCGACCCAAACATGTCGGGTCAGGAGTTTTCGAACGTTCGAAAGGGAAACCCGTTGTTTTTGGGTACTATTGGATCTAGTTGGATTCGGTCGGTGGAGTGAAAAATCAAATATATAAACATTCAAAGAATATTGAAAATTAGCTAAAGTAAAAAATCAAATATATAAACACACACAAAATAAAAAACTAACATATCTTTCTCCGTTTTCTCTATTCTATCCAAATCGAGCATGGCGGAAGTAGAAAATGAAATGCATAAATGTTGCAATTCATAGACTGAATAGAACAAAAACATAAACACAATGTCATTTGTCACCGGCGTTGCCTCAAGTTGTCATCATTGTACCGTTGTCACTCACTGTTCACAAGCACCAGATCTAGAGAAGATTTAGATAATTAGGGTTCTCATGACTCTAGATCTAGATGAGAGTCGAAGATATCAAAGACATGCGGAAGAAGAAGAAGAAGATGATGATGATGAAAAAGAAGAAAATGAATTGAAGAAGAAGAACTGAAGAAAAATCATAGAAGAATAACAATCGAAGAGGAAGAAGACTGAAGAGTGAAGAGGGAAGGCGGCGGAGAGGAGAACTTGAGAAAAGAAAAGTTCGAACGAAATGATTCAATGAACAAAAACCCTGAAAAACCTATATAAATACTTTATTCGGGTGGCTCGGGTTTAAAAGGATAGGCATTGAAAAACCCCAAGAACCAACCCAGAATTAGTAAAATATTACCTATCGTACCCAATATTTTTAAAAAAACAAATTCGGATACAGGTTGGTCGGTTTGTGTCGACGAGTCGGGTCTGGTGGATTATTGAACACCCTTATTGGGGAGCACTTTAAGAATTAGATTTCGAATTTAATCTTGAATTCATCAATGCCGATGTGGGAGAGTGTACCCTTAAGATTGTCCGGAAAAGTTGTTAGTCAAGGTGTGTGATGAGAGTGTTTTTGGGCGTCACTGAGTCAGCACCAAAGCCCCAGTCATGTGTCTATCATCACCGTGATGTGGCCACATTTAGGAATCCAAAGTGTCATGTAGGAGTATACGCCGATCAAGACTCCTTTCCTGAAATCTTCTTTGCACCTAAGAAGGAGCAGTGTGCCTCGCAGGAACGCTGCCACCCAGAACTATGTGTCGTGCCTCTGGATGGACAAACTTCAAGGACTTAACCGTTTGTCCCAACCATCACACCATTTCAGTCCGTTTTCCTCCAAACTCTACGGATCTCATAACTCCTCTATCAGCTCACCTCCACAAACCTGACAGAGGCCTGTGGGCTTCTCCAAATGGGCCCTAAAGCCCAAACCCAGTGATTATCCCCTAAATACCCCAGATTATCATCTAAACATATGGTTTTGCCAAATTAACTGTGTTTAGGCCCGATTAGGTAAAACTAATCGTCTCTAATTCCTATAAATACCAGGGGCTATGCAAGCCCGAGATAACGCTCAAACACTATTTACATACTTGATGCATTTTTGTAACCTTTTCCCTCTGAGTTCTACTCTCACGCCGGAGGAGTTTCATCGGAACAAATCTCGACCAAGTCTTGTGCAGGTACAACTCCCTAAAAGCCATAACTCTGGATTTGAGCAAATCAGTCCCCCAGGTTGCCAGATACAGTTGACTTGAACAATTTGAAATCCCGCCTCTGATTCAGCAACTCCACCTCAACAACAAGACCCACATGTTCTTGATTGGACTATACTAGAGGTTTTCGCCATTTTGAGACACCAATAGTGTGCGTAGGCTGGTCCAGACACACCTTATCGTAAAATCAAAAATAAATAATATGGGTTAACAATGTATCATTAGGATTGTTGGAAATATTTAAGAGTTTTTTTTTGGGGGTGAGGAGGAGGTGGGGAGGGGGGGGGGGGAATTTTATTATTTAATCCTTCAAAGATATAAAAATTACATAAATAGACATCCAACTACTTTAATTAACTTTTTATTCCCTAATTTTTTTTTTAGAAAATAATCCCTATTCTTTGAACATTTTTTTTTTTCTAATTTACATAAAATGTCATTCTATGCGATATAATAACATGTGAACATTCACATTTTTTTTTACTATTTTTAAACATTTAATATATGTTAACATGATTGATTGTGCTACTGTGAACATTCACTTTTTATTTTGTTATTTTTAAATATTTAATACATGTTAACGGCTTGATTGTGCTGCTATGAAAATACTTTTACGTAAATGTTCACTGAATATTTTTGTCTAAAGTACAATTTTGCGGTTAATGTGAATATTCACTTAATATTTGAAAATAATCATAAAAAACATTAGATAATATTTTTACGTGAATGCTCCCTGAATGTTTTGTGAAAATACACTTCTACGATTGGTTTGAATATTCACCCAATATTTTAAAACAAATAAAAAACATTGAATTTTTTTTATGTGAATGTTTACTCAATATTTTTATGAAAATAGACTTTCTTAATTGGTGTGAATGTACACTCAATATTTCAAAACAAATCAAAATATTGAAAAAACTATAAGATCAAGAACAAAACGGTGTAAATATTCACAAATTCACAATGAACATTCATCAAGACAAACTGATATACACATTCACAAAAACAAAAGATCAAACAAGAACAATCACAATTAATAAACAACAAAACTCCATATCTAATTACGAAAATGACCGAAGTCGATGAACAAAAACAGCGAACACGAACGACAAACACGAACACAAAAACATTGAAAAATTCCATGGTGACTTTTTCAGATTTGACATGGAAAAATTCCACAAAAACATTCTGCTGAATGATCAGAAGAAATTGAATCGCTAGATTGAACACAAACACAAAAATATAAAAACATTGAAAATTTGAACATGAATACAAAGACAGAAACATTTAAAAAATCCATAGATTCGAACACGAACTGCCAACGATGATTTAGATCTGAACACAAACTTTCAACAGCAATTCAGAGAGAGTGATAGAGAGAAAGAGAGGGTGAACATGAACACGAACTAAACAGATCCGAATGGCCAACGACTGACATGCCCTGATTTTCTGAAAGGAAAAAGAATATGAAATATTAAGGCTTAAAAGAGAAGGGATTTTAAAAGTGTTGGGTTTCTCAAAAAACACTTAGGTCATTTAAAAATAAGAAGTCGTCACCTAACATTGGGTTTAAATGGTGTGCTAGTCACCGAATTTTTAGAAAACAATTTAAAAGGCCTAAATAAAATTAACTCAAAAAACACAATCAAATCAAAGATTTATTTAAAGAGTTTGGAGGTCGGTTACGCTCGGGAAATATGTTAGGCACTCCAAAACGTCTATCCAAAAATGGTACTTTATATCTAATTAAGTACAATTAGTTTAAGTCCAAATATTTTATTTTATTTTGAAAATATTTTTCTTCTTATGAAATCTTTTTGGTATTTTCCAAATTAGGATTGGACAAAATTTTGGTATTTTTGAAATATTCCTCTTGGTATGACCCGTTATCAAATATTAAGGGATTTGATAAGGATGGTCCCCTGGAGTTAATTTTATATATATTTTTTATTAACTTATTTAATTTAAGTGGGCAAATCAATCTAAATATTTTCTAAGTGATGCAAAAGGCAACATGCAAAGCATAAATGCGATGTCATGAAATGCCTACTTTCCTAATTTGCCCAACTAATTTAAAGAAGTTCCAATTTGGCATTCTCTTAAATTTTAGGGAATCTTGTTGAGAGGTCCCAAAACTCAAAAAATTACTTTTTAAGGATCATGTAATATATTAAAAAATCACTATTACAGGACCCCACAGAGTTATGATTTTATGGAATGAGACCTTTCACCAAATTTTCCTAAATTTTATGGAGATAAGAATCAAGAAAATGTCACGGAAATGAGTTTTCTAAAAATTAATTCCTCCAAGACTTAAACAGAATCCAAATGAAATAACTTACCGAAGAAATCGTTGAATCCGCCCTAAAACTTGTAAGATTTTTCTATTTTTTTTTATGTATTTAAATATAACAATAACATAAACAACGTGAATATTTAAATAAAGAAAATAAATAACTTAGTTATTTTTTTATGAATTTTAGTATAGCAACAACTTAAATAAAAATAATAATAAAAAAATAGTAAAATAAAATAAAAGGCCATCTTCATCTCATGGTTGGAGGCTAAGCCCAAAAGGAAAGCTTCATCTCAGCGTTTTCATCGAATTATCGGATAATTCTAATGGAACTAAACTTGCAGGAATTTAAATTGCGATAACAAGGAAATTATGGAAAAAATTAAGAGGTAAGAAAACGTACCTGCTCTGACCAAGATTCTCGATGCATGGATTTTCCTCTCTAAAAAACGATTTTCCGAATGGGCTTTCGTTGAGAATTTCTCCTTAAGAGGATTTCTCTCTGAATTTTTGAGTCCATAAACTTAGAGGATGAGGGTCTTATTTATAGGGAAGGATGGAGAATGAAAAAACCCTAGAAGCCCTATGTGGCTGCCTAAGCCCAATCCAAATTTGATAGGAAAAAACAGAAATTCAGGAAAAAAAAATATTTTGGATCCCTATTGCCTTCGCAGACACTGTCGCATGGCAGCTGTCTGCGTGTGACAACTGTCACATGACCAATCATTCTTATTTTTTTTTGGCTAACAAAAGGTGGGCCCTCCCCAACATTTTTTTTCTTTCTCTCTCTCTCTCTTTCTCCTTCAAGCACCCCCTCTCTCTCTTCTCGCTCACTTTTCTCTTTCTCCTCCATCGATAGGTGGGCCCCCTCTCTCTCTTTCCTTGTTCTTCTTTCTTTCTCTCTATCTCTTTTTCTATTTTAGATTTTTTTTTCCTTTGTTCCTGTATTTTTGCTGTTTCTTTTCTATTTTGTTTATTCTTTTTCCTGTTTTTCAATTTTTCTTAATTTTCTTTCTTCTTTCCTATTTTCGACAATAACATAGAAATAAAATTAAATTAAAAAGTAGTGGGGCGGTTAAAATGTCGTGTTTACAATGGCGATTCAAATCTGAATGATTTCACCTTTAGATCTGAACAATTTTCGTTCAGACCTAGTTCGTTCAAGAAACGATCATCGACCTTCATCCCATTGGCCTTTGACTGGCCTTTAGATTTAAATTATTCATATCCAAATGATTTCGGCAGTGGTGATGGTCGGCCATCGGCGATTCAGAACTGAACATATCCGAAGAGATAGTGATGACTAAGGCTTCGACGATGATGACAAAGCTGGATGGCAACGATAAGAGGGTTAGATGATGTCGACAAGGCAGATGAAGAACAGTACGGTGAAACGCTAGGGTCGGAACAGTACGGTGAAACCTTAGATGATAGCGGCGAAGTACTAGCTGACATTGATAAAGCTTCCCACAGATCGAACTGTGATAGTGAGGTAATTAAAATGGAGAGATAGAGTGGCTGAAAAATAGTGAGAGAAAGATATTAGTTGAAAAAGGATGAAGAGGATTAAAGTTTCTTCAATTCATATGTAAGGGTATAAATGTCCATTTATAATTTTTTTTTAATTATGAATGACTATACACTAAAAATGTTTCTTAAAATGACTAAATTATAATATAATTGTTTAATTTTTTTTATTTTTTTTTACTAAACTAACACTTAAAGAATGGTTAAACAATAAAAATCTCTCTCTCTCTTTTTTTTTTTTAAATATTTGTTCTTAATTAATATTATGAATATTTTAGTTTTATGTGTTTAAGTTGAGAGTATTGTTTAATGTTTGATAGAATAATCAAATTTTAGTTGAACATAATTTTAATGTTAAAGAGACGAGCTATTGCGAATTTTTTTTTTTTTTTTTTAGAATTGAAGTTTTTTTTCCTATTAATTTTAATTAATATTATGAATATTTTAGTTTTTTTACAATTATTTTTGTAGTAAAATGATGCTAGTCTAATTAACTTTTTTCCTTTTTTTTTTTTTTTTTAGAATTGAAGTTTTTTTTTATTACATTTGGTCTGTCACCTTGTCTTTTTTGTTTCATTTTTATTTTCTAAGGTTTTACCATCTCTCCAAATAACCAACATATCTTTATATTGCCCCAACCAAAATATAATTATATAAATCTTTACATATTCATAAATAAAAATATAATTATATGAACCTTTATATAACCACAAATAAAAAATATAATTATATAAACTTTTATACGCCCACAAGCACAAAATATAATTATATAAACCCTTATACACCCACAAATAAAAATTTAATTATATACATCTTTATATACCCACGTATAAAAAACATAATCATTTAAACATTTGTACACCCCCAAACAAAATGTAATTATATAAGAAAAAAATATATATTTTTAACCCTTTAGAAATCAATAAATATTCAATCATAACCTTAACTTTTCACAATATGTAAAATAATCCTAAAACAATATGAGTTATTTTAAATAAGATATTATTTACAAAAATATAAATTTTACGGGTATTACAATGATGGTTTTCAATTTTTTATAAGGTTCATAAAAAATGGATGAACCGATATGTCATTTTCAAGATAGAGTTTTTTTTCTTTTTTCTTTTTTGTATTAATTTATAATCAGTATGAATGCTTAATAGTCTACTTAAATTCGTGAGTATATATTTTTTGTTTAATTTTTATATACTTTGGCGACATTATATAATTTATGCTGGGATTAATGGTTATTGATAATTATCATCACATATTATATTTTCTCTTATTTATTTATTTAGTGTGCTCTCTCTCTCTCTCTTTGTCAAACACATACTATTTTTTCTTTCTTTTTCCTTCTTCCTCCTGTACTCTTCTTTGCTATAATCACATGCGCAAACAATATATATATATATATATATATATATATATATATAAAAGAATTGATGTAATTTTTCGTGTTTAGTTATAAATGTTTTTTTATAAAATTTTTAAAACACTTGTACAACATGGTTAACTATTTTAGTTATATTTCCTCATGTAATTAGAATAAATTTAATTAAAATAAAATAATTATATATTTCCTTGTTCAAATATATACAAAATATACAAATTAACTCATCAAACATAACAATTCATAAAATAACATGATTTGGCTTAAACAAAATGGGCCTAAATGTAATTTATCTCACATTGTTAACTATAAATTTGAACATTTTATCTCCACAACCCAATAAATATAAAAAAAAAACTAAAGCACAACATAAAGCAAAAGAACTAAAAATATCAAAATAAAGTTATAAAATAGAAACCAAAGGACAAAAAGTGGGTCAAAGTGCAAATTTTTAACCTTCAATTAGTTTCCCCCAAGTTTTCTATTGCAACACATTGCACTCTAAAGTTTATAAATTGTGTCTAAAAAAGATTCAATCCATCACCTTTATCTAAAAAACTCATAAGAAATATCGAAATTTCACTGGAAAGATTTCGCTTTGAATTTTAACCATTAAATGTAACTTATAAAATTCCAAGGCTTGCAACCTATAGATTATCAAGTATACCTCTTTAGTTGGAGGTCCAGTGTCTAAAAACTCATCCCCCAATGTTTGTAAGAAAAACAAAGATGCAACTTATTAACTTAGTGCAAACTACACTATAATGTAAACTACAGGGGTGCAAATGCAAAATATTATTTGTTGGCCTAGAGATTGATCCAAGAGGAGGGTAAATTGGATCTATGAAAACTTTTCGTAAAATCTCTCTACTAAAATCTCAAATTAAACTTGTTAGTTCTTGTGATTGTGTGTGCAGCAAAATAATCAATCAAATCAAAATAATTAAAATAAAGAGTAAGAGATAGAGACAATCAAACCACAAGACACAAGAGATTTATAGTAGTTCGGCAAAACTTTTTTGCCTACTCTACTCTTCCGCGCTCCCGACGGAGAGTTCTAGTTCACTAATCTTTAATTTTCTTATGGGTGAAGATTAAACCTTTTACAATATTCTTACGAATGAAGATAAAACCTTTTACAACCTTTCAATCTTCTTCCGAGTGAAGAGTAACCTTTCACAATCCTCTTACGGGTGAAGATCAAACTCTTCACAATCTTCTTTCCGGCAAGATCGGTTCATCACAACCAAAGGTGCCTTCTTTGGTTTTCTTCAACTTCTTCATGAGATGATCTTTGATGTGGTAATGTTGATGATCTTTCTTACTTGGATGTTTCTATAAAGTACAATATCTAAATACAACACTCAAAATGGTTTTGTAATCTAACTTACAAAATCGGTCTTGGAACTCTAAACACTCTCTATAAATATTACAACACTTTGACTCACTAAATATCACTCAAGAAAAGATAAATGAACTTTAAGTATGAGAGTGATCACATAAGAAGTGTAAGAACAAGATCAAAGAGATGAAGTAGAGGAATATCACTTTGGAGTATAACTCTTTGAAGTTATTTGGTGTGATTGATCTTTGTAACTCACTTGATTAATTCACTTGGTTCACTTGCTTGATTTTTCCAACAATCTTCCTCCTTATATATTTTTTTTTGATAAGCGATGGAATATATTAATAAGGGAAACCCCTTGCTACACACATTACAAACACACAACCTTACATACCCGGTTGGATCAGGCCAACACAACACACCTGATGCCTGCCAAATTAAGCATAACAAGGCAAGGCTCCAAAACAAGACTCAACTACACATTCCACACATAAGACCAAATACACATAACTCCATATTGAATCAAGCACGAGTCTCAAAAAGGGGAGATAACGCCATCACTGCTCGATTGCCCAAGCCTCTCCAAATAACAAAGATACTCTACTGATCCGAGGATAGTACCCCTCCACAACATCCTTGTATCAAGCCTCAAACACTAGGCCTCCATACCCTGTGACTCTCTTCCAAAGCTGTCCCAATCACTGGTTATCGATTTAGTAACCCTTTCTCTAACTTCCTCTTCATTATCATTAATCGTCCATTCCAAGCATTTCTCGGTTTCCATCTCATTTGTCACCTCAATTTGAATCAGCCTATTGCGGTTGACTATACCACTATCTGTAGTGCATATCTCAGAAGGATTAAAGTCTATCGGAAGGCCCTCACTATTTAACTTCTTAAATTTACTTTTCCTTTTTATTTTTTTCTTAATTTTCTCCAACCCCATTGGGTTTATCAACTTCCTCTTAATTAGCTTCCTACTCCCTACTATTCTACCTTTTTTGACTGAATTAATCAAGTAATCGTTTGCAATTACAGAAGATTTAGAAACGTAGGCATCTCCCAGAAGATCATCTTCTACATTTTGGCACAGGCTGCAACCTTAACAAAAAATTGACTGGATTGGTTTATTAATTTTTTGTGGGGTTTAGTTTATTAATTTTATTTTATTTGAGTTAACTTAGATTAATTTGTTAATTTTCAATTAAAGTACTCAATCGAAAGTTTGAAATAGATTCAAAACTAATGGGAAAAAAAATACATAATATTAATTGAAATTCAAGCTAAATAAAAAATAATAATATTACAAATTTAGACATGAGGGGAAGTCTCTGGGCAAGTTGGCTGATATCATTTTTAGTCAAAGACTATTTAATTCTCCTAAATAAAAAATTATTAATTTTTTTTATTACAATGATAATTTTACTCTTAACAATTTAAAAATATAATTAAATAATTTAAAATTAAAGTACATAAATATCCCTTTATTTTTTTATAGTTTCTTGCTTTACCCTTTTATATTAATATCCTTATCTAAAAAAATATTTTTTTTTACTCTTTCTTTTAAAATAACAAAGAAAGAAAGTGACAAATACTTTAAAGTTGTATTTTGCTAAGGGATTTGAAAAATTCTTTAGATTTGTAAATAATGGAATTTTAAATTTTTGAATTTTAAAATCTCATACTTTACAAATTCTTTGTTTGGATGATTATTTAATTGAAAAATTTTATTGTGTAATGTCATATTTTCTTTGTTTGGATAGATATTTATTTGTATGTAGAATTTTAAAATTTATTAATTTTTTAAATAATAAAAAATATGAAAATATATTTAATAATCTTTATTTTTGCAATTTAATAATATAATTTTAGACCTATTTTAATAATATCATTTTAAATATACTATTTTAATAAAATAATTTTAATAATATCATTTTAATTAACTTACTTGGCAAATTAAGAAATTTGAAAATAATACATAATCTAGAAATCCCATTTTATCCCTTTAAAATACTATTTTATTCAATTTTATCCCTTTAAAATTCTATTTTATAAGTTTAATAGATTTTAAAAAGGAAAAAATACCAAATAGTCTAGTTAAATCACTAAATCTACAAGATAGTCCCAAACTTTTTTTTGTGCACCTAATAGTCCTTCAAAACGTGTTAGTTTGCACCAAATAGTCCTTATTTTTTTTAAATGACGATTTTACCCTTCAGTTTTTGTGTTCTGATTCTTCTTTCCTCCCACTCCACTCGTTCATCCTCTTGTCGCATGTTGTCGTCGCTTCGTTGCTTCGATTTTGTCGTCTTAGCCTTCGTCTTCGTCATCTCTTCGATTAGGGGTGTGCATGGGTCGGGTGGGAAGGGGGGGTTTGGACAAATCGGAGACCCGACCTGAATGTGTCGGGTCTGATATTTCTCAATCCGATTTCGACCGAAAAATGGGATAATCCGATGGTTTCGGGTGGTGTCGGATGCAGTCTATCTCCGATCAGGTGAAGTCGAATGAAGAACAAAAACAGAAACAAAGAAACAAGAACAAAAAAACACACTAAGGCATTCAAATGTATAACGAAACTTAAATAGATTCAAGTTCAATAGAAACGAAGCACAAATCAGACTAGAACATATTTAGCACTCAACAGAAACAAAAACAAAAAGGGAATTACAACCGATCGTTTCACATACCTTGATTTCTCCGGTCTCTATCAACTGGAACTGCCTTCTATCGTTTTCAACTGCAAATGTCTTTTACCGCTTTCAAACTCAAGTAGATGAAGGAAACCCTAATTTCTTTGGTAGCTTTCACGTATTGGGAAAAAAGAAGAAAAAGAATCTAATACAAAGAATCAAATAAAAGAAAAGGAAGAAAAGGCGAAGAACGAGCTTGGAATATTTGGATTTACCCTAATTCCCAAGGTTGGGGAAGATAGGAAGACAGACGACGGAGGGTAACCTGAAGAAGAGAGGCGGCGACGCGGCGTGTAAATAAAATGAACCCTAAAAAAGACATAAAATCCTATAAATGTGAAGAATATCGGGCGGGTCGGGTGAAGTCGGGTGGGGGAAAACCAAATCCGATGACCGACCCTATATATGACACTGTTCAAATCGGGTCTTACCCGATCTGAACAAAACACATGACAAGCTCGAAGATTTCGGGCCTGGGCCGGTTGGTTTGTTCGGGCGGGGCGGGCCGTCGGATTATTTGCACACCCCTATCTTCGATTCGTCGTCGTACCTTCGTCGCGTCGGCTAGATCTGTTCAAGTTGTTGTTTGTTGGTGGTCGTCACGACCAGATCAAATCTGTAACAAGGAAGAGGTAGAACGACAGTGGAAGTTAGGGCTGAGCAACGGGCGGATGGATAATTATTCGGTGCAGTTGGAAATCGGGTAAACCCTTCTCAAAGAAATTTAATTATCTCTAATGATTATTCCCAAAAAAAAATCAGAAAAGTATTTTCAGTTTTCCTACCTTAATACATTGAATTTGTGAAGGAGATTGATAGTGGTAGGTTTGGAAGAAGATAAGTGAAGGAAGAAATCTAGTATCGATGCGACATGACTCTTTGCAAGGTGGTTGTTTTGGATTGAATGGTCGGGACATGTAGCTTATCAAAAACCTTGAACTGGAAATTGATGAATGCAATTCAATAAAGAGCTTAGAGTAAAGTTTGGGTATAGATATGTTGTTGGATTGTGAGGACTTTTCCATTTTTTTTATGTTTTTGATTTGCTTCATCATCTAATTGTGTGGTATGAGAAAATGCTTAGTTTGTATTGAAAAAAATTAAGAAAAATTATTAATTTGAATGAAAAAATTGGAATATAACACGATCTCATGTTATATTCAACATGAGATCGTGTTGAATATAACACTATAGCGGCGGTCCGAAACTCGTCGCCATAAACAAATGTGAGATATAGAGAGAAAAGAGACTTTGTTTATACCTCTGGTGGAGTGAAATTTTATGTTGGTATATTGTATGATTGTTTTGGCGATATGGAATGGGTACGACGACTTAGTAGAATTCGAACGATGTAAAAATCTCATGTTATATTCAACACGATCTCGTGTTGAATATAAATCGAAAGGTAAAATCGTCAAGAAAAACAAAAATACTATTTTGTAACATGTGTTTAAAAAATGTGTATTTAGTAATTTTATCCTAAGACTACTTAGTAACTTCTTGGTAACAGTGTCTTTTAAAAATTCTTTTTACTAATATTCAAAGAATTAAAAAAAAAAAAAAACAATTGTAAAATTCATTTTTAAAATAAAATCCCTATTTGAATTACTTTTACGCAACCTATAATATATAAATATAGGTTTTACGTACACATTTAACACATTAAGAAAGGCAAAAAGTATCTTCAACAAATGCAGCATATTTTTCTATTAATTCTCCACCCCATACGAGCAATCAAAAAATGTCCACTTACAATGACTATTCGAGAAGAAAAAACACTTCTTCTCTTTCATAATGTGGGGCCCCAACTCTCAGGTTAGCTTTTCTGGTGGGCTCTGTTCTTCACCTATTTCATTCCTCTGTTTTTCATTTCTTTTTCAATTCTCTGCTTTGGGTTGCAAGAGATGGCTACTCATTAAAGTAAGGATTCTCTGTAAGTTTTCATTCATTATTATCATCTCTTCTAACTTCCATATATATATATAGATTTGCTTTGCCCTTTTCACTTTTCTCTGTCCTTTTCCTTTACGTTCAGTATCTTGATATGCTTTTTCTTTACTTGTTCATCTTTTTTCATTCAAAACCTAATACACCAGATGGGGACTTCTTATTTTGGAGATTCAAACACCCATTTGTTTTGGGTTCTTTGAATTTCGAGGTGAATATACCTGCTTTGATTGATTCCTCCGTTTATTATTAGGGTTTCATTGTTTATTTTGCCTGCGAAAAACTGCTCAAATTTTAGTTCGCCTGATTTGTAATCTTCAATGTAATTCCAATATTTTTTTTTCCCTTTCTTTTTTTTCACACGAGTGTTGAAATCAACGGTCGACGGTTCAGTTTTGGGGTTTATTATACACCTAAAGGTTTTGGTTTTGCTTTCTAATGAAACTGGCTCAAAGCCGAACCGTTCTCATCCCTAGGTATCAAAAACCTTTGCACCCAAGTGGGTTAGTCTGGTTAGTAAAGAGAGATACTCTCTTCCTTTGTTAACTAGAATTCGATATTTTGGGAACTACTCCAAAAATAAAATTTGAAGTGCATCAAGTCAATGTGTGCTCACCCTTAAAATTAATCGGCTTAAAATTGCTTACTTTTGCAAAATAAGATGATGTCCTCGCAGGTCTCCACGCCATACAAGATGTTGGAGGTGCTCTAGCATCCTTCATTTGGCATAATAGGCTCCGACAGATGTTAGATAATCTGTGCCAAAATGACATAGATATTCTGTCTTCACCATATTTGGCATAGGCTGCAACCTTAACCAATAAATAACGGGACTGGTTTATTAATTTTTGGTGGGGTTTAGTTTATTTATTTTATTTTATTTGTGTTGAGTTAAATTAATTTGTTAATTTTCAATTAAAGTACTCAATCAAATATATTCATTAGATTCAAAACTAATAGAAAAAAAATACATAATATTAATTGAAATTTAAGCTAAATAAAAAATAATAATATTATAAATTTAAACATGAAAACAAAATAGATTTAAAAAATAAAAAAGTTAAAAATTAAAATTTTAATTTGAATATAAAAATACATTTAAAAAATATTACATCATTTTTGTCACAGTTGGTGTATCCATCCAAATCAAGATGCCTACGCCAAATTTAGCCGAGGTATCGGAGATGCTGTAATATCTATTGCCACTAGTCCACTACCAAAAAAAAATAAAATTATCCTTTCAACCGTGAAAATGTGGACCCCCATATTTCAGATTACTTTTCTGGGGGTTTCTTTCACCCATTTGATTCTAATGTTTTTATCTCTTTTTCTTGTGGCTCCGCTTTGTGTTCCAAGAAATGGCAGTAAGTTCTTTTTATTAATATTTCTTATGTCCTTTTCTTCTACTTTCAGTTTGTTATTTACTTGTTCATCTTTTTCATCCAGACCCCTAATGCATCAGATGGGTACTTCTTAAGTTCTTATTTTGAAGATTCAAACGCCCATCTGTTTTTGGGTTTCTGCTCTCTGATTTGTGTATCTTTTAATGTTAACAGAGTGAGGAATTGGGTGATTTGTCAGAAAATTCGCCATGAAAGTGGTGGTGGTGGTGGTGGCACTGGTGGCGGTGCTGTGTGAAGGGTGTTTTTGTGGAAGGCCAGGTGTTGTGAATGTTGGGTCTATTTTCACTTTCAGTTCAACGATTGGAAAAGTGGCGAAAATCGCGGTGGAGACGGCAATCGGAGATGTGAATGCCAGCCCGGAGGTTCTCAATGGGACGGAGCTCAAACTCACCATGCTTGATTCCAATTTCAGCGGATTCATAGGAATTATTGAGGGTAAACCAAAAAACATATCCCTTCTCTCAAAAGGCCCGTTGTTCCAAGGTTTTTAAAACAGATCAAAATTGTTCCCGAATCTCTGTACTTGTAGTTATGTACCAAGTTCTTTGGGAACAAAAACTGAAATCCCTTTTCTTTTCTTTTTTTTGGGTTTGTTCCTAGAAATCTAGGAGAGAAAACAAAAATAGATATTTTGTGTTCCCATAAAACGAAAAATACCTTTAGTCCCAACATTTGTGTTTTTCTATGGTGACTGACAGGTGGTGGTGAGAATAGTTTGTGCCTTTGTGGGAGTGAATAGCAATTAATATTTTTTTGTTTCTCAGACTCAATTCAAAAAATATTCTCAAAATTTTGAGAACAAAAACGTGTCTAATCCCAAGATTTTGGGAGTGAGAACATAAATTAGGAAACAGAAACAATAACCAGACTGGACCTTAGTATTTCTATTCCCACTTTCCTGGTCTATGTTCTGTCACCAAAAAAAAAAATTCTAAAAGTCCAAGAGCAAAACAAAAATAGATTTTGTTTCGTGTTTCATTTTTTTAAAAACAGAAACAGAATTTCAGGAAAAAGAAACACTTGAGAAAAGCTTCATTGCTTCAATTTCTTGTTCTTCTTAGAAATCATGTTTTTTCTTACCGATTGCAGCTCTGCAATTCATGGAAACCGAAACCGTGGCCATAATCGGCCCTCAATCATCGGTAACAGCTCACGTCATCTCCCATGTCGCCAATGAGCTCCAAGTCCCTCTTCTCTCCTTCGCCGCTACCGACCCAACCCTATCTTCCCTCCAGTACCCCTTCTTCATCCGTACATCCCAGAACGACCTCTTCCAAATGGCAGCCATTGCTGAAATCGTGCAGTTCTACGACTGGAGAGAAGTCATCGCCGTCTACGCCGACGACGACCACGGACGGAACGGCATCGCCGCTCTCTCCGATCAACTCGCCACCAGACGGTGTCGGATCTCTTACAAAGCCCCCTTCAGACCCGACTCTAGCATAGACGAAATCAGGGATGTTCTGGTCAATTTGGCGTTGATGGAGTCTAGGATCTTCGTGGTTCACACCTACGCTTTTTGGGGTCTGGAATTGCTGAGCGTGGCGAAACAACTCGGGATGATGGATAGTGGGTTTGTTTGGCTCACCACCAATTGGCTCTCCACCGTTTTGGACACCGAGTCGCCGCTTTCTTCCGATCAGATTAGCAATATTCAGGGACTGATCACCTTGAGAATGTACACACCGGATTCACAACCCAAGAGAAATTTCATCTCCCGGTGGAGTAATTTGACAGGCAGCGGCAATAATCGCCGAATCGGGCTGAACACTTTTGGTCTATACGCTTACGACACTGTTTGGCTGCTGGCTCGTGCCATTGATAAGTTCTTCAATCGAGGCGGAAACATATCGTTTTCGAATGATTCGAGGCTAGAGGAGCTACGCGGAGGAGGGAATTTGAATCTCGGGGCAATGAGCATCTTCAACGGCGGGAAATTACTGCTGGACACCATTTTGAACACAAGTATGAACGGGTTAACGGGTCAGGTTGAGTTTAATTCGGACAGGGACCTGGTCAATTCGGCTTTCGAAGTGATTAATGTGGTCGGAACCGGAGTTAGAAGGATCGGATATTGGTCTAATTATTCAGGATTAACAGTTGTGCCACCAGAAACACTCTACTCAAAGCCGCCGAATCGTTCGAGCTCGCATCAGCAATTGCACAATGTGATTTGGCCCGGCGATCCCATACAGAAGCCGAGGGGGTGGGTTTTTCCAAACAACGGCCAGCAACTGAATATTGGAGTGCCGAATCGTGCTAGTTTCCGTGAATTTGTGACGGAAGTAGAGGGAAGTTCCGTAATGTTCAAAGGCTACTGCATTGATGTCTTCACCTCCGCAGTGAATCTATTGCCTTACGCTGTTCCTTACAAATTAATCCCTTTTGGCGACGGTCGGACCAACCCGAGCGATACTGATCTTGTCCGGATGATCACTGCCGGCGTAAGTGGAAAAATTATCAAAATACCAAACCCCCGAAAATTTCTGGGTGTTCTTTTTTTTATTTTTTGGGAGAACAATTCTGGATTTTTTATTTCGCAGGTTTACGATGCTGCTATAGGAGACATTGCGATCATAACGAACAGGACGAGAATGGTTGATTTTACTCAACCGTATGTTGAATCTGGGCTGGTTGTGGTGGCTCCAGTCAGGAGATCAAACTCGGATGCTTGGGCTTTTCTGAGGCCGTTTACAGGTAAGATGTGGGCGGTCACCGGAATCTTTTTTCTGATCATCGGAGCTGTTGTTTGGATTTTGGAGCACAGAATAAACGACGAATTTCGTGGACCTCCCAAAAAACAACTCATCACCATTCTATGGTGAGTGTCTGATCTAAAGAAGATTTATGGATTCATAAGACAATTTGAACATGAAATTGAACTTTTGAACGTACCTGAATTTGCAGGTTTAGCTTTTCAACTCTGTTCTTCGCCCATAGTAAGTGATTTCAGAGATTCCCATTGAAAAGAACGATCAATCTTACAGATCGAATGTCTGATTTCTTGGTTTTTCATTTTGCAGAAGAAAATACAGTTAGTACCCTCGGACGCTGCGTACTGATCCTCTGGTTGTTCGTGGTTCTAATCATAAACTCCAGTTACACGGCGAGTCTGACATCAATTCTGACAGTACAGCAGCTTTCGTCGCCGATTGAAGGGATTGAGAGTTTGGTGGCGAGCAATGATCCGATTGGTTACCAACAGGGTTCGTTTGCTCGGAATTATTTGAACGAAGAGCTTGGGATTCATGAATCCAGGCTTATTCCTCTTAATATGCCGGAAGATTACGATAAAGCTCTGAAAGATGGTCCCAAAAATGGCGGCGTTGCTGCAATCGTCGATGAACGCGCTTATATGGAGTTGTTCCTCTCGACTCGGTGCGAATACAGCATTGTAGGTCAGGAATTCACCAAAAACGGCTGGGGATTCGTGAGTAATTCTTCTAAATTCAAACCCTAATCGAATTGATTTCTAGGGTTTTCATCAAATCTCGATTTCTGAATCTCGAATCAGCGCCGCTAGGGTTTTGAGCCTTTTTCGATCTTTGTTTTTTTTTTTTTTGTTTTCCCGAACAGGCATTTCCGCGGGACTCGCCGCTGGCGGTTGACATGTCGACGGCGCTTCTGAAACTGTCGGAGAACGGCGAACTCCAGAGGATCCACGACAAATGGCTGATGAGTAAAGCGTGCAGCTCACAGGGGGCGAAGCTTGAAGTCGACAGGCTTGAGCTCCAAAGTTTTTCGGGCCTCTTCTTCATATGCGGGTTGGCGTGCCTTATCGCGCTCCTCGCGTATTTCGGGCTGATGGTACGGCAGTTCAGCCGGCACTACGCCGACGAGCCGGAGTCGTCGTCCTCCGGCGGTAGAAGTAGATCACGGTCGGCGAGACTACAGACGTTCCTTTCGTTTGTGGATGAGAAGGAGGAAGTGACGAAGAGTCGATCGAAGAGGAGGCAGATGGAGAGGGAATCGAACAGAGGTAGTAATGGCCAAATTGAATCAGCAAATGGAGAGATATCATCAACCAGAAGTTTTGGATTTGGAGGTGAAACCTAATAATGGTATTTGAATTTGGATTTTTTTTTTGGAAATTGTAAGTATGCAATTCCCTATACTTTACCTCAATTAACCCGAAGTCCAAAGTCTCATCGAACGGGTTCTCTAAGAGCAACTCTAAACCTAGATTGTATTGTGTCTATGTATCGATTGGACAGAAGCGTTCAATTGTAGCACAATTAATTCAAATTCTTTCATAAGGGAATACTTTGGAATATTCCATTTTTATAGTAGCCACGGTTTCGGATTATGCTCCTCTGCAATTTTTGGTCCCATATTCTGGTATGCCATGGGAGAATATTTCTACGATAATAGAATGCACGCATTAATAATCAATGATGATCTTAGTAAACAGGCGGTGACATATGTCATTATTGTTATGCTGACCAAGACATTTTGACTAGATCAAATCTCTCTTTGAATACTATTTTGTCTATTTAAAAATATGTTTTCATTCCAATCTAATAGGCATTTAGATTGTCTATTTTCTTATTTATTAATTTTTATTTGAAATTTTCAACCTCTAATTTGAATATATAAAATAAAAATAACTGTAAAATTTCTTGACGCCAAATGTTTTTTGCCTGGAAGGAGAAAAGCTCTCAAATTTGTCTTAGGTTTAGGGATAGAAGCATTTTGCCTATTGTGATGTATAGTGAGTTGAAATTTCATTTTCTCATTCTTGTTTAGTGAAAATGGTAGTTAATTCATTATTCCCTTCTTCTTCATTATTCATTCCATTTACAAATTAATTTCTTTTCTGCAATTTGGAGGTATGATTTTTTTTTTTTTTTTTTTTTTTTTTTTTTTAATCGAAATGGCATTCGTGATCTTTTTTCTCCCTGCCTCTCAATTTTTTGGGTCCCTCTGCATCTGTAGCTGCGGTTGCTTTATAATTGTAGGCTTAGGCTATTTAATTAAGGTCGGAAGTGGGCTTTTATAATTAGTTATTGAGTGGGCTTGGGCTATTTTAACTAAAATTAATAATGAAAGAAATGGCACTTTTTAAGATGGAGTGAAAATCTATTTTTAAGTAGGCAAAATATTAGTCAAAGATCGGGCTTTTTGGTAAATAGTTCACGAACTCAAAAATTTTGTTCATGCGTCCATATGATACAATAATTTTTTTCAAAAATTCAAAATTATTTTACTATATAAAAATCACTGTAATTTTCAATGAAAAAAATTATAGTGATTTTTATGACTTGCAATGATTTCGAACTCTTGATAGAATTATTTGATTTCTTATTGTATCAAGTGGATTGAATGAATACTTAATTGCAAAATTTGGGGCAAGGACAAAAAAAAATCTACTTTCTTTTGAAATTTGGAGAAAGAATATAAGTTTGAATATTAAAATATGGATAATCCCAAATCTATCTTTTTATCCATCACCATCACCCCGTAGCAGCCATTGTACCACCATTGAACACCATTGTGTGATGGTGACACCACCTCGCCACATCAAGATCTGGAAATCCATACGCAAACATCGCCATCACGCAATGTCTAACCACCACCTCGCGTCATCTATTGCACCATCTATCTAATAATGCACGCGAAATATCATCATCACCAGTCGACTTGTGAAGTTTTGTTAGATCTGAAATCCAATCTCCATCCCACAAATTGTGCAAGCAGATCTCCAAATATGAAGTCGAGCCTTTTTTTTTTTTTTTTCCCTTGCCTCGTGCGCACCCGCGTGTATATTCTACTCTGAAAATTTTAAATCTAAAATTATTTGTTGATTTTCTTTTTTTTTTTTTTTTTGCAATTTTTGTTTTCTTTAATTTGTGTTGTGTTGATTTGTCATGATTTTTCGCAATTATGAAGTTGAAATTTGTTGTGTCGTTTAATAATTAGTTGTTCAAAAAGTTATTATTTGATTTGTTCTTGGAATTGTTTGCTATATATATATATATATATTTTTTCCGATTGTAATCAAATGTTTGGTATTCTTGTACTCTTTCGAAATTATTAGTACTTGATGTGATAATGGTGGTGATTGTAATGGTAGTGAATGTTCATGTTGGGGGAATATTTCTCGTAACTACATTGGAGATAGGCGATGATCGTGATTGTGGTGATTTTTACTGTATGGCGGTAGTGCTGATGCTAGTGGTGGCGACAATGATAGATGTTTGTTCCGCTGGTCTCGACGGTGATTGTGGTGGAGTACATATTCGTGATAGTGAATATTTCTTGTGATAGCGGTCGTTGTGATATTGGTTATTTTTGCTGTGATGATGGTAATGTTTAGTGGTGATAATAAGTATTTGTTACGTTAGTGAATGTTTTTTGTTAGAGAAACAACTTGAGGATAATTTTGTCATGAAATTTATCTAATCTCTAAATTGAAGTTCGTTTAGGCATAAAGAAAAGTAACATATGGATACTTTCTCGTGACTCATGCTGAATCACTTTTTCTTTTTTTAAAAGAAAAAAAAACACTGTTCCAAAGAAAATTTATTTTCTCCAAATTTTTTTAGGAAGCGAAACATTAAAAAATAAAGTTACGCTTCTAACCCCGCAAGAAAATCTACTTATTTTATTTCTAAAAAAAATATTTTAATCTATTAAATATATAATTTTAAAATCAAGTTATTTTATTTCTAAAAGTTTTTTTAATCTAAAAAATAGAATTTTTTTTCCCTAATTTATTTCAACTTTTTCAAAGAAAGTAAGAAACAACTTCCATTTGTTTGGTGTTTCTATTCTCATATTGCTGTTTTTGTTCCTAAAATAGTCGGAGCAAAAACAGCACCGCAGAAAGGAAGACAACCTATAAGTATTAACCTTTACCAAACTCTCAAATATAGAGAGAAGCTGACAGAAGACAGCAGTTTACAGCTACATTAGCATTAAATAAGTTTATGTGATACATTATGACTACATTTACACATATACACCCCCTCAAGATTGTATATTAGACATTTTTATGGCTATAACTACATTTACAAAGACACACTACAGGTTTAGCCCCCAAAGATCATCCTCCAGGGAAAAAAGGTTGTAAGTTACAAATGGGGCAATGAGGTTAAGTGTCATTGCCTTTGAAGTACTTGTGAAAGAAATCTTCTTCCCCACAGAATTTGTACATAACTTTGTGTACTTCTATCAAAAGCTTTGGGAACCTACTCATGAAATATCCATCAAATCCTTCAGGCACTGGTCCAAGAATTTCCTGAAATTTAAAAAATTATAAGGAAATTGTGAATGCGATTCAGATTTTCATTTTGGTTTTATAATCAAGCATGCAAAATATACAACAAATTTTTCTGTCATGCAGTTCACGCTATACAGTAAATTTTTCAGAAATCTAAAATCACAACATTACATGAAAATACAAAAACGTTGCAATGATTACAATAACCTAGGACTTCTGAAATTTTTTATTGAATTTCTCAAAAAGTTATTGTAGCTGGTGAATATTAAACTGCGAAATTTGGGGCTACGGCAAGATACCAAAAAATAATTGTCTTTGTTCTGTTCCAAAAATTTAGTTCTAAATACTTGGGAACCAAACTGAAACCAATTCGTTTGTTCACATGACAAATCACTGCACTACTTAAAAAGTCACTGCAAATTTTTCAAATAAAAAATTGCAATGATTGCAGTGACTTTGAACTTTTAAAAAAATTATAGAACTAGCAAGTAGATTGAGTGAATGTTGAACCACAAATTTTGGGGCTAAGGCAAAAGACCTAAAATAATTGTCTTTTTTGTTCCCAGAATATAGTTCTAAAAAATGGGAACAAAACAGACACCATTCCTTCTTTCCTGTTTATTTGTGTTTCCATTTCAAATTTTATAGGAATTTATAAAGAAATACAGAAACTTGACACTAACAAGCTTTACCCTGAGCACCCTTAAAATGAAAAAGTTTATTTGCCAAAAGGTATTTTCTTAATAGCAAAAACAAAAAATCAAGAGTTTTTTTTTTTTTGTAGTGCAGATATAATGTCTTATCCTATAAATTCTTTGTCAAAAAAAAAAAAAAATCATAGATGTGGGTGAAGAGATCCTAATTCATTAACTTCTTATAATATATATGAAATATACACATATATTTCACTTTTCAAAAAAAGTACTTAAAGTCAAATATCTACATTTTCATTTTTAAAATTACACTTTTCAAAGGCAAAACAAAAGCTAGTTTTAAAATTAAGACGGCTTTGCTTAAAAGCAAAAGAGAAAAAAATGAGAGATATCTCTTATATCTCTCATATAAGAGATATATGAGAGAGAGAACTTTTTTTGTTTTGTTCCTAGATTTTTATAACAAAGTTCTCTGTTTTCATTTGTTCCCAGATTTCTGTTTTCATTCCAAGTTTTATGGGAGGAACAGAAACCGAAGTACTAAACAAATACCACCAAATAATTCTGGATCTCTGATAATACCATCATTTCAGAGAAAAGAAAACCCCATAACCAAATGAATTATTCACTTCTATAAACCTTTATTAAGTCCAAAAACCACAGTAAAAAATAAGGGGGCAATTTTTAGCATTGGAAAAGCTAACCTGAATTTCAACAGGAAGTTCTCTGTAATGACTTAGCTTGTTCCTCATGACCCGTAGCAAGTCCCGAACACTCTCATATTTATAACGCCGGTAACGCCCAACATTATTGATGAACGCTGGATCCATCTTTTCATCCCATTTTCCTCCCAAAGCCATCGGGGCTATACTTTCTAGCGCGTTTAAGATATCAGAATTCGTCTCCCTATCTTCTAATTCTACTTTGTCGCTTGTATCACGAAGAAATGACAGCCGTTTTTCAGGACTCCAGAACAAAGGATGATGCAAGACCTCCAATGCCTTTGGCCTGCAATAAAATTGAAGATGACCAGAAATTAAAGGCCCAATTGGTAGCACATTAAGTACTTTTTGCCTTTAACAAAAAAAATATATTAAAATTAAAAGTAGCGTTTGTTTTGCGGTTAAAAAAAAAAGGTAATGATTATAAGCATAGACGAGTAAAAAGAAAGAGTTTTTTTTTTCATCTATTTTTATATCTAAAGAGGTTGATTGATTAGGACATCTTGAGTTCTGGACCAAAATTTTCTCAACAACCTATAAAATTCTTTTAGATTAAGAGGTCTTTTTATAAAGACAACACAAAGACACCCAACTCCAGCAGTGGATTCCCAAAAGAATCTTCCAATAATCAAATGCAAATTGGGTACAATAAATGCAACTTTTCAATTTTTCATTTCATGGTTAAAAACAAAAAATATAATTAAAATTTTAATTTTATGAAGCAAATTGATTAGCAATATAATGGAATATTTATGTCTCTTTGTACCCCGGCTACCAGAAAATTCTGGCTCGACCACTGACCCTCTGTACATTATAAAGCACACTTCTGATTTTTTTTAGCTTTTATTTTCAAGTGAAAGTAATTTTTTGTCAAATTAACTTTTTGATTCTAAAAAGTGCTTAAAAAAGATGGTACACCAAACGGCTTACCTTGGGGATTTTGGAAACCAGATATCTGAAACTGGGAACAGAAATAGAATATGCAGAAAATGAAATCTATTTACGTTCTGCTCCCATATTTCTGTTTATCTTATATTTTTTGGGGAACAGAAACACAATCTGAGAACGTGAACACTATACCAATGCCACCTAAATAAAATGTTCAAAGAGAATAATATAGCATGAAAAACATATTCCATCTTCCCCCATTCCACCCAAATCGTTCCTTGTGCATTAATGTTGATGTTCTAACCTCATTTCGGCATTTGGGTGTAATAACCGAGATAAGAGATCAAAAGCTTCAGGAATATGCTCCACTAAGAAAAGGTCAAGTTCGTTCTTCACGATATTGACGTCACGCTCATAACGGTTGCCAAATGGATGTTTACCGCCAGTTAGGCAGAAAAAAAGGACACATCCTAAACCAAATAAATCTACTGCCCGTGTTTGTCGTCCATGAAGAAGCTGTTCAGGTGCTTGCCATCCCGAACTGCCACAACCTGAATCAAATAATCATTCAGATACTGAAAATAGAATCTATTAAAAAAAAAAAAATTATTTCACAAAACAAATTAATAACACATCAAATCACTTAATTTTTGAGCCAAACAAAAACTAGTTATGAGAACTTGCCAGTAGCATGATGACTCAATGAAGACACATCTCCACTGAGGCGCTTGCTAACACCCATATCAGAAAGCTTTGCACATAAAGAATATCTATCCTTAATGATCAACACATTTTGAGGCTTTAGATCTCGATGAATTATTCCCAGTTCATGTAAATGCACAAGCCCGGAAACCATATCCCTGTGTCAGAAACTTAAATCAAACAAATGACAAGGACAACAATGGTGTAAGATCACATTTGCCCATTGCTTCTTCAAATATTTAAACTGACCTCATTAGTTTCAATAACAAAGGTGAAGGGCGGGAATTTTTCTTCCACAATTCGACATCCTGCATGCCACTCTTCATTGAATCTATACGGGCTTTATATTCCATCATGGCTTCTGCATCAGAATCCCTGGTAAATATAGGGTTCTCATGGGAGTCCGAGTACATTTCAATTAGATCATTCAAACTGCAAGCGCATCGCTCAAGCGAAACATAAACAAAATCTTGATCGTGTTCAACTCCAAACCATCGGACAATGTTTGGATGATGGTCGGATGCAATAAGATTCTGAATTTCTTTAAAGGCAATATCGTGATGGACCTTGACAAGGCGTTTTACAGCAACTGGACGACCTTCACAAGTTCCCTCAAGGACAATAGTACCATTACTGCCCTTAGCAATCTCCTTAGTGGTCACTAATAATTTACCAATCATGCGTCCAACTTTGCCACCGTCTGTTGGTTGCTTGAGGCTGAACCAGGACATATCATTGCTTTCAATATTTTTATTATCAAGATCAAACGAGCTTTGTTCATCCTTTTTCTCAGCGACGACATTGTTCTTTCCATATTTCCGAGATTTTTTCCTTTTTGAAGGTTCAGATCTTGTGTTTGCGCTATGTAGCTGTGTAGTCAATCCAACTCGTTTTCTCACCACTAGGAAATAGCCGCAGCCCACAAAGCCCACAAGAATAGAAATGAAAGCAATGACAGAAGAAACACTAAAACCTTTGAGAAGCAGGTGTACTCCATCATTGTGAGGCATTTTCACATCTTGGATGCCAGATGTACCTGAATTTTTAGCTGGTTCAGGTGAAGAAATCACTATTTCACCGTTCTTCCTGTGACTAGAATCTTTAAATTCATAGGCATTGACTGGTGAAGGAACAAACAGATTTGGTGCAACAATTGGCTTCTCTTTGTTCTGATGATATCGAAGAAGTATATCAGCATTTGGTTGCACGGGAAGAAGATCATTTGAAGTGGGGGCTGTTAGCATTTTATCTGCATGTTGAGCATTCTCCAGACTATTCAGCTTCAACAAAGGTAAAGGGATGTCCTTGCGTAAGCGGGGAAGTTTAGCCCTTGATTGACATGGCAATGGCATGTTAAAGTGATAACCTGTTTCAGAAGGACCAGAATCCAAAATAGCGCCATCCAAAGAATTTTCATCATCTTTACAAATAAAATCAGCTGAAAATTCAGAAACTGTCATATTCCATAGAAGTTTGTTTGACTTTTGATGAAAAGAAGTCAGTGCATAATCTGTCCTTGTGATGTAAAGTGGAAGCTCATTGGTCTTGCTTTCAATGGAACCATAACGTCCCTGCTCCTCAATGATAGTGCTGATACTCTTCTCTTCATTACTTTGTGATCCGGGTGGAGAATCATTAGACATGCTATAGGTGTAGATTACTCTTCCAGTCCTCACATCAATCTGAAATGCTGTAGTTCTTTTAGATCCAAGCATGACTGCTCCATCCTCCACCTCATCCTTGAAAATGCGTGGTGTGCTACTACTGATGAAATGCCCTACATCATCTGAAAGTTTCTGCAAACACAAAAAACAATGAATAGGCATAAGTACAGGTAACTAATGATGATAAAGAGAATAAAATTGCAATAATATGTACACATTAAGTGGTGTTTGATTATTATTTTTATTTCTGTTTATTAGTATATATTCCGAGTTCTCTAAGAACAAAAATAGAAACAACCAATCGCGAACTTAGTATATCTCTCAAGGGCATGATTCCTTTGTCATCAAATTTCTCCTCCTTTCCAGGTCATGGAAGAAAATAATCAAATACACAAGTTTGCGCAAGCAGACTAAGGAAACACCAATAACTAAAGCATCCCCTGGCCCCCTTCTTTCAAGGTTAGGCCTACTCTTGCTCAAGGGTGCAGATGCCTTGCTGGATTATTTGAATAAATTAATAAATTAAACTCTGATTTCGAGCATCTTAGAACGTGCATATAATTTGTAGAAATATTTAGGACAAGCAGCATGAGAAGAAGGGGTTGGCAGTCCAAATGTATAAAGGGGCGGAAGGGGGATCCATATGTGACCTTATTGGGGAAAACATTTAAGTAGATGAGTGATGACAAGAGGAAGGGAAGGAAAAGTATTGCACTCATGCATTTTCCATATACTCCCTTTGTCACAAATTTATTATCACATTTGATTTTACACAAAATTTTAGGTAATCCTTGAACATTTTATTGCTTTACCGTATTGCCCTTATTGGGAAATGGTGTTAAAGTTATAAAATTTTTTGAAATTTGAATGTGTGGTTGAGGAGAGGGTTATTTCAGAAAAGTGATTGTTAAATGCCACATTGATTTTGTGAGGCTTCCCAAAGTAGTTTATATATGAAAAGAGTCACTCCACTAAATACCGTATGGTTTTAAGATGGAACCTCCCAACATGGTATCAAAGCTAGGTTTGGAAAGCCTCGTCTGTTGGTCCCCAATTGTTTGAACATTTGCCTTGTCTCTTTTGTTGTTTGATTGTATCACGTGCAAGATAAGGTTGCACATCGGGGTGAGTGTTAGAATCCCACATCAAATTTGTTAAGCTTCTCAAAGTAATCTATATAAGAAAGGAGTTGCTCTACTTGACACCATATGGTATTAGGTGGGAACCTCCTCACACACCCCGATATCCGTTCGCAGTAGTTTGGAAAAGTCCACCATGCTCGTGAAGGAGTGTATTAAATCCCACATCACTTATGTTACATGAACCTGAGCTATATATAAAGTCTAGGGCAATCCTCCTCTCTCAAGGCGTCTTTTGAGAGTGAGTTAGGGGGAAATCTCATTTACACCCTCTGAACTATTGATCGTAATCACGGGAATCCCCTCAACTATTAAAACTACATGGGACACCCTTGAACTCTTTGGTCAATGGACAGTCAGACCCTCAGGTCATTTTTTATTCCGAAAATGCCCTTGGAAAAGTCAACTCATATTTGTTTTACTAAATTAACCCTACTCTCTTTATCTAAAGACTAAATTGCCCTTGTATTAAATGTGATGGTTCAAAATAAAATTTAATAAAACCTTAAGGGTGCATATTGTAATTAGAGCTCCCAAATCCCTTCACCAGTTTCCCTACCACCACCGTTCACTTTCCAACCCCGACCACCATCGTCCACTTCCAGCCCCACCAACTCCGAACAACACCACCTCCGAACCCAACAACACTACAGCCGAACACCAAAGGAACACCACCACTGCCACTAAGGACCATTTCCACCACCACAACACTGTCGAACCAAAAACAATACCACTGCCAAACACCACCAACGCCGAACAACACAACCAAAACAAACAATACCACCGCCGAACAAAACAACCAAAACAAACAACAACACCATCAAACCGAAGGGGAAAAAAAATAAGGGAAGAAGAAATCAAAATCGCCCATTTCGATTTCAAGCCTCAACATATTGGCCACTGATTGATGGGTTTAGAGAGAGAGATTGGTCACCAGTTGATGGGTTTAGAGAGAGAAATTGGCCACCGTGCCATCATTCCATTCCCTGCCATCGTCGACGGATTTTTCGACTTACAATTACGATTACGATTTTCAATCGAAGATTGAACGATGATTGAGGGACGGAGATGGCGATTAAGGGACGCAGACGGAATTTTCGATTTGGGTTCAAATCTCAATCTAAGCGAAGATTGAGGGAAGGAGATGGCGATCGAAGTTGAGTGAAGATTGATGACAGAGCACGGAGCTAGAACTGGGGCTAGGGAGCAGAGATTGTTGATGGTGGTCGTCGGCGGTGGAAGATTGGGGGTCGGCAACAGTGGTAAGATTTGGTTCGGTAGTGTTGTTCAGCGAGAGAGATCAGATAAAAATAAAAAATAAAAAAGGAAGAGGAAAAAAGATGGGAAGAAAAAGAGAAAAAGAAAAAATAAGGGTAAAATGGTCAATTCCTTTTCTAGCCTACATGAGATTTTTTTATTAATTTTTTGGTAGAAATTAGTAAGGGCAAAATGGTCCATTCATTAAAAATTGCTCCAGCAGGGGATTGCCGTGGTAATTTTGAAAGTTAAAAGGGTGCATGTGGAATTTCACTATAATTGAGGGGGTGTAACTGGTATTTCCCCGTGATCTAGGCCCATTAAGTTTCTACATGGTATCAAAGTCAAGTTTTTTGTCTGATATTGGGTGTGTTGAATCCTACATAAATGTTGAGCCGCCTAATATCCATTCGTAGTAGTTTGGCAAAGTCCACCTTCCTCGTTAAGGGAAGTGTTAAATCCCACATTGATGTTGGGCCCCAAATATCCATTCGTAGTAATTTGGCAAAGTCCACTCTGCGCGTGAGTGGGCATGTTGAATCCCACATTGCTTGTGTTACCTGAGACTGAGCTATATATAAACTCTAGGCAATCCTCCTCTCTTAAGACATCTTTTGAGAGTGAGTAAGGCCCAAATGAAAGTTGATGATTAATGTTGAATCCCACATCGATGTTAGACACTTCCCCCGATATCCGTTCGTAGTGGTTTGTCAAAGTGCACCTTGCGCGTGAGAGGGCGTGTTGAATCCCACATTACGTGTGTTACCTGATCTTGAACTATATATAAAGTCTAGGCCAATCCTCATCTTACAAGGCGTCTTTTGAGAATGAGTTAGGCCCATTGGGTTTTCTACATGATATCAGAGCCAATACTCGTCTTGTATTGGATGTGTTGAATCCCATATGATCAATTGGGTCCTCCGTTATCCGTTCATAGTGGTTTGTCAAAAAGTCTACCATGCGCGTAAGGGAGCGTATTGAATCCCACATCAATGTTAGGCACTTCCCCAAAATATCCATTCGCAAAAGTGCACTCTGTGCGTGTTGAATCCCACATTGCTTGTGTTACCTGAACCTGAACTATATATAAAGCCTAGGACAATTCTCATCTTACAAGGTGTGTTTTGAGAGTGAGTTAGGCCCATTGGGTTTTCTACAATCAATTTGGTACATAAACTACGAAGATTAATTTGGGATCGAGGGAGTAACTTGATAGAACTTGGAAGTGAGTAAGGAGCTCCAGAACTCGAAGCAAAAGGGGTTGCTAGCGCACACGGCCTTGATTATGGATTTGATCCGATGTATAGTTGTTTTAATAACAAATTGGTAGACGGGAGAAGCATGACCTCTCTTTCTTTCACATAGAATGATTGGGATGCACTGACGTAAGTACATATCGCAATGACCATCTCATGCTAATCATTAGAGAAATTAGTGAAGGTCTTAAATTTTGTGGTATGCATGGTGGTTTGTCACCCTCTAATGAAATGCCATAAGGTTGCTAGGTGACTTCCATGCCTACTAAAGCACAACTTAGTCTAAGTGTTTATTTGATTTGTTCCTTTAAGCTTTGGTTCCTTTTAGCTAGCATGATGTCTTTTGGTGGGGGAAGTGCCATTTTGATAACAAATAGAGAGGTATCTGGGAACTCTTCTTCAACTTGAAAGGGAGCAAGAATCAACTTTGGGCGATAGTCACCTATACAAACATTAAGACAGGAACTTTCCCCGCATGATGAAAGAAGATCACTTGAGGATTGTCACTCGCAAATAATTGATAAAAATATTGCGCACTATCCTCCCAACACCCTCACTCATTTGCATCACAAAAGAATAATGATCCTCTACGTCATAACATCTTTCATTGTGCTATACGTAAACATCTTTAAAGCTTTCTTATATTCTTACAACCCTCAGTAAAAAAATGTAACTACCCTTATTCACTTATCCTCAACAGGAGTGAGGATACTTTGTGAATGTCGGTTTAAAGTTCTGAACTCTAAACCATTTAGAAAAGCACAAACATGAAAAATAAAGAAGTGGCATCATCAGAGATACCTGTTTGCCGAGTCTGTGGTGTACATACAAAGCCCAATCATCTCCACAATCTATATAAAAATCACTTTCTGATCCAGAGACCTTTCCCTCACCACTGTGGTTAAGAGGAGCATGATATGAAGAGTAAATTGGAGGCCCAGTTGCGAAAGACCAGAGCGTTTTCATTGAACTGAGCTCCAACAAATGGATAGTACCATCCAATGTAGCAACCAATGCAGTATCAACTTTGCTGATTTGGCTAAAACAATGAATACAAAAGATAAAGGGCAAGAATTGGTCAATATATCGGAAAAGGGGAAAAGATAAATGCAACAAGTGTACAAGATTAGACTATACACAAATACCCAATGAAACATGTCAGACAAGTAAGAACCCTGATTTGACCAACACACGTGTAAATTAGGCGAATAGGAATTCAATGATTCAATCACCCAGTATTGCAAAACAAAACTACGCAAATAGTCTACTTATTTCATTTTCCTTCTTTCTTCCTTGGTGGCCTATCCAGACTACTTACCTTCCATTTTGTGCTTCAAGTTCTAACAATTTTTTTCCACCACTATCACCTTGCTAAATTGGGTTGATGGGGGACCTTTGACAAAGCAGTGGACATACAATAATTGATAATAAGGCCATTTCAAGATATGCAAACAAAGAAAGCTAAAATCATTGTTCAAGGAAATGCTTGCTTGCTCCACTGCAAATCCAGCATCAATATGGAGTATTCATTCTAATAGAAATGAGTATAATTCCATAAATTAGAGTATTCCTCCAATTAGAGATTCAGTTCTTAGTTCTCTGCTAAGAAAAGCAAGGAGGAGACCAAATATTTCCTAATGGCTTTTCTTTCTCTCTAAAACCTTTGTGTTAGTTAAATTGGGTAGAAGAATTTGTTTGTGAAACGAAATTGACAGATAACTAAATTGGTATTTCTATAGCTCACATCACTGTCACCTGGAAAACAGGGAAATCAATAACCCCTCAAAACCCTACTAAAGCGACAAACAAACGGGCTATAAAGGAACAACAAACCAACAAAAACCGAAGCCTCGGAACACCGTAGAAAAGAAGCAGCAAGAACTAAAATGGAACGAATGAAAGAAACAACTATGAACGTGATATCCATTTTGAACACATCAATGTATCATGTCCTGAAGATGATAATGATATCTAAATGAAAGAAGATTATACTTACGCTGGATGAGAGAGGACCCGGCGGGCAGGTAGTTGACCGACGCCCTTGGCATCCTTCACGGTGAGACCCTCGATCGGTGTCTGTGAAGCATCAGTGTTCGCAACGTCGCCGATTGGGGCCAATAAAACGGATAGAATAATCGAAATACATAAAAGGCGAACCAAGAGGGATCTCATGGGTTAAATCTTCTAGATGAAATGAACAAATTGCAAACCGTTATGGCGAATCCTCAATAATTTACAAGGACGAACAAGATTGCGAAGATCTATGTGGTAGCGCCGGCGGAGACCAGCAAAAACGCATAGGATTGGAAGCTTCCTGAAGATCTTCGGTTTGTAGGAGCTAATCCGATTCCCCTATTACTAGCTCCTCATCTACAGTAACGTAACAGTGGAATCTCGACGATTAGCCTCCATTGCCGTCTTTCTCACGGTCCCGTGGTCATCAATGGCTAGAGTTGGATTTCATTGTCTATAAATATATTTTTGGGAAAAGTACATGTTTCGTCCCTTAACTATGGACTTGTGTTTAAACGAACCTTAACCTTTCTAATATAAAGCATTTGTTCGTTAAGGTGGAGTTTGTTACGCGGGATTCAAGATGGGATTGAAATGACTATTGGAATGATCATTCCATTCCTATGTTTGGTACATGAAATTTAATCTCATTTATATTACCAAGAAATCCCTAATCCCACAAAGCATAGGATTTTCCAATACCAAGTTAAATTTGGTATTAGTTAATCCCAATTACATGGGATTAAGTTTTAATCAATAATTGGCCAAAAATGAGACCAAATACAAAACAAATATTTTAATTCAAATAAAATTTAATTAAATTAACTATTATACTATTTGAAAATTCAATTAAATTACTATTTTACCCTTTGTTGTTATTCTAATACCACATGTAATCCCTTTCGTCACCAAACATAAGAATGACAATAATCATTCCATTCCATTACCATATTAATTCCAATCCTATTGTAAGGGTATGTTTGGTTAGAAGGGTAGAAAAATAAAAATAAAAAAATTATCATTTGTAGAGGAAAAATAATTTTTCTCAGTATGTTTTGTTAGGGGGATATTGAATGAAGGAAAATAATATTTTGTGTATATTAAAAAAAAATATATATTTTTTACTTAATTTACTATTTTACTCTTAGTACAAATGAAAATGATATTTGTTATATAAAATAAAGGAATAAAATAGTCATTTTCACTTTTTTCACCCCGCCCTTTTTTCATTTTTACCCCATATTGGGAGAAAAAAATAGCGAGAAAGCTTTTTATCCACCCCATTATCACTTCTCTTTTCTATTTCACTCCCAATCAAACACATCTCTAGGTCATTATCCACTCTATTATCATTTCTTTTTTTTCATTTCACCCCAAACTAAACATAGCCTAAAGTTACAATTTCGTTTCAATTTGGTTAAATCGAAAACTCTATTAAAAAATTTAGATGGAATCTTTTAATGAAAGAGTATTTTTGTCATTTCACATGTGTATAAATAAATGTAAAAAATAAAAGGGAATAAAATGTATTTCTTTGTTACCCTTGCCTGTGTTTGGTACGTTGGAATGGAATGAAAAGGAATAGAATGACAATAGGATTAGAATTAGTATGGTAATGGAATGGAATGGTCATTACCATTCCTACGTTTGGTGACAAAAGGAATTACATGTGGTATTGGAATGACATCAAAAGGTAAAATAGTAATTTTATTGAATTTTCAAACGGTATAATAGTTAATTTAATTAAATTTCATTTGAATTTAAATATTTATTTAGTATTTGGTCTCATTTTTTGACCAATTATTGATTAAAACCTAATCCTATATAATTAGGATTAACCAATACCAAGATAATCTTGGTATTGGTTAATCTCATACTTTGTGGGATTATGGATTCCTTAGTAATGGGAATGTAATTAAATCCTATGTACCAAACATAGGAATGGAATGACCATGGGAATGGTCATTCCAATCTCATCTTAAATCTTGTGTACCAAACGCAGCATTGAAGTTTGACCAAAATCTCATTTTGGTCCCCATGGTTTCAATTTGAACATATAACAACTTAAATTTTTTTAATCATCCCACTATAGTCCAAGTCATTATTCTCATAATAATTTTGGACAGAAAAAAGTCAATTGCCATGCACATGTCGATTTTTCAAAGATTTTATGGAGAATTCCATTCTTTTCCTTCCCACTCATTCTCCTTCCTGTCTAAATACTTAAAAATATTTTATTTTTTTAATCGTATAAGTATAATGTAGTTGCCAATCTTATTTCTTACCGCTTGTAAGAGAGAACTTGAATCCTCTACAAAAGCATTGTTTTTCCTTCCGCATAAAATCTCAAGAACAAGTACTCTAAAACTAAAAACATAATTTTTTTCTCTGAGTTGCCCATGATCAATATACTCTAGATAAAAGAGAAAGGGGAGATGTTTAAGTAGGAGGGTAGGCCACAAAAAGAAAAGAATAAGTGTATTAGAAAAAGGAAAAATATATTTTGCTCCCTCAGGTAAACGAACCTGTAAGTCTGCGACATCTAAGAATGCTCGGACCTATGACCTATAGGTCCGAGCATCTTGGTACTACACGGACCTTTATGTTTGTGTAGAATCTGTTGCAGCAGACTTACAAGTCCGCCACAACTATTATACATTTTTTTACGTTTTTTTGTTTATTATAAGTTAGTTATATAGGGAAACTATTAAAATGAAGAAAAAATAAATAAAACTATGCGCCGGATTTTGTTTAGGATTATGATTCCATATTAAATGACTTCATTTTGTTCTCTATTTTGTTCATATTATAAATAATTAGTTTTTAGATTTAGTATGAACGAAGGAATATCTAAGACGCATTGTGTCCCTCCTACGATTTCGAATCGGAGACACCGATCAAGACCTCAACCACAAAATGAATACATTGTATCGGTGATGCAATTGAGACCAGTGAATCTTTATCTACTGAGTAAAGCGTGGTAACAACAAGTGATATTAGTGGTCTGTTTCCTGGAGTGCATTGAAGAAACCATGGTTATCACTAGATATCACAATCACATGCTTATCAGATATGGAATAATAAAATAAGAACTAATATCCCTACTTCCTTTGTTGTTGGTGGTGAGATGCTACAATTTATCTTATATTGAAATGGTGTTTTAAATGTTCGCAACATTGTGAGCTACTTAAATGTATTAACCATGGTTCAAAAGTGCTAGAGTGGTCATGGGCAGGGGTGTGCATTAGGCAGGTTGGGGCGGTTTGGGCTAAAACTGCTAACCGAATTGATACTATGCGGTTTGGATTAATTTGAATCATGGACCGCTTAACAGCGTACAGGTTAGGAGGGGTTGGAGTGTGCAGGTTGGTTAGTTCAAACCGTGGATCGCCCAATAGTGTGCGATTTGAGACTAGTTTCGGGTTGGGCCAATTAGAATCGTCCATTGCCCAAGTATTTTAACCCAGAGAGTAATAAATGAAGCCTTAAAGCAACTTGTTCTCTTGGACATGAACACATAAGAAAACTAGCAGATTACTCAAATGCGTTAAACAATCTTGATTTAGACGTTAGACGTAAACTAAAAGCATTCATTACAATGTCTAGATTAACACTTTATCACTTGGCGAATTAAACAAAAGGAAAAAAGAAGAGTAACGTGAACTGTGCTTAGTAGGTAATTTGGGAAAAATTAGTTTAGGAAGAACTCGAAAATCGTTGAATTGGAAATATTGCATGATGTAAAAAACACATTAAGAGTGACAATTCATTCATTATGACAAACATATGTGCCAGTATATACGAGTGTTGATTATGGATGTAAGACCTCAATCGTAGTATGTACGTCATATTAGTCGCATTTTAGAGTAACTGGGAAAAAACATTCGGAGTGAAATTGGGTCAATAAAGAATTCAAATTAAAAAAAAAATCTAGGGGTCAATTCACAAATTTAGAAATATTAAATCCAGACTTTGGGAGGTAAATTGACCTTTAATTCTCAATTAAAACTTTTAGGGGTGCAATTGCAATTTAAGAAAAATCTTAAAAATGGACTTGGACTAAAATGAAGATTATAAGAAGTTAGGGGGGGAGAAAAGAGTAATTTAGCAAAAAATTATTTATACACATGTGGGTGATGGGAAGCAACCGGCCGGAAAGAGGGAGAAAGAAGCAGTGACGTGGTAGGAGGAGCTTGATGTTCCGATCACTAATTTCATGCATATAAAGGTGAACATGCATGCAATAATTACCAAGAATCTCAAAAAGAAGAAGAGATTCAGAAAAATCTTGAGAGAGAGGGGTCGACGGCAGTTTGTTTCGAATCATAGCCGTTGCTCTGGCGGAGGTGTAGTGTACGTGATGTTCGATCACCGTTGGTGGGCGTCGTTGTCGGGCCGGTGGGGGTATCGTCGCCACTTCTCTGGTTGGGTGAATGGGGTGTGTGTGTTGGCTGTAAACCCAGAACAAGAAACAGAGACCGAGAGAGAGAGAGGATCGGAAGATAATGGGGTTGCCGGATTTCGCGATCGTCGGTGGTGGTAAGTTCTCCGGTGGGGCTGTTAGTAGGTGTTCTGTTTCATTTCATTATTTTGGGTGTGTGTTGATTTTCGTCGATGGTTCCAGGGGCTGTCGAATTTTCATGATCGGTACTCCTCTGGCAAGAAGGGCGTGTTCCGTTGACGTGTGTATATGCTATCATTTTTGTTGCTGGGTTTGCCGATCGTCGTCGTCAATTGGGTGAATAATTATGTATGAATTCTTTGATTCATTTAGTGAGTGTGTGTATGCATGTGTGTGTTGCAGTGGGTAGAGGTGTGTGCGTGTGATCAGCAACCTTGTGGGTAGGCGTGTTCGGTTGTGGGGGTTGTCGGTGGCGGTTGTTGAGTGGTGGTGTGCAGAGAAAGGAGGGTCGGCCGTCGGGGAGGAGTCGAACTGAGAACAGAAAAAAAAAAAAAAAAAAAAAAAAAAAAAAAAAAAAGAAAGAAAGAAAGAAAGAAGAAGAAAAAAAAAAGGAAAATTGCACAAGTAACCCCAATGAAATTCAAACTCATCTCGCGGCAACGTTTCGGAACGGATAATATTTTTCATTAAATATTATTAATTAAATTAAACAAAATAATAATAATAATAATAATAATAATAATAATAATAATAATAATAATAATAATAATAATAATAATAATAATAATAAAATCTGTAATTGGAATAAACCGCTAAATTTAAATAAATCGTATACGTGTACTGTGTAACAGGGCTAAATTAATCGAATATAAATTTTCATAAATAAGAAGTGGGAAACGTAGGGTTTGCATTGCATGATTAGTTATTTCTTTTTTGTATTAATATTAATTTAGGCCCTGTCACAAATAGGTTCGCAATTACCAGAGGGTCGGTAGCGTAGAGTTGGTGAAGCTTTTGAGAACGGATATCAGGTGAGTGTACTGTCTTCTTACCAAACTATTTTTCTATGTACATACATGATGAAATATGAATTTACTGAAACTGTATGAATTTATAAATGAAGTTGAAAATGGATTTTTGTTGGATTTGGCAAAATCAGACGGTGTTTTTTTTAAAGAGAATAGAAAACATTTGTTTTTTTTTCTAAAAAAAAAATAAAGGGTGGAAAAATGGTTTTGATGAAATCAGACGTTTTCTTTAAAAAGGAGTGTGAAATATGATTTTTAGATTTAAAAGTTGGTTTTGAGGGAAAGAGGTAAACATGATAATTTGACGAGGTTGAGTAGACGATATTTATTAAGTTGTGAATCGATGATACTGTATTTGATTTGACGATGCCATAGTATTTATCTGTTTCAGTAGAGTGGGGTTATCCGCTTCGGCGGAGTGATGTTATCCGCTTCGGCGGAGTGATGTTTATCTACTTCGGCGGAGTGATATTAGACGTTTATATTGCGCAGTGATTATCCGCTTCGGCAGAGTGATAGGTATTCGCAGGAAGACATATCCTACGGATGGTACGGTACCGTTGCAAACTCCCGATCGTGAAGTTAAAAGGATCACTAAGGCTGGCCAGTGTGTGTGTTTGAGTTGTGTGCTTAAATAGTATGCTTGAGATGTGGTGTTTTACTTATATTGGGTGATTCATTATTTATTATGGTGATTGGTATGATTTTATATTAGATGGATTTGGATTTGGATGGAACTTATCTATATCGCTTTATTTTTCATTGCTTATATACTTATGCTTAGCTAGAGTTAGTTGTGGTAATATTTAGAATATATTTTTGATTTAAAAAAAATAATTTTACTAAGAAGACAGTACACTCGCAGGTACAACAGCTAGGAATCGGTCCCTTACTAGCACTAGGTAGAGTCTGACAATGGTGTAGTATAGAAATATTTTGGGAGGAGCTGTCGGAGGCCAACCTACGAGAGTTTCATTGTTATTATTGTAACGTAGAGACGGGTGTGTCCCTAATTAGAGATATTGCATATGGTAAAAAAAAAAAAATATTTGTGATTGTATATTTTTGTGCGCACTCTATCATATACTAGTGGGTTTGACGTTAGGATGATGTCATGGCGACGTCATGCCGGCCCCACGATGACGGGTGTCCGGGGTGGGGTGTGACAATGGAAGTGTAGTTTATTTCTTGGATCCAATCCAATCAATTTGGTAGAAACCAAGATTTCCATATTGGAATTTGATGAGCATGTGGGTTGACCTGATTGCAGAAACATCTAATCCACCACCTGCCCACACATTGCGCGAGTTGCATCATTAACACATGCACAATGCATGGGTTAGTAATGGACAACTCTATCTATTGGGCGGTTTGGCGGGTTGGGACGGTTTGGCAGGTTGACCCAAACCGATGCATACCCCTAGTCGTGGGAAGATAACTACCCAAGATTCCATAGATTACTTTTGGACCAAGATTAGTTGAAGAAATAAAGTGGCCTAAGATATTTGAAAGAATATGTGAACTTGAAGCTGATTGCCATCCGATGGCACGTAGCTGTGCCTAAAGCAGGATTTGCTGAAATCACATTGGAAAGGCCACGGGGTAATTCAAAGATTATTGCACAATTAGAACATGAAATTAAATAAATAAAAAATAATAATTTGAATTCAAACAATGGATTTGGTAACTTAGATATAGAATGCCCCCACACTCACAGTAAAGTGATGCACCTAATAGCGCTTTCGGAGTATGCGGTTGATGAAGATTTGTCTTATTACAAAGAAGATGTTGTTGAATACAAGATTTGATAAACAATTAAGTGTTTATATTTTTGGTAGAACTAATAGTTTTATCGAGTATTTTAGATTTATAGTTGCATGCATGTGATTTAGAAAAATACCTCATAAAGAAAACATAAAGGGTGCAAGATGGACGTAGTGAAGATGTGAAGAGTTTTGAAGACCTTAAAAAAAGAAGGTGAAAACAACTCTCTACTTATATACTCTTAATGCAATCTAAATTAGGATCACACATAACACTTTAAATTATTTATTTATATTTGTGTCATGATAAGAATTGATAAATTCAAGATCCTAAAATAAAATATTGTATGTATTTTTTATGTGAAATGAAATTGGTAATTGACCTAATTGGAAAATATATTTTAAAGTATAAAAAGTTGAATTTTCGGGTAAATTCGGTCAACATTTCTAATCAAGAAGAATTACACCTAAGCTCTTTTCAACGAGAAAAGAGTAACTTAATCTTTTTATACTCTAGATAAAGATTAAATCTCAATCTCTTTAACGAAAGAGATTGAAACCCAGCTACCCCTTATAAGACACTCTCAATAGTACCTAATCCATACACAACTCACCAATTACATGAAATTGATAAGTTCTTCCCACTTGGAGCTTCTACCACCTCAAATCAATTTAAACTCAATTAATATCCCAATATTTACTAGTGATAGAATTAAGTGAGAAAAATAAAAATCTGATTATAAAATTAATGCGGGTAGCACAAAATCGAGCACGTAATCATATTATCACACAAATCGTTTTAAAAGATTTTTTATACTTTTAAAGTTCAAAAACGATATCACAAAAAGATCAATTCACTAAGCAAGTAATAATAATAAGATATTCAATTAAAGAATAAGCTTGAAATGATCTCACTAGGAAAATACCGAACAGATTGCATGTAATATCGCAAGACAATTTAAATCTGTGACGCTAACTCAAATAGTACTTTAACTCAAGAATTTCTCAATAATCGATCTCACAATTGATCTCTCAAATTAATATCAGAATGATGACTCTTAGAAAATTTTAGGAACTGAATAGTTCCTGATATTGTATGTATATATTATGTGAAATCTGCAGGCCTATATATATAGGAAATTGAAACAAGCCCTCAAACGGCTAATTTTCAAATGATAAGTATCTAAAAATCACCTACAGATCCCATATAATATTATATCTCATTTAAGGTATATTTGACTTAATTATAGATTTCAAAATATTCAATTTAGTCCCTCAAACAATTTTCAAACACAAATCGATAAGATAGGAAGTAATAAAAGGATCGATTTGAGAAACACTTTAATTTCATGTACCAAATCTATAGGAATATTTAAATTGGAGTATCATATCTTAAATATATCCATATCTCTAAGATTTCTCAATCAAGTAAATAAATAACGGCTAGTTAACGGCTAGTTTTTTAATAAATCCCGATGTTGATCCTAAGATTTTGATGAACAATTAAAAGTTTATATTTTTTGTGGAACTAACGATTTAATTGAGTGTTTCAGTTAATTAAGTTCCAATGATGAAGATACGATGACAAATTATGAATAGATGTTAAATGATTATGACAAAGATGATGAAGGTTTAAGAGTTTGAAGAAATTAGGGAAAACAACTCAGGTTAATTTCAACTCTTTATATCCTGATTAAGATCACACACGACACGAAAATGATTTTATGATTATATGTGTTTGATAGGATCCTAAATTAGTAAAATTATTTTCTCCTTTGTGTTATTGAAAATAAATATTTATAATTGATTAAAATTGGAGTTAAGTATTTAGTGGAGCTTATTAAGAAAAAAAAATTGGTTAAATGGGCGAAAACGTAAATAATAATGAGTTAAAAACATGTTTAGAAAAGAGATCCAGTATCCTTAAGTCTACTGGTAAGTCGACCGGATAAAGCAGGTAAAACTCTCTAAATCTCTAAGTCGACAGGTAAGTCGACCGATAAAAAGAAATGGAACTCTCTGTATTTGTAAGTCGACAGGTAGGTCGATCAGTCAAGAGAAATGGAACTTTTTGAATCTCTAAGTCGACAGATAGATTGACTGATGGGCACAAAATCTTTGGCTTGGCTACATTTTGAATCGAGTGGTCGACTGGTCAGTCGACTGATGGCGCAGTTTCAGGATATTGAGGATTCCGAATTTATATCTAAAAGTAGCCATTTTTTGTTGGGATTTGTGAGATATTTTAGGAATTTTATGATATTTAAGATATGCTACACCTATTATTTAATTTCTATTAATTTGGTTCATTAAGTTTTAATATTTCTCAATTTGGTACATATAATTGTTTCTATTCTATTTAATTGAGATTGAGAAATATTTGGGAGATTTAATTGAGATATTTAAAAGTTATTATTAAGTGAAATATACCTTAAATTAAAGGTATCAATATAGGGGTCTATAGGTGATTTTAAAAGACATATTTTGTGGAAACTAACTGTTATAAGACTTGTTTCAAGTAGCTATAAATGGACTTGCGGATTTCACATAATTAAGGGAGATCATATCAAGAACTATTCAGTTCCTAAACTTTTCTAAGAGTTATCATTCTGATATTATACTAAAAAATATTGTGATATTATTCTGGAGTTAAAGTTCTTGAGTTAAAGCACAAATTTATTTGGCATCACCAATCTGAGCTGTCTAGCGATCTGTTTCGCAATCCATTGGTATTTTCTTGGTGAGATCATTCCAAGCTTATTCTTTAATTGAGTATTTGATTATTATTACTTGTTTGGTGAATTAATCTTTTTGAGAAATCATTTTTGAACTTTAAAAACATAGAAATCTTTTAAAACGATTTGTGTGTTAATCTGATTACGTGTTTAATTGTGCTACCCGCATTCTTTATTATAATTAGATTTTGTTTCCTCACTTTATTTCTATCAATAATATCGGGATATTAATTGAGTATTAATTAATCTGAGGTTGTAGAAGCTCTGAGTGAGAAGAACTTATCAATTTTTTGTAATTTGTGAGTTGTGTGCGGATTAGATACTATTGAGAGTGTTTAATCAGGGATAGTTTGGTTTTAATATCTTCCGGTAAAGAGATTGAGGTGTTAATTCTTCCTTTATAGAATTAATTGTGAGTGATTTTGTAAAGATTTCATCCTTACCTAGGAAAATGATAGTTGAAGTGTGTTTGTGAGGCTTTGATTCTTGAGCCTTAGGTATAAAAAGAATTAAATTGTGATTCTCCCTATAATAAAATTAGGTTATTCTTGAGCCTGTAAAAAGTAAAGGTTATTCTTGAGCCTGGAAAAAAGAATTTGTAAATGTTGATTCTGAACCTGTGAAAAGAATTATTGTGAGGGTTTGATTCCTACTTGTAAAGGAATCTTGAGTTTAGTGGGTGCGAATCTCCGTGGGGCTTGGAGGATTGGATTAGCCAAAGGTAACTTGTTGAATCAGGATATATCGGTGTGTACTATATTACTTATTTCCTTTATTTTATCTTGTGATGTTTGGGTGTGCACCTAGAGCTTATTACAGTTATCCGCTGCTATAAAGATAATAATTAATTTTAGGATAAAATTAATTGTTTGATTTTTGAAGTATTATTTTTTTTTCTGATATTTTTTTAATTTCCCAATTCACCCTCCTTCTTGGGTATTTCACTGGGCCAATACCTGAAATTCCACAAAACCTGAAATAGTCTGATCAGTTGACTAACCTCTGCCCATCGGTCGACCAATCAATGCAGGATACTAGCCAAGCCAAAACTTCTCGCCCATAAGTCGATCGTCACTTATTCTTCTGTCAACCGATCGATTCAGCAAGTTTCACAAGTCGACCTCTCTATCGACCTAACGATTCAGAGAGTTCCTCTTTTGGCTATAGGTCGACCTACCTGTCGACCGGAAGATTTAGGGATTTTAGCTAATTTTCGTAAGTCGACCGCTCAAACACCATGAGTTGACTGGTCCCTATTGTACTCTTTTCTTAGTTCAATTTTAATCCATTTTCTCCGACGTTTTTGCCCATTTAACCGATTTATTTTCTAGGTTAACTCAACTAACACTTAAATTCAATTTTAATTATTTATCTTCCTTAAATCAATATTTCTTCTTTAATTTTACATAGGAGCAAATATATTAGCTAATTTGGATCTTATTAAAAACGCACATAATCATAAAAATATTTTGTGTCGTGTGTGATCCTAATCGGGATATATTAAGAGTAAAAATATATTAAAGTTGTTTTCACCTAGATTCTTCGGAATCTTCTATCGCTTAGTATTCATCTTTGCATCTTTCACAATTTCTTCATGATGTTATCGTTTCTGCATTGTCTCTACATCTTTTACAATTACTTCATGATATTGTCTGGAACTCTTTAATTGGAACACTCAATAAACACGTTAATTCCACAAAAAACATGAACATTTAATTGTCCATCAAAATCTTAGGATCAATAGGGACATTTATTAAGTTAAAATTTAATCTGATGTGATAGAAGCTCTGAGTGAGAAAAATTTATCAATTTGTGTAATTGGTAAGTTGTGTGCGAATTAGATATTATTGGAAATATCTAATCAGGGTAGCTAGGTTTCAATTGATTCTGGTAAAGAGATTGAGATTTGATCTTTACCTAGTGCATAAAAAAATTAGGTTACTCTTTTCTCATGAAAAGAGATTGGTGTTAATTCTTCTTGAATATAATTAATTTTGAGAGAATTTGTAATGGTTCAATCCTTATCGGGTAAAAGGATACTTGGAGTGTTTTGTGAGATTTAATTCTTAAGCCTAAGGTATAAAAAGAATTAGGTTGTGGTTCTCCCTGTAATAAAATTAGGTAAATCTTTAGCTTGGTTAAAAAAATAGAGGTTTTCCCTTAGCCTGTGAATTTTTTTTTTGTAAAGGTTGATTCTGAGACTGCGAAAAGAATTATTTTGTAAAGGTTTGATTCCTACCTAATTAAAGGGATCAGAAAGGTTTAATGGGTGTGAATTTTCGTGGGGTTCGGAGACTTGGATTAATAGATCATTTGTAGGGATAATCTTAAGATTATTTTTCCACATTATGAAACAATTTTTAGTTTAAGTAAAAGGTTTTTTTTTTCCAAATTAACTTCTTCTTCTTTTTTTTTCTTTTTTTTAATTTTAAAGAATACTTAAGGAAAATAAATAAATAAATAAATAAATAAAAATTAAAGTAGTATTTGTTTTGCACTTCAAAAAGCTATTTTTTAATTTATTTTTTTAAATATATTTTTAAGTAGTTTTCATTTTCAGAGAACGATCAATTGGGGGTTGTTTGGTAGATAATTCAATCGGTGTTTCCCATTTTCAAAAACTCATGTTATTTATCTTTTAACAACACAACTCAAAATTCTATTTTAAAAACACAACTCAAAAACACTTTTACAAAAGAAATTTGTCGATACTCAATCTATCACGTCATGTACTTTTAATATTATACTTTTGTTATTTTATAAACATTTTTTTTATCTTTATTTTTTATTTCTCTTCATATTTTTTCTACTATACATTTACCTATCAAATATCATTATTATCTCTCTTTTTCAATATCATACTAGTTTTTGTGCAGGTTTAAAAAATTAAATTAAATTTATATTAATAGATATTTAACATTTGGCTATTATATATGAAAAATTTAGTATTGTTTCTTTTAATTTAATGTTGAATAATATTTTTTTAAATAAAAAATATCATATTTCATCACTCTAATTTATTTCTACACTTCAAAATAATAAGCAAAAGAGTAACATAAATTTAAGCGTTAAATTCTAAGAGGAGAATATAATTGTTAAAATTATTAATGTGTGTTTGAATATAAAATTTATTTATTTATTTATAGTTCTTTTAATTTTGTTTTTTAGGCTAACTTTTAAATAAAATAATAACTCTCACTTTGTATTGTTAAGTCGTTATTATTATTATTAGAAATTTTAATAGTGATTATCAATAAAAAATCACAACAAAAGCAAAAAAATATATAATTATTTTGGCCAATTTAATATGTTGTATTTATAAAAAATAAAAATAAAAAAAATAGATATTTATTTTGAATTGGAAGAAAATCATTGAACTATTTGGGTAATTAATTAGAATGAAAAGAATTAATTTAAGTATGAAGGATTCAATTAATTTATATTAAAATATTATTAAAATTACACTATCTTTAAAAACAAAAAATATGAAAAGTCATAAAATTATTGTGGGGAGTTAATATCATGAGGGTTAAATAAATCTTGACCATTCTTCATCCAAATGAATAAAAATTGAGAGATGAACAATATTTGAATATGAAGGCATGTGTTCCGCTTTTATATATAACATATAGATTTTAATTAATCATATCATTTTTACTTTTGAGCTTTTTATAGTTTGCACCTCTGAAGTTTTAGAGAAATCCCATTTCAGCCCCTATCTTTTCAATTTGAACACATTAAACTCTGAAGTACCCAAATCGTGTCAGTTCTACCGTCAACTTTTATGACGGAATTCACCCACATAGGTGATTCCGTGTATGACACCTATCTGATTTCTATTATAAAAATGATAAAATGACTGACTTGATACTATTTGGATACTTCAGGGTTTTAATATGTTCATATTGAAAGTACAGGAACTAAAGTGAGATTTGTCTAAGACTTCATGGGTGAAAAGTGCAAAAGCGTCTTTATTTTTTAATACTTTAACACATTATCAATAAATATTCTTTTTCTTCATAATGTTTTCAAGCTTAACTCAAACAAATTTTTTCAATTTTCAAAAGTTGTTTTTGAAATTTTTGGAAACTGTTTTAAAAACCTGAACCAAATAGGCCCTTAGGATCTCTCTACTCAAAATTCTCTTTACCATAATATTACTTCAGACGAAGGGATATTATATATGGATAGTAGATAAAATCAAAATAATCTCCTTGAATTGTCAAACATGCTTTTAAGTTTTTGTTTTATTTTTTAAGTAAAACTTCTTATTTGACAAATTAACAGACCATATCTGCTTTTGCGCCACGACAATCTCACTCGAATTACGGGGACCTACATATGTTAGTATAGTATACCGGGGTCACCAACCAAAACCACACGTGTATGTTTCCCTGCATGTGACTCGTTTGTGTTTTCTGAGGTGCTGCCTGTGACTCAGCATGTGAGCTTTTTTTCTAAAGCACTCATTAGTAAGCTCAACCCATTTCCTATTCTTCTTCGCCGCCTATTTTGAGAATAGGTCCCGTTCCATTTAACCGGCCCACCTTTATTCATCTATACCAGTTGTCACGCACGCCCCAATAAAAAGTATTTCAGCGCCTCTATCACAACCCTCCCCGGGCCCCCTGTCGCCCGAGGTCAGGTGTGACGTCAACCTGATATTACCTAACCGATTAACAAATATACATATATATATATATATATGTGTGTGTGTGTGTGTGTGTGTGTGTATATGTGCACCGCTATAATAATTTTTTTTTCAAAAATACATTTACCCATTTCAAAATTCGGGAATACACTTGTCACAAATATTTACAACAAGACCACAAAAGAAAACCGAACCTTTCTAGCTAACCCTCCAAAACGACCCCACATCCTGACTCTACCTAATGCTAGTAGTGAACCCGCTCCTAACTGCGGCACCTGAAACCAAATTTTTTATCGGTGTACTATCTTCATAATATAAAAATATTTCATGGATCAAGTATAATTATCACATACCACTTTTCCTGATATATAACCGCATACCAAGCAGAAATAAAATTCATTTGTCATAATTGCAATAAGATAATGTATTTAAATCAACTAATTCAAACATTTCAATATATAATAAAATACCGCACTCATATTTTCCTACTAGTCATAGGATCGTTTTACCTTACGATCGGGAGTTACGACGGTACTGTAACTTGTACGATTGTGCCATCTAAAGTGACTATCAATGCCAAGGCCATTTAATATCTCCAATGGTAGGGGCAGCCACCCGTAGAATTTGCACTCCTGACAAGTCCACAAATATCCACCATGCAGGACTTGTCTGACAGGTACCAACAAATATCTACCCTGCAGGACTTGCCTAACAGATAATCCACATCTCGCAAAACATGCCCTCCTAACGAGAAGACAACTAAGGCATAGTCGGATAATAAAAATCACTTTCCACCTTTAAAAATTTACTTGATCCACGTAACGTTATAAAATAATTCATTTTAATAAACCTTTTTTTTTTCTTCATATTTTAGTACGAAAATATAATTTGCAATTTACATAGAAGACCGTACATTCACCTCGATTTTTGCGCTACTACAAACAATGTCGCTGAAATACTAAGTAGGAGGTGTCGCCTGTGAACCTAATAGTGATAGGGACTAAATTAATAATTTATTTAAAATAAACCTAATATGCAATGCGTAGTCCTAAAATGCATCATTTTCATTCTCCAAATTTTGATTATACAAAATTACTACACGTTCAATATTCTATGTCAATATTAATTGTACGGAAATTATTATAGTAACAATTACAAAAAAATTCGTGTTAGTAATTTAATTTATAGAAAAATATTAATTGACTGTTAAAATTTTAATTAGTCGACGAAACACTAAAAATTGTCATTTTAGTAAAATTTACAATTTTTATTTTAAACTGTATTCTTCGCAAATTAGATATATCTATCCCTAGTATATTTTTCGAACCCACGTATATATTTTTGACATATAAATATATATATATACTTGTCCGCATAGTTAGTCCCATAAATTGAACGTGTGATATATATATTTTTGATATATAAATATACATGTATATATGTCCGTATAAATAATCACATAAATTAAATGTGATATATGTTTTATTTTAACAATATATATATAAAACAAAAAACAAAAATGAGATTACATGTTCCTGTTTTTTTCCTGGCCAAGAGCCCCTCTTTTTTTTTCTTTCTTTTTTTTTCTGTTTATTTGCTTCATTTTGTTTAGCCGAAGATGTATATTAAAGTATATATATATATATGTCTATGTGTGTGTGTGTTTTGAATCCCAAACCACTGCCTCTCTCCCCCCCTCCCCCCCCTTTTTTTCACTGCAACTTAACAACCACAGTTTTATTTTTTTTCTTTTGACCTTATCCACGATTTGGGATAAGATTTTTTTATTTTTTTATTTTTTATATTTATCCTAATTAGATTTTTTCCCCAAATTATACTAATCTCCTCCAATTATCTTTAAGATATCATTTAAACTCAAAATCTAAAATTAATATTTTAAAAATGATAATTGACCCCTAAATTTTTTAAAGTAAACATTAAATAACACAATGCACTTCATTATTTTCTAAATATTCTAAAATGCAACTAAAAATTATGCACATGCAAAAGTCGGGTCTTACAATCCTTCCCTTCTAAAAGAAATTTCGTCCCGAAATTTAGTTACCTTGAACGAATAAATGTGGATATTGATTCATCATCTCATCCTCTCGCTCCCACGTTGCTTCCTCTACCGAGTGACTGCGCCATAGAACTTTCACCAATGGAATCGTTTTCGTCCACAACACTTGATTTTTATGGTTCAAAATCTGAACTGCCTCCTCAACGTATGTCAAATCTTCTTTTAATTCGATTGGTTGAGAAGTCAACACATGCGAAGGATCTGATACATATTTTCTACGCATCAACACGTGAAAAACGTCGTGTAATTTAGACATTTCTGGCAGTAGGGCTAGTCGATAGACCGCCGTGCCAACCCGTTCTAGAAACTCATATAGCCTAATATACCTCAGACTTAGCTTTCCATTATTCCCGAATCTGATTATGCCCTTCCACGGAGATATACGCAAAAATACATGATCACCCACTTTAAATTTCAACTTTCGCCTACGCTTGTCAGCATAACTTTGCCGACTCTGAGCAGTCTCCAGTCTTTTCTAAATCACTTTTACCTTGTCCGCTGTCATCTGGGCTATATCTAGCATCAATAATTTTTGTTTCCCCACTTCAGTCCAACAGACTGGGGTTCTGCCTCTCCTGCCATACAATGCTTCATAGGGTGCCATCTCGATTGCCGAATGGTAGCTGTTGTTATAGGCAAACTCCATCAACGTCAAATGATCATCTCAACTACCAAGAAATTCTAGAATACAACCCCTCAACATATCCTCCAATGTCTGAATCGTACGCTCTTATTGGCCATCAGTCTGTGGATGGAAGATAATATTGAATTTTAACTTGGTACCTATGGCAGCTTGAAGACTCGGCCAAAACTTCGAAGTAAATCTTGGATCTCTATCCGACACTATAGAAATCAGCGCACCGTGCAATCAGACAATCTCGTCAATATACAGTTTTGCATACTTATCCAGGGAGTACGTCGTCTTTACGTCCAGAAAATGAGCAGACTTGGTGAGCCTATCAACAATCACCCATATGGAATTATGTCCATTTTGAGTGCAAGGTAATCCCAAAATAAAATCCATCGTGATATATTCTCATTTCCACTCTAGGATAGGTAGAGGCTGTAATAATCTACCTGGACGTTAGTGCTCAATCTTGACTTGCTGACAAATAAGACATCTGGCAACAAATTCAACAATTTTTCGTTTCATTCCATTCTACCAATAGTGTTCTCGCAGATCCGGATACTTTTTGGTACTGCCTAGGTGCATAGCGTATGCTGAGTTGTGTACTTCCTCCAATATATCTTTCTTCAGATTGGCATTATTAGGCACACACAATCTATTCTCAAACATCAAGGCTTCATCATTATCCCTGACGCGATAGTCGACTCTGTGACCATTTTTCACTTCCTCCCTAATTTTTCTCAATTGGTTATCCGACTTCTGCACTTCTATAATACGGTCGATTAATGTTGGTCTCAAAGTCAAAGTCGCTAGCAACGCTGCCGTCAGACCAACCGCCAACTGGACTCGCAGATATCTCAACTCGGCATATAGATTAGTGTGAACAACTTGAAGTTATGCGACCGAACTTGTTGATTTTTGACTTAGCGCATCTGCTACAACGTTGGCCTTTTCAGGGTGGTAATGAATAATGCAATCATAATCCTTGATCAACTCTATCCAACGTCTCTATCTCAGATTTAGTTCTTTTTTAGTAAACAAATATTTCAAACTCTGGTGGTCAGTGTATACCTTACATGTCTCGCCATACAAATAATATCTCCAGAGTTTCAAGGCAAACACAATCGCTGCCAACTCCAAATCATACGTCGGATAGTTGCGCTCATGATTCTTTAATTGTCGAGAGGCATATGCAATCACTTGACCATATTGCATCAGTACACACCCTATCTCATGGTGTGAAGCATCATTGTAGATCACAAAGCCACCGTCTTCTGTCGGGAGAGAAAGTCTTGACGCAGATATCAGTCTACTTTTCACCTCCTGGAAACTTTATTCACATTTGTCAGTCCACTCAAATTTAGATTCCTTGTGGGTCAATCGAGTTAACGGGGCAGCTATAACAGAAAATTCCTGCACAAACCAACGATAATAACTCGACGATCCCAAGAAGCTTCGAATCTCGGTTACACTTTTCAGCCTTTCCTATTGAACAACCACTACAACAAAAAGGGGGCTTTAGCGACAATTATATTAGCCGCTAAAAATTCATTTTTTAGCCGCTAAAAATTTTAGCGGTAATTCATACAACTGTTACTAATATTGCAGTCGTTATAGGTTATAACGGCTAATTTTTAATTGCCGCTAAGATTTAGCCGCTAGATATAAAATATTTAGCAGCTATTTACATTTGGGAATCTTTTTGGGAACTCCCAAGAGTACAAAGTGATGATTTCTTTTCTCTTTTTTTTGTGAAGGATGATGAGACTCTACAAAGTGATGATTTCCATTTTTGGGACTTTTGAAGAGTTTTCCCTTTATATTTTATATAGTGGCAAATTTAAATGCCACTAAAAATAAAAAATAAAAAAATATTAATTTTTTTTATGTATATATTTAGTGACAAAAAATAATTTGCCGCTAAATATATAAAATATTTATCAACTAACTTATATTTTATATAGCGACAATTTTAAATGCCATTTCTTATATTTAGTGGCAATTAACGATTTAGCCACTAAAAATTAATGTTAATATTTATTTTTATTTTTAATAGCAAATGATGACTTAACGGGTAAATATTTTAAACGAATCTCAATAAAATAAGATAAAACTTAGTAATAAATCACCAACAAAAATCTAAAGAAAAATAGAAATTATTAAAGACATAAATCTAATATCCTCAAACAATACCAACAAAATAATACATTGATGAAATAATATAAATTGAACTCCCAATTCAATAATCTAAACTATTAATCTCGAAATTTTCTTGGAAGAGTAGAACCAACATCAAACGTCCAATTAGCCCAAAAAACGCACCTGTATGTATACAAAAACATAATCATAAGCACACAAAAATAAAAATAAAAAACTCATTAGTGAAACAAAGAAGAAAGGAAACACCCAAGTTCTTCCTTTGATGTTTACTCTTTTTCGTCTATGCTTTCCTCAATGACATTAATTGCAGAATACTTGATAGAACTAATGAAAACACTCCCTCTTAATTTGCAGGAGACACTAACACACCTCATGAAGTTTAAAATTAAAGAGGAGCTAGTAAGAAATCTCATACCCCATTACATTTCTATACAAAACATGTACACATAATACAAATAGGCATGATTGATAAAATTATTTAGTAATGTGCTGCGACATATAAACAAAAACAGAATTTTAGAACAAAAATAGAAACAAAATTCTTTTTATAATTTTGGAAGTTGGGAATAAAAATAGAATTTTGGAACAAAAACATCAAACAGACCCATTATAAACAAAATCTAAATGATTTAAAAATTATCATTTTAAAAACATGAAATTATCTAAATGATTCATGTCTAGGAGTCAAATTACCTCCCTATAAGGGAAATGCAACCCATGACAACAAAAATTTGAAGCAAGAAAATTATTAAAAGAAGCTTCTGGTGATGAATTTAAACTAGAAATAGAAACACAAACTAGAAACACAAACACAAACACAAAAAAGAAAAATCAAAACTGAAACATTGTATCTTTTAAAAAAAAAAAAAAAAAACAATTTAAAATAGGCCAATCAAATGAGATGTGATAGTACAGATATAGTGAAAAGATTAGCATACCTCATGCTCAAATTTCGAATTAAGAGTGTTGGTTTTGTCTGTGTTCCGGTTTTAGTAAAGAGCAGTGTTTAACCCTGAATATCTCTAAAGCAAACTCAACGCCGTCTTGATCATACTATTATTGTGTTTATTCAAGGAATCTCTATGAAAAAATAATGAATTTTCAGTCTGGGAAGAACTTGAGCATTGCTTCAATTGGGAATAGAACAAAAACATGGCATATTTAATAAAGAAAAAAAAAACTCTGCTAAAATTTATCTTTTAACATCCAATTAATAATAATAAGAACAATGAATATGACACTCGGTCTACCACTGACGAAAAATAATATCCAATATTAAATGGAACAATATAGAAGACAAATTACCTAAGAAATAGATCATTTGATCCTAGAAATCCAAAACATTTCCCTGCGTTAATCTAAGAAACAAACCATTACATTAGAAATCAAGACTATTATAGAAATCAAGCACTATTACAAAGATCTGCGTCTGAATCCAATTTTCTTAATTATCAACAAATGGTCAATTATTGCTTCTCACTTACCAAGAAGAATTGACAGCATGATCAAGAATCATTGGCGTGGCTACCTCAACAAACGTTCGAATCAGAATTCAACAAAACAAACAAACAAAAGAAGTATTTTTGTTTGTTCTTAGAATTTTTGAACAAAATTCTAAAAAACAATAGAACTGTTTCCAGATTTATGTTCTAATCTGGAAACATAAATTATGTCCATCGAATATTTCATAAAAATGCAAGAATCCCTAGTAATTGTATAACTGTGTTACCTAAACCAGAATCATATAACTAAAAAAATGAAAATTAGTAAATAAGAATCTAAAAGAAGACAAATAATCAATTAGAAGGTAATTTTCTAGATCCAATTCATTTCCTCTGATGAATTCTAATCATTTCCACTATATGGAGAACTCTATGATAATAACAGTAGGCAATACCACAAAGAATCTGATACAAAAAGGTTTGTAATTTGAAGGGGAAAAAAAAGGATACAGGAAAAAAATGCAGAACTGGAACATTGAAATTAGCGAAAATGAAGTGGGAAAAAAAAATAGGGAACATAAATGATAGAACAGAAACTGAACCTGCAACCATAAGATGAAAAGGAAAAAAATGGAACTAAAATAAGACCAACAAAACAACATGAAAAAACAAAAGCCTAAATGTCAGTATTTTAAGACATCAAACTTGTCGAGATCCAAATATCACAGTCGAAACAAACACCGTTGCCTATTCAAACCTTTGTCGATATTGCATTATCATCATTTATAAACAATTTTACATAGTTTTACATATAAATTTCATAATCTCACAATTTCACAAATAATTTGTTACAATACCTCAAAGTCACCAAAAATCCTCTTCTATTTCAAGATTTTCTTCTAAATTGCAAATAAACGCAGGACAGAGCAACGGAATTGAATAGAAACAATAAACAATTAATATAAACAGAAAGAAGAACATAAATTGAACAAGTAAACAACCTGGGACAGAACAATAAACAAACACAGGAACAGAAATAATAAAAAATTAAGGATAAAAAAGCTGCAATCTATTATAAACTAGGAAAAAAAAAATCATTTCCATTTTCGCAAACAAAATACCATGATGGAACCCTAAGAGCGCTTGAACTTATTGCGGACAATTCAGTAGAGAAAATCGAATCACTGGTATACATCTCCGGCAAACCGTCATGATTACAGAAACATGTATATACACACAGATAATCACAAATAAACCGAATTAATTGCATACAGTGTGCAACAATATCATACAAGATAAACCAAATGCAAATAGTGATAAATCAAAATTAGAAGAAGGCAATTCAACCCCCAATGTCAATCGAACAAATTAACCTTAAATTTTGCCAAACATTCAACTACTTTTGAACGCCAGTAATCGACACAGACATAAACTAGAATCAAAATTTTATCGAGGCTACATCAGTAGACTCCAAATGAAATCAGACGATAAATTAGAAAGAACAATGTTAGGTTTGCAGAGGAAAAATAATTCAATAAATCAGCATACCTAATTGGAAAATTTGAAGTAGCGAAACAGAAACAACAGAACCTACGAGTGTCTACACAATCAGAGGATGTCAAGCGAAAAGGTACCTGTAATGTGCATAATTGGAATCCGAAGTCCGAACAATGATCTGGAGTGAATGAGAGAGATGGAAAAAGAGAGTTGAGGTTTTGATCTAGGGTAGAAACCAAATAGGGAGCAAAAATTGGAAGAGAAAGGGGAAAATATGTCGTCTGCGGTTAGAGAAAAATTGATGAGTGGGGGGTAAGAACAAAATGGGGAGCAAAGTTTAAGAGCGGGAGAAGGAAACTGTTTGGCGTTAATCCAGAACAAAATGACGATTAAGGTTTTTAATATAAAAATTTTAATTTAATTATTATTCTTTTTACTTATTTATTTAATTTATTAATTTTTTGAGAACATTATTATTTGTCATTAGAAAATAGTTTTTATTACAATACCCTCATATACAATTTTTGTTGTAGTGTGAGTGAGAGGCGAAAAACACGATTGTTCTTGTTTATTTCTCCTCTTAATATATTGATCGGTTTTGGAAGACTTGTTCTTCCTATTTTTTTAAAATTAATTTTCCATATTTAGTTTTAGTTTTTTTCAATAATTAAATAATTATTATCAATTTTTTTTTAATTAGTTTTTTATATAAAAGATATCGATATCAAATTTTGGCACCAAAATTTGAAACCAAAATTATAACATTTAGCGACAATTAGAAAAAATTAGGCAATTAAATAAATTGCCACTAAAAGTATATCATTACTGACTATTTTTCAACTGTTGCTAAAATAATTGCTGCTATAGCCCATTTTTATTGTGGTGAACGACTTTGATTTTCTTTGGGTCAACTTGAATACCATCCCCCGAGATGACATGCCCCAAGAATACAACTCTGTCCAACAAAAACTCACAATTACTGAATTTTGCATGCAACTGTTTCTCTCGCAAAATCTGCAACACAATCTTGAGATGCTCTGCATGTTCTTCTTTATTTTGGGAACATATCAATATATTATCAATAAATACGATAATAAACTGATCTAAGTAAGGTTGAAAAATTCGATTCATCAGATCCATAAAAGCAGCAGGGGCATTCGTCAACCCAAACGGCATAACTAGAAATTCATAATGGTCATACCTCGTACGAAACGTCGTCTTTGACACATCACTGTCTCTGACTTTTAGTTGATGATATCCTGATCGAAGATCTATTTTGGAAATACCCTGGCCTTCTGTAACTGATTGAACAGATCATCAATTCTAGGTAACGAGTATTTATTACGAATCGTCACCTTATTCAGTTACCTATAATCAATACACATCCTCAGCGTGCCATCATTCTTCTTTACGAATAACACTGGGGCTCCCCATGGAGAAACATTAGGTCTGATAAACCTGCGGTCCAACTGATCTTGCAATTGAATTTTCAGTTCTTTTAGCTCGGTAGGTGTCATACGATATAGTGGAATTGATATAGGAAAAGTTCTTGGAAGTAACTCGATAGTGAATTTAATTTTCCTATCCATTGGCAACCCTGGCAATTCTTCTAGAAATACATCAAAAAAATCCCTGACCACTGGAATATCTGTCACCTGTACCTCATTCTGACTGGTGGTTAATCACATGCGTGAGGTATCCCTGGCAGCCCTTCTTTAATAATTTTCTGGCCTCTAAGACTTAAAATCAAACTGACAGGGGTAATGATTTGTCCCCCGAAAATACAAACTCTAGCTCACCTGCGACTCCAAAAGTAATTTTTTTTTTCTAAAACAATCCACTATGGCATGATAACCGGATAGCAAATCCATACCCAGTATCACATCAAAATCGTGAATACTCAAGGGTAATAGATCCACCAACAATTTTCTATCGCCAATATGAAGTGGACTGCCTTTATACGTGCTATCTATCAACACGGACCCACCCACAGTGGTAGAAATAATGACACTATATGACAGAGAAGTAGAAAATTTGTCTACATGCATCATAAAGGTCGCCGAAACAAATGAATGAGTAGAACCAGGATCAATAAGTACACGTGCATCTCTATCATATAAAGACATGATACCTGTAACCACATCTGGGGTAGCCTGGGCATCCTGTCGGATAGTAGCAAATACACGACCTCGAGTCGAAGGTCTATCGATCGATCCTCTACCACGTCCCTGAACACTACTAGGGCCAACACTACCCACACTACTCGTAGGAGATGTAGATGTAACAACAAATTTTGGACAATTCGGAGATATGTGACCCAGCTCATGACAACGAAAACATATTGGGCCTTCCATGGGACAATCCCTAGCGAAATGATCTGGTGATCCACATTGATAGTATACAGATATCCTGGCTCAACTAACCATCTGGCTTCTTCCCTGCCTTGACTGGCCGACATTTTGTCTGGATATATTCTACTGTCGTTCGGAGTATGATTGTTGCAGACCTCGGCTCCTAGTAGATTGGTCGATTGTTGGGGCCCGAGCAAGTGGCAGTCGAGCTACAGTTCCTCGAGAAGTGCCACCTGGATATCTGCCAAATGACTTGAATCTACTCTTCTTATACTGTTCACGGTTCGCGATGACTTCCCGTACATCATTCTCTACTAATTTCACCGTGTTTACCAATTCTGCATAACTTTTGATCTGTCTACCCATCAACCTGGAACGTATTTCTAGATCAAATGTTTTTTGGAATCGTTAACATCTTGCCTCTTCGATTTTCACCAAATCAGGAATAAATCAGGACAGGGCATCAAATTTGATTTCATACTGCAGAACAGTTATCTTCCCCTATTTCAGTGATATGAATTCCTCCTCCATCTGGACCCATAGGATTCAGGAAAATATTTTTCATTAAATACCGCAACAAATCGATCCCAAGAAATCTCCTCGCCTGGAACTGAAATTAACTTCTTCATTTCCTTCCACCAATGTTCGGCCTCTCCTTTCAACTGGAAGGTGGTAAGAGGAACTCGGTTGTCATCTGTAATTTCCATTACCTCGAATACGTGCCCTACGCTCCTCAACCAATTTTTAGCATCAGCAGGACCCACAGTTCCCGTAAAAGTCGGGGGGGTCCAATTCCTTGAATCTTTTTAGGAGTACTGCATGGGAAGTAACTATTTCGATTTGGGCCTTTTGGCATTCCATCATCCTTGCCTGCTACTTTGTCAGTTGCGCAACAACCTATAAAATTCGCTCAACTGCATCTAAACTTTTTTGCGTTCTATCTCTCTTCCTCTAGGATCCAGTACTCTCATTTTCACGTTCCATAATCAAAATCTGTATTAAATTTAATAAGCAACAGGGCTAATAAGGCAAACGACAGTGTATAACACAAATATGTTATTTAATCTAGTAAAATAATTATCACTCACGTACCGAACTCACTTATCAATACCCTATCTTATGGTCCACTACTAGCTAGACAACCTGGCACGTTTATAGAACCTATAACCTAAACTTTGATACCAAAAAGTATCACACCCCTCCCCGGGCCCCCCCAGTCGCCCGAGGTCAGGTGTGACGTCGACTTGATATTACCTGACCGATCAACAAATATACACACACACACACACACACATATATATATGTCTCCCTCTGTGTGTGTGTGTGTGTGTGTGTGTATGTGTGCACCGCTATAATAATTTGTTTTTCCAAAAACACATTTACCTATTTCAAAATTCGGGAATACACCTGTCCCGAATATTTACAACAAGACCACAAAAGAAAATCGAACCTTTCTAGCTAACCCTCCAAAATGACCCTACCTTCTAACTCTACCTAGTGTTAGTAGTGGATCCGCTCCTAGCTGCAGCACCTGAAACCAAATATTTTATCGGTATACTGTCTTCGTAATATAAAAATATTTTATGAAACGAGCATAATTATCAAATATCACTTTTCCTGATATAATATAATATAACCGCATACCAAGCCGGAATAAAATTCCATTGTCATCATTGTAATAAGATAATGTATTTAAATCAACCAATCCAAACAGTACGACATATAATAAAATACCGCACTCATATTTTTTTACTAGTCATAGGATTATTTTACCTCACGATCGGGAGTTACGGCGGTACTGTAACCTGTACGACTGTGCTATCTAAAGTGACTATCAGTGTCAGGGCCATTTAATAGCCCTAATGGTAGGGACAGTTACCTGCAGGATTTGCACTCCTAACAGATCCACATATATCCACCCTGCAGGACTTACCTGATATGTAATAATAAATATCTATCATGCAGGGCTTGCTTGACATGTACCAACAAATATCCACCCAGCAGGACTTGCCTGACAGGTACCAACAAATATCCACCCTGCAAGACCTACCTGACAGGTAATTCACATCTCGTAGGACATGCTCTCCCAACGAGAAGACAACTGTAGCATAGTCGAATAATAAAAACCATTTTTCACTTTTAAAAATTTACTTGATCCATGTAATGTTATAAAATAATCCATTTTAATAAACTTTTTTTTTTTTTCACATTTTAGTACGAAAATATAATTTGAAAATTTACATAGAAGACAGTACACTCACCTCGATTTTTGCACTATTACAAACACTGTCGTCGAAATACTATGCGGGCATCGTCGCCTGTGAACCTAACAACGATAGGACCTAAATTAATAATTTATTTAAAATAAACCTAATATGCAATGGGTCCTAAAATACATCATTTTTCATTCTGCAAATTTTGATTATACAAAATTACTACACGTTCAATTTTCTATGTCAGTATTAACTGTACGGAAATTATTATAGTAACAATTACAAAAAAAATTATGTTAATAATTTAATTTCTAGAAAAATATTAATTGGCTGTTAAAAATTTTAGTAGTTGACGAAACACTAAAAATTGTAATTTTAGTAAAATTTACAATTTTTATTTTAAATTGTATTCTTCGCAAATTAGATATATCTATCCCTAGTATATTTTTCGAACCCACGTATATATTTTTGATATATAAATATACATATATACTTGTCTGCATAGTTAATCTCATAAATCGAATATAATATATATATATTTTTTTATATATAAATATACACGTACATATGTCCGTATAAATAATCACATAAAATAAATGTGATATATGTTTTATTTTAACAATATATATATATATGAAAGAAGAAACAAAAATGAGATTACATGTTCTTGTTTTTTTCCTCACCGAGAGCCCCCTTTTTTTTTTTTTTTTTTTCTATTTGTTTGCTTCCTTTTGTTTAGCCGAAGATGTATATTAAAGTGTATATATATGTGTGTGTGTGTGTGTGTGTGTGTGTGTTTTGAATCCCAAGCCACTATACTTTCCCTTTTTTTTTCCACCGCACTAGCCATATTTTTTTTTTCTTTTGACCTTATCCACGATTTGGGATAGGATTTTTTTTTATTTTATTTTTATATTTATCCTAATTAGATTTTTTTCCCCATATTATACTAATCTCCCCCAATTATCTTTAAGATATCATTTTAAGCCCAAAATCTAAAATTAATATTTTAAAAATGACATTTGACCCCTAAATTTTTTAAAGTAAACATTAAATAACACAATACATCCCGTTATTTTCTAAATATTCTAAAATGCAACTAAAAATTATGTACATGCAAAAGTCGGGTCTTACAACCTATCTCTAGAGTGGAAGCAGAACGCTCCATCAATCACCTATAGCCCTTTCCTTTGTCGGGGACTTCCATGAGGGCGACATCGTCGTATGTTCCACTTTGGTTGCCCTGGTTTCTCTCCTAGAGTACTCTTATGGCCGATCTGTCACCCAACCTATTTAAACAACCTAAAGGCTTGGCCCCGTCCCGTTTAGAGAATGACCCGAACTCTTATGACACGGCACGGCACGGCTTAGTCAGTCATTCTCCCAGTTCAGCTTTACCAAATAGTGCCTTATATTTGATAAATCTCATGATTTAATTTCTTAATAGTGTTTGCAGCCCGGTATTATGGGGATCATTTGTTTTTTTCTTGCTCCTAAATGTTTATGGTGGGTCACCTCGTTCTAATAAAACTCTTAAAAAAAAAACCTCCATTGATATCATGTTTAACACATTAAATTACTTTCATTGAAGGATGACAAACATTGTTTTGGGCATCGTTAATTCCTCTATTGGTAAGGGTTTGTTTGCTAAACCATGTAGAATTTATAAATTTAATAAATAAATTGAACCTCCATATATATATTTGTTGTCAGATAATTTTGTCTATTGGAACAAAGCTTCAAGCTATTTTTGTAGATTATTTCTCATAAACACAATAAAACAAAATTAATTAATAAACTAAAACATACATGATTATTATGACACAATAATGAAGAACGGTAATCGAAAGCGTACATGTCTAAGCCATCGCAGGAGATTGAATCTGTCGCAGCGAATTACTAGTTAGGTCTTCCTCTCTATCATCTAGATTTCGTGGTGGCGGCTCTCAATGGGAAGAAACCCTCATTTAGACTAAGTAGGGGGCCTAGTTATATATACCAGGGTTTCTCGTTGGGCCCTCCCATAACGGGTTTCAACAAAACCCTAAACCTATACTTGTCACTTAACTGGACTTCTACATAAAAGATGCCACAACCTAAATCAAAATATAATCACTGATTATTTGTACTGCTTAAATAATAGACTATCCATTAACCCATTTTTGTAAAACAATTAATTCAATTAATGTTAGCCCATGAAAAAATATTTCAATACGCCCACTTGGGCTACATTAATTTAATTGTTGGGCAATATAGTTTAATTTTTTCAATTTAGAATGTTTGCTTATGAATTATTGAAGTTATTTTACCAAAGTGATTTAACCAATATAATTTGTAAGTTTTCGAGTTCCTATTTTATTGATGGAAGAAATTCAGATTAATTTGTGCATTCGTCTGCCCAAATAGGGTTATTGTGCAGATTAATTTAATTGTTGGGTAATATAACTTAATTTTTCCAATTTGAAACGTTTGTTTGTGAATTATTGATATTATTTTACCAAAGTGATTTAACCAATATAGTTTGCAAGTTTTCAAATTCCTATTTGTTGATGGAAAAATTTCAGATTAATTTGTACATTTACCTGCCCAAAGGAGGTTATTGTGTAGATTAATTTAATTATTGGGTAATATAACTTAATTTTTCCAATTTGAAACGTTTACTTGTGATTTGTTGAGATTATTTTACCAAAATAATTTAACCATCATAGTTTATAAGTTTTCGAGTTCCTATTTTATTGATGGAAAATTTTTAAATTAATTTGTGTATTCACCTGCCCAAAAAGAGTTATTGTGCAAATTAATTTAATTGTATGAGAATATTATGTGAAATAAATGATTTGATAAATTTGATTACCCAAAATGAATAAATTTTGAAAAATTATTTATTTCATTATATTTTGAAAAAAATATATGAATTTAAAAGTCAATCTACCCAAAGAAGATGGATTTTTAAATCTGTAATTTTTTCTTATTTTGTTGATCCTCATGATTAAAGAATAATTGTTTATTGTAAACTCTGCCCAAATGAGAGTTTATGATAACACAATTGATTCTTATATTGTATTGCCTATACTTAATTAAGCATTTTGCCCATTGCCCATAATTGATCTAATTGCAATTTTTTGTGAAAACAATTTCTTTTTGTTGTGAACAACAATAATGCCACAATAAAAATTCTAAATTGATTCATTGATTTAATGAGAATCTTTGTAATCTTCTTTATTTCGATGATTGTGTCGTGTAAACATTAATCACTATTGCTATAAAAAAATTCTTAGTTTGTTGATCTTCATGCTTAAAGAATAATTGTTTATTGTAGACTTTGCCCAACGAAGAGTTTATGATGATACAATTGATTCTTATACTGTGTCACTTATACTTATTTGAGTATTTTGAATTTTCGATTTAGTGGGAGTTTTCTTATATTTTTCTTTAATTCTATGATATGTTGTGATTGTTATTATTATGCGTTTTGCAAAATTGAAATCTATTTGATGATCATCATTATTGCATATTATATTATTAAATATCATATTATTTGAATTGATTATACTAAACCAATGTTTAAGACCCATAGAGTTCAAGGAACATGTTATGAATATGAGTGTTATTGAATCTTTTGATTCTCTAGTTTAGTGAGAGTTTTTTTTTGTATTTCCCCTTATTTCAATGTTATGTTGTGACCACTATTATTATACATTTTGCAAAATTAAAATCTATTTGATAATCATCATTATTGCGTATTATATTGTTGCATATTATATTATTTGAATTGTTTATACAATATGGTATCTTAAGATATTGTGACTTAAGAATTACAGTTGTATACTTTTGGTTATCACAAATTACTGTTTTGAGAACTCGTGATGTATTGTTAATGACAGATGATTTGTTAAAGTCAAACAATTTCATATTATTGAGAAATTGCAGCAGTTTCATTTTATTGAGAAACTGCAATTAACAATTTTATTTTGTTAAGAAAATGCAGCAATTTCATTTTATTGAGAAACTGCAATTAGCAATTTCATTTTGTTGAGAAATTGTAATGAGGACCGATAAGAACAATGTATATTGATAATGATCACATGTTGGCATTGATTTCTTACTACACTATTGGTCTTACGATCCATGTCGATATTGTTATAAGTATTTGTGAGTATGGAAGGTCTTATGTTTGTTGAGATTAACATATAGACTATCATAATCTAATATTAAGATCATATTAGACTGGATATATTTATCAAGATACTATATACTATCATTTCTTTAAACAAAATGTATGACCACACCAAAAATAAATTTATTTTCTGTTATTAACCCGAGAGTTTTATTTTCAAAATTAAATTTATTCGATTAATATAGTCCAAGTGGGAGAATGTTGTAATATTTTTTATGAGCTAACATTAATTGAATTAATTATTTTATAAAAACAGGTTAATAGATAGTCTATTATTTAAACAGCCTAAATAATCAGTGATCATATTTTGGGTTGTAGCGACTTTTATATAGAAGCCCAGTTAAGTGGTAAGTGTAAGTTTAGTGTTTTGTTGAAACCCGTTATGGGAGGACCCAACGAGAAACCTTAATATATATAACTAGATCCCCTCCCTAATATAGATTAAGGGGTTTTTTCCCATTGAGAGCCGCCACCACGAAATACTTCCTAATTACATAACAAAATAACACGAGTAATATATCAAATTAAAACTTGAATCAATAGGAATAAAATCCATAAGTTTTTACATTCAATAGAAGCAAAAAAATACATGAAATCACGGCCCCAAGTTTCGATTTTGGGAGTTTTCTAGGGTTCGTAGTTGAAACTTCAACCACGAAATACTCTCTGATTAAGCAACCAAATTGCATGTATCTTATATCAAATTAAATCTTAAAACAAGAAGAACAAAATCCCTAATGTTTTACAGCTAGTCGAAACAAAAAATCACATGAAATCGTGCCCGCAAGTTTTTGTTTTGTTTAAGAACATAAAATAAAAAAAATTCTAAAAAAAAAAAATAATTGTTGATCCTAAATCATGTACGTAGGCTCTAATACCACATGTTGATTATTTCTCATAATCACAATAAAATGAAATTAATTAATAAACTAAACCATACATGATTATTAGGACACAACAATGAAGAATGGTAATCGAAAGCGTACCTGTTTCGGCCATCGCAGGAGATTGAATTTGACGCAACGAATTACTAACTAGGTCTTCCTCCCTACCATCTAGATTTCGTGGTGGTGGCTCTCAATGGGAAGAAACTCTTAATCTAGACTAAAGAGAGGACTTAGTTATATATACTAGGGTTTCTCGTTGGGCCCTCCCATAACGGACTTCAACAAAACTCTAAATCTACACTTGCCACTTAACTGGCTTCTACATAAAAGACGTCACAACCCAAATCAAATTATGATCACTGATTATTTGGGCTGCTTAAATAATAGACTATCCATTAACCCGTTTTTGTAAAACAATTAATTCAATTAATGTTAGCCCATAAAAAAATATTTCAACAATTTTGACTCAAATGGCTCTTGAAATCACCGAAAGGCATGCAGTCATACAAGGAATTCCTCTTGTTCAAGGCTCCGATCAGTATTTTTGGTTTGGCCGCCCTCAGCTTGTTTTTCATCTTATTCATTTTGCCTTATTTCAGGTATTTACAAAGCCCTGTTGTTAAGAAATAAACAATAGATAGTATGGCGTTCCGTTAGTGTTCTTGTTTCTATTCTCAAAGAACTTGGAACAGAAACAAAAGTAACCCAGTTAAACACTAACCAAATGCCAATTAAACATATGCATGTTCTGAAACTGTTTTTTCTAGAATGCATTCCAAATAACATATTTCCTGTGGATATGGGTAAGAAACTGTTCTCCCTATTTTGAGCATAAAATATTGATTACTTTCTTTGGTTTTTAATTTCGTCATTTTTTTCAATAATTTTTGGTAATAATAATATTTTTTAATTTTTTTATGCAGTATGAGTTGGGCTGAATTCTTGCTTCCATGACAATTTCAAGCTTCCATGCTCTTGACTTGACTTGAGTTTTGTTGTTATGCAGCTATATTACACTTCCGCTATATGCTCTCATAGCGTAGGTATGATTAAAATGTTTCGTGTTCTTGTTATCTAGTCTAATATTGGGACTTGTTTGGTGCAGAAACACAATTTGGAAATCCTAGGGATGGCAACGGTCTGGTGTTGGTTTGGTGTCCCTAGAAATCAAAATAAAAACCATTAGACATATACCAAAACCAAAACCACTTTTTTTAAAACAGTTTTAAAACCAAACTATTTAATTTTATACAAAACCAAACCTAAACCGTGAATGCTTAAGATTTTTTAATTTTATAAAAAATCAAAATCAAAATCAAAACTAAAACCGCGAATGGAGGGAATGAGGAATTGGAATTCGGCAACACCAGTTACACCACAAATGAATAAAACCCTAACCCTATAACATACATACATACATATATATAGATATATATACACACACTAGGGTTACAACTGTAAATAAATAAAAAAACACACATATATATACACACTCTAGGGATTAAACTGTAAATAAATAAATAAAATGAGGGTACAGATATCATAAAAATAATATTTAAAATATCGGTTACACGATTCGATTTCACGGTTATTATCCCAGAACCAAAATCGAAACCAAAACCCAAGCCGCTTCGGTTTCTAATTTCAAAATTAAAATTGTAACCAAAACCATTTAGTCGGCTTAAAAATTGAACCGTTCGGTTACCCGTTGGTTCGGTTTGAATTTTCATCCCTAGGAAATCCAATATTAATTGGATTTTGATTTTCAAACAACGGTTTTGAGGCCTCCATACAAAACAGATTCTCTTTGTTAGGAAGCTAATGAAGTTAAATAAATTATTTTTGTTAGGATGAAATCCGCCTGCAGTGCCGGCTCTAATAAATTCGAGGTCCAAAGCGAAATTTAAAAACGGGACTCTTCAATTTTTTTTTAATTACTAGATTCTTTTATAAAATTAAAATATCAAAAGAAAATAGGTGATTGAACCAAAAATGAATTTTTATTTGACATAATATAATAAAAATAATTTGAAATAAAAATTATATGGGTCAATTTAGAGGGGGCCCTAAAATTTGGGGGCCAAAGCAACTGCTTTGGTCGCTTTGGGCAAGGGCGGCACTGCCATGTGGTGGTTAGTGAAACTGCAAATTAAAAGGTTGGCAACAATTTAAGTTTTTTGGGCCGGGTAAGCCAGGGTCGGGGTAAGATTTTTGGTCTATATTGGAAGTTGGTGTAGTGCATTGTACCCAAGGCCGGCTTGAATTTCCTACTTGGATTGTGATCCGCCAAAAAAAAATAAAAGAAAAAAAAAACGAAGAAGAAGAAGGTATAAATATAAATTTTTTGTCCATGCAGTCCACACACTTAATTGTTTTAAGATTTTAAAGTTCTGCATTACATGAAAATCATTGTAAATTTTTCATTTAAAAAATTTCAGTGATTTTCTCGTAGTTAACTCTAAATTTGGACTCTTTACATAATTATTGAACTTTTTTAAAAGTTATGATTAACGCGTGAATTGGGTGAATAGTGGGTTACGAAATATGGGACTCATGGCACCCCACCCCACCCTACCCCCGGCCCACCCAAACACCAAAAACTGATGATTTTTAGTTGAGTCGGGTTGATCGTATAGTTATTTTGATTCTAAATTGGGTTTTGGTGTGGTGCATTCTATCGAAGCCCGACCTAATTTTCCTACCCAAATTGCAACCACCCACAGCCCGTCCTCCGTAAAAGAAAAATGGTTTTTTGTTGAACAGTCCACTAATTTAAATTTTTTACTCATGTAGTGTCACACTCCACCCCGGACACTCATCACCGTTGGGCCGGCGTGACTTCGACACAACCTCATCTTAACGTTAAACCCACTAGTAAACGACAAAGTGCATACAAAAATATACAACCACAAATTCTGACCATATACAACATGTCTAACTGGAGACACACCCATCCCTGAATTATAATAACAACAAAAGTATAACAATAATGAAGCTCTCACAGGTTTGTCTCAGACAGCTCCTCCCAAAATATTTCCATACTACACCATCGTCGTACTCTACCTAGTGCCAGTAGGGGACCGACTCCTAGCTGTTGTACCTGTGAGTGTATTGCCTTCTTAGTAAAATATTTTTAAAATAGTAATACATTCTAAATATTACCACAATTAAATATGGATCAAGCATAAGTATATAAACACCACATAGCTCGTAAAATCTCCAGTATATAAGCAGTGAAAATAAAGCGATATAGAGAAGTTCCATCCAAATCCATCTAGTATAAAATTATACCAATCACCATAATAAATAATAAATCACCCAATATAAGTAAAACACCACATCTCAAACACACATCTCAAACACACCACTCCACCACAACACACACTAGCTAGCCATAGTGATCGTTTTAATCTCACGATTGGGAGTTTGCAACGGTACCATACCACTCATAGGATATGCCTTCCTACGAACACCCATCACTCCGCCGAAGCGGATAATCACTGCGCAGTATAACGTCTAACATCACTCTGCCGAAGCAGATAAAATAACTCCGCCGAAGCAGATAACATCACTCTATCGAAGCAGATAAACACCACTCCGCCGAAGCGGATAAATACTATGGCATCATTAAATCAATAACATCGTAAAATCAATACCATCACTCTGCCGAAACAGATAATTATCACTCTGCCGAAGCAGATAAATACTATAGCATCGTCAAATTAATAACGTCATCATCAAATCACAAATCAATAATATCGTCTAATCAACATCCTCAAATCTCAAACATCACCCTCTATTTCCAAAATCGATTTTAATCCATAATCATATTTTTCACTTTCTTTAAAAAAATGACTGATTTCACCAAAACCATTTTTCCACTCTTCATTTTTAGAAAACCAGACATATTTAGAAAAATAGATATTTTCCATTCTATTTTAAAACCACCAAATCCAAAGAAAAACCATTTTCACCTTCTTTTTGAAAACCATCGTAATCTCACAAAAATCCATTTTACCAACTTACCCAAAACCTGCTTGATCTACAAATTTTTAAAAGCATCTAATGTAAATACAACCATTTTCTATCATATATGGATATAAAAATAGTTTGGCAAGAAGACAGTACACTCACCTGACTATCTGCTCCGCAAAACTTTCACTGACTACTCCCTACCGAGACTCTGGTGCCTGCGAACCTAATAGTGATAGAGCCTAAATTAATATTTTATGCAAAAATAACCTAATCAGGCAATGCAAGCCCTAAGTTTCGTTATTTCTTCGTCCCCACATTTTATTATGTAAAATTATTATTCGGCTAATTTCGCTCCGTTAATCTTCACTGTACCGGTTTATTAAGATTAACGATTATAAAATATTATTACGACCACAACAATTATTATTATGAATGCAAAAAATCTTAATGCTTAACAATTTAATTTAATCGATACTAATATCCGATGGAAATGTTACCTGTTCTGAATCGTTCACGGGCCGCGAGATGGAATTTTTTGTTTTTATCAGGGTTGTTTGTGCAATTTTTCCTTTACTTCATTTTTCTTTCCTTTTCTTTTGTTTCTTTTTGTTTCTGGTTTGGTTTGCTCCCAGCCGCTGACGACCGATGATACCACCCACTCACTTACTGCCGATTACACCTACACGCACAGCAGTGGCACGCACACACACTCTCTCACTGAATACACACCCTACGGTCTGACCAAAAGAGGAACACCCAACCTTTGTCGACGACACCCTCTCTCTCACTAACTCTCACTCACCGTCGGCCAAACTACACCGATCATGCACGTTTACCTTCGCCGAATAACAACATCATGCACACACCCCCTTACAAACCGGATTGAACAAATAGACACACACACACACACCGACGAACACAATACACACACACGCAACCGCCAAAATTCACACACACACACACACACTGAACGGCGATGATCACACACCACTGATGAAACGAAACGGAAAAGCGCACCCATTCACTTCGGTCACTTCCACCAGCGATACACATACACCGTCGACGGTCGTCTGGACACTGGACACACACACATCACACGGATGATCAAAACAGAGCACCCACGCATACACAATAGACGATCTCACACATACACACACACTCATAGTCACCCACATGCACCGTTTGAATAGAACACAGTCGGATGCACAGACTCACACATGGCCAACGGAAAACGCACACACGGCAGTAACGGCAACACACACACACACACACACACACTGTTGGCATGAACAGAAAACAAATCACCCTCACCCATACACACCCAACCACACCTGAATAATCCCTTACACACAAAAGTCACCCTGAATGGTGATGTCACGCCCACACTACCGGAGGAACGCCGATTCAAGAAAAACCGACGACCCCCATCTCCGATTCTCTCTCTCTCTCTAGATTGTTCTGAATTTGATTTTTAGATTTTTCTGATCTCTACATTGCATGAACATATATATATATATATATATATATATATATATATATATATATATATATATATATATATATATGTAATTAGTGGTTTGTGAAATGATTTCCCCCTGCCACGTCGCCCCGTTCCTCTCTCTTTCCTGTCGCCGGCGATCTTACTGCACATACACACATGATATATGCATATATATTTATATGTTTTAAAAAAAAAAATTGTTAAATTGCTCTTTTCTCCCTCTCATTCTTTAAATCTTTATTTTAATCCAAATTCATCATTTATGATTTTCTTATTTTGTAATTTCACCCCTTAAAATTTTTAAGAAAGAAGTTACATGCCAATTTACCTCCCAAAGTTTGGATTGAAAGTTTCTAAATTTACAAATTGACCCCTAAACTTTTAATTTGAATTTTTAATTTGCATATTTCCTCCTCGTATTTTTTCTAAATGCTCAATAATGCAACTAAATTGACGTACGTGCGAAAACGGGCCTTACATATAGTCCACATGCTACAATTATTTATTCAGAAGTTACTATACTACGTGAAAATTACTGTAAATTTTCTATGTCAAAATTGTAGCGATTGAGCAGTGACTTTGAAATTTTGATAGAACTACTGGACTTCTCAAAGAGTTACTGTAGTGAGTGGATTGTTTGAATAGTAGGTTATGGAATTGTAGATCTATGATTAAAAACTCAGGATAAAAAATAATGATGTTGGGCCAATCGGGCCGGGCCACCAACAATATGACTTGACTAATGAACTTATGTTTGCAGATGAGTTCTAACATGAAGAAATCAATATTCGACGAACAAACATCGAAAGCCCTCAAGAAATGGCACATGGAGGTGAAGAAGAAACAAGTGGGAAAGCCCGGACGAACATTGGGCAGTGGAAGCCCGACCTCCCTAACGGGCTCAACGGGCCAATCCCCTTAGGCCTTGTTTCTCGGCTTCAAGAAACCCGACACCGGTCAATCCATCCGTCCGTTCGCGTTCGAAGACCGTGGACCATCGGACACGAAAGAGGCCGACGATCCAATGGTGGAGATGAGGTCAACAAATAGCTTGATAGTGACAATTGATGGTGAAGGAACAGAGACGGGAGTGAATTTACCACATAGTAATGAAGATGATTTTTCATTTGCTAAGCCGGATCAAATTAATTAAGTCTAGTGCTCATCCCGCTGCCTTGGTGAATGAGAAGTACGGAATATCGAATTGGGCTCTTTCACTTGCATTTAACTATCTGAATTAGGGATGTCAACGGTCCGAATTCGACTCGGTTTCATACAAAACTAAAACCGTTTAGCATATATAAAATCAAAACCAAAACATGAATATGCCTTCTGAGATCGACGTTAATCAAACATCTGTGAAATGACATGTTTTGCTTGGTGATATCAGAAAATGAAGACACAAACTCCAAAATTAGAATGAGCTATAAGCTCTTTTCTTTTTTTTGGATAAAATATTGTTTAAAAAATTGAAAAATATCCATAAATTTAAACTAAAATTCCAAAATTATTCTTTTTAAATAAAGGGGCAGTTATCAAGCAATCTCATTTGGGTGTGGAAACTACCAGATGAATCCAAGAGATTTTATTAGCATCGATTAGTCTTGATGAAAATTTGCGGACAAAATTGTCTCTATTAATGAATCGACACTTTTCATATATACATGTTGTCACCACTAAAAACGCGGAATAAAATATAGTAATAAGCTACCAATGAAATTGAAAACGAAACTTACAAATTTTTTCAATTGTGATTGTTATTCAATAATTTTTTACATCTATAAATCATAATCTTCAAAATGAGATAATTAATCTATTTTTTGTAGTTCTAGATTATGATGCAGTTGAATATTATATATAACATTAACTATGATGTTAATGTTATATATAATATCACTATAATTTATGTGCTCCGTGAGTGTTAAATATAACATCCAATATAATAGAAATAATATTAATTAATATTGATAATAGCACAAATTATATGATCGTGTTGAATGTAACATGTGTTATTGATAAATGTAATTTAAATCCTGAATGTAGCACTCAATTGTGTCTTGATAATGTATATTTGATCGCTCTCAATTTTATATCAAATTTACATTCTTAATCTATATTTTTTTATAGTTTTTTATTAATTTTTAATTGATAATAATACTGTTTATTATCTTTGCAGGAATAAAGTCAGAAATTAAAAAAAATGTAAAAAATGACAAAGAAAACGACCAAAGAAGGACAAAAATGTGGAAGAGGTTGAATTTGAGAATTAAGGGAATTAAACGGATTGATTTTGTAATTAACCCAAAGGAATTTCTGTTTTTTTTTTCTTTTTTCCTTTTTTTGGTGCGTAACCTAAAGGAACTAAACAAAGGCTAATTATTTATGTCCATTCAAGGCTATTAAATTGGTCATTAATGGATAAATAAAGGGATTTGGGGAGAAGCCTAATCACATGACATTTTATTCTATATTCCCATTTTGGGGGCGTTCATTGGTTTGGCCGAAAACGGTAGCAATAGTTTGATGAATATTTTTGAGCCAATGAAGAACAAGAGGTTAAGTTCATCAATCGAATTAGAGGTGCATTTCTTCTTAAATTATGTAATTTCATTGTTATTCAATTATCTTTTGTTCAAATGTGTCTAAGGAAACAAAGAATTCGATTTTAAATATATATTTGAATGAATTTATGTTCTAAACATTCTTGTAAATATTTAGATTTGAATTTATTTGTATCTGTAATGTTAGATCTGATAATTGTGGTTTACCCTCTTGTACCTTATTTTTTATACTTAGTTAATATTAGGAAATAAATAAATAATTATAATATATGTTTACTTTAATAACTTAATATTTATTTGATGTTAGGGTAGAAGGTTGAACTTTAGACTTTTCACGAAAGTTAGATACATATCAATTACAAGTTCTAGGATAAGAAACTACTAATAATACATATAGTTAGCAGGGGTGGTCAAGGGCCCTGAGGCTCGGCCAGCCCGTCAAGCCCGACCCCCTTTTTTTTAGGACTTAAACTTTAGTTTTAAACCCATGGACAAGATTTGAGTTTTAATTTTTAGGGCCGATCAAATTTAGGGCCTAGTTTGGACAAGGCTAAATTTTTTTTAGTGCCGGCTCGGCCCTGCTCAAGAACTAGTAATTAAAAAAAAAAAGTTATATATATTATAAACATCAAACAAACTCAACCCTTAATTGGTTTGACAGTATTGGTTTAACTTGATTTCACATGTAAATAATAATATTGGTTTAGTTTGATTTTATATTTTAGTGTTGATATTTATGTTTGAAAAAAGTACATTTTAAACCATATAAGTATTAACATATTTTTAAGTGATCTCTCTAAATTTCGACATTTTATTTTAAACTCTTTATATATGGACACGTTTTTGTTTGGCCATTATGTTAGAAATTCTATCAAAATTAATAGAATGTTGAGGGCAAAATTGTTATTTTATGTTTTATATTTTTTTAATCATTTCTTTTATTTGTCTCTTTTTTTTTTTTTTTCCCTTTTCTCTTTTGGCTTTTCATAGTTCCCTCATCCCTGTTCCACTTCCAGCCCCGAATGGACCACCACCATCGCCGAACTCCGCCACCGCTGAACACCACCATCGCTGAACTTCGACGACCGCTTATCTTCAAACCCAAGATTCCTTAAAAACCCTCCACGATTTTCTCCCTAAACGAAGAACAATATCCATCACTCACCCTTTCTTCTTCTTCTTCTTCGTCAATGGAGATAGTGGATGATCCTCTTGGGTCCATTTCAAGAATCCAAGAGGACGAATAACCCGACGACGATGGAGAATAACCCATGGGCGAACTCCATGGAGAATAACCCGACGACGATGAAGACGATCGCGACGACGACGATGAAGACAATCTGGATGATTTCTACCAGAACAGCTTAAGACGCGGCGCTGCTTCTCACACCAATTGCAACTTCCCATCCCTCACCACCATCGACGGATGAACGAAACCCTCCCTCACCACTATCGTTGAACGAAACCCTCTCTCATCTCCACTGTCGCTTGTCTATAGCTCCAGATCATCTCCGATTTCAACCTTTCCCTATGTTGTTTCGATCGATTCTGGATTTTCGCTTGTTTTGTGTTCGATCTTCGTTGTCTTGAACCAGGAATCGACGGCCCAGCAATCCCTAGGGCTTCCGGCGATGGACCAAACGAATTGGGGTTTCAAATCTATTGAGTTCGGGTGGGGGTTTCCAATTAGATTTGGGTTTTGAACCGAACAATACCAAACACCACCGCAAAACACCGCCCAAAATCCATTTTCATCTGTGCAGAATCTTTGCGAGGCACATTTGAGTTTTGGAACATCCATGGCGTGTTTCGTTAGAGAATGAGTTGCGGACCTGGTTGGGCGGTGTTGTTTGGTTGGGTTGTGTTGTTCGGCGGTGATGTTTGGTTGGCTGGCGTGTAACAGGGGGTGCCATTCCACCCCGGAAACAGGGGGTGGTTCACCCCCGAAACAGGGGCTTCCGGGAAGAGGGAGGGGGGGAGGGAGGGAGAGGAGAAAGAGAAAGAGAGAGGGAGAGGGGGAGGGAGAGAGGGGGAGGGAGTGAAGTCAAACAAAAAAAGATAATGACAAATTTGCCCTCAATATTCTCTTAATTTTGATAGAATTTTTAACAGAAGAATCAAATAATAAAAACGTGCCTATATATAAAAAGTTTAAAATGAAATGTTGAAACATAGATGGACCATTTAAAAATTTGTCAATATTTATAAAGTTTAAATGTATTTTTTCTTTATATTTTAGTATTTATTTTTTAAATAAAAAACAAAAAATAAGATTAGGTTTAAGTTTGATTTTTTTTTAGGGTTTAACTGAGATATGAAAATAAGGCTCGATTATAGGACGGAGCCGGACTAGGTACTAGTTTTTTTTTTTTTGGAATAGTCTAACTAAACCCCGGCATCGGGCCCATAAGCACCCTATAGTTAGCACTCTTGCTTATATATAGTGACTACTTACTACTAGGGATGGTCATGGGCCGGGCCGGGCCGAGCTCGGGCCGGGTTTTGACTAGGATATTACACAAAAAATGTTAGGCCCTAACCCGACCCGGCCCTATGATCGGGCTCTAATTTTATGCTCAAGCCCGGCCCTACAAAAAAAAATTAAGCTCAGGCCCGACCCTTGCCCGGTCATATAATTTATTTTTTTTTAAATTTAAAAACTAAATGCTAAAATTATAAAATGACCCTCAATTCTCTCTCTATGAGAGGAATGAAATTAGGTTTTGCTAAATTATCTAACTAAAATTGAAAATTACAAATTGGCCCCTCAACTCTTTCTCTATGGATATATATATAAAATATATATTTTTTATATTTTAAAAAAGTTCGGGCCGGGCCGGGCCGGCCCCTAAACAAAAATGATCAAGTCCTAACCCAGTCCTAAAAATGAATGGGTCTTAGTCTTTAGGCCCTAGCCCGGCCTATGGGCTCAAACACCAAGCCCAAGCCCTAAAAAAATAGGGTCTGGCTGGGCGGGCCGATCGGGCCTCCGGGCCCATGACCATCCCTACTTACTACTAATGTTGTCTATACTACCTCTCTCTCTCTCTCTCTCTCTCATTATGACACGGCCAAGCAAATTTCTCTCCGGCAACAACTCATGATCGTCAGCTTCATCAACGGCGGCGGATCCGCCGGGGACTTTAATAACCAAGTCCGACTTCGCCATCGCGTCGGCTCTAGCCGGCTTCATAATAATTGGTATCAGCATCATGGCTGTGCGCAGGGCGCTTCTCCACCGCGGCCACGCCGTTAACTAGAAGGGGTTGAAGAAGAAGATCCTCGAGTCGCTTCCGTCGCAGAAGTATGACGAGGCAGCAAAGGAGAAGATAACGGAGCCGCAGTTCCCTATCTGCCTCATGGATTACGCCGAAGGCAAAGAGATCCGAGTGCTGCCCATATGCGGCCACGGATTCCCCGCCGCCTGCGTCGACGCCTAGCTGGCCAGCCCTCGTGCCGGTAGCAGATCCTATGTAAAACATGGGGAGACGACCCAACACCAGTGGCGGAGAGAAGAAAGACGCCGTAAACTATACCATATTTTTACCGCAAGAAGGAAAATATCAGTAGCTGTAAAACCTGCTCGGTGGGAAGAGCCCTCATGAGTCCGGCGTGACGACAATGGCAACGAGAAAGGTTTTATCCTCAGTCAAGACTTCTTCTGGTAAGTTCAGATTTCACTTGCAGCTCCATTATATTTAAGATGACTGGATTGATAATGGATTTGGTCTAATTAGGTCTCCAAACTGCAAATTCTGATATTTCACCAACGAAAATACGTAGATGTTTAAACGGCTTTTTTAGTAAAATATTAAGAAAAATATATTTTAGGTTTAGTGAAATGACAACTATACTCTTTAGAATTAAAACGTGTTGAACACAACGATACTCTTATATATATATATATATATATATATATATATATTAGTAAATAATAGCAAAATAGAAGGAAAATGTCTCCCTCGCTACTATACTTTACAAGACCTCAATGTTAACTCTAGAACTTCTACACTCAAAACAATACGACCCATAGGACTAAGCTAAATACGCCACCCATTACATCACAAAAATTGTATCAAAATAACACTGAATTCTTTATAATTTATAATTTTTTTTAAGAAAAATAAATCATATGCCGCTACATAATGTGATCATTTTTATTTTTATTTTTATTTTTTAAAATAATTCTTTAAAAAAATAAAAAATAAAATCCCAAAGTCAAAATCCCTATTAGTTTATTTATTTATTATTTATTTTGAATTAAAAAATCTTGATCTTATGTTTTTCATTGACTCTAACATTACAGTCCAAGAGCAATCTACCCAAATTTTGAATGATAAAAATATTATTTAAAATAAATATTACGGTCAAATCAAGTTTTTTTTAAGCGATTATTATTACAATTTAAATATTTTTATTAAATAAAAAATATTTTTAACGACATGAAATTGTTTTTTTGTAGAACATATGTAGAGAGAGAGGGGAGAAGAAGAGAGAGAAATTAATAAATAAAGGGATAATTGGTAGCCATCACGGCGGACTCACGAGGGCTCTTCTCACCGTGCAGGTTTTACAGCTACCGATGTTTTTTCTTCTCACAGAAAAATATGCTATACTTTAGGGCGGCGTCTTGTCTCTCCGGCATCGGTGTTGCGTCGTCTCCGCATGTTTTACACAGGATCTGCTGCCGGGGCACGAGGATTGCGTGGCCAGCCAGGCGTTGACGCAGGCGGCGTGGAATCCGTGGCCGCACTTCGGCAGCACTCGGATCTCTTCCCCTTGGGCGTAATCCGTCAGGCAGATAGGGCACTCCGGCTCCGTGATCTTCTCCTTTGCTGCCTTGTCGTACTTCTGCGACGGAAGCGATTCGAAGACCTTCTTGTGGTTGACGGCGTGGCCGCGGCGGAGAAGCGCCCAGCGCACCCCCAATGATGCTGGTACCGATGATTATGAAGCGCGCTAGAGCCGCAACTGCGATGGCGAGGTCAGACTCGGTTATTAAAGTCCCCGGCAGACCCACCGCCGTTGATGAAGCTGACGATGATGAGTTGTTGCCGGAGAGAAATCTGGTTGGACGTGTCAAGATGAGAGGGAGAGAGTGGTCGGTAGTATAGACAACATTAGCAGTAATTATTGTGTCCGCTGTTAGGATTAATCGTCAACCCATCATCGAATCTCAAATTAATTTATAGAGAAAAAGATATTACATTTATCTCTTCAAATAAATTTTTGAATTTTTATTTTATCTTTTAATTTTTAATTAATTCTTTGCCATTTTCTTTAACTTTAAAAATATAATTTAAAAGAATACGTTGCCACATAGTTTATAATCATGCCACTCGGTCTATTTAGGTTTAGTTAATTAAAATTAAACTCATATAATTGATAGATTTTATAGTTTAATTGAATTTAGAATTAAATTTTTAAATCTTCTAAACAGATTGAATTTTATTTGACGTAAAAATTTAACATAAATTGACTGCCACATCTATTGAAAACTATTTGCAAATTTTAAAATTTAAAATTGAGAAAGGCTTATATAAGTTGCACTGGCAAGATTTGTTTCACGTAGACATCAAAAATGTCAAATTAAATTTTATAATTAAATTAAAGAGATTTTTGCATTTTGCATTTTGCATCTCTGAAATTTATGAGAAATTTCATTTTTGCTCTTGTATTTTTAATTTGAACATATTAAATTTTGAAGTATTCAAATCGTGTCAAAACAACCATTTCATCATTTTTATGATAAAATTCACTGAGTGATTTCTTATTTGACACGTGTTTGATTTTTATCATAAAAAATAATAAAATTATTGATTTAGTCTAATTTGATATGATTTGAATACTTTAAAATTTAATATGTTTAAATTAAAAATATAAGAGTTAAAGTGAAATTTGTGAAACTTCATACCCATTTAGAATACAACACACCTATGTCCACTTTAGTTTAGTAAAAGTTGGTTAATCCATGTAAACTCTTGGTCAATGAAATTAAATTAAAATTAATTATGATGATGATTTGTGATTTATATAAATGGGATTTTAGGTAAGTGACCGCGCTGTGATTTTTCAAAAGGAAAGGATATGAAATATTAAAGCTTAGAAGATAAATAACTTTTTAAAAGCGTCGATTTTCCTAAAAAAAAAAAAAAAAAAGTACTTAAACCACTTTAAAATAAGAAATCGTCACCTAGAAGTTTGAGTTTAAATGATGTATTCGGTCACCGAATTTTAAGAATTTTTTTTAAAAATGCCTAAATAAAATTGACTCAAAAAATCGGGTCAGACCAAAGATTCATTTAAAGAGTTCGGAGGTCAATTATGTTTGGGAAAGATGTTGGGCACCCCAAGACACCCATCTGAAAATAATACCTTATATCCAATTAAATCTAATTATTTTAAGTTCGAATATTTTATTTTATCTTGAAAATCTTTTCATTCTTATGAAATCTTTTTGGTATTTTCAAAAATAAAATGAAATAATTTTTTGGTATTTTTGGAATATTCCCCCCCTATGATCTCTTATCAAATATGAATGGATTTCACAAGGTTGGTTGTCGCACCCTAACCCTAGACACCCGTCCTCACGGGGCCGGCGTGACGTTGACATTACGTCGCCTAACCATTACTTCTAACTTCCTAAACCAACCATACACATTTTACTAATATATAATCATCTATACAACATTTTATGTGAGTGCTATAAGGACACATCCATTCCAAAATAAGAATAACAAGAATCACATATGATGAACCTTTTTGAGGTTCACCTCTAACTGCTCATCTCACAATACTCCCACCGGACTCCATCGCATGACCTTAACTAGTGCCAGTAGGGGACCGACCGACTCCTATCCGCTCCACCTGCGAGTGTATTGCCTTCTTAGTAAAAAAGTTTTTAAAATAATAATATATTCTAAATAATACCACATTTAAATATGGATCAAGTATAAGTATACAATCATCACATTTTTAATAAAAATTGATGCAGTTACTAATTCATGATCTGGCATGTACAGAATGAAAACTTCATTTACGTTCAATTCATTCAACATTTCCTTTTTTAGAGGACAGTTTTTCACATTTTAATTATGTGTTAGATATACTAATACCCCACCCCTTCCATCTAGAGTAAGCAGTGAAAATAAAGCGGTATAGATAAGTTCCATCCAAATCCATCTAGTATAAAATCATACCAATCACCATAATAAATGATAAATCACCCAATATAGGTAAAACACCACGTCTCAAACCACCACTCTACCACAATACATACTGGTTAGCCATAGTGATCGTTTTAACCTCACGATCGGGAGTTTGCAACGGTACCGTACCATCCATAGGATATGCCTTCCTACGAACACCCATCACTTCGCCAAAGCGGATAATCACTGTGCAGTATAAATGTTTAACATCACTCTGCTGAAACAAATAAACATCACTCTGCCGAAGCGGATAACATCACTCCGCCGAAGCGGATAACCTCACTCTACCGAAACAGATAAATACTATGGTATCATCAAATCAATAACATCATCAAATCAATACCATCATTCTACCGAAACAGATAATCATCACTCTGTTGAAACAGATAAATACTATAGCATCGTCAAATCAATAACGTCATCAACAAATGACAAATCAATAATATCGTCTAATGAACATCATCAAATCTCAAACATCACCCTCTATTTCCAAAACTGATTTTTAATCCAAAATTATATTTATCATTTTTCTTTAAAAAAAAAAGTCTGATTTTACCAAAACCATTTTCACCTTCTTTTCGAAAACCAATGTAATCTCACGAAAATTCATTTTACCAACTCACTCAAAACCTGCTTGATCCACAAAATTTTAAAAGTATCTATGTAAATACAACCATTTTCTATCATATATAGATATAAAAATAGTTTGGCAAGAAGACAATACACTTACCTCATTATCCGCTCTCCAAAACCTTCACTGACCACACTCTATCGGGATGTCGGTGCCTGCGAACCTAATAGTCATAAGCCAAAATTAATATTTAATATACAAATACCCTATTCGACCCATGCAGACCCTAATATATATATATATATATATATATATATATATATATATATATATATATATATATATATATATATATATATATATATATATATTCCTATTCCCCGTCTTTTATTATAAAATATGTCTATTTAAATATATCGAATATATTCATGCGAACTATCTCACTATTTCTTATCGCTATTTCGATGTTTTTCATGTGAACATATTATGCTGAATTTCACTATTTCTTATCGCTATTTCGATGTTTTTCATGTGAACATATTATGCTGAATTTAACGATGCCGATAACGTGTATTTTACATTAATTAAATGTATATATATAAAAGAAGTGTAAAATTCTACCTTCCCCGAAATTTCCACTGGCTGCGAGATTGGATTTATGTTTTTCGTAGGGTGGTTTGTGTAATATCTTCTTGTTTTCCCTTTTTCCTATTTTCCCTCTTTTCCTCTTTATTCTAATTTTCGATTCTTCTTCCCTCCCTGTGCTACTTCGGTTCTGTTTTCAGTCATCGCCACCGCCGGCGACGGAACGACGCCATCCACACACAAACGCGTACAACACACACACATATACACATGCAGGACCAAAATATTCACTGCCAAGCTCCTACACAACCCCTGCCAGACCCACGACTAAACACACACGTACGGAATCGTACCCACCTACTCTCTCTCTAACTCTCCGACCGACAGAATTATCGACCCCACCCACAGACGACCGAACACCTATCGTCGACCAAACCTTTCTGACCGAACCTACTACACTCATACATACACGACAACAAACACACATGACAAACACGGCGACCCTCCGCCGAACGATCACCATTCATGCCGGCGATCCCTATCTAAACACACCCACACACTTACACATGTTGTCGGGCATACAAACACAGACACACACACAGACACACCCTTACCAAACAACGACCAAACACCCACAACCACTTACTAAACGGATGGCGACGAATGGCACCCACCGGCGGACCTCTCTATTTTCTCTATTCTGTTTGGATTCTACCGACACACACACACACACACTCATCCGATCACCTACACACTGCCGAATTCCCACATACCTACGACGGCAGCAACACACACACCACCGGACCGAACGACGACACCCACTCCGGCAACGATCGGAATACACACCCTCACTCATGAGGTTACCGGCCGAATCCTCTCTCTCTCTAGATTTTCTGTCTTTGATTCCAGATTTTTTCTCTCCTTCCACGCACTATGGGCATGAATATATATATATATATATATATATATATATATATATATATATATATATATATATATATATATATATATATATATATGCATGTAATTAGTGGACCAGCATGCTCCCTCTTTAAGCCACGTCGTCTACTTCCCAAATCCTCTCCCTACCGGTTGATCTCACGGCAACAGAGCAAGAAAATATGGATTTCTAGAACCCATTTTCTTAATTACTCTTCCTTCTCCCCTAATTTCTAAAAATCATCTTTTGAGTTCAATTCACCACTTGTAAGAATCTAATATGGTAATTTCACCCTTAACATTTTCTAAATTGTAATCTTACTCCCAAAAGTTTTAATTCAAAAGTTAAATGTAAATTTTGGATAGACTGTTTTCGAAATTTGCAAATTGATCTCTAAACTTTTAATTTGAATTTTTAATTGACCCAATTTCACTTCGAATTTTCTCAATTGTTCAAAAATGCAACTAAAATGACATATGTGCTAAATCGGGGTCTTACATTGGTCCTCAGGGGGTAATTTTATGTATGTTTCCGATGAACTTTTTAAATTTAAATGAGCAAATAAATCTAAATGTTTTCTACATGATGCAAAAGCTAACATGCAAAGTGATGTGAAATATTACATCATTTTATATATAAATGCGGTGTCACAAAATGTCTACTTTTCTAACTCAATTAATTTAAAGAAGTTTTGATTTGACATTTTCTTAAATTTTGTGTTATGTGGGAGAAAATCTACCGACTTGGTAATGGCTTTACCTCAGCATGCCATGTAGATCAGGAACATGTCATTCCCAATCTAACCAGCCTGGTAGCTCCTTAGCTTGGACTGAATGAAGATTACTACTATGAAGGGTCAAGCAAGTGAGGCTCATCCATATTGATGTCCGGGCCAGGTTCATCCGCTATCTTACAACCTGGCCCATTGAATTCTCGAATCTACATTGAAAAAGCCCAAATCCATAGCTCTAATCTCAACACGCGCCCTTCGTTACGCCACGCGTCGTGGTTAAGGTCCATGGTCGAGCTTAAGGTATTAATCTCCAAAACACTAATTAAATTCTTGCCTATAAAAAGAAAGGGTGAACAATGTTTTCGACAGGTAATTGATTTTAGAATACTCAAGCTTCTTTAAAATTTCCCCTCTGAGCTATTACTCTCACGCCGGATGGGACACGCCAATCAAACTCTAATAAGTCCTTTGTGCAGGTACCAAGCAGGAGGTCAATCAAAACAACGCTAGCCCAGCCCGGTCAAAGCAGGTTCAAGAACAGGAAAGCAAAAGGATTGCACACCACCAAAAATAACTTCCAGATCATCAATAATACTCTACGTGGACTCTGATCAGACCATATTGTTGGTTAAGCCCAATTTCTAACCCCAACAGTTTGGCGTCTTCTGTGGAAAACTTGCAAAAAACTTCCTCAAATCATCAACCCCCAGATTGGCTAAGACTTGATTATCACAAAGTCTGGTCAGATCATCTAATGACAAGATCAAAACACAGCAGTGAATAACAACCCGAACCAAGACATGTCGAGAGTTCCACGGTGAAAAAAGGGTAATTGATTTTAGAATACTCAAGCTTACTTAAAATTTTCTCCCTAAGCTCTTACTCTTACGCCGGATGGGATATGCCAAGCAAACTCTGATAAGTCCTTTGTGCAGGTACCGAGCAGGAGGTCAATCAAAACAACGCCAGCCTAGCCCGGTCAAAGCAGGTTCAAGAACAGGAAAGCAAAAGGATTGAACACCACCAAAAACAACTTCCAGATCATCAATAATATTCTACGTGGACTCTGATCAGACCATATTGTTAGTTAAGCCCAATTTCTAACCCCAACAATTTGGCGTTGTCTGTGGGAAACTTGTAAAAAGCTTCCTCAGGTCATCGACCCCTAGATTGGCTAAGACTTGATAATCACAAGGTCTGGTCAGATCATCCAATGACAAGATCAAAACACCACGATGAATAGCAACCCGAACCCAGACATGTCGAGAGTTCCAAAGCCGGATGTTAGGACTTCAGCCCATATCCCAGTGGAAGAAGAGAACTTATATGTCAATAAGGCCTATCATCTGCACTTTCTGGTGTGGTAGGCCAGACGTCTGGGGCTATTGACACATTAAGAATTGACAACTTGGAAAGTCGGTTTGGTGAGTTCTAAAACTATTTCCAAGTATTTATTTCTTGCCTGCCATCGACCCTCACGCAAGGGGGGACTGGCTCTCCAGAACACAGTGGAGAAAGAGCGACCCCAAGAGTCAGGAGACTGCGTTATCCACACGAATGGACATATGCCTAGGGGTCAACCGTTGCCTTGCAACCAAGAAGTAAGAGAGAGGGATTTGGCCATTTTTGCTATTTCGAGTTCATCACCTCAGCCCTCACAAGAACACCAGGCTAAGGACATATGTGAATTCCCACCATCTAGGGGGCTTAGCAACGTTACCCGTTCTGAGCATCGGGTTTGCCAAGTCCATGAAGTCGATTCTCACTCTCCACCAGCTCGGAGGCATAGGGTCCGCCAGTCGCCAGCCAGGTCGTGCCACTATCCTGGGATGAAACTATTATGGAACGCCACATTACTGAGGTGGAGACAACCCTAAAATTTTATTTTCTCATCATTTCAGTAGATACTATTATTGTCACTAGAAATGTGGGTCCCTCTTATTACAAAACCAAAGAAAAGGCTTTTTGGTGTCAAGGTGGGTCTCTCTCATTACAAAAACCAAAGACAAGTTTTTTTGGTGAAAAAAGAAAGTGAAAAAAAATTCTTCATTTATGGAAGCATTTGAATATAGTGCCATGGTGGCTTAGAATCGATCTAATCCAGGTCAACGAGATCGAGAACAACCTAACACTGGTAAACCAACCACTATTGTTGACCAGTCTTCATGCAAATGCACTCATTACCGTAAGAATGAGTATTCCACTGCAACAGTTGTCCAAACAAAGACAGAAGATGAACTTGCTAACAACACCTCGATATTGATAATAGTTGCAGACAATGGTGACAAGGTTTTAAACACTTCAACATCTATTTTGAATAATGCATGGATAATTTATTATGGTGCCACAGATCAAATGACATATGTTTCTAGACAAGTCTCATCACTTAATCATTCCACCCAAAAATTCGTTTCTACTACAAATGGAACTTCAAACTCAGTTATTGGGGAAGGATCTTTGACTCTCACTAATACATTAAATTTAGAGTTTGTCTTAGTTCTTCCATCTTTAGATTATAACCTTTTGTTAGTTTCTCAAATAACCGTGCTGGCTCAATGAGTTACCCAAGAGGGGGATGAATTGGGTAGATAAAAATTAATCCAAATAATAATACTTCAAAAATCAAATAATTAGTTTTATCCTAAATTAATTACTATCTCTTTATAGCAGCGGATAAGTGTTATAATCTCTAGATGCACACCCAAACAATACAAAATAAAGTAAAGGAAATAAATAATATAGTACACACTGATATATCCTGGTTCACCAAGCTAATTTTGGCTAATCCAGTCCTCCAAGCGCCCACAGAGATTCGTACCTACTAATCACTAAGATTCCTTTAAACAGGTAGGAACCAAAGCTTTACAAAAATAATTCTTTTCATAGACTCAGAATCAACCTTTACAAATTCATTTTTTCCAGGCTCAGGATTAACCGCTTCTTTTTCTCAGGCTCAAGAATAACCTTATGTTTTTACAAGTTAAAGATTAACCTAATTCTATTACAGGGAGAATCACGACCTAATTCTTTTTATACCTTAGGCTCACTAATCAAAACCTCACAAAAACACTCCAACTATCCATTTTCCCAGGTAAGGATGAAATCTTTACAAATCACTCACAATTAATTCTATAAAGGAAAAATTAAAACCTAATCTTTTTATACTCTAGGCAAAGATCAAAACCTCAATCTCTTTACCGAAAGAGATTGAAACTAGCTACCTTTGATTAGACACTCCTAATAGTATCTAATTCGACACTCAACTCACTAATTACAAAATTGATAAGTAATTTTCCTACTCGGAGATTCTACCATTCTAGATAAATTTAAACTCGATTAATGTCCCAATACTAGTGATAGAAAAAGTGAGAATTTCAAAATCTGATTTCAAATAAAAATGGGTAGCACGTAATCAAATTTCTTCAAGAAATTGTTTCAAAAATAATTTTCAATTAAAAAATCCAGAAAACAATTTCAAATATAAAATTACAAATAATTGATAATAAGATCAAGCAACAATTAATAGCAAATAATTTAGAATGATCTCACCAGGAATTCACTGAATGAATATAATAACAATGAAACTTCAGATGGGTAGTAGCAATAATCCACAACAAATTTTCTCAAGACCAAATCTCAAGAATGATCTCACAATGCACTCAATATAATTTTAGAATGATAATTCTCAAAAACTCAGAAACTTAATAGCTCTTGAAATTTGATTGATTGGGATCTCTTTAATCTTAAAAACATAAGTTTATTTATAGGAAAATAAAACAAGCATTCCAACGGTTAGTTCCCACTTGTTATGATAACTAATTGCATCTATAAACCCAATATATCATTATGACTTATTCTTGGTTTATTTCACTTAATAATATTTTTTAAAATATTCAATTTAGTCCCTCAAACTTTTACCCAAACTCAATTAAATAAGATAGAAAGAATTTCATGTACCAAATTGAGAAATATAAAAAATATATGAACCATACCTATAGGGATGACAAAATATCAATTATATATCTTTAATACTATTATAACCCTAAAATTTCTCTCATATCTTGACAATAAATGGCTAGTAATGGATACTATTTGATTAGAATCCTCGAAATCCTCTAAACCTGAAACATACTCATCAGTCGACCGATCAACGCCCATAAGTCGACTGCCCGATTCAGATTGTAGCCCAAGCCAAACATTTCTCGCTCATTGGTCAACCGGTAATTCACAGTCTGTCGACCGAACGATACAGAGAGCTTCTCAAGCCAAAATCCATTCACCCATTGGTCGACCGCCCATTCTCCATCTGTTGACCGGATGATTCAGCAAGTTTCACAAGTTGACCTATCTGTCGACCTAACAATTCAGAGCCTTCATGTATTTTACACAGGTCGACCGATCACACTCCATAAGTCGACCGATCCTGCTGGAACTTCTTTCTTAATTTATTTTATTTCAACTCTTTGACATTTTCACCCCTTTAACCGATTTCTTTTCTCGGTTAGCTCCACTAAATTTTTAAATTTATTTTTCATCAATTATCAATGTTTCTTTTTCAATTACACATAGGAGTAAATAATTTAACTAATTAGGATCCTATAAAAAACACACATAATTATAAAAAAACATTTCCATGTCGTGTGTAATCTTAATCGGGATACATTAAGAGTCAAAATTTAACCTGAGTTGTTTTTCCTAGGTTATTCGAAATCTTCAATCTCTTAGTATCCATTGTCTGGAACTCTTTAAACTGAAACACTCAATAAAACTGTTAGTTCTACCAAAAATATCAACACTTAATTGTCCATCAAAATCTTAAAATCAACAAACTGCTACTTTATCTTGTGTTGTCAGTTTTTGGCCTGATTTTTGTGTATTTAAAGACATCAAAACCAGGAAAACGATTGGTCGTGGTACTAAACAGGGAAAGCTATATTACTTGGACTTTGAATCAAACAGTACTAAAAGCCTACGACAAGCTTTGGCAGTAGCTAGTTCTGAAGATAAAAAAAGAAAAGAAATATGGTTACGACATCAACAGTTTGGGCATGTTTCCTTTGGATATCTCAAAAGGTTACTTCCCAGTTTATTTACAAAAGTCGATGTCTCTAGCTTTCACTGTGATACTTGTGAACTAGTAAAGAGCCATTGCGCTTTGTTTCCATTACGGTTGAATAAAAGTCCATTTCTATTTATGATTATTCATTCTGACGTTTGGGGTCCATCGAAGGTCAATACTTTGGGAGGGACATATTGGTTTGTAATATTTATTGATGATTGTACCAAGATGACATGACTTTGCTTGATGAAGTCCAAAAGTGAAGTGAACCAATTATTCCAAAAATTTCATAAAAGGAGTGAAACTTAGTACAATAGAAAGATTTAAGCTTTTCGCAGTAATAATGATGAAAAATATCAGAGTACTGAATTTCAACATTATTTGGAAGCACAAGGAATGATCCATTATACAACTTGCTCTACTATACCTCAACAAAATGGGGTGGCCGAGTGAAAAAATCAGTACTTTTTAGAGGTTGTTTGAGCTTTGCTAATTGAAACCCATATGCCATTGTCTTATTGAGGAAAAACTTTAACTTCAGCAGTTTATTTAATCAATCAGGTACCTTCCAGTACCCTCAATTTCAAAACACCATTCCAAACTCTAAATGATGGAATTGTGGCTCCAATTGTCTCAAGTTTACCTCCTCGTGTCTTTTGGATGTGTGGTGTTTGTACATCTACACAAGTATCAACGTACCAAGTTAACTCCTCAAGTATTGAGATGTGTTTTTGTTGGGCACACCACTCATCAAAAGGGATATAGGTATTATCATTCTCCAATATGCCGATTATTTATCACGATGGATGTTGTTTTCCATGAAGATATAATATACTTCTTCGAACCTAAATTTCAAAGGGAATAACAAAAGGAAATTCAAAGTCTAGATTATAATAACCAAAATGTGGGCAACTTGGAAATAACTGATATGATATTAGATTCTAGTAGTAATGACTCACAGACTGGAGTAAATGAAGAAATTGATGAATTGGAGATACATGGTGTGATAGATCAAAAGAGTGATGAGCAATAAATAACTGAAGAGGTGGATCATTCTCCAACTTAGACAAAAACTGAAGTTCTAAAATTGTAGCTCCAACCCCGGTCAACATATCACACCAATCGTTTACTGAAGATGTTCCTGATCCACATAGAAGACAGTTACCACAACGCCACACTAGACGTATTCCTAAACCCACATATGAACTTGAACTCTCTAGTAAAGTAAAATATCTCACAAGTCATTATATGTCCAACCATCGTTTGTTTGAATCAAATATGTCATTTGTGAATCAATTATCTATTGTATTTATTCCTAACAGTATGCAGGAAACCTTATCTGATCCTAGATGGAAAGCAGCTATGAATGAAGAGATTAAATCTCTAGAAAAAAAATAAAACATGAGAACTAGTTGATCTTCCACCAGGAAAGAAACCAGTTGGATGTCGGTGGATTTACACTGTGAAATACAAGGCTGATGGCACAATTGAACGTTTTAAAGCCAGATTGGTAGAAAAAGGATATACTTAAACCTATGGGATTGATTACACAAAAATATTTGTATCTGTAGCCAAAATTAACACAATTCGTGTTCTGCTATCTTTATCTGCCAAATTGGATTGGCCCTTACAACAATTTGTTGTGAATAATGCCTTTTTGCATGGTGAACTATCTGAAGAAATCTACATGGATCTTCCACCTGGATGCATGATACCCGAAAGATACAGGCAAAAAGTTTGCAGGCTAAAGAAATCATTGTATGAGCTGAAGCAGTCTCCTAGAGCATGCTTTGGAAGGTTTACAAAATCAATGATAGCCTTTGGCTATCATCAAAGCAACTCAGATCATACTCTTTTCCTCAAAAGAGAATCAGGTAAGATAACTGCGCTAATTATATATATGGATGATATGGTGGTTATAGGGAATGGTCCTAATGAAATGAAGACCTTGCAAAATTACTTGTCAAACGAATGTGAAATGAAAGATTTAGGTCCTCTGAAATATTTTCTCAGGATTGAAGTATCCTAATCTAACAAAGGGATAGTTCTATCTCAAAGAAAATATGCACTAGATATATTGGGAGAGACTGGTATGTCAACATGTCAACCAGTTGATACACCAATAGAAGAAGATCTAAAGTTATGTGTTGAACCAAATCAGGTACCAGTTAACAAAGGAAGATACCAAAGACATGTAGGGAGATTGTTGTACTTATCTCATACCAGACCAGATTTGACGTATTCCTTGAGTATTGTCAGTCAGTTTATGCATAATCCTAGAGAACAACATACGAATGCAGTTATTAGCATTTTGAGGTACCTAAAGTCTTCTCCAGGAAAATGAATATTATTCACTAAAAATACAGATTATCAAAGCATAGAAGCCTATAATGATGCTGATTGGGCTGGTGATGTGGGTGACAGGCGGTTTACTTCTGGATACTTTACCAATCTAGGAGGTAATCTTGTGACATGGCAAAGTAAGAAACAAAATGTTGTACCTCGCTCAAGTGCAGAAGCCGAATTAAGAAGTTTGGCAAATGTACTTTGTGAGACATTATGGCTGAGACTCCTTCTGTATGATCTGGGTTATCTATCTAAGAAACCTATCCAACTGTTTTGTGATAATAAAGCAGCATGTGATATCACGCATAATCTAGTTCAATGTAACCGCACAAAACACTTTGAGGTCGACAGATTTTTCATTAAGGAAAAGTTGGATGGAAAAATTGTGGAATTACTTAAGATTCGATCAGAGGATCAGCTTGCTGACATCCTAAAAAAAACAGTTTCAAATCGGGTATTCTTAAAATTTTTAGACAAGTTGGGCATGTGGGATATCTATACACCAACTTGAGCGGGAGTGTTGAATAACATTTGATTGTATGTGATTACACTTTCCTAAATTACATTAGGTAATTAGAGAAATGATTTGCGTAATGGCTTGATTCTGGGGTTACCCTAGAATTAAGCTCTCTATATATGCTTGTACTATTCAAGATAATGATATGAGAAATTAAGATACAATCTCAAGAGATCAAACATCGACGTGGGTTGTTGCCGGCGTCTGCATAGTCATCATCCTCATCTCCATCGCCTTAGAGAAGTTCCTTCACAAACTCGGACACGTACAATATCTATTACAACAAACTTCCACTGCATTTCTCATTCCTACCTTTCGTTATTGAAATTTCGACTTCCATAATCATCTTCCTCCTTTTATGGATTATCTTTTTCTTTTTTTTTTTTTCTTTTTTTTTTTAACAAAAAATAGTGTTGTTTAATCCTATAACCTTAATAATTCATATTTTGTCTTGACATGTTCATGCCACTCAAATTTTTATACGAAGTAGTTTAAAGAGAGACACAAGAAAACTTTGTTTGAAGCTTTGGAGAAGGTTAAAGCTGGTAAAATCATATACAAACATACACAATTTCATTTTTTTTTGAATAAAAACTATTTTCATTTTTAAAAATCTTAAGGGGTTTAAATGGATTATTGCAGAATTAATGGTACTAGGTTTCATTTCTCTATTCATAACATTCAACCAGTACTATATTCCGAAAATATGCGTTCCCTCGAAAATTGCCAAGTACATATTGCCATGTCCAGCAAGAGATAAGGCTGCAAACAAAGCCTAGGAACATCGTCGGAGGGTTTTGTGGTATGAACAAAGAAATTTAGTAGCCAGCAGTTTCGATTCTTCTTGCAAAAAGGTAAATGAACATCATATCTGTTGGCCCAGTAGAATACCCAAGAGGGAGGGTGAATTAGGTAATTAAAAATTATTAGAACAAAACTTCAATAAATCAAATAATTAATTTTATTCCTAAATTAATTATTATCTTTATATCACAGCGGAATTAATTAATCAACTAGGTGCACACACAAACAACAAAAATAGCAAAGTAAATATTGCAGCATACTAAGATATATCCTGATTCACCAAACTACTCTTGGCTAGTCCAGTCCTCCGAGCCCCACGGAGATTCGCACCCACTAATACTCAAGATCCCTTTAAAGGTAGGAACCAAACCCTCACACCGAGTCTTTTACATGCTCAGAATCAACCTTTACAAAATCATTTTCCCAAGTTAAGGAATAACCTCTATTTTTTACAGGCTCAAGAAAAACCTATCTTTTTACAGGTTAAAGACTAACCTAATTCTTTTTATACCTTAGGCTCAAGAATTAAAACATCACAAAACACTCCAACTATCATTTTTCCAGGTAAGGATGAAACCCTTACAAATCACTCACAACGTAATTCTATTCAGGAATAATCACTACCTCAATCTGTTTACAGAAAGAGACTGAAACTCGGCTACCATTGATTAAATACTCCCAACAGTATTTAACCCGTCACACTACTCACCAATACAAAATGATAAGCAGAAAATCTCACTCAGAACTTCTACTACCCCAGATAAATAATAACTCAATTAATATCTCAACTTGTGATAGAAAAACGTGAGATAAAAAATCTGATTTTAACAACATGTAGGTAGCAAATTTGAGCACGTAATCAGATTCAAGAAATTATTTCTAAAAATATTTTCTTAAAAAATCAAAAACAATTTCTAAGATTAATTTTCAATAATAAACAAATAAGGCACAATAAAAATTAATTAGAAAGATCTTACCCAGAATCTACAGAATAATTAGATAAAGCAATGTAACTTCAGATCTGGTAGTAACAAAGATTAACAATAATTGATCTTCAAGATCGTCTCTCAGAAAAGCTCACAATATTTCAAAAGGATAACTCTTATAAAAGCTCACAAATGATATGATATGATTTCTCTCTTGTTTACTGCTGACGATACATAAAATTCACAGGTCTATTTAAATGAGTATGAAATCAGTCTTCTAACGGCTAGTTTACATGTATTATGACAATTAATAACACTTATAGACCCCTTATAACATAATGGATTCATTTTGATTTAATTCACTTAATAACATTTTTCAAATCTCTTAATTAACCCTCCCCAAGTATTTCTCAAACTCAATTAGATAGGATAGAAACTATTTCAAGTACTAAATTGAGAAACATTAAATTTTAATGTACTAAATCAATATGATTTAATTAGTAAGTGAACTATATCTTAAATATAGATAATATCACTGAAATCTCTCTCAAATCCCAATAAAAAATGACTACTTTTGGATATAATTTCAGATAGAACAGAATCCTGAAATAGCGCCTCAGGTTGACTGCCCATTCAACTGCCAGATTCAGGTTGTAGCTAATGAAGTTCATCGGTCAACCTATCAGTCGACTGCTTGATTCAGAGAGTTTATCTTGCTTTCACCGGTCGATCTATCGGTCGACTTGTAGTTTTAGAGAGTTCAGCTTCCTTGGTCGGTCGACCTGCCTGTCGACTTAGAGATACAGGATCTTTCAGCTTCCCTGTCCGGTCGACTCACCAGTCGACTGCCATCTTTTAGATCTCTTCTCTTAATACGTTTTTAACATTTTTTTTTTTACATTTTTGTCCCTTTAACCATTTATTATTTAAAATTAACTCCATTAATATTTTTGTATTTCATTTTAGTCAATCAAAAATATTACTTTTCAAACCACATATAAGAGCAAATAATTTCACTTAATCAAAACACATATAACTAATAAAATACATTTTGTGTCATGTGTTTGTTCCTACATAGTATATTAAGAGTTGAAATTTACCGGGGTTGTTTTTTCTAATTTCTTCAAACTCTTAATTCTTCAATATCTTCAACTTCATGGTTTAGTATCCATTTAATTTGCATCATTTTCATCACTGGAACTTTAAATAATTGAATCACTCAATTAAAATATTAGTTCCACCAAAATATCAATACTTAATTGTTCATCAAAATCTTAGGATCAACAATCTCTCCCTTTTTTATGATGACAATTAATTTTGATATTTTGTTCAAAATAAAATATAACCACAATTCTCCTGAATCCGAAGACGGGTTCTTTAACTCATTAAAGTATCATAATGAAGATTTCAATAATGCACAAATTAAAAACACTCATTAAAACAAATATCACTAATTTCTCCCTCTTTTCATAAATAAAAAAAAAACTTAATTAAAGCATTAAAATACTCCCCCTTAAATAAAACATTACTAATTTCTCCCCCTTTGTCATCTTCAAAAACAAACGTAGGGAGGGGAGGGGGGATACACATAAATATTACTCTAGGCAATCATATAATATACTTGAAAGAGTAAACCTAAAGTAATTAAATCCGGATATTTATATAACTCTTTTAAAAGCACATTGAACCAACTTATAAATTCAACTTTTAAGCACAAAACATCAATACTATGTGGATCATTTTTATAGATAAATATCAAGTATACTCAATCCAACAAGATCCACACCAAAAATATCTTTCTGAGCATGCAATTTTCCTCTATCAAATTGTAAATGAATAATATTCATGCATAGGTGAATAATCATAATATTTCATAAATATAGCATGATATTAATTTTTCACAAGCATATTAACTTTTTTGATTTTTTGACAAAACTCATATTTTACTATCAGCATAACATAATATTACCCTTCTTATTGTAGACAAGTCAATTCATGCTTAGGAAAATAAATTTGAGGCAATCAAAATCTTTCAACAATATAGCATGCAATCATATAATTATCAGTTTAGTCCAAATGCCTTACTCATAATACCAAAACAGTGTCTTCTCTTTATAGAAACAAAACATTATGTTCTTTAACACACTAATATAGAAAGCATTTCTCAAGTATTTTATCAATCATAAATCTAGTGCATGCATAAATACGGATAAGTGCATATTTCTCTCATAAAATCTCATTTCTCTTTTAAAATAATAATAATCGTTTATAAATCAGTAGACATCTAACATAAGAATATATTATCATGTATTAAGAAGCATAAAGACTCAACTCAATCCAACTTATTTGTATAAAAGATGTATTCATGAATAAAAGCACATTATACAAATAATCTTACTAAAATGCATATGTAACAAATAATTAACATTATTTAGTGAGATCACAAACACTCGATTAATCTTCAAAATCACAAAACATGCTTCAAAATAAACATATGATCACTACTCAATATAAGCATATAAAGACATGTTAATACTCCTTAACTAAATGTAATTCTCATAATCACCAAATAATGTTTCTAAGACAACAAGTAAACACATTATGGAAAATAGGTTTTAGAAATTATCACAACTTACCTATTTAGTAAGTCGAGACTCTCCCTCTTTAACAAATTTAATAAATTTAAAATACAGAGGGTTAGGAGTACATTTTCTATCTTTTAGGGTGACTTTATCTTTTACCTAATTTGAGATCATAATTGATTTAGGTGCGCAATTCTTTTTGTCTAGATCATATCCTCCATTCATTTGATTTTTGCCATTTGACTCATTGATGATTCTCTTTGCACGTATCGCTTGTGGTTTTCTGGTGATATCTAATCTTGATTTTGGTGCAGCTTTTCTCTTAACACATATTTCTTGTGGTTCTTTTGCAACTTTACCTCTTATCTTTGGTGTATCTTTTCGCTTTACATACGTCCCTTGTGGATCTTTGCTAACTTCTTGTTTTAGCTTTGATATAAACTTTTTAACTGTTCCTTCAGGTTCACTTCCGACATTTTGTAATTATGCACAAGATATTTCAACAATTTTCTTCGGTATTCGTTTCATTTTGGATCCGTCCTTGTTAGACATAGACTTAGGCTTCTGAAACAGACATGATACTTTAAAATGTCCAACTCTATTGCAATAATAATATCTCAAATCTGATTTATCATAAAAAGTACGAGATGTAAAATATAAATCATTTATAACAATAGAAACATAACTATCATTGGCTTGTGATGAAAGATAAGATGATGAAACATATCTACTTTGCCTAGAAACATCAATTTCGGAAGCTCTTGAAACAGATTTGAGATCGGATTTTGATTTTTCAAAAATTTTCTTTAGTAAATCAATTTTTGAATCAAGATCTGACATTTACTTAGAAATCATGTCAATATTATTTTTTAAAACTCTATTTTCATTTTCAAGAGAATTCACTTTAGAGAGTAAATTATTAATTTCAAAAATGATATCCAAAAACTCTTTTGTACCACAATAATCATCTAAATGTATTTTAAATTTTCGAACATTTTTTCTACTATTTTCAAAAGAAGCGATTTTTCTTTTTAAACTCAAATTCTCTTTAGTAAAAAGTAGTGTGAAAGAAAGTAATTTTTTCATAACAATATGGATATTTTCATTATCATCATTTTCATCACTACCACTAAAATCACAAGAATTATAAACCACATTATCATATACGCATTTACCATTATCAAAAGAGGATACACAAAACACATCATCCATGGCGTGTGCACGTGATCAGTTTAGTTAGGATGTTAAGTCTAATCGAGCTAAAACCAGCTCTGATACCAATTATTGGCCCAGTAGAATACCCAAGAGGAGGGTGAATTGGGTAATTAAAAATTATCAGAATAAAACTTCAATAAATCAAATAATTAATTTTATTCCTAAATTAATTATTATCTTTATATCACAACAGAATTAATTAATTAATTAGGTGCATACACAAACAACAAAAATAGTAAAGTAAATATTGCAGCACACTAAGATATATCTTGGTTCACCAAGCTACTCTTGGCTAATCCAGTCCTCTAAGCTCTACAGAGATTCGCACTCACTAATACTCAAGATCCCTTTAAAGGTAGGAACCAAACCCTCACACCGATTCTTTTATAGGCTCATAATCAACCTTTACAAAATTATTTTCCCAAGCTCAAGGAATAACCTCTACTTTCTACAGGCTTAAGAAAAACCTATACTTTTACAGGTTAAAGACTAACTTAATTCTTTTTATACCTTAGGCTCAAGAATAAAAAACTCACAAAACACCCCAACTATCCTTTTCTCAGGTAAGGATGAAACCTTTACAAATCACTCACAACAAAATTCTATAAAAAAAGAATCACTACCTCAATCTCTTTACAGGAAGAAACTGAAACTCGGCTACCCTTGATTAAATACTTCCAACAGTATTTAACTCGTCACACTACTCACCAATACAAAATCATAAGCAGGAAATCACACTTAGAGCTTCTACCACCCCAAATAAATAATAACTCAATTAATATCCCAACTTGTGATAGAAAAACGTGAGATAGAAAATCTAATTTTAACAAGATATGGGTAGCAAATTTGAGCACGTAATCAGATTCAAGAAATTATTTCTAAAAATATTTTCTTCAAAAATCAGAAATAATTTATAAGATCAATTTTCAATAATAAACAAGGCACAATAAAAATTAATTGGAAAGATATCACCCAGAATCCACAAAATAATTAGATAGAGCAATATAACTTCAGATCCGGTAATAGCAAAGATTAACAGCAATTGATCTTCAAGATCGTCTATTAGAAAAACTTACTATATTTCAGAAGGATAACTCTTATAAAAGCTCACAAATGATATGATATGATGTCTCTCTTGTTTATTGCTTGATGATATATAAAATTCGTAGGTCTATTTAAAGGAGTATGAAATCAACCTTCTAACGGCTAGTTTATATGTGTCATGACAATTAATAGCACTTATAGACCCCTTATAACATAATGGCTTCATTTTGGTTCAATTCACTTAATAACAGCTTTCAAATCTCTCAATTAAACCCCTTAAGTATTTCTTAAACTCAATTAGATAGAATAGAAACTATTTCAAGTACTAAATTGAGAAACATTAATATTTAATGTACTAAATCAATAGGATTTAATTAGTAAGTGATCCATATCTTAAATATAGATAATATCCCTGAAATCTCTCTCAAATCCCAACAAAAAATACTACTTTTGGGTATAATTTCGGATATAACAGAATCCTGAAAAATGCCTCAAGTCGACTGCCCAGTCGATTGCCAGATTCAGGTTGTAGCCAATGAAGTTCATCGGTCGACCTGTCGGTCGATTGCTTGATTCAGAGAGTTTGTCTTGTTTTCACCGGTCAACCTATCGGTCGACTTGTAGTTTCAGAGAGTTCAGCTTCCATGGTCGGTTGACTTGTCGGTCGACTTAGAGTGATCTTTCAGCTCCCTTGTTCGGTCGACTCACCAGTCGACTGCCATCTTCTAGATCTCTTCTCTGAATACGTTTTTAACTCTCTCTTTCTCTCTCTCTTTTTTTTTTTTTTTTTTTTTTTTATTTATGTTTTCGCACCTTTAACCATTTATTCTTTAAAATTAACTCCACTAATATTCTTGTATTTCATTTTAGTCAATCAAAAATATTTTTTTCAAACCACATATAGGACAAAATAATTTCATTTAATCAAAATACACATAATCAATAAAATACATTTTGTACCATGTGTGTGTTCCTAAATAGGATATTAAGAGTTAAAATTTAATTGGATTATTTTTCCTAATTTCTTCAAACTCTTAATTCTTCAATATCTTCAACTTCATAGTTTAACATCCATTTAATTTGCATCATCTTCATCACTGGAACTTTAAATAACTAAAACATTCAATTAAAACATTAATTCCATTCTACCAAACACTACCTAAGTGGAATTGTTGGCATGAGTTGGTTCATTTTGATTTATCGTTTTACGGTTTAAACTAACGACTTTGTCTTTTTTAATTAAGGTACCGTTTGGTAATGTTTTCTTAAAATACTTTTTTGCTTAATTTTAAAAGTAGCACTTGTTTCACACTTGAAAAAGGTATTTTTCTTCAAGAAAAAAGAAGTAGCAAAAACACAAATTTAAGTACATTTTTTGAAAGACAAAAAATAGTTACTTTTGATTTTTTTATATATTTTTATATTATAATAAATCGACGAAGATCTATCCATGCACTCTTTTCAATCTCCCATGAATAGTTTTTGGATTAAAAGATCATTTGTAGGGATAATGTTAAAATTAATTTTCCACACTATGAAACACACTTTTTATTTTAAGTAAAAGTTTTTTTTTTCTTTTTTTTTTTTTTTTTTTAATAAAACTATTATAAGACCTGCGCTTCTTTATAGTTTAGAATGTTGGGCATAAAAAATGAATCATGTCAAAAAAATTGGGGTGACAGAAATGAGGATGCTGCGGTGGATGAGTGGGAAGACGAGAATGAATAAAATTAAGAATGAAACTATTAGAGAGAATTTAAGGATAGCACCCATCAAAGAGAAAATTAGAGATTTTTTTTTACGATGGTTTAGGCATGTGCATAGATGACCCAATGAAGTACCAGTGAAAAAATATGATTTAGTTCAAGTTCAGGGGACTACTAGAGGGAGAAGTAGACTTAAGAAGACGTGAGACAAGACTATTAGAAATGATTTGGCGATATTAAACCTGACGGAGGGGATGACCCTTGATCGATCTCTATGGCGTAAATGGATTCATGTAGCCGACCCTACATAAGTGGGACAAAGGCTTAGTTGTTGTTGTTGTTGTAACTTCTTTTATTTTTTTATTTTTATTTTAAAGAGTACAAAATGTGACTAAAATACTGTTTGTTTTATTTACTATCTTTTATATGCGTTCTTGTTTTAACCTAACAAAGCCATTTGATTTGATCCAAATAGGAGATGGTGCCACTTATATCGGTTGATGCACTATATCAACTGCACATCCTCGTATTCTTCTTAGCGGTCTTTCATGTAGTATATAGTGTCATTACTATGGCTCTTGGGAGATTAAAGGTAGTTAAAAATTCTTGTAATTTTCCTTTTTTTTTTTTTTTTTAAGTATGATATTTGGATTTAAGTCGTTTATATTTGGATGTTATAGATATTATCCCTTTTTAGCTCCTTGAAAGGGGTAATTTGCTTATAGTTAATTATGTCAAACATTTCTACTTGATTATAAGATGCTTGTTAAAAGCTTTCATTGTGTAGATTAGTGGCTGGAAGGAGTGGGAGAAGGAGATTTTATCCCATGAATATGAGTTTTCTAATGTTATGTGATGATATAATTGATGGCGGTTAGTTAGTGTTTCTGGTGTTTTTTTTTTTCCTGATTTTTTTTTTAACAAAACTACTATAAGACCAGCATTTCTTTATGATTCAGAATATTGGATGGTAAAAACGAATCATGTTTAGAAAATTGGGGTGACAGAAATGAGGATGCTGCGATGGATAATGGATAAAATTAAGAATGAAGCTATTAAAGAGAATTTAAGGATAGCACCCATCAAAGAAAAAATTAGAGAAAATCATTTACGATGATTTGGGCATGTGCATAAATGAACCATATAAGCACCAGTGAAAAAATATGATTTAGTTCAAGTTCAGAGGATTACTAGAGTGAGAGGTAGACCTAAGAAGATATGGGACGAGACTATTAGAAATGATTTGGCGACATTAAACCTGACGGAGGGGATGCCCCTTAATTAATCTTTATGGCATAAATGAATTCATGTAACCGACTCTATATAAGTGGGATAAAAACTTAGTTGTTGTTGTAACTTTTTTTATTTTAAAGAGTACAAAAGGTGCCTAAAATACTGTTTGTTTTATTTGCTATCTTTTATATGCGTTCTTATTTTAACCTAACGAAGCCATTTGATTTGATCCAAACAGGAGATGGTGCTACTTATATCGGTTGATGCACTACATCAATTGCACATTCTCGTATTCTTCTTGGCGGTCTTTCATTTAGTATATAGTGCCATTACTATGGATCTTGGGAGATTAAAGGTAGTTAAAAATTCTTGTAATTTCGGTTTTTTTTTTTTTTTTTTTTTTTTAAAGTATGATATTTGAATTTAAGCCGTTTATATTTGGATGCTATAGATATTATCCCTTTTTAGCTCCTTGAAAGGGTTGATTTGCTTATAGTTAATTATGCCAAACATTTCTAATTGATTATAAGATGCTTGTTAAAAGCTTTCGTTGTGTAGATTAGTGGCTGGAAGGAGTGGGATAAGGAGATTTTGTCCCATGAATATGAGTTTTCTAATGGTATGTGATGATATAATTTATGGCGGTTGGTTAGTGTCTCTGCTGTTATTATTTTCCTGGAAAATTTGTTTTTTTTTTTTGTTAATCCTAAGATTTTGATGAACAATTAAATGTTGATGTTTTTTATGGAATTAACGGTTTGATTAAGTGTTTCAGTTTATTAGTTTCAATGAAGATATTATCATGAAGAAGTTGAAATGAATGCTAAATACTAAAGACAAATGACAAAGATGATGGAAGTTAAGAGATTAAAGAAATTGAAGAACTTAAAAAAAATAACTCAGGTTAAATTTTAACTCTTAATGTATCCCAGTTAGAATCACACATGACATAAAATATTTTTTAAAATTATGTGCGTTTTTATAGGATCCTAATTAGTTAAATTATTTGTTCCTATGTATAATTGAAAAAGAAATAAAAATGATTGACTAAAATTAAATTTAAGATTTAGTGGAGCTAATTGAGAAAAGAAGTCGATTAAAGGGGCGAAAATGTCGATGAAATTGGATTTAAAACGAATAAAGGAGAGGTATTCCAAAAGTGGTCGGTCGACAGGTAAGTCGACTTGTGAATAGAGGATTAACTCTCTTAATTGTTCGGTCGACAGGTAGGTTAACCTATGGCTAAAGAAGAACTCTCTCGATCTCTAAGTTGACAGATAGGTCGACTTGTGAAACATCATGAATCGTTCGGTCGACAGATGAAGTATGGGCATTCAACCAATAGGCGAAAGATTTTTGGCTTGGCTACATCCTGAATTGGGCAGTCGACTGATGGGCTTTAGTCGGTTGATAGATAGAGCTGTTTCAAGATTTATAGAATTTTGAATTTAATTCAAACAGTAGCTGTTACTAACCGTTTCTAGTTAAAATATACAAGATATCTTAGGGATCTAATATATTTTGAGTTATTTAATTAATATTTAAATATCCTTATAGCTATGGTTGAAGTATTGTTGATATATCTCAATTTGGTAAATGTAATTCTTTCTATCTTATCTAATTGAGTTTGATAAAATGTTTGAGGGACTTAATTGAATATTCTAAAAGATATTATTGAGTGAATTATACCAAGAATGAACCATTATGATATAGAGGGTCTATTGGTGTAATTAAATATCATGATTTATGGGAACTAACCATTATATGGCTTGTTTTAAAAAGCTTTAAATAGACCTGGGGATTTCACATGAAATAAATAAGATATCAATATAATCTGAATTTATTCTGAGCTATTTAGCTCTCGTGCTTTCTAAGAGTTATCATACTGAGAGTTTGTGAGATCTTTCTTGAGAATCATTCTTTAAAGATTATTTGTTCGATCTCCGATTTGAAGTTGCATTACTGATCATTATTTATTCGATGGAATCCTGGTGAGATCTTTCCAAATTACTTATATTAATTATTGTTTGATTATATTATTTATTTTTTGGAATTTGATCTTTGAAATTATTTTTCGGATTTTTTATTGAAAATTATTTTTTTGAAACAATTTCTTGAGAAAATCTTAATACGTGTTTAATTGCTTGCTACCCATTTTTATTTATCAAATTTTGAAATTCTCATTTTTCTATCATTAGTAATGGGATATTAATTGAATTTGAATTTATTTGGGGTGGTAGAAGTTCCGAGTGGGAAAATCATTTATCAATTGTTTGTAATTGGTGAATTGAGTGTCGGATTAGATATTATTGGGAGTGTTTAATCAAGGGTAACTGGTTTTAATCTCTTCCGGTAAAGAGATTGAGGTTTTGATCTTTGCCTAAGGTATAAAAATATTAGATGTTAATTCTTTCTTTATTGAATTTGTGAGTGAATTGTAAAAGTTTCATCCTTACTTGGGGAAAAGGATACTTGGAGTGATTGTGAAGTTTTTATTCTTAAGCCTAAGGTATAAAAAGGATTAGGTCGTGATTCTCCCTAAAATAGAATTAGGTTAATCTTTAGCCTGTAAAAAGATATGTTATTCTTGAATTTGTGAAAAAGAAGAGGTTATTCTTGAGCCTGGGAAAATGAATTGTAAAGGTTGATCTTGTGAAAAAAAGCTTTGTGAGAGTTTGGTTCCTACCTTTAAAGGGATCTTGAGTTTAGTAGGTGTGAATCTCTGTGGGGCTCAAAGGACTGAATTAGCCAAGAGTAGCTTAGTGAACCAAGATATATCGTGTTGTGTTGCTTTATTTATTTTACTTATATTGTTGTTTAGTGTGCACCTAGTTGATAACACATATCCGCTACTATAAAGATAATAATTAATTTTAGGATAAAATTAATTATTTGAATTTTTGTAGTATTATTATTATTCTGATAATTTTTTAATACTACCCAATTCACCCCCCTCTTGGGTAGCTAACTGGGCCAACATTTTTTTTTTTAATAAAACTGCTATAAGACCAACACTTTTTTATGGTTCAGAATGTTGGGCGATAAAAATGAACCATGTCCAGAAAATTAGAGTGACAGAAATGAGGATGTTACGGTAGATGAGTGGGAAGACGAGAATGAATAAAATTAAGAATGAAGTTATTGGAGAGAATTTAAGGATAACATCCATCAAAGAGAAAATTAGAGAAAATCGTTTACAATGATTTAGGCATATGCATAGATGACTCATAGAAGCACCAGTGTGAAAATGTGATTTAGTTCAAGTTCAGGGGACTACTAAAGGAAGAGGTAGACCTAAGAATACGTGGGACGAGACTATTAGAAATGATTTGACGACATTAAACCTGATGGAGGGAATGACCCTTAATCGATCTTTATGGCGTAAATGAATTCATGTAGTCGATCCTACATAAGTGGGACAAAGGCTTAGTTGTTGTAACTTTTTTTATTTTATTTTTTTATTTTAAAGAGTACAAAAGGTGCCTAAAATACTGTTTGTTTTATTTGCTATATTTTATATGCGTTCTTGTTTTAACCTAACAAAGCCATTTGATTTTATTCAAATAGGAGATGGTGCTACTTATATCGGTTGATGCACTACATCATGCACATCCTTGTATTCTTCTTGGCAATCTTTCATGTAGTATGTAGTGCCATTACTATGGCTCTTGGGAGATTAAAGGTAGTTAAAAATTCTTGTAATCTTTTTTTTTTTTAAGTATGATATTTGGGCTGGAAAGAGTGGGAAAATGAGATTTTATCCCATGAATATGAGTTTTCAAATGGTATGTAATGATATAATTGATGGTGGTTGGTTAGTGTTTCTGTTGTTTTTTTTTCCTGGAACATTTTTTTTTTTTTTTCACATCTGTTCCCCCCTCCCCCAAAACAATGATATTTAGATCCGTCAAGATTCAGGCTTACTCACTATACATCTTTTGTAAGAGCGCACACTAGCTTTTGGACAAGAATTCCATTCTTCTTTTATGTTGTAAGATATATACTTCTTTTATGTGCTTATTTAGCATTAAAAATTAATGTGTTATATATATATATATATATAAGTTAATCAATTAAACTTATTTAGAATTACTATCCTGCTACAAGGATGCTTCTTTCCACAATTTTTCAGGTCGGTTAATAAATCTGATTACTCTACTTTACGCAACGGTTTCATCACCATAAGTTCTTGAGCCAATCGTATTTCTACATTATATAATATTATTGTTTATTTATTTATTTATTTTCTTGTATATAATGAATGTATTTCTGTAGGTTCATTTAAGTCCTGGAAGCAAGTTTAACTTCCAAAAATATATCAAGAGATCATTAGAAGATTACTTTAAAACCGTTGTAGGCGTAAAGTAAATTAATGATTCATTTCACTAGATATTGTAAACCTAGGCACCAAATGCTTTTTTAAGTACGTTTTAATTTTTTTTTCTTTTTTGCTTTTAAGGAAAATAAATAAATAAATAAAAATAAAAATAGTATTTGTTTTGCACTTCAAAAAACTATTATTTAATTAAGGGTTGTTTGGTTGTGAATCCAATTGGTGTTTCCCATTTTCAAAAACTCATTATTTCACTTTTAACAACACAACTCAAAATTCTCTTTTAACAACACAACAGAAAAACACTTTTATAAAACAAATTTCTCGAACTCGGACCTAGGGTTCTAGGTCTTGGGCATCTTGGGGGAATGTTTGGCCTGGACTTGGTATGTTTTGTACTAAATTCGAAAAATTTCAAGCCAAACACCAAACACAACCGAAAGTATAGATTTCAGGTTTTATAACTTGGGAGAAGTTAACTACTGAGAAGATGGTTGTCTATTTAGATGTGTAACTGTAGAGAGTTATAAAAACCTAATGACTCTTCAAGTGTGTAACTGTCTGAAAGTTGCTGTTGTCCATTGAATGCCTTAAAACTCAAACTTCTTCAGGTTGGTTTTTCTCCTTATAAAAGGGTATGCATTCTCAGCATTAGGTATCCATAAGCTGCATTGCATTTTTCTTTTTTATATTCGTTGTTCTTATTTTTTACAGAGTTGTTGAGAGAGTTCTGCACTTTTATTATTAGTTCGACTTCTAGTTTCTAGTGCTGATACTAGTAGTAGTCTAATTGTTGTATCTTATGAGGCAAACACTCATTCAACCGTAAGCACGTAGCGAGAGCGAAATCTGTTTTAAGGACATATTGTTAAACGATTGCCTCGATCTTCTATTCTAATATTCATGTTTCTGTTTTTTTTAATTACACAATAAGTATTCTATTTCTGTCTGTTTATTACTATATAGGAATATTTCTTCTTTTCGTTTTTCTATTTTGGATTGTAATTTATTTTCTTCTAATGTAATCTAGAATGTTTCTGTGACAAAGAAATCAGAACTGTTTTTTCTTTAATTTTTTATTAAATAATTAGTTGTTTAATAAATTTTCACCATAATTTACCAACACAGGCCAACCTAAGAATTTGTAGGGCCCAAACCTGGTACGGACTTCGGGCCATATTCCCCTACTCAAGCCCGCACATTGTGAAATACATAAAACCCAAGCTTGGTCGGCCCTATATATTGTAAAATATTATCTATAAAAGAATTCTAGCAAAAATAAAATAAAAATGGTCGGGCCTAATTTTTGAAGCCCTAACCTTATCCGTGGGCTTAAACTTCAACTCCAAGACCTAAAAATAGCCAATGAATTGGGCGGGTTGGGTAGGCCCCGGGCCACGAACACCCCTAGTTACGTCCCCAAAAATAGCAAAAGAGAAGTTGTTTGAGTTTCTTTGAATTTCCAAAACCAAACGAAACTAAACCATTTATTCCCCTAACCATGATCACAAACTGAGATTAAACAAAAAAAAATATTTTTATCAAAAAAGAAAAAGTATACACGTTTAAATTATAAAATATTATTGGTGTTTACCGTCTAAATGAAACTACGATAAGAAATTTAATGTGCATGGAGTGTAAGAAGCTATACGAACATCTCATTTGATAGAGGTTCAAAATCGTCTTGTGACTCGTATAAATTATGGAAAGAGATTGTTGGGGGAATGAAAAGATTATGAGTGTAAGGATTACGATGGTAAGATACAGATTAAGAGATTACTTCAACATATGTGATTTCGGACATCACGCCGTGGCAAATTGAATGAGGTAGTGGTGCACGGTGGAAGTTGTCTCGTTTGATTGAGAGGTTGATATACTTCACGATCCATTTCAAATTCATGGCTAAAATTTGAGTTCTTGCCTTAAAATTTAAACACTTAGCTTGAGAGAGAGATTTGAAGGAGAAAGAAGAGAAACAGATGCAGGGGGGGGGGGGGGGGGGGGACAATAGAGATTTTTGGTAGTGAAAATTGTAAGAGAGAATGAGAGAATGAGAGATAAGCGTGCGTAAAGGGAAGAGATAGAGAAAAGCCACCAACTTAGACCTAGGGTTAAAGGCTTCCATCTTTTAATTTGAATCAATAATAAAATCTACAGTTTGACCCCATCTCACTTTACAAACGAATGATGTTTGTAAAAAAAAAAAAAAAATAGTGAATTGCAACTTTGAAACCAACGGTACTTTTGTCACATTCTCAAACTCCCTCCTGAAATAGGATACGTTTGGTTAGAAGGATGAAAAAGATAAAAGAAAATAAAAATGAGAGCGTAATTTTTTATTACAATTAAAAATTATTTTTCCTAATATTATTCAGTTAGGGAAGAAAAATAATAGAAGAAAAATAATTCACTTTAATATAATTTACTATTCTACCCTCTAATATTACAAAAATAAATTAAAAATTCTATTATCAAGAATATAATTATAATTTTACTTATTCTCTCTTATTTTCTTTCATTTTCATTCCACATTTGTGTGGAAAAAATTATTTAAAAATTTATGATTTTTCTTTTTATTTTTTTCTTCTAATTTTTTATCCACATCAAATAATTTTTTATTTTTCATTTTTCATCTTATTTATCTTTCTATTTTATTTTTCATCTTTTTTCCATCCAACCAAATCCACCCTTAGAGTGAAAAACACAAACCAATGTGTACGTTGTGAAACGACTGGGGGTGTAACGTGCAGTTGACCTCCGACCGGGACGAAGAAGTCGCTGAATCAATTTCAATTTCACCCGCTCCTCAATCAATGCCATAAATGATGGGTGTTTTTTTTTTTTGTGCGTCTTTCTCACTCGTAATTACTTTATCCAAGCTTCTGTCTCCTTCTCTTTTTAGCCCTATGGATGGATTGGCTTCAATCGAGTCTCTGTTCCTTCTTTTCCCCATTCCTCTTTCCTTTTAGGAACGGTTACGAAGTGAAATTCTCAGTAAAATCTCACCGTCCACCGTCTTAATAAAAACCACATCTGATTTCTTCAGCCATTATCAAATTAGGTAGCGGAATCCGCGTTCTTTTGGAGTGGTCGTCACGACTTCATCACTACCCTTTCTTTTGTTTTTTTGCAAAAACAAGAACGATCTCTCTCCCTCTCTGCGGATCCGAAATTCTTCAAAATTAAGTGCATTATCTGCAAAACCCAGCAAAACCCAGATTCTTAAAACTTTGGATCGGTAGAGGATATCCCGCTTTCGATTCTTTCTTTTTCTTCTGTAAAAGCTCTGAGTGACTAGTGCGTGTAGTGTGTGTGTAGATTCTGGTTTTGGGTGTGTGTGAATTGATAATGGCGGGGGGGAGTAGCGACGGGAACGCGGCGGAGCTTGATCAAACACCGACGTGGGCTGTCGCCGGCGTCTGCACAGTCATCATTCTCGTCTCCATCGCCTTAGAGAAGTTCCTTCACAAACTCGGACACGTACGGTATCTAGACATTAATTACCACAAACTTCCACTGCATTTCTCGTTTTTGTTATTTATTGAAATTTCTACTTCCATAATCATCTTCCTCCTTTTCTGGATTCTGTTTTTTTCTTTTTCTTTTTCTTCTTCTTTTTTTCACAAAAAATAATGTTGTTTAATCCCATAACCTTAACCTTATTGATTCATATTTTGTCTTGACATGTTCATGCCACTCAAATTTTTATACAAAGTGGTTCACAGAAAGGCACAAGAAAGCTTTGTTTGAAGCTTTGGAGAAGGTTAAAGCTGGTAAAATCATATACAAACATACCCAATTTCACTTTTTTTTTTTCTTTTTTTTTTCTTTTTAATAAAACCTATTTTCATTTTTAAAAATCTTAAGGGGGTTTAAATGGATTATTGCAGAATTAATGGTACTAGGTTTCATTTCTCTACTCCTAACATTCAGCCAGTACTATGTTCCGAAAATATGCATTTCCTCGAAAATTGCCAAGTACATGTTGCCATGTCCATCAAAAAACAAGGCTGCAAATAAAGCAGAAGAACATCGTCGGAGGCTTTTATGGTATGAACATAGAAATTTAGCCGCCAGCAGTTTCGAATCTACTTGCAAAGAGGTAAACGAACACCATGTCTACCAACTTGTTTCTCTTTAAGGTGGTGTTTGGTTGCATGGAAATTGGAGTTTCGGAATTGGAATTAGAAATGAACTCAATATTTACATGCATTCATTTATAATTCCAATTCCGAGGCTTCAATTCCATGCTAACAAACACTACCTAAGCTAGAATCACTTAAATTTGGCTTTTTCTTATCTCCATCTATATCGGGTTAGTTGTAGGCATGATGGCAATATGATAATTTGTATGTATTAGAGTATTAGAATATGGTTTTGTTGGCATAAGTTGGTTCATTTTGATTTATTGTTTAAACTAACAACTATGTCTTTTATAATTAAGGCACCATTTGGTAACGTTTTTTCAAAATATTTTTTTGCTTATTTAATTTTAAAGTAGCAGTTGTTTCACACTTGAAAAAATAATTTTTTCTTAGAAAAAAAAAAAAAAAGAAAGAAAAAACTCGAATTTAAGTACATTTTTTGAAATACAAAAAATTGGAGCTATATATATATATATATATATATATATATATATATGTTATAATAAATCAACAAAGATCTATCCATGTACTTTTTTCAATCACCTATGAACAGTTTTTGGATTAAGAGATCATTTATAGGGATAATCTTAAGATTAATTTTCCACACATAGAACACACTTCTAAATTTTTTATTTTTTATTTTTTTTTAAATACTTAAAAAAAGCGTTGCTAAACAGTGTCTAAAATACTGTGTTTGTTTTATTTGCTATCTTTTTTTATGCATTCTTGTTTTAGCCTAACTAAGCTGTTTGATTTGATCTAAACAGGGGATGGTGTCACTTATATCGGTTGATGCACTACATCAGCTACACATCCTCGTATTCTTCTTGGCGGTCTTTCATGTAGTATATAGTGCCATTACTATGGCTCTTGGGAGATTAAAGGTAGTTAAAAATTCTTGTAATTTTTTTTTTTTTTAAAGAATGTTATTTGGATTTATGCAGTTTATATTTGGATGTTATAGATATTTTCCGTTTTTAGCTCCTTGAAATGGCTAATTTGCTTATGTGTTAATTATGCCATTTTAAAGATTTCTAGTTAATTATAAGATGCTTGTTAAAAGCTTCCGTTGTGTAGATTCGTGGCTGGAAGGAGTGGGAGAAGGAGATTTCATCCCGTGAATATGAGTTTTCTAATGGTATGTGATGATATAATTGATGGCGGTTGGTTAGGTTTTTTTCTTCTTTTTTTTTTTTTTTTTTTCACGTCTGATTTTTTCACGCTTAATGATCTGTAGATCCGTCAAGATTCAGGCTTACTCACGAGACATCTTTTGTGAGAGCGCACACTAGTTTCTGGACAAGAATTCCATTCTTCTTTTATGTTGTAAGATATCTACTTCTTTTATGTGCTTATGTAGCATTAAAAATTACTGTTTGTTTATATATATATAAATGTATAAGTTATTTAATTAAGCTTATTTAGAATTACTCTCCCCCTACAGGGATGCTTCTTTCGTCAATTTTTCAGGTCTGTTAATAAATCTGACTACTCGACCTTACGCAATGGGTTCATCACCGTAAGTTCTTGAGTCGATCATATTTCTACATTGTATAATATTATCGTTTTTATTTTTTTTATTTTCTTGTGTATAATGAATGTATTTCTATAGGTTCATTTAGCTCCCGGAGGCAAGTTTAACTTCCAAAAATATATCAAGAGGTCATTAGAAGATGACTTTAAAACCGTTGTAGGCGTAAGGTAAATTAATGGCCCTTTTTACTGGATAATTGTAAATCTAGGCACTGTTTGGTAATGCATTTTTAAGTACTTTTTTTAAAAAAAAAAAAATCCTTTTTTGCTTTTAAGAAAAATAAATATATAAATATATAAAAATAAATGTAGTGTTTGTCTTGCACTTCAAAAAACTACTTTTTAATTTATTTATTTTAAAAAACATATTTTTAATATTTTTGCACTTAGTACCCCCGAAGTTTTAGAGAAATCATACTTTAACCCCTATCTTTTCAATTTGAACACATTAAACCCTGAAGTTTCTAAATCGTGTCATGTCAATCCTTCCGTTATTTTTTATGATAGAATTCACGGTTCACCCACACGGGTGATTCCATGTGGCTAATTTTCGTCATAAAAAAATGACTGACTTGACACAATTTGGATACTTCAAGCTTTAATGTGTTCAAATTGAAAGTATAGGGACTAAGGTGGGATTTCTGCAAAACTTCAGGGGTGCAAAGTGAAAAAAACTCTTTATTTTTTTAAACTTTAATACATTATCAATAAATATTATTTTTCTTTATAATTTTTTCAAACTTAAATCAAACAAAATTTTCCCAATATTCAAAATTTGTTTTCGAAATTTTGGGAAACTGTTTTCGAAAACTCAACCAAACAGGCTCATAGGATCGCTGTACTTAAATTCTCTTTATTTCCATAAAATTCCTTTGTATGAAGGGATATTGTATATGGATAGTGGATAAATTCAATTGATTTTTTGTTATAATTTTTAAGTAGAAGTACTTTTTTGACAAATCAATATTTTTTTTTTCTAAAACAGTGCTTTAAATAGCTTTATCAAACAGTGCTTAATATTCGATAAATCTTACAATATAATTTCTTAATAATGTTTGCAGCCCAGTATTATGGGGATCATTTGTGATTTTCTTGCTCCTAAATGTTTATGGTGAGTCACCTTGTTCTAATGAAACTCATTTCACTCGGGGAAAAAGAAACTCCATTGATATCATATATTTAACACATATATTATTTTCACTGAAGGATGGCAAGCATTGTTTTGGGCATCGTTGATTCCTCTATTGGTAAGTTTTTTTTTTTTGATAAACCGTATAGAATTTACAAATTTAATAAAGAAATTAAACCTCGAGTTATATTATTTGTTGTCAGATAATTTTGGCTGTTGGAACAAAGCTGCAAGCCATTTTGACTAAAATGGCTCTTGAAATCACCGAAAGGCATGCAGTCATACAAGGAATTCCTCTTGTTCAAGGCTCCGATCAGTATTTTTGGTTTGGCCGCCCTCAGCTTGTTCTTCATCTTATTCATTTTGCCTTATTTCAGGTATTTACAAAGCCCTATTGTTAAGAAAATAGAGCTGAACAATAGATAGTATGGCGTTGGGTTAGTGTTTTCGTTTTTATTTTTGTTGTTTCTGTTCGCAAAAAACTTGGAACAGAAACAAAAGAAACCTGGTTGCTTTTTTTCTAAAAAGAGAACAACATGAACACTCGTTTGGTTGGTGTTTCTGTTTTTTTTTTTTCTACTTCCAATTAACTGGGATGAGATGGGAAGGGATGGGAATTCTGTTTCTTTTCTGGAGATTTCCGGAAATATAAACATGTTTGATAGCGACCATTGTCCTGAAATTGTTTCTTTTAATTATGAGAACATAAACAAGAATTACGTTTGGTTGCAACATTTATTATTTTTTTCCCCTTTAAATGTATGGTGGCCGGCGTGGTAGTGCCGTAGTAGTGGCCAACGGGATGGTGATGGATGGCAGGTGGCGGCGGCTGGGGGGAATAGTTTTAACTTTTATGGGAGTGAATAGGAATCAACAGTTTGTTTCTCAAATTCTTAAGAAATTCAGGAAATAGTTCTAAATTACTTCCAAAATTTTGGGAACAGAAACATGTTTACCAAACGTACTTTTGTATATTAATCCTAAAATTTTGGGACAGGAACAAGAATTAGGAAACAGAAACAGTAACCGAACAGGCCCTAACCAAATATGCCACTTAAGACATATGCATGTTCTTAAACTGATCAGTTTTCTGTTTTTTCCAGAATGCATTCCAAATAACATATTTCCTGTGGATATGGGTAATAAACTGATCTCCCTATTTCGAACGTCAAAATCTGATTACGTCCATCGGTTTTTAATTCGGTCCTCTTATTTTATTTTTTATTTTTGCTGCAGTATGAGTTTGGGCTTAATTCTTGCTTCCATGACAATTTCAAGCTTCTAATAGCGAAAATCGCTCTAGGGTATGTCTTCAATCAACACCAAACCATTAATCCGCTGCTTTTGATTTCTTTTATTTATTTATTTATTTTTTTTGTTTTTTTTTTGTAGGGTGGGAGTTTTGTTTTTATGCAGCTATATTACGCTTCCGCTATATGCTCTCATAGCGCAGGTATTATTGAAATGTTTCGTGTTCTTGTTATCTAGTTGTGATATTTGGGACCGGTTTGGCACAGAAACACAGTTGGAAATCCATTATTAATTGGATTATGATTTTCAATTAGCGGATTTGAGGCCTCCAAACTAAACAGATTCTCTTCGTTAGGAAGCTAATGAAGTTAAACAGATTTTGTTAGGATGAAATCCAGCTGCAGGGCCGGCCCTAATAAATTAGAGGTCTAGAGCGAATTTTTAAAACGGGGCTCTTCAGTTATTTATTTATTTATTTATTTTTAAAAAAATACTCAATTCTTTTATAAAATTAAAATATATCAAAAGAAAAGATAACTAATATAGTGATTGAACCAAAAATCACTTTTTTTTTTTTTTTATTTGACAGTAATATATAATAAAAATATTTTGAAATAAAAAAATGTAGGGGTCAATTTAGAGGGTCCCTAATTTGGTCCCGTTGGGCAAGGGCTGGCCCTGCCAACATGGTTATTGAAAGTTGATACTGCAAACTTAAAAGGTTGGCAACAATTTAGGTTTTTGGGCTGGGGCAGGGTTGGGTGGGGTACAATTTTTGGTCTATTTTGGAACTTGGTGCAGTGCAGTACCCAAACCTGGCCCGAATTTCCTACTTGGATTGTGACCTCCCGAAAAAGATAAAAAAAAAAACTAAAGGTTCTCGGTGAATAGTCTATAAATTTAAATTTTTCGTCCATACAATCCTTGCGCTTTAATAATTTTTTAAAAATTTTAAACTTTCTGCACTACATGAAAATCATTCTAAATTTTTAGTGATTTTCTTGTAGTTCACTGAGTTGGCCTCTTACATAATTATTGGACCCTCAAAAAATTATTATTAGCACTTGAGCTAGGGGAATAGTGGATTGCGAAATGTGGACTCATGCGCGCCCCCCCCCCCCCCAAAAAAAAAAAAAAACAAATTTTTAGTTAGGTTGGGCTGAATGTACGTTTTTTTTTTGTTCTAAATTGGGTTTTGGTACGGTGCATTCTACCCAAGCTTGATCAAATTTTCCTACCCGGATTGCAACCATCCACAATCCCTCAAAGAGAGAAAAAAAGGGGTTTTGGTGAACCGTCTACTAATTTAAATTTTCTGTCTGTACATTCTTCGTGATACAATTATTTTTCCAGAAGTAAATTACTATATTACGTGAAAATTACTGTAATTTTTTTATGTAAAAATTGTTTTGATTTTGCAATGATTTTGAAATTTTGAAAGAATTACTAGCCTTGTAGTGAGTGGGTTGGTTTAATAATACATTATGGAATTTTAAATCTATGGTCTTAAAAATAAAATATCGTGATCTCTAGTTGGGCCGGGCCGGGCCACCATTACGGTCTCTACAAATTTTCTGCTTGTATCTAACAATATGACACGACCGATGAATTTATGTTTGCAGATGGGTTCTAACATGAAGAAATCAATATTCGACGAACAAACATCAAAAGCCCTCAAGAAATGGCACATGGCAGTGAAAAAGAAACAGGTAGGAAAGCCCAGAACTCGAACATTGGGCAGTGGAAGCCTGACATCCCTAACTGGCTCAACGGGCCAATCCCCCGAGCCCTCGTTTCTCCACTTCAAGAAATCCAACACCGGTCAATCCACCCGTCCGTTCCCATTCGAAGACTGTGAACCATCGGATACAGAGGAGACCAACGATCCAACGGTGGAGATGAGATCAACTAATAGCTTGATAGTGAGAGTTGATGGTGAAGGTACAGAGAGAGGAGTGAGTTTACCACATGGTAATGAAGATGATTTTTCATTTGCTAAGCCGGATCAAATTAAGTAAGGCCGTGTTTGGTGTTACGTAATTAAAATTTTATGAGTTTATTATTTTGTACATTCAGTGGTATTGGCCTAGCCATTAGTATTTGGGGTGGGCAAAAAGCTATTTTGGTCGGCTAAAAGCCTGGCCAAACGGGCCCTTAGGAAATCCGTTGCAGGATGAGGTAGTTGAAAAACGTGATTAATGGCACATTAATCACGTTTATATGGCTTTCTTGTGTGGTGGAAGGGGGAGAGAAAAAGAGAATAAGCTTCGTCGAAAGTGTAGTGGTCACTTCTGGTTTTGTTCTTTAGTATTAAATTATTGAATCCTTTAATATATATATATATATATATTGGTTAAATTGCACTTTGTATCCCTAATGGTTGAATTGTGCGTCTAATTGATCTAATCAACACGTTTTGGCTATTTTAATAAAAGAGGGATAATTGAGAGAGAGAGATAGCACTTGTTGAAGCTCGGTCAATCTAAAAAACACGGATAGTTAGGTTAGCCGTATTTGTGTTGGACACGATACTCTATTAATACGCACTGAATGCTTATTTTCCACGTGTCCTATAGAGAAAAAATATATAGACATGTCGGAGATGTATTCTGACATATCGGGAACGTATCCCGACGTATTGAAAGATGTATTAATGTCTCAAAACCAAGTCGAGATACTCATTAAGTATTATGTATTTTGTTGCTTTGTATGAAACTTGATTGTTTACTTTTATTATTTTATTGTCAAACTCGACGAATAATATTCAAAGTTTATTTGTGTGTGTTTGCAATTAAGTTATTGGTAAGGTTTGGTTGATAATTTAAATAATATGAAGTATTAATATATATTTTTTATTCATGTATTTATTGTTTTTATGTAGTAAGTTATTTATAAAATTTGTCGGTGTTATAAATAATATAAGCAACAATCACCCTCATTATCATAATAATAATATATTATTATATTCTAGGCGTACCCGTATCCTGATTTTTTGAAATTTGTCATGTCTTTGGTGTCGCACTCGTATCGGACACGGTACACTATCTGTATATGTGCTTCCTAGCAGTTAATTAAAATAGTTGAAACATGTCGATTAGACCAATTAGAGACAAATTTAAACTTCAGGGGTATATTGTGAAAATTAAAATAACATGGTTCATTGAGATTACAATCAAACTTTAGGGGAGCAAAGTGTGATTTAAGCCCAAAAAAGAAGTCATTGAAAGTATAGGATCAGAAATCCAACTCCTTTGTAGTTGAGAATCTGCAGTTGTCTTATGCAAAATTATGTAAATTGGAATCCAAATGTGAACTTCACCGAGAAAAGTAGTTTGTTTTTTTTTGGGGGGGGGGGGGTTCTGGAATCCCGGGTATACGGCTGGGCCCACAAATCCGGGGATCACATCCCCGGGTGAAATTAGTTTTGAAAATAAGTTCAAAACAATACTATTTCAGGAATTTTGTGTTTTAAAAATATTAAAAATGTAAACAACTTAGTGTGTTGATGTACGAGAATTAATAAATATATATATATATATATATATATATATATTTTAGAATATATCTATTGCACAAAACAATACGGACATAAGATTATTTGACATTTTTCTGCTGTTTAATATTTTAAGAGATAAAAAATAATCTAAATTAGATAAAAATCTAACATAAATATAATATCTATATTATAAAATACACACTATATTTTCGCTCCATATTTAGAAGAAATTATTACAATTAAAAATTAATAATAATAGAAATAAAATTTATTCTATATTTTAGTTATGCTTCCATTTTTTAAGGGACAAGTTAAAAAATTATTACAAGTAAATTTAATATTAATAAAAATTATTTTTCCCCATCAATTTTGGTTTTGCCTCAATACCTCAAGGAATAATTTTAGAAAATTAGTATAAGCAAATTTAATACTAATTATTTTTACTCTTCAATTTTAGTTTTGACCACATATTTTAAGGATAATTTTAGGAAATTATTACAAGTAAATTTAGTACCAATGGAAATTTTGGTTTTGTCTCCATATTTTAATTAATATTTATAGAAAATTACTACAAGTAGATTTAATATTGATAAAACTATATTTAATAAGAAGTATTTAGGGTCTAAGTACAAAAACTAATAAATTTATTAAAATCCTCTCAATATCCCTAAAGGATAAAGCATACACCCGTCTCTCTTCCTCTCAAATTGTTCAAGGTCTCCCATGGTCAACATTGGTCACCTAAAGGTTGCCATTGGTCAACTAAAGGTCATTGTTGGTCACTGAACTCACCAATCAAACGAGAAGCCTCCAAACCTGGGAAAATCATTGTGCTAATTGTTTTTGATTCCCTGGTGAGCTTTTGCATTTTCTCAAAATCCCTAATCTTTTTCTCAAAATTGGCACCGATTGTGTTTTTACTTTATCGGTGACTTTAATTCTTGGCACTAAAAATCCATTTTATATTTTCTTTTCTTTTTTTTTCAATTATAGTCCCTATCAAACAAAGCAAACCAAGTTTTATGTCCGTGAGGTCTGTTAGGGCCCAATTGTTTCGCTTTCAATTTGCAAAGATTCATATTATAGATAATATATATATTTTTTTGGTATACCCACGAGTGTCCCCCTACCCACACAGATTCAAAGATTAGCTTGTTCGGGGTACATGGCTGTCTCTCCCAACAAATGCTTTTCCACAGGTTCGAACTTCTGACCTTGCAAAGATCCCTTAACTGTTTTAACTCAAGTGTGCCTTCTCAATTGATTTACACCTTGTTGGTATATTTTACAATTCTCATATTACCATATCTCTATTATATCTATTTTTTAGACACTTATTATGTATTGGTGTACAATTATTATTTTGGATTTTTTATAGAATGACCTATTTTTAAACAATAAATTAGAAAGGGTCCATAAGTCATGGCCCAACACATTAAAATACCTAAACATTATTTTTTATTTGAGAGAAACCCACAAAAAGGAAAACACTCTCCCACGGGTGTCATTTTTCCATTTCATTTCCCTATTTTGTCTCTCTTCACTGAACCCCACCTCATCCTCTCTCTCTTTTTCTCGATTCTCTCTCTCCCCACTCTATCCTCTCTCTCTCTCTTACTCACACACACACACACACACACACACACACACACACACACTCTCTCTCTCTCCCCCCTCCTCCCCCCCCCCCCTCTCTCTCTCTCTCTATATATATATATATATGTTTTTCTTTTTCTTTTTTTTTTCTTTTTTTTTTTGTATTAATTTTTTTCAAAAGAAAATAAAATAAAAATAAGTGAATTTCAATATAAAATTAAAATTTTGTGAGGAAGATGGTCAAAATGTTGTGTCTACAAATTGTATTAATGAGATTTATTTTGCAAAAGTTTAGATTTGAATATTGTTTCATTAATAGCCAAAAATATGTCTTTACTATCTATTTAACAAATGTTACTATATAACAACTATCATCGCATTCAATGTTTAATACTTACTGTACAACAATAATCATATTAGAGGGATTAATTGTTGTATAATAATAACAATATTAATGGGATTGATTTTGATTTTGCTTCAAAAATGGGTTTTGACTTTGCTTCATTAATAACAAAAAATGCGTTTTTATTGCCTATAAAATAAATGGTACTAATCGCTTCACGAAAATTACTGTACAATAAATATTAACATTTTGCATTCAATTTTTGTGTGAAACTTACAATTGTCTGCGATTAATTACTATACAACAACAATCGTAATGATGAATGAATTTTGTAGAAAAATTGGATTTGAATTTTGTTTCGTTGATAGTAAAAATGTGTTTTTATTATCTACAGAACAAATGTTATTGTATAGCAATTTCGTCAAATTCACCATCACAAAGTTACTACAAAGTAACTATTAACATTTTGCGTTCAATTTTTTATGTAAAGTGTCTAATTATTTGTGATTAATTAATGTACAACAATAATGGTAATAAACATAAGCTTCACTCAAAATTTGTTGTGCCACAAATTTTCACAAAATTTACTGTACAGTTAACATTTTTCACAAAGATCAACAAAAAAATGCATAAACATGATGGACTAAATAGAAACATAAAGGCCAAAATCAATCGTAAATCCTCATTACCAGTGTTGTTGTAGCGTATTTAATCACAAATAATTGTATATTTTACATAAAAATTGAACACAAATATTAATAGTTACTATACAGTAAATTTGATGATGGTGAATTTGATGATAGTTGCTATGAAATAATATTTGTTTTGTATGTAGTAAAAACACATTTTCGTCATCAACAAAACAAAACTTAAATCTAATTTTTCCGCAAAATCAATTTTTCATTACGATTGTTGTTGTATAATAATCAATCGTAAATAATTGTAGGTTTCATACAAAGATTGATATAAAATATTAATGGTTACTGTACAGTAACTTTATTTTTATTTTATTTTATTTTGAAAAAGATTAAAAAAAAAAAGAAAAAGAAACATTAAAGAAATATATAGAGAGAGAGAGGAAAGAGAGTGTTTGAGAGAGAAAAAAGTGGAGAGGGGAGGTCATTAGAGGGAGAGAAAAACTCTTGCCATGTATAGCTCTCTCTCTCTCATATATGAAAATGAGATAATGAATAATGTGGATAGCTTGAATTTACTGTTGGACCTTGGGGTCCATATTAAAAAACACTATTATTTTTTTTTTTCTAACAAATTGCAATTTTTTTTTTTTTTCACAAGAGAATGGATATAACAAATCTATATAATTGAATATGAAAGAGCATAGATTCATACTACAATTTTAAAAGTTTTTTTTATTTTTTTTTATAATAGTCTGTTAAATATTAAAGTTGATTTTTTTGTTTTATTGTTTAAACATTAAAGTCATGGAATCACAACCTTAGAAAAAAGTATTTTTCAAGGAAAAGATTAAAATGGAAGATAATTAATTATTTTTTTCTAAAATTAACTATTAAAATTTTACATGAAATTAAAAATTAGAAACACAAGTGTTTGTTAGTGTATTAAATATAGGGTTAATTACATTTTACATTCCTGTAGTTTGACTTATTTGCACTTTATCCCCTTGTGGTTCAAATATCGCCACTTACCCCCCTGTAGTCTTGGACCTAAGTGCAAAACTAACACTTTCTGTCAAAATTGATACAAGTGAGCCCCACGCGCCAGGAACGAGGATGGACGTATTTTTTGTGTTTTTTTCTCATTTTACCCTCCATATATCTCTATATAAGTCCCAACACTTCTCACTCATTTTTTGCACCAAACCAACAATAATTCACATTTATCACATCACAATAATTCTTAATTTATTATTTATTTTCAAAACTTCAATCATTATTATATCAATTTTTTTATTTAAAATTAATCTTATTAATTTCATTTGATTATTCAAATATCACATTTTTTTTATTCAAGTATTTATTGATTTTCATGCCTTTTAATTAATATCACTTATTTATTAAAAATCTATTTTTAACACTGAATGCATTTGTAAATAAAGTCAAGAGTCAATTTATTGAGTCTGAATACAAGGATAACTAAATAAAAATTCTAGTGATTAATTCAAAATTAAAACATAAATTAAGAAGTGATCATGTAATTTATTTCCATACCCAAAACACTTAATTTAGAGTTACAGTTCATCTTCAATATCTTGAGAGCTTATTGTGTATTTTGTTTCTTCTCCCTTGAAATATTTTTAAATGAAATTGAATTTAATTTCAATTGAAAATATTTTTATTTGAATTCAATTGAAATTAAATTCAAATGAAAATTTTTAAAAATTGAAATTAAAAATATTTTCAATTGAATTGAAGTCAATTGAATTTTTTTTACTTGAATTCAATTGGAAATATTTTTAATTTCAAATTTTAAAAATATTTCAATTGATTTCAAGTAAAAATATTTTCAGTTGAATTGAATTCAATTGAAATTAAATTCAATTTCATTTAAAAATATTTCAATTGAATTCTTTCTTTCCTCTCTCTCTCTTGCTGAAAGTTTGGGGCCCGTTGGTAACCATTTCTGTTCACATCCCATGTAGTGGGATGATAATGGGATGAGATAATATGAGAATTTTGTTTTCTTTCTTGGGAGGAGAATTGTGTTTGATAACGACATTTTTTTTTTTGTTTAGGGAACAGAATTGCGTTTGGTAACAATTTTATTCTAGAAATCAAGAATGAACCCTAAACCACAAATTCAATAACAAATCCAAGAACAAATTCAATAACAAATCCAAGAACAAATTCAAGAACATCAAGAACAAATTCAAGAACAACAATCACAAATCCAAGAATAAATTTGTATAACGCCAAGAACAATTTCAATTTCGAAATCAGAAACCCGAAATAGAACACCACAAATCTAAGCGCAATTTCAATTTTGAACAAATTCAAGAACAATCACAAATCGAAACTCTATTTCGATTTCAAAATCGATCTCTGTTTCGATTTCCAAAACGTCGAAATAGAGTTTCGATTTCGAAATCGGAATCGAAAGCGAAGCAGACGCACACGACCGAAGGCGAAACATAAGCAGATGAACGAAGACAAAGAAGATTGATGGATGAAGACAAAGAAGAAACCTGACCAAATCTGAACAAATTCGACATAGGGTTTCTATTTCAAACTTGAAATCGAAATCGATTTCGATTTCGAGTTTCATTTCGATTTCGAAGCAGACAACGAGAAGAACACGGTCGACGAAATCGAAAAGCAGACAATGATGGAGAAGAATGTGATAGAGAAGATGATGAACTAGACGACGAACACGGTCGATGACGAAACGCTATTTCAAAATCGAAATCGAAACCCTATTAGCAGACAAAATCCATGGAGAAGCAGACGAAATCGATGGAGAAGTAGACGCCGGAGGACAACGAACGTGCAGACGAAGACGATTGTTGTAATTGTGGTGGTGGTTGGAGGGGGAAAATGAGGGAGGAGGAGAGGAAGGGGAAGGAATCCGCGGAAGGGGTTTAATGGCGGTTGTTGCGGTGGAGGAGCGGAGGAGGACGACTAGGGTATGATTAGAGACGGAGAGAGGTTCTCTGGCGGCGAAAATGGAGAGGATGGCTGGGGCTCGTGTTTTTTTAGAGAAAGAAGCTCTCAATGGAAGAGACCTGAGAGACATTTTGGGTTAATTGCAGTTTACACCAAAAAATAAAATAAAATTACATAAGGGTAAAATCGACATTTTGACCGTTCCGTTAACGTAGTTACTATTGCACTTAGGTCTACAAATCACAAGGGGGTTAAGCGGCGACGTTTGAACCACAAGGAGTAAAGTGCAAATGGACCAAATTACATGGGGTAAAATGTAATTAACCCATTAAATATATTAAGATGTCAATATAGATTGGTTGGTTTTAGTGCATTGGTACATGGCACAAAGAGGTTGGTGGTAGTTTGTTGCCGTTGGTTTTAGACTTTTGCATCATCAAAAATTAATATTTTTCCCCCCTTCCTTTTCATGTGCAATTATTTATGTTTTTTTAATAATATATTATTAGACAGAGGACAAAAAAATAAAAAAATTAATAATTAGAGGATAGCGAGGAATCTACTCTCCAAGTCCCACACAAAACGAATCGTGTCCACCAATCTTACCTTTTGAGTCATAAAAAAATTGAATTGCAAGTACCAGCTAATAAATTAATTAATTCACAATTATTCTACATAATAATTATTAATTATCTTTTAAATTTATATAATCGTATAAGTACCCAAAATTCAAAAAATTAAAATTATTAAGTAAATATTATTTTTTAGGGATGCCTACCGGGAACTCTTGTTATGGTTCTAAAAGTCTAAAACTATTAAATGATCCCAATATTTTTTCATTTATCATTTTGAACCTTTTGCAAGAGCTGGACATATTTGCCTTCATTTAGTAGCTGCTTTCACATTCCATATTGATGACTCAATTATTCCCGAAATATCGATTCTGAAAAATAAGGAGTATTTACCATAACTAATCATACTATTTTTTTTTTTTTTGTAAGTAATCACACAATAAATTATTTTTATTTTGTTCTTTACAGAATTAAATTACAAAATCATGATCGCCTATTTTAGAGTTTCAAAGTGATATTTAAATTATATTTTTTCTATGAAAGAAATATAATACATGTTGAATTCAACATGTTAAGTTATTTCTGAATTTTGCAATTAGTTATTTACACTTGTGTTGAATTCAATAATCTATATAGAATTCAACATGAACAATTAATTAGGAAAATTTTATTACTGACATTCAGAACATGTGGTGAATTCAATAAATTATTATTGTGTCATTTAATTAAAAAAACTTTTGTTGAAATCAACATGGTCACTTAATTAATAAAGTTTATCATAATTTAATAACATTTAATGCTTTAAATAATGGTTAAATATGTACCAAATATACATCTTCCACGAAGAAGAGACGGTTACCAAATATTATTTCATTAATCATCTAATGATCATAAATAACTGCATTTCAATTATTTATTTATTTGATGATTACACAAATGTATTCGTCTAAATAATAGTTTTGAAATGACATCTCAATCAACCATTTTAGCAAACAAAAATAAACCCTGTATAATTCAACATGGTTAGTTAATTAAGAAAATTCGATTCCTGGAATTCAACATGGTTAATTAAAAAATGAAATATTCTCCATTTATCTGAATACAACTCAATATGGAAAGAAAATTTGTCAAAAATATTATTCTGAATTTTTAGGGGACATTATTGTCATTGAAATTGGTCGGTTTCAAAATTGGGACCAAACAATATATTAATAAGTATTTAAGGTTTAATTTATTCAATTAAGGCTTAGTTTGGCCCCCCTTTTTAAGTTCATGATGCTTCTCTTTTTGAAAAGTAGAAATTGACGTAAGTGTATTTGATAATCAGTTTTTTTAGAAAAACCATACGTTGACTTCTCCTTTTTCTGCCTTGCTTTTAAAAGTTAGAAGAATGATGTTTTTAAAAGTCAAAATGAGTTTTTTTAATTGATAAATTTTACGTGACAAGGTTACCCATCTTTTTAATTTTATTTTATTTGATTATAATTAAATTTTTTATTTGAAACATGTAATATATCTAAAAACTTTTATTATATAATATTTTAAATTTTATTTTTATTTTTTATTTCCAACCTATAAGATATTTTCAATTGTAAAAATTTAAATTAATTATACTTTTATATAAGCAAATATTTTTTTTATATGTATTTTTTTTTGGATACAAGATGAGTTAAAGTAAAGAAAAACTAGTGACACCTATTGAAGGCCTCATCCTCCATCTCCGCCAAAACAAGCATTTCAATGTCTTCAGTTGGGGAATCCATCATCTTCAACTCCACCGTGCCATCAACTCCTTTCTTTGCCAGGAAATCAACATACTTATTTGCTTTTCTTAGGGCAAGCTAAAGTGTGTAATTGTTGTTGTTGAGGAATCTCTTACAATCCTTCACCCATGGTTTGTATCGATGTGTTCCCAAACACTCTCCAACGATTAGCACAATGGCTTCAAATGAGTCTATTTCCACCACTACCACAGTAAGTTCCCGAAATGACGCGATTTTAATTCCAGTGTGTATGCATCTCAACTTTGCCTTTAAGCTCATGTATGATGGTAGATGTCTGAAATATCCAACAATCTAGGCTACGAGATGGCCTTTCACCGATCTTCCTATGCCTCTTGATCCCTGGTTACCCATTGCACTTCCATCAATATTGAGTTTGTAAAAACCTGCACTAGGAAATGACCATTTAGTACAAGGGTTTAATCAATGGGAAATTTGAAAAGAAATATTTTCAAAAGGTCTCTGAATAACTGGAAAAATTTGAAAACTATAGCTGAGGTATTTTGGGTTATCCCCTCAATCACCTCTCTGTTTCTTCTTTCCAAATCTCACATATAATGGCTAAAAAAAAATCTTTTATTAAGATTACTCCATTTGGTAAACTTTTGGATCCATTCAAGGATGTCAAGATTAAGATCCTCTTGGAATTGTAGTTGGTTCATAAATTGTTTCCAGATGAACCAAGTCATAAGAAGAATTTGATGTTTTGAAAAATTTCCAGCTTCCAAGTTCAATTCTGTTGGCCAAGTGAGTTATCCAAGAGGGGGGGGGGGGGTGAATTGGGTAGTATTAATATTATTAGAATATAACACTTCAAAAATCAAATAATTAATTTTATCTTAAAATTAATTATTATCTTTATAACTGCGGATATGTGCTATCAACTAGGTGCACGCCCAAATAACAAATATAAACAATATAAATAATGCAGCATACAAAAATTTATATTGGTTCACTAAGTTACTCTTGGCTAATCCAGTCCCTTGAGTTCCGCGGAGAGTCGCACCCATTAAACTCAAGATCCCTTTAAATGTAGGAACGAAACTCTCACAACGATTCTTTTCACAGACTTATAATCAACCTTTACAATTTCTTTTCACAGGTTAAGGAATAGCCTCTATCTTTTTACCAGGCGGGAGATTAACCTAATTCTATTATAGGGAGAATCATGACCTGATTCTTTTTATACCTTAGGTTCAAGAATTAAACCTCACACAAACATACTCCAAATATCATTTTTCCCTGTAAGGATTGAACCATTACAATTTACTCACAATTCTATAAAGGAAGAATTAAACCTAATCTTTTTATCCTCTAGGCAAAGATCAAAACCTCAATCTCTTTACTGGAAGAGATTAAAACTAGCTATCTCTGATTAGATACTACCAGTAATATCTAATCTGACACTCAACTCACCAATTACAAGCAATTGATAAGTGATTTTCCCATTAGGAGCTTCTACCACCCTAGATAAATTCAAACTCAATTAATGTCCCGATACTAGTGATAAAAAAGTGAGAATTTCAAAATCTGATTTCAAATAAAGATGGGTAGCAAGCAGTTAAGCACGTAGTCAGATTTTCTCAAGAAATTATTTAAAAAATAATTTCAATAAAAAATCCAGAAAATAATTTTAAAGATGAAATTCCAAATAATAAATAATAGAATCAAGTAACAATTAATAGTAAGTAATTTGGAATGATCTCATCAGGATTCCACTGAAAGAATAATAATTAGAATAACAATGGCACTTCAGATCGGTAGTAGCAATAATTCACAACAAATGTTTCTCAAGAACAAATCTTAAGAAAGATCTCACAATGCACTCAATATGATTACTCTTGGAAAACATAAGAGCTGAATAACTCAGATTGATTGAGATTATTTTGATTAATTAAAACCTAAAAAACGTAGGTTTACTTATAAGGGAATAAAGTAAACCCTCCAACGGTTAGCTCCCATAAATCATGACATTTAATTACATTAATAGACCCTCTATATCATAATGATTCATTCCTGGTATAATTCACTTAAATATATCTTTTACAACATTCAATTTAGTCCCTCAAACTTTTATTCAAACTCAATTAAATAAGATAAAAAGAATTTCATGTACCAAATTGAGAAATATAAAAAATACTTGAACCATATCTATAGGGGTATTTAAATATTAATTAAATAGCTCAAAATATATCACATCCCTAAGATATCTTGCATATCTTAACCATAAACGGCTAGTAACAGCTACTGTTTGATCAGAATCCTCGAAATCCTCTAAACCTGAAACAGATCCATCTGTCGACCGACCAAGGCTCATCTGTCGACCGCCTGATCAGGATGTAGCCAAGCCAAAAATCATTCGCCCATCGGTTGACCACCCATACTTTATCTGTCGACCGGACGATTAAGAGAGTTATACAAGTTGACTCATCTGTTGACTGGAAGATTTAGAGACTTCCTCTTTTGGCTATAGGTCAAACTACCTGTCGACTAACCGATTCAAAGAGTTTATCATTTAAGCTTAGGTCGACCTACTTGTCGACCGAGAGATTCAGTAACTTCACTTATCTTTCATAAGCTGACCTACAAGTCGACTGATCAATGTTGGAATCCTCTCCTTAATTCAATTTTAATTCATTTTCTTCAACATTTTCGTCCCTTTAACTGATTTTTTTTCTCGGTTAACTCCACTAAAATCTTAAATTCAATTTTAATCAATTATCTTTATTTCTTTTTCAATTACACATAGGAGCAAATAATTTAATTAAATTAGGATCCTATAAAAACACACATAATTTTGAAAAACATTTTGTGTCGTGTGTGATTCTAACCGGGATACATTAAGAGTTAAAATTTAACCAGAGTTCTTTTTCCTAAGTTCTTCAATTTCTTCCAACTCTTAATCATCCATTATCTTTGTCATCATCTTTAGTATTGTCACAATATCTTCATGATCATTTTCATCACTGGAACTATTAAACTGAAACACTCAATAAAATCGTCAGTTCCACAAAAAATATCAACATTTAATTGTTCATAAAAATCTTAGGATCAACAAATTCTATTGAGATATTCTATTATTATTATTTTTTTTTTGGGTGAATTTCCCAGAAACTTCGGGGGACGAAATAGGGACATCTTCACGGAGGATATTAGGAGGCTCCATACTATTGATGATTCTTAACTAATCCTCCACGAGAATATGTACGATTGGTATGGGGAACCAATTACCAAAATTATCAATAAGGGAGAATATTTAGGGTGCACTCACCCAACTATCAATTAGAGTCTTTCTTTGAAATTCCTTTAAATTGATCTTTTTTTTTTTTTTTTTTTCTAGATTTATTTAACCAAGAGAAATAAGAATTTGTGAGATAAAAAAGAAATATTTTTGTGAAAAAAATTCTTGAGCTTTAATTGTTTGAGAGACCTAGATCAAAAAGAGTGAAATCATAGTGAGAAAATCATTTATTCTCTTGAAGATATCTGAGAAATAAGTTCGTCTTGAAAACCGAGTACAATGTTTTCTTATTCAAATCTCTCTACAAGAATTTTTGGTGAGATCTTTTCAATTTTTATATTATAGATCTATCTATGCTAAAATTGTGTGCTCAATTTTGTGCTTAAACGTTATTTGAATATCTATTGTATTTTGAGTATGTTTACAAAGATCTATTTGAAATTCTTTTGAAAAATCGTTTTTGAAGAAATCTTTGAATCAGTTTATTGAAACAATTTTTGAGAAGAGAAAAACAATTTGGTTTATCTGGTTTACTTGATTCAATGCTTAACTGAGATTAAATTCAGATATACTTTCACGTGTTTTAAATAAATTATTTATTATATTGTGAAAACAATTCTATCACCTAGATCAGATTATCAATTGAGTTTATATTTGTTAGCGTTGGTAGAAGTTTTTTGTGATAAAAAAAAAACAAAGAATTTTTTTTTTTGTACTTTTGTGTGAGGTTGTAGTTCGGACCTAAGTTTAATTGGTCTAAGTGAGATTGTGATTAGATATAAAAGGGAACTTACCTAATCGGGATTGTAAGGAGTTTAATTTTTTAAGTATGAAAAGGATCAAAGTGTATTTTTAGTGGATTGAATTTCTTGCGAGAGTTCAGGAGAATAGGCGTTAGCAAGAGTAGCTTTTTGAACTGCTATAAAATATAATGTCAATTTTTTTTATCCCGAACTCTTTGTGTATGCACTAGATATAACGCTTTCGTATTTAAATATATAAAATTGATTAAGGTTTAATTAATTGAATTAAGTTTTAAACTACCCGTTCACCCTCCTCTTGGGTAGATCATTGGGCCAATATTTTTATTAGAAATGATGTTCCAACAAAGTTTGGCAAGGAAGGCTTCATTTCTAAAGCAACAAATGATTAGAAGAATCTAGCCTAGAGGAAAATTAAAGAAGTAAAGGGTTTTCTCCAAAAAATCCCAATTAGATCTCTAGAAACAAATTTGTCGTTACCAAAAACGTGATTCTGTTTCCAGCATAAAAAAAAAAAAAGAAATTGTTATTACCAAACGCAATTCTGTTCCCAATAGGAAACATAATTCTCAACCCAACTCATCCCAATTGGGTTGAGAAAAGTGAAAACACTAACCAAACGCCACCTAAGAGTTTTGTTATTTTGGTGGGGGCATCTTTATTAGGGATGGTCATGGGCCGGGCCAGGCCAGGCTCGGGTCGGGTTTTGACTAGGGTATTACACAAAAATATTAGGCCCTAACCCAGCCCGGCCCTATGATCGGACCCTAATTTTATGCCCAAGCCCGGCCCTACAAAAAAAAATTAAGTCCAGGCCTGGCCCTATAATTTTTTTTTTTTTTAAAATTTAAAAACTAAATACTAAAATTACAAAATGGCCCCTCAATTCTCTCTCTATAAGAGGAATGAAACTAGGGTTTGTTAAATTATTTAGCTAAAATTAAAAATTACAAAATGACCCCTCAACTCTTTCTCTATGGATATATATATAAAATATATATTTTTTATATTTTAAAAAAGTTCGAGCCGGCCCGGCCCGGCCCTAAACAAAAATGATCAAGCCCTAACCCGGCCCTAAAAATGAATGGGCCTTAATCTTTAGGCCCTAACCCGGCCCATGGGCTCAAATACCAAGCCCAAGCCCTAAAAAAATAAGGCCGGACTAGGCGGGCCGATCGGGCCTCCGGACCCATGAACATCCCTAATCTTTATCAATAAATTAGTTTTTCACAAAAGTACATAAATCTTTACCAACAATATCTCAGTTTCTTTTAAAAAAGAAGGCTTGGAGACCATATGGGCCTGGGGATTTAAAATCTTTAATGTTATTTAGAACGTCTTTGATCTCCTTATCGGAGGGGATTTGGGAGTGGTGAAAGTGTATGCTATCCTTAAGCATTGGTTGAGATATATTCAGGATTGGCCAAGTGCTTCTAGGATTTTCATCTATAAAGAAGTTCATAAAATATTAATTGACATCATTTTCTCTCTTTCTTGGGGTTGTTAATCCAATTATTGTTAGGGTATTTAAGAGAGACAACTCTATTCTAATTTCTTCTTTAAGTGGTATCAATGTGAAATAATTTAATGATTCTATTCCCGAGAGAAATCCATCGACCTCTAGATTTTTAAATCCAGTAAATTTCATCTTGTCTAAGACCTGATATATTTTTGTAATACTTTAGCTAAAGCCCAGCCCGAATCCGGCCCATCCCAGGACCACCCCTCCCTAATAGGCAATTTTTCCTATTTTTTTAGATTATGCATGTTCTTAATAAAAAAACTAAAATATAATGAGTTTTTAATAAACTCGAGTAATATATTTAATTAGCGCTCTCGCTTATATAAAGTTAGTACTGATGTTGTCTATACTACCGACCACTATCCTCTCTCTTTCTCTCTCATCATGACACGCCCAACCAGATTTCTCTCCGGCAACAACTCATCCTCGTCAGCATCATCAACGGCGGCGGATCCGCCGGGGGATTTAGTATCCGAGTCCGACTTCGTCATCGTAATCGCGGCTCTACTGTGCTTCATACTCGTCGGTATCTGCATCCTGGGGGTGCGCTGGGCCATTCTCCGCCGCGGCCACGCCGTCAAAAGCAAGGGGCTGAAGAAGAAGGTCCTCGAATCGCTTCCGTCGCAGAAGTACGACGAGGCAGCAAAGGAGAAGATCACGGAGCCGGAGTGCCCTATCTGCCTGACGGATTACGCCGAAGGGGAAGAGATCCGAGTGCTGCCGAAGTGCGGCCACGGATTCCACGCCGCCTGCGTCGACGCGTGGCTGGCCACTCGATCCTCGTGCCCCTCGTGCCGGCAGCAGATCCTGGCGGCATCCCGGTGTAAAACATGCGGAGACGACGCAACACCGGTGCCGGAGAGACGAGAAGACGCCGTAAACTATAGCATATTTTTACCGTGAGAAGGAAAACACCGGTAGCTGTAAAAGCTGCACTGTGAGCAGAGCCCTCATGAGTCCGCCGTGACGGCCGGCGGCGTTCACGTGACAGTTTTGCTCCGTTCTTATCATCTATGTATTTTTCTAAGGAGGGGATTCTATCCCGTGCTTCTCGTGCATATTTTAATATACATCCTCACCCAAATTTCCGGAATATTATAATTTTTACTTCTTGAAAATGTTCGATACATTGTCTTACACGCCAATGACGCTTCGTCCCATTTATATATATATATATATATATATATATATATATATATATATATATATATATATATTTTATTTTATTTTTTTAATTTTTTTTTCTTTTGAAACACAAAATAGTTATTGTTAAAAATAAATTTAATTTGCCTTAAAAAATATTTTTTGAGTAAAAATATATATATATTTTTTTTTCATTTTTATATCTTCAAAAAGTCTATCAAGATCGGATTAAGGTGCTTTATCTATTTTTTTAAAAAAAATTATGTATGATTTTTTTTTTAAAAAAAATAAAAATTTAATTTATAGGAATACTGTTTGTTAAGATATTATCCTTATATCATTAAATAAATTTTTGAATTTTCATTTATTTTTAATTTTAACTAAAAATAATATTGTCATTTTCTGTAAATTTAGAATTATAATTAAAAAAACACGTTACCAAATAATTTGTAATCATGCTATTCATTTCTATTTAGGGCTATGGCCTAGTTAATTAAAATTAAACTCATATGATTAATTGATTTAATAGTTAATAAATCAAATTTTTAAAACCATCTAAACTGATTGAATTCTACCCCCACATAAAAACTTAACATAAACTGTCACCTCTGTTAAAAATCATTTACAAATTTAAAATTCAAAATTGACAAACGCATAAATGATTTGTACTCCAAGATTTAATTCACGTGGACGTAGAAATGTCAAATTAAATTTTATAATTAAATAAAAGAGCTTTTTGCACTCCGTACTTGAAATTTCTGAGAAATTTTATTTTAATTCATGTAATTTGAATTTAAACACATTAAATCTTGAATTATTCAAATTGTGTCAAATGAGTCTTTGTATATTTTTTTTATGATAAAGTTCATTTATAAGGATTATTTCGTGTTTGATATATGATTGATTTTCGTCATAAAAATGATAGTCATTGATTTGGTCTGATCTAATACGATTTAAATATTTTAAAATTTAACGTGTTTAAATTAAAAATAGAAGAGTTAAAAGTGAAGTTTGCCATAAACTTCATACCCAATTGGAATACAAAACACCCTGATGTGCACTTTAGTTTAGTCAAAGTTGGTCAATGAAATTAAATTAAAATTAATTATGATAATGATTTGTGAGATATATATATATATATATATATATATATATATATATATGGGATTGTAGGTAATGATAATGAGAGTAATTATTTATTATGAATATAGTCAAATAAGGCAGGTGTCCTGATGATGCCCAATCTCATTAATCCAAGTATTTATCATTTGCGCTGGCATCAGCACTTGTCTTTTCTGATTGAAAGGCTGCTGGGCTATTATTGTCGGCCAGACTTACGCTATTTAGGCATTTAAATTGGGCCTAGCCGCCTACTTCGCATGTTTGTCAACCATTTTTCAAATAGATAAGATAGGTTCGTGATAAACACGTCCGTTGGGTTAGGAGACAAATATATATACTCAAGTATCTCGGTGTTTAAAATACTAAGATTAATTTTTTTTTTTTTTTTTTTTTTCGTTCACGGTGTTAATTTTATTTTTATTTTTTTTGATCATGGTGTTCAGAACGCCGAGACCAAAAAAAATACAAACAGTGATTGATAAACATTGTTTGTGGTGACCAAACCCAAGGGGCTTAGTCTCGGTGTTCAAAATGTCAAGACTAAGTCCTTTTTTCCTTGCCAAGAGAAAGAAAGAGAGAGGGGAGAGAGAGAGAACGAAAATGAACAAAAAGCCATGAAAAAAATTCAAGCATTTTTTACACTTTATGCTCCTAAAGTTTGACCATTATTTCACTTTGAACATTTTTTTTTTTTTTTTGTTTTTCAATTTTTACTTTTTTTTTTTTTTTTTTTTTAATTTCGTTTTTTTATAAACAAAACTTTTTCTGTTTGTTAATTTTAATTTCTTTAATTGCTGTAATTTAAATTTAAAAGTGAGATCAAATGGTCAATCGAAGAAGTCAAACGTTTGACTGTTTAAAGTAGTGAGGTAAAAAATTCTGAAAATTAATCAAGTCGGTCGACCGACTTGACAAATCAGTCAACCGTTGAAAATAGTGGGTTTAAATTGCATATCTTGATTTAACTTGTCAACCGAATGGGGCATCCTGTCGATCAAATTAAATATGGTCGACAGAATGTCCCATTCGGTCGACCAAAAATTAAATTTAGTTGACTAAAAATTGAATTTGGTCGACAGGATATTCCATTCGGTCGACCAAAAATTGAAAATGAAATAATGGTCAAACTTTAGGGATATAAAGTGTAAAAAATGTTTGATTTTTTTTTTCATGGCCTTTGTTCATTTTTGTTCTCTCTGCTCTCTCTCTCTCCCCTATCTCTTTCCCTCTTGGCAAGGAAAAAAGGGACTTAGTCTCGATGTTTTGAACGCCGGGACTAAGTCCCTTGGGCTTGGTCAACACAAACGGTGTTTATCAAACATCGTTTATATTTTTTTGGTCCCGGTATTCTGAACGCCGGGACCAAAAAAATTAAAAAAAATAAAATAAAAATCCGTCCCGGCATTCCAAACACCGGGATGCTCGGGTATGGTAAATACCTTCAAATACATGAGTTGTCAATATTTTTTTTTTTAAATATTTAGTGTAAAGAACTCCAATTATTATTATTATTATTATTATTATCTTTTTTTTTTTTTTTTTTTTTTTTTTTTTTTTTTTTTTTTTTTTTAATACTTTTGGACCATTCGATTAAAATTTATCCACATAAAATGAAAATTACGGTTTCTATCTCTCATCTGCCTTCCCTACTTTCATATCGCCAGTAGCATGTCACGAACTAGAATATCCTTGTCGGTCAGAAGAAAAAAGTATGCTGACTAGAAGATCCTAGAGCTTATATGCGGTTCTCAGCCAGGTTGGCGCCGACACAACAAGGCGTTCCTTCATAATCAAGGCATACCGAGCCGGTTAAGTTCGGAGATTGTTGCTGGTCACAGACCTAAAAAAGGAAGATGATTTGCCTCTCGTGCACAAACTAATTGAGAGTTGGAGTTGCTTTCTTGATGAATCTAAGGTAGGACGAAATTAGTTAGTACCGTACAAGAAGGCATGATTAACCTCGCGCAGCGAACACGTTGGGGGTACTGCGTAGGCAGTTGCTGCTGTGAGAATGTGAGCCCGTGACAAGTGGTATTAGTGTCAGGTTACGATTAGCTCCACCTGGGACTCGCTCGAGCGATGGAGATGACACTCATTGAGAAAGGAGTTGAGTTGCAATCATGATTCACCAAGCACTCGCAGGAGGATGGACGAGCAGGGAGTCAGGATCATCATGTCGAAGATTTGTGTGGATCATGTGATTTGGGGTACCTCACATTTCTCTCTGTCGTGTAAGTGTGGAGGCACACCAAGGGCATGACATTGAGAGTTGTTCGCATCGCAACGAGGACGTTTACGATATTGGGTGGGAGAAAGTATCACATAATTCTTATTAACAAAAAGGTTAGAAGGAACAAGTATGCTGGCTGGAGGATCACAACGCTTATATGCGGCTCTCAGCCAGGCGGACACTGACACAACAAGGCGTCCCTTTAGAATCGAGGTATATTGACCCGATTAAGTTTGGAGACTATATTGTTGGTCATGGATCTAACAAAAGATGAGAGGTTATTGGCCCAAAGATCTATCTAAGAGAAGAGTGAATTGGGTAGTTATAAAAATTTAAACGATAAATTCAAATTTAAAATATCACTTTCCCTAATTGATTATTATTTTGTTATGCGATGGAAATATATTTAGCTAAGTGCACAGTCAAATAAATAGAAAAATAACTAATGTAGCACACATGAATTTATCTTGATTTGGCAAGATAATCTTACCTACGTCTAGTCCCCCGAGTTTTAAAGAGATTCGCAATCCACTAAAACCTGATTCTTTTCTTACGTAAGAACCAAAACCTTCCAACTCTGGTTCTTTTCACATGCTTAAAATCAATCTTTACAACCCCGATTCTTTTCACAGGTTCATAATCAACCTATCACTTTCTCATACTATTACACTTATCCTTTTTTTTCAAGCTTAGGTAGAATCTTTACAATTACTCTAATTCTATTACAGGAAGGATTAAAACCTAATATTTTCAAAGGCTAAAGACTAAACTAATCTTTTTGCAGGCTAAAGATCAAACCCCAATCTTTTTTTCAGGTTAAAGATTAAACCCCAATTTTTTTAACAGGCCAAAGATTAAAACCTGGCTATCTTGATTAGACACCGACCCAAACATGTCTAATTCGCTCAAACTCGGAAATACAAAAGATTTTCAATTTTTTTCCCACAAGGAGCTTCAACTACCTAAATATGATTATATTCTTGTCTCGAAATTATTAAGTGATAGATTCAATATGAGGCACAAATCTAATTTAAATAATTTAATCACACAAATAACACGTAATCATATTTCTCAAATAAAAATCGTTTTAAAATATTTTCTCAAAATTAGGTTTGAAATCCATTTTTCTCAAATAACTTATCCAAACAATTAATTAAAATAATCTAAGAAAGTAAAATAAATAGCTTGGTAAGATCTCGCGGGGATTCGTCAAAAATGATTATAATAACTCGATAGCAAAACATAAACTGGTGACAAAAACTCTTTGAATAATTTCACTTATAATTTTCAGCATAAAAGCCAAAATTTGAATGTTTTTAAGTTTTTCTTAATCCCAGAGGTCTCTATTAATAGACCTATAAAGGTTATATATATATATATATATATATATATATATAAGTATGTTTCATTAAAAAATACTCATGAAAAAGATCAATTTGCCTAAATTTTTTTTAAATCAAAATCCATAAGAATATGAAGTATTTTATCAATTTAATTAAGAGAATAAATAAATAAGTGGACTAAGTAAATAGCAATCACATAATATATGATATATTTCGAAAATATATTTAATTACCTTGAAATACTCTCTTGAAATTATCAAAACAGATGTGATTTGACCAAAAAACAAAACAGTCAAAAAGTTGATTGCAACCGTTGGTTGACCGACCTAGTACAATGGTCATAATTTTAACTATTGTACTGGTTTGGTCGGTTGACCAATTGGACTAGTAGGTCATTCTATTTTTTTATTTTCATCCACTGGAATGGTTAGTTGACCGACTCAATTTGTCGGTTGACCGAATTGACCAATAGGTCACCCGTTTTACTTCCTAAACTCATTATTTTGGTTAGCCGACTGACTCATTTTACCAGTTGACCGAATTGACCCAAAAACTCTCCATTTTAAGTGCTATAACTATTTTTTCAATTAGGTCCTTAACCAAAAATATTTTTATGCTTTTACACATTATAAAAATCATTTATATTCTTGAATTTAATACTTTTAATTAAGACACACACAAGAATTATTTATTTTAACGTGTCGTGTATGATCCTAATTTAGGTTGCATTAAGAGTATAAAAATAAAAAGTTATTTTCACCTAATTGTCTTCAATACACTTTAAATCTTCATTGTCTCTATTTTGCACTCGATATAAGTTCTTTAATGATTCTTCTTTTCAATATAATAATTTTCTCATTACAATATATAAAACTTAAATCTGAAATCACTCAATAAAAATTTTAATTTCATAAAACATCAACATTTAATTGTTTATCAAAACATTGGGTTCAACAATCTCCCCATTTTTTATGATGACAATTAATTTTGATATTTTCTAAAAAATTAATATAACCACACTCCCCTTAAGTCTGCGTACAATTTTTTTTTAAAACTCATTTAAACACCTTTAATGAGAAACATTTCAAAAACATAAACATCCTGGAAAGAAATATCTCATCCCCCTATAGAATTGCAAGAAATATTTCCCTCTTTATGATTGCAATGCTTAAGTGAACAAATACTTTAAAACATCATACAATTTCTCCCCTTTTGTCATCTCAAAAAGTGGGGACGAAAATCAAAGATGTTTTATTCACCTAAAAAAATATCCTTATTTAAAAAAAATATTTCTCAATAAACACACCTTTTTAAATTTAAAACATCAACTTTAAAAATTAAATTCATTAAAAGTTTGGAAAATATTTTTTCTTACAAAATCATATTTTGAGATTTTCAAGTTAGCACATATAATATTCATGTGGATCATTATGAGGAAATAAACGAGTAAGCATAAATAGAAATTCACGATTATAGGCCAATATCTATTAAGCCTATATAATTATTACAGACCAACATACGAAATGAAACTTGTTCAAATACCATCACACAACATAATAGAGAGAGTGAGAAAAGTCTAATGGGGACCCTAACCCATAAATGGGTAATATAGACTAAGCGAGCTAGTGGAAGGAGGTTGTGGATAGTATCCACTAGGTTGTCCACTAGAACTGAGAAGCATCGGCTGGTAATATGAAGTTGATGGATTGGATGTTCCTGTTGCCGCCTCTCCTCCGAATGGTTGTTGCCGTCCAAATTATTGTTGCCTCCAAATTGTTGTTGTCCCCTGAACTCCTGCTGGTTTTGGATCATCATAAGCATTTGATCCGTATTGTTTGTAATTCTACCAAACCTAGCTTCCATCGAAATTCTAAGACCTCTCATCTTGTCAGACATCTCAGTCATCCTCCAATCGAGCACTTTAGTATATTGTTAAAAATTATCAAATTGACTTTGAAGCTGATCCATTTTTCGATCCAAGCTTCCCAAACTTATTTCTTCTTCTTATTCTTCCTCAACCATCCTCTCTTTTTCCGCTTCTCTTTTATTAACCCATCTATTTCTAACATGACCATAACCCATTAAAATTACGCTAGTTGTGTTCAACCATGTTAGACTCGGCATAACATAGGTCCCATCATCTGCATCCTTTTGAATCCCCCAATGCACAAAAATCCTTTGAAGAGCGTCACCGTAAGGTAATACTCTTGAAGGTACACTCAATTGACACTTTATGTGCTTAAACGTAACATGCGCTAGATCGATATGTTTACCCTCTAAAATTGCATTCGTCAAATAGAGGTCAAAATCAATAACTGTAGCATGGCCACCTCCCCTAGGAACAATGGAGTAGGTGATTATAGAATGGAGAATACCATTCTGAAGACTTAATGTCCCTGGCTTACTCCCAACCAAATTAAAGTTTCTACGGACTTTACTCGCTTTAAAATTATCCATAAGCCAAAGAATATTATTGTACAGTAAAACATCCCCTCTTTTGATTTTCAAAATGTGAGCAAACTCATCAAGATCTTAATCGATGTGCACGCCATTAATGTAAGATTCTATTGACTTATCACCAAAAGTCAAATTATGATAAAAACATTTTAACCTAATGTGACATCCATGGGTTGTTTTGGGAAATATTTTTTTTTTCAACCCAATATCTTAACAGTATCTTCAATATTAATATAATTCTTCTTCAAGTTTGTAAAATCCACGAGTTTAGAACATAAAACTTTCTGATTCACTATTTCTATATTATATTTTTCCTCGTTTTCTTTGGACAAGAAATATATAGTGTTAAACTCAGGTTTTTGGGGGCATGACTTATTTGCTCTTTGCTTAACACCCATTTTCTTCTCAAGAAAATGTCCACTAAGAAATATTAAGGCCCAATCAAGAGAAAAATAACCCTAGATAGACGATCCAACCAAAAACATAAGAGATAGAGAGAGAATTGGTCTTGTTGGAGAATCAACCAAAATCCCTTGCAATTGCAAGATCCATGCACATAATCCTTTAACCAACCCAAATATGAAGATCCCTAAGAGTTCTTGGATGAGAATTCTCAATATCTAGAGTGGTTTTTAGAGAGAGAAGGAAATTTTGGAATAGGATGAAAAGATGAGACTTAAAGGGTTTAAAACTCGTAACGGTCGGTTGATTGACCAGTCCAGACACATACAAATCTATTCTATCAGCTATTGTTAGTTGACCGACAATCTTTGTCAGTTGACCGACCAGTATAGTGCCCTGTAAGGTTGTCCTGTCAGCCACTGTTGGTTGACCGACAGTTTTGGTTGGTTGACCGACTAGACCTATCTTTTCAACTTTTTCTCTATTTAACCCTCATTTATTTTTCATTTTGATCTACATAAATAATTAGTTCAAAAAATCTTTTTATATCACTTAAATATTTACTTATCAAAATATTTTTATCATTAATTTCGCACAAATTAAATATTTACTTATCAAAATATTTTTATCATTAATTTTCACACACATATGAAACACTAAAATTAATTAGAAAAGTGTGAAGCATCGGTCTTCCTAACAAAATCAACATATTTAAATTTCAAAAAATTCGATATACCTGGTTCATCCTTGGGAGTAGTTAGTGTGTATACCTTTGATTGATTTTCAATTTCGAACTTGCCCTCTTTTGAATAAACTAATTTTTCTTTTGACTGATTCACCTTTATAATGTCTTCCTTATATGAGGTGGTTTTCTTCTGAATAGTTTCAGTAGCAATCTCTTTGCCTTTGTATGATGCTCTAGGTTGCTTTGTCTTGTTATGAGCAGCCACAACTTTATACGTCATCTTTTTTCTGGTATTGGTTATGTGTCGTTCTACGAGAATAATCACCAATTGATCTTTTATACTGAATTTACTACTTTCTGAAATTCCTGTTGGCCTTTTGCTTATCATTTTGATTCATTCTTCTTGGTTCATTGAATTTGGAATTCCTCCCCGACATATAATGTCCATTTGTTGTTTTTGTTTGAACAAATCCACTATTTATACCTGCATGAATGTTTTCCTATCTAGGTATCCAACTATTCCTATATTCAATTAGGTAACCATGCAATAGGTAACATTATTTCTCAATATGGTCAAACATTTTATAATAATAACATCTAGCCTTTTTAGCAGGTTTCTTAGAATAATAATTTTTTCTGTACTGGAGCATGATATTAATAATGATATTAAGGAACTGTATTAGTGACTATTGGTTTTTCAACGATCTTAGTTTTCTTAAAATCATTGAATTTATCCATAACCTCATTAAGCTCCTTTTGAGTATTTTCAAGTGAACGTTCTAATGAACTAACGTTCACCTGAAGACGATAGTTCCATATCGTGAAGACTATCAATTGTATATACCTCACCTTCCACGTCCTCATCATACATACCACAATAATTGTTTGTGTTGTGATGCAGTGGACTAGTTGATGAATGATGGTGTAATGGAGCGGCAGTTCTGGTTCCATGGTCACGGTCAATCATACTATAGAAATAATTTTGGAATATAGGGAGATCAGATGGTGTAATTTGACTGAATTGCTTGGTGGTCCAACATGGGAATATTATATCTGGAAAAATTATCCGTCACACATAATATTAGACGGATTAAAACTTTGAGTCATTAATTGGATAAAATGCCCAAGTTGGGAAGAAAAAAAATTTGGCAAATGATCAAATGCTCGTTCTACCTCAATATACACCTCAATAGCAAGAAATGAGGGCATCATAAGATGTAACTCAAACACTTGGTCTAATGTTGCATCGTCCCCAATTGAAAACAACATATATCTAAAATTTCCTGATCTAATAAGAGTCCAGTCCAACCCGGCTCAATTTTGATTAGTCGAAACCTAATGTGGCTATCGGATACCTAAGGTTTATAATAATAATAATAACAAAAAAAAAAAAAAAACTATATTGAGAAACATTAAAAATTTCAAATTGTGGATGTTGTCAATGAAAACTAAATCACAACCGTTGAAATTATTTTCCATCCTTCAAATCTCAAATTAAACTGTCAATTTACTATAAGGGGTTAAAATGTAGATTTTTAAAGTGGAGGGAATAAAATTATACAAGATAAAACTAAATTGCACTTTTTACCCCTTAATTTTTTTTACTTTGAAACATAAATTTGTAAATACATATATAATCCCAAATAACTATTTGTTATTTTCTCTATTTTTTATCCTACTTCCACATTTTTTCTAAACAAGAACAAATTTTTATTTATGATTTCTAACTTAAAAAATATATCAAAAAAATAAATAAAAAATTTACACTTTGTGCCTTAAAATATATATCAAATTACCTTTTCTAATTTCATTTCTCAAGTTATATGTAATTAATTTAAAAATTTTGCAATTTCTTCACTAATTATAACTAATTAGAAACATATTAAATACCTAACCAACAAGCATTTTAAAACTAATTAAACACCATATAACTATAACTAAATCTTTACAACTGATTAACACAACATTTACTATCGTAGTATATCACACTATATCATTATAACTCATTAAAACATATAAATATAACTAAATATTATGATAGAACACATATAATTATAACTAATTAAGCAAATGATATTTACATAAATAAAATCTACCCCTAAAAATAAGAAGGGTAATTAATTTTTTAGTCCTCTATAGAGACCCACTAGAGAAAAAAGACTCCATGACATGAACAATTAAGTTTTCAGACCCCACAAACTTTTTAGAAAAAAATCCTTCATTATAGCCCCCTTGTTAACATTTACTTACAAGTATGTCATTCTGTCATTATGCGACAAGACAAATTTGGATAACAAAAGGTGTTAACGGTAACGTAAACTTATTCAAGTAAATACTACTTACCTATATTACAATATTACATTGGGAATTGATGTTAACGTTGCTGCATCCAATTTTTATTTTTTTTTGCAAGTTAAAATGAGTTAACGGTAAAATGAATTAACGTTAACGTAAAATCTGTCAGTTTTGTGCATTATATTAACGTTAACTCATTTTACCACAAGACGTGTTGTATATTTTTCTCTTGAATATTTAACATATTTTGTGTGTGTTTACGTTAATGCATCTTGTTCATTTGTTTGTGTGTTAATGTTAATGCATTTTTTTTTGTATGTATTTCATATTACCGTTTCTTTCATTATTTGTTTTGTGTCCATTAACGTTAACGCATTTTGGGTGAATTTGCGTTAATGTTAATGCCCATTTTGTTGCCTCTCTTTGTATTAAATATTAATACATTTAACGTTAACTCATTTTACCACCAAAAGTGTTGTATATTTTTTCTCTTGAATATTTAGCATATTTTTTATGTGTTTACGTTAATTCATCTTGTTTATTTGTTTGTGTGTTAACGTTAATACATTTTTTTTTTTTTTGTGTTTTATATTACCGGCTCTTTCATTATTTGTTTTGTGTCTATTAACGTTAACGGATTTTGGGTGAATTTGAGTTAATGTTAATGCACATTTTGTTACTTTTCTCTGTATGAAACGTTAATGCATTTATTGTTGTCCAAACAATGATAAAAATCACTCACAACACAAACAAACTTAGTTGTATTAACATTAACATAATTACAACCCAACACATTAACTTAATTGCATTAATGTTAACGCAATTACAACCTAACACATTTAGCTTAACTGCGTTAACGTTAATACAATTACAATCTAACACACTTAACTTAATTGCGTTAACGTTAACGCAATTACAAACCCAATACATTTAGTTCTGTTAACGCTCAACACAATTACAATCCAACCATCAAAGCATTTTTTTTTTTTTTTTGTGCATTATGTTAATGTTAACTTATTTTACCACCAGACGTGTTGTGTGTTTTTTCTCTTGAATATTTAGCGTTTTTTGTGTATATTTACGTTAATGCATCTTGTTCATTTGTGTGTGTGTTAACGTTAATGCATATTTTTTGTGTGTATTTCATATTGCTGTCTCTTTTATGATTTGTTTTGTGTGCATTAATATTTACGCATTTGGGTGAGTTTGCGTTAACGTTAATGCACACTTTTTTTGTTTCTATCTGTATTAAACGTTAATGCATTTAATGTTGTCTAAAAAATGTGTGAAATAAAAATCACTCACAACATAGACAAACTTAATTGCATTAACGTTAACGCACTTACAACCCAACACAATAACTTAATTGCGTTAACGTTAACGCGATTACAACCCAACACATTTAATTTAATTGCGTTAATGTTAACATGATTACACCCCAACACACTTAACTTAATTGCATTAGTATTAACGCAATTACAACCCATCACAGTTAACTTAATTGTGTTAACGTTAACACAATTATACTTCAACACACTTAACTTAATTGTGTTAACGTTAACGCAATTACAAACCCAGTTGACGCACCCCGATTTTTCAAGAAGGAAAAAAAATAATAAATAATGTAAAGGATAGATGGGTTTTTAAAGTGCCGGTTTTCTCAAAAGATATACTTAGGCCGTTTTAAAAAAAATAAGGAGTCACCACTTAGCATTGGATTTAAATGGTGTGCTAGGTCACCGGATTTTTAGAAAAATAATTTAAAAGGCCTAAGTAAAAAATTGACTCCAAAAAACATGGTCAAACCAAAGATTCATTTAACAGCTCGAAGGTCGGTTACGCTCGGGGAAGGTGTTAGGTACACCAAGACGCCTGTCCAAAACGATACCTTATATTCAATTAAGTCCAATTAGTTTAGTCCGAGTGTTTTATTTTATTTTGAAATCATTCCATTCTTATGAAATCTTTTTGGTATTTCTTACAAATAAGGTGAGACAAGGCTTCTTTTTTTTTTTTTTTTTTTTTTTTTTTTTTTTTTATATGAATGTTCTCCTGGTATAATCTCTTATCAAATATTAAGGATTTGACAAGGATGGTCCCCAGGAGAGGGGTTTATGTATGTTTCCTAGAGATTTCTTTAATTTAAATAGGCAAACTAAAATAGATGAATAAGATTTGAAAATATGAATGCAAAACTAACATCTAAATGAGTTTTATTTTTTTTATACAAGAGTGACTAAAAAACTAAATGATTTAATTTAAATATTTTAATGCAAACTAATATGAATACGGAATCGAATAAGGAACACTACGTGAATTAATGTGATTATGCGTGACAATGATTTAATTAAAAAAAAGCGTTGCACGTGTCATGACTAGATGTGAAAAAGTAGCGTGAACTCGTAAAAAAAATAAAAAATAAAAAATAAAAATATATATGTATGAAAAGTGTAAGTGATGAAAGTGTTCTAAACATGCCGTTTAAATGATACGAGAAATAAACATGCTAAGTGGATGCAAAATATCTACTTTGAGTTTGCCTGATTAATTTAAAGAAATTCTGTTTTCAAATTACCTCAAATTCTATGGATATGAGAATCGAGGGAGGTTCGCGGAAACAATTTAGTTGAAATTAATATTTTCGATACTTTAAAAGAAATCTCACAAAAAATTTACCGAGGGAAAAGATTTCCTAAAACCATTCGTTTCTAAATTCCACTCGAGTTGGGGAATGGAAACGAGGTCACGAAAAACTCTCCTACGATTTATCGAATCATCGGATTCACTTTAAGGTTCACAAGGATTAATTTCTACAAATAAAAGATTTTATTATTATTATTATTATTATTATTATTATTATTATTATTATTATTATTATTATTATTATTATTATTATTATTATTATTATTATTATTATTATAGGGTTTTGATAACAAGAATAAAAATAAATAAATAAAAATACAGAAAAATAAACAACGAAAACATCATTCACCTAACGATCGGGGGTTAGGTTTAAGCACGAGAAACCCACCCTGAACATTTTCATCGGATCATCGGACAACTTTATTTTTTGTATTTATGAATTTGTAAACAAAACAAAACAAAACAAAATAAATAATGAAAACGTCATTCACCTAACGATCGGGAGTTAAGTTTAAGCACGAGAAACCTACCCCGACGTTTTCATCGGATCATCGGACGACAATACATAAATAAATAAATAAAACTCACAGAAATTTAAATTGCTAAAAGAATAAAATAAATTGAGAGAAGAATTAAAAATTAGGAAAATATACATGTTCTAGGCCAAGAATCTCGATACCCGTATTTTCCACTCTCGCAGACGGCTTCCCGAAAAGGCTTTGAGAATCACTTTTCTAAAAAGGGTGACTCCTCTCAATTTTTGAATGTCTTCGAAGGGTTTCTCTTTGGATTTTTTTTTTTTTTTGTCTAAACTATGAGGAAGAGAGTCTTATTTATAAAAAGAATGTGGAGTAAAAAATCCTAGAAATCCTAGGAAACCCTAGTCCCAATTCGACGGGAAAAAGGAAACAGAACCTAAAAGGAAAGGAAAAAAGAAACCTAATCCCATTTTGCCAAGGAAACATTTTATTTTCTCTTTTTCTTTTATCTCTCTTTTCTTTTTTTCATTTTTCTTTTCTTTTTTCTCTATTTTTTTATTTTTTTAAAATAAAAATAAATAAATTTTAAAATAAAGTATAATTTTTTTGCGGGACGGTCAAAATGTCGTGTTTACACCAGTACATTTAACTTACATTAACATTAAAAAATACACCACCAACATGAACAACATCGCCGAATCAAACATCAAACCCAAAAAAAAAGAGTGGGGGAGGTCCGAATCTGGCTAGTAGTCGGCGATAGTTGTCGGATCTGGCTAGTGGTGGCCGGTGGTTGTCCAAAACCAAAATGAACACCACCATCGCTAACAATACCCTTGAATCAAACATCAACACCGCCGAAGAATACCACCAAAACGAACAACATCCATCACTATTAGAGAAATATATATATATAGAGAGAGAAAGAAATACACACACACACACACACACACACACACACACACACACACACAGATGAACGAGAACAAATCCACAAATTCAAAACACCCATTTCGCAAATTACTAACCACTAACTTCGACACGAAATCAAATAGGGAAAACCGAGAACAAATCAAACAAATCGATCACTACCTTCGACACCTTTGACAACCACCAAACAACACCACCGATTGAGCATCAAACGCCGCCGAAGAACGCAACCAAAACGAACAGCACCTCCGATCAAGCATCAAAACCAGGAAAAAAAAATGAAAAAACAAGGAAACCCAGATCTGAAGGAAAAAAAAAAAAAAAAAAAACTAAAAACCCTTGCCGGTTCTCTCTCTCCTCTATCTTTGATTCGGTGCACAACAGTGCGACATCTTTGTGTCGGAGCACAGATCTGGCTTGGATCTACACCCCGGTGGACAGATCTATGCTCCTCACACAGATCAATTCCGCTAGAGAGAAAGAGGAGAAAAGATCGTCGACTCATTGACAGTGCCACACAGATCAATAACGACGTTGCCTTTCTGGCAGTGTTTGGGCAAAGTTTCTACCTCCACCACTATCACCACGGTCGCCTTTATTTGCTCACTGTTGAAAACCCAAAAGAAAGAGATCCGTGCAACAGACGCGACGGATGTGGTGGAGAGAGATGGAGATGGTCTGGTAGGTTTTTAGAGAGAGAGAGATCATTTAGAGAGTGAATGTGGGTAAAATTTAAAGAGAGGGTGAGGGTGTGGATCAGACATAAGAGTTAACGTAAATGTAAATGTGATGTTAGGTTTAGAGTGAGGGTGAGGGTGTGAATCAGACATAAGAGTTAATGTAAATGTAAATGTGATGTTAGGTTTAGAGTGAGAGAGATATCTCCTTTAACGTAAATGGTTAACGTAAATGAGAGAGCAGTATATATGTCTTTTCATGTCCTATTTTGTCCTATCTAAGGGCTAAAAATTTAATTGATTATACTGTTTGGTCTGAATTCTAACTAAACTTATGAAGAAAAAAAAATTCTTAATAGTCTCTCTATAGGAACTATATAATAAAAAACTCAAATAAGATCTACATAAAAAAAATAAAGTTAAAATAACCAAAAAAAACTGTAAAAAAAAAAAAAAAAGAACAAATGCAATAGGTATGGAAAATGAAAAAATAAAAAATAAAATAAATAAATAAATAAATAAAATAAAAAGGAAAAATCAGAAATATAAAAAATAAATATAAAAAAGAAATGAAAAGTGACATTTACCTGTTTAATTTGTTTTTCTTGTATTCTTGTTGTTTGTTTATTTGATAAACTAATTGGGTTAAGGATTCAACGGGAACCCATCGAGAAGAGGAATTTCTTTTTGTACTGGGACTTTGATTTTTCAATTTTCAATTCGAATTGGGAAACATAGAGAATTAGGGTTAATTATATGATTGGTCCCTAAAGCATAACATTGTGGCAAATAGTATTAAGTTCAAACAATGTTTTTTACTTTTTAAGTAATCGTTATTGTAGAAAATATCTCATTTTCACAAAATACATTTTATAAAAAAATTACTACGTTTAAAAAAAATTAAATTCATTTTAATTAAAAATAATAATAATTCTATATGTACACCCTATTTAAAAGAGCAAACAAGATCTTTGTTTGTGTGATCACGGTTTCTCCAACCGAGTTGACACGAATTTAGTCAGGGTTTCTGGTGGATCAACAAGCAAAATCCAAAAGTCTTTTTAAAAAAACAATGAAATGGTAATCTCAAAAAGAGAGAAATAGAAGATGATTACTGATTTACCATTCATGTTACAAATTTCGAGTAAAATTAAAGAAGCAAAAAACAAGTATGTGATCTAGGGGGCTATGGTTTTACAGCGACAAGTGAGAGTTTACTCTTTAAACGCGACTCTTGAGCAAATAATAAATCATTAATTATATTTTTAGTGTTTTTTCTGGTGAAATTGGTGAAACAAATTTGAAGCATAACACAAGAATTTGAGTCAAAAAGGGCAAAGTCGCGAAATTATGGCTATTTCGTGCATAGTTTATGAATAACGGCGCACAGTGTGGCAACATGCCAGAACATTGCCCAAACCACTGAAATTGCTCATTGTGCACAAGACGATCAATATCTTTGTCCAATTCGCTAGTACAATTAGAGATGTCAATGGTTCGATTTTGACCCGGTTTTATATAAAACTAAAACCATTAGATATATACCAAACCAAAACCGCAACCAAAGGCGGCCACTCTAGTGGCTTTCAGTTTTATAAACTGTCCAGGGTTAAAACCCCGAATTCCCTTAGTTTTTAATTTGCACTTTGTCCCCTGAACTTCTGAACAATTCAACGTTACTACTCATTCATTTTAAAGGACTATCCAAACTTCTATTTGCTGACTGTATGTGACCTACTAGGTTCATGTCAAAAGTTGGAGTGTGAAAATAATTAATTATTAAGTTAATTAAAATTAGAACAAATTTAATTTGCCCCTGTTAACCCACTTCTGAACAATTCAACGTTACTACTCATTCATTTTAAAGGACTATCCAAACTTCTATTTGCTGACTGTATGTGACCTACTAGGTTCATGTCAAAAGCTGGAGTGTGAAAATAATTAATTATTAAGTTAATTAAAATTAGAACAAATTTAATTTGCCCCTGTTAACCCGCCCCGTTTTTTCGAAGAGAAAAAGAATATTAAATAATAAATAAGCTTAAGAAGGGGGGGTTTTAAAACGTCGATTTTAAAAAAATACTTAGGCCATTTTTAAAAAATAAGGAGTCGCCACCTAACATTGGATTTAAGCGGTGTGCTAGGTCATTGAATTTTTAGAAAATAATTTAAAAGGCCTAAGTAAAAAATTGATTCCAAAAAACACGGTCAAACCAAAAATTCATTTAAAGACTCGGGGTCCAGTTATGCTCGAGGAAAGTGTTAGGCATTTCAAGACGCCCGTCCGAAAACGGTACCTTATGTCCTATTAAGTCCAATTAGTTTAGTCCGAGTGTTTTATTTTATTTTGAAATAATTTCTTTCTTATAAAATCTTTTTGGTATTTTCATAAATAAGGTGGGACAAGTTTTTGAATTTTTGAAATGTTCTCTCGGTATAACTTCTTATCGAATATTAAGGATTCACTAAAGATGGTCCCCAGGGGGTGTTCATATATGTTTTCTAAAGACTTCTTTACTTTAAATGGGCAAACTCAAATAAGTGAATAAATATGAAAATATAAATGCAAAAACTAAAATTTTATATGCAAAAATGACCCTAAAAAAGAACTAAATGGTTTAATATAAATATGTTAATGCAAACTGATATTAATACTACGTGAATTAACCTGATTATATGTGATAATGATTTAATTATAACAAAAAACGTAAGTGGTATACGTGTCGTGACTAGATATGAAAAAGTAATATGGATTTATGAAATTAAAAAAAAAAAAAAAACTGTGTAGAAAAAAATGTGAGTGTTGAAAGTGTACTAAATATATCGTCTAAATAATGTAAGAAATAAACATGCTAAGTGGATGCAAAAAACAAAAAAAAAAAGTCTACTTTGAGTTTTGCCCGATTAATTTAAAAAGGTCCCGATTTGAAATTTCCTCAAATTCTATGGATATAAGAATTGAGGGGGGTTCGCGGAAACAATTTAGTTGAAATTAATCTTTTCGAAACTTAAACAAAATCCCACGAAAAATCTACCGAGGAAAGAGATTTCCTAAAACCATTCGTTTTTAAATTCCACTCAGGTCGGGGAATGGAAACGAGGTCACGGAAAACTCTCCCACGATTTATTGAATCATCGAATTCAACTTGAGGTTCGTAAGGATTAATTCCTACCAATAAATTTTATTATTATTATTTTTTTATTTTTTATTTTTTATTTTTTAGGGTTTTGATAAGAAAAATAAAATTAAAATTAAAATTAAAAAAAATGCAGAAAAATACAAAATAAAAAAATGCAGCAAAATAAATAATAAAATATCCTTCACCTAACATTCAGAGTTATGAATTACAAACAAAATAAAAAAAAAAATGCAGAAATAAAATAAACAAAAAACAGCAAGATATAGGTGTCCTCGTCTAAACGCTCAAAGATTCAGATTGAGAATGAGAAACCTTATCCTGGCATTTTTCATCGAATCATCGGACAAAAAAAAAAAAAAAAAAACTTATAGGAATTTAAATTGCGAAGAGAATAAAGTAAACTGAAAAAAAGAATTTAAAATTAGAAAACATACTTGTTCTAGACCAAGAATCCCGATACTCGGGTTTTTCTCTCACGCAGACAGCTTCCTGAAAAGGTTTACGATGAGAATTACTCTCTAAGAGTTTTTTCCTCTCAATTTCTGAATGTCTCCGAAGGGTTTTTCTCTGATTTTTTTTTTTTTTTTGTGTGTGTGTGTGTGTTTAAATTATGAGAAGGAGAGTATTATTTATAGAAAGGATATGAAGTGATGAATTCCTAGAAACCCTAGGAAACTCTAGTCCCAATTCAATGAGAAAAAGAAAACAAAATCTAAAAGGAAAGGGAAAAAGAAACCTAATCCCATTTTGACAAGAAAACCTTTTTTTTTTTTCCATTTTTTTTAAATAAAAATAAAATAAAGCATAAATTTTTTGCGAGGTGGTCAAAATGCTGTGTCTACACTTGTGAAGAAACAGTTTTTTCACATATCCACTGACCACGACTCACGTCTACCTACATATTACAATTATATCCAGTTGATAGCGATTTTACCAAGAAAATCTTCTCAGTTGTAATTTTCACGCTATATGATTGTTCTATCTTGTGCTCCTTAAATAACCAACAAGGTAAGGATAAGGTAAAAAAAAAAATCTCTAGTTCAATCATATGTATATTGGTTGTAACATCTTTATTCAACCTCTCCCCAAGAAGTACGGTGAGAGATCATATAATTCCTTGTGACACCAACTGGAATCATAGGCTAATTGTTACACTGTCCTGCCCAAAGTCTAAAAATGAATTATATTAAATCTAATCACATATAACATCTAATTATTTAATGAGAGTGATAGATGTTATCTTACAAACTCGAATAGTCACATATACGTTTTACTAATACCCACTGAATACCTTTGAAGTTTTTTGTCTAGAATATAACACTCAGTATTTTCAAAGTATAGGGAACGTACCTATGTGATATTACCTCAAATATGAAGATTACAATCACTATCACAACTCCGATGCTTCATTTTGACATTGAGAAAAACTATCGTGTAAAATATCTAGGATGAATACATTCAAGGCCCTTACTATTCTAGTAAGTCCCCTTGTAATTGTTTTAGTGTATCAGACTAATGGTTGAGACTCGTTATTCTTAGAAGAGAAAACACCACACAAGGTAGTCTAGATTGTTAAAGACTCATTTGAACAACCCAATATCGGGTAGAAATATTTAGGACATTTTAATCACCATTAGAAATTAAGATATTTTCAACTTAATATCCAAGATTTTATAACAATACGATATACTTATAAAATTATATCAAAAATACATTTTTATTAATAACCCTTGAGATTGTGATTTTATAGATAAATCAAGTAAATAATACTAACAAGATTGACTAAGACTTACATCTATCAGTTTAGTTTGATGGAATTAAGGTGGAATAAAATCACAATTCCATCACTAATTTCCATTCTATCATTTAGTTAAACAATAAAAATATTTTTTTTTACTCTATTAGAATAAAAAATAGATAAATGATATTTCTTACTTTAAGAAGTGGAATGAAACTCATTCCATCATAATTATTTTTTTTACTCTCAAAATGAAAAAATCCAAATACAAAAACTTATCGAGAGATAAATATTTTTAAAAAATGTTTTTTTAGAGAGGAGGAGTACATAAATTGATAGTGAAAACAATAAAGAGAAAAAGTCTCTAGATACAATATTTTTAAAAAGAAAAAAATATGAGATATGAAATTATGCAAATAAATTTTACATTATTAATACATTAATTTCAAAAAAAAAAAAAAAATTCTATTACATTCCATTCACATGAATTACTTCAAACCAATAAGTTATCGAGTATTTAATTTCGTATGCAACAAATTTGATTTATGTAATATGGGAGGTAAGAAAAGTTGGGAACAAAAGCTAAAAAGGAGAGCGCTAGCTTTTGACTTCCTAATTTTTTCGTTATAAATATATAGATGTTTTGATATAATTGTTTTGGTATGTCTGTGGGGGCAAAATGATTGAAATCACATCACAAATCTACTATTTGGTATATTTGTAATGAGATTGACCTCAAAATTGATATATATGAGGGTATTATGAAAAATTAATTATATTTAATCATTTTATTCATTTGAGCATACAACAGGGGAATTGAATAACATTTGTTTTCCGAAAAATATAAACCTATTTTGCTTGTCTTGGTTCGGACTATCTCCTGGTGGATTCCATAGATTGATCTGGGAATCTCTTCTTTGTGCTACGCTTTGGTCTATGTGGCTAGCATGAAACGAGAAGGTATTTCATTGAAAGAAGTTGACTCCTTCTGAAATGGTTTGGTTTATCAAAGTAAGGGTGACCTTATGGGTCTTTGCTAAGAGGATGGAACTTTGGTACTCGGTTAGAGACTTATTTCTATCTAGAAGATCTAAGATCTCATAAATTCCAAAAGAAGCATAGCCCACAAACCTATTGGAGCCCCCGGTTGAAGGTGAATTGAAGTATAATGTTGAGGGGTCCTCCCTTAAAAAACCAGGGGAGTCAGGCTTCGGGGGTGTGCTTCGGAACTCCTCCGGGAACACCATCAACATTTTGTTAGAGATTGTTGGGGTCATGGACTCTAGTAAAGCGTAAGATTTGGCCATTTTGAGAGCGTTAGACCTTTCCCAATTTAGATCTTCTTTTATTCTCATTATTGAGAGTGACTCGCTTCTGGTAGTCCCCAGGTTTATAGGGAAGTCCTCTTCTCTCTGAAGTTGAGAGTTAGTTTGTCTGGGGATTAAGGTGGTCGATACCCTTAAAGAGGCTAATTCCATCGCTACAAGTTAGCAAAACTCGTGAAAAGGGGAGAGCTAATATACATGAGTTGTTCTTAGATTGATTTTCTTTTCAGCCTTTTATATTTTTAAGTCTATTTTTTTTTTTGGATATCCTGCTTTTCCGTGGTTTTATCATGACTGGTGCTAAGGCATAAAGTTGCGGGGCACATTTACTTCAGTAATTTTGGGAGATTTTCTTGTGTAGGTTTGTTTGTCGAGCTGTTTTTGGGCCAGGGTTATTTTCCAATTTGAATTACTTCTTGGTTTGCTGTTTTAGTTATATGTTTTGTAGGTCTCTATGCGATGTTGTTTCTGGAGGCAATTCTTTTGGTGATTAAATAACAGAGTTAAGGTATGACTTTTTATTATTTTGGGGTGCGCGAGGGTTATGGTTCCTCTTGTGGGGTAATAATGTTTTTTTTTTTTTTTTTTCTTTTCTTTTCTGCCTCCATATTTTGGGGTGTGGGGGGACGGGTGAGGATCTCTGTCTGAGTTTTCCGAGTGTTTCTATCCTAGGCGGATTAGTGAGGCTCCCTCTTCCCTACTGGAATTTGAATATAATGCTCAGGTGCTTAGTTCTCGAATTTTTGGTGAGTTTCAGGTGGTGGGTTTCTCATCATCTAGCTCATCTCTTCCTAATTTGGTCTTCCATAGTGATTTGGCGTTATTTTATTCGAATCAGCCTTCCTATCCTAGTAAAGTCGTTGCATTTGCCTGTACTTTATTTGGTGACACTGCAGTTTTTTTGTTGCTATATCAGGAAGGTGTTACTGTAATTTTTAGCTGTTAATGTGTATATGAGCTTGGTTCATTAGGTTCGTTATGTCACAACCCTAACCCTAAGGTTTCCCTAATCTCTTCTAAATATTTTGATTGTAAATCATTATAATATACTTTCATGAATATCAATATATCACTTCATATTTCTCTTAATATTCCGTCTTCCAATTATCTTAATATGGTATGAGAGCCAATGTTTCCTGACTCTGTTTCTTTTAAAATTTTCGAAACCCTAACCCGACTAAGCCTTCTGTTGCGCCGTTATATCTGTTGACTTCCATGAATATCACCACTGCTTCGAAATCGTCCCTCATCACATCAACACCGTTGTCTCAAAGAAATGAACACAACCCCATCACAACCATCGCCAACGGAGCTTTCACGCGCTCACACGCGCCACCAAATGCTAGCAGTACCACCACCACCAGCCGTCACTGATTTTGAGCTCCACCACCTCAACCGATGCTCCAAATTCATCAACGGCCATATCATCGGAACCGTCTTGACGAGACAAGTCAAACGCAACCAACCACGGTCAGTTTGGACATTTCACACGCTTGCGTACGCCTAAAACAAAATAATAGTACCATCGCGCGTCAGATCCACGCGCCTCTTGCTATCTATCGCTATGTCAACCCTATTCTCTGCCATACTAGCGCCACCTAGGCGTCAGTCAGCAATCCAGCCAGCTCAACTAGCATCGCCATGTTAGTGTCACGTCAGTGCCAAGTCAACCTCACGTCAGTGCCACGCCAACTATTAACCATGCTATATCATCGGTTGACCTTGCCACATTGTCGCCACGTTAGTCCCTGCTGTCACGTTAATGTTAATTGAGGTAAACTTTCTTTAGACAGGTCAAGCATTTTTAAACCAATTTTCTGCGAAGTTAGAATGGTTCCTAGGTTTTTTTTACGTTCTAATTATGTTTCCGGACTGAGTTTTGTGATTTAGACTCACAAAATATACTTCTCTTTGTATTCGCCTGATTTTTACACAGGTTCACCCCATTTTTTTGCGCCTATGGAAAACTCAGACTCATCACGGGTTATCCCTACTATTCTGGACATATCATATTATGTATTGTGGGCTCTGATCGCACCTCATTTTGTGCGATCTAATACCACTAAATTAAGTTTTGTTAATCTTTTAAATAAATTAAAATATTATAAATTAAGTTGTTTTATTTGTTTTTGTAGGATTTTGGAAATGGTACAAAACCATGTTAATTTGGAGCAAAATTAAGAGAAAATGATCAAACGGATAAAAGTCGCGATTTTCGGTACTAGAATCAAGACCACTGTCCATTGTTTTGGACATAACTAATTATACAGTTGGAATTCTGAGATGAGACAAGTTTCATATGAAAGTAGACTCTTTAAGCTTTCCAACGACTGGTTATAGAGCCAAATCGGAGTTCGTATGAAAAAGATACAACCGTTTGAAGATGGTTCTTCTATGCAGCCACATAGTGCTGCGGGTCAAACCATTTTGACCCGAACCCGGCCCGATCCGGCCCGACCCGCGCCCACTCCGGTGGACAAATTGCTCAACAACCCCATTGGTCTCCATATTTGACTTTTTGCACCCCTAACCTCCTCTTTTGACTCAAATTCACCCCAAAACTCACCTTTTTGATTCTATAAATAGATGAGAGGTTTGAGAGCAAAAGAAATCCATATTCCTACTTCATTCTTAGAATAGTTGTAGTATTTTCTTATTTGTTTTTCTTTTATTTTTATTTTTATTTTTGGAAGGGAGAATAGTTTGGGGTACAAAGTGTAAATGGTGTTTGTGAGGATATTATCCGAGAAAATACCACTCAATGCAACAATGAGAAGCTAACTTCCTTCAACCAGGTTAGGGTTGTGGTATTGTACTTTTGAATTTATGTAATATTGTATTTTTCTTATTTAAATTTGGATTTCGTATAAACAATTGTGTGGAAGGAATTCCGTTCGTAAAAATGAATTTAATTATAATTGAATTTATTGTCAAAATGTTCTTGTAGAGATTTTGATTTGAATTCAATTATTGCTAGAACATTAAATCTTGCACCTGTGGTCTTGATTTAATGGCCACACAATCGTATTCTTGGGGATTGATTATTGGTCTGGATGGTTTATGCCTAGATTTTAATTCACCTTAGATTAGTTTAATGTAGGAATTAAATACCGAAGATAGATCATGCCGGAGAATAACAATCCATATATTTCTGAGTAGTTCCGGCTTGTAGTTAGGAACACTCGTTTATACAAATCCGATTTAAATAGAAAATACGAGAAAAACATAATTCTCAAAATACTAATCCCACAATTCCTATCCTGGTTCTTTATTTTATTTTTATTTTAGATTTAATATTTTCTTTACTAATTTTAATAAAAAATCAAAATCGTTTTCACTAAAGAAAAAAAAGTAATCAGAAATTGATAATTACAAGACCGATCTCTGTGGTTCGACACCCTACTTGAACACCGTACTACATCAGTATCGCGGTACTAATTTAAGGGTATTATTTTTGAGCGATCAAATTTTGGCGCCGTTGCCGGGGATTGGCATCGCTAATTATTAATTTTTGTTATTTTTTTTTCTCCATCTGTATAAATTCATCGATTTTTTTTCTTGAGTTTTATTTTTTGCAGGTTAATCGAGATCCAATCTTTCATTTCAGATCTTCAAGCAAGGATTCAGTTTAATCTGTTTAATTTTTCTTTAAAAAAAAATATAACAACAAAAAAAAATTAAAAAAAAAAAATCAAAAATTCAAAAAATTATTATTAGAAAAATTAGTTTATTAAATTGTTGACAGGTAGGCTGGGCCTCCGTCATTCATCTTTATTCTGTTATCTGGTAGGCTGAGCCTCCTGTTCGCATTTATTTATTTTAATTTTTTTTTCTTAACTGGTAGGCTGAGCCTCCAGATCGCTTGTTGATATAATTGTTTTAATTTGTTAAAAAAATATAAAATATAAAAAAAAAAAATTGGATTTGGGTAAATGGAAAATTACTTTGAGAGATTTGCCATTTCGTTTGCAGATTCTCAACAATATTTTCTCTCAGGACCCCAACCTGACCTTTACTCATGTACCGCAGACCAAAATCCACACCATCTCACCAATCAATTTACGTACAATTACCAAAATCCCACAGACCTCTATAATAATGTTTATCTCGATCCATATTATTCGCCGCCTGAGTCTAATCAATACTCGAATAATTATGGATGGGATCAACAATATTATAGTGAGCTTTCAGGGTCGTATTGTTACGATCAATCATTTTACCAACCTCAATGTCAATCATCGTTTTCCCAAGAAGCTAGGAATTCTGAACCCATTGTAATGCAACAAATGCTAACAATCTTGGAAGAGTAAAACCAATCCCTAGTAGAGACTAACCAAGCCTTAGCAGAGGAACGCCAAACCTTAACGGAAAACCACCAATCCTTAGTAGAGCAAGGCCAAATCTCAGAAAGGCAAAACCAAATCTTGGAAAGGCGAGCTCAATCCTTAAAAAAACAATTTGAAGAGATAGATTGGAAAGAAACCCTAGTTAGGCGAATCATTGAATTAGTAAAAGAGAAAATTGCAAAAAATGGTCTAGAGACAGACATTCAGGTAGGTGATGAGAAAAGTGGGCTAGAGCACGAAAGTGAATTTAGAAAGTCGTCAAAAGGACCACAGCTGAGCAAAATTAGTGAGGAACCCCAACGATATGATCACGAGTTTGAGCCATTTTGGGCTCAACCATTACCAATTTGTGAGGCAGAAAAAAAAGTGGGGAACAAAAGTGATGGTGAGCAGGTGAGCGCAAAAGTTAAAAATACGTACATGGAGGAGATCAAGGTAGAAAGTCATAAGGAAAATAAGATCCAATCATCCGAGACACATTTGGGTAATCTTCCTTTGATAGGGACATCCATTATACCTTTACCACCGCATCCAAAAATTAAGGCATATCTTTTTGATGCAGTGGACCAACCGTCAAACCAAACCACAAAAAAATCATGCCTTTTTGTTTGGGTTGATGTAACTCAACTTCTATTTGGGGGCCTAATAAAAAGACCACCAAGTAAGTCCCAACGAAAAGAAATTGGATTTGATCCAGGAAAGAAGTTAAAAAATTTGAGTGTCGGCCGCTATCCATCACTCACCGACTGGAGGGTAACTCAACAGAAGGTAAGAAGTGGGTTACTTCACTACGGTTAGTGGGGTTAAGACACTTAACGTCCGGCTAAAGACGTTAAAATTAGCGCTGAGTGGGAGGCAACCCACTGTTGTGTTAGTTTTCTAATTTTAGTGTTTATATTTGATTTAATAAGATTTCTTTGAGTGTTCTATCTGACAGATTTACGAGCAGTCCACACCGACTCAGTACAAATAAGCAATTCCGATACGTCAGGTTGTATCTCTCCTTGCTAATTTAATTTTATCATTTTCACATTGAGGACAATGCAAGATTCAGGTTTGGGGGGGTAAATGCTTGTATTCTTTCTGATATTTTATTTCACACTTAATTTTGTCAATCTATCATTTGATAACACATCTGTCGGGTACAAACTAGAATTTGTTAAATAATTATTGGAGCAGAGCACTGATTTTTAAAAATATTTCATTTTTCGACGCTTACATGCATGCTAACTTTATTTTATTTTAAATTTAGTACAAAAGTTAGTTTACTGAATTTTGATAAGAAAATAACCTATCCCTAAAGTTAAAAAAAAAAAAAAAAAAAAAAAAAAAAACAAACAAATAAATTATTTTTTAAAAAAAAAATAAAATAAATAAATTGTGATACTAATAAAGATTTTCTGTCTTAGTAATGAACTTTCACTGAGTAACCGGACCTCTTGCCTCAGTAAGCTTTGAGTGTTCGCGTCAAAAGGGGAAAGCAATTTATTAAGACGATAAGAGGCTTGTTAACTTCGAAGCCTAAGTTGTTCGAGTTATTAAGCCTGAAAGGTGCTTTAACACCTAGTGCCCCGAGCCAACTGGATTGGGATCATTGGTCTAACACTCGCTACACGAACATCTTAGAAAGCCCAGTGGGGTTAACATTGCACATGTCACTTATTTAAAGAAAATTACTTATAAAACAAAAAATAAAAAATAAAAAAATATAATTAAAAAAAAAAAAGAAAAAAAAAGAAAGAAAGAAACAACACCGATATAGACAAATATTTTTTTATTTTGGGGAAAAGATTGTTTGAATTGTACAAAACCAGTTGACTAACTACATGTGTTAAATTCATTATAAACAAGAGTTGTATATATGTCGTGGGTACAAAAATGAATATTGTTAAAAATCACGTGCTATGAGATTAATGACTATTTTAATAACTCTTGTTTGCCTTTGATTTGATATGTTAGCATTGGATAAGATTGATAGAAATTTTGTGAGAGATAATATGCATGAAAAGAGATTTTGAGATGTTTGTGGGTAGCATCACTGTAAACCCTCACGAGACTATACTCGTCCACTAGGGGTGACCTAGGGGTTTAAAGGCTTATTGCATACGCTAAATGCAATCGTGTTCCCTACGAAAATGGCTTTTTATTTAATTATTATATTTAATTTTGCTCGAGGACTAGCAAAATTTAGGTTTGGGGGTGTGATCGCACCTCATTTTGTGCGATCTAATACCACTAAATTAAGTTTTGTTAATCTTTTAAATAAATTAAAATATTATAAATTAAGTTGTTTTATTTGTTTTTGTAGGATTTTGGAAATGGTACAAAACCATGTTAATTTGGAGCAAAATTCAGAGAAAATGATCAAACGGATAAAAGTCGCGATTTTCGGTACTAGAATCAAGACCACTGTCCATTGTTTTGGACATAACTAATTATACAGTTGGAATTCTGAGATGAGACAAGTTTCATATGAAAGTAGACTCTTTAAGCTTTCCAACGACTGGTTATAGAGCCAAATCGGAGTTCGTATGAAAAAGATACAACCGTTTGAAGATGGTTCTTCTATGCAGCCACATAGTGCTGCGGGTCAAACCATTTTGACCCGAACCCGGCCCGATCCGGCCCGACCCGCGCCCACTCCGGTGGACAAATTGCTCAACAACCCCATTGGTCTCCATATTTGACTTTTTGCACCCCTAACCTCCTCTTTTGACTCAAATTCACCCCAAAACTCACCTTTTTGATTCTATAAATAGATGGGAGGTTTGAGAGCAAAAGAAATCCATATTCCTACTTCATTCTTAGAATAGTTGTAGTATTTTCTTATTTGTTTTTCTTTTATTTTTATTTTTATTTTTGGAAGGGAGAATAGTTTGGGGTACAAAGTGTAAATGGTGTTTGTGAGGATATTATCCGAGAAAATACCACTCAATGCAACAATGAGAAGCTAACTTCCTTCAACCAGGTTAGGGTTGTGGTATTGTACTTTTGAATTTATGTAATATTGTATTTTTCTTATTTAAATTTGGATTTCGTATAAACAATTGTGTGGAAGGAATTCCGTTCGTAAAAATGAATTTAATTATAATTGAATTTATTGTCAAAATGTTCTTGTAGAGATTTTGATTTGAATTCAATTATTGCTAGAACATTAAATCTTGCACCTGTGGTCTTGATTTAATGGCCACACAATCGTATTCTTGGGGATTGATTATTGGTCTGGATGGTTTATGCCTAGATTTTAATTCACCTTAGATTAGTTTAATGTAGGAATTAAATACCGAAGATAGATCATGCCGGAGAATAACAATCCATATATTTCTGAGTAGTTCCGGCTTGTAGTTAGGAACACTCGTTTATACAAATCCGATTTAAATAGAAAATACGAGAAAAACATAATTCTCAAAATACTAATCCCACAATTCCTATCCTGGTTCTTTATTTTATTTTTATTTTAGATTTAATATTTTCTTTACTAATTTTAATAAAAAATCAAAATCGTTTTCACTAAAGAAAAAAAAGTAATCAGAAATTGATAATTACAAGACCGATCTCTGTGGTTCGACACCCTACTTGAACACCGTACTACATCAGTATCGCGGTACTAATTTAAGGGTATTATTTTTGAGCGATCAGGCTCAAGAGATGTCTAATTTTCTATGTGGACAGAGGCGTCTCATGACTGGAGAAATTATGAACCTAAGAAGAATGACGATGGACATACTGCAGGATATTCTAACTGTCCAGAGGAATGGGATAGCAAAAAATATCAAATTCTCACATGGTTTTATTCCACTATTATCCCATCTATCAAAATCCAATTTGGTAGGTTCCTAACAGCTAAAGAAGCCTGAGATCTTCTCCAGTACCGCTATACCAAGGCAAACATATCACACCGGTATCAACTCCTATCCACCCTCCATAGCACGCGCAAAGAACCTGGATAAACCGTTAACAGTTTTCTATCTCAAATGACTGCTTTGTGGGATCAATTTTCTATTAATGAGCCAATCTGGGAATGCACAAAAGATGCCCCCCTTCACACAAACTACCAAAATGGGACGTGCATTATGCAATTCCTGATGGCCTTAAGAAAAGAATTTGAGCATGTACGAGCTTCAATCCTACACCGGGGCAAGATATTTTCCCTGAACGATGTCATTTCTGATCTACTTATCGAGGAAACACACTTTGCGACACCCGATCATGAGGTTAAAACGATCACTATGGCTTAGCCGGTGGGTATGGGATTGAGATGTGTGTTTGAGTTGGGGTGTTTCATATATATATTGGGTGATTTATTATTGATTATGGTGTTTGGAAACTTATTTATACTGTTTTACTTTCACTGCTTATTTGATACTGGAGATTTTACCAACTGTGTGGTGGATATATATTTACACTTGATCCATTTAAATGTTGTATTATTTAGAATGTATTATTGTTATGTTGAAAAATAATTTTTACTAAGAAGGCAGTACACTCGCAGATGAATCTTTTAGGAGACGGTCCCCTACTGGTATTAGGTGGAGTCATTTGGGAATTTTTTGCGTTCAGCTGTCAGAGGTAAACCATAATAAAGAAAAAGAGTATGTTGTCTTGTATAATGAATTGTATAGTAATTTATGTAATTTTGTAATGTATAAAAAGATTTAAATGTAATAGGTGGTGTCATGTTGTCGTCATACTAGCCCTGGGATGACGGGTGTCCGGGACGGGTCGTGACAATTTTGGTATCAGAGCCTAAGTTATAGGTTCTGTTGACTTGTCTGTTGTTGCGTCAATAGAAGACCATAAGATAGAAAGACGTGCCAGTCGTCTAGTCAGTATGGGACATGAGATAGGGAGATAGAGTGTTAATAGGTGAGTCAGTACGTGAGTGTAGTTCTTTCATTACATTAGTTAGTGAATTGGCATTGTGCATGGTTGGTTCTCGTGCTGGCAGGAAGTGATGTGACAAAATGGTGATATTGTCAGTTGGTGGATTTGAGTATTGTTGTGTTGTCGGTGGGGGAAAATGGGTGGATCGTAATTGTGGAAAGTTTAAATAGTTGGAAATGTGAAATCTTAATTGGGACATGACTACATGCGTATGACGTGACGATGAGGTAATTATTAGTAGGTAAATTATCAGTAGCACTTGGTAAGTCGTTATTAAAAGACTATATAGTATAGCAGAACACACTTAAGTTGGAATATGAAATGACATTTGAAGTGAGTATAAAATCGCCTTCTACGCAATTTGAAGGCGTATTAGTTGAAACTAAGGATATGAGAAAACCGGGATGAGATGGTAGTACGTTCTAGACTAACGGGAAAGTAGAGCAAAAGTTTATGAAACTTGTAGATATAACAAGCGTAATAGAAAATGATATTTAGAAAATAGTCGAGAATTTGAGTCTGGATGAAAATAAGTGCGCATAAATAGAGTTCGTTTGTTTGAGGTAGAGCCAAAGTTTAAAAGAATCAAAGGGTGTATTGTTGGGAAGGAAAAATTAGTACCCTAGTTGGTTTGATAATGAGTCCGAGAGGTCAGAAAAGTGTTAAAGAAAGGTTATCAGGATACGGTAGGTAGGTATTGGGCATTAGTCAGAACAAGTTAGGTGGTAGATATTTTAGTAGCTAGGGATTTTCCCATGTAGTTTCTAAAAGAAACGTTAGAGTGCTAGTAAGCGTGATTAGTAACCGTAGTTGTTGTAAAAATGAGTTCTATAATTTTAAGGGGTGAATGTTCGGCTCATTAAGTTGGCTAAATATAGATGTATTGATAAAATGCAGGATTCTGGGATTTGGAATTTTTAACTTTGGGGACTTTAAAGGTGGTCGCCACGGTGTTAGAAATGAAAAATTGGCCGAATAGTAGAAATGTGAGTGAATTTGCTTTCGATTTAGAAAGTCCCTGTAAGAGAAGCCTTGTGACGGCCCTAGGAGACCGGATCGTTACAATAATTTGGATCATTAACTCATGATTTATGTGGACCTGGTGTTTTATCCAGGAAAATCCAGTGTGGTACTTATCAGTTAGAATGGACAGTTTGTTAAATCGACTTGCAAAAGACCAGGATATTAGATTGAGAGTATTATCAGTTGAAGGTTAGAGACTATGACGTGGTGAATACGGTGACTCGGTCAAGAGTAAAAAAGAGCCTGTAGAACATTTCTAGAGTATGTTATAAATGCTGAGAAAAAAGCAAATTGTATACTAAATGTAATAAACATGAGTATTGGTTGGTTTGAGTGGTAATTTTGGAGCTAGTGCTCTTAAGGCATAGTATTCAAGTAAATACAAAGGGAGTCGAAGTGATGGGTTGACGAAATATGGATAAGGTCTAAAACTTGTGACTTACCTTTTTGAAACTAGTAGTGATTGTATTTGTTTTGATGTTTAGCGACATTTTCAGTATGACAGGATTTGTGCTTTAGTCGTAGGGCTGGCTATAGCAAAAACTTTGGGTCGGAAGTTGGTAAGTTGGATGTCTATATTAAATTATGGGTTGAGTTGAGACCTTTATAAGTACTGGGTGGTTGGTCAGATGGTAATGCTGTGTGAAAGTTTGTTTCGAAAACGGCATTGAGGTGAGAGTCGGACATCCAGCTAAGAAAGTTTTGTAATACCATAGGGAGTTGACTGTAGAACTGAAATGTGTGTCCAAACGAATGATGAAGTTGTGAGGTTTTGGGAATAAAAGTGTGTAGGGTTAACAATGCCAATTGACGGAAGAGACCTTAAAAGAGGTGAATAAAATAATATATGCAATGCCCGGTGATGCTAAATTATTGAAATTGTATAAGTATTTTATTAATTTGTAACGGAAATGAGAAATCGCAGTATTTGTAATTAGGCGTTTTATTTGTTATCAAAGTTAAGAGGGAGTAAAAATATCCAAGTGGGTTATCGTAGCTTCGATAAAAATACCCAAGTGGGTTATTGTAGCTTCGATCTATTCCAGAAAGAAAAGGGGAAAGTAACTCAAAGAATTTTTCCTGATGCATATGATAGTACGCATGTTGATGGGATCGTTCAAATTGCATGATGCATCAATTCAATGCAAACGGTAAATCGAGTTAAGTAAAGATCATCATTCTTTTGAAAGTGAGAAGGATTATTTCTCTAGGAAATTGATTAATCGGTTATTTGGGAAGTTGGAATTTTAATGCTGAAATCATAAGTATGGTCGCAGTGTTGTGCTCTGGATGATAATTGTTATCAAAGTGAAATAAGCCGTCAGTGTATGAAAAGTCCGTGGGGAAAACTGTAGTGTCAAAAGTTGATAGTTATTTGAACATGCGGGTTGAATTTTTCATACTCCTTTAGTTGCCCAAGTGGAAGTTGATACCTTATCCCAGTTATGGATTAACGGTGTATCAAGAAATACGATTCAGGTGTTGGGAGATATGTTGAGGGGTTGCGTCATGAAAGTTTCTGGTAAGAGGAATGATTGTGTAATGTTAATAAAAATCTGTTTATGCAAATAACTATCTTGTCGTTAATCGTGGTGGTATTGCATAAAGCGTTATATGAAAATGATACAGGTTTCCGGTCTGATAGACTGCACTGAGATAGGAAAACGAAACTTTTACGAAATAGCCCGATGTGGCTACATTTTTATTGGAAATTGGAAGTTATTGAGATGTCATGGGACAAGGAAAATTTGAAATATCCTTGAGATGATATGTATTCATGATATAATATTTTACAGTTAGCATCTAGTAATTATTAGAATGTATCGATTTCTTTGTGACTGTGGCGTACCTATGTCCTTTGAGTCGTTTATATAAGTGGATATATGTTTAAAACATGTTAGGCAGGTGGAAACGAACTTGAAGCACGTGACCATGTTAGGGACTTGGTAAAATGTGGAGGCATGAAAGAAATTCTTATAGATTATCTGTTTGATATATTTGAGTTGTAGTTATATGGGTTGATGATATTTAGGTATTATGAAAGATATCGATATGAGTATTAAAGAGTGGATATAGGTATCGAAGTTAAGGATAGCTGAGCTATCTGTGCTTATGAGACTGGTGGCGATTATTGTTGAGTTAAATGTGAATGAAAAAAGTTGTTGTAACGGGCGACTGAAAAATGTCGGATAAAATGGATAAGTGCCAGTTACGACGGAATGAAATAGACTCAATGTACTGAAATATTTTCAGCATATAGTGTTGTTACTGATTTTTGATTTTATTAGAGTAGCGCAGCGGAAACATTAGAAATATGAAATCGTTGCTTGTCAATAATGAGGGTTACCAATTAAGACGTACGCTAATTATCATGTCAACATTTCTACAAGAAGAAGATTAGGAGATTGAAGTGGAAATTGACAACTTTGAATTAAGGTGACTTCCTGTTATGGGACTTTGTATCTAGCATAACCTTGCGGTGCGACTCGAAACGTTAATGAAATTCTGCTAGTTTGACGCGAAAATTTCGGGACGAAATTTCTTTGAGGAGGGGAGAGCTGTAAGACCCTGACTTTTGACCTATATAAAATTCAAGCCGCGTTTTAAATATTTCAAAAATACTGGGGTAGATTTCGATATTTATTTTACGAATTAAAATTTTAGGACGGTGTATGGGAATTTTGTATAAACCTTAAAACATAGTTTGGGTATAATTGCTACCCCACCATAACATAAGGGGAGGTTTGTATATTATTACAAAAAAATATCTTCATTAATTATATATATATATATATATATATATATATATATATATATATTGAGAGAAGAGGGGCTGGTAAAGGGATAAGAGGGTGACAGGGAGCTGTCCGGAGGGTGAGCTTATGCACACACACACACATATATATATAGAGAGAGATAGAGAGATAGAAAGAGAGGAATCGGGATTGGATGAAGAAGAATCGAGAAGCCGAGTAGATAAGAGGAAGAGAGAGGAGAACCGGAGAAGAGGAAGAGAAGGCAGCCAGTGGCGGTTTGTGAGTCTCCACTGGTTGGCTGACTTTTGACGAAAAATGTCACACCCCACCCCGGGCGCCAGTCACCCATGGGGCCAGCGTGACGCTAACACGACAACCCCCGACGACATCAACAAAACCAGAAAGCGACAGGAAGCATTCATCATTTTTTTTTCTCTTTTTTTGTTTTGTACAATCACAAAATCAGGTCATAAAGCAGTTTCTTCTACTAGGGACACACCCGTCCCTGAGATTCTAAATACAGCAAGAGGAAAAACGACAATGAACCTCTGCTAGGTTCGTCTCGGACCGCACCTCCAAAAATACCCCCAGTCTGCTAAACCACTGACAGATTCTACCCAGTGCCAGTAGGGGATCGACTCCTAGCTACTTCGCCTGCGAGTGTACTGCCTTCTTTTAGTAAAACATTCTCATATAATAATAATATACCGTAAAAAGAAAACATTTAAGCACAAACATCTAGATATATATATGGTGGAAATAAAGCAATTGTTTATAGGTTTCATTGCAGAATTACCCATCATAAATATCCTACTGACCATTATCATAAAGTAATAAAACATCCAGTACGAATAAATACCACATTCCAAACCACCACACACGCACACTGGCTAGCCATAGTGATCGTTTTAACCTCACGATCGGGAGTTGCAACGGTACCGTAACATTCATAGGAATGCCTTCCTACGAAATATCCACACCCCTTTTTGGGGAGAAATACAATCCACACCCCTTACGGGGAGAAATATAATCCACACCCCTTTTGGGGAGAATAGCCATGACATCGTCAAAATCAAATACAATATCATCGAATCGCAACTCAATAAATATCACTTACTCAAAATCGTCAACCCACCACGTCTACCACTTCTCTTAAACCAGCTTTTAAATTCAAAAATCATACTTTATATCTTCTTTTAAAGAAACCGTCTGATTTTATCAATTCCACTTTTTCACCATTTATTTTTAGAAAATCAGGCATTTTGAGAAAAATAGTTGTTTTCTATTCTCTTTTGAAAAACGCCGTCTAATTTCACCAAATCCAGCGGAAATTCATTTTCAGCTCCTTTTCGAAAACTATCGAAATTCAGTTTACCACCTTATTCAAATCGTGCGTGATCCACATCATTTATAAATTCATACAGTTTAAATATTCACATATTTCATCATATACATTCGTAGAAAAATAGTTTGGTAAGAAGACAGTACACTCACCTCTCTTCTTGTGCTACCGTAACTGCACCGTCCAAAGCCTTCCGGGATGCTAGCGTTTGTGAACCTAGTAACGATAGGGTCTAAATTAATATTTTAAAATAACCTAACATACAATGCAGACCATTATTTCCATATTTCTCATTCCCCGAATTAATTATACCAAACTATTATCTATACCCCTTTTCCTGTATTTATATTAACTGTACGATATTACTAGGATTAGTAGTTACGAAATTATCGTAACGAATATAAAATTTACTGCCAACAATTTACTTAGATGGGGATAATAATTAATAATTTAAGATATTAATCCATGAAGTCATTATTCATTCCGAATCACTCACCGATCCCTAATTGGGTTTCTGATTTTTCTGTTGGGGTGGTTTGTGTAATTAGTTCTTTTTTTTTTTTTTGTGCTCTGTTCCAGACTCCCCCCGTCCCCGCCACCGACGACACTGTCCCTGCCTCACCAGCCTCCTTTGCCGGCGACTCGCCATCCACAAACAGTGGACGACCCACACACCCGAAGCCCCTACACCAACGACAAACGGCCAAACCACCCGGCATGCACACACACACAGTTCCGTCAACGTAACGTCGCCGCAGCTCTGGCCACCACTATCGTCTACAGCTGTCGCCGGCGACCCGAACAGACACGCACACACAGTCCCCTCCCGCACACACACACACACTCCGCCGGCGACCCAACAATGCCGCCGACGACCCTACATGTCTACCCACTTAATGGCCCATGCACCCCCTTCCCGTTTAACCTCTGTCGACCGGAAACCAAGGGCCGATCACCAACTGGAAAGAAATAGAAACAGAATACTTATAAGGACTTACCGAACGATAAAGCCGAACGGCGATCAATCACGCCGTTGACGAACTCCCCCCTTCCCACGGCCGCCGCAGCAAACCACCGGGAATTCCACACGATCGTTCTCACAGCAGTGGCCACAGGAACATACCCAGGCCGTCACGGGACACACGCCCTGCCTTCTCACCGGCGGCACGTCGATCACGGAGTTTCGACGTTTTCCTCCTCTCTCTCTCTCTAGATTTTCGAATTTTCCTTTCCCTTCTTCCCTGAATTCTCACCTCATCACACGAAAGGGGCAATTTAACACATGGATCTAGTGGTTTAGACTGATTTGAGCCTGCCACGTTGCCCCTCGATCGTCGCTTCTTGCCGGTGAGTTGCCGTCGATGTGCCGGGTGTTGGTGCACGTATATATATAAAAAAATAAATAAAAATAAATTACACTCTCCTCCCCTTGTTTTTTTTAGGATTTTCGGTTTAGTATATTTTGATTTAAAAAACAAAATCCAAAATTATAATCCTTGCCCCTAACATTTTTGTTACATTTTCTTTTTCGTAATTTAATAATTTATTTACCCTAAAATTCTCTAACGTCCTGTACATATTTCCGGAGCATCAATACATGGAAGACATCGTGCAGTTGAGATAAATCTGGTTGCAACGCGAGTCTATACGCTGTCGTGCCAACCCGCTCTAGGATTTCATATGGTCCGATGTATCTTGGACTCAACTTCCCTTTCTTTCCAAACCTCATTATGCCTTTCCATGGGGAGATACGTAAGAACACATGATCCCCTACCCCGAATTCCAACTCCCGCCGGCGCTTGTCTGCATAACTCTTCTGCCGACTTTGCGCGATTTTCAATTTTTCTCGAATCACTTCAACTTTGTCTGCGGTCAGTTGGGCTAGGTCCGACATCGACAACTTGCGGTCCCCTACCTCAGTCCAACAAACAGGAGTTCTACATCTCCTACCGTACAATGCCTCATATGGAGCCATCTCAATTGCCGAGTGGTAGCTGTTGTTGTTAGCGAATTCTATCAACGGCAAGTGATCGTCCCAGCTTCCAGGAAATTCCAGAACACATTCCCTCAACATATCTTCCAACGTCTGAATCGTACGCTTTGATTGGCCGTCCGTCTGGGGATGAAAAGCGGTACTAAATTTCAGTTTGGTACCTCGAGCAGCTTGAAGCCTCGGCCAGAACCTCGAAGTAAATCTCGGATCTCTATCCGATACTATAGAAGCCGGTGCGCCATGCAATCTAACAATCTCATCGATATACAGCTGAGCATACATTTCAAGAGAGAAAGTCGTTTTTACGGCTAGGAAATGAGTGGACTTGGTAAGCCTATCAACAATCACCCAGATGGAATTATACCCTTTCTTGGTACGGGGTAATCCCGAAACAAAATTCACCGTGATGTGCTTCCACTTCCACTCTGGAATAGGTAGGGGTTGCAGCAACCCACCTGGATACTGATGCTCGATCTTTACTTGTTGGCACACAAGGCACTTGGCCACAAATTCTGCGATCTCCCGTTTCATTCCGGCCCACCAATAATGTTCACGCAAGTCCCGATACATTTTAGTGCTTCCCGGATGCATTGCGTATGCGGAGCTATGTGCCTCTTCCAAGATATCTTTTTTCAAATTGACATCGTTAGGCACACACAACCTATTTCCACACATCAAAGCCCCGTCCTTTTCCCTGATATGATGATCAGTTCTGTGGCCATTTTTTACCTCATCTCGGATCCTCTCCAAGTGAACGTTTGATTTTTGAGCTTTAGTAATGTGGCCAATCAATGTCTGTCTCAAAGTCAAGGTTGCCAGCAGTGCTGCTGTCTGACCAACCGCTAACTGAACTCGTATTGATTTTAATTCTGCATACAGGTTAGCATGAACAACGAAGATGGGCAACCGAGCCTGCCGATTTTCGACTGAGAGCATCTGCTACAACATTAGCTTTTCCTGGATGGTAATGGATGGTGCAATCGTAGTCCTTAATCAACTCCATCCAACGCCTCTGCCTTAGATTTAATTCCTTCTGAGTAAACAAATACTTCAAACTCTGATGGTCAGTGTATATTTCACATGTCTCGCCATACAGGTAGTGCCTCCAAATCTTTAGGGCGAACACAATTATAGCCAACTCCAAATCGTGCGTCGGGTAATTACGCTCATGGTTCTTTAATTGCCGGGATGCATATGCGATCACATGGCCATGCTGCATTAAAACACATCCCAGTCCTTGATGTGATGCATCACTATAGATTACGAAACCACCTTCTTCCGATGGGAGGGACAGTATTGGTGCCGATATCAATCTATTCTTCAATTCCTAGAAACTTTGCTCACATTTGTCAAACTACTCAAACTTGGATCCCTTCCGGGTCAATTGAGTCAAGGGGGCAGCTATAACGGAGAATCCTTGCACAAACCGTCGATAGTAACCCGCCAATCCTAGAAAGTTTCGAACTTCCGTCATATTTCTCGGTCTTTCCCACTGGACGACAGCTTCTACCTTCTTTGGGTCCACCTGGATACCTTCTCCTAAAACAACATGTCCAAAAAATACTATATGATCTAGCCAGAATTCACGTTTGCTGAATTTCGCATATAACCGCTTCTCTCGCAATATCTGCAATACGAGTTAGAGATGCTTTGCATGCTCTTCCCTGTTTTGGGAATAGACCAAAATGTCGTCAATGAATACTATAATAAATTGGTCCAGGTAAGGCTAAAAAATACGGTTCATCAAGTCCATGAAAGCAGCAGGGGCGTTTGTCAAACCAAAGGGCATAACTAGAAATTCGTAGTGTCCATATCTCGTACGGAATGCCGTCTTTGCTACGTCCCCATCTCTGACTTTCAATTGGTGGTACCCCGATCGAAGGTCTATCTTGGAAAATACTTTAGCTTTCTGGAGCTGGTCAAACAAGTCATTAATCCTAGGTAACGGATATTTATTGCGAACCGTCACCCTATTCAGCTGCCGATAATCAATACACATTCGCAACGTGCCATCCTTCTTTTTCACGAACAGCACTGAGGCACCCCAGGGGGAGACACTGGGTCGAATAAACCCACGGTCTAATAAATCTTGTAACTGAACTTTCAATTCTTTCAACTCAGTGGGTGCCATCCGATAAGGTGGTATCGATATAGGGGTAGTGCCTGGGAGTAACTCGATCGTGAATTCCAATTCCCTGTCTACAGGCAACCCTGGCAGTTCTTCCGGAAATACGTCGGGAAAATCCCTAACTACTGGAATATCTGCCACCGGAATTTCCCTTCGACTAGTGTCAATCACATGTGCAAGATATCCCTGGCATCCTTTATTCAATAATTTTCTAGCTTCCAATACTGAAATTAAACTGACAGGGGTGATACTTCTATCTCCAACAAATACAAACTCTGGCTCGCCTGAGATTCGGAATATCACTTCTTTCTTGAAACAGTCCACCATGGCATGATATCCGGACAGCAAATCCATCCCCAGAAGTACATCAAAATCGTGAATATTCAAGGGTAATAGATCTGCCAATAACTCTTTATCACCAAGCCGAAGTGGACTGTCCTTATACACACTATCGATCCAGACCGACTCACCTACCGGGGTAGAAATAACAATATGATTTGACAAAGGAATGGGAAATCTGCCTACTTGCATCATGAAGGTTGCTGAAACAAATGAATGTGTGGAACCGGGATCAATAAGTACCCGAGCATCTCTAGCGTATAAAGATATGATACCTGTGACCACATTTGGGGTAGCCTGAGCATCCTGTCGTGTAGTAGCAAACACATGGCCTCGCGTTGGAGGTCTACCATCCGATCCTCTACTCTGCCCTGGGATGGTGCTAGGGCCCACACTACCCATACTGCTCGTAGAGGGCATCAACGTAGAAGCAAGCTTCAGACAATACGTAGATATGTGTCCCGGCTCATGACAGTGAAAACATATCAGTCCTCCCCTGGGATAATCTCTAGCCAAATGACCTGGTGCCCCACACTGATAACATTTGCTTCCTCCAGTTTGAGTAACCGGCTGACTTCGCCCATACCTTTGCGGACCCACACTCGCTTCTGATGCACTTTGTTGTTGCCTAGGGTATGATTGTCGAGGACCATGGATTCTGACTGATTGGCCAAACGATGAGGCTCGAGCAACTAGCGGTCAAAATCTCGCCCCTCACGAAGTGCCACCTGAAATCTGCTAGGTGATTCGAATCGGCTTTTTTTTGAACTGCTCCCGACTCTCGACGACTTCCTGCACATCTCTTTCGACTAGCTTTGCTGTATTCACCAACTCTGCATAATTCTTAATCTGTTTGCTGGTAAGCCTGGAACGTATCTCTAACTGAAGTCCCTTCTGGAAACGTCTGCATCTTGCCTCTTCTGTCTTTACCAGGTCAGGGGCAAAGCGGGACAAGGAATCGAATTTGACTTCGTACTGCTGAACTATCATCTTTCCCTGTTTCAACATGATAAATTCTTCCTCCATCTGGAATCGATAAGACTCAGGAAGATATTTCTCGTTAAACACGACAACGAAACGACCCCACGTAATCTCCTCGCCAAAATCGGAAATCAACCTTTTCATCTCCTCCTACCAATGCTCGGCCTCCTCCCTTAGCTGAAAAGTAGCAAGGAAAACTCGACTATCGTCGACAATTCCCATCGCCTCGAATACATGACCCACACCTCTAATCCAATTCTCCGCGTCAGCCGGACCCGCCGTCCCGGTGAAAGTCGGTGGGTCTAACTCCTTGAACCTCTTCAGTCGTACCTCCCGATATACGGCAGCATCACTTTGGGCCTTTTGACTTTCCATAATCCTCGCTTGCTGCTCCGTCAACCGGGCAGCGGCCTGCAAAATTCTTTCAACCGCGTCTAAGCTCCCTTGCAACCTATCACTCTGTGTGTGGGATTCCCCAATATGCAAACTTCCCCGGTCCCTATCTCTCCATTCCGGAGGCTCTGTTTGCCTCAGGGATTCCGCCTGCCCCTGAGGTCTCACACTCCCGGAGGTTTCATATCCCCCATCCATACCTGTTATCAGCCATAAAGTTTAATTTAACGACTAGCTAAATCAACCAGAGAAATGACAGTAATTTAGATACGCTGATTAACTATTATGCAAGTATCAACAGCATCTACTGACACCCTATCTTAAGGTCCCCTACTGACTAGATGACCAACACGTCTCCCTATCCCCCAATCCTTTATACTACCAGCATTAGTAAGTCTACAGAACCTATAACCTAGGCTCTGATACCAAAATTGTCACACCCCACCCCGGGCGCCAGTCACCTATGGGGCCAGCGTGACGCTAACACGACAACCCCCGGCGACATCAACAAAACCAGACAGGAAGCATTCATCATTTTTTTTCTCTTTTTTTTTTTTGTACAATCACAAAATCAGGTCATAAAGCGGTTTCTTCTACTAGGGACACGCCCGTCCCTGAGATTCTAAATACAGCAAGAGGGAAAACGACAATGAACCTCTGCTAGGTTCGCCTCCGACCGCACCTCCAAAAATACCCCCAATCTGCTAAACCGTCGACAGATTCTACCCAGTGCCAGCAGGGGACCGACTCCTAGCTACTTCGCCTGCGAGTGTACTGCCTTCTTTTAGTAAAACATTCTCATATAATAATAATATACCGTAAAAAGAAAATATTTAAGCACAAACATCTAGATATATTTAAGCACAAACATCTAGAAGAGTGATTGCACTTAATTCGTAATTACAATTTGTGGAGTATGGGAAATTCGAGTGGGTTAGTTTTAGGTGTAGGAAGTCACTATGGGGGGAAGCCGGGTGACGGCTTTGGGGGAACCGGGTCATTACAATAAATTAAACTGTTAACCCATGATTAACTCAGATTTGATGTTTCTCTCCATGAAAATCCAGTATTGGTAACTTATCAATTAAAATTGGCAGTCACTTTAATTAACCCCGAAAGATTAGGATGTTAGATATGAATTAGGATATTATCAGTTGGAGGTCAAGGACTACGGCGTTGTAAAAACGGTGATCCGGTCAAGAGTAGAGAAGAGCTTGTAGAACATCTCCAGATTGGGTTGTTGATGATGAAAGAAAAGCAATGGTATGCCAAGTGCAGTAAAGGTAAGTTTGGTAGGGTCAAGCGGTAAGTTGGGACGTGTGATCTTGAGAAACGATGTTCACGTGGATCCAAAGGAAGCTAAAGCTATGGTTTAATAAGAAGGGCCGAAAGGTGTACTTAGAGCTCGAAACCTTTGGGAATGGCGGTGATTGTAGTTGTTTAGATGTTCTAGTGATCTTCCCTGTATGACGAGATTTGTGGGATATGCACCGACCACCAGAGTTGGGAATAGTTGCTTGCTCAAAAAGGAATTAAATCTAAGATAGAGGCATTGAATAAAATTTATTAAAAACTATAATTGCACCATCCATTAATTTTCAGGAAAGACCAAAGTCGGAGCCAATGTTTTAAGTCGGAAATTGGTAAGTTGGGTGGTGTACTTTCGGGTTGTTCACACTAAATTATGTGTTGAGTGACCTTGTGAGTGTAGTGGATAGTTGGTCAGATGGAAACGCTGTTTAACACTCCGATTTCGGAAATCGACATTGATCAAATGTGTGGTAGAAGCATAGAGGTCCAGCTAAAGAAGATTAGAGGTAAAATAGGGAATGGTCATAGAGCTGACGATCGTGACAGAAATAACGATGAAGTCTTGATGATTAAAAATAGACGGTGTATTCCTAATAATACTTATTTGACGGAAGAAACCTTAAAGAAGTACGTAGTCCAATATACACAATGTACCCGGTGATAACAAACTGTATCAAGATTGCTGGAGCATTATGGATAGTTTAGAGGAGAATGGAAAATCGCTGAATTTGGTGTTAGGTGACTTGTAGGTTAGCGGAAAAAAAAAATTATTATTATTAAAAAAAAATAAAAATTAATTAATTAAAAATTAAATTAATTATTATTAAGGTCGAACATTAATATCCAAGGAAGGTCATTGTAGCCTTTACCTATTTCGGAATGGAAATGTGAGTCTTAATTCGTATGGGAAGTGTGCATTGATGAGATTGTTCGGTTGCATAAGGCACCGGTTCAATATACGTGTCGAATGAAGTTGGAATAAGATGTCGGTGTGACTTATTCGTTTGATAATTGATAGTTGCTTTTAGGTAAATTGAATTGTTAATGAGTAAGTGTTACCGTTGTACTGTAATTGGAAGATAATTTTATCAAACCAAATTAAGTCACTGTTGTATGAACAGTCTGCAAAAGAATTTGGAATGCAGTATTGAATAGTGATATCTTAAAACGTGAGTTTTATATGTAATAAATACCGTCGTAGGATCGACAGGTGGTGAATATAGAAAGTCGGGTAGGTAATCCCAGGTAATATTTCTCTATTGGGAAAACTATAGTACTAGGAGCGGATATTTAGTTTGACGTTCTGGACAAATTTTCATACTCCTTAAGGTGCCAAATTAAAAGTTGGTACCTCATTTTATTGGTGGATAAACGGTCAATCGAGAAGTACGGTTCAGAGAGTAAAAGATATATTGAAGAGTTGTGTTTTGGGGATCTTCAGGTAGCAAGGAGGATTAGGTGGCACTAATGGAATGCGTTTAAAATAATACATACCTTTTTGATAACCAAGATAGCCTCGTGTAAAGCGCTATATGAAAATAATACAGGACTCCAATCAAATCGACCGAACTGAGATAGAAGAACGGAATTAAATGTATTGAACCCTTACTCACTTTGGGCGGAGCCAGCTTGTGGGGGGTCACAGAAATTCCATAAAAGGTCTAATAGTTTACAGGCAGTAACTATTGACTTTTGTGATGTAACGAATTTTTGTAATTAAAACATATCTATGTTCTTCAATTCATATTTATATGTGGATATATGTTTGAAGCAGGATAGGGTGGTGGAAACGAACTTGAAACGTGTGATCAGGTCAGGGACTTGATAAAATGTGGGGGCATGAAAGGAATTCTTATAGATTATTTGTTCGAATTATTTGAGTTGTAGTTATGTGGGTTAGTGATATTTAGGTATTATAAAAGATATCGATATGAGTATTAGAGAATTGAGGTAGGTATCGGGGTTAATGATAGTTGAGTTATCTACGTTTATAAGGTTGGTAGCGACTATAGTTAGGTTAAGTGCGGAATGGAAAATATTGCCGCAACGGGCGACAAGGAAATATCGGATGAAATGGATAAGTACCGGTTACGACGAGTTGAAATAGACTTACGGGACTGAAATATTTCCGGCATATAGTGTTGTTATTGATTTTGATTTTATCAGAGTAGCGCAGTGGAAGCAGACAGGAACGTGAGATCTTTTGATGGAGAGTTATCTGAGTTAAGGGTAACCGTCCAAGTGCACCTTGTTTATTGGATGATTATGATTTAACGAAAAGTTGTTGGTTGTAAATTTTGGGCAATTTGGAGTGATGAGACCATATATGGGAAACAGTTGTTCTAGAATCATATGAGATGAGTATAACTTTGTAATGCGACTTTGATGTATTAGTGGCCTGACGAAAATTAACGGCATTCAGGAAAAGAGAGAAGTTAAGTCCAAGGTACATCGAACCAAGGGAAAAAAAAAACAAAAAAATAAAAATAAAAAAATAATAATAATATAATAATAAAAAAAAATAATAATAACAATTTATTGGGTGGACATGACAGCGCATGGACTTGCGTTACCGTCAGAATTATCTCGACTACATGATGCTCTCCATGAATCGATACTCTGGGAACATGTGTCAGACCCTTCTCATATGTTGGTTTCGTAGCCGATCGAGTTGGAAACAGATTTGACCTACGGGGAAGAGTCAGTTCAAATCATAAGCTATAAAGGTCAGGTGTGCAAAGGGAAATGATTATGTTAGTCGAGGTGTTATGGCAAAACCATGCAGCGGAAGATACGACATAATAGCGAGAAGACGAGATGAGGAACAAATACCCATGTTCTTTCGACTAAGGTAATAAAAATTTCGGGACGAAATTTCTCTTAGGAGGGAAGAATTGTGAGACCCCAATTGTAGCACGTGCGTCATTTCAGGGGTATTTTAGAGTAATTGTAAAAATTCAGGGTGGAATTGGGACAATTAAATTCAAATAAAAAGTCTAGGGGTCAAATTGGAAATATGAAAATAGTAAATCCCAATTTGGAAAGGTAAATTGACAATTAACTTAAAATTAAAACTTTTAGGGATGCAACTGCAATTTAAGAAAAAAAATCTTAAAAAGGGACCTAAACTAAAATGAAGCCTTTCGGAAGCTGAGGGGAGGAAAGGGTAATTTCATAAAAAAAAAAAAAAATGTATATTTAGGTGATCGGGAGTCACCGGCCGGAGCAGAACGTGGACGACGATGTGGCAGGAGGAGGTGACTGCTTAATCCACTAGTTACATGCAGATAAATACCGACCTTATGCATGTAATGATCACGAAACAACAAATCTCGAAACAGTAACCGCAAACCGGTGGAGGAGAAGAGAGGAAATTTAGAGAGAGAGAGATGATCGGAGGGTTCTCCGGCGAAGGCAGGGTGTTACGGTTTCAGGGTGTTACGGTTTCAGGGTTGCGGGTGTGCGTGGGTATTCGGTGGTCGACGGGGAGCTTTGTGGCGTGTCGTTGTCAAATTTCAGGAGGGACGGAGAGGGTAGTTCGGCATAGGTGGTGGGTGTTCGCCGCCGGTCATCCGGTAAGTGTTCGGTAATAGGTTCGGCCGTGCGTGTGTGCTCTGCTTTGGGTTATTGTCTGTGTGTGAGGGTTTTTAGACGTGTTTGTGTGTATGTGGGTGTGTATATTTAGTGGGGTGGCCGGAGTTGGTGAAAGAGAGAGAGATCGGCGGAGGGGCGTTCGGCGGTTCGGATGGACGGTAGATGTACGGGCGGACGGCCGTCGGCTGGCTGATGTGCGTCAGTGGGTACCGCCTTGCCGACGGATGGTGCGTGGCCGGCCGGTGGACACCTCAAAACAACAAACCGTGAACAGGGCCGGGAAGCAAAAACTGGAAACGGGGAAGAAGAAGAGGGAAAAGCAAATTGCATACTAAATGTAATAAACATGAGTATTGGTTGGTTTGAGTGGTAATTTTGGAGCTAGTGCTCTTAAGGCATAGTATTCAAGTAAATACAAAGGTAGTCAAAGTGATGGGTTGACGAAATATGGAGAAGGTCTAAAACTTGTGACTTGAAACTTGAAACCTTTTTGAAACTAGTAGTGATTGTATTTGTTTTGATGTTTAGCGACATTTTCGGTATGACAGGATTTGTGCTTTAGTCGTAGGGCTGACTATAGCAAAAACTTTGGGTCGGAAGTTGGTAAGTTGGATGTCTATATTAAATTATGGGTTGAGTTGAGACCTTTATAAGTACTGGGTGGTTGGTCAGATGGTAATGCTGTGTGAAAGTTTGTTTCGAAAATGGCATTGAGGTGAGAGTCGGACATCCAGCTAAGAAAGTTTTGTAATACCATAGGGAGTTGACTGTAGAACTGAAATGTGTGTCCAAACGAATGATGAAGTTGTGAGGTTTTGGAAATAAAAGTGTGTAGGGTTAACAATGCCAATTGACGGAAGAGACCTTAAAAGAGGTGAATAGAATAATATATGCAATGCCCGGTGATGCTAAATTATTGAAATTGTGTAAGTATTTTATTAATTTGTAACAGAAATGAGAAATCGTAGTATTTGTAATTAGGCGTTTTATTTGTTATCAAAGTTAAGAGGGAGTAAAAATATCCAAGTGGGTTATCGTAGCTTCGATAAAAATACCCAAGTGGGTTATTGTAGCTTCGATCTATTCCAGAAAGAAAAGGGGAAAATAACTCAAAGAATTTTTCCTGATGCATATGATAGTACGCATGTTGATGGGATTGTTCAAATTGCATGATGCATCAATTCAATGCAAACGGTAAATCGAGTTAAGTAAAGATCATCATTCTTTTGAAAGTGAGAAGGATTATTTCTCTTGGAAATTGATTAATCGGTTATTTGGGAAGTTGGAATTTTAATGCTGAAATCATAAGTATGGTCGCAGTGTTGTGCTCTGGATGATAATTGTTATCAAAGTGAAATAAGCCGTCAGTGTATGAAAAGTCCGTGGGGAAAACTGTAGTGTCAAAAGTTGATAGTTATTTGAACATGCGGGTTGAATTTTTCATACTCCTTTAGTTGCCCAAGTGGAAGTTGATACCTTATCCCAGTTATGGATTAATGGTGTATCAAGAAATACGATTCAGGTGTTGGGAGATATGTTGAGGGGTTGCGTCATGAAAGTTTCTGGTAAGAGGAATGATTGTGTAATGTTAATAAAAATCTGTTTATGCAAATAATTATCTTGTCGTCAATCGTGGTGGTATTGCATAAAGCGTTATATGAAAATGATACAGGTTTCCAGTCTGATAGACTGCACTGAGATAGGAAAACGAAACTTTTACGAAATAGCCCGATGTGGCTACATTTTTATTGAAAATTGGAAGTTATTGAGATGTCATGGGACAAGGAAAATTTCAAATATCCTTGAGATGATATGTATTCATGATATAATATTTTACAGTTAGCATCTAGTAATTATTAGAATGTATCGATTTCTTTGTGACTGTGGCGTACCTATGTCCTTTGAGTCGTTTATATAAGTGGATATATGTTTAAAACATGTTAGGCAGGTGGAAACGAACTTGAAGCACGTGACCATGTTAGGGACTTGGTAAAATGTGGAGGCATGAAAGAAATTCTTATAGATTATCTGTTTGATATATTTGAGTTGTAGTTATATGGGTTGATGATATTTAGGTATTATGAAAGATATCGATATGAGTATTAAAGAGTGGATGTAGGTATCGAGGTTAAGGATAGCTGAGCTATCTGTGCTTATGAGACTGGTGGCGATTATTGTTGAGTTAAATGTGAATGAAAAATGTTGTTGTAACGGGCGACTGAAAAATGTCGGATAAAATGGATAAGTGCCAGTTACGACGGAATGAAATAGACTCAATGTACTGAAATATTTTCAGCATATAGTGTTGTTACTGATTTTTGATTTTATCAGAGTAGCGTAGGGGACACATTAGAAACATGAAATCGTTGCTTGTCAATAATGAGGGTTACCAATTAAGACGCACGCTAATTATCATGTCGACATTTCTACAAGAAGAAGATTAGGAGATTGAAGTGGAAATTGACAACTTTGAATTAAGGTGACTTCCTGTTATGGGACTTTGTATCTAGCATAACCTTGCGGTGCGACTCGAAACGTTAATGAAATTCTGCTAGTTTGACGCGAAAATTTCGGGACGAAATTTCTTTGAGGAGGGTAGAGCTGTAAGACCCCGACTTTTGACCTATATAAAATTCAAGCCGCGTTTTAAATATTTCAAAAATACTGGGGTAGATTTCGATATTTATTTTATGAATTAAAATTTTAGGAGGGTGTATGAGAATTTTGTATAAACCTTAAAACATAGTTTGGGTATAATTGCTACCCCACCATAACATAAGGGGAGGTTTGTATATTATTACAAAAAAATATCTTCATTAATTATATATATATATATATATATATATATATATATATATATATATATATATATATATATATATATATATATATATATATATATATATTGAGAGAAGGGGAGTTAGTAAAGGGATAAGAGGGTGACAGGGAGCTGTCCGGAGGGTGAGCTTATGCATACACACACACACACACACACACACATATATATATATATATATATAGAGAGAGAGAGAGAGAGAGAGAAAGAGAGAGAGGAATCGGGATTGGATGAAGAAGAATCGAGAAGCCGAGTAGATAAGAGGAAGAGAGAGGAGAACCGGAGAAGAGGAAGAGAAGGCAGCCAATGGCGGTTTGTGAGTCTCCACTGGTTGGCTGACTTTTGACGGAAAATGTCACACCCCACCCCGGGCGCTAGTCACCCATGGGGCCAGCGTGACACTAACACGACAACCCCGGCGACATCAACAAAACCAGAAAGCGACAGGAAGCATTCATCATTTTTTTTTCTCTTTTTTTTTGTACAATCACAAAATCAAGTCATAAAGCGGTTTCTTCTACTAGGGACACACCCGTCCCTGAGATTCTAAATACAGCAAGAGGAAAAACGACAATGAACCTCTGCTAGGTTCGCCTCCGACCGCACCTCCAAAAATACCCCCAGTCTGCTAAACCGCCGACAGATTTTACCCAGTGCCAGCAGGGGACCGACTCCTAGCTACTTCGCCTGCGAGTGTACTGCCTTCTTTTAGTAAAACATTCTCATATAATAATAATATACTGTAAAAAGAAAACATTTAAGCACAAACATCTAGATATATATATGGTGGAAATAAAGCAATTGTTTATAGGTTTCATTGCAGAATTACCCATCATAAATATCCTACTGACCATTATCATAAAGTAATAAAACATCTAGTACGAATAAATACCACATTCCAAACCACCATACACGCACACTGGCTAGCCATAGTGATCGTTTTAACCTCACGATCGGGAGTTGCAACGGTACCGTAACATTCATAGGAATGCCTTCCTACGAAATATCCACACCCCTTTTTGAGGAGAAATACAATCCACACCCCTTACGGGGAGAAATATAATCCACACCCCTTTCGGGGAGAAATATAATCCACACCCCTTTCAAGGAGAACAGCCATGACATCGTCAAAATCAAATACAATATCATCGAATCGCAACTCAATAAATATCACTTACTCAAAATCGTCAACCCACCACGTCTACCACTTCTCTCAAACCAGCTTTTAAATTCAAAAATCATACTTTATATCTTCTTTTAAAGAAACCGTCTGATTTTATCAATTCCACTTTTTCACCATTTATTTTTAGAAAATCAGGCATTTTTAGAAAAATAGATGTTTCCTATTCTCTTTTGAAAAACGCCGTCTAATTTCACTAAATCCAGCGGAAATTCATTTTCAGCTCCTTTTCGAAAACTATCGAAATTCAATTTACCACCTTATTCAAATCGTGCGTGATCCACATCATTTATAAATTCATACAGTTTAAATATTCACATATTTCATCATATACATTCATAGAAAAATAGTTTGGCAAGAAGACAGTACACTCACCTCTCTTCTTGTGTTACCGTAACTGCATCGTCCAAAACCTTCCGGGATGCTAGCGTTTGCGAACCTAGTAACGATAGGGTCTAAATTAATATTTTAAAGTAACCTAACATACAATGCAGACCATTATTTCCATATTTCTCATTCCCCGAATTAATTATACCAAACTATTATCTATACCCCTTTTCCTGTATTTATATTAATTGTACGATATTACTAGGATTAGTGGTTACGAAATTATCGTAACGAATATAAAATTTACTGCCAACAATTTACTTAGATGGGGATAATAATTAATGATTTAAGATATTAATCCATGAAGTCATTATTTATTCCGAATCACTCACCGGTCCCTAATTGGGTTTCTGATTTTTCTACTGGGGTGGTTTGTGTAATTAGTTCTTTTTCTTTCTTTCTTTTTTTTTTTTTTTTTTTTTTTTTTTTGTGCTCTGTTCAAGACTCCCCCCGTCCCCGCCGCCGCCGACACCGTCCCTGCCTCACCAGCCCCCTTTGCCGGCGACTCGCCATCCACAAACAGTGGACGGCCCACACACCCGAAGCCACTACACCAACGGTGAACGGCCAAACCACCCGGCATGCACACACACACACACACACACAGTTCCATTAACGTAACGTCGCCGCAGCTCTGGCCACCACTATCGTCTACAACTGTCGCCGGCGACCCGAACAGACACGCACACACAATCCCCTCCCGCACACACACACTCCGCCAGCGACCCAATAATGCCGCCGACGACCCTACATGTCTACCCACCTAATGGCCCATGCACCCCCTGCCCGTTTAACCTCTGTCGACCGGCAACCAAGGGCCGATCACCTACCGGAAAGAAATAAAAACAGAATACTTATAAGGACTTACTGAACGATGAAGCCGAACGGTGATCGATCACGCCGTTGACGAACTCCCCCCTTCCCACGGCCGCCGCAGCAAACCACCGGGAATTCCACACGATCGTTCTTACAGCAGTGGCCACAGGAACATACCCAGGCCGTCACGGGACACACGCCCTGCCTTCTCGCCGGCGGCACGTCGATCACGGAGTTCCGACGTTTTCCTCCTCCTCTCTCTCTCTCTAGATTTTCGAATTTCCCTTTCCCTTCTTCCCTGAATTCTCACCTCAGCACACGAAAGGGGAAATTTAACGCATGGATCTAGTGGTTTAGACTGATTTGAGCCTGCCACGTTGCCCCTCGATCGTCGCTCCTTACCGGTGAGTTGCTGTCGATGTGCCGGGTGTTGGTGCACGTATATATATAAAAAAATAAATAAAAATAAATTACACTCTCCTCCCCTTGTTTTTTTTAGGATTTTCGGTTTAGTATATTTTGATTTAAAAAAAAAAAATCCAAAATTATAATCCTTGCCCCTAACATTTTTGTTACATTTTCTTTTTCGTAACTTAATAATTTATTTACCCTAAAATTCTCTAACGTCCTGTAATGCAGTTATTTATGACGTACGTTCTACAACTCGTGTTTTACAGAAAACAGAAAGACGAAGAGAGAGAGGGAGGTCCGGCGAGTATCAGTGTGCTCCATCACTCGTAAAGGTGTGTTCCCCTCCCCTCCCCCCTGTTTTCTATTATGGTTTGGAGATGAAATTAGTTTGTGTGTCGAAATGTTTTTGTGTGAGTGTACGTTGTTGGTTTTGGGTGGTAGTAGAGGGATCGACGGTGGATGGTGGTGGGGTGTCGGCGTGATCTGTCAAGTAATGCATGTGTGTGTATGAGATGTGTGTGTGTGTTGCAGTTGTGGTGATGATTGTGAGGTCCGTGGGTATGTTTTGTGTGGGTTATTTTTGTGTAAACCATAGGTGGTAGTGGTTGCCGGAGTTGGGGGAGAGAAGAAAGAGAGAATGATCGGTGGGGTGCAAACAGGGTAGAAAGACAGAGGAGTGTTCGCATAGGCGGTGGGAAGTTCGCCTAGGTGGTGAAACTGTAGTGTGAAATTTGGAGAAAGGGAGAAGCTGGTTCGCCGCAGCGGTGGGTTTGGCGCCGAGGCGGTGGACACTGAGACAATAATAACTGAATTTTGGAAAAGATCGACAATTGGTTCGGATTGGGTAACACTCTAAATTACATTTGTGACTTCTAAACTTAGTTTGTTTAGTTTTAGAATTTTTAACAAAGGAATAAGGGGATCGTTTATACGAATTAAGTAAATAAGATAAATAGTAACAACACTACAAAATAATATTAACGATATTAAAACTTGCTAAATTATATGTTCGCATAACAAATGTGGAGAGTAGGAAATTAATGGTCGTAGGATTCGTATTACACAAATAGGTGATTTATCTCTATAATATTAATTTAGGTTCTGTTACAAATAGGTTCACAATTACCGGAAATTCAGTAGCGGGTAGTCGGTGGAGCTTCTGAGAGCGGATTATCAGGTGAGTGTACTGTCTTCTTGCCAACTTATTTTTATATATACATATGATTAAATCTGTGTTTGCTTTCACTGTATGATTTCAAAATGATAATGGATCAAGCGAGTTTTGTTGGAGTGAGTTGATGAAACGAATTTTTTAGGAATTGTATTGGTCTATGAAAAAGAAGGATATTTAATAATTTTCGTGGGATTTTGGGGTGAGTTAGCGGAAATGGATTTTCGTTAAAATATGGTGGCTTTAAAAAAAAGTTGAAAAATGAGTTTTGTTGAATTTGGTGGTTTTAAAAGAGAATAGAAAATATTTGGTTTTCATAAAAATAGAGAAAGGAAAATGGTTCTGTTAAAATTAGACGGTTTTCAATCAAAAGTGAAATGATTTTCGAATTTAAAAGTTGGTTTTGCGACAAAAGAGGTGGACGTTGGTGATTTTGACAGTATGGATGAGATGGTGATTTATATTTTGGTCTGTCCGGAGGGTGGTCCGGCAGATGGATATTTATTTGTGATTTGGTGATGATATTATTGAGTTGACTATGCCATAGTTTATGATGTCCTGTCCGGAGGGTGGTCCGGCAGGTGGTGATTTATATTATGGTCTGTCCGGAGGGTGGTCCAGCAGATGGATATTTATCATATGGTGATTATTATTATTGGCCTCCGGAGACGTCTGGTAGGCGGTGATCTGCGCAATTAGGTCCACTAGGAAGGCATATCCTACGGATGGTTACGGTACCGTTGGAACTCCCGATCGTGAGGTTAAAACGATCACTATGGCTTAGCCGGTGGGTATGGGATTGAGATGTGTGTTTGAGTTGGGGTGTTTCATATATATATTGGGTGATTTATTATTGATTATGGTGTTTGGAAACTTATTTATACTGCTTTACTTTCACTGCTTATTTGATACTGGAGATTTTACCAACTGTGTGGTGGATATATATTTACGCTTGATCCATTTAAATGTTGTACTATTTAGAATGTATTATTGTTATGTTGAAAAATGATTTTTACTAAGAAGACAGTACACTCGCAGGTGAATCTTTTAGGAGACGGTCCCCTACTGGTATTAGGTGGAGTCATCTGGGAATTTTTGCGTTCAGCTATCAGAGGTGAACCATAATAAAGAAGAGAGTATGTTGTCTTGTATAATGAATTGTATAGTAATTTATGTAATTTTGTAATGTATAAAAAGATTTAAATGTAATAGGTGATGTCATGTTGTCGTCACGCCAGCCCTGGGATGACGGGTGTCCGGGACGGGTCATGACATGCTGCCTTAACCGCAATATACACAAAAAATCGTGTCCCTTCCACTACAATCCAGTATCAGTCTCCATTTAAGCATCTTTTCGATAAATCGCCCACTTACTCTAAACTCAAAGTCTTTAGTTGCGCTTGTTTTGTTCTTCTCAAACCACATGAAAATAACAAACTCAAATCAAGGGCTCACCTGTGTTGTTTTCTTGGATAAAACATTGAACATAAAGGGTATCGGTATTGGGATCTCATTTCTAAATCTCTTCGTATCCCTCGTCATGTCATTTTTTGGGAATATCAAATGTTTTCTTACTCACGGTCATTTTACATGTCAACCATTACTAACTCTAGATTCTTTACTGATGTATCTATTGAGTTATTTCTTGATGATACAATTTCAGGTCCTATTGAGCCCACCTCAGAACCACTAGTTGATCTTACCCCTTTAGTTCTAGAACCACTAGCTAATCTCACCCCTCCAGCTCTAGCCCCCGAATCATCAGTTGATCTCACTCCTCCGACTTAATCGGTCGTGCCTGAGGATATTCCTATGTCTGATGAGTCTATATCAACTCTCTCTAAGATCCACCCTCCAAATTACTTCCACCACTCTACCAAGGTAACTTATCTTCCACCTTATCTCTCTGATTATCATTGTTTTTTCTACTATACTTAATTTGCATGAGCGTCAATCCTATAAGGAGATTTGTACTAATCATCTTTGGCAGAAAGCAATGGACGAAGAACTTCAATCCCTATCTAAAACTCACACCTGAGATCTTGTTGATCTTTCTCCAGAGAAAATTCCTATTGGATGTAAATGGGTGTTTAAGATCAAAACACAATCTGGTGGTTCTATTGAACGATATAAAGCCCGACTCATTTTTAAGGAATTTGCTCAGGAATATGACATTAACTAAAAAGAGACATTTGCTCCAGTGGTGAGGCTCAAATCTGTCTGTACTCTTTTTGTCGTTGCCACCATTCAAAAATGGACTCTCTTTCAGATGGATATCAAAAATGTATTTCTCAAAGGCGATCTTCTTGAGCAAGTTTACATGCATACCCCTCCTGACCTAGTTACCCCTCGACATAAAGTTTGCCACTTTCGTCGTGCCTTATGGTTTGAAACAAGCTCTGTGTGCCTAGTTTGCAAAATTCAGCACTACCATTCATTAGTTTGAGTTCATATCCAGTGCTCATGATTTGGCCCTGTTTCTTCACAACACTAACAATTGTATTATCCTTCTTTTATTTTACGTGGATGATATGATTATTACTGGAGATAATTTACACGGTATCTCTGAACTCAAAAGGTTTCTCAATTGACACTTCGAGGTGAAAGATCTTAGCGTGCTCACCTATTTTCTTGACCTCAAAGTCTTATCTGAATCAAATGGATATTTTCTCTCGAGCCAAATATGCCTCGAATCATCTTTCAAATGTTGGCATAACTGACTCCACCTGCCACTACTTCTCTCGACCTGAATATCAGACTCACTCCACTTAATAGTTCACCTCTTCAGGATGCTACTCTATATTGACAGCTAGTTGGAAGTTTAGTATACCTTACTATTACTTGCCCAGATATTGCCAATGTTGTCCATCAAGTCAGTCAGTTCTTGTCTGCTTCTCAGACCACTCATTATTCGGTTGTTCTTTGCATTCTTCGGTATATTAAAGGTATCTTATTTCACGGACTTTATTTCTCAGCCCAGTCTGCTCCCACTTTATAGGCTTATTCTGATGCCGATTAGGCTGAAAATCCTATTGACAAATGCTCATCCACTGGTTATTGTTTCTTATTGGGCAACTCTCTTATTTCTTGGTGCAGTAAGAAACAAACTGTGGTTGCTCATTCCAATACTGAAGCCAAATATCGTGTCATCGCTAATGCAACATAAGTACTACTTTGGTTTTGGTGACTCATCGGTGACATGAGAATCTCTTCTCCTACTGCCACTGTTTTACATTGTGACAATAATAGTATTATTCAGATTGCCCACAATGATGTCTTCCACGAGGGTACAAAGCACATTGAGACTGATTGTCACTTCATCCGTCATCACATTCTCCAGGATACTATTCGTCTACAATCAGTTAATTCAGCCAATCAGGCAACAGATATTTTCACCAAGGCTCATACACCTAGACGTTTTCACTCTCTAGGCTCATTCACCCGAACGTTTTCACTCTTTACTTTTCAAACTCAAGTTCACGTCTCGCTTACCACCTAGAGTTCGAGGGAGGGTGTTAATATGTGTATATGAGTCTGGCCTATTAGGGCTATTAGATCACAACCCTAACCCTAGGATTTTCCTTATCTCCTATAAATTTCTCTATTGTAAATCTTTGTACTATATTTTCCTGAATATCAATATATCACTTCGTATTTCTCCCAATATTCCGTCTTCCAATTATGTCAACATTAGCAATGAGTATATTTTAATAGACTGCATTGTGTCGGTAATTTTCTCCAGTAGCGCCAAGTTTTAGCGGTGAGAGGCATGCAGTTTCATTTTCATTACTCGAATTCTCTATAGTATGGAATAATGGTATCGAGGTTCCGTGTTCTTAGCTGCTTCTTGTTGCAAATTTGCATCCGTTTGCATATTTCCTATACCAAGTCCACTGTCAGTCACTAGAAGCTGCAATCATGCTGCAGTCCAAAAATTTGCTGCCTAATTCAACTTGGAGCGTGACCGTTTGTCTTGGCGGTTATGTTTTGCTTGCCTGCTGCCTAGTAGCTTTGGGGGTTGCTTTGAGTAGTCTTAGTGTTCCATCGTTTCTTCTCAATTTTTTTTTTCTACCTTGTATTCTTATTCACTGCATGTCTTAGCCTTTTGAGAGATCAAGATCTTGTTGGAATCTTTTGAAGAAAAAAATGAAGATTGCAATAGAATCTTAGTTCGGAAGTGGGGCATGTTTGTGGAATTAGATGCAATTCTCCGCTCCTCTTCTTAGATTGGATAGAGGGTTTGGATTTCTTAACTGGAGTTCGTAATTTTGAAAGCTCTTTTAGAGCTTTAATTTTTTCATTCAATACAAGTTATTAATATGCAGGGAGATTTGGGGCACACTCAAAATATTAAGGTTACCCTCAGCAAAATCTCCTATTCGTTTCAAGAAAGTAGTATATTATTTTTATAAATTTTTAATTTCAATTATTTTATACATATTTATTGATTAAATGGTTCTCAATTTTGACAACGAATGCTATTATATATACTATGGGTAGATTAAAGTGGTAATACATGGATTTGATTGAGAAAATAATAAATAGGTGTTGGACCATTCTAATATTTATTTATTTTATGATTATTAGGGTCATGAAAAATAATTGTTTATCAAATTCGTTGACGAAATGAATTGTGGCATTGAGGTGAGTAATTTTTTGCCCTTCTACTTATTTTAAAAACTATTAAATATTATTTGTAATTTTTATTTGGCTGAAATAATAAACAATTTATTAACAACATGAATAAAGTGATTTTTCGTTATACTCTAAATATTTATATTTTGACATTAAAAACAACATATTATTTGAAATAGCTATAATAAGGGTTTTATATTCCAAAAAATAAACTATTTTTCTTGACGAATTGTTAGGACATTGGCTATTGTAGAAAAACTATTGCTTTGATAAAATTTGTGATATGGACTATTGTGTTGACCATTGTGAAAGAACTATTTTTTTGGATAAATATTGGTTATGTATTGTTCTTTTAGAATAATCATCAATTGATCTCCTATACAACTTGTTGCTTTCTGAAATTTTTGTTCACCATTTACTTATCATTTTGATTCATTCTTCTTGGTTCATTGAATTTGGAATTCCTCCTCGATATGTAATGTCCATTTGTTATTTTTGTTTGAACAAATCTACCATTTATACCTGCATGGAAGTTTTCCTTTCTAAGTATTCAGTTATTTCTGCATCCAACTGGGTAACCATGCAATAGGTAACACCATTTCTCAATATGACCAAACTTTTTATAATAATAACATCTAGCATTTTTAGCAGATTTCTTAAAATAATCATTTTTCATATTGGAGCACGATATTGATGATGATATTAAGGAACTGCATTAATGACTATTAGTTTTTCAATGATCTTAGTTTTCTCAAAATCCTTGAATTTATCCGTAACCTCAGTAAGCTCCTTTTGAGTCTTTTCAAGTGACCGTTCTAATGAACTTACATTCACCTTAAAACTAATGTTCCACATCATGAAGACTATCAACTGTATGTAGCTCACTCTCCACATCTTCATCATACGTAACATGGTCATGATGGTGGAGTGAAGCGGCAGAACTGGTGTCATGATCACGGTCAATCATACTATGGGAATGATTCTGGAATGTAGGGAAATCAGACAGTGTAATTGGACAGAACTGCTTGGTGGTCTGACATGGGAATATTATATCTGGAAAATTTGTTTGTCACATGCAGTACTATAAGGATTAAAACTCTTAGTCATTAATTGGGTAAAATGACCAGGTTGGGATGAAAAAAATTTGGAACATAATCAAATGTTTGTTCTACCTCAACATAGACCTCAAGAGCAAGAAGAGATGGCATCATAAGATGTAACTCAAGTACTTGGTCTAATGTTGCATTGTCCACGATTGAAAACAACATATATCTAAAATTTCCCAGTCCAATAAGAGCTATCAGTGGTGGCGCGTAATTAATGCACGCCACTTACAACGCAAGTGTATGGGTCAAATTTTAGTATAGATGGGAAGAGTAAGGGTATTGTGTCCACAAGGAATGATTGAGATTATTATCGACTACCGCAATTATCATAACCTAATTTTATCTAGGCGAAAAAAATGTGTTTATAATTAATTAATACTAATACTAAGTTAATTAATCTAATTATACTAATAATATATGAAGATGTTTAGGGAAAAGATTGCCTAGGGATAAACTTTGTTTACAAAAATATGTTTGGCCTCATTTTAGTTTACGTTAACAGCGTTCGACTTATCCAACAATCTCGGTTCGTAAATTCACTCGCCACCTCTCCCGAGGGTAAGACGAGTGAATATGTGACTTCGTGTCAATGAAGAAATCTCCCTCAACGTCTTAACGACACTACGTCACATGAATCTCGCCCTAACGTCATTGATTGCACACTTTCCAACTTCCTCCCAAGTTATTGGATCGTCCCGTTGTATTTACCCTAATCCGAATTCGGGGTTACCTCTGCCGAGTGTCAAACTCCGTATTCTCTAATTATCTAAACAAGCATAATATCAAAAAATAGCGGCAAACACAATCAAAATAGCAAAGAACACCTATTAACGAAACACAAACTCAAACAAAAAACATTTTTATAAATTATATTAATCCCTAAGACAATCCATGTTTAGCTAACGGTCATAATCGTTTATACAATGAAAAATGTGCTAAACGTGCTCAACTAACTACTGAAGTCAAGAAAATGAAGAAGAAACGAAAGAAACTTAGCCGTAGTCCGAAGATTTGCCGTTAAAAACGCTTTGGGATCGCTTCTCTTTCTTTGCAATGTGTTCTTCTCCTTCGGAATTGGTTAAACACTCCCAAAACTCTCTATAAAATATCCTAACCTTAAAGGGTTTCTTTTGGCCGGAGGAGAGGGGAGGAGAAGAAATAGGGAACAAAAATATCCTAAAAAATATCTAAATCTAGTGCAGAGTGACCGCCGCGGTGGTGGGCATATCGGCAGAGTCTTCGCCGCGGCGGTAGAGGAAACGATGGAATCAGGATTCTCTCTGCAATTTCACTACCTCAGCAGTGGGCTTCTAGCAGTTTTAGGCGCCTCTCTGCATATTCACCGCTGCGGCAGTGGGCTACTAATCTGAATATTGCCTTCGTTCTTGTTTTTCCACCGTTCTTGATCCAATTTGATCGTTATTCATCCGTTTTCATGCATTTTCACCTCAAACACCTAATTTATATAAAAACACATAAAATGTATTAAAATGTGATAAACGTACTCGAAAACTAACAAGTTCGGTTTGAAAATAGATAGGTAAATTATACATATCAATCAGCATCCTACACTTTCCATTAACCCCATCCTCAAGGACACACAGTTGTAAAATCCCAATAAATTTGGCTAGCGTAACCCGCCGACAGACAACCAACGATTTTACCATAGAGATACTATACGACTTAACGCTCTCCATTTCAAATGACTATTATTTTACAAGGTAAAACAAAATGATAAAAAATTATTATTAATTATATTGAGAAACATTAAAAAAAAAAAATTGCGAATGTCGTCAATGAAAACTAAATCACAACAGTTGAAATTATTTCTCATCCATCAAATCTCAAATTAAACTGTCAATTTATTATAAATATAAAGGGTTAAAATGTAAATTTTTAAAGTGAAGGGAATAAAATTATACAAGATAAAACTAAATTGGGCTTTTTACCCCTTAAATTTTTTACTTTGAAACATAAATTTGTAAATACATATAATCCCAAATAACTATTTGTAAGTTTTTCTATTTATTTTTTTATCCTACTTCCACATTTTTTCTAAACAACAACAAATATTTATTTGTGATTTCTAACTTAAAACAATATATCAAATTATCTTTTCTAACTTAAACTTTTATTTATGCTTTATAACCTAAAGTTTTATTTTTTGTCCTATCATCTTCTATACATTTTCTAAACAAAACATAAAATTTACACTTTGTACCTGAAAATATATATCAAATTATCTTTTCTAATTTCATTTCTTAAGTTATATATAATTACTTTAAAAAATTTGCAGTTTCTTTACTAATTATAATTAACGGGCAAATAGTATTAATTTCAAAGAACGTTTTTTCCTTTTTAAGTAATCGTTATTGTAGAAAATATCTCATTTTCACAAAATACATTTTATAAAAAAATTAGCAAAATACATTTAAAAAAATAAATATATTTTAATTAAAAAAATAATAATTCTATTTGTACACCGTATTTAAAAAGGCAAACAAAATCTTTGTTTGTGTGATCACGATTTCTCCAACCGAGATGACAAGAATTTAGTCAGGGTTTCTGGTGGATCAACAAGCAAAATTCCAGCATTCAAATCGCCAAGCAAAATCCAAAAAACTTTTAAAAAAACAATAAAATGGTAATCTCAAAAAGAGAGAAATAGAAGATGATTACTGATTTACCATTCATGTTCTAAATTTCGAGTAAAATTAAGAAAGCAAAAAATAATAAAGCATTAATTATATTTTTAGTGTTTTTTCAGGGGAAATTGATGAAACAAATTTGAAGCATAACACAAGAATTTGAGTCGAAAAGGGCAAAGTTGCGAAATTATGGCCATTTCGTGCATGGTGTATGAATAACAGTGCACAGTGCGGGAACATGCCAGAACATTTCCCAAACCACTAAAATTACACATTGTGTGCAAGACGATTAACATCTTTGTCCAATTCACTAGTACAATTACGGCTCGTTTGGTTGGACGGAATGGAATGAGGGTGGAATAGAATAAAAGAAGTAATGGAATAAGAGAAGAAATGGAATGGAATGGAATTGTCAATGGAATCGCTATTCCATTCTCTTGTTTTGTTAGTATGGAATAAGGGAAGGAATGAAAGAGTGAAATATAGTAAAATTTCTATTATGCCCTTATGAAATTATTATTCCATTTTCTTATTTGATTATTAGTATGAAATGAGTGAATGAATGGAATAAAATATAATAAAATTCTCATTATGCCTTTATTACAAAATTTTATTATATTTCACTATTCCATTCATTCCCTCATTTTAGTATATTTCACTATTTCATTTAATTTTAAGTTTCTGTTATCTAATTTCTGTTTTTGTTCTCAATTTTCAATTTCTATTCTCTAATTTCTGTTTCTGTTCGCAATTTTCAGTTTCCGTTCTCAATTTTCCGTTCTCTAATTTTCTGTTTTTGTTTTCAATTTTCAGTTTATATTCTCAATTTTCTGTTTCTGTTTTTAATTTTTTGTTTCTGTTCTCAATTTTCAGTTTCCGTTCTCAAATTTCTGTTATCTAAATTTCTATTTTTGTTCTCAATTTTTAGTTTATGTTCTCAATTTTCTGTTATCAATTTTCAGTTTTTGTTTTTAATTTTTATTTTTTGTTCTCAATTTTCAGTTTCTGTTCTCATTTTTATGTTCTCTAATTTTATGTTTATGTTCTCAATTTTCTATTTCTGTTCTTAATTTCTGTTTCTATTCCTAATTTTTTTGTTCTCTAATTTTTGTTTCTGTTCTTAATTTTTAATTTTTATTCTCAATTTTCAAGGCTTAAATACAAGGGCTATTATGTAATTTAGGATGTTGATTCTATTAGGTTGGAATCCCATTCCACCCTATCTCAAATGGAATCTCATTCCACCATATTTCATTCCAATGGAATCACAAAAGTGATTCCATTAGAGAACCAAACAACGGAATAGGAATCGAGGGTTGAATGCGATTCCATTCCGCCCCCGATTTCATCCAACCAAACATGCCGTTAGGGAATCTCAATGGTTCGATTTTAGCCTGGTTTCATATAAAACCAAAACCAAAACTGTTAAATATATACCAAACCAAAACCACAACCAAAGGCGGCCACTTTATTGGCTTTCAATTTTATAAACTGTCCAGGGTTAAAACCCTGAATTCCCTTCTTTTCTAATTTGTACTTTCTCCACTGAATTTCTAAACAATCCAACATTACTACCCATTCATTTTAAAGGACTATCCAAACTTCTATTTTCGACTGTATGTGACCTACTAGATTCATATCAAAAGCTAGAGTGTGAAAATATTTAATTGATAAATCAATTAAAGGTAAAACAATTTTAATTTGCTCTTGTGAAGAAACAGTTTATTCACATATCCATCGACTACGAGTCACACCTTCCCACATATTACAACTATATCCAGTTGATAGGGATTTTACCAAGAAAACCTTCTCAGTTGTAAATTGCACGCTATATGATTGTTCTATCTTATGCTCCTTAAGGAACCAACAAGGTATGGATAAGCTAAAAAACCTCTAGTTCAATCATATGTATATTGGTTGTAACAGTTTTATTCAACCTCTCCTCGAGAAGTACGGTAAGAGATCATATAATTCCTTGTGACACCAAGTGAAATCACATCCCAATTATCATACTGTCCTGTCCTAAGTCTAAAAATGAACTATATTAAATCTAGTCACATATGACATATATCTCTTTAATGGGAGTGATAGATGTTATCTTACATAGTAGAATAGTCACATATACGTTTCATTAATACCCAATGAATACCTTTAAAGTTTCGTGTCTAGAATATAAAACTCAATTTTTTCTAAGTATAGGGAATGCACCTGTATGATATTACCTCAAGTATAAAGATCACAATTAGTATCACAACTCCGATGTTCCATTTTGACATTGAGAAGAACTACCCTATAAAATATCTAGGATGAACACGTTCAAGGTCCTTGCTGTTCTAGTAAATCCCTTGCAGTTGTTCTAGTGCATCAGACAAATGGTTGAGACTCGTCATTCTTAGAAAAGAAAACACTACACAAGGTAGTGTAGATTGTTAAAGATTCATTTCAACAATCCAATACTGGGTAGAAATATTTAGGACATTTTAATCAACATTAGAAATTAAGACATTTTCAACTTAATAATCAAGATTTTACAACAATACGATATACTTATAAAATTATATAAAAAATACCTATTTATTAATAACCCTTGAGAATGTAATTTTACAAACATATCCACTAAATAATACAAACAAGATTGACTATGACTTATATCCGTCAGTTTGGTTTGACGATTGGAATAGAATTGCAATTCCACCAGTAATTCCCAGTCTATCATTTTGTTAAAACAATAAAATAATTTTTTTTACTCTATTGGAATAAAAAAAAATAGATAAATGACATTTCTTATTTCAAGAAGTAGAATGCACTCATTGAAAAAATCCAAATACAAAAAATTATCGAGAGATAAATATTTTAAAAATATTTTTTTTACAGAGAGGGAGAGTACATAAATTGATAGTGAAAAAGATAAAGAGAGAAAGTCTCTAGATACAAAATTTTTAAGAAGAAAAAATGTCAGATATAAAATTATGCAAATAAATTTTATATTATTAATACATTAATTTCAAAAAAAAAAAAAATCTATTAAATTCCATTCACATGAATTACTTCAAACCAATAAGTTATCAAGTATTCAATGTCATATGCTACAAATTTGGTATACGTAATATGGAAGGTAAGAAAAGATGGGAACAAAAGCTAAAAAGGGGAGCGCTATAGCTTTTGACTTCATAATTTTTTCCTTATAAATATATAGATGTTTTGATATAATTATTTTGGTAAGTCTTTGGGGGCGGCAAAATGATTGAAATCACATCACAAATCTATTTGTAACGAGATTGACCTCAAAATTGATATATATGAGAATTTTATTATATTTAATCATTTTATCCATTTGAACATACAATAAGAGAATTAATAATGATTCTTTTAGTAAATTTATTTCATTCGTCTTCTCATTTTATTTCTCTCATTAAATTCTACTTTGATTCCATTCCATCATTTAATATGAGATGTACATGTCATAATAATCTATTCAATTAATTTTAAATGCATGCATTTGAATTTGTAGTAATAATAGGAGACCCATGTATGATTGGAAATAGGATGGGCTTAATTATTTACTCCATATCTTGGAGCACAGGATCCTTTATCAAGACTTGGAAGACTCATTCATTTGAAAGTCTATTATTAGTGGTAAATTCTCTGTTAAATCAGCCTATGAAGAGCTGGAAAAAGCACTTGATCCATTGGAAAACCCATCTTTCTTTTAATGGAAATGAGTGCCCCCCCCCCCCCCCCCCCCCCCCCCCCAAAAGGTTGGAGCTTTTTATTTATCCAAAATTAGTTGTGATACATTCTAATATTGATTTATTTTATGATTATTAGGGTAATGAAAAGTAAATGTTTATCAAATTCGTTGACGAAATTAATTGTGGCATTGAGGTGAGTAATTTTTTGCCCTTCTAATTATTTTAAAAACTATTAAAATATTATTTATAATTTTATTTGCTTGAAATAACAAACAATTTATTAACAACATGAATAATGTGATTTTTCATTATACTCTAAATAATTGCAATGAAATAATTTAACTAAAATAGCAACCTGAATTTTACCTCTTGCGGATTAAAGAAAAAATGAGGGTTTTTAGAGAAAAAGGGATGTTAATTAATCAAAGGTCCAGCTGATCACCGCGTCTGTATTACAAATATGCCGTTACGAATAATCCAACCAAAATAATAGGAATTACACCTAATATATTATTTGAAATAGCTATAATAAGGCTTTTATATTCCAAAAAAGAAACTCTTTTTCTAGACAAATAGTTAGGACATTGGAGAACTATTGTTTTGATAAATATTTGTGATATTGACTATTGTATTGATCATTGTGAAAGAACTATTTTTTCTGATAAATATTAGAATATTGGCTTTTCTAAGAAAGAATTGTTATTTTGACAAATCTGAACAATATTGATTTTTAGTTTGACTTCGATTTGGGGTTTATACATTGACACTTTAGACCAGTCTATAGAGGATATTCATTAACATTTTAGACTTATTGGCAGGGTTTTGTATAAACATATGTTCAGAGATTTTTGAAGCATTGGTCGTGTTACAAGATAATTGTGCCCATTATCATTCTAATTATTGAATTCTCTCTTCTTTTAAAATATCTTAGTTGGGATTTTAGTTTGAATTATTTATTTATCTACAATCATGTGGAAAAAAAAATCAATTAGAAAACTATTTTATTAATATGTGTTAGAATAATTGAGAAGTAGAAAACATGAACGATATATTGATGTATAAGAAACTATACGTATTACAATGCTATACAATAGGTATTTATAGGAAAAGTGGAGAACCCGAGAGTTAGGGTTTTGACCTAATGGGCCAAATGGGTCACGCCCATATATTACATTAACATTTCCCCTTAAATTCAAGGCGATAAATGAGAGGTGAACTTGAGTTTGGAAACCAGAGAGTGAAAGCGTTCGATGGATGAGCCTTAGTGAAAATGTCCGCTGTCTGATCGACTGAACTGACAAATTGGAGACGAACCATATTCCGAAGAATGTGATGACTGATGAAATGGCAAACAGTCTCGATGTGTTCTGTACGCTCGTGGAAGACATTATTGTGAGCGATCTAAATCGCACACATATTGTCACAGTGTAAAACAGTAGTAGTAGGAGAAAATATTCACATATCAGCGAGGAGCCACCGAAGCCAACATAGTTCTTGAGTTGCATCAGTCATGACACGATATTTAACTTCAGTACTGGAACGAGAAACCACAACTTGTTTCTTACTACACTAGGAAATGAGAGAGTTACCCAAGAAGAAACAATAATCAGTGGTTGAACGTCTGTCGGTGAGATCTCCAACCCAATCGACATCAGAATAAACTTGTAAGGTAGGAGCAGACTGGGCTGAAAAATGAAGTCCATAAAAGAAGGTACCCTTGACATACCGAAATATGCGAAGAACAGCCAAGTAATAAGTGGTTCGAGGAGCGAACAAGAACTGGTTAACTTGATGAATGGCATAGGCGATGTCTGGGCGAGTAACAGTGAAGTATACCAGACTTTCAACCAGTTGGCGATATGGAGTGACATCCTAAAGTAGTGACCCATCTAGTAGAATGAGTCTGATATTCGACTCGAGAGGAGTTGTGGCAGTGTTGGAGTCAGTGATGCTAGTCTTGGAAAGAAGATCTGAGGCATATTTGGCCTGAGAAATAAAATATCCATCTGAACCAGATCAGACTTTGAGGCCAAGAAAATAGGTGAGCACGCCAAGATTTTTCATTTCGAATTGTCCACTGAGAAACAGTTTGAGTTTAGAGATACCGCATAAATCATCCTCAATAATAATCATGTCATCCATGTATAGTAAAAGAAGAATAATACCATTATCAGTACAGTGAATAAACAGGGTCAAATCATGAGTACTGGATGTGAACCCAAACTGATGAATAGTAGTGTTAAATTTTGCGAACCAGACACATGGAGCTTGTTTCAAACTAATAGGTTGAATTTACCTATATATTTTCAAGCCGAATTTGGTAGTTTTTTAGTATTTTTATATTATTTTAAATCATTTATATTCGTTTTTATGTAAATCAGGTGTAGGGATGAAAACGGTTGATAATCGAGCAAATTGGTAGGAAGTCGATGGAAAAAATATTGAAAAAGATCCAAGAATCAAGACTACAGCCTTACCGCTGCAACGATGAATCCCATCACTGCAACGCCAACGTCAAGGGCTACTGACCCTTAACTGCTACAGCGATAGCCTTCATCACTGCAGCGGTGAAGAGTCAATAGACATTCTGCCCAACCACCGCTGCATCGATGGCCCTCATCGCTGCAGCGATACTTCCCATCGCTACAGCAATCAATCAACCAGGTGGCATAGATATTTTTAGGATATTTTCGACCTTAGTTGATATCCACCCATTCCTACCTTGTATTATGCACGTTTTTACACTTGTAGAGAGCCCTAGATCAGACCAAGAAAGATGATAGCTCATTTGAAGAAGAAGAAACGATTTCGAAATGATTTTTCCGGAAGTAAAACGCTCCACTTTACAGATTTGTCATTCCTCTCTTGTTTCCATCTTTGTTTCTCAACTTTGTGTTTTGAAAGATAATGTTATTCTCATATTTAATGATTATTTGGTTGTGATCATGTGTGGCTAAATAGATATTATCTAGGGATTGATTAGTTTATAGATATGCATGTTTGAGTGAATCCATGTTTTATTAACAGTTGTTTATCTTTATCCGATTGTGTTTACCGTTTTATTACATCCATGGTATGCTTGTAATGGTATTGTGGTTGGTTTGAGAATATGGGATTTGACACTCGGGAGGGGTAATCCCAGATTCGGACTAGGGTTAAATACAACGCGACAGTCTAATATTTCAAGAGATTATTAGAACGTGTGCAATCCATGAGGTTGGGTCAAGACTCATGTATTCATTTAGACGCTAGATAGGGATATCAGTGTTGATACGAGGTGCATATTCGCTCATTTTACACTTGGGAGAGGTAGTGAGCGAGTTTACAATACCTAGATTGTCAAATAGGTTGAATAGCGTTAATGTAAATTAAACGAAATCAAACATGTATTGGTGAACGAAATTAATCCCTAAGTAATCCTTTTTCATAGATTTCATTCAGAGTTTTTAGGTTTAATTAGTTTTCGATTAGCAAACACAACTCAATTCTTGAAACGTCTAGATAATATTAAGCTTTGTCAATTTTAGTGCTTAACTAATCCTACCACAAATCCCAGTGGACGACACTCGAGCTTAGGATCCACTATATTAAAACTTGACATCGTGCACTTGCGAGTAAAATCAAAGCGTTAGAAAATAGCGAACACAAACCATAAAAAGCATGATAAAGGCGACAAACTTTATTTCGAAGGACAACAAGGCCAAGAGCGATGTGCATATAAACTTCCTCAAGAAGATCACCATTGACAAATGCATTTTTTACATCCATTTAAAAAATAGTCCATTTTCGAATGGCAGCGACGGCAAGAAGAATACAGATATATGTGAGTCTCGCTACTGAAGAAAATGTCTCTTCATAGTTAATTCCATATTCCTAAGCAAATCCCTTGGCAACAAGCCGGGCTTTATATCATTTAACAGAACTATCAAAAAGTGTTTTGATCTTAAACACTCATTTGCACCCAATGGGGGTTTTCCTAAGGAGAAGATCAACAATATCCCAGGTGTGAGTTTTGGAAAGAGTTTGAATTTCTTCGTCCATTGCTTTCTACCAAAAAGGATTAGCACTAGTCTCCTTGTAGGATTGAGGCTCATGCAGAAGAAGTATAGTAGAAAAGCAATGAAAATTAGTAATGTAAGGTGGAGGATAAGTTACCCTAGTAGAAGGGAGGGGTTGATCTAGAGCATGGGTCTTAGAGGCAGTCAGTACAGAATTATCGGCTACAGGAAAAGTCTCAGGCATGGTCGCTGGAATTGAAGGAGAGAGAACAGCTGGTGGTTCTGGACTGGTTCTAGGGTGGACTCAGCGTAAGATGCAAGATTGGGCTCAACTGGTGGTACTGGAGTGGACTCAATAGTACCTGGAACTGTATCCTCAAGAAATAACTCAATAAATGGATCAGTAAAGAATCTGGAGTTGGTGATGGTTGATACGTCAAATGACCGCAAGAAAGAAAACATTTGCTGTTTCTAAAAAATGACAAGTCGAGAGATACGAAGAGTTTTAGAAATGGGATCCCAACATTGATACCATTTATGTTCAATGTCATATCCAAGAAAACAATACAGGTGAGCCCTTGGTTCTAATTTTTTGTGTTCATGTGGTTTGAAAAGAACAAAACAAGAGCAACTAAAGACTATGCGTTCAGAGTAATCGGGAGGTTTACCGAAAAGACGCTCAAATAGATATCAGTACTGGATTGTAATGGAAGAGATACGGTTTATTGTGTAGATGACTGTGAAGGCAGCATCACGCCCAAAAATGCTCAAGACATTATAAAGAAATGAGAAGAGCACAAACTGTGTCAAGAATATATCTATGTTTGCTTTCGGCTCGTCCATTTTGTTGGGATGCACTAAAGCACGAGCGACGGGGAAGCGTTCCATTTTTGCGAAGCAGGTTAAGAAATACACGATCCTTGTATTCCATTGCATTATCTGAGTGAAAAACTTTGATATTTCTAGAAAATTGGGTTTTGACCATAGAGATAAACTCATAATGTATTTGGAATAGTTTGGATCGATGTTTTATAAGAAACAACCATGTATATCAAGAGTAGTCATCCATAAAGATAACAAAGTAACGACAATCACCCATCGAGGCATGAGGAGAAGGTCCCCAAACATTATAATGAATTAGATCAACAGGTGCAAGGAAAATAGACTGACTCTCTTTAAAAGATAGGGCTGGTTATTTTGTAACTTGGCAATGGATACATTTGAAGGATTCATGCTAAATTGAACCTAATTGACCGCTAAAGATAAGCGATTTGAGTCGGTTAGAAGAAGTATGGTCTAATCGAGAATTTTAAATTTGGGATAAGGATGATGATGAGGAGGAGCATATTGGTGGTGGTGGTAAGGTTGCATAGGTTGGTGAAGGGACATGAAGTTATGGTGGTGGTGGAATTTGAGATGGAACGTGCAAACTGCTGAGTTTAAATAGATGTCAAATTTTACAACTAGTCCCAAGGGTTTTGTCACAACCCGACCCGGACTGTCACGACCCGACCCGGACACCCGTCATCTCAGGGCCGGCTTGAACGACAACATGACATCACTTATTCCATTTCTTTATCTCTCTTATAAATTAAAAAAATACATACATTACTATACAATTCATTATACAAGATAACATAATCTTTTTTTCTTTATTCAATGATTCACCTCTGACAGCTGAACTAAAAAATTCCCAGATGACTTCACCTAAATGCCAGTAGGGGACCGTCTTCTAAAAGATTCACGAGTGTACTGCCTTCTTAGTAAAAATCATTTTTAACATAATAATAATACATTCTAAATAATACAACATTTAAATGGATCAAGCGTAAATATATATCCACCACACAGTTGGTAAAATCTCCAGTATCAAATAAACGGTGAAAGTAAAGCAGTATAAATAAGTTTCTAAACACCATAATCAATAATAAATCACCCAATATATATAAAACACCCCAACTCAAACACACATCCCAATCCCATACCCACCGGCTAAGCCATAGTGATCATTTTAACCTCACGATCGGGAGTTACAACGGTACCATAACCATCCGTAGGATATGCCTTCTTAGCGGATCTAACTGCGCAGATCACCGCCTACCGGACGTCTCCGAATGCCATAATATAAATCACCACATAGTATCGATCATCAAATATAAATCACCACCTGTCGGACCACCCTCCGAACAGGACATAATATAAATCACCACCTGCCGGACCACCCTCCGAACAGGACATAATATAAATCACCACCTGCTGGACCACCCTCCGGACATAACATAAACTATAGCATAGTCAACTCAAATCACAATCAATATCCATCTGCCGGACCATCCTCCGGACAGACCATAATATAAATCACCACCTCATCAATGTCGTCAAAACAATAACATCATCGTAAAATTACAAACAAAATCACCATTCTACCGAAACAGATAATCACCACCGTCAAATCAATAACACCGTCAAATCACCAACATCCATCTCATTTCCAAAACCGATTTAATTAAAAAATCATGTTTTTTCCACCTTTTATTAAAACCATCAAATCCAACAAATTTATTTATAAAGTCTTTCTTTTTAAAACCCAAACAATTCAATGAAAATCCATTTTACCAACTCACCTACAACTGGCTTGATCCATATCATTTATAAAATCATACAATCCAAGTAAAACCATTTCACACACGCATTTATATATAAAAATAATTTGGCAAGAAGACAGTACACTCACCTGATATTCTGCTCTCAAAAGCTCCACCAAAAATCTGATACTGAACTTTCGAAAATTTTAAATTATTTGTAACAAGGCCTAAATTAATATTATAGAGAAAATAACTTAATTGTACAATGTAATCCCTACGTTCATAAATTTTTCATTCCCCACGTTTTGATATATGAACATGTTATTCGACTAGTTTAGCGTCGTTAAAATTTATGATTTACACCTAATTCATATAAACAATCTTATTGTTTATTATTCTCATTTGATATTCTAAGGTTAGAAACTATATTTAGAATTCATAAAATAAATTAGAAAATGTTACCCGTTCTGAACCGATCGTGGATTTCTCTAAAATTTCATGTGTTTTTTATTCTGCTCCCCACCACCTAAGCGACGTCCCATCGCCTAGGTGAACGAGTGACTGCTTTTCTCTTACTCTCAACTGCACACTGCAGTTTCACCGCTTGAGCAAAAATCCACCGCTTAGGCGAACGAGCTCCTTTACAGTTCTGAGTTACACACTGACGACCTACTGCCTAGGTGAGAAACTTCTGCCTAAGCGAAACTTTCTCTCATTCTGCACACTGATCTACCACCGCCTAGGAGAACTTTCCACTGCCTAAGCGGATGCTTCTCCTTCCTTCTGCTCTGTTTGTCAATTTTTCAGTCGACCACTCTCTCTCTCTCCTCACTAATTCTGGCAGTCACCACCACCAATTGCAATGATCACCCACACATACACACAAAAACACATATACACATACAGCAGCTCACGCACGCACCAAGAACAACCGATTCGGAACACACACACACACACACACACGTTCGATCAAATACACACACACACACCGACGGCAGCACCAACCCGAACTAGAAAACACACACACACACACGTGCACGACCAAACCAATGAAGAAATACTCCCACACACATGCACGCAGCACACACACATACACAACAGCACCCCTGACGGACGGACGGTGACGACCCACTGCAGGCAAAACAGAGCATATACACACAACACACACTGTCGAAAAATGGAACAACACACACACATACGGCACATACCTTATCCCCCCAACAGAAACAGAGAAACAAGGACACACACACACACACCGCCTACCAACACTCACACCACCAGCTCTCTCTCTCTCTCTAACCCACCGCCGGCAACTCTCCTCTATCTTCTTTCTCCTCCTTTCTCTCTCTTCCTTCTCTTCGGTTCTGGAATTTTTTTCTTCCCGATTTTTCTTTGTATGTATATATATATATATATACACATATGCTCAACCGGCTGGACAGTGCCTATACTTCCCTTACCCCCTTTCACCAATCCTCCATTCTATATATATATATATATATATATATATATATATATATATATATATAAATGAAGATATTTTTGTAATATTACATAAACCTCCCTTTATATTATGTTGGGGTAGAAATTAAACTCAATCTATGTTTTAATGTTTATAGAAAATTTCAATACAACCCCTTAAAATTTTAAATTCACATAATTAATATCATAGTCCACCCCGACATTTTCAAAATATTTTAAAACGCGACTTAAATTATTCGTATTTCGAAAAATCGAGGTCTTACAGGTTTCTCCTATCTGGGGATCCTGCACATGAAAACCACTATTAGAAAATATAACTTCAAATCCTAATTTACAAAGTTCCCCAACAGACAAAAGATTTAAGGTGAGTTTCGGAATCAAATACGTGTCAGGAATAGAAAGGTGGGAAGTAGAAACCTAACCGGTATACGTAACACGCATTTGAGAACAATCAATGGTATGAATACAAGGGGTATCCATAGTGGAGAGTTTGATTGAAAAAATATTGGGATTAGATGTCATATGATTACAACAGGCGAAATCAAATAACCAAGAAAAGTTACCTATAGTAAGTGAGAGAGTAGGGGAAAGACTTGTACCATTTTTGGAGAAAATATGATGGAGGAGTGAATCCATATCTGCAATAGACATGGTAACAGTAGTGGAGGTAGGATCTGAACCCTCTTTGGCATTGAGAATTATCGAAGAACCTGCAAACATCATTGTTGAATCGGATCAATAATATACAATAAAGTATACTGTATGATATGAATTTGGAGAAACCGAGGTCATTGATAGATTCAGAATACTAAAATTATTTAGGAACCGATCTATAATAAAGAAGAACCGATTGATGAACCCCTGAACCAATTAAATCTTCGTGATGAATAAACTTAACAGTATAAAGAGAACTATATTGTATGATCTGAATTTTATTAAGAGAAGGTCTCAGATGGGTTCAGAATATAGAATTTAGTCAAGAATCGATATTAAAACTTCAAGAACAAGGCGAAAAATGGGTGAACTACCGTAGGAACCACACAAATATAAGGGAAAGTATATTATGTAAGTCTCAAATTACAAAATAAAGGCCGAAAACAGAATCAGAACAACCAAAAACCCTAGGAACGGGTCCAAATTTGTAGAAAACCAATTAAAAAAATGTCTGAACCAATCAAAGGAATTTACCATAAGGAAACCGCTGATGTGGCTGAAGAAAGAGTAGTGGCGTGTAGATCTGACGTGCTGAAGCACTGTAGGATTCTTCCAGTGTGTGAGGGCACATGAGACAGTTGTTGGTGGCGATTCTGGTGGCCCTAGAATTGTCTTATTGAGACGGTTAAGATAGTGTGTTCGTAGATGAATTTCGAGCACCGATTGTTGCAGTAGAGCCCAAAATTCGAGACAACGATTCTTGGTGGTACTACGGGTTTTTGGCGAGGCGTGAGAGTGAGTGATGACTCCGTGGCGGTGGTTTTGATGGCGTTGTGCTCGTCTCGTCAAGACGAAGACAGTGGTGTAGTGGTTGTTGATATCGGAGCGGTGACACTACAACAAAAATGGCCTATTGGGGCACGAATAGGTTATAAGGGCATTATATATTACCCTTTTTGTTTGAACTTGTTAAGGTAATAATAAGTGTCATATAAGATAGCTATTAGAATACCATATATTGCCTCTATAAATTTTTATATTTTTAAAATTATATATATTAGGGCACTACAAAGTGTTGTGAAAAACCTCTATTAGGACACAAGAATGTATCGCAAAATTGCCAAAGAAAACCAACATATAAGAACACTATTTAGCGTCCAAAAAAGTATCTAAATTATTTTTTTTATAATTTAAAATTATTTTAAAATATCAAAATACCCTAAATTCAAACTATAAAAACTAAAAATTCCTCACAATATAAAATATATAAAAAAAATTCAAATTTTTGCATTAAAAATGGGGAATTAAAAACCCCAGAGATACACAAAATTATACCCGTCATGGGTCAGTACTTCATTTCAACATCTAAGCCACCATTCGTAAATAAAAACAAGGTTTAAGTACAAAAGTAATATACATACTAAATATGTGTTAAATGTATTTTCTATGCAATACTTCGCCTCTTTTCTCGACTGATCCAATATAAAGTAAGTCAGTCTCGTCATTTCTTGCAAAACAAAACAAAAAAGTGCAAGATATAAGGCAAAACAAAACAAATACATGCTTTACTTTTTCCGTTTTGATCCCCAGAAAACTCTCTAACAGACATTTCATTATATTCTGTCATCAAATTTTAGGGAACAAAAAACAAGTAAATTTTATGTTCCCAAATTTATATTCCTTCCCCAAGTTTTCTACGAACTGAACTAAAAAAAAAAAAAAAAAAACACAAACAAACAAACCAACATCAGTGAGATGCCATTCTGGAACAGATACAGTTAACATAAGCCACCTAAATTATCAGTTTAAACAAGCTTCCACACACACACACACACATATATATCAAAGCAAATAAGTGTTCCAAAAACTATAAAGATGCACGCACATGCACACGCACACGCCAAAAAAAAATATTTTAAGAATAAAGATGAAAAACAAAGCTCAGATTCTTCAAGTTAAGAAGTAGAACACATTTCTGAAATACTAGACACCTTCATTAGGAATAAGATCACCCGATATCCATCCGAATCAAAGCTTGGAAATCAAGCCATTGGGAATTGACTTGTTGACTACTACATCATTGTCTTTCACGTCGCTATCCTTGGGATCCAACTCGCATGAATTGGGTGACACATCCACTACTGGAGACCGATTACAGAATCTGTATGGCTGCATCAGAATTAGAAAGCATATGAACTTTGAATGAAACTTCTACGTTGCCTAATTGACAATCATTCGAACACAAATTATGTTCCCAAAAAACTTGGAACAAATGAAAACAGAAACAAGAATATGAAAACATGAACAAAATGCCACCTCAGAGATTCGATCATAGGAACAACATAACAGAAAGGCAAATGAAATACTGCAACCATTTACACAAATCGAGGTTCACCAACACCTAACTAAAATCGATAATTAAAAGAAAAACTATTCAATCCTTGCATCAAATTTAGAAAAATATATTGGCATTTAAGCTTAAATCACCAATTGGGGAAAAACTCACACTTTAAGTTTTGAGAGTAGCCAAGATTATTAAACAAAGATCATAAAAAATAGAATAAGTTATGAATAGAAAAATAGTAACATTGCTACAGAAATTGAGCATACCTTGAATCGTTGGTGAGAGGAATGAAGGCGACCATCATCGTACCAGTAGTAGGCCATGGTGGAATGATTATGTAGAAGGCAAGGATCAAAGAGGATTGTAGAACAAATCACATAGTTTGTCTTTAAAAAAAAAAAACAATTAGATATCAAATTAAAAAACAAATGACAAATTGATCAAGCTGGAAGAATTGACATCCAAGAAACTGATTTGTTCAACCTTCCCATTTCCCCAAAAATATATTTGTGGATTGCTCTCGGCAGCTATGGATTTTGTAAAGCACCCAATGTTAAGAACTTTGTAAAATGCAACACTCCATGTAGGCACTAAATAGATTTTAAATGCAATTACCTCTAGAATTTGTTTTCTTATACAAAATCAAAACCAAAACCGTGAAACATATATAAAACCAAAACTGTCGGTTTCTTTTAAACAATTTTAAAACCGAACCATTTAATTTTATCCAAAACCAAAATTGCGAAACCGTTTAAGATTTTTAAATTTTATAAAAAAAAAAAAAATCAAAACCAAAACCAATGTGCACACATCAATGCTTTCCTAGAAATAAAAAATGATGAGATGTTACTGCAGTTCAGAATCTTGGACATACAAGCACTAATACTACCATTCAGAGTTCGAAAATTTTACATGCATTGGCTGTAAAACACTAGCTTCAAAGAGTATTAGAACATACCTGAAATTTCCGAATATTCATGAAACCCATGATGGAACTATGGATCAAACTATTCGGACCAAAACAAAACAATCGGGGGACCATTAGAACATACCTAAAATTTAGATCAAATGAATAAACACATCAGTCAAAATCATAAAATAACCCAAATCCCATCTCCAGATTTCTTCATTTTCAAAGACCCAAAAAAGAGGGAAAAAATCAAACAATTTAGAATCCATTAGCATAATCGACTTGTAATTGAAAAATCAATGGTAAAAAAAAAAAAAAACCACCGTGAGAAGACAAAGTCAGATCGGAGGGGCATAACGGCCATGGCGATGGTGTAGACAATGGCGAGGTAGGTTAGGAGATTCAACAACCGTCAATCTGCGCTTGCACAAAAATGCAGAGAAGCTACAAATGATCTAAGAAGTCGAAAGAAAACGAACCTGTAGCAAGGGAAAAACCGAGAGAGGCGATTCACGATGGTCTAGTGTTGTTGCATTGGCCAAATTTGACGGAGGTGGCCAGATCTGGGGGCTGATGTACGACAGAGCGACGGTGATGGCGTTGGCGAGGCCAATAGAGACGGGGCGGATGTGCGATAAACCTCAACGTTGATGGCAGTGGTGGTGGCCACCTGCAAGAAGAGAGCAAAAACGAGAGAAGAGAGTGAGAAAGAAAAAAAAAAAAAAAAGATGGAAGATCTCTTACCTTTGGCCAAAGATGATGGCGACGGAGCGGCGAGGGCAATGGAGTAAGATGAGCGCTGAGAGGAAGATGAACTGATGAAGAGAAAATCAAGCGATGAAAGAGAGAATGAGGGTTGATGAAGAAGAGGATTTCGGAAGCGGGAACACCAAAATTTTCCACCGTCTTTTTTTTTTGTGTGGGTTAAGTTAAGCACAATTCTAAATTTTTTTTTTATTATTATTATTATACATATTATTATTTTTTTTTCAATTTATTTTAATATATGTATTAAAAGACTATTAAGTGACCTATAATTAAATAATTAAATTATAATAGGACACAAAATTGTGCCCTAATATAGTTTTTATTTTTAGGTCACTATTTTCTGTCCTTTTACATTATATATAGATATTAATTTATTTAATAAATAATTAAATTCTATTGGGACACTAATTTGTGTCCTTTAAATATTTGATTATAAGGCACAATACATATGGTATCCTTAAAAGTACTTTTATAGGATACAAGACATATAGTGTCCCAACAAATTGACTTTTATGCGACACTTCCAATTTTATGCTCCGAAAAGTACTTTTATAGGGCACAATACATATAATGTCCCAACATAAGTGCCTTTTTTTAGGCAATTTTTGTTGTAGTATGATGAGGCCTATAGCAGCGACGAAAACCGCAAGAGAAAAAAGAAGGTAGCGGCAGAAACTTTAGGGTTGCAAATTTTTGTTTTAGGAAAAATAGGTCCAGGAAAAGCCTACTATTGATATCATGTTAGAATAATTGAGAAATAAAAAACATGAACGACATATTGATGTATGAGAAAGTGTACATATTACAATGTTATACAATAAATATTTATAAGAGAAGTGAGAAACTCTAGGATTAGGGTTTTAACTTAATAGGCCAAGTGGCCAAGCCATATATTACATATATATTTGTTATTTAAGAGTTCAATTATCCTATTTTACTCTTCTTGAGATTCAGGTATCGCTATAGACAACTTGAATTGAATGGAATCTACTTAGTTCGAAGATTTTTGCTCTTACTTTTAGCATTTGGTTTCATTTGAAATTCAAACTATATTTTGAGTTTCATAGTTGTACTGGTTTTTAAATTTTAGAGAAAATTTTATTTTTTTATTTTTATTTTTTCAGTGTGATTATTGTAAGAATCAATATTAATTTTGGTAACATCTTTTGGATTTCTTTTAGTATTGTTACTAATGAGTTATTATATAATAGTTGTAGCTTTGAATGGCCATAGAATAGATAATTATGTGGCGATTGTCATTTTTTCACCCTATTTTTTATGTTTGGAGCATAATAAAATGAATATATAATCGCTAAAATTCATTGGCATTTTTTTATTTTTTTATTTTGATAGTGAAATTTTACTTTATAAGAAAAGCGTTTAATAAGGAAATCAGATTTTCGTCCACTTACCATTTTTTAAATTTAAAAAAAACTAAAACAATTCTATAAATTATTTCTCAAATTTTAATAAGGAAATCAGATTTTCGTCCACTTATATTTATCCGCAAGTTTGGATTACAATTTATATATATACTAGTGTATAACCTGTGTCTGAAGGCACGAGTGTAAAAGTCAATGATTCATTTAGAAACGTGCATTAATATTATTACAAATATATATGAACTTCACAACTGAATTTAAAAAGAAGTAACTTAAAAGTAAGAGCCACAAAAACAAATCCAAATACACAGAACGATAATGATAGAGAAATGTTAAAGTGAATAAATTTTTTTTCGTATGTAAAAGAACAAAATGACATAATGGAACTAAATAAAAACTTCTATATTATTTTTAACTAGACTTCAAGAGAAGAAAATTTTGGATAATCATTTGTGTTCATCAAAACAATGATATTGTTCATTGTCTAAAACTAAAACCTAAAAAAATCTAAACAAAATTATAAAATTATAAAAAAGAAATTAAATTAGAAATGAATAATCTAGATTTTAGAACATTTTAATACAAAAATTTAAAATGAAAAAAAAAAAAAAAAAAAAACATATTCAAGAATAGAACATAAATTTCTAAAATGAATCAACTAATTTTTATTTAAAATAAGTAAGAATACACAAATTAAGCAAGTACAAAAGAAAAAAAAAATACACGCCTTAAAAAATATATAAAAAAAAAAAAAGTATAGAAAGAAGAAGCAAAATCTAAATAAATTACTTATACTTTCCTTTTATGGCCACACATTGTTCGATATAATCCTCAGATCTACATAATCCTCAAATTCCTTGTACGTTGCTTGTACCCTTAAGGAAATGAAATTTGATCCTTGAGGTGCTAGAAACTCCTGTGGTTCGCGAGAAAGAAAATAAGTCACAAAACACTGACTTCTATTATGACAAAAATCAAATAAAAATAAATTATATGCTGTAAATTTTTAACATACCTAAAATTCAGGTTTTTACATGAATCGACAAAGCTTACAAATAACATGACATACAGCCACAAAGATTTGTGAAAATGTTGAGACCTTTTATAAGAGATTTTTCAGACTAAGGGAAATAAAACTATGATAAATCTCATATTATCTTATTTTTCACATCTCATCTGGCACAGCTAATAGCTTCATTATGAATGTAAGACCCCGACTTTTCATATACGAATAATTCAAGTAGCGTTTTAAAATATTTTGAAAATGTCGGGGTGGACTACGATATTAATTATGTGAATTAAAATTTTAGGGGGGTTGTATTGAAATTTTTATAAACATTAAAACATAGTTTTGGGTTTAATTTCTACCCCAACATAATATAAGGGGATGATTGTGTAATATTGCAAAAAATATCTTCATTATATATATATAGAGAGAGAGAGAGAGAGTGGAGGTTTGGTGAAAGGGGTATGGGGAGCTTGGGTGGTGTCGGCTGTTTGAGTGTGTATATATATATATATATATATATATATATATATATATATATATATATATATATATATATACATAAAAAGAAAAATCGGAAAGAAAATTCGAGAAGCCAAGTAGAGAAGACGAAGAGAGAGGAGAACCGGAGAAGAGGAAGAAAAGGCAGCCGGCGGCGGTTTGTGAGTCGCCACTGGTCGACTGACTTTTGACGGAAAACGGAAAGACGAAGAGAATCAGAGGAAGGAAGTGACCGGCGATGGGTTGCCGTTCGGCAGAAAGTAAATCGAAGAGAGAGAAAGGGCAGTTGGTCCAGTAGTGCGTAATCATCGTCGCCAATCGGTAAGGGTGTATTTGATTAACCGTAGGGGTGTTCATTTTTTTCTGTTTTCTATCCGTCGTTGTAGATGTGTGAGGGTGTGATCGTCCGTCAGCAGTGGTGGCGGTGTTGTGTGCGTGTGTTCTGTTTCTATTTGAGTAGTTGTGTGTTTGTGGGTATGTGATGGGGGTGAGCAGTGGGTGCTAGACAGGGGTGGCCATGGGCGTGAGTTGGGTCCGAAGGCGGTGACAGTGGTAGAGTTGGGTGGAACCGACAGTGGGTAGGTGGATGTATTGACCATCAGGGTGTGCTATGTGTGTAGGGATGTTTAGAGAGAGTGGTCGTCGGAGGAGAGAGAGAGAGTTTCGGCGGTGTTGTTCGTCCGGTAGCGTCACCGGCGGTGAAGAGAGTGGCGTGTGCTATTGGGTATTCGGTGTTGGGTGGTGATCGGTGTATTTTGTTGGCCGGTGAAGGTGGGGAGGAGTGGAAGAAGGTCGGCGATTTAGGTTGAACCAGAAACGGATGCGAACAGGAAAACAGAACATGAAGCGGAAACACAAATCAGAAGCTACGGGGAAGAAAGAAAAAAAAAAAAAAAAAAGAAAAAAAAAAAGAAATGGAAATGGAGAAATTGCACAAACCACCCCACAAAAAAAAAACATAAATCCAATCTCGCGGCCGGTGGAAGATCAGTGTCAAAATGAGAGGAAGTTCGCCTAGGCAGAAGTTTCTCTCCTAGGCGGTAGGTTGTCAGTGTCAAACTCAGAAACTGTAAAGCAGCTCGGTCACCTAAGCGATGGATTTTCACCCAGGCGGTGAAAATGCAGAGTGCAGTTGAGAGAAAAGGAAGAAGTAGTCACTCGTTCGCCTACGCGGTGGGATGTCGCTTAGGCGGTGGGACGTCGCTTAGGCGGTGGGGAGTAGAATCAGAAATACATGGAATTTTAGGAAAATCTACGATTGGTTCGGAACGGGTTACCTTTCTAACTTATTTTGTGAATTCTAAATTGAGTTTTCTGACCTTAGAGTAATAAAATGAAAATAATAAATCTTGAGATTGTTTATAAGAACAAAGTTTATAAATAGTAAACCGTAACAAAACGATACTAGTTGAATAGTTATATTTCGTAATAAAAGATGGGAAATAGAAAATTAAGGAAATTAGGATTTCATGGCATGATTAGTTTGCTTTTATACAAAAATATTAATTTAGGCCCTGTCACTGCTAGGATTCGCAGGCACCAGAGTTTGGATAGGGGGATAGTCGGTTAAAGTTTACGAAAGCGGATATCAGGTGAGTGTACTGCCCTTCTTACAAAACTATTTTCATATAAATATGATGAGATATGTGTTTATTTAACTGTACGAATTTCATAAATTATATGGATCAAGCCAGTTGTGGGTGAGTTGGTAAAATGGATTACCATTGAAATGTTTGGGTTTTAAAAAAAAAGACTTTATAAATAATTTGTTGGAATTGGGGGTTTTAATAAAAGGTGGGAAAAATATGATTTCTAAATTAAAAGTGGGTCTTGTTAAAAAGAGGTGGACAATGGTGATTTTGACGATATTAATGAGGTGGTGATTTATATTATGATCTGTCCGGAGGGTGGTCCAACAGATGGATAATTATTTGTGTTTTGGTGATGATATTATTGAATTGACTATGTCATAGTTTATGATGTCCTGTCCGGGGGGTGGTCCGGCAGGTGGTGATTTATGATGGATACTTATTATGTGGTGATGTATATTATTAGCCTCCGGAGACGTCCGGTTGGCGGTGATCTGCGCAGTTAGGTCCGCTAGGAAGGCATATCCTACGGATGGTTACGGTACCGTTGCAACTCCCGATCGTGAGGTTAAAACGATCACTATGGCTTAGCCGGTGGGTATGGGATTGAAATGTGTGGATGAATTGGGGTGTTTATATATATTGAATGATTTATTATTGATTTTGGGTATTTGCAAATTTATTTGCACTGCTCATTTGATATTGAAGATTTTATCAACTGTGTGGTGTGTGTATATATATATATATATATATATATATTTACCCTTGATCTATATGAATGTTGTATTATTTAGAATGTGTTATTATTATATTAAAAATAGTTTTTACTAAGAAGGCAGTACACTCGCAGGTAAATTCTTTAGGAGACGGTCCCCTACTGACATTAGGTGGAGTCATCTGGGAATATGTTTGAGTTGAGCTGTCAAAGAGGAACAATAAGGAAGTAAAAGATTATGTATAATTTGTGTAATGAATTGTATAGTGAATTATTGAAATTTGTAATGTATAAGAAAATTTAGATGTAATAGGTGATATCAATTTGTCGTCACGCCAGTCCTGTGATGATGGGTGTCCGGGACGAGTCGTGACAATGAATATAACCTTACATTAATATATTTTGATAATGATAATGTTAACCTTATGCTTACCATTACTGCATCAACCAACTGGGTCTTTTTGGGTGGATATGTATATTCAGGTTCATATATATGTTTAGAATAAAAATCTATTTATATACTATTTTCTTTTATGAAGAAAAAAAACTCATTCAAAATAACAGTTATAAGTATCGCTCAAAGAAAATACAGGATATCAAAAAATCATAAAATAAAATAATAGTAATGCACTTTACAACAAAAAAATACAACCATCAAACAATCACCTATAAAAAATCAAGCAAAAAACATAGTGAAGACAATCTGCTATACTAATGCCTATTTAATCCCTATGCCTATTTAATCCCTACTATACTAATGTCTTTCCAAAAATTTAGGCAAATATACATTGTTTATCTATATTTTATTACAAAAGGTGATTACAAAAAGTGTCACTAAACAATACCTTACATTATGAAATTTCCAAGGCCATCCATTTCAAGAAATAGATATGGACATAACAGCGAGAAAACTTCTAAACCAGAACCCGAGTCATAAAGAACATCTGTTGTAAGTTAAAATATCATTTCTAAGCATTCAACCATGGAAAACATCAATTGAAAACAATCAATTTCAATTTATGCATAAGACAAACCAATAATTCTCCAACGTTTTGTCTTCGAATCCATTCTTGCACCTAAATCGCTACATATGAGCTTCCCTACACATTGCATCCAAACATGGTGCATCCCCTCCTTTAAAATCTACATTCAATCAACACAGCCAATATTTTGTTTCAGAATCTGAATATATTGTTTCAGAATCTGCATTACAATTTCTATATATTACACAGTAGAGTTGTAGGAATTGATATCTAACGGTTGTTGAACGAAAATCAATTTTTACCCAATTTACAGCAGTAGCCTGTGCAAGTGTAGGCCGCAAGCCAACACCAAATAGAAGTGACTGTAAAAATTAAGAATATAAAGAAGAAATTTCCAAATCCTACAATATATAAGAAGACAATCTGCAAACCAACAATTTATCAATAAATAGTGAATTAAAATCCAAATTCAGCTAAAAACAAAAATCGATTGAAGAATCGTATATGAATCAAATCAAACCAACAAAGAGCACTCATCAAACACTCATTCCAGAACATGCAAAAGAGAAAAAATAAACGCATAATTGAACAAACAAACCATATTACAAATTAAAACCCAAAAATTAAATCAACGAAAAAAAAAACAATGAGAGAAAAAGAGGGCTTACCTGAAGGAATGGCAGCGAACGGTAGAGAAAAGAACACATGGGTGAGTTTTCGGTTCCTGAATGCAGTAGCAATATGAATGTATATTCAGGATATGTAATCAATATACAAACAGATCAATTTTTGGTTCAAATATTGGTTTAATTGTAATTAATTTTTTTTGACATAATATGAAATAAGAACATGCTATCAAATATCCTTAGCATATGTAATTTGTATATGCTAGCGGTTAAGAAAATGCAAATCTATACAAATCTAATGTTAACTGCATAATATGAACAAATACAAATGGAACATATGAAAAATTCTTACAAAACTTGAGGCGAAAAACGATGGTGCTATCAATTTTGAATACAGATCAATCCATTCCAGTTTTGAGATCTGAAAAATTTACAACAAATTCTTGAGGTGAAGGGCAATGGCCTAATTTTGAGATATGAAAAAAAAGACATAGCTAAACTCAAACTCATCCAAATTGCCCTTTAACAAACCTAAAAATGAGATCATACATAAATATACACCAATATAACACCAATTTTTCGGATCTGGACATGAAAATAAATATCTATAAAAATCAGATATAATGAAATCGAAATCAGAAACAAAAATCAATTTCAAATCAGATACCAACTCAAGCTCCGAGGAACAGAAATCAATTTCAAGAAGAAGGGGGTTAGGGTTTTGGAGAAGAAAGAAGAGAATAGGGCGTGGTGGCGAGCTGACGGCTCAATCAAGCATGGTGGCGGTTCAATCAAGTGTGATGTTCTTTGACAGAGTTACTTGAGCAGTTGTGGCCGGCAATAGGCATGGCGATGTTCGGCGATGGTAAGGCTATGGCGACAGCGGCGCTCTGGCGAGGCTTCGGTGGTGCTCCGGTCGTACACGACTGCGGCGTAGGGTTGGACGACGAACGATTTAGCAATGGTGCCGCTACCTTCATGGCGATAGAGGGAGAAAGTAATACAACAACGACTTAGGGTTGAAAACTGGAAGGCGGACGATGCGACGATGGCATGGCTAGCTTCTGGCGATGGAGGGATCACTGATTTTGGGAAAGACAGAGAATTAGGTTTAGGGTGTTGGATGGTGAGGAGAATTGAGAGAGAACGGGGGTATCATAGGTGTGGCGGCTCAAACCCTAATATGTGTGGATTGTATAACATAAAACAGATCCGACGGTGTTAAAATGTCTAGAGTTTCATCTCTCATCCGACGGGCGTAAATATACCAGTCTTGATTTATTATATATATAAATTGTAGTCCAAACTTGCGGAAAAATATAAGTGGACGAAAATCTGATTTCCTTATTAAAATTTGAGAAATAATTTATAGAATTGTTTTAGTTTTTTTAAAATTTTAAAAATGGTAAAAGAAGAAATTTGAATAAAAATTTTGGTTGAATTCAATTGTAATATATGCATGTATATATATTACACTTGGCAAGTGTTTCTGAAAAAAATTTAACACTTGTTCATCGTGTGGAAATTGGTGGCGTTAGAGTGTTGAAATACAATAGAGGAGTAATAAATTTTCATACTTTGTCAACAAACTATTTTTATTTTATTTTTATTTTTTTCATTTATTTTTTGGCAGTTGATAGATTGTTGTCACTATGCATGCATGTAGCTTTTTTTCCTTTCTTTTTTTTTTTTTTTTTTTTTTTTTGAGGTAAAAAACAATAAGCATCATCATTGCATGCAAACAAGAACATTCAACTCTTCTTAGAAGGTTTCTCAACGTAACTTAATTTGATATTTATGGGATTTTTCTAACTAACTTATTTATTTTATAAATTATTTTAATGTAATTAGTGATTATATTTTAAACATATTTTTTAAATTTTAAAATGAAAAAAAAACCGACAAAAATACGACAAAAGTTTATACGACTAATTAATGTGAGAATTTGTTCGATAACCTCCACCATGTTGCCTTTGAAAGGGACTATAGCTTGGTTAGTCAAATTTCAGGTTGGTCCGCCATTAGGATATTACTAATCTTAGTTGATTGCGCATACTTGTATTTGGTGCTATGTTTTCCTTCTATCCTCTTCTTTTAGTAGGGTAAACTTAAGCCGTTTATAGATTGACCTATGGTATTGTATGAAGGTAACTATAGACGTCAGTTGGTTCTTCGTACCCATGAGTGAAACGAGGGCGCTAAGCGGTTAATAGAGTAGAGAAGGTGTTTACTCATGGCGGGCACTCTCAAGTGAGGTTTCTTGCAAGGGTGATGGCTCGTAGGATTAGAGTTATGATGGTAGTCATTGCTTGTTGACCCGCTTCTATTTGTTTAGATGTGAGCCAAGCAAGTTCGAATGCCTGAAGAGCATAGTTACCAAAATAAGGTGAGTTAATTTCTTTCTTTAGAACCGTACTTGAGAGTTTTCTTACTCGTACGGCTCAGCACAATATTAAACGTGTCACGTGAAAATATTTCATTTGACGCATATTGTCGTTTGAATATTTAGTGAACTCAAAAATACATTTATCATCATATTCCATAAAAATAGTCAACTTAGAGTATTTATATCTTTGATGCAAAATACCTTTTATACCCTTCTGTATTTGGCATTGTCTCCTATAATCCAACCAAAATAAATATCTAAGTAGATCTTGTACGATTATAGCCCTTCATGATGCAATATCTCATTAATTGCGTTTTCCACAACAAACCATTCTGGTAAAAACTGAAAAATATAATTTCCCACTCTATAAGAGAATCAATGAACAAGAATCACAACCATTCTCTCTCTCTCTCTTTCTGAATTTTCCGTTTGTTTCTGAATCCACAAGCAAAACATGGAATGGCAAGATTATCTAGAACAACCATCTTCATACCAATTCGAAGTGAATCGAAAGGAGTGGAGTTTTGAAGAGAACAAAATGTTTGAAAATGCACTGGCTGAGCTTGATCATTCTTCCCCTGGTTTTTTCGAAACCCTAGCTGCTAGGGTTCCGTCGAAATCCATTGAAGATATCAAGATACACTACCAAGCCCTAGTTGAAGATATAGAGCTGATCGAATCGGGTTGTTACCCGGTTCCTGAATATGAGGCTGCTGATGAAGATCAAGAGCTGGATGTGGAAATCAAAAAAGAGAAATCAGGATCTGCGATGCAGACAAAGAGGGGGAGTGAAAGTAACCAACAGCGGCGAAAGGGAGTTCCTTGGACTGAAGAAGAGCATCAGTAATTGTTCCTAAACTTCTGAATCTATTCGATAATTTTATTTTATTTTGGGAGGGAAATAAGGTTTGGAGATCATAAATTTCTATTGTTTGTTTCATTTTACTTAGTTTTCTTTTTTTTCTTTTTTCTTTTTTTTTTTTTAACTTTTATAATTGCATGCATGGTAGATGGCCTTGGCTGATTTGATGAAGCTTAATTGTTTTTCTGTTATTTAAAGATTTTTAATATTATTTACAAAAAATACAAAAAAAATTATAACCTTGAAGAATTCAAGTTTTTTTTAATGGAAACAATAGTTAATTTCCAAAAACAAATCCGTCTTTTATGATTCAAAGATTGGGAAAATGAAATTCATTGATAAACTATATATATAAAGATTAATAATATCATAATTAATGCAAAATACTATTAAAAATAGTCTATACAATTATATATGCCCAAGGAAATTTTAAAAAGAACAAATTGTATAAACATTTTCCACCAATTATTTGAAAAATATGTATAACTACATGTATTATATTGATTTTCTAATTTATAAATGTTAAAAGACAATAAATGATAAAAACAAATTAGTAAATTAAATATAAATATAAAATTAGCACAAAAAAAATTAATTTAACCGTCTTAATTTTTTGGTTGAAAAATTTTCTCCCAAAAACTTTATAATGTAATTTTATATATTTATTTTTCTTAAATAAATTTGAACCCATAACAAAAAAAAACATTTTAAAAAAATGTGCAGATCAAGAACCATAATATCATTCCGTGTAAAAATAAAAGAGTGTTTCTAAACTAAACCGTGCTAATCATATACATCCCGTAAAAAAAAAAAATTAATTATCATTTTATCTTTTAAATTATTAACACATATTCGTTCAGCTTTTTTCTTTTTTACAGATTCCTCCCTTTCACGTCTCCCTCTTTACTCTTCTCCATCTCCCCCCCCCCCCCTACCCCCACCCCCCACAGTGTCGCCGGCGTTGTGCCAACGATAAAGTCTCTCTCTCAACCCCCGGTTCCCGATCCCCGACCCCACATCACCAGCCCCCCTAGCCCCTCACCTCGTCTCTCTCTATCCGTGGCACAGAACCGCCGCAGATTTGGACAGATCCATGATGGATCTGTTTAGATTCACAGTGATAGACCACTGCAGAGAGAGAGAAGAATGGGGGCAGGGGCTTGTCGTTGAGAGAGGGGGGGTGGTTAGTGTATTTTTAAGAAAAACTAAGAGGTAGAAAAGAAAACAAAATGAAATTATTTCAAAAAGGGTAAAATAATAATTTTGATTTTTTTTTTTTTAAAATGAAGTGTACATTTATCAATAAGGGGTATAGAATTATCCAAAATAAATTTGAATATCATGGTGTAATTAAGGGGGTTAAAAGTGCAATTTACCCTTCAATTTGTTATTAATTAATTTCAGGTTATTTCTGATGGGACTAAACAAGTACGGCAAAGGAGACTGGAGGAGCATTTCAAGGTACTACGTAGTGAGCAAGACCCCAACTCAGGTGGCCAGCCATGCCCAGAAATACTTCCGGCGACAGAAAAGCTCAACTCCGATGGGCCGCCGCCGTCCCAGCATCCACGACATCCAGACCGTCAGCCCCGCCTTCACGATCAGTCACATCAGTAGCCCCACAAACACTGAAAATTCCTTTTCCGGCTTTAGCCCTATTAATTACCATGGGATGATGGCTCCTATTTACGGCGGTAACTTCGCCGACGAGAGCCTTTTTTTAGCGCCGATAACCGCCACGATGGCGGTGGCCAACGCCGGAAGGGATCAACTTTCCGCCGCGTTCTACCCGTCGTACCTGCCGCTGTCTTCCCCAATGAACAGAAATTGGGGGTAATAATTAACATGGGTACTGAAAATAAAGGGGGGCGGAACCTAAAAATAAAGGAACATTAAGGAACTGTTTGGTTTTTCATAATATGATTAAAGTTATTTGCTAGGTTTTTTAAAGACATATTTAGAGTCAGTTATAATTAACAAAATAAAAATGATATAGTTGTAAAACAAACATAGCCTAAGAAAATATTTAGGTAGACGCCCTCGACCCTTTTTGATACCCCTGGAAGAGGAAGAAGAAGAAGACTATGATAAATAAGTTGGTGTATCTAATATATAAATAAGTTGGAGTTATTTAATATATCAATACTTATTTAATTGGAGCATTGTGTGTGTTTTGTAACTAAACCGTGTAGTTATTTAATATAGTTTTTTTTTTTTTTTAATCCCCTCCCCCTTATATAAAATTGATCAAATGACTAGAAAAAATTTTGTGGGGAGATATAGAGGGAAAAAAAAAATTCATATTATTAATTGGGATAAGGTTTGCTCATCCACTAATTTGGGAAGCCTTAATATCATAAAAGTTAAACTAAATAATAGTGCTTTTATGTCAAAACTAGCTTGGAAAATTGTCTCCGATGATAAAAGCTTATGGGTTTATCCTATTTCTGAAAAATACAATTTGAATAAAAATCCATCTTCATGGACTATGAGGCAGGGTGGCTCTCATGTTTGGAGAGGCATATTTAAATCTAGGGAGTGCATTTTAAAGGGTTTAAAATAGAAAGTTGGTAATGGGGTTAATATTAACTTGTGGACTGATTGATGGTGCGGGGATGGGCCTTTAGGCAATGAGGAATTACAAAAAAGTTATGACCTCAAAGTTATAGATATTTTGGACGATTCTGGTAGCTGATATCTTCTGCCAATTGTCCATCTTATCTCGGATAGCCAGATCAATGACATTATTAATTTTGAGCCTCCGAACATGCTTAAAGAAGACATGGCCATTTGGTTTCCAAAAAGGTCGGAGAAATTTTCTTTTAAATTTGTTTGTTCCCTTATTTCAGATTTTGAAGTTCTATCTACTCTGTCCAAGTGGGAGTGGTTATGGAAACTCAAAATTCCACAAGCTCAAAAGTTTTTTCTTTGGAAAATCTTTCATAATAGACTGATGACTAACTCGTTGAGAACAAGATGGTTAAGTGAGGTTTCAACCACTTGTGATTGTTTCAATAATGCCATAGAGTCCTTGGATCATGCGTTGAGGTCTTGCCTAAAGGCTGATCTGTTTGGAATGTTTTCTTGAACAGGGACACTTTGAGGCATGTTCATGGCATGGAGATATAGGACTGGATTGCTAAGTTCATCAAAGGAAGATCCGTGAAACCTTCAACTTCGTATTTTTTTCATTGCCATTTTATGGGAGATTTGGAAAGATAGAAATAAGGAAGTAATTGAGGGAGTTGTCCAAGGTCCTTTTATTGTGTCTTCTAGAATTTCTCGGTTTGTTGGAGAAATGAAAGAAAATTTCTATCCAAACTAAATCCAGTTTGGCTTATCGATTAATCCTACTCCTAATTGGCTTTCCCCCTGCAGGTTACCTTAAGCTCAACATGGATGGTAGCGCGTTGGGTAACCCGGGAAAAAAAAAAAGAGGGGGGGAGGGGGGGGGGGATCGGAGGTCTCATCAGGCATGTTGATATAATATGAAAATTTGGTTTTTTTCGGTCATTCGATTCGTGTACCGTCTTGGAGGCAAAAATCAGAAGTGTACACGCAGGAATGTGTTTAGAGATTACTAGAGGTATCCCGAAAATTATGGTGGAATCTGATTCGAAAGAAGCAATAAATTTGATCAAATAAGAGTGTCTCGAGAGCCATACCTACAGAAAATAGATCGCGGAGTGCAAGCGTATATTAGACACTCATGATTTCCTAATCCAAGTGACTAGAAGAATAAATAATAGATGTGCAGATTTCCTATTCAGGATAGGAAAGCAAAGTGGAACAGGAATGCATTTCCTTAAGGAACCCCCAATGGGTTGGAAAGGCTTCTTATAGCCGATGTGAAGAATGAGGCACGTTCGTGTAGTCCTTAGTTTTGTTATTTCTTTTTTCTACCAAAAAAAATTATGTAGCTTTTTTTTTGTGTGTGTGTGTGTGTGTGTGTGTGTGTAAGCAAAAATTTTATATATAAGATCATAAGGACAAGGGTTTGGCTTACTACATGATACCGAGTTTCCGTGTCGCCTGTGAGACCCCACTCGGATAAAATATATCGATTATCTGAAGGCAAGGAACTGGGGTCAAGACAAGCTATCCCCAACAGACAAGCCCATTTAGAACCTACAACTTAGCACGTCAACATTCCTTAGGCCGAAACTAAACATGCAAACTAAACAAACTACCCACCAAAGCTATACATAATAACTATACGCCATGTCGAACATTACAATATATTAATACAAAAGAACCAGCTAACATATTCCCATGAGATTCATCATCCCCTTGAATTGTTTTACGTACTCTAGGAATCACTAGCTGTCCCCCGTCACCCCAAGCCAATCCAATAAATAAAAAGCTTGAAATGAAGCGAAACAAAAATCTCAGTCGCAACTTGCAGCCCAAATTGCAGCAAAATCAAGCAACCCAATAACAATAAAAAACATCCCCAACTATGTGAAGGCTCATCAACACTAACCGAATCTAACCTTATCTACAATTACAAGTAAATCCAGTATACGCCTTGTCCAAAACAAAGAAGGTTGTAATAGAGATTTAGAAAACTCCCACTATGAAAACAGAGATAAAGGAGCCAAGGTACCCATATTGCTATTAGTATACCCAAAACGTAAGCGATTTTTTCTTCTTACCTTTTTCTGGGTTGGAGATAAGTTCCGATGATGATTCTAACCCTTTAATTGCAAAAAAATATATCGTCGATTTCATCTAAAACACTCAATTTGGGTGCACTAAAACCGCTCGGTGATAAGTGTAAAACCTATCTATTTCCAATCCAAATTTGTTAGTTTTCGAGTACGTTTATAGTTATTTTTATATGTTTTTATATGTTTTTATACTTTTTGTATAAATCAGGCGTGTGGAGCAAAAATTAGGAAACTGAAGCGAAAACGATGAGATCGAACCGAAGGTGAGTCGAAGTTACGGTGGATAAACAAGCAAGGAGGCAAAAATATAAAGAAAACCCATCGCCTAGGCGTCCAAACCTCCGCCTAGGCAGTGAAGATGCTGAGAATGACAAAAGGCTACTGACAGCCCACCGCCTAGGCAGGAAATTCCTTCGCCTAGTTGGAAACCCCAGTAGAAATATTTCCAAGTCCACCGCCTACTTCTTCGCCCAAGCGGTCACCAAACCTGCAAAGCCGGTACAGGTGTTGTAACTTCAAGACTATTTTGGACTATGATGAAATCCGATTTTGGAAATTCTCAAAACATGGAAGTTGTAGATCTTTTTCTTAGCTTTCCATAGGTTTTTGAATTACCTCAATCGGAGTTCGAATAAAGAAGTTACAACCAAAATAAAATTTCAAACCTGTAGTAACTTCGCCTAGGCGAATTTCCGGCAGAAAGTTAACCGACTTAACTTCGCCTAGGCGAAGTTTTATTCACCTAGGCGAAAATCCTACAGCACACCCTTGATATTTATTAGATATTTTGAGATCTTTTGGGATATTTTTTAATCCCTTCTCTCCTCTTCTCTTCCCTCTCTTCAACCCTTAAGGCCTTAGGCCATATTTTAGGAGTAGGATTAGGGATTTTTGAGGGAGAGCTCTCAACCCGAGGTGGAGGATCAACGAGGAAGCGATCGATCGACGTTTCTAGCAGAAAATCTTCGGATATCGGCTAAGTCGCTCATTTCCTCTCTTTGTTTTCTTCATTTTGGTAGTTTTTGAGCATGTTTAGATCGTTTTACATTGTATAAATGGTTAGGGCCATGAGTTAAACATGGATTGTAATAGGGATTAACGTATTATTTATGAAAATGTAGTTTTGGTTGAATTTTTGTTTCGTTTATGGTTGTTCCTTATAATTTCGATTGTGTTTCCGTGTTTTCTATAATTATATGCTAGTTTAGATATATTGAGAATACGAGGTTTGACACTCGGAAGAGGTAACCCCGGATTCGGACTAGGGCTAACACAACACGACAATCTAACAACCCGGGAGGGCGTTAGAAAGTGTGCAATCGATGACGTTGGGACGAGACTCACGTGACCTAGAGTTATTAAGACGTTGAGGAGGACTTCGGCGTTGACACGAAGTCACGTATTCCCCAATTTTACACTCGGAAGAGGTGGCCAGGGAGTTTACGAACCGAGATTATCGAATACGCCGAACGCCGTTAATGTTAATTAAAACAAAATCAAACACATTTAAGTAAATAAAAGTAATCCCTAGGCAATCTACTCCCCTAAACAATCTCAAATTAGTATTTATAGTATAGTTAACTTAATTAGTATTTTAGTTTAGTATTAGTATTAAATTAAATTAAATTCCATTTTTAGCGCCTAGATGAAATTAGGTTATGACAATCGCAATACTCGATAGTAATCTCAACCAATCCCTGTGGATACGATACCCGACCGAAAGGTCCACTATACTAAAACTTGATCCGTACGCATGCGGTGAAAGTGGCAGCGCATTATTTGCGGCCACCACTCGGCGTACATAAAGTACCTAAACTAAGCTTCTAAAAAATATCCCTTTGACTACTAAGACGTGAAGATGGGTCAATAACCAAACTACTAATTAAGAGAAACTCCAACCCACTTAGACATTTGGACTAGGCAAATTAACCGAATGCCTCTTTCATTAGTAATTTGCCTACTCAAAACTATATTTTTGCTCCAACCCAAATAGGCTTTTATATTAGCTATTTATTTATTTATTAATTTTTATTTGACTTTTTCAACCACTAAATTGAAATATTCTTTTAATTTAATTTTGAAGTTCAAATTTTAAAATTTAAATTGTACCTCCAAAATTGATTTTTGAAATGTATATTTTACTTCCAAATTTAAATTTTACAACCAAAGTTGAATTTCGAAATTTAAAATTTACCGCCAATTATTACCTTCAAAATTTAACATTGACTCAGCAAAATTCATCTATAAATATAATTCATCCTTCTGAAAAATTATCAATCCTCACTTCATTTTCTTCTCAACTCATTTGTTGTTTCTTTTAATGTCATTATATATATCATAACATTGTAAGAGATTTTCTCATTTTTGACAATTCGAATGATGACATTGAGCCATTAGCAGTTGTGTCATGGAGAGTCAGTTATCAACAAGCCGTAAAAACTTAAAAAGTCGTTGCAGTTTTGTTCCAGGCCATAATATTATCGGTCGTTGTAGAATCAATGGACATCAAAGACTGTCGTCATTAATTCTCCAAAACTCCAGTTTACAATGAAAACTTATTTCGGAGGAGATTCTGAACAAGTCCTTCTCTTTTTTGTCGAATTGTTCAAAAGGTGGAACAACACGATTCTTATTTTGTCTAAAAAAGAGATGCCCTTGGAGTTTTTGGTCTTTCTTCACTTCAAAAGGTAACAACTTCATTCAGAATATTGGCTTATGGAAATCCTGTTGATTCTTTCGACGAATATGTGAGAATTGGATAAAGTACTACCATAGAGAGTTTAAGGAATTTTGTGAAAACAATTGACCAGGTGTTCGGGGCTGATTATTTAAGAGCACTAAACAACAATGATACTTCTCAATCGTTAGCTTTCGATGAGTAACAAGGTTTTCCTAGAATGTTGGGGAGTATTGATTGTATATATGCACTGGAGATGGAAAAATTACCCTACTACTTGGCAGGGGATGTACATTGGTCATTGTCATGAGCCAACAATTATTTTGAAAATTGTTGTTTCACAAAGATCTATGGATCTAGCATGCTTTCATTGGAATGTCAGATCATTTAATGATATCAATGTGTTAGATCGATCTTTAGTATTTGTTGCACTAGGTAGACTACTCCTATTACGTATAATGTTAATGGAAATACATATACAATGGGTTATTACTTAGCTGATGACATATATACCCAAATTGACCAACTTTTATGAAGATAATTTCATGCCCCTAAGGCTTAAAGAAAAAGTATTTTGCCACAACTCAAGAGTCAACAAGAAAAGATGTTGCATTCGGAATCTCTAGGCACGTTTTGCAATTGTACGTGGATCGACACGTTTTTGTGATGAGAAAAACGCTAGCAGACATTATTAAAGCATGCATTATAATGCACAATATGGTGATTTTGGATGAGTGTAGACATCATTTTGACCGTCACAAAAAATAATTTTATTTTTATTTTGCGATTTATTTATACTTTTATAATTTTATTATATATATTTTTATATTTTATTATAGAAAAAGAAAAGAAAAAAAAATTAAAAAAAAAAAAAGGAAAGAATGGAAAAGAGAGAGAAAAAAAGAAATATATATATATATAGAGAGAGAGAGAGAGAGAGAAAGAAAGACAAGAGAAGATATAGTAGCAAAAAAGAAAGGGAAAAAAAAAGAGAAGGAAAAAAAAGTAGAAAAAATGAGCTACCAAAATTTAAACCCAAGATCTAATTTGAAACAAATGCTACATCTTACTACTTTTCCAAGTATCACTTTTGGTTCCTTTAACTCCTTTATTTATATTTATCCAAAAAAACTTATGAGCCGAAATCCCAAAAAAAAAAAAAAAAAAAAATTGCTTTGAAATTCCAAAAAAAAAAAAGTCTAATTAGGGTTAGGCGGCCATTAGGGTTTCATAGTTTTTTTTTTTTTTTCATTTCCCATATTTCCTTATAAATAAGACCCTCCTCCTCATAGTTTAGACACAAAAAATTCATAGAGAAACCTTTCGGGGAATTTAAAGATTTAGGGAGAAATATTTGTAGGAAGCGAGACTTCGAGAGAAACCCTTTGGGGCACTCAAAAATTCAGAGAGAAAACCTCATAGGAAGCGATTCTCAGCGATAACCCATTCGGAAAGTTGTCTTCAAGAAAGAAAAACTCGTGTGCCGGGGATCTTTGCGAGGACAGGTTGCTAGGATAGGTATGTCTCTTCTCTTATTCTTTTCATTGATTTCTATCATTGTCGCAATTTAAATTCCTGCAATTTCAATTTTATTAAAATCATCCGATAATTCGATGAAAACACCGGGATGAGATTCTTCCTTCTCAAGTTTAGCCTTCAAGCGTTAGATAAAGACTTATTTTATTTTATTTTTTTATACTTTTGTTATTTATATTGTTGTTCTACTTAAATTCATAGTTTAAAAAAATAAACATAAATAAAAAAATAAAAATAAAATAATAAGTTGTTTTGTAAGAATTAATTCTTACAAGTCTTAGGGCGAATTTAGAAATTCAATAAATTGAAGGATAAATTTTTATACCGACGATTTGATTTTCCAAATAAAGTAGAATTTAGAAACGGCCAGTTTACGAAATCGCTTCTCTCGGTAAGTCGTTCGTTGGATTCCGCTTAAGTCTTTCAGGAATTAAATTCAACAAAACTTGTTTCCGTGATGTTACTTTAATTCTTATCTCCATAGAATTTAAGAGATTGTCAAATCAAGTTTTCTTTAAATTAATTTAGACAAATTAGGAAAGTAGACAGTTCATGACATCGCATTCAAATACAATGTAATGTAATATTTCACGCGCGCGTTGCATGTTGCCTTTTACATCACTTAGAAGACACTTAGATAGATTTTCCCGCTTAAATTAAAGAAGTTTCTTGGAAACATATATAAAACTACCCCCGAGGATCATCCTTGTCAAATCCCTTAATATTTGATAAGAGGTCATACTTGTGGAATATTCCAAAAATACCAAAAACTTGTCTCATCCTAATTTAAAAAATGTCAAACCAAATCTATAAGATGGAAAATATGTTCAAAATAAAATTGAACATTCGAATTTAAACTAATTGGAATTAACTGGATATAAGGTATCATTTTCGGACGGACGTCTTAGGGTGTCTAATACCTTCCCCCGAACTCTTTCAATGAATCTTGATTTGACCGTGTCTTTGGAGTCAAATTTACTTAGGCCTTTCAAATTATTTTTCTAAAAATCTAGTGACCTAACACACCAATTAAACCCAATACTTGGTGGCGACTCCTTAATTTTTAAATGGCCTAAGTACTTTTTGAGAAAATCGGCACTTTAAAAAATCCCTTATCTTTTACACTTTTACTATTTTATATTCTTTAAATCTTTCTTGAAAATTTGGGCGTCCTCAATGAGGGAGGAGTCATAAATATTGATTTTGGGGAGTGGTGGAAATCCTCCGATACAAGTATTGCATGCTCCTACACTTGAGTTTTCGAATTATATTCAAACCCAACAAAGGATCAGGGATAAGAAAGTCAATTCTCAACTTCAATCATATCTCATTGAGCAATTATGGCAAATGCATGGTCAAGAATGATTTATGTTCTTATTTGTTTGAACTCTAGTTAGATCTCTTCTTGAATTATTTTTTATTGTTTGTTTGAACTTCAATTAGATATCTTCTTCAATTACCGTGTTTTTTTTTTTTTTAATTTGTGTTGTTTCTGCTTTGTAGTTTGAATTTCATAAAATTAGAAATCTTTAGTTTGTTCGAACATTTAATTATCGTGCAATTCTACTTAAAATACATCTACATATGATGATCTATGTATTACCATTATGTATTACACTACAAAGAATGAGGGTTTTCAATGCGAGATCTAAAACCCAGAAAATCTTGAATCCCTTGTCTCAATACACAAAAAAGATATGGAAGAAGATTGAAATTATAATGTAATCAATAAATAGAACCAAATAAAAGTACAATTAACAAATTGAACCAAAATTCAAAAAAAAAATGCAATTAATAAATAGACCCAAATAAAAATACTATTAATAAACTGAACAAAAAAAAATCACAAATTAAGACCTCTTCTCATAAAAAGCTCCATCTTTAAGAGTGTTATAGTAGTATGCTGAAACAAGATCTATTTTTCTTGTGTCCATTTGCGTCATCAGATAATCAAAAAGACTTTTATCCAATTGAATTCTTTGTGCATCAAGTTATAGTTGTCTCTTTTGTTGTCCTATTACTCTTTCAAGTCGTTCAGCCTTTTTCACGATCCAATTCTTGTCTATCTTTCCTGTATTGATTTAAAATATTTACAATAGCCGTAACATCAATCTTTTTTGTCTTTGTTATCTTTACTTGTTTTTTTTTATGCATGTCTACCCAATGGCCTATCTTGGTTTACAAGACCACCATCATCTTCACCTAAGTTAATTAAATTAGGAGTTGAAGGAGTTGATGTTGCAAAACTCGAATCTGAATATTTTTTTTGCTTATTTGTAGAAGTAGTAATTTCACTCCATTTATGTTTGTTCCTTAATATTTTCCAACAATGCTCAAACTGGAAGTACATTTTTATTAATTCACATACAATTGTCTGGCTTCAACAAGCTAAAATACAAATAAGAAAAATATATAAATGTTCAAGTTATTAATAATGAAATAAGAAAAGTGTTTATTACCTTATTTTACTGAGTATATCCACTTCTTAAACGTCTGCCTGACTATAATAATCAGCAAACTTGGCACACCTCATATTAATTTCTAATCACAAATTCGTGATAGAAGTTTGAATGCGCCCAAATTCAGATCCTCCATTACTATTGAAATAGTCACTAATTCTTCTCCAAAAAGAATTATGTTGTTATCCACTACCTATAATTGGATCTTTGCTCGTGCTGAGCCATCCGAATACAATTAGAATATCTTCTTTTGGAGTAAAAAAATTTTGCCGTTGGAATTTTCTTATTATATGCACCACTTCTTTGGGAGCTTGAGAGAATGTATTGGGATTGCAATATGTTGGCTACTCAAAATTTGTGTTGAGTGGTGAATCCTCCATAAGGAGATTTGTATATTAAGAACCATCACAAAAAATGAGAATAATAACATTAGTGAAAATGATATAAAAACATAAATTAAATATTTAAAATAAAATTAACATTAACTTAATTCAAATTATTACAATTTTAACAACAAACACACAATGAGATATACTTAATGAATTAATATAAAAAAAATAAGTAATAAATAATCAAATAAAAATCCATTCAAAACTAAATTAGAGTTAAATTTCAAAAATTAAATAGAAACCCATTGAAAAAAACTAAAAGTCCAATTACTATTACTAATCTAATTAGAATAACCCATTCTAATTAAATAATCATACTTAAATAACCCAAATCCATTTATTTAAATAATTCAACTCCTAATTAAATAGCGCAATCCACTTAATTATTTAAATAACTCAAGCTCAACTCATTTAATTAAATAAAACTCAAACCTAATACACTTAATTAAATAACTCAAACCCAACCTATTTAATTAAATAAAACCCAAACCCAATCTAACCTAATATACCCTACAACCAACTTAATTAAATACACAAACTCAATCCACTTGCCCAAACCCAACCCACTTAAACACCTAACCCTAATTACAATAACATAAACCAACCATTTGCTGGAGAGAAGCAATCATCGTAGCCGCTGTTGAAGACGAAAATACAGGCGGTGTTGGAGAAGAAAATACAACTAGAGCTCAAGAAATCCAAGAGGGAGGGAGAAATAGAGATCTAGAAAATGATTTTGATGAAGAAAATACCAAAAAATCTGTATCTCTTACCTACAAATCATAGAAGATGGAGTGAATAATAAATAAGGAAATAAATCAGATTTGAAATACGGTAAGTTCTTCTCAAATTTCTCAAGATCTTATAGTTGAATTTTGAAATTTGTTTTCCAACATTTAGTTTGTTTGTTTTTTTACCATTGTTTACCAATGGTAATTTTCTACCTACCAAATTCTTTTGCCTAGAGGGAGAAAGCTCTTTAAATTTGTCTAAGGTTTAGGGGTAGAAGCATTTTTCCTACTGCAATACCTAGTGGGTTGGACTTCATTTTCTAGATCTTGGTTAGCCAAAATAGCACTTAATACTTTTGCCTATTCATTTGGCTATTGTGTTGGAAATGTTTTAACTCCCTCAATATCAACAGAATACGGTGAGTTCCTAAGTTCTTTTCTAAGTTGTCATTTTATAGAAAAAAATATGGCTTCTATATCTTTCTTATATACTACTTCCTCTCACTCATCTGAGCTAGAATCATACTCCTCAGACGGAAGAACAGGTCACTCCATAGTACTTGAAATTTTCTCCGACTCCCAAACCATTATATCATGATGATTGCTTTCATCGTGCTTTTCCCTTGAAATAATTGCTTCCTCACCCCCCATATATCATGATATTATTTGATTTGGGCACAGTTGCTTTACCACACAAATCAAGCTCCATTTATTGAGCTACCACATTAGCTAAACTAAAATGTGGCCCTTCACTCCAATCAAAGTTGCAAGAAAAAAGATCATTAGTAGACCTCTCCAAGATTTTAGCCCTAAAATCCTCCAAATGTTAAACTTGTTTGGGTTAGCCTACTAGACATTTCACACTCCATACAATTAGCTACCAAATGAGCTAAACTGAAATAAACTTTCACTCCTGTTTGACCTTGAATAAGAACAACAATCATCCTCACCGAACTCTACAAGCTTGCCAACATGATTCCCTAAATTTCTAGCTAGATGTGTTCTATATCTCGATAGATTTGTCGGACTGGACTTCCTAAAAGTAACAATTTTTACCAATTGCACTGATTTCATAAATCTAACCCCATTCAATACTGTCACAACTCTCTTAACTTCTTCCATAGAATCAAACCTCACAAACTTGTATTAAAATTTGTTACCAACTCTTTTTTTTTTCTTTCGAATATAAGAATCTCTAATATCACCATGCAATTTAAATATTTTTCTCAGGCCCCGATTATCCATATTTTTTGGAAGATTATCCACAAAAATATTGAGCAACTGATCCCTGAATGAGTCCTATCACTACTTAGATTACTCCTTCACTCCATACCAAAACAAAACCCAACAGAGCATAAAGATATTATAAAAAATGGTTAAAGATCTTAAGAAAAAACTTGGTTTAGCATAAACGGACTAATCAGATCTTACAATATATCGACAATATTTGGAATGTTAATGCGATCGATAATAACCATTACCACCGACGGCTCTCAATCACGAACCTTGTACAGTGATCGAAGTGTAATCAGAAAAGTTGAAGGCAAAATCTAGCCACACAACAACTAAATTTAATATAGTTGGTGTCTAATTTTTAATTTGATACATGTTCGAGTATAAGTTTATGGTTTGGGCAATTTGCTCAACAATATTCCCATTTTCACACTATATTTATATGGCATCCCATCATTTTTTGGACTTGATTTGTAGTAACATAGTTGACAGTAATTAAAAATATAGTTGATTGTAATTATGTTGAAAACTTATGATTCAAAAATTATTTAAATAAATAATTATAGTGAAAAATAAAATATTATACGAAAGAAGAAAAAATTACAATAAAATAGCAAAAGTAAATTTGAATACAAAAATTTGAACAAAAGAAAACTATAACAAATTAAAAAACTACTAACTGAGTTTACAAAATAAAATATAATACAATACCATAATTGGTTGATTGAGTCTATCGTATTATATCTATGTGAAGCATATTTTCCCCCATCTATGGTGCTGAGTGTTAATTTGATTTAGCGTGTATCTTTTAAGATACAATGATAACAACTCAAAGTATTACCACTGAAAACCAGGAGTTTAGTAAACATACTAGTATGGAAACTAGATATCTCTCAAGAACGACAACTTAGATAGAAATAGTGGGTCCAAATGACTTATGCATGTATACATATTTATTGAATAATGTGTGCTCTTATATAGGGTACAAAAAAAGAAACGGAATACATTGAAGAGACCTCATATTAACCCCTGAATTAACTGGAGCTTAAATGTGAACTCTCTAAATCGATAAGTCGAATGGGCGGTCGACCTGTGACAAGAAATATAACTCTCTGAATCTCTAGGTCGACCGATGGGCACAAAATTTTTGGCTTGGCTACATCCTAAATCGATCGGTCGACAGGTAATCTTGGTCGGTCGACTTATGGGACTGTTTCAAAATATTATAGAATTCTGGATTTTATTCTAAAAGTAGCCGTTACTAGCCGTTTTATGGTTAAGAGTCACGAGATATTTTAGGGATTTAATGTTATTTGAGATATGCAACATATATTATGATATCCCTATAGATTTGTTTTATTAAGTTTGAATATTTCTCAATTTGGTACATGTAATTCTTCCTATCCTATTTAATTGTGACTAAGAAGTATTTAGGGGACTTAATTGAGAAGTTTAAAAGCTATAATTAAGTTATTTGAACCAAGATAAAGTCTTAATGATATAAGGGGTCTATAAGAGTAATTAAATGTCATAACAAATAGGAACTAGCCGTAATAGAGCTTATTTTATTCTTATTTATATAGACTTACGTTTTTCATATTAAAAAGGGAAATCAAGATAAATACACTGAACTTTTCTAAGAGAAATCATATTGAGAATTGTGAGAGCTTTTCTAAAAGTTATTCTTGAGAATTATTTGCTGTGAATCATTGCTGCTATCGAATCTGAAGTGACATTAATATAATTATTCTTTCAGTGGATTCCAGGTGAAATCTTTCTAAATTATTTTTTATTTAGTATTGCTTGATTATATATGGAATTTGATCTTTAGAAATTGTTTTCTGATTTTTTATTGAAAAATATTTTTGAAATAATTTCTTGAATAAATCTGATTACCTACTCAATTACATGCTACCCATTTATTTGTTTAAAATCAGATTTTGAATATCTCATTTTTCTATCACTAGTTTTGGGATATTAATTGAGTTCTAATTTATTTGAGGTGGTAGAAGCTCCGAGTGAAAAAAATCACTTGTCACTTTTTAATTGGTGAGTTGAATGACGGATTGAATACTGTTGGGAGTATTTAATCTAAGGGTAGCTGATTTCAGTCTCTTCCTGTAAAGAGATTGAGGTAATAATTCTTCCTGAATTGAATTATTTTGTGAGCAATTTTGTAACGGTTCAATCTTTACCGGGTAAAAGGATATTTAGAGTGTTTATGAGGTTTTGATTCTTTAGCCTTAGTTTAAAAAAGAATTAGGTTATTCTTGAGTCTGTAAAAAATAGAGCTTATTCTTGAGCCTGGAAAAATGAATTTGTAAAGGTTGATTATGAGCTTGTAAAAGAATCTTTGTGACGGTTTAGTTCCTACATTTAAAGAAATCATGAGTTTAGTGGGTACGACTCTCCGTGGAGCTCAGAGGACCGGATTAACCAAGAGTAGCTTGGTGAACTAGTATAATTTTTTGGTGTGTTGCTATCTTTACATTATTGATTTTTGTTATTTGGTGTGCACCTAGTTAATTTTATATTTCTGCTGTGATATAAAAATAATAATTAATTTAGAATTAAAATTAATTATTTGAATTTTTTAAGTATTGTTTCTGATAATTTTTTATCTACCCAATTCACCCTCCCCCTCTTGGGTAGCTCACTGGGCCAACAATTGCTATTAGAGCTGGTTTAGCTCGACACACTTAGCTAACAAAGATCACATGGCCCACATAATAGGCACACTAGCTGAGGGGCAGTCTATGCACTGACCACCGTTGTTTCCAGGTGAAAGTTATTTGTTGTGGAAAGACATAATGATAGCCTTCCTTCAGGCTACAAATTATGATGTATGGCTAGCAATCGAGGATGGTCCATTTGTTCTAATGGAAAACGGAGTCGAAAAGAAGAAGGAACAGCTAACTGTTTCTGATAAGCAGAAACTCTCTCTAAACTCTCAGGCTATTAACATTCTATTTTGCTCTTTAGATGCTAATGAATATTCTAGAGTTTTAGGTTGTAAATCTACAAAGGAGATGTGAGATAAGCTATAAGTTACCCATGAAGAGACAAGTCAAGTGAAGTAATCGAAAATCAACGCTCTTATGAGGTAATTTGAATTATTCAAAATGGAAGAAACTGAAACGATTCATGAGATGTATACTCGCTTCAACAACATTTGCAATCACTTGAGTTAACTTGGAAAGCCATACTCCATGGAAGATAGAGTTCAAAAGGTCTTAAGATCTTTAACAAAAATATGGGAGTCAAAGGTGACGGCAGTTGAGGAAGTTAAGGATCTTGGTAAATACGAAATTGATGATCTCATAGGTAACTTGATGACTCATGAAGCGGCGATTAAAGAATATGAGGTTGACACCGAAAATAGCAAGAGGAAATCTTTAGCACTAAAAGCTCAGAAAACTAAAGAAGAGGATGACAGTGATGATGAAAGTCTTGACAATGAGCAAAAGAAACATGTGGCGCTTCTCATAAAGAATTTTAGAAGAATGACTCAGTGCACATTTCGTGGGAGAAGAAACCTCAACATGACTAAAGTGGAATGTTACGACTGTCATAAGACCGTTCACTTTCAAAATGATTGTCCCGAACCGAAGAAGTATGAAGAAAAGAAAAAAAAAATAAGAAAACAAAGAAGAGTAAGAAGAAATCCATGAAGGCTACTTGGAATTATACTGAATCAAGTAGCTCGAAAAAATCAGATAGTGAAGATATGTTCATGTTTGCATTGATGGCCACTGGTGGTGAGGTAACTAAATGTTCAAGTTCTTATCCTTTAGCTTTTGATGAATTATTTGATGTTTATCAAGAATTTTCTCAAGATTATAAAAACCAGTGTTCTAAAATCAATGTCCTTCAAAGTATAATTAATATATTAAACAAGCAAGTGATGTATTACGAATCTAAAAACAATTATTTGAAATCCAAGTTGACGGATTTGCATTCAATTGTTCTCAAATTCACCAGCGGTGAAAATAACTTGAAAATACTTTTGGGAAGTTCACGTGGAATTTTTTATAAAGCCGGTATTGGATTTCAGAAAAATCTTAAACAAAAATGTTTTCACAAATTCTTTTCTGAAATCAAGGATCTTATTAGATATTTTAAATGTAATGTTGTGGGGCATACTATTCATAGATATTTTGCTAAAATATCTAACTGTAGACAAGTTTAGGTTCCAAAGGGAACTAAAATTGTCCTGACTAATAAGATCGGACCCACTTAGACTGGGTACCACTTAGAAACTATTTGAGGTGCTCCTTGCAGATTATTCTAAAAGCTTCAATAAGTAAGGACAAATAGTTCCTGGATAGTGGTTGTTCTCGACACATGACGGGAGACAAAAGAAAATTTACAATTTTGACACCTAAAGATAGAGGTCATGTGACTTTTGCAGACAACGTAAAGAGTAAAATTATTAGTATAAGTAATATTGGTGATGGTACTATTATTATTAAAGATGTGTTACTAGTTGATGGATTTAAACATAATTTACTTAGTATTAGTCAACTATGTGACAAGAGCTATAACGTTATATTTGATCATGATAAGTGCATTATTAAGAATAGTCATGATAGTAGTATCTTGTTAGTTGCATCACGTTTTGAGAATGTTTATACTTGCTCATTTGATGATTTTAATTCTCAAAATTTATCTTATTTGAATGTTTTATCTGAAAATAGTTGGTTATGGTATAGGAGACTTGAGCATGCTAGTATGGGGTTAATCTCTAATTTATCTAAAAAGAGTCTCGTACGTGGCATACTTGATTTGAAATTTGTGAAAGATAAAGTATGTGATGCATGTCAATTAGGTAAGCATGTTAGATCATCATTTAAGAAAAAGATGCACATGTCCACGTCTAGATATCTTGAATTGTTGCATCTTGGTCCAAACTCTGTTGCTAGTTTTGGTGGTAAGTTTTATGCGTTCGTTATAGTTGATGATTATTCCGGACTTAACTGGGTATTTTTTCTTACTAAGAAAAGTGAGGTTGCTTCTGTTCTTGCTAAATTTTGTAAACGTGTTCAAAATGAGAAGCAATATTCCATTATTAACATTTGAAGTGACAGAGGAAGAGAGTTTAAGAATGATGATGTGGTAAGTTACTTTGATAAGCATGGTTATGCTCATAACTTTTCTGCACCAAAATCACCACAATAAAATGGTGTAGTGGAAAAGAAGAACAGGATGCTTCAAGAGATGGTCAGAATGATGCTTAATAAAAATCGCTTACCAACCTACTTCTGGGCCAAAACAGTAAGTATAGCTTGCCACGTGGTGAATTGGGTATCGATTCATAGAGGGTTTAACAAAATCCCCTATGAAATCTGGAATGGTTTTAGATGATGATGATGTAGGTATTTCAACTAACCAAAACTAAAGTGATAATATACCTAAGGAGTCCCAACAAGAGGAGAAACCTAAGGAAAATTATTCAACTTTACCACGAGCTATAAAGACAGTACCGGGACATTCAGTAAAAGAAATCATCGGTAATTTTGAAAGATGTGTAAGTACTCGTTCTTCTCTTAGGGATATAATTAATCTTGCTTTCTTATCTCAAATTGAGCCTAAAAATTTAGATGAGGCGTTAACTGATGAATCTTGGATTTTCGCAATGCAAGATGAGTTAGTTCAATTTGAGCGGAATAAAGTATGGTGTCTTGTTCCGAGAATGGATTTTCATCCAATTATTGGTACTAAATGGATTTTTAGAAATAAAAATGATGAATCTGGTATGGTAATTAGAAACAAAACAAGATTAGTATCACAGAGTTATAATCAAGAGGAAGGAATTGATTATGATGAAACTTATACTCCTGTTGCTAGACTAGAAGCAATTAGAATGGTACTCGCTTTTGCATGTTCATGTAATTTTAAGTTATATCAAATAGATGTAAAGAGTGCATTTCAAAATGATTTTCTAACAGAAGAAGTTTATGTAGAATAACTCCCGGGATTTGAAAGTGATAAATTTCTCGATCACGTATGAAAACTTCGCAAGGCTTTGTGTGGGTTCAAATAAGCTCCTAGAGCTTGGTATGAGATACTTAGCCGATATTTAATCGAAAATAATTTTTGAAGGGATATTTGTGATATAACACTATTTGTGAAGCAAACAGATTCTGATATCCTATTAGTACAAGTGTATGTTGATGATATTATTTTTGAATCTACTAATGAGGATCTTTGCCAAGAATTTGCTAAGATAATGCAAGTTGAATTTGAAATGAGCATGATGGGATAGTTGAATTTCTTTCTTGGATTGCAAATTAAGCAAACCAAAGAAGGAATATTTATAAACCAAGTTAAATACACCAAGGAGTTGTTAAAGAAATCTGGCTTGGAAGGCGCTAAAGAATACAAAACTCTCATGGCAATGGCTACGAAGATAGACAAAGACGATACGGGCAAAAGTGTTAATGAAAAAATATATTAAGGTATGATTGGTAGTCTGTTGTATTTAACTGCTAGTAGACTTGACATTATGTATAATGTTTGTCTTTGTGCTAGATTTCAGTCTTATCCTAAAGAATCACACTTTACTGCGGTTAAGCGAATTTTTCGATACTTAAAGAGGACGACTGACCTAGGATTATGGTATCCTAGAGGGAGTGATTTTAAATTGGTAAGTTACTCCGACGTTGATTTTGCCGGTTGCAAAGTTGAGCGAAAAAACACAAGTGGGTCATGTCATTTGTTAGGACATGCATTGGTTTCTTAGTCAAGCAAAAAATAAAATTCGATAGCCTTATCTACTACTGAGGCTGAATATATGGCAGCTGGTAACTGTTGTGCTCAAATTTTATATATTAAACAACAATTAAATGACTTTGGAATTTGCATGGAGGAGGTCCCGATTTTTTGTGATAATAAAAGTATATTTGTCTAAGTAAGAATCTTACACAACACTTACGAACTAAGCACATAGAGATTAGACATCACTTTATTCCTGATCACATTCAGAAAAGAGACATTGTTATTGAGTATATTGATACCTCCGGCCAGCTTGCTAATATTTTTACCAAACCACTAGCGAAAAATCAGTTTGTGAAAATCATTCACGGTTTGGGAATGGCTAGACATAATGATGTTTTCCTAGAGTAGAGTTCTTTGGTGTTCCCCCTTTCCCAATTTTTTTTGAGATAATAAAGTGGAAGAATTAGTTGATATTTCATTGAATATCTTAAGAGGAGTTTATTATATTTGTTCTTTGTTGATTATTTTATGTATATCTTCATTACTATGCTTAAATAAGTTAAAAAAACCCATCCTCGAATTCAGGGGGAGTGTCGTTATATTATTGTTTTGAAGAAAATATCAAAGTTAATTGTTATCATAAAAAATGGGGAGATTGTTGATCCTAAAAATTTTATGGACAATTAAAGGTTGATGTTTTTTGTGGAACTAGCGATTTGATTAAGTGTTTCAGTTTATTAGTTCCAAATGATGAAGATATGATGACAAAGATGATGAATGATTAAGAGGTTTAATTAGTTAAATTATTTGCTCCTATGTGTAATTAAAAAAAAAATATTAATAATTGATTAAAATTGAATTTAAGTATTTAGTAGAGCTAACTGAGAAAAGAAATCTGTTAAAGGGGCAAAAACGTCAATAAAAATGGATTAAAAAATGAATTTAGTAGAAATTCCAACATTAACAAGCCGACAGGTAAGTCGAACGGAGCATAGAAGAAAAAGTCTTTGAATCTCTAAGTCGGTAGGTAAGTCGACCAGAATTTAAATGTAAACTCTCTGAATCGATAAGTCGACTGGACAGTCGACCTGTGGCAAGAAATGTAACTCTCTGAATCTCTAGGTCGAAAGATAGGTCGACCGATGGGTACAGAATTTTTGGATTTGCTACATCCTGAATCGATCGGTCGACAGGTGATCTTGGTCGGTCGACTTGTGGGACTGTTTCAAAATATTATGGAATTCTGGATTTTATTCTAAAAGTAGCCATTACTAGCCATTTTATTGTTAAAATTCATGAGATATTTTAGGTATTTAATGTTATTTGAGATATGCAACATATATTATGATATCCATATAGATTTGGTTCATTAAATTTGAATATTTCTCAATTTGGTACATGTAATTCTTTCTATCCTATTTAATTGTGATTGAGAAGTATTTGAGGGACTTAATTGAGAAATTTAAAAGCTATAATTAAGTGATTTGAACCAGGATGAAGTCTTAATGATATAAGGGGTCTATAAGAGTAATTAAATGTCATAACAAGTGGGAACTAGCCGTAATAGAGCTTATTTTATTTTCATTATATAGACCTGCCTTTTTCATATTAGAAAGGGAGATCAAGATAAATACACTGAGCTTTTCTAAGAGAAATTATATTGAGAATTGTGAGAGTTTTTCTAAGAATTATTCTTGAGAATTATTTGCTATGAATCATTGCTACAACCAAATCTTAAGTGACATTGCTGTAATTATTCTTTTGGTGGATTCTGGGTGAGATCTTTTCAAATTACTTTCTATTTAGTATTGCTTGATTATATTTGGAATTTGATTTTTAGAAATTGTTTTCTGATTTTTTATTGAAAAATATTTTTGAAACAATTTCTTGAATAAATCTGATTACGTACTTAATTACGTGCTACCCATTTGTTTGTTTAAAATCAGATTTTGAATATTTCACTTTTCTATCACTAGTTTTGGGATATTAATTGAGTTATAATTTATCTGAGGTGGTAGAAGCTCCGAGTAAGAAAAATCACTTGTCAATTTTTAATTGGTAAGTTGAGGGACGGATTGAATACTGCTAGGAGTATTTAATTTAAGGGTAGTTGGTTTCAGTCTCTTCCTGTAAAGAGATTGAGGTAATAATTCTTTCTAAATTGAATTATTTTGTGAGCAATTTTATAACGGTTCAATCCTTACCGGGTAAAAGGATATTTGGAGTGTTTGTAAGATTCTGATTCTTTAGCCTTAGTTTAAAAAAGAATTAGATTATTTTGAGCTTGTAAAAAATAGAGGTTATTCCTGAGCCTGAAAGAATCTTTGTGAGGGTTTGGTTCCTACCTTTCAAGGAATCTTAAGTTTAATGGGTGCGACTCTCCGTGGGGCTTGGAGGACTAAATTAGCCAAGAGTAGCTTGGCGAACCAGTATAAATTTCTAGTGTGCTGCTATCTTTACATTATTTATTTTTGTTGTTTGGTGTGCACATAATTGATTTTATATTTCCGCTGTGATATAAAGATAATAATTAATTTAAGATTAAAATTAATTATTTGAATTTTTTAAGTATTTTTTCTGATAATTTTTTATCTACCCAATTCACCCCCCTCCCCTCTTGGGTAGCTCACTGGGCCAACACTTTCTTTCTTTTGATTTCCATTTATGTGTTACTCATCAAGTGCATATACCAAAATCTGAATGGTGGACATAATTAATTAATTAATAAAAATTGCAACAACTCTAATTTTTTAGTTTCAGGGAAAACAATTTATGCAAGACATTTCTTCCAACTTTGAATCACGTCTACCCAGATATCATAACCATATCCAATTGATAAGAATTTTACCAAGAGAACCTCTTCAGTTATGATTTTCATACTAGACGATCTCTCTATATTGTACTCCCGGAAAGACCAATAGGGTGTGAAAAAATCAAAAAATCCTAGTTCAGTCATATGTATATTAATTGATAATATAACCCCTTATAATGCCAGCTGGAATCTCATATCAATTGTCATATTGTTCTGATCAAGGTTTCGGTGAATTATATTATATCAAATCCTATAGGATATGTCTTTTTATGCTGAGAATGATAGATCTTATTTTGCATACTCGTATATTCATATGTATGTCTTACTATACCTAATGAATATATTTGAAATTTCGTGGTTAGAAAACAACACTCAGTATTATCAAAGTATAGTAACCCATATATGTAATATACAGTGTTTCAAGTCAAAAAATAACAAATATAATCTTAACTCATATATCCTACTTTGATATTAAGCAAGGCTACCATGTAGAACATCAATGATGATCAAGTTTTATCCCTTACTACACTAGTAAGTCCCTTTATTGTTGTTCTAGTATCTCATACTAATGGTTTAAGAGTTGGCATTCTAATAATTTAAAACACCTCGACAAGTTAGCCAAGGTTGTCAAAGATTTGTTTCAACAATACAATATCGATGAGGAACAATTTAGAATACAAGTTACAAAATGAATTTGGTCTCAATTTTTTAATCGCATTAAAGAGTTAAGACGTTTCAACTTTATATCCAGTGTCTATAGCAACATTAACACGATTGAAGAATAATATCAAAATATATTACTAGAATTAAGTTCAACTGCGAGTGTTTATAGGGTTTATCCCTAACAATATGTTAGTAAAGGTACATATGAGGATTAATGTAACGCCCAATGTAGTCCACTGATCTAGTAATTTTTTGACAGAATCCACATGACCCAAAATGATTAAGCCAATGTATTAGTAGTATAGCCAACATACTAATTTATATATCAACCAATATTTTTCAATGATTTCGATGTGGAATCGCATAATATCACTCACTCAAAGATGCAACGTAACCCAAAATGCTTAAGTCAACATATTAATTATAGGAGTATATGTCATTTACCTCTCTTGTCAGTTTGCAATTAACCAGAAGCCTCCTCTGTCATTTACTAAATACCAGTCAATCCCTTACTATTTTTTGTCAAAGACCAATTAATTCCCCTATAGGTAAAAATTTATTGAAATTTTTATTGTAATGACAATTTTACCCTTAAACATTTATAAATAATAAAACAATCAAAAATTAAAATACATAAATATCCCTTTAAGTTTTCTTTTTATATTTTTTGCCTTTATCTTTTACACTAATAAGAAGTCTGACGACGACGTGTCCACAAAAGAAGATGAAGAATTGACAAATGACGGTGGCGGTGGGTGACAGGGTGAGGCAGGGGTGGGGCTTAATGTAATTGTTAAAAAAAAAAAGTGTAAAAAGTATTTTTTTTTTTTAAAAAAAAAAATAAAAAGTGAAATTTAAAAAAAAAATAGAAGAATAAAAAATATAATTATATGAGATAAAAGAAAGGTATTTATGTCTTTTTACACAAAAAAAAAAAAAAATTGGTCAAAATGATGACTTGTATTTAGTAAATGATATGAGAAACTTCTTATTAAAAGTAAAAAGACAGGTAAAATAATGACACATACCCTTAGTTATAGCATACATGATACTTTATATGTCAAACAAAATTTTCTAACAGTTTCAATGTGAGATCTGACAACATCCCACATCCAAAGATGCAACATCCCACATCCAAAGACGCAATGTCCTCGTCATGTTTGCGTAGTTCATCCCATGATTGGTGGTGTAGATAGCGAACATAGAACAGCTCATAAGCGGACACATGGTATCTACCGGAAGCCTTCTTAAAGCTCTACTCCTCCATCAACAGAACAAAGGTGTTGTTTCCTAAGCAAGATTGACCCTAATACCATTTGTAATGTCTCATGCAAATTACTAGACTACTAAAGTCTGGACCAAATTCACGTAACTCAAAATACTTAAATCAATATATTAGTTGTAAGTCACATACTACTCTATACACTAAACAATATTTATTAAAAGTTTTGACGTAAGATTTCACAATCAATCTCTCAATTAAGCGTTTGTTAATATTTTGTGGGCTACTAACTAAACTTAATCATTTCTAAATATTTACATATTTGAGATATATTTCATTTCTAAAAATAGATTGAAAATGTGAAGTATTATTTGGTAAAAGAGTCAGGACGGAAATTGGTGAAATCACTATTGGAAAGATCTAAAATTAATTACTTTTGATTTTGAATTAATGATTGATATGTGAAATCCTTGGTGATGGGGGGTTACTAGTGTATATTAATGACGCTTACGTCGTCGTTTTGGTTGTCAAAGTTTCCGCCGAGGAAACAGAAGAAATCGTCCAAAATAACAAAACCCTTCATGTATTCCAAAACTTTGGGGAACCGTGGGTTTAAGGGAAGAAGCGATCAAATTCTCGAGAGAGAGAGAGAGGGATTTCTGATCCCAATAAGAAAGTAAATAGATTCTCGAAATCCAGACGGATTCTCCATGGATGTAGGTTAAAGAAGAAGAATAGAGAAATAGCTGTATTTGCTTCGAGGGAAGAAAAGCGTTAGGATGAAGAGTCCATTCGAAGGAGGAAGAATCTGCGAAGAATTTACACCTGGCTATTATGGGGTTTGCGCCGTTGGAGGTATGCTCAGTGCTGGAACAACCCATCTGGCCATCACTCCACTTGATGTCCTCAAAGTCAACATGCAGGTAATTTTGATTTCCGTATACTTTTCCCCCTCATTAAGAACACTTAATTGCGCCATTGTGACCCTTTTGGTTCCATGTTCATCAGTGATGATATGTTTTTCCCCCTTAAAATCAAATTTTGCTCACACATTGGTGGGTGTCTTCTTTGGCATGCTTTTCTTCAATGTCTAGAAACTTAATTGTTAGTCCCAATCCACAATGTTGAAGCACAACCCACATCATTAATACTTTATCTTCATTTTTCTTTTCCATTTAATCTCAAATTGAGGTGGCTTTATTGGTTTATTATCTTGTATTATTGAACTTTTTTCCCTTAATATTGTGATATTTAGGTGCATCCTGTGAAGTATGCTAGCATTTACACATGTTTTAGCTCTCTATTAAAAGAGCAAGGCCCTTCCGCCTTTCGTAGGGGTTGGACAGGGAAATTCTTTGGATACGGTGTTCAAGGGGCATGTAGATTTGGACTATATGAATACTTCAAGAAAGTTTATTCGAATGTTCTGGTTGACCAGAACAAGACAGTTGTGTTCTTCATTAGCAGTGCATCGGCTGAGGTGATTGCGAATGTTGCTCTTTGTCCTTTTGAGGCGATTAAGGTTAAGGTTCAAGCACAACCTCATTTTGCTAAGGGCCTCACCGATGGATTTCCAAAGCTTTATGGATCGGAAGGTATCCGTGGGTATGCAATCCAAATTTCTTTTAAGTTAGCGTTTGGGATTACAAAATTGAAGTTGTGGAATTCGAATTAGAAATTAACACATGTAACGTAGATTTTTAACTGGGTTAATTTCAAATTCTAATTCCAATTCCCAAGCTCTAAATCCATGAAGCCAAAGACTAACTAAGAGTGTTCGTTTAGATGAGATATTTGAAGACGGAATTTGATTTTTAAAATGGGGTTTTTAAAATTCTCTTGATAAATTTTATTATGAACAATTTTACAAATCCTTGAAATCAAATACCTCACCCAAATGGATTATAACTCTGTTATTTCTTCATTTTGGTCATCTAATTATTTGCTTATTCTAGGTATTTTGTTTGTGGTTGCAGTTTATACAGGGGACTCATTCCACTATGGGGTCGTAACCTACCTTGTAAGTTCTCTCTTCCTTACCTTTTATAGGGTTTCTCTTTTAGGATGCCCATTTGATTTTTTCTTCAATTTCACTATGTTCTTCATTTTTTTCTTTTTTGGTTTCAACCATACAAATGACCTAGTTTTCTTGAATTTAGAGATTCTAAAAGCATCGTTATCTCAAGTTTACCCCAAATTCTAGATCACATATCCTCTTAGGTAGCATTTGGAATCACGGAATTGGGGCTTTAGAATTGGAAGTAGAAATGAAAGCATGTAAAAACAAAAACAAAAAAAATTGCATGGTTTCGCTTTTAATTCCAATTACCCAATTCCGTGCAACCAAACACTTCCTAGTGTCCCTAACGATGCTTGCGTAGAAGATGGCATGGACATGGTGTGCTTTTTAACAAGGCGCGATGGTTCGGAAAAGGCACGGAGGTTAACCTGTGTAGGCAAATGTTGAACGAGGACAAAGAGTTGGTAGCAAAATGTCGGTATGGTGGTGCCAAGTTGGGGTAACTTGGGCATAGACATGGGCGTTTGGCTAAGACAAAGGTGTTGGCTGTGAACCTTGTGGGCTGGGGGATGTCGTTACATCAAGGTAAGGGATAAGGCATGGGTTATGCGTGATGGGAAGTTCAGGATAAAGCTTAAGCAAGAATCTCAATTTGGTGGGAAATCGGGGTGCAACGCATCGGCGAACAAGGGCATCGTGGGATAATGCCGGAGGGCATTGGGCATCGCTGAAGCTAAGCTTAAGGTGGTCCTAGGCACAGTGCTAGGCAAGGCATTACACCGGGATAGACCTTGGCACGAGGTCAAGCTAGCAATCGTCAACATGTATTGGCACACATCAACGAAATGAGGCGTCATTGGACAATGCGGGTGGCATTGGATGGTATTGAAATAGGTTGCTCGGCAAGCGTTTGGCAAAATAGAGCGTCATTGGGCAATGTTGGTGGACGTTGGTGGTGTTTGCACAAGGTACAAAGCAATCCTAGGCATGGTGCTAAGTCCAAAGCAAGAAGGGCAGAACATGGGCACAATGCCACGTTCTGTTCAATGTCATGCGTGCAACGTGGCAAACTGTCAGGGCGCAACTGTGTGTTCTGGTCGTAGTCATGCAGGCGTCATGGCAAGCCATTAGGGCGCACTGGCGCAACGAAGATGCAACGGATGGGCGCAAGGTAGGTATGGACAACTTGGTGTTGCTAGTACTTAGTTAATGCGCGCAAATTTGGCTAAGGGCAATTAGAATACGTGCTTGTCATGTGGGGGTAGTTACATGAATCTTGCCATAGATTCATCAGGGCAACTGCCATGAATTTTTGGCCAAACACCTATCCAGCGGTTCCAGTCCATGCCCCTAGTAGTTGGTGGTGTCAACTGACTTCTTCCCTTTTTAAATTTGGATTTGCAAATCAGGGTTCAGGAGAGTGTCTATTTTTGCACCCCCCCGACCAAAATTCGTTGTATGTTTCCTTGTTTTCGTGAGTTATAAAAGCAAGATTGACTTTGATCATATAAGTGGTGCGTTTCACAATATTTTGTGTTGTGTTTGCATGCGTTGGTTGTCATAGACCATGTTGGTATCTCAGAATAGTTGGTGTGGCTAACTAATTGGCGGGCAATTAGGCCATTGCAGGTGCAAAAATTTCATGTTCGAAATTAACCCTGTAACAATAAGTACAGAGCAAGACTACAAAATGGCCTCTGCATCATGTGTAAACAAACATCTGGAAGCATTGAAAGACTACGTGGGTGTGGCCACGAATAGTGCCGAGACGAGCTTGTCTGTCCATATTGCGGAAATTCGAGGCAGAGATCACCAATATTGGGATCTCATTTGTGGCAACACTGCTAGAATTAAAACCATGTCCGAGGACATGATTGTACTGTCCAACGTCTGGAAGATCCATCTACCAAGTTGATGAAGAAAGTCATTGCTGAGCAGGGCTTTGAGGGACAGTCCAACAAGGGTGAAAATGTTGGATCCAAAGGCATTTTCTAGCATGCGGATTGCCAAGGAATTGGAGAATTTCTTGTGGAACAGGGAGCAATATTTTCGGATTGCTCATGCTCTTAAAGACGTGCAAGTATCCATGTCAAATATGTACATGATCGGTGACAACCAAACTATGGTGGCGAACACAGGTAGAAGACACAGTGCAGCCAGAAATCAAGGCATGGGCAAACTTGAAGGAATTGAGGGAGCAATTCCTTTCCACAAACTCAAGTTGGATGGCTCGAGATTGATTGCAAAAACTCAAGCACGCTTACTCTGTGCATGAATACCTCAAGGAATTCACTTCCTTGATGCTTGATGTGAAGAACATCTCTGACGAAGGCAAGCTCTTCAATGTCACTTCTAGCATGCAAACATGGGTGCACGTAGAATTGAGATAGCAGGGCGTGCGTGACCTGCAAACTGCTATGGGGGCAACAAATGGCCTTACCAACTTCAATCTGGACAAGGATAGCGCAAGTTTTGATCGGAGATCCAAAGAAGGGCGGAAAGACAAGAGAAGGTAAATGTTGGAGGACCAAAGGAATGGAAGAGCGAAGGCGCGGAAGGCCCTTTTCTGGACAGATCCTCATCAAAATTTCAGCCCAAGATAGTTGTGGGCGAGTGTCGAGGTTGCTTCATATGCGACGACCCTAACCGGATGAAGGGTTGTCTAAAGTAAGAAAAGTTGACCTTGTTGATTTGGGAAGAATCAGAGTATGAAAGCTTCGAATCTAAGGATGCGCGCATCAACACAATGGTGCGCTGGTGGACGGCAATAAGACCTAGTACAATCTAAAATTGGCTAAGTAAAGAAGCTGATTAGAGACGTATGTTTTTGGGAATCGCTCTCGTTTTCCGAACGAAAATGTCACTGGAGGTGGCTGGTGATCGAGAGGTTCTGTACGAGGATGTATGGAAGCAAATGGGTCGGTAGGCGTTTGGTTTGATCACAGAAGCCGTCTGTGGCAAGGGCGTTGCTATGGGTTGCAACATGCTAGAAACAAGTATGCAGACAGATTGATGAAGGACGCGACAAAAACTTTGGCACGTGTGATTACCAAAATCATATGGTCTAAGAAAGGGTCGATCAGACAAGGGCCTCCAATTCTTTCAGTGAGGTGGTTTGTTAGCCCCTCACACTGGCATAGAAGATAGCATAGACATGGTTCGTTTTTTAACCGAACATGGTGCATGCGGCATCCTATAAAGGCGTTGGTACGAAAAAGGCATGGAGGTTGACCCGAGTAGGCCAACATTGGACGAGGACAAAGAGTTGGTAGCAAAATGCCTGCGTGATGGTGTCAAATTGCGTATGACATTCAGCTATGCCAAAGGTATTGGTTGTGCCTGCAACACCATTATAGCTCCTCAAGTATTTTGATGTCTATTGCTCCCACTTCAATTATTTTGCGTAAAGTATTATTAGGGGATGCCTCCCCTCGGAGACCCTCGACATGGGCGTGAACCTTATGTGCTGGGAGATGTCAGTACATCAAGTAAGGTGTAAGGCATATCTTACACATGATGGGAAACTTAGGGTAAGGCTTACCCAGGAATCTCGTTTGGTGCATAAATCAAGGTGTGGCATCTCGGCAAACAAGGGCATCGTGGGACAATGCCAGCGGGTATTGGACGTTGGTCAAGCTAAGTTTAAGGTGATCTTAGATTCTTAGGCACGGTGTTAGGATCGGTGCTCATAGGTGAGAAATGACACTAGGCAAGACCTTGACACGGGGTCAAACCAATAATCATCAATATGTTCCGACACGCATCAAGCATCATGGGACAATGCTAGTGGGCATTGGCGGCATTGAAACGGGGTTCTTGGTAAGCATTGGCAAAATGGAGCATCAAGTGGTAATGTTGGTGGATATTGGTGGCATTGGCACGAGGTACAAGGCAATCCTAGGCACGGTGCTAGGATTGGGTTTCAAGGGCGTGACACGAAACCAAGGGAAGACATTGGCGCAGGCAAAGGCAATGCGGGCAAAACATGGCGGCAATGCCACACTCTGATCAGAGTCGTGCTGATAGCATGGCAAGCATCGGGGCGCAACAATGTGTTCTGGTTGTAGTCATGCATGCGGTATGGGAAGCCGTTGGGGCGCAGCGGCACAACAAAGATACAACGGAATGGGTGCAAGGTCAAGTGGACAACTCGGTATTGCTGTGCTTAGTTAATGTGCCCGTTTTGAGTAAGGGCAGTTGAAACATGTGCCTAGCATGTGGGGTCTATTACATGAGTCTTGCCATAGAATTAGTAGGGTGATTACCATACATTTCTGGCCAAACACACCTATCCAACAAGTCCAGCCCATGTCTCTAGCAGTTGGGGGTGTCGACTTCCTTTTCCCCTTTTTAATTAGGATATTTGAATCAGATTTCAACAGAGAGCCGACCGGAATTTATTTTATGTTTTCATGAGTTATAAAAGTAAGGTTGATTTCAGCCATACGAGTGGTGTGTTTTACACTGTTTTCTGGTGCATGCGCGTGCTTTGGTTGTCAAACCGTGTTGGTCTCTCTGAACAATAGGCGTGGTTTACTAATGCCATCACAAGTGCGAAAATTTCGAAGTTCAAGATTAACCTTGTGACACTTTGTATTATGAGTGACCGAAACAAAAAAAAATCAAAAAACAGGATAATTTAGTGCTTAAATCACTTTTTTTTCTCAAAGCATTCAAGCTCTATTAACATATGATTGAATCAAAATGCCTCGTCATATTTTAGCATATATAATTAACAAATAAACATTAAGGTTGCGTTTGAGTAAGGGATTTGTAAAATGAAGAGATTTCAAAATCCTGAATTTTGAAATCCGTTCATTTCATAAATCGCTTGTTTAGATAATAGTTTAAGCCGAAGCATTTGAACATGTAATTTCAACAAATTATGGGAACAAAACAGAACAGAACAAAATTTATGGGAACAAAAACAGAAACCCATCGTCAAATGCCATACCAAACCGAAATCCAAGAACAAATTCAAGAAAAACCCAAATCGAAATCGACCAGATCGTTTGAAATCGTTCGTGTTGAAATTGAAATCGTTCGTTCGTGTTGAAATCGAAATCGTTTGTTCGTGTTCGAAATCGAGATCGTTCATTCGAATTGGAGTCGAAATTGGAACTCTAAATTGAGACGACGAAATCCAGTTCGACGTCGAAATTGGAACCCTAAATTGAGACGATGACGAACCACGAACCCTCAATTGAAACCCTAATCGCAGCAACGAACAACAAACCACCGACGAAAACGAAGACGAAGCTGAAGACGACGGACGAAGAAGAAGACGACGCTGAGATGATGAAGAAGACGAAGCTGAGATGATGAAGAAGACGAACGAAGCTGAGGATGAGGAAGAAAGGATTTGGCAAATTCAGTCTCTCCCAAAAGAATTTCCAAATCCTTCATTTGAGGCTTCAAGGGATTTGTGAAATCCACCCCGTCAATATCCAAACAAAGCATTTGCTAAAAGAGGATTTTGAAATTCCTCATCCAATTGAAATCCCTTCTAGAAATACCTTACCCAAACACAAGGTAAGTGCTCTTGATTTTTTTCCATTAATTGGCGTCAAATTTTGCAGTCTCTATGGTTATGTTCTCAAGTTTTGAGCACTCTGTGGACTTAATTTACCGTAATGTGATCCGAAGAAAGAAGGAAGATTGCTCGATACCTCAACAGCTGGGAGTGACGTGTTTGGCTGGATACGCTGCTGGATCTGTTGGTAGTATTATTTCTAATCCAGCTGATAATATCGTGGCATCTCTTTATAACAAAAAGGCCGAGAGCTTGAAGTTGGTAATATATTTCCCCCAAGTGTGCATTTGTTATACCTTGTTTGGATTAGGCGTTTTTATTTTGGTTTAAATTTTTTTTTTTTCTTTTTTTTGGTGTATGCAGGCAGTGAAGAAAATAGGGTTTGTGAATTTATTTACTAGAAGTCTTCCTATTAGGATTATGCTTGTTGGACCCGTTGTCACTTTGCAATGGTTGTTCTACGACACCATTAAGGTGTTAAGCGGATGGTAAGTGGTTTTATTTTGAACAGTCTTCTTTGAATTATACACACACACACCCCTCTCAAGAATGCTAGCGAAAAAGTACATGCCTATTTGTATTTGATTCTGGGAAATTCGCATTATAAGGCCCTGTTTGTTTAGTGTTTCCGTTCTCTTATTTCTGTTTCTGTTCCCCAGGAGTTTCTTCTGCTTTAACATGTGTATTTGAATTGGGTATATGCCCTTCAAGAACCCTAGAGAAAAAGTATGCACAATTCATGTTAGTTTTGTGGGAAATTCATGCTTAAGATTCATTAAGGCTCCATTTGTTTAGTGTTTTTTGTTCCTAGAAAATAGGAACAATAACAGAAATGTGAGAACAACAAAAAACTATTTTTTGTTCAGTTGACAGATTTTTAGAACAAACTTCTGGGAACATAAAAGAATTGTTTTCCGTTCGAAGCAACTTTTAGACCTTGCTTCGCTCAGTTCTGAGAACTGCACTGGAGATCACTCTTCTTATATAACATCTTGTGTGTGTGTGTGTATATATATATATTGATTTTGCAGGTCGACTAGTGGTAATGTAATTACTGATACAGAAAACGATGGGGCATCTTAAACTTGAAGCTTGAAGCTTATGAAGATGGATTCACCAAAATCCGAAGAACAAATGGAGAATTTTCTTGTATTTTTTTTACCAGGAAAATGAAACCGGCAACCTACAATATTAATCTTATATAGGCTTGCTGATATTTCATTAATTGAAGGAAAATTATTTTGATTTTAGAAGAAAAATGCTGTTTGGATATTTAAAATTTTGTAATCAGTAATCTATTGCCATTTGGGTAAGGGATTTGATAAATCTATGGAATTTGTAAATGAAAGAATTTTAAATTTTTTAATTTGAAATTCTATTATTTACAAGTTTTTTGTTTGAATAATTTTTTAAAATGAATATTTTGATTATGTGATTTTATAATTTTTTTTATTTGGATAGATAAATATTTATACGCAGAATTTTAAAATTTATTAAATTTTAATAATAAATATTGTGAAAATACATTTTATAATAAAATTTGTATTTAGTGATTTAATAATATAATCTTTACAGTGACGTAATTTTAAATAATTTTAATTATAATAATATAATTTTTATATTTATTTTACAAATATAATGTAAAAGAAAAATTAAAACTAAAAAAAGAGATTGAAGTGAAATGAATGAAAAATTAAAAAAAATAACAAATTAAGAAATTTAGAAATAATATGCATGTTAAATAGATTTATTAAAAAAAATAGTTTTTTATTTTACAAATGAAAAGATTTTATAAATTATACCCACACCCCAAATTTTTTAGGTTGTGTTTGGGTAAAGGATTTGGAGAAAAGATTTCATATGGGGGAAGGATTTCAAAAAAAAAAATTAACAAATCATTTGTTTGAGTATTAAATAGGAAAGATTTGTAAAATACTTTCAAATCCCAAATAGTGATGAAAAGAGGATTTGGAAATCCTTTTGAGAGGTGGAATTTGACAAATCTTTTCTTCCTCAAGATGGTGGCCTCTTCACAGTTCGCTCGTCACAAACTTCTTCCGTCGAATCGTCTTCGTTCTTCTCGTCATCGCCGTCGAATAGTCGTCACGACTGAGATCCCTGGTTGAATCCTTCTTCTTCGTTGAGACTTCTTCTCGTCATCTTCTTCTCCTCCTCGTCGTCGAATTGTTGTCACATCTGAGATCCCTCGTCGAATCGTCTTCTTCTTCATCGTGACTTCTCATCGTCTTCTTCTCCTCGTCGCCGTCAAATCGTCGTCGGACCTGTGTTGAAGACAAAATGGTTGCCTCTGTTTTGCATTGAATTAGGATGTAAATTGAACAAGAAAAGTATTGTGGGTAAAGCTCTGCTCCAAATCGTCGTCGTCCGTCGTCAATCGTCGTCAATTTGGTCGCCATCCGTCGTCAATCGTCTAGGGTTCTTCCCTCGTTGAATCATCGTCGTCGAATCGTCAAATCCCTCGTCGGTGGTTTGCGTCAATGGTTTTTGTCTGTAGTCGTCAAATGGTTTGCATCGTCAAATCATAGCCGTCGTCGTCGAATTCCTCGCCGTCATCGTCGCTGGCTATTTTACGTCAATGGTTTTTGTTCTCAATTTTGCTATGGTTTTTGTTCTTGGATGAGTAATGATAGGTTTTGTTCTCAATGTTGTCTAATTTACCCAAACAAGGAAATTTGTAAATGACGGGATTTGGAAATTCTAAATTTTAAAATCTCATCATTTTACAAAACCCTTACCCAAACCCAACCTTAAGGAATTTTTGAAATTCTTTTCCCAAATCTTCCCTTAACTTTACCTTATCCAAACACAACCTAAGGCATGTTTGGCTTGCAATCTCAGAAACAGAAATTTCTTGTCAATCTTATCAAGAATTAAGTTTGTAAACATGCATGGATGAACTAAATCAAGCAAAGGCAACTAAGTGTTATATAAAGCAATAAAAGGGAGTGTGATGAATTCATCTGTATCTAACCCCCATTGTTGCCCTCAATTTTACATCTCGAATTCGATTTTGAATCTAAAAATACAGGTAAAAGTAAAACAGAGGAATTACAAAAAAGAAAAGAATATAAAGGGGAGAAAATCTACAGTTCCGGCTGATACCGGTCATTCATCTTCAATAGAAACGAGCATATGTTCAATTTCCTGTGAATCAGTAAAATGCCCATGTAAGAAAAATCCCAAACAGACCTTAAGAAACCATGATCAGGAACCGAGCAACTTACTCAACAGAAATACTCTGTTTTTGTTCTTCGTTTCTGTTCAAAAATCGATCACAAAATCAAACTTTCACAAAGTCTGAACTGTCCCGTTTTCGCTTGTTAGATCTCAAACAAAAACATATTTGAGCCCAAGATTTCTTCTGCTTAACAGGTTGCGATTTCACCTCCCTATTTTCAACAAGATCAGCCATGTACTGAACAACAGCCTGTGAGTCAAATTCAACACCATAATCTTAGTTTCTCTTAGTCATATGAACCTGCAGAAGAAAATAGGGAAAGAAAAAAAAAGGGAAAAAAAGAAAAAAGAAAAAAGAAAATACCTGAGCACCCTTATTGACCACGTCTCTAGGCGGAACTTCCAGAGGGTTTCCTTCAACATTCAAAACCCGCAATCGAGAAAGCATTCTAAAAGAAGCTGGAAGAACCCTAATTTGGTTATTGCTCATATTCAACTCTTCAAGCATTTCGAGGTTGCCAATAGACCTAGGCAGAGCCTGTAGATCAGCAAAGTTATTGCTGATATTCATCTTCACGAGTGTCGTGGCAAAACACAAGCTCTCTGGCACAGATTCGAGTTGATTGAAGCTAATATCGAGTTCCTTCAAGCTCGATAGGGAAGCCATTGTTGTGGGCAACTGTTGAATGTTATTGTATCGAACAGAGAGAACTTCCAATGAACTAATTCGACCCACTGCCTCCGGAAGTGCTTTGAGCCGATTATAATCTGCCCTGATCTCCATCAATGAAGAACATTTGCCAATTGTATGAGGAAATTCTTCGAGATCATTGGTTTCCACATCCAATTTTTGGAGACTGGCGAGTGATCCAATCGATTCAGGAAGAACAGTAAGCAAATTGGAGCTCAATTTGAGCTCTTGAAGACGGATTAATCTACCAATTACAGAAGGCAGAGAGGTTAATTGGTTGGCGCTCACATCTAGATGAACCAAGCTGAGGAGATCTCCAATGGATTCTGGGAGTTGGCTGAGTCGATTTGAATGGAGATCGAGTGTTGTTAGTGAAGAGAGACCTCCGATTGTGGATGGTAATAACAGGATTCGATTTTCAGACAGATCAAGGGTGATTAAACTCGATAGCTTTCCTATGGAATCCGGTAGCCATTCAACTTGGTCTGTCAGTTTGTTCTTGAGAATGAGATCTTTAGTTCCTTTCTTCGAAGATGCTTCGATCAAACTGGCGAGCTTTATGAGACTCAATTTTTCACCATCTTGACCTAACAAAAACAATTTTGAATTCCATTTATTCCCGATTTCCATTTTCGAAAACTGTAAACAAAGCTTAATCCTGTTTTCAATATTCAATCACCTAGAAAGTACCATATATGGTCAAAGCAGAACATCATTCCTAGAGAAAACCCTAGAGAGAGAGAGAGACTGACCTGAAGTAGTTGCTGGCTTGAGAGTAGAATCCACAATCTGGGGTTTAGAAGCATTTCCAGATCGAAATCCGTCGCTGTATAGTGTACCTTTTGCCTTCTTCAAGTAACTATCATCTCTCGTGTATAGCTCCGAGGTTTTTACAGGCGCCTTGTCGATATACGAAGAAGACGATACGGGCGGTGTTGCAGTCGTTGAATTCAAGCTGTTACCGGAAAACGAAGCCGTATTCTCCAAAGACAAACTACTCGAATCCCTCGATGAAGCGGAACGAGAATACGCGGAGGACGCCGACGACGACGAAGGCAGACATTTCGAAGCTCTCTGAATCAAATCGTCGAACAGTTCGTGGACGCCGTCGAGATCCAACAATTTCACCGCCTCCCTCTTCTGTTCTCTGCTCTGAAAATACACCAAATTCTTCTGCATCTCCTGCAGGATCCTGAACAACTCCTCCGGCACGTCTTTGCTCTTCGTTTGCCGCGCAATGGCCTCGATTCTCGACTGGTCCTCCGCCTCAATGTTACGAATCAACATCTTGGCTGCTTCGACTTCATCGATTCCGGGTCTCGTCGGGAGAGACCTGTGAATCCCCATGATCTCATCCACCACATCGGCGATCGACTTCGCCGGCGTCTCCATTTCTAAGCAATTCCTGAGATTTCAACAACACCCAGAATGAGAATTTCACCAGGATTTTAACATAGAAACCGCCCACAGAATCCAACGCTAGTTTTCTGGGAAAAAGTAAAACAACACAGCTCAATTACGCCTTTTCAAAGTAAAACCCAGATCCAGAATAACAAAAAAAATGAAGAATATTCGAAAAACGCAGTTGAATTTTCTTCGATTAACCTCTAGAAAACCATCAATTTTGACGAAACCAAAAGAGAAAAAAATACAACCCCGCAAACGCACTTTTTTGCTATTTTAAGGCCCCCTCCCAAAAAAAAAGCAGCGCGAGAAACTACCTCTCTCCGGCGAATTTCGTGTTCGTTTAACTAAATTTCGAAGCCGTCAGACGTAATTGCGCAGAAAATTGGGCCTCGTTTGGCTCTCCGGAAAATCCAGTGATTCCCAAATAGTGTGTGGTTAAGCTGATGCTCTCCCTCTCTCATTATATTTCTAATTTTTTTTCCCAGCTATTTTAAATCAATAAAAAGGAATTTATTTTTCAGACACAAAAATAATAATTAATAGTTAATAGAGACCAGAGACATTAGGAAAAAAAAAAATTCATCAAAGTTCGACTTTTCTATTGAGTATTCTGATAATTAAATTTTAAATTTTAAATTTAATTTTGAATACACCAAAGTATTCTGAAAATTAAATTTTAAATTTTAAATTTAATTTTGAATGCACCAGATCGATGTGAAAAAATATGCGCTTAAACTCAGTCGGGGTGATAACTAGTTGCCGGGCTGATAATTAATTGAGATATGCTTTGGTTCGGACAACATTTTATCATAAAATAAAATAAAAATAATAATAATAATTAATAGGGAAAAGTCTGATCCGAAACACCGTGAACTCAATTATGACCGATCGGTTATCCGTAAAGATCCACTCAGCATTGCGTTGTCTTATATTATTTTTTTGTTATACCCAAAATACCCTTGTTCTTTAACGCAGTGACGAAAATGCCCTTGTTATTTTTCAAGGATTCTTGAATCACACATCCCAAATTATTGGGGGGACTTCACAAAATGACATTTCTTGATTTCACATCAACATCTCAATTTTGGTTCCTTTTTTCAATTTGAAAGACTATTTTTATATTAAATCCAAAAAATATGATAAACGTAACATCTGTTAATTAATATCAGGAGTAAAATTTTAAATGTATTAGACAAATAGAAGTACATTCTTAAAATCAACCATGAAATTGATTAGTCAAAGTGCGTATACGTTAATCTGGACACACCTTACCGTCAAACCAAAGAAAAGAAAAATTGTTGGGTAAACCTATATTAAGAACCAATTATCAATTAATACCAATTATTTATGGTTAAACCAACTAATCTCATTGACTTGAATTTTTGAACCGTTTGATCACAATTTTCATCTATTTAATCTAAATTTTTAAAAGGCAAAAAAATTCAAACCCCCAAAATATCTACGGAATTTAATAATTTTCCTTATTAAACGTTGTTAATAAAAAAATATATATATATATAGTTTTCGCAAATAATAAGCGCTATAGTCAACAAATGTTATGTTTAACATTCAAACAAAGACGAGAGTTATGGTTGTGTACTTTGCGGAAGACATATACCTTAATTGAGAAACAGTTCGTGTTATATACAAAACCAACATCCAATGTAAAAATCTAATTTTTTGTCTTATAATGCTTACCATGTTGTTATAACATGGATTTCTATCCAATGTTCCAAAAAAAATGAGGATTGTGATTGTATGTTTCGCGGAAAGCATATACTCTACTTTACAATCATTTTATGTTATAAGTAATACCAACAAACAAGTGTAACAATGTGTTTCTTTTTTTTTTTTCTTTTTTTTTTTTTTGTTGTTGTGTAACGCATACCATGTTTAATATAATATGAATTTTCATTCAATACTCCCAAAAACGATTAACATCTCATTTTAAAGATAGTGAAACGGAGATTATTCTTGTATAATTTGACGACAAAAATAGTAAATATATTTAGGACAAATATTTGATAATTTAGAAGAATTTTTCTTACAAACACATATGGTAGTTGCTCCACAAATTAAGATATGCGTGGGAATGTAAACTAACGACACTTTAATTAGGGCAAATCAAACCATATATTTTAAAAGTATAGCTGGGTGCATTGAAAACCTTTGAATTCATTTGGTAAACCAAACGGGATTGGATGTAAACACCCCTCCCCCCTCCCCCAACCAAAAAAAAAGAACTAATAGATCTGATTTCTTGGATAAAAAAAATATATATATAAATAAAATTACAGAAATATTTTCTCCCTCTCGAACTGATTGTCACTTTTTTTTTATGAGATATATCAAATTAATTGTCAATTTTCATTTTTTTTTTTAACAAATATAACCTATTTATTTTTTAAAAAATAATCTTCTTTTCAACTACACATTCAAATTTCAAAAGTCTATTACTTTAAAATCATTTTCAATAAGAATGCTATGACAAAATAAAAAATATTCAAGCACGATAATAAATTTGAAACGAATGCAATAATTCTTTTTATTATTATTTTTAAGTTAAAAGTATGATATCTAACATCTAAACTATTAAAAAATATTATTTGATATGTAAAGTATCGCGTGAGTTACCACTAGGGTCTTGTCTTAAGCATTTTGAAAGATGTAGACTCAGGCTAACAGTTATTAGGTTAGTGAGCCGCATGGAGCATTATAAATGGTATCCAAACCAACCCTAGTTTTGAAAAGCAACATGGTAGTGTTGATAGAGGAGTACAATATCCAAGGAGGGGATAAAGGCTCCAGGGTAGATACTTCGTGTCCACTTATAGGTTACTCTTTGTCTATTCATGGACAGTTATCTATACCACCAACTAAGGAGATAAAGTAGACCAACACGACGGGGATGTCGCGTATCGCATCAAAACAATTAAAAAAATTGTCTGATATATAAAGTACTATGTAGACTACTATAGTTGGACTTGAATATTTTGAATCATGTGGACTCAATCCAAAAGTTGCTACATCAGTAGGCTGCATGGGCGTTACAAAACGTGTCAATTCTAAATTACCAGGCACTATTTTTGATCAAAGATAAATGAAATAAATTTTATATTGGTGAAATTAAAACTTATAAATTGAGAGTATCCCATTGTAAAGAACAGAAATTGATGATAGAAGGGCAATTAAGTAAATGTGAGGATGATAAGAGAGGTGGTAAAAGAAGGGGTGGTAAGTAGAAATGTCCTGCAAGAAAATGTGACCATGGCCTCACTTTTTCCTTTTATAATAAAAAGTCAGTTGTACTCATCCAACTCACAATTAATGCGATTGCAAACTTAATTAATGTGGAGCCAACCATATACTATTTTTAATTTCATAATCAAAGGGTATTAACATTTTGTACCCTCGAGTTTGACTATTATTTTACTTTGGTCCCTATAGTTACAATTTGAACGCATTATACTCTAAAGTTTCATAATCATCTGACATTAGTTCAAATCAACCACTCCATTATAGTTTTGGATGATAAACAGTCAGCTATCGTGCACCCAATTATTTTTAAAGAGAATTTATAGACATTTTCACCCTTTTTTTTCCATTGTAATTTTTTTACAAATATATATTATGTTATATGTATATTTCTTAGTATTTGGACAAGATGAGAGAAAGAAGATATTAGAATTGCTTGTAAAGTCTCTTAAAAATAAGGAAAAATCAATAAAGTATCTTAACAAAACACCCTAAATCTATCAATTATCCCACTAATATAATTTTTTCATTTTTAAACCTTCAACGCAAATTTTGTGTTCAAATTAAGCTCGATTTTTTAAATAGAATTTTTCGGATGACAACTTTGTCCCCACTTAAAATGCTCCTTATTTTAGGAAATCAAAATATATAATTAATGTATGTGATATAATTTCCAAATATATTGGAATGTTTGATTTTCTATATTTAAGGAAATAGGTTAATGCATTAAATATCATCAAAAAATAATTTTTATTTAGCTTCGAAAATTATACTTTTGACAGGAGATTCGTGTTCTGCATTGAAAACTGAGCAAAAATATATCCAATTTGTATAATATTTTTTTGCTTATTCGAAAGTTATAGGTGTGTTAATCTCAACATAGTTGTATAGTGTATGGTTTAAGTGTATGTATCATGTGATAAAAATTCCTTTTTCTTCAGTTTCACATTTCTTAAAAATCGAAACAATTAATAACTGTTATTTGACTTCCTATATTTAAGAAAATAAGTTAATACAATAAATATCATAAAAAAATTTATGAACTTTTAACTATAAATTTCAAAATTTCGAACGCAAATTCGTGTTCTACATTAAAAGCCAATAAAAAATATTTATCTAATTTGTATGGTCATAAAATGGGTGAGTTTACTTCTATAACTTTCTAATATGTACAATATAATATACAGATTAGATATATATTTTTTACCGGTTTCATGTTAGGAATATATAAATAAATATAACATATGTCTATTTTAGTAATTTAATAGTCTTTTGATATTTTTATACAAATAATTACCAAAGACTCATTGGGTGTTCTCCTTTTCAACGACTACTTTTGATAATATAACATATGTCTATTTTAATAATTTAATAGTCTTTTGATGTTTTTATACAAATATTTACCAAAGGCTTATTGCGTGTTTTTTCTTTTCAACAACTACTTTTGGACATATTTACCAATTCAGAACTCCTTTTCAACAGCTCATTTTGAAAAGCCACAAAATGGGCCAACCTAAGCATTAATGTATTAACCTATTTCCTTAAATGTAGAAAGTCAAATAACATCCATTAATAACTCTGATTTTTTAGGAATCCAAAACTGCCAAATATAGGAGAGAAAAGGGTATTTACGTCCAAAATTACCAAAAGAATTGTTGGTAAACACATTTTTAGAAGGGAGACAATTTGTGAGATTATTTTTTTATATGGGACTTTGCACCAAATGCCCCTTAAAAATGATCAGATGTGTGGAGGGTCGTGTTTTCTACCTAAAATTGTAATGAGAATATTGACTTGGAGTGTTTAAGAAACTTTACCGTGTTATATGTTCAAATTAAAACTATATAAACCAAATTGAGATTTTTGTCAAACTTAAGGGGTACAAAGTGTCAAAATCCCCCAAACAAATTTCCAAACAATGATTACATACGGGGGTGAGAATGACAAAATTTATATTTAGAATTGGATATGCATTGAATATCTGTAGTCAATAATTAATTCGAATTTTAAAGCATTTGTTAAAAATTGCGTTTGACCCGGCCCTGCATGAGGTTAGCCGACGGCTCAAATTTCTTTTTATTTATTTATTTTATAATATTTAAATTTCTCTTCTTTATATAAATATCTCAGAAAAATTATATTTCTGAATTTATCGTTGTTTGACACTGTTAAATATAATTATTTAATATATAATTAATTAATTATATTTTTCTTGTCATATAACAACAAACAAAATTATTTTTTCGTGGATTAATAAAAATCTCAAATTTAATAAATATTTTAATTTTAATTTTATATATTAGAGTTCATAAAAATACTAATGTTTTAGTTAAGATCGCGTTACCAACCGCTAATCTACTGTCGTCACACACCCGACTCTAGTAGTTAAATTTTGGCCACCACCGTCGTCCTTCAAAACTCCAATCATCGGTCATCGAAATTTTTTTAGTTTCATTCAATTAAATTTTTAATGATATTTTTTAATATACTTTTTAGTTACGTTCAACTAATTTTTCGATTATCAATTGTCGAGAAATTACATGATGTAACTAAATAATACATTAACTAGAAAATATACTAAAATATAACTAGAACTACACTTAAAAATATAACAAAAAAATACAACAAAAAATAGTTATGTATAACTAAAAATTACACTAAAAATAGTTACATGTAACTAAAAACTATACTACAAAAATAGCTATGCATGACTAAAAAAGTTTCGGCGATTGATGACCGGATTTTGAGCCTGAGATCCGATAGCAAATGGTGATGGGTGACGACGGATGGCGCCGATGATCGATGATGCAAACGTTAATTGGAAGCCTGAGGGCCTCGGCTATTCAAAAAAACATAATAATAATTAGTGAAAGAAGGGAAGGGAGTTGAGATGTCAAAGATAAGATTTATCCATGCATAATCAATCCAAAATAGAGAAAATAAAAATGTCCACGTTTGGCTGGAAGACACGTGGCAGGTGTTCATGCCATAACCGTTTTCTGTTGGGTGTCTGTGTCTGTGATACCCTTTTTGAGCTGTCAGGAGTTAAACTTCCATGTGGGCAGCTTCACATGCCATGCCGTGAACTGTCCCTCCCTGATTATGAGAGCATACACACTTGTTGTCCACGGACACCCTTGTTTTTCCTCCCCCTCTCCATGGGTCCCACTCACCACCTTTCTTTTTTATTATTACAACTTGCAAATTGGGGAAATAATCACCCCTTGGACAGAACTGAAGTTACTAATTAATACCTATTAATTACAAATAAAATGAATAATCATGTTTACTTGATTTTTGAATAAAATAATTTCAAATTTTGCATCATAAAAATGCTGACCACTTATTTCTTGCATGAAAGAAAAAAAAAAAATCATGCTTAATTTAACACGTTAGTTATTCACGTTTGTATTGAATTCGATAATTTATATGAAATTTAACATGGTCAGTCAATTAAAAAAAATTATTACTGAGATTCGAAACATGTGTTGAATTTATTAATGAAAAAAATAATTATAAAATGATTAATTATGTGATTTTACAATAAATATTTAAAATTGGTCGATTATAGTAATTGTCCTCAAATTTCGGAATATATATTTATAGAAATTATTGAGACTATAAATATGAAATTCATTTGGTAGTTTTGAGTCCAAAAGAAAATCCTCCAGTAAACACCCATTTTTTTCCCAGACCGAAAAATTCAATTTTTAAGATTAATAAATATTAAAAAAAGAATAAAGTAAATACAAATATAAAACTTAAAAGGTAAACTATAATTTAATTAATTTTTTCAAAAGTGGGTGTGAATTTTTTGAACAAAAATTTTCCTCTAACATTTTTTCTATAATCTAATCTTATTCATCAATACCTCACAAAATCAATCTCATCCCTTAATAAAAAGACATTAAAAAAAAAAAATCTTAATTTATTACATAGATTGTACAAACAATCTTTTAAAAAACACTTCGTTGCAATTTTAAACTGTATTCAGTATCAACGACAGATCCTGAAAATTGATTAAATGAAAAATATTTTCTTTTAGATGTTTGGTACTTATTTATATAAACCAAGGGGCACTAGAATAAATTTAAGGGACCTGAGTGCCCCTCGGTCTTACGCAGCTCCGCCATCTTAAACTATTACAGTCTACCAATCGAGTACCGAAAAACTTCACTACTAGTTTTTAGGATCACAAATTGCAATCAGAAAATCTGAAGCTAAATCAAATTTAGAGGATCAATCTGTCCACCAAACATAAGAGGAACCCAAACGATCTCTTATGCATACGGTTGGTTATGGTTCACTTTACAAAAGACCAAGATTGACTCATTTTTACTATGACATTTACAACTAACTATGAGGGAGAGAGGGCATACACAGAGAAGTTGCATAATAAGGGTTAATTCCTACAAGTCCTGGGAGGTCCCCTTCTAAGCCTTTTAAGAGATGTCCGTGTTGACTCCTCCACTGTTTGGCCTGAACTGTCCTCACTACTGTCTGCAAACCAAAATACACATTAGCTTGTCTCCACGTCAATTGTGTTATTTGATCCTGAGCTACACATAAAGTCCAAGACAATTTTTATCTTACAAGGCGTCTTTTGAGAGGAGGATCACCCTACACTTTATATGGGTAGAGCCTGCATACCCCAAACAATACTTACTTTATGCTACTATCTATAATCCTTTTACTAATTCTATGCTTCAAGATGCATACCACAAAAACATGTTAATTCAACTTCTTTGGGTTCATACTAACACCAACTCATCATTCATTGAGATAGAAACCATGACCATCTCTTCGCCTCATCGACGAAATGACCATTTTACCTTCACTCTTAACCGTTTAAATGGCCATATATATATATATATATAGGAAAACCAATAAAAAGTCAAATAATTGGTTTTTCCCCCTACCAGCCCAATTCACCACCCATACACATTTGGGGCGGCACTGGTTACAGGAAGAAGAATGATGGGAAAAAGGAAAACGGGCGGAGGGCAAGAAAGGGCAATTTTGTGTTTTCCGTTTTAATTTGTGGGACAAATAAGTACACTTATTTTATGCTCACATAGTCTATCTAACAGTAAAATTATTTTTTGGGGGGATAATTGCAGTTTATCTTTTGTACTTACTCATTTTCACTTTACCCCATGCTACTTAGAAAATAGGCACTTTATTTCCTCACACTTCGGACAAAGTGAAAAAAAATCGTCTTCCCGTTAAGAGAATGTACACCCCTTTTTTCCTAATTGTACACCCCTAATTAAAATAAAATTACCCTTTCAAAAATAACTTAACTTTTTACCCCTTTGTTTTCAAAAAAAAATCACTACACCCACCCAACCCCCCCCCCCCCCCCCCCCCCCGGGGCCAATCACCCCTAACACCGCTACACCCACCAGTCACCTCCATCCCCCTTTCCACAACCATCTTCAGCCCTTCCCAACCCTTCTTCTTCTTCTTCTTCTCCCTCTAACGCTCATCCCCTGTCTCTCTCAGTGTATATATAAAATGTATACAATATATACAAGTTGCTTAGATTCACAGATCCAAGTTCGGATCTGCAGAATCAAGCAATGTGTATATACGCACAAACATATATAGAGAGAGGGGATGAGATGAGAGTTAGAGAGAAGAAGAACAGGAGGAGGAGGAAGCAGATGTTAGTGAGGGGCAAAAAACTGTCGGCAATGGCAAATGGATGCCAGCCAATGGAGGCCGGCGGTGGTACTCGTCGGAGAAGAAGGGTGAGGGAAAGAAGGAAATGAATGAAAGTGTAAAAAACAAAAAATCAACAGGATATATGTATTAGTAATTTAAAGGTATAGTATTCAACTTAAATAATTTTATTTATCTATTTTAACGCATGTAGGGATAGAAAAAGGCGGTGCACATTTAGACGCACTCTTCCATGAAATTTAACAGGATTGACAAAAAAGACTGAAATGCCCTTGACACAAACCAAATATTTAACTTTGGCACATAGATTGACTACTCAAACGAATTCCGTTTCGGAATTATCTATATATTCACAGATTCCTATCAGAAAATAGTACAACTTAGAATCAAAAATTTCACAACAAATATTACAAATTGACACCCAAATCTCTTACCCCCTTCCGAAGAAAATGTTTATTTACATGAAAATTCAAATTTTTGGAACACAAAATTGATCTAATTTTGTATCCGCTTTTAATAATCTACATATGTTGTATTATATTTCATGGGGTGAAGTATCCAAATGTTCAATCAATTTAGACAAAAAGGATTTTATTAATATCATTTTCTTTTAAAAACTTCAAAATATTATTTTTTAATACATACCTCAAATGTCAAAACTGATTGAAATTTTGGATTTTTTACCCCATAATTTGAAAAACATATATAGATTCTAAAAATGGATAAAAGATGAAATCAATTTCATATTTTAAAATTTTGAAATTTCATGTAAAATAAGCATTTTTTATGAAGGGGCAAGGGATTTGGATATTAAATCTTAGAGTTAATAGCCATTTAACCCCCCCATACTTTGGTTTTTGTTTCATTTTATCCCCTCTACTTTGAAAACCTACACATCACCCTCTTGAACTCTTGACTAGAGGTGTTAAAAAAACCGCACAAACCGAAAAACCAAACCAAACCAACATAAAAAACAGCCCGCAAAAAAACTGCGAGGTCCGGTTTTTTTCAGGCATAAACCACACCCCCTGGTGCGGTCTGCAGTTTTAGGGATGGTCAACCACGGTTTAAACCGAACCGCACTATAGCGACCAAAACGACATCGTTTTGAGGTTATATATATATATATATATAGGACTCCTTCCAGTGAAGAACCCTAGCACAGCCGCAAACACTCCTCACCTCAGTTCACTCGTCTCCCCTCCTCTCTCTCCTTCCAACCGAACCCTAGTTGCCTCAAGAACAATCCTCACCTCAATCTACTCCTCTCCCGTCCAAATCCCAGCCTACTCGCAACCCTAATCGCCATCACAGCCGACTTGCTACCTTTGTCGACGTCCTCCTCCTTCCCACCGCATCATTGCGAGATCTTCCTCCTCCCAATAGCGTCGTCGTTGTCCTCCTCCTAGCCGCGAGAATAGATCGCTCCGTCGTCCTCCTCCTCCTCCTCCCAGCCACGAGCACAGATCGCACCGTCATCGCCGTTAGTTGAACCCTCCCAGCCACAAGAACAAATCTCACATTCGTCGTTGTTCTCCTCCTCGTGCTAGATCTTGATCCACTGGGCTTGGTAAAAAACAGGTAAAACAATTTCAGACCGAAAACCGAAACCGCACCGAAAACCGACAAAAACCGTATGTCGTGATTTTTTCCTATACAGAAACCAAACCGTAAGGCAGCGGTTTCATGCATATAGAAACCGAGGACCTCAGTTCAGGGACTAAAATTCACAAAAACCGCACCGAGTGCACCCCTACTCTAGACTAAAGGGAGAAGTACACATTTTATTCAAGAAAAATATAAAATGACTTAATTTCCTTGATTTTTAATTTAAATTTAATCATACCCGAAGAGAGTATTGCTACCTAACATAGACTAATGGTAACCGATTTGAAGTTTCAGGGGGTGGAAGCGGGAATTTAAGAAAAGTATGCATGCAAAGATACGTTGAAGAGATTTAAAAGGTGAATAGATGGAGTTATTTAAGAATAAAATTAGCAATCATGAGTTATGGAAGAGACATGAGGAAGTGAGAAACGTTTACGGTGGTTCAGACATGTGCATAGAAGACTCATAGAAGCACCAGTAAGAAAATACGAATTAGTGCAAGTGCGCGGGGCTACTAGAAGGAGAGGTAGGCCTAAGAAGACTTGAGACGAAACTATTAGAATTGATTTGATGACACTGAACCTAACTGAGAAGATGGCCCTTGATCGTTCATTATGGCGTAAACGAATTCATGTAACCGACCTTATTTAAGTGAGACAAAAACTTAGTTTTAGTAACAGTAGTATTTAAAGGTAATAGGGGGGGGGGGGGGGGGGGGGGGGGGGGGGGGAACCTAACATTTTCTCTCTCTTAACTCTCTTTGGCTTTCTTATTCTATTTTTCTTTTATTTTATTTTTTTTACCGTAAAGACAAAATTAAAATAAAGGATGGTTTTTTTTCATTTCATGTAAAATTAGACCCAAATCTCAATTTCACCTATTTTTAACATATTCTATTAAGTTGAACCAAAAAAAAAAAAAAAAAATTAATTTATTATAAGTAGAAGGAGGTAAAGTATAGGTTTTTAGAGGAGACAAAACGAAACAAGATCAAGTACAAGAGAGTAAATGGCAATTAACCCTAAATCGTAATGTTTTTATTACATTCTTGATTCTAAGTCGTAGTATTCTTTGAGACAATTCCATGCATATATCATCCAAAACAAAATTCATTTGAGTGGCTAATTTGTGTTCCAAAGTAAAGAATTTAATATGCTTTAGAGGCATTTCGGTAATTTTCTGAATTCCGTTAGATTTAACCAAAAACTAACTTTGGCACTTCAATGAAGTACCTATTTTTCAAAGTATGAGGGGGTAAAGTGAAAATGGGTCTAAGTACAAGGGGGTAAACGGCATTCACCTTTTTCTTTTTGACATCAATATATTCCGATGTGAAAAGGTATAAATTGTCTCCAATATAGGCCGGTAAAGCCATAAAAGGATAAAGGGCGTATATGAATTCTATAAAAGTGAGGGTGTGGCAAAAACACTACTACTTTTCATTTTCCCCATACTTGCTAACTAAAACAAGACAAGTCTCCTCATAAGTCAAAAGTCATTAGTCCTTACTCTCGCCTGTGTAGCTGGTCTGCTCATCATTCCCGTCTTTGAATTCTCTGAGCTTCTTGTCGGTGTCAAATCCAGAACGTTTGGCCGATACAGTAATCACTCCACGTCCAATCTTTTGTTCAGGCATTTCACATTTTCCATTGAAAGGCTTCATATAACAGAACCTAACCCAAACAAACATTTGTCAAACAGCAGCATCAATGTTCATAGAAGAAGAAAGAGGCCTCATTTTCATGATGATACATTATTACTATCGGTTGAGATATATAGAAATAAAAATACCATTCTTGAGGTAATGTTTTGCTGTCAAAACCAGGGTTCAGCATTCTCCACTTCCTACACTTGTCACACTGCACCCACTCATGGTCGGGCTTATAGAGACCATTGCCCTTTTTCTTTAATGAGGAAAACAGCAGAAAAATTACGATCTTATATCTCAGTTAGCAGGGAAAAAAATTGCAGAAGAAAATGAATAAATGCAGCAAAAATTCAAAAATATATGTATACACACACACATTTATGATCCGGTATTATCCTTTTTCTTAATGAGGAAAAAGCAGACAAATTGTAAGAAAATGAATATATGAATGTATCTCAAGGAAAATGATTATTATATTAGCTTTACTATTATCCAGAGTTGTATGTTGCCCCCCATGAATAGAAAAAATATGGCACTGCCCACATGAAAGGGTTGACATTTGTATTGAATTAAAAATTCAACAGCATAAGATAGACATGAGAAAACATTTAATGCTAAAGTGTAAAATGATTCAGTAGCAGGTGGATTACCAGCAGAATCTTGTAGACATGCGTATCCAAGTATTCATTGGATATTTCAGCCAGCCATTGCTCCAGCAGAGCATAGGCTTCTGAGTCGAGGAATCCTTGTTTATTGCTGTGCACCCATGCATACCCTTTACCATCATCCTGTACAAGAAAGGAAAAGAGTCATGGTTTTCCTATGCGTCTATCACCGTTGGATGCTATATGCAGGAAAAAAACAAACGAAGATAACTCAAAAGCGTGAAAATTTTACAGGCATGAGGAATTGCTACATGATCAGAATTGCTACAGCACGTTATACTCAAGTTGTGCATCGGTACCTAAAATGCTCCTAGGTTTATAACCCATGGTACTATAATTACATAACTCATTAGAAATTAAAATCATTTATTATGCAATTGATGACAAAGGTCGAATGGTCATATCACAACTTACTAAGCCATGAGTTTCCATTCATGTTTGTAGCGTAGCCGTAGAGTAGTTGTAGTTCATGATTAAAACTAAACTGCTTGTACCAAAAGACTTTGCAAATGATTTGGTATCAAAGGAGAACTACTTCAATTGGCAAATACAGATGTTCGTAAAATTATTTCACATATTTAATAATTGAAGTTTTTTATATAACAGCGATTTTTCAGTGTTCCTCAACTTGGATGGAAAGATTAGACGAACGTTTATATATGCATCCAATCCTATACCATGTCAGCAAGTCCATATAACATAATTCAAGATAAAAAAGGTTGACCTGTGACTCCAATCACATTCAATCTTACTTTCAAATCCTACGCATAGTATATGCTAGAAGCCGCATATTGTCATTACAAAGTTCAAGGATCACTTTCATAGTTAAATGTTTACCATCAAATCTGTAACATCAATTACACCAATTATGCCATGGCTTTTATCTCCATTATGAACCATGCTCCCAACTCTCTTGTAAGCCTATAGGAAAACACAAGAATATTAATAAAGGATAATCTTGCAGAGAAGGTCCAACTTCTATGAAACATAGACGAACAGTCATGTACCCATAAGGTAAAGGCAGCAAAGAGAGAATAAAGAAACTAGATATCAAACCAAACTCCATTTTATTCATTCAGAAATTGCAAAAGCTAAAACTTTGAAACTGAAAATCAGAACAATTAGCTGCAGCTTGACAAACCAACAGCTGATACAAACTCTAACCCATTTGGCGAAATTCAAATTTTCAATCTTCATCAAGGGCTGTATCTTTTTATGTTATTTTAAATAATGAGATTAACTTAAACATGAGTCCTAAGTTGTTAACTCAGCCATTATCCTATCTTTAATATCATGTCTTAAATGTTCCCCATGCATCAAAATCTATCAGTAACTATGAAGAAATCCTTAAAATGAAAAGATGTCGGAATAAATAAAGGTATTCCCGAATAGACTTGGTGCCAAGGATCCAGCAATGAACTTACCTCAATCAAACGGCCATGCCAGTACAAAAATATACCACAATTTCCCTGCTCCCTTTCTAACTGACAGCGACCAAGAGTAAGCTGAACTGGCTTTTGCAAAATGCAACCATTTTTCACAACAGTTCCATTGAGAGATTTTGCTAATGGTCGACTTCTTACCTATCAAATAAAATCAAGCAACAAAAAAACTGGATTATGAACGAAGGGATTATACCTCTATATTCCAAAAATAAATAGAAAAAAACTAATTGTTAGGGTACCAAAGATCCTTGAAGGTAGATCTTCATCCGTGGATCTAAGAATATGACTTCCAAGTAAGATCTAAGTGAATAGTCCAAAGGCACCTGAAAAGCAATGGAGCCAGAAAAGTGAGCCAAACTACAAAGCTAATCTTATAAATGCAACTAAATGGAGATGCCTAACTGTTCGACTCATCTGTCCAGGCCGAGATCTAATCCGTCTGGAACGGATATAGATGTCACCTTGATGGAAGGAACTCCCACCATTCATCCCCGTCTCCCACTCTAAGTAGAAACTTGAACCCCATTCTTCCAAATTCCATATGTATATCTGCGTTCCAGTAGCATTTTCATGGAACATCCCTGCTTTTTCACCAATAAGGTACTTATTAAATGGCGAGAATTCCTTAATAGCTTTCAGATTGTACTTTGCTGAAGCCTCTGACTGGACACTTGTGTCCACTTCCATGATTTGTCCAGTTCGGGTGTAGCTTACGATCGGGATCTCCACATTCTAAAGAAAATGGTAATAACAAACACCAAAGTAAAACAGTAATAACAAACACCAAAGTAACTTTAAGAGGTGAAAGTGAGAAAAATTAAAAAACAGAAAATCTGTTAGGTCTTCATGAAAAAATTTCATACATCTTTTCCTTCATTCAACGACTGTGAAAGAAAAGCAATTGATCTGGAATTTACTGTCTGTGTAAGAACCAAAGCATCCCTCCCAAGTCTCATTGCTCCTGTCTGGAAAGGGAGAATATATACTGAGTAAGCAAGACTACCCCCACATACAGAGGCAAAGAAAAGACATCAAACAAATTTTACCAACTTCAACCGGCTACATTGGCTTTTTTGTATATAAAGTGTACATTACACATTATTACACAAGAGAACGACAATTACATGAACTGATATTAACCTACATTGTGCATGATAATCCACAATTAACAATAGAACTACGGAAGAAACTAGCGCAAAGCAAGAGAACATACACAAGATGGGAGAATTACACATCAAACACCAAACATTTAAACACATAAACCTTACTTGTGGGAAGTCTCAATCTCTTGCTGTCCAAGTGATAATCGAGTCTTGGCCAACTCAGATAGTCCAAGTTGGTTGACATTAAATATATTTTAAAATAAATAAATTTTGGAAATATTGAGAGAAATCTACACAAAGAAATGGAGTTGTACAAATGCCCTATGCGCTATTATATTCCGGGGAGAGAGAGAGATTAGGGTGGGGGGCTGGGGAGGGGAAGGAATCAATATCATGAATTACCAATAAATTGCAAATATCTGCATCCTACTTCCCCCCCCCCCCCCCCAAAAAAAAAGGTAGTTTTATTTTTTTCCTCCTCTAAAGGGTTACCCAATACACGAAAGCTCATGCCATTGCAAGGTCTGGGGAAGGTTAGATGTACGCTGCCTTACCCCTGTATACAAAGAGGCTTTTTCCCTTCTCTAGTGAATTTAAATATATTAAAGAACTTTAAATTGATCCCGAAGCAGCAAGAATAACCCAAAATAACACCAGGGTAAAAGATGCTTAAGAAACAGGAAAAAGAGAGGTGGCCAAAATTGTACTACAAAATCTCGTATATGTTGACATCCAATAGAACAATACAGGCCGATAGACAATTCAAATGTAATGACAGATTATAAAACGAATGACAGTAACTTTAGCATAACAAAGATACTATAATAGAACTCCACAAAGACAAGTCCACTGACAGTGAGAGACATGACAAGCTCACGGAAAGTACATCAAGTTGTGAAGGCATCAACTGTCACAGCAGCCATTAAACCGAGAAGCTAATAACAACTAGTGTTTATGGTATTCATAATGTGTGTATATTATTTAAAGTTTTTAGCAATAATATTTGTTTTAATTTTTTCTTTTGATAATTAGAAATATTTTGTTAATAATTTTAACTGAAAAATAAACGACCAAAATCAGGTGAAACCAAAAACAACTACCTGCCCAATGCTTTCCCTTTATAAATAGCATTAATAGAAACAACAGTAACAGTTACAATTACATGAACATGTAAAATACACAATGCACACTAAGTAAATGCATTTCCTTTCTATCATTTTGTTATTTTCCAATGAATAAAATACCTTGAATCCAATGCCAAACCTTCCAATGCGATCAGGATCATCGGAATCGGGCTGCTTGTGACCGAACGATATCATTCTCAAAACTTCCTGATGGGACATCCCATGGCCATCATCTATTACTGACAGCATGGGAATCTCTTTGCCAGCTCTTTTGGAACAGATCATATCGATGGAGATTTGGATTCTGCTACAAACACCTCAATTACAAGTCACATCTAATGGAAAATAAGCAGATAAGCAAATATGATATACAGTAAAAAAGGAAATCAGTAACAAAAACAAAGAGATCAAAAAGAGCATAGGGGTACAGGTGTTCGTGGGCTTGGGCAGGCTCCGGCTGGGCCTAACTTTACAAGTAATAAACTACATCCAATCCCAAGCCACCTGGCCTGACCAGGCTCAATCTATCCCAAGCCCGCTTCTCAAGGAACCTGGGGGCCACATACTTCTGTTTTAGGTCGGTTTTGATACATGATACTTCTATTGAGCTATCCATAACTAGCTACGGAAGGGTGGGATCCTTTTTGTCCTGGACTCATCTCCAATAGCTACTGCACATGCATATGTATACCAATGCAAATATCATTTTTTTTTAAAAAAAAACTTGGCAGAGTGAGGGAAGCTTATAATCACCAAATTCATAATCCAGTGCTAGGCCTTACTGGACCAATACTAATATCATATAAGAAGCGAAAAACACAATAAATCATTTAAGTAATATATGTCACAATCATATATTTTTGTGTTGAGCAGTAACAATACGTGTAAGAAACATAATTTACTTGATATGAAATATATATTTCCTGTACACATATCATGATCTGCAAGGCTGATCAGGTCTTATGGACTTAACATCAATCAAGTCTTCAAATAATTTCATGAGTAGACTAGATGGACCCCAAGTCCATTAACACCAATTGGGAGCAAGGAAACCCCCAGAAAGAAGGAAAGAAAGATAAACACTGAAAATGAAAATTTTGTATGAAGTATGAACCTACTTAGCTGCTTTGGCATCCCGTGAATTGTCAACAAGCTCAGCAATGGCGCCAAACATCCAACCAGAATGAGCTTGACCAAGGGTTTTCAAATAACTGGGATCTGTTCTAACATAATTTTTATTCAAGCAACTACTCGGCACCATGACATTAGGCTCAGTTCCCCTACAGGCTTCAACCCTTGATCCAAAAGCATATTCACTTCCAGTTGTTGGGAACTTAGAATCAGTAGGTAATTTGTTCTCAACTGCCTTAAAATCCACAAGAGGTGATACTCTACCATGCACAAAAGATTTTGTTGATGTTGGGGTCGTCTGCGCAGATCCATCTATTTTGCTTGTATCGGCAACCAATCTGGGAGGCTCAGACAATATATCCGCACTTTTCACCTCTGACCAAGAGTAATTGAAACAACTTTCTTAAACTAGCAGAAATATATGTTTCGCATTTCCATAAAAATATATATATATATTATATGCTTCACATGTTCATCTATGTGTACATGTTACTCAAAAGTCAAAACACATGCAACAGAAGAATAAAATGGTGCATAAAAAACTTGAAGGATGTGCATGGAAAATTAATCTCAGCTCCAGTAACATAGACTTCAAGTGGAAGAAGACAAGGAAACAGAAAGCCACATTTGACCCCATCCCTTAAAAGAAATCACGTTACAAGTTTAAAAGAAGAGGAAAAAATAAAAATAAAAAACTCACCTGATGCCCTATGTAGTTGACTATCATACACGTCATTGGCTTTCTCCATGCAATAATACACAATTGCATGGCTGAATTTTAAACTTTCATGCGGTGGAAATATGTAAAGCTCATATAAATCAATATTTGCAATGGCAACCTTCAGAAGCAAAGAGAGTTAATCAGAGATGGGCATAGAAATTCCTCTTAACTTTCTTCGAAGAGGGATGACGACACTAAACATAAATGCCAAATATGTCAAAGACAGCACCTAACAACTATTAAAAAAAAAAAAAAAAAAAGGGAAATTACAAACAAGTTGTTGAAGAACCTAGTAAAGAAAATCTTCCTTTCTTTCATATTAATGCACCTATACAGTTGTGTCACGGAATCCACTAAAGGCTATGTTTGGTTTTGAATATCAAGCAGATTTAATCATCAGATTGACTAAGTGAGATTTTGCATTAAGAAATACACTTCGTCTAAACATATAAGCATTATTGTTTTGATTGATTTGGTAAAACAATAACTACAATATAATTAATTTCCAAGGTAATTAATATTTAAAAGTTCTGCCTAGGCTTTGAAATTAATCTCTGCAACTATATAAACCAAAGTACATGTACATTCAATTATAAACATCACATGAAAATCATGGGAAAATTCAAAACAAGAAGCAATGCCATTTAAGTTAGTTTCAACTATTTTAGATTTACATCATAAGTACATTGACAGGCAAACTTCCCTCGAGATGGTGGTAAAAAAAATAATGCAGGAACAATTTCGCCATCCACCAATGTCTCTCCAATTTTCTCCATTGGGAGAGGGGGAAGGAGGACCGGATTGCGAATGCACATAAAACAAACCTAAGGCAGTCCAGAAAAAGCTACCTTGTTGTACTCCTTGAGGTAGCCTAAGAACAGTCTCCACTCTCTCTTCTGGTGAGAATTCTCAGGAGCAGAGCATAGATACAAACGAGGCATGTCAGATACAGATTTGATCTTCTCTTTGCGGACAAGATCAGAGATGTTCCATACCGGCGGCCTGTCAACATTCCAGATTTATGCACCCATTTATGAGGGACGGAGGGAGGACAAGAAATAAAAAGTGCTAAGAAATGATGACAACAAAATAATGATACTGACAAATGAGTGGAAAAAGGCGAAACCATAAGCAGGGAAACAACAAATAGCATGTAGTAGTAGTAGTAGTAAGAAAATATTCTTTGAAATAAAAATAAATAAAAAAGAAGAAGAAGAAGAACTAAATAAAATAGCAGATTTAGTATGTGGAGTATACATACATTTTAATGGATGAATCGACATATTGTGCCCGGGATATAATTTTCCGGTCCTTCATCAGAAGAACACCACCTCCCATACCATCTAAAAGATTGAGAATTAACATAAAAAAAATGAAAAAAGGACATAAGAACAATATAATTCAACAATTATGATACTCAATACTGCATACAATAAGAAGTAATACCATTGCTAATTTTCCATAAATTAGCCTTGCATCTCATGACTTAAACCGGTTTAAACATCATACTAATCAGATTTCACCTATTCGTATGATCATATCCTATCATGTCGAACACCAAAGAACGCCAGTATCATTATGACATATCCTATCGTATGATCATATCCTATTCGTATGATCATATCCTATCGCGCTTTCACAAAGAGAACTCATTCAAAATTGACATCATGGATTCATCAATAAATTTATACAAAACTCACAAGAAATGCATGATAGTAACTGATAAGTAACTCACCATCATTCAGAGGCTCATTAAAATTCAACCCCGTATCAGCCATTATGCAGCCTGCAACAAATGCCCATAAATCAAACGTGGATAAATAATTTTATCAATTAAAAAAAGGAAAATAAACAGATATGAAATTAAGCAACTGATGCCAAAATATTAACTGGAAATGTCTAAAGGTCCATGAATTCTCGTAACGCAATCAACCAATTAAATATTTGAAATCTAGGGCTACTTTTGTGAAAAACGACACCCTTAAACCCCTAGCCTCGAAAGAAACCACAGCATGCAGAACAATGCACTAGCCAAAACCGAAACAGGGACGATCACGAGACTTTTTCTGGCCTAAGAGAACTAAAACTCGCCCGAAATAAAATAAGAAGTAACGCCCGTCGTATTCGAAACCCTCTAGCATTGGAACCAAAACAGTGTAAAATCACTGAAACTTACTAGCGAAAAATGCAATTGAAGATGTTAAAGTGAGAAAATTCAAGCTTGTCGCTCACGAAGTTTGGTTTAAACTTTAAACTGAACATAATCCCCGAAAACAACTAGCAAGAGACGACATATGTGAAGCAGAGCAACCAAAAAGACACAAACAGCACCCCGCGGCGAGAGGCGAGGGCATGAAGTACAATACGTGCAAATGCGTGTTTCTGTAGAGAATATGCGAGTGTTTTACCAGAGAACGGCAGAGGAGTGAACAGCGGAGTAGATTATCAATGTGAACTAGTAGAAGACTCTGAGGAGACGATTGAGTATCGAGACAAGGCGAGACCACCGGCGAGAGTACAACTGGCGGAGCGTTTCAAACTTTCGGTGGCTTGTTCCCCTGAGAGAGAGAGAGAGAGAAAGACAGCGCCGAATGCCTTTCGACGCTTTTTTTTACTTCATGCTTGACCCACGTTTACCCTCAGCCCAGTGGGGTCCGTTAAATGTCCCTAATCATGTTTTTATGGTTTCTAATTAGTTTGCATGCAAATGGAAAGTAAATTAATGAAAAATTACAATTTTTTAATAGGGCAAATTGACTAGGGTGAGCTTTGGGTTGTTTCATCCGAGTATAAATTTTGGAAACAATCTCTCTTTTTATGATTGTATACATTTGACTTTTCTTAAATCCCACAATGACAATAGCCTTCGTGTATTGGATTGTCAAATTTTTTTGCGTTTTACCCTTCAATGTTTTACTTAATTATTAATTTATTTTTTCTTTATTTCAAAAAATTATATTTTACTTATTTTTACTTTTTAATAAAGTGAGAAATTAATTTTAATCCATTTAAATTTACGGAATATGGTTAAAAATTGATAGAGTTAATTTTTTTTTTTATCTATTTCTTGAATGAAATAGAAGTTGTCTCTTTATTTTAGTTTTAATTTAATTTAAAAAAAAAAAAAGATAAATGGACAATTTATTCTATTTCATCCAAAAATTGGATGACAAGTTTTTTTAATTTAAACGGAAAAAATTTTGTTTCTCAATTTATTCAAAGTAGAAGTAAGAAAATGTATGGAGAGAGATGAAATAATAATTAAACAAAATAAATTAGGGTAAAATGCAATTCACCTTTTTTATTATAATAATAATATTTTTTGAACAAATTTTGAAAACAACTCAGGATAGTAAAAATTGTAAATATTTCTAAGGCTATTTTCTATTGACTCAGAAAATGTTTTCAAAATTCAGCTTTCAAACTAAAACTACTTTTTAATAGAAAATTAAATAAACCCTAAAGTTGTCTTTAACACACAAATTGTGGAATCAAAAAACCCACAGCAATCCTAAGGGCATACACTTCTCTTAAATGTGATTAATATTGAGATAAATATGCTTTAAAGTTAATGAAGCAAAGATATAAAGCATTTGAATATATAAAGTAGTCCACTGCCCTTGCTTGGTGGAGGAATCTTTTCCTAGACAATAATAAACTATTTTTTTAGTTGTTAGTTAATATTATTTTGTAATGTTGATTTATGTAAAGTAGATTTTGAAGGAATGGTTACCTTGTGGAGTGGGGCCTACACATTAGTTAATAATAGTAGTAGTAGAAATTGGAGGTGGTGATTGGCCCTTAGTTAATGACACTACAGAAATCGGAGGTGGTGATTTGCTGATATTCTGTTAAAGAGAAAAGCACAAGACGCTTGCCTAGTTCTTGCACATGTATATTTTTAGTTGTATTTTATAATATTTAAAAAAATAATAGAGTTCATTATATTATTTAAATTTTACTTTAAAAATTTTAAAGTTTATTGTGGTATTTAAAAATTCGATTTTAAAAATTTTAGGAGTTAATATGTTAATTTTAATTTTTTATTTTTAAAAGTTTAAGGATTATAAAGTTATTTAAAATATAATTTTAAAAATTTTAAGATATAATTAATATTTTTTTATTTTAAAAAAAATTATTATTATAAATAAAATAAAAAATAATTAAAAAAATAATAATAATACATGATTCAATACGGTTCCCTTCTTTAAGAAGGAAACCATGAAAACTATATGTATATTATATGATTTTAAAAACGTAAGACACATGGCAAGCCAAAAAAAAAACAGTGATCATAGATGGGTTTATACATACGTATATTATAACTATATATGTGTGTGTTTCTACCGAAGAGAGAAGGGAAAAAAACCTGAAACAGGAACTTTTGGCTCTTCAATTGCAGGTATTTTTTTTTTCATTTATATATATATTTATATATATATATATATATATGCGCGTGCGTGCATATGTGTATATATATTGCTAAAATAAAATGACGTTAAATTTATGGAACTATTTGTACGGACATATACACATGTATATTTATATGTCAAAAATATATATACGTGAGTTCAAGAAATATGGCGGGTATAGATATATCTAAATTGTGAAGAATACAATTTAAAATAAAATTTAAAAATTTTATTAAAATGACAACTTTTAGCATTTCATTGACTAATAATATTATTAACATTCAACTAATATTGTTCTGTAAACTAAATTATTAATATGAAGAAATTTGTAATCGTTATTATAGTAATTTTTGTACAGTTAATATTGACTTAAGAAATTGGGCATTTAGTAATTTTGCATAATAAAAAAAATTGGGAATGAAAAATATTGTATTTTAATGTCACGCATTGCATATTAGCTCTATTTTAATAAAATTCTTAGTTTAGGCTTCGTCGTTATTAGGTTCATAAGCGACGCCGACCACGTCAGTATTTTGACGATAGTGTTTTCAATAGCTTAAATATCAAGGTGAATGTATTGCCTTCTATGTAAATTGTCAAATTATATTTTCATACTAAAATGTGAAAAGAAAAAGTTTATTACAATTGATTATTTTATAACGTGATGCAAATCAAGTAAATTTTTAAATGTGGAAAGTGATTTTATTATCCGACTATATCATATTGTGATCCCAACAGAATGGTATATCTTGTGGGTTGTTGTTGGTCTTAATAGGAGGGCATGTCCTATAGAACGTTGTATTGTGACCTAACAGAAAGACAAATCCTACAGATAGTTGATACATGTTGTTGTCATTGTTATTGTTGATGATGATGATTATCATCATGATATGGTAGTTTATACTACGTGTTGGCTCTTATCATTTGAGATATTAAATGACCCAGACACTAATGGCAACTTTAGATAGCATAATTGTACAGGTCACGGTACCGTCATAACTCTCGATCGTGAGGTGAAACGATTCTATAGTTAGTAGGGAAATATGTGTGCAGTATTTTATTATATATAAAAAATAATATGATTAGTTAATTTAAATGCATTTATTTTATTATGATGATAGCTGTGGAATTTTATTTCGGCTCAGTGTGATGTTATCTTTATATTATGTTTCAAAAAGTGGAATTTGATAATTATACTTGATCCATAAATTATTTTTATATTATGAAAACAGTACACCAATAAAATATTTGATCTCAGGTACCGCAGTTAAAGACAGGTCCACTACTGGCACTAGGTAGAGTTAGAGGGTGGTGTCGGTTTTTTTTTAGGATTGGCGAGACTGGTGTGAACCGTGAAAGATTTAGTTATGTAGTTTTGTTATGGATATTTGGGACACGTATATTTTTTAGTTTTGAGATTGGTAAATACATTTTTGAAAAAAAAAAAAAATTATAACAGTACATGTTTATATATATATTTGTTGATTGGTAGAGTAATATCAAGTCGATGTCGAACCCGACCTCGGGCGTTGGGGCTCTGAGGTGGGGTGTGACAGTTGCAATCTCAAAATTCTTGAGACACCGTGATGAGAACCAACAAGCAACATCAAAGGACACATTGCATGTCCCGGCTGGGCCCATTACTAGGGCAAGATCAAAGAAGCGCTTAATGGGCTAATTCAAGAGCTTTCGGCTGAATCGAAAACAATAAAGCCCAAATTAGGCCCAAATGCCGATCAAGGCCTAATCCATCTCATCAAAACAAGTGAATGGGTTTAGACATGAACTCAAATAGATCAAAGCTTGAGGACCACGAAATCTCAGCATATTTATTTTATTTATTAGTGTTTTATTTTTTAATTTAGTTATTTATTTGATAATTTGTAAGGCAAGATTGTCAATTTAGCCTTTTCCTTTTTAGATTAGGAATTAGTTATTTCCTTTTTAAATTAGGAATAGGGTTTCCTTATTTCTCTAGGATTCCTTAGTCCTCTAGGGTTTCCTTTTAGTTCTATTATTTGTGGCCACCACTATTCATGTACTGTTCATGGACACTGTTCACGGCTGCACTATTCACTAGCTAGGGTTTTTCTTTTATCTATTTAATAAACTTGTATCCCATGGAAAACATTACATTACTTTGATTAATAAAAATTGTGAGAGTTTTCTTTTTAATTCTTCAGAGAACTTTTCCTGAACTTATCAAGAGTTTCTTGTGGCGTTCAAACTTATATCTTTAATTTGTGATTCATTATAATCATTGGGTCAAGATCATTATACAATTGGTTCGCGTTTCGTTCATAAACGTTGGGTTAAGGTAATCTATCTTTCAATTTCTGTATTTTTAGCTCGTTCAAAATCTGATTTAGTTTCGATCTTCGCGAAGAAACCCTAAGTTAGTTTCGGGTCTCACTAATCCTTTAGTGAGGTTCGCATCACACCGACTACAGATATTGAAAACATTCTTTTCCAAGAGATAGATAAGAGAGCCTCCGATGTGTGCCTGGATTGTTAATCCTCGTTTCCTTTTGTTTGTTTCGTGTTTAGTTGTTTTTCTGTTATTTCTTTTTTATTTTTATTTTTACCCAAAAAAAGAAAAAGAAGTTGGAAGTGGTGATTGGCCATTGCTGGGAGAGTTCTTTTTATAGTACTTTTGGTTGGAACTATTGGAAAAAAGAAAAAGAGAATAATAATGTTTTTCCTTAAAAAAATTGAAAAGGAGAAAAAATAATTCAGTTTAATATAATTTATTATTTTATCCTTATATATTATAAAAATAAATTAAAAATTCTATTAACAAAGGTATAATTGTAATTTTACTCATTCTCCCTCGCTTTTCATTATTTTTTGATGTTGCTAAAAAATCTCCAACATGTAACAGCTCTGCATATACCAAAAACCTTTTTCTCCTTCCTCCTATTACCTGCAAAATTGTGAATTCTAATGGGGGACACCGGTGTGGTGTCGGTCAAAGAACCTCCGATGTGATAATAAGTTAATCTAGTATATGGAGAAAATTGTTCGTATTTTAAATTGTGTCCATTACCAATGATAAATACTTTTTTTATAGGCTTTCAGATATGTTGTTGTTACTTTGGAGAGGTCGCCAATCCCTTGATACGCTCCTAACGACTTGGAAGATAACCAATATCCCTATGATCTCAGGGGAGATCTCTGTAACGGTCCCCATTAATTATGGGCCGTTACAGTCAATCTGGTTCATCTCCTTAAGTGTAGGGGAGTCGTTCATGTTGAGCTGACCTATTAGTTTGAGTATACCCAAATATATGCCTTCTTATGGGGCCGTGAGTCTTGCTTAGAAGACCGTCAAAGTTAACATCCAAGTAGGCCTGTCGTGTTTCGGCCTAGATAACCCTTGGGTCTGTCTGTTTCGGATCAAGTTTCATACCCGATCCGATCCATTTAAGGCTAAATGCCTATGTCAGTTATGAGCGGGAGTTTTCCCATATCATTTTCTTTTCAAATTTGTGTGGAAAAAAAAATATTTTGAAAATTATGCATTTTCCTTCCTATTTTTGTTTTTCTCCAATTTTTCATCCATACCAAACAATTTTATTTTTATTTTTTTCATTTTCCATATTTTTTTTTTCATTTTCTTTTCCATCACTTTTCTACCCAACCAAACGCACACTATGACTATGTTTCTTTGTATCCCTTCTATTATTAGGTTGTAATTACTGATTTCATGACACTCGTAGTGAAGAAGGATCGTGCGCCTGCTCGTTCATTGTCCGATTACCTACAAGAATCCTAGTATCAGGAGGGGGTTTCCCAGTAAAATGTTGTATGAGATAAATTTTTTGACTTACCCTTATATTGTTTTACTAATCTCCTTTAAATAGTAGTGTCAATGGAAGTAATAAATTCCTTGACATGAGTGTGGCCATTTCGAATTTGTCCCGTGGAGTTTGTTGACACTATTGTTGGCGATGTTTTCACAGAAATTATAAGAAGGTTCCAATCCAGGATATAATAGGAGATTTGCCTGACCCTGCCCTTATCGGACACCTTAGATACTCTGGATGACCCGAGATTCCTATAGAACCAGGACATCTGCTCCTCCAGATTTGAAGAAGGACAATATGTCAAAATCAAGTCCCTATAAAATCAACATGTGATGCATCTAGTTTTATTCTCGTCAATAAATATTAGTTTTTATTCTTCCTCTATGTTTAGTATTTAATATCAAACTTAACATGGCCATTTTAGTTAGATTATAGATTAGAGTATAATAAAATATTAAATACAACATTTGTTAAGCATTAAATTCAATTATAATTTTTTTGGGTAGAAATGAAAAGTAAAAAACGAGAAAACAAAACAAGCACAAAAGAACACAAACTAAACCAAACTAGGCACTAAAACGAACTAGGCTCTAGACATATATCGAAAGCCTTCTTGTCCAAATTTTGATTTTGATTTTGATTTCGATTTGGGTTTAAGGTTTGATTACTTGATGATTTCTCAGAATAAGTATTATTGATTTTTAGGATAATATCATTACTAAATACGATTATGTTCTCACAAAACAAAGAAAATTGTCGTTACCAAACACGATTCTACTCCTACTAAAAAACATAATTCTCATCCCATCCCATCCCAAGTGGAATGGGATGGGATGGGATAGGAATGTTTCCAAACAGGCCTAGTCTCTACGATCTGGTTATTGTAATGACTCGGTCTCCCAGGGCCGCCACACGATTTCTCCCTTTATTATAGAAAAGTAAAGGTAAAATACTAAAAAATCCAACCCCACTTTATTACTGATCGTTATCATTACAAAGGCCACAATATTTAGTAATATTAAAAAAATTACACTATTCAAATTACTATTCATACGTACAATACTATTCACACGTACGGTATATGACACTATTCACAAATACAGTATACAATATTATTCATATTTTCATACCTCTAGATGTAATAAATTTTACAAGGATACTGATAATTATGATTATCAGCTAATTGGATAAATCTTAAAACAATTAAAAATAAATACAATTTTACAAAAATAAATCCAAATTCAAATATGCTTTCCAGCCCAACTCTATTTTTGTAATTCCTACAATAAATACTATGTGGGGGTGAGCCAGTGCTCAGTAGGATTTTAACCCATTTCATATAGACATCCAACTAATCCAACACATAACACATTGACATATATTTTACATAATTGCCACATAATACATGATTGTACATATTTCATGGATATCAATAATTATAATAAAATAACATCTATAGCATGGATAATACAATAAATAAAAAGGTTAAATATCAATATTAAAATAATCAAGAACCCTACTTAAAATCAGAAACTATAATCGGTAGGAGAAAACTACTTTTCTCGTACTCCTCCCTCGTACTCCTCCCTTTCTTCTTCTCTTCTCCTTTTCCCTTTTTCCTTTTCCCTTTTCCCTTCTCATTTCTTTTTCTTTTTCTTTCTTCTTTCTTTTTCCTTTCTCTGTGTGATCTCCCTTTCCCCCAATCCATATATATATATATATATATATTAATAATTCATGAGGTCCACTTCTTTATATATAATATATTATTATATATATTATATTATATGTGTGTGTGTGTGTTTGGGAATAGGAGATTATAATAAATAATTATTATATTTTATAATATTTGATTATATATATATATGTGTGTGTGTGTGTGTGCGCGCGTGTGCATTATATGTTAGTACATATGTGCTATACGTTAGTGCATGTGTGTGTGTCCACATGAAGATGTTGGTTGAAATCATATAAATGGAGAAGTAAAATATGAAAGAGTGGAGAATGGAGATAATATATGGTGGATTCATTCATTATTTAACTTATATGTGTGTGTTGGTTCATGGAGATGAGTTTATATATAAGATGTTTGAAAATAGTATGAAGATGGAGAAAAATAAGAGTAAAAATAAATATTTAATATTTGGGGGTTATGAGTGTAATTTTTGGGTCTAATAGAAATATTATATAATATATGAGGTGTTGATGTAAATTTTGAATATATTATGAATTGTAAATTTTATTATGTTCACGGTTACAAATAATGCATTTAATTAATTGGCATGTATTTTATTTCATATTTAGATAAATTATTAGTTTAAGTCTTATCGTATGTTAGGTTCTCAGGCATCATCGATTACGACAGTGTTTCAACAGTAGTGTTATAGTAGTGCAACTATCGAGGTGAGTGTATCGTCTTCTAGGTAAATTACCAAATTATATTTTCGTACTAAATTGTAAAAAAGAAAAGATTTATTAAAATAGATTGCCTTATAATGTTAAATGGATCAAGTAAATGATTAAATGTGGAAAGTGATTTTCACTATTATACTACTATGCCATAGTGTGATCCCGACAGGAAGGTATGTCTTGCGGGATGTTGTAGGACATTAAATAGCCCTGACACTGATGACAACCTTAGATTCCACAGTTGTATAGGTTACGGTACCATTATAACTCCCGATCATGAGGTAAAACGATCTTATGACTAATAGAGAAGTATATTTCTGGTATTTTTATTATGTAAAAGTGACTTGATTGGTTTGTTTACATTCAGCTGTTATAACTTGACGATATATGTGGATTTGGTACTGCTTAGCATATGATTATATTTTGCTTTGGAAAGTATTACTGTGGTCATATTCTATTTTGAAAAGTAAATTTTTGCTAAATATACTTGATCCATAAATTATTTTTATAATATGAAGATAGTACACCAACAAAATATTTGATTTTAGGTACTCTGAATAAAGACGGGTCCATTACTGACGCTAGATAGAGTCAGAAGAGGTGTGTGGCTTTTGAGACTGTCAGTGCAATTATTGATAATGAGGAATTTGGACTTTTATGGCTTATTATGGTATTGTTGTGTATGTAAAATCCTTGAATTCTAAGTTGATAAATTTTTCAAAACAAATCTATGTCAAGTGACAATTAGTAGTATAATTGTTATCCAAAATACGTTTGTTTATAGTTGAATAGTATCAAGTTGAGGGCACGCCTAGCCTCGGGCTTGGGTCCCGGGGTGGGGTGTGATAGTAATGGTCTAAAAATGGCAAATTTAGAGGTTCTGAAGATATGGTCCTTCAATGCACATTAGTTATTTTGTTGAATATTTTTTTTTAATTATGAAAAACATTATAAGGTCGGGCTATGTTTTTTATTAAGGTCGGGTTTGGGCATGAGAATAAGGTCTAGTTATAGGACCAAATTGGGTTTGGGCATATAATACTCTAGACAGAACCCGGCTTGAGTCCACCCCAGCCTGGCCCATGACCAACCCTACATACCTGTATCCCAATTGTAAAGTTTGAAGTTGTACCTTCGTCTTTAAAGAAAAAAATTCACTAACAATTAATTTTTTATTTATTTGTTTGGGGAGTAACTGGGAGTTGTATAACTGATTTATGTGAATTTGGAAATTTTTTAAAACTCACGTAAGTAAATAATTTTTTTAATTAATAGATAAAGAACTCGTATTAAGTTTTTCAATATATTTTCCAATTTATTCCAATTTAATATTGGAGACTACTTTCTCTTAGATATATTTTGAAATAATTTCAATTAAGTTTTAAAATTTTATAAATTAATTTAATTTGACCTCTCATCTAACATGCACTTAAATAGTTATTATGCTGATGAATTTTACAAAAAAATATATATTTGAAAGATTAAATCACATAGGGTGGTTACCGAGGTCCTCATAAGAACATCTCTAACGGCTTGTGTATATGGTGTGCCATTTGGCTTTTGGTATTGTTGAAGCTCAAAATTGCCTCCAATGGTTGTGCCATTTGATGTGCCATTTTGGCACACCAAGTTTGCCTGTACAATATTTGGCACAGGTAGAGGGCATGCGAAAATGATCGTTGGAGTAGCAACAGCTAGTCCAATGGTTTGAAATAAAGAGCAACGGGAAGAAAAATGAGAAAAACAGAGGCACCAACATCTACATAATAGAAAAATCAAATGAAAAAAAGGCACCAAAAACCGTTACCAGATCTCGATCAACTCGCCGTCGTCGAATGCCATTTCGTTGCCATCGCCTTCGCCGAACCAACTCGTCGTCGTTGCCTTCTCCATTTCAATCATAGTTCCCCGTTGTCGTCGCTTTCTCCATCACAGATCGCAGAGTTCGTCGTGTCTCTCTCTATGTATCTGTGAATTATTTGTGCGATTAAGGTTGTTAATGAGGGGGAGGCATTGTTGATTTAGGCTGAGAGATTAGGGTTAGAAATTAGGGGGAGGGGTGAAAATAACGAATTAGGGTTCAACAAGGGTGGGTTTGTGGGTTGGTTAGCCTGGTTTGGGCTGGTTTATTAATTATGGGGAAGGGTGGGTTTGTAATTTTAGTTTTTAATAAAAAAAATAAAAAAAAATAAAAAAAAAAGAAGAGGGCACACCAAAATAGCACATTCCTTAAAGCATTTTTTTAGGCAAATGGCATACAAAAATATAGTACTCCCTTTGGATATGCTTTAAGAGGACAAAACTACCAAATACATTTTTTTAAAACACATGTGACAAATTAATCATTTTATTTTTTTGTGACAATTTTGTCCTCTGCATTTTTGAATATAACACGATCTCGTGTTATATTTTACTTTCGTTTAGAATATAACACGTCATTATCCTCATCGTATGGGTCATTCGCCTACCCAAGAAACTCTAATTTCCAACTCATCTTCTGGACGCCACCGTTTTTGCCTTCAAAATTTTGTAGAACTCCAAAAAAAAAAAAGGAAGTAAAAATTGCAGGAGAATGGGAGAGGGGCAACGTGGCGTGAAGAAAACCCATAAATCAATCCACAAAACCCTATGCAATTTAATGATCCATAAAAATCTTGATCTTAAGCCTTAAAGAGAAGGAGAAAAATAAAAAATCTAGAGAGAGAGGGTCGTCGGAGGTTCGTGATCGCCGATGATGGTGGGTTCCTCAGCGTGAGGGTGTGTTTCGGTGTTGATCGTTGTCTTGTTCGGCGAGATATGTGTGTGTGCCATCCATTTGTCTCGTCCGACGGTAGGGGTGTGTGAGATAGTGTGTGTGTGCTCTGTTTCTTCTTCTAGTTCTGGGTGTATCAAGGGCGTGTGTGGGTGTGAACGTGTTGTGTTGTGGTATGTTTTAATCAGACTTGTGGGGGGGGTGTTGTTGGTAGAACGGGCTGCTGTGTAGGTGTGTTTGGTCGTTGAAGTAAGGTGGTGAAAGAGCTGCCGGTGTAGTGAAGAAAGAGAGAAAGAGACGACTGGTCTAATCACAAGTGGGAGCTGAACAAAGAAGACGATCGTTCGCCTAGGTGGTGACAAGCTTCACCTAGGCGGTGGAGCATCAGAACGCAAGTAGAAAAAAACTGGGGTGTGTTCGCCTAGGCGGTGACGAGTCAGTAGCGAAACAAAGAAGAAGAAGACGTTATTCACCGAGGCGGTGGCACATCAGTAAGCAAAATAGAGGAAAGAAGAAGCGTCTTCGCCGCGGCGGTGGATCCTTCGCCAAGGCGGTGAGTATTGGAGCAAAAACTAAATTTTTTAAGGAAAAAGGAAATCGACAACCGTTTCGGAATGGGTAACGTTTCTCGTTAAATTTTGTGATTGTTAAATTAAATTACTAGCATAAAAAATGTCGAATTGGCGATAATAAACATTGAGACCGTTTACATTAATAAAGTTTATATAGTAAACTTTAACAGAACAATACTAGTCGAATAACAATATTTCATAATAAAATGTGGGGAAATGAGAAATTACGGAACGTAGGGCCTGCATTGCAGGATTAGGTTATTTTTACCTAAAATATTAATTTAGACCCTGTCACTAATAGGTTCGCAGGCACCGGAGTAACAGTAGATGGTAGTCAGTAAAAGTTGTTCGAAGCAGATAGTCAGGTGAGTGTATTGTCTTCTAGTAAATTACAAAATCTATTTTTGTATATATGATGAAAAATGTGTTTAATTAAAATGGACGAATTTGTAACTTATATGGATCAAGCGGTTTTGGGTATTTGTGGTGAAACGATTTTTGGAACAAATTGGTTTTAAAGGTGTTGAAAGAATTTTAGACGGAGTCGTTTGTTTTGAGGTGGAAATTGATGTTTGGTCCTATTAGGCCATGGTATTTATCTACTTGGCATAGTCTAGCAGAGTGGCGATTATCTACTTAGCATAGTCTGATAGAGTAACGATTATCTGCTTGACATAGTCTGGCATAGTGACGATCATCTGCTTAGCATAATCCAGCAGAGTGCCGATTATCTACTTGGCATAGTCCGACAGAGTGACGATTATCTACATGGCATAGTCCGGTAGAGTGGCGATTATCTGCTTAGCCTAATCCGACAGAGTGACGATTATCTGCTTGACATAGTCTAGTAGAGTGGTGATTATCTGCTTGGCATAGTTCGATAAAGTGGTGATTATCTGCTTGACATAGTCTGACAGAGTGGTGATTATCTGCTTGGTATAGTCTGACAGAGTGTTGTGACCCGTTAGGAAGGCAAATCCTACGAGTACGGTACCATTGCAACTCCCGATCGTGAGATTAAAACGATCCTATGGCTAATCGGAGGGTGTTGTGGAGTTTCGTCGTATACGAGGAATTGGTTGGATATATATATTGCTTTAATTAGATTGATTCAATTGGATACATATTACTTTAAAATGATTGGCGTATAAATATATATTATTTTGGTTGACGGGTGAGATATTTTATCATGTGTTGAGATGTTGGATTAGTGGGTCTAAAATACTTGGACGGGTTGATTTAAACTATTTGGATTGTTTGATCTAAAATAATTGGGTGGTTGATTTTCAATTGTTTGGATCAGATATTGGATATATATATATAGGTATTGGTTTATATCAATTGTAATAGGAGAAACTAAAATTCCGTATGGTATATGGGTATATTATATTTTTATTTGGTGTTTTGATATACATTATTTCTTTACAATGTGGACAGAGATGAGTTGTTTCCGTATGTGGAGTGCGGTATATATTATTAGTATATCATTTCATTTCATTGGTGGAAATGGAATCGGGTATGTGATTTGGTTATTTTATATTTGGAAGCATGATGTTTATTATTTATACTTGATTCATGAAATGTTTTTATTATGAAGACAGTACACCGATAAGAATTTTGGGGTGCAGGTACCGCAACTAGGAGTTGGTCCACTATTGACACTAGGTAGAGTCCGGAGGTAGTGTCGTTTTGGAGGTGAGTTGGTCGGATGTGAACTACGGAAGGTTCAAGTATTTTTGTGTTTTAGGTTATGAATATTTGGGACTGGTATATTCCCAAATTTTTCGAACGAGTAATTATATATATAGTTTTGGAAGGAAAGAAGAAAATTTTACAGTAGCGCGAGTAGGTACGTATGGACGTATAGATGGATATGTGTCAATGGGTCAGGTGACGTCACGCCCGGCCTTGGGTGACGGGTGCCGGGGTGGGGTGTGACAAGGACTTTGGACTTCAGCAAGTCAGCCCTTTAGGTTGACCATTCCAGCTCACTTGAGGAATATTTAACCCCACTTCCGACTCAACGACTCTACCTCAGCAAGAGGACCTGTCTGTTATCCGACTAAACCATACTTGAGATGTATACCGATTTTACGCACCAATAGATTTTGTTTCAAATAATCAAATAATAACAAGAACAAAACAAAACAAAAGTTGAACCAAATTTGAAGGATTGCTTCAATCTAGATTAAGTCTAAACAGATTTGGAACAACAAATCTACGAACTTGATAGTTAAAAATCAATTACTTTGATTTACCGGTACAAATTTGGCCGCGACGGCCAGATTTGTCCAGATCTTGAACAGATCTGGCCGCCGCCGACAAAGCGATTTGAGAGGGAGAGAGAGGATAGCGACGACGACGACGAGTGACACAAGAGAGAGGATGGTAGCGATATCAGTAACTCTGATTTCATCTAAATCATTTTAGATCTCATTTCATGCAATTTCAATGTGGAAGGGTAAATTGGATTTGAAATTAGGATTTTTTGGTAACAAAAACTGCTAAATGGAGAACTGTTATGTGCAAAAAGAAAATTATGGGGTCATCTGGTAGATTCAGTCTATTACCTAGACTTCTTGGTATTTTTTTCCTAAATTAAAATAACTTTATGACATATATTACTAAGGACTAAATTGAAATAACTTGAAAATTTAGGGGCTAAAACAGAAATATGAAGACTAAAACCCATATGTTTAGCCGCTCTCTGGCCTCATTCAGTAGCCACCATTTCGCTCTCTTCAAACTCTCAATCCACCTTCCGCAGTCGACGGAGAACCGCACCACCACCACCGCAGGTCTCTCTCTCTCTCTCTCTCTGTAGCCACGATTTCAATACACAACCCCACAACTGTAGTATGGCACCTCCGCCTCCACGCCCCCCACTACACCACTCCCTTTGCCCGGCATCTCACCGCTATCTCTTCTCCATATAGATGTCCTCTCTCTCTCTCACAACGCACAACCATCTCCACGAGTCCTATGCCACCGCCGCACAACTTTCCTCGCCCTCACTAACGCACGACTTCTAGTATAATTACTGTACAAATTGATTTTTATACTGGTTTGATTCTAAAAATTGTTTACCTAGAACCGAAGCGAGAACATTCTCTTTAGAACAAAGTAACCATAAATCAAAATGAATTTTAAATGAGCAAATTAACCAAATTGTACAGTAAGTCAAATTGTCCAGTTTGATTTGTTTGTTGGGTTTACTCGGATCAAGTTGCACCCTAGGTGAAACCCTGGTTTGATCTGATTTTACTTTTTAGAATGGAAATTGCGATTAATTTCTGCCATGGATTCCAAACTTTGGGGGGCTAGCAAGTACAATTTAATCCGTGTGAAAACCCATGCTAGGGTTTATGCTATTTATGTTTATCTGCATTTGACCTCCGTCATAACCCACTAGTTTCCTTCTGATCGCCAGAGAATTGACAGAACCGTTATCAATGGAGATTAATTTAGGACAGCTTCCGTTTGACATTGATTTTCATCCTTTGGACAAGCTAGTTGCTGCTGGGCTCATCACAGGAGACCTTTTACTGTAAGTCCACTCTTGATCACCATCACTTCTTGGCGCTATTTTTTCGCGTGAATATCATGATATATTTAGTGAAATTGACTTCTTTTTTTTCTGGAACAGATATCGTTATTCCGCTGATTCATCACCTCAAAGGTACCCATTAGCTCTCACCTCCCCGCTTTTAACATGGACTAGAACTAGTATATTGGGAAATGGAAATCAGTCGTACCTTCTGTTCTTGCAATTTATTTAGACTATTGGAAGTTCACGCTCATAGTGAGTCTTGTAGAGCTGTTCGGTTCATCAATGAGGGGCACGGTAATGCATTGCACCATTTATTTTATTTTTATTTATTTTTGGAAATTTTGTTCTTGATAAGCTATATTTAAAATTGGTTATTGTTAAGCAATTGTGACGGGTTCCCCGGATTGCTCAATTATTGCCATGGATGTTGAGACCGGATCTGTGATTGCTCGTCATGAAAATGCTCATGGGTGGGTTTCTAAATTAGCCTTTGATTCATTGAAAAATTTATTCATTATTCTGAAATATCAGCATTTTTTTTGGGTGGGTGGGGGTGGGAAGGGGAATTAGTTCTTATATATGTTCCTTTTTCCCTAGGGCTGCTGTCAATCGGATAGTCAACTTGATGCAATCAACCATTGCCTCGGGAGATGATGGAGGGTGTATTAAGGTATTTCTCCCTCCTCCCTGTCTTCTAATTTATATCTTGGTTTTCATTTTTTTTTGGCCAGGCAACAAGCATATGGATCTTAAGAGAAGCTTCAATGTAAATTGTTTTTTTATTTTCTTATTTTTCTTTCAATTGTAGATATGGGACACCCGACAACGTTCTTGCTGCAGTTCGTTTGATGCTCATGAAGAATACATTTCTGATATGACTTTTGCATCTGATTCCATGAAACTGTTGGGAACAAGGTAATCAAGCGACCCCCCCCCCCCCCCCCAACCCAACCCAACCCAAAAAAAAGTTTTTTCCTTTATTTTTAGAGGGAGAGAACAACAATTTAGGATGCGGTTGGGTTGTTTTGTACCTTAGGCAATGTTTGGTAAAGCACTTCTAAAAATAAAAATAAACTAAAAGTAAAAACAAGATTTTAAGTACTTTTATTGAAAAGCAACAAATAGTTTTTTTTTTTTTTTTTTTTTTTCCGATTTTTATATCATGAGATATTGATGGATCAGGTCCTCTCTACTTTTTTTTTTTTTTCAATCGTCTATGATTTTTTTTGGGGGGAGGGGGGATCAGGAGATCATTTATAGGGATAATATTGTTCTCTCTAAGCTAGAAAACACAATTTCGAGTTTTTGTTTTTGCTTTTAAGTAAGAATATTTTTGTCAATTGACTTTCTAAAATTTGTAAGTGCTTGAAAAAAAAAGATTTACCGAACTGTCCTTAATTTCCCATAATTATTCCTAGGTTTTTGTTTTCCTACATTGTTTTATTCTTTTTCATATGATGAAAATTCAATCTTGTTTCTTTTAAGTTATTGACACATTTCATTTTATTGTACTTCCAATTTTTCAAGTGGAGATGGGACTCTTTCTGTTTGCAATCTGAGAAGCAACAAGGTATCACTGTTGGGCTGGTTGCACAATTGATTTTTGGATATGAACTCGTATTTTCATTTACAGAGTAAAAATTAAATTTCTTCAAAAGAACCAATTCTTCTATTTTTGCTTGTCAATTGCAGATTCAAACTAGGTCTGAATTTTCTGAGGATGAGTTGCTATCCGTAGTGATAATGAAGGTAGAAATCTTCTGTAATTATTTTGCTTGATTTTCAGGTGTAGCTAGCATTGAGGATTGAGACATTCTTCTCTTTTAAGGGCATTTTGCTTACATGATATTAAATTGTCCATGTAATAAAAAAATCAGTGATTTTCATTTTCAGTATTTAGGGGCATCTTTTTAATTTAATTTTTAAAATATGAAAAATCTGATTGGGGAGGGGGGCTCTCCTTTACATCCCCACCTTCTTCTTACAATACTGTTTTTGACATTGAAAAACTCCGAAAATTGATGTGTTTATTTGAGATAGCAGTAGCACCTCTTTGATTAGTAAGCTTGCTGAGGATTTCTTCTTAGATTTTTGTTTGTTCATCAATATATTTAGGGTTAATTGCCTTTTACACCCTTGTACTTTGATTTTTTGTTCTACTTATCGTTCATCAATATATTTAGGGTTAATTGCCTTCCACACCCTTGTACTTTGATTTTTTGTTCTACTTATATCAAATTGGAAAAGGGACTTTTTTTTACGTGAGATAGACAAAACTACCCTTCGTTTTAATTTTTTTATTATTTTTAATTCATTAAAAATTAAAAGAAAAATAGAAGTAGAGAGGGAAAAAGTAAAGGGCAATTAAGCCATTATATATATATAATGATTAATGAAATATGAGTTTCTCGCTTTAGTCAAGAGTAGAAAAGGTTGAGTGTAGGTTTTTTGAAGTAGAGGTAAAATAAAATAAGACCAAAGTATAAAGGGGTAAAAGGCAATTAACCTGTATATTTATAGATGTACTTTTTCTTTTTTCACGAAAGCTGTGGATTATGAAAACATAACGGTGTTTTTGCTGAGAGTGCTTTACAATAAGCTGATTGTAACTGTTGATTTTTTGTCTCAGAATGGTAGAAAAGTTGTTTGTGGGACGCAAACTGGAAATCTGCTACTGTACTCGTGGGGATTCTTCAAGGATTGCAGGTATTCAATGCTTAATTTTGTCGTCAAACAAATCAAAGCAAAAAAAAAAGTACTTAATTTTTTCTTTATAAAGTGTCAATATCCTTTGCCTTGTTATCCCGATGCATAACTACTCGTTCAATAATTTCAGTGACCGTTTTGTTGATCTCTCCCCAAACTCTGTAGATGCATTGTTGAAAGTGAGTTGTATATCTAGACAATTTATTTTTTATTTTTTTGCAGTTGGCTCGATATAGTATACTCTGATTTTACCTTTTTTTTTTTTTTTGTGGGTTAGCTAGATGAAGATAGGGTAATCACCGGATCTGAGAATGGACTGATCAGGTAAGAGGACCGGACTTTAATCTTGCTATGTTAGATTTTTCAGGTCACTGGTTTTTAAAATCCGTATTATTCTGTGTTTAGCCTGGTAGGCATATTGCCTAACAGAATTATACAGCCCATTGCTGAGCATTCAGAATATCCAGTTGAACGTCTTGGTATGAACTTCACATATTTACTAGCAAACAAATTCAAAAAGTACCCTTTTTTTGGCCTTCTAACTCAATAATAATTTTTTCCTGTGTGTTTTAGCCTTCTCTCATGATAGAAAGTTCCTCGGAAGTATATCGCATGATCAGACACTGAAGGTCTCTCTCTCTCTCTCACACACACACAAACACACACACACAAACACAAACACAAACACACACACACACAAAAAAAAACAGGAGTGTGTCCTTAAATAGGGAGATTAGATTTGGGGTAGTATTATTTGAGACTTAAGCATCTATATTTTTGGCTGTAGCTTTGGGATTTGGATGAAATACTCGAAGGTTCTGGAAATACTGTAACTGCTAATTCCACGGCGGCAGGCACAGGCAGTGGCAGTGGCAGTGACAGTGACAACGACGAGATGGATGTAGATACCAATAGTCTTCCAAAATCTTCAAAAGGTAAAAGTATTTAACATAGTTTTGCAAAATAAACTCGTTTTTCATGTTCTATTTTTTTGCCTACAGCGTCCGAGACAAAAGGTGGGAGCAAAGGACAAGAAGGTTTTAACGGGTTTTTCTCAGATTTATAGTCTTTCTCGAATGGATGCTGTCTTGTCATTATTTCCATATGCATTTTCTATAAGTGAAATAGTTTTTTTTCCTTGTTTTGTTGAAATCATACAAGTTTGGAGATTGTTTTTGCTGTGTAAATTACCTTGGATTGAGCTCACTCTTTCCTGAGTTGCATTTTATATATATCACCATTTTAAGGTTGGTTTAAATTCATGTTTTTGTCAGAAAAAATGAATGTCATCATTTTATTCATTAAACCACTGTACTAAGAATAATTTTCCTCAGGATAGAGAAATCAAACAGCTAGATGAATTTTATACTTAGTACAAGATGTGTCATTCAGCAACTGCTAATAATCGAATAAAAAAAGGGTAATGAGTTTTTGGTCAGTGGGTATTTAAATGGTCTTTTATGTTTAGTACTCAACCTATTAGAGATCTTTAAACTATTAAATTTTTTATTTTTACCCTTAAAATTAATTACATAAATTTTCCTATGAACACTTTATTTTACACTTCCCTCTTCTTTTCCAGTGATTTTTGGCGCAATCGTCGGTGACGGCTTTGACGGTGCTAAAAAAAAAAAGTGTACATTCGAAAAAATAAAATAAATTACACTCACAATCTCTCACTCTCAACCCTTCATGTTGCAACTTCTAGCCACCATCTCACCTCCTCTGCCCCCGTTGCAATCGTCCGCCAACCCCAGTCGGCCATCCCTGTCCCGCCATTCCACTTTTCTTTTTCTTCTCACACTCATTTATCTTTCCATATATATATATATATAATATGTACATATGTGTGTGTGCATACTACTATGGATATGAAGATCCAAGCTTGGATCTTGCAAAATTTGAGCTCGAATGTGTGTATATATATATATATATAGTTCTTTACCATTTAATTACTAATTAAATAAAAAAATTCTGGAAACTAGTGTACAAAAACGTATTTACAAAACGATGATAAAACGCAGAAGGATGTGTTGTGATTTTATTTACTTTTTGCTAAGTGGAGGAAGTGGGGTGGGACCAAAAGTTACAGGGTGAGGGAGTTGAGAGTAGAGGTTGTTAGTGTAAGTTCATTTTTATTTACTTATTTAATTTTTGAATGTACTGTGATTTTATTTATTTTTTTTGCCAAAACCATCACTGCTGACCGTGTGATTTTCGTAGAAGAAAATGAGGAAGAGAAAAAATAAAAAATTCATAAGAAAATATGTGATTTTAAGAGTAAAATAAAACATTTAAACCACGTTAAAACCAATTTAATAATTTAGATAAAATATGTCTAGTGACCAACATTGTAAATCAGTTAAAGTTAAAAAATGGGCTGCACTGATTTTCCCAAGAGAAAATGGGGAGCACTCTATAAAAAGCTAATAAACAAATTTTCTAACATGCTGGATGAAGGTTTCAATACCCCTACAACCTCCTCCCCCAACCGAAAAACCAACCAAAGTGAAAACACAATGTTCTGGAACATAATGTTACGGGCTATGTCTCATTTTTGCAAACTCACCCTACATCTTATCTTATAAGAACAAAAAATATAAATCCACTCTCGGAGCCCCTTCTTCCAGCATGCTTCAAACAATCACTTGAGAACTAATCTTGGTCTATTAGACCAACCAAATAATATGCCCTAGCCATCAATGTTCAAATCCGACAGCCCACTCTCCTTGGCTCATCCCGCCGTTTTTCAAGACCCAGTCGTCTGTTTGGGTACATATACTTGCTTCATTTTGGAGGGAGGAAAACCCTTTTCCACACCCATGGACTGCTGGTTCCTTCCCTGAAACCCCACCCTACGATGGTTGTTCCCACCCATATTATTCTTCTGAGAAACCCCTCCACCTCCTCCTCCTCTCTGATAATTACTATTATACCCCATTGATTGCCCGTACTGCTGCCGGATAGGAGGTATAATCTTCCCTTGAGAAGTCCGGTTCTTGAAAATGTCAGCATTCTGGTCCTTGCTATGGTGGCTACCGCAGTTATCGCTGCCTCCGGCAGCTCCCTGACTGATGGTGGCATTTGTTGTGTTGGTGGTGGTAGTGGCTGTGGTTGCAGGGTCTGCTACTAACCCTAGTTCTTCTGGGAATTGGGTAATGATGGGGTCTGTGACGATTGGGAATGTCTGGTTGTTCTGAGGTGGCGGCGGTGGTTGTTGTGGTGTTGATGTTTGGGGCTCTGAGAACCTGGTGGTGGAGGATAGTGATTGGTCAACTGGGGGGTGGCCACGGCTAAATTGAGCCGGATGTAAAGCTGGTTGCTGCTGCTGCAATGGCTGTGAGAGAGGAAGAGTGTGAATTGGTGATGCAGGAACACGTGACCATGCTTGGGCTGATATGTCAGATGCAGGCTGCCAAAAAACCAAAAGAAAAATGGGACTGTTATGCAAGTAGTCGCCAATAATAAAGACCACTAGGTGGGGTAACTGTTTTTATGTTTCTGTTCCAGAAACTGTTGGGAACAGATATGAGAACAAAAAAATTATGTTCTATTTGTAAATTTTTGGAACAAATTTCAGGAAATAGAAACATGTAATAGAAACAGTGGGGTAGCATTTGTTTTACTGTTCGGTTCCAAGATTTCTGTTTTTTATGTCCCCAGAAAACTTGGAACAGAAACAGAAATCTAGGAACAATTCTAATCAGCTCCCAGAATTTTTTTTCTATTAATATGGGAACAAAATAGAAATAATTTGTCTTTTGTTTCCATATTTCTGTTTCTCTTCCCAGTTTGACAAAAAATGGAAACACTAAACAAACTCCCCCATTCCCAAATTTCTGCTTCTACTTTCCAGAAAATCATGAACAAAAATAGAAACGGGAAAGGAGATAAATGTTTATGTTCTACTCCAATAAGTTTAGATTTAATTCTTCAAAACAGAACATATTTGTTCCTGAAAGACCTGTTTTTCTTCAAACTTCAGGGAACAGAAACAAAAAATCCGAAAATAGAAACACTAAATAAACGCCACCATAATCACCAAAAAGCAAATGTTCATGTTTATCAGATACGTAATCTGATAAAGCACAAATCATTTTCAACAGAAAAAACTGGAAACATTTTTCACATCAATTTCACTTTCATGGAATAAATTATATAAATAAATGATTCAGTGCCTAAATGTAAAATGTGATTGGTGAAAAAAAAAAAGAGGCTAAAATGCGCCTAATGTTTAGGAGCGGTCTCACTCTGCCCCCTAATGTAGTAATTGTTATAATTCGTCCCTTTAAGTAAGTATACTTTTTTGTAACAATATGGTCCAATTTCCTGATTAGGTTCAATTTTATCATCAGAATTAGTCATATGACTTGCTCATTAGAGAAAATTTATGCAATAAAAAAATCGAAATTTTACTTTGCATCCTTAAAGTTTGAGTGCTGTTACACTTTATTCTAACTCAAAAATTGATCAAAATCAGTTAATTAGACCACAATGATAAGATAAACAAACTTCAGGTGGCACATTGCAACATTTACGATGCTAGGGAGTAAAATGAGACTGCACCCAAACTTTACGGGTGCAAGGAGCGATTTAGTAAAAAAAAACATCAGCCAAAGTTACCTGAAATGGAGATGCATCGAACATGGCCATGGGCAGAAGCGGAGAACCAGGGGCAAGATGCTGAACCGGAGCAGCCATGTTAGCAGGATTCCTCTGTGCAGAAACCATATTCATATTATCCATATTTCCATCGCCCATCCCCATGCCAGACCCCGGATTGTGCTTCCAATCGGGTTGCTTTCCGGATTGTATATAAGTCGTCCCCATAAAACTCAATCCAACCTGCCCGAACTGCCCCACCGGCGCAAAATGATTATACACCACCATATGGGGAGGGCCTTGAACCCCCGGAATACCTCCTGGTGGCCCAACAAAAGGCCCAGTGAATCCTGCTGGAGGCCCATAGAAAGAGTCCACAACAGGATGGCATGGTTGCCAGGGGGCGAGAGGGCCAGAGCCTGGTGCGGTGCTACTCTTTTGGGCCTGGGATTGGGCAGTGGAGGATTCTTCGTGCGGGCCAAAGGCATAGATTGGGCCGCCTAACATGGGATTCATCTCGTAGTAAGGGAAATGGGGAGGGGGTCCTCCGGGAAAATAAGAGGGCATCTGGGTTGAAGAATTTGGCGGGCTTGGTAGAGGTGGCCATAAGGAGATTGATGGGGTTTCAATGGAGAGATCGGCTGGAAGAGATACAGTTAGAGATTCTTCAGCCCTGAATTGACTTCCCAATTGCTGATCACTAGCCACAACTGAAGAAGAAAAAAATAAACCTTGGATAAAGCAAATATAATACAGCGCAACCACACAATACTGCTTTTAACAATGGAGCTATTATTATATAATCCTTTCTTTTCAAAATATTTATATCCTATTTATAGATCAACTTATTTTTATGTCTTACCGACATGTTTTCAACTTATTTTTTGTCTTTACCAATATTTTAGTTAACATTAACTAAGATATCAAATGCAAATTTCATATCTAATTAACATTAAATCGATAGATTTGATCCAATTAATATCAATTGAACAACAAATAGTACATTTGGATAAGGAATTTGATAAATTCATAGAATTTAGAAAATGATGGGATTTTGAAATTTTAATTTTAAAATACCATCATTTGTAAATACATTGTTTGGGGGCGGATTTGTTTTGGGATTGAAATATTATTGATATAATTTCAACTTGAGATGGAGTGATATACCTCATTCAGAAAGATTTAAAGGGAAAAAAACCCTCTTTAGAAGCGCATTTGGAGTTGTCAAATCCCATTTCAAAATTTCACAAATTCATTCCCAGACAAGGAATTTCAAATTTTAACTTACAGATTTCAGAAATCCTTCATCAAAATCAAATTATTTTCCGAAATCCTTCACCCAAATGTCCCATAGAGATTTCTTCGAAGGAGTAAAAGGGCTAAAAGGGGAGGAAAAAGATGGATAGAAAATTGCAAGTGACTTGTTTTAAGACAATCTACCTCTGGTAATTTCGTCAATCCCCGTACCTCCAGAGCTTTTGACATCCGAAACTGTGACGGGGCCCAGCCCATTCTCGACAATCTCATCGCAGGTGATGCCGGCAACAGCCACAGCCGATGCAGCAGCTTCAGCTCCAGCCTCGCAATCTTCTAGATGAACACAGGGTTCGTTGGGGTGCTTGTCTTCTTCAAAGAAAAGAGCATGATCATTCTTGCCTGAAGAAATTTTACGAGAGATTTGGATGTCAGAACGGGATGAACCTGGAGCTCCAACCCCATGTGTAACAACACGGCTACTAGGAGGGAGAACTGTTGGGGATGTAACTGCACCTGAAAGAGAATACAAAAATTCAGAAATTATTAGATAATATCAACTAGATAACATTTGTCGAGTTGATATTAACTAGATGTTTGAATTTGTATTTGATATCATAGTACCTTTAATTGAAATATTGGTAAGGACTATTTAAGGGAAAAAATAATAAGTTGCTTACCAAATTGAATTTTCTCTCCAGCAAGCAATGAGTTGATTGGGCTTGCTGTGGAAGAAAAAGATGCGTCCTTCATCAAGATAGATGATGATGGCAAGATGGGCTTACTACTACCTGAGTTGGTATGGCCTCCAATAGTAGCACCATGTGCATCAAATTGGGCAGACTTCATGGCCTCATCAAGTTGGGTCTGCGTTAAGGCCATTACCTACCAAAAAAGGAATGTTGATTAGGAATCTTTTGAAATTCTTACAAGTTATTCGGCCAATGATTAAATTCCATTTTTAACAAGGTTACCTAATCAGAGAGACGTATATTGAATTTAACTCAAACAAGTCATCTAAAAAGTTGACTTAAATACAGAAACTATTGTACAGTGAGTTACATCAAACAATATCAACAGAATAGACAAGGTATTATTTCTGAAATCTTAATCTGTTTCGTATAAACCTCAAAATCCATCAAATAAACAAGACCACATGGACAGGGCATCAAGCAAGCAATTGGATATGCACTAAATAAATGTTCTTGATGGGCTTTGCTTGTTGCATGCTTACTTTGAAAATAAGCAAAGCAACCACACAGAACATTCCATAATACTTTGGATCCCAACATGCTTCCACTAGGATAGTAATAATTATTCTAAAAACAAAAACAGCAGTTTCAAACACCTGTTGGTTAATCTGTGCACTGTCCCAGGAAACTGAAGCTGTCTGAACATCATCTGCAACCTTATTCTTGGACTCGAACAATGCGCCTGATTCAAGGTCATTTTCACCACTTGACCCAACAGAAACAGGGTCTGTTTGGTAGGACCTGTTAAAGTAAAAAATGAGTACCAAAACATCCAGAAGCAAACAATTCTGACAATATTCAACTAATATTGAACGGTACATACTTTATGGTATTTGATCTTATATCATCCTGGAGACTCGGATTGACAGTAGGAGTGCCAATTGGAGCCAAAGGTTGAGACACCGCAGTCATGGATCCTGTTGACACTTCCTTGCTTGCAACGCTTTGTCCCTCCTGGACAACAAATTCAGACCGAGCAATATCAGATGCTTCTCCACCCAAAGATGCCTGATTTTTATTTAAGCTTGTCGAGACCAATGCAGTTTGTCTAGTACGAGGTTTCCTCGGAGGCTGCATGTAATAACACGATGAAATTATTAAACAAGAGATTAATATATATATATATATATATATAAAATTAAACTGCCTGTGCATTTACCTTTGCAATCCGAGACTTAGCCTTCAATTCTTTCTCTCTTTGTTCACGCTTATCATTCAGCATTTGCCTCTTTGACCTCACCTCAATGAAGTCATCTTCATCGCTGGGAGCTTCTATGCCGGATTGTTTGAAAACACGCACAATACCACTTTGCAAAGGAGCATCAACATCCTCTTCAGAATCATTCCTCTTCAGGTCAATAGTATGTGTACTAGAACTCTTAGTTATAGCCTCTTTACCATTTCCCTTCCCAGCCCTGCTTTCAGAAATGGTCTCCTGCACACTTACTGGATCCAACCTAGAACTCTCTGGTTCAACTACAAGCTTCAGTGGCTTGTTAGACATGGTGCTTCTCTTAGACCCACTTCTCCCAAAACCTCTTCCATCAGAATTGGACTTATCATCTACCAACGACTGCCTCCTATCACCATTTTCTCGAATTCTGAACTCTGTCCTGTGGATAACACGACGGGGCATCCTCTGAAATCCACCAGAATCGGAGTAAGAAGAAGCCTCTGATCTCATGCCGGAATTTCTAACTGAATAGCCAAACCTTCTTCCCCTACTGGGAAACGGGCCTTGAGAATTCGATCCACTAAAATATTTTTCCCCAGATGCTGGTGCATTCTGAGACTGATTTTCGGGTCCTCTTTTTTTGGACAGTGGCATGTAAACCTTTGTGTCTGTATTCTGGTGCTTCTTGTCTTCACCAGTAACAGAAATGTCCATTCCACCTTCATGAATGGGAACATTGAATTCCATGATTTCCCTCACTGGAAGTGGATTCAATCCCCTTAAAATGTTTTCTTGCGACAGTTCATGTGAACTCGAAACAACAGGCTGAGCAGAAGTTTCTTGAGTGGGTTGAACAGGTACTGAATTCTGAGCCAAATTATAATGGGAAGAAACTGGCAATAGTCCCTGTGAGGTGGGGGATGTATATCGGAGCTGACCAAAATGAAAGAGAGGAGGCTGTGATGGATGAATGTGGGTGAGGGAAGGACCAACCGGGGGATGCAAGTGGAGAGGCATCTGTATAGAACCTATCTGTATTGATAGGACCGGAGATGGTATTAATGTTGGACCTGAAAACAGACCAAACTGAAGTTTGGGCAAATCTGCTTGACTAGGAGCAGATGTCTGAACAGGGAGAATAACCGACTCTTGCACTGTAGTCTCTTTTTTCTGGACATTCCCAGAAGATAAATCTGTACTAGCTTGAGGAGAACTATCCACCTGAAGGCCCTCTCCATCACCAGGCACCCCCTCAGCATCTCCTATTACAACAGAAACTTCAGGCACCCCAAAATTACTTGTTGCCTCATTCTTTTGATTTCTTTCAAAATCATCACTTGGTATTCCGACTTCAACACCTTCATTGAATCCTAGGACCAAATTGTCCATCATGTGAGGTGAGTCTCTATCCTCTAGGTGCAAGCCCTCAAACTCTTGGGTAATATCAATTTTATCATCATCTCCTTCATGAGCTTCCTCTTCTTCCTGATACCCATTTTCCTCCTCATCGTATTCTTCTTGTCCCTGCAAGTCTTCATTATTCTCAAGAGGCCATTCTTCATCCTCACCAGCTGAGATAGAGCTTGACCCCAACATAAGACTGCCTCTCCCAGATTTGTCATTCAACACATTGTTTTCAGTTTCGGACAGATGGATCCTTTTTCCTTCTTCGATATCAGATAACACTCCAGAATCTCCTGATTCGTCCAACTCATCATGGGACAGGTGAGGTGGCGAATTGGGTGGGCTTGAAACAGACAGTGAAGACTGAGAGTCACACCTCGGTGTGACATTATTAACCTGTTTCAGGTCATTACCCACAGCACTCTCCTCATGGACATCCAACAGTGGAGATGGTTCAAGCTTTTCTTGATGACTGTCAGAATACTCTATCTGCATGTTGGATTCATTTCCTGTGGCATGATTGTAAATCAAGCCATCATCCATGAAAGTTGACTTATTTTGTTCATTTTCACCTCTAAACGAAGTTCTGTGCATAGAAGATAAAGATGGCGGAGGTAAAACACGAGGCTGTCTCATTGAATATCGCGACCTCCCATAGGGATAAATCTCATCTCCTTCGTTATGCTGATAGATCCTTCCAGGGTAAGGAGGTTGATGATGGCTGTGAGAACGGCTCGGTCCCCACTCAACATCACCATATCTTTTATCGAGATTGTCATGAAATTCTGGCTCAATCTCAATCTCCCTACTTTTGCCATAATGATCTCGGCCTCCCGAAGAACTCCACATGTGTTCGTTTAGATGAGCACGTTCTTCTGCATAATACGACCTGGAAGGCATTTGTCCAGCGCCTCCATATAATTCTTTCCTAGGAAATGCTCTTCCTCCACCAGCATAAGCACCCCGATCAGGACTGTAGAGACCATTTTCGTGTTCTTGTACTAGGATTGAAGAGGTATTGTCATTCTCAAACACGTGCTTCCTCCACATATTGACATGTTTTCCTCTGTCCAAAAAGCTTTGTGACATGGAAGAACCCATCTCGAAAGATCTATTTGGAAAGGATGAACCAGAAGACTCTGAGGTTACTATCCTCTCCACCATTCTCTCACTATCGTCCCATTCATCCCTATCCACTGCCTTGAAGTCATCTTTTTCTTTCTTGTTTGCAACATCAAGAACATGATTTTTTGATTCGGCTTGCCTCTTGGCCATCATAGCCTCGAGTTCTAGAAGCTTCTGTTTTGCGGCCTGTTTCCTCCTCTCTTCCTCCATAAAAATCTTCTTCTTCTCCTCCTCTCTCGCAATCTTCAGTTCCTCGGCTCTTTGAATAGCCTCCACCCGCTCTTGCTCCACCCTCCATGCAGCCTCCCGGGCTTCTTCCTCCATCCTTCTCTGTCGTTGCTCCTCCTCTATAATCAGCCTCTGTCTCTCCTCTTCCTCTCTCCGGGCTTGCTCCAAAGCTCTTTCGTGTTCTTCCACAATTCGCCGCCGCTCCATCTCTTGCATCTGTTGAACCCTTTCGAGTTCAGCCTCAAAGGATTCCCTAACAGGGTCGTGAAAATCAGGCTGTTTAACCACATCCTTCTTCCTCTTGATTACTCCCAAAAGACCCCCCGAGAAGGGATCCCTTTCATCCCCCAAGAAAGGGTCCTCTGAGTAAGGTTTTTCGTTTTTTGAAAACGAAAACTTCGGTTTTGGATCTTTTGCGGGAATCCCTTCACTCTTTGAAGGAAAAAACGAGGATTTGGACGCACTGTTGTTACTGTGGAAAGAATCACTACTGTATCTACTGGACTGTTTTGTACTGTATCGGTCTCTTGTGTGATTCAGCTGCTGTCTTGCTTCTGGAATAACATGATTCGTGAAATGAGATTGGGCGTAATGATTCTCCTTCACCAAATCTCTATCAACAGAAGACACTTTTTCACCAACACCATTACTGGGTGTTCTTGCATTTCTGTGATAAGGGTCCACTCCAGACACTTCTTTGGCGGAGGTGGTGTTATTGTCGTGTTGACCCCACCTATTATTGAACTGGTTTTGAACCGGTTTCTGAGGTAAACTACTCCTGGGAATGTCAAAATCTCTGTCCCAATAAGATTCGTTTTTGGGCAACTCATGACTTCTGCCTCGGTCTGAAAATCCATGACCAGTATCCCGCTCGTCATCAGCCCAATCAGACCTTGGATTCAACTGAACCATAGGCAACGGACCAGGGAATAACTCTTCCTGCTTCCGTGTTTGATCCCCCACCCGCTCAAAACCTTCACCAACAACACTCTCCTTCGATCCGTTATTACCAACAAAACGTTGTGCAGATTGCCCTCGTGGATGAATTTGAGCAAGAGAACTCTGATAAATTTCCCCCTGCAAATTTGAAGATTCTGCACCCACTGTCTGTTTCTGTTTTTTATGAGTGTTGTCCTTCTGTTTCTGTACAGGACCGGATGTAGTGGGCAAAGCAGCACGAAGAGAAGGAAAATCCTCGCCCCTCAAAACTGTAGCTCTTGCCGCCAGAGAGGGAGCAGCAGTAACAGATTTAGCTGAAGGTGGCATATAAGAGCCGCTCCCTCTAGATATACCATCAAAAGCATTCATGTTACGATCTACGCCATTAACTACCCGACTTTCACTCCCGTCATTCTCTTCAACTGCAATGGCTGCCACAGGCTTTGTCCAGCCCATTCCGGAAGAAGTAGGCCTCGTGCCACCGCCAGTACCACCTCCACCACCACCACCATAGCCACCGCCGGTGGATCCAGACGGGTCGAATCTCTCGTGTTCCTTCCTCAGGGAAGGTAAATTCAATGGCGGTGGGATGGAGAGTTTCGGCACGGTCTTCTGCAGTGGCCGATTCCGCGATAGCACCACCATTCCTCCGCCACCGCCACCAGGGCGGGTGCGGCTTGACGCAGCTTGGCCATAGGAGCCACCATAAGGCGCATGATTGTGATGGGGAGGCTGTCCATATGACTTATTCAAGTTCGCGGAAACATACTTGGAGCCGACCCCTCCGGGATTAGCCATCCACACAGAATTCGACCCCAGAATATAGTCGGTCTAGTGTGTTCGCAACCACGACAAAGCATCAAAACTCCAATCCTAGTTTTCCCTCTCCTACTTAAATTTGGTATAACACACACTTCTCAGCAGATCTGAAAGTAAACCAAAAAAGAAGGGGAAAAAAAAATCAAATTCGCATTCAACTTTCGGCAAACCTAATCAGCAAACGAATAATACGAAACTAACAGTCAATCAAGCCATGATCCAACACGGCTAGAAATTTCAATACTGATAAATGTAGACCCATGCTATCGGTCCGATCAGGGAGTTAGATTTTGTTAAAGATTGAGTTCGAGATAGTGATATAACAGGAGATCAAGAGCAGTGGAAGAACATAGGAGCTTACCTCTGATGGTGTACGATGGCGTTGGACGTGCGCCGCGCGTAGAGAGAGAGAGAGAGAGAGAGAGACGGAAATGAATACGAGGAAGTCTGAGAAAGCCCTAGACTGCACTCCGAGTCGAAGGAGAAGAGGAGAGCTTCGGAAACAAATCGAGAGAAAAAATTGGGAATTGTCATGGTTCACGGGACTATATCCTCTACACCACCGTTTCCTAAAATATCTGCAGTGTTCACAACGATTATTGTACTTTTGAATTGAAAAATATATCTAAATTAAAAAATTAAATATTATATTAATTTAGAAAAACTTAGAAAATAAAAATTCCACATCAGTATTACATTCTCTCTCACTTATATGCAAAAACTTTCTCAAATTTTTATGAATAAATATTTAATATTATATAAAAAATTATGAGATAATTAAATTATTGATTATATAAATTTTTGTTTTTGTAATTGACGTACAACATATTAAAGTCGGTGATTAGATAATAAATGTCACTAGTAGAAGAGAACGTATTTGCATTAGTTTGGTTGGGGGTGATCAATGCTTGATGGGAAACTATCTTCTTATTTTACAAACCACATAAAGAATAGCCAAGGGATATTCAAGGTCTCCTTGTTAACCGTTTCGTGTCTATCTCATGCAGTGAGATGAGATGAGAATTTTGTTTCCTTCTTAAAAACAGAATTGCGTTTGATAACAATATAATTCTATTTAGATTTGAAAACATAATTTTGTTTCATTCTAAGAACAAAATTGCGCTTGATAACAAAATATTCATGAATTATTTTCAATTATAAAAACAATAACAAATAATGTTGTTTGGTTGCAATTATGATTTAACCATAATGTACATATTTTTCTTACTCAACATTTTCCTCTTAAGTTTGCATGTCTTTGGACATGGTCATCCTAAAGAAGAATACAAGGAACAATTTGAGAACTTTAAATCGAACAAAAAAGGCAAACGAATAACAATAATCTTGAATCTCACACACATGTCAACAAAATTCATTTCTTTTAAACTAACTGCTTCAAGATATGGGAAGAGAAATCGTTTTTTTTAGTGTATAATTAGTGACACATTGTTAGTGTAGAATCGTTTTTTTAGTGTAGAATTGTTTTCCCTCTTTTATATATATATATATATATATATATGATAACAAATATGAAATTACACCCAATTCAAAAAACAAATGTGACCTAGTTAAAAATAGATGTTAAAAGTACTTACATATTAAACATACAGTATACAATAACTAGTACAATAGAGAGAAGTACAAGTAAATATTCTCATTTTACCGTTTTCGCACGAACATGGAAGTTCATAATTGTTCATTGGACTCATCTCTAAAAATAAAAAATAAATAAAAGAGTTAGTGAAAAATTGATATATTATAGGTATGATAATAGTTTAGAAAATATAAAAACTTTTTTAATTTATACAAACCGCATTTGAACTATGCCAAATTTGTTCGGCAAAAGTATCCCTAAAACGTCCAATTTCTCGTATGCTTTGATTACTAATCACAGAGGCTTCATCAGGTTCACATCCTTGTCCTGACGTACTCCTCCCTCCCTCTTCTGCATACTCCTCCTTACTCCATCTTTCAAAGAGATTGTCATTCATATCGTACATTCTTATAAAATTGTGAATCACACAACATGCAATTGAAATATATTTTTGTACTTCCATGTTATAGGGAGACATGTTCTTAAGGATTTTGAATCTAGATTTAATTACACCGAAGCACCGTTCTATGATATTTCGGATAGAGGAGTGACACTAATTGAAATTCTCTTCTAATTTCATTGGCCGTCTATCTCAAAAATCTCGCAAGTGGTATATTTCCCCCTATACGGTGCCAAGAAGTCATGTGTATTCGTATATCCCGCATCTACAAGATAATATTTTCTTGTATTGTGTAATATTTGTGAATATCTTAAAGGCATAATTCAGTACATGTAAAATCATTCTATATTTATATATATACTTTGAAGAAGTATTGGAAATAAATTCGTCGGGTCAGTCAGACATTTGGAAATAACCCTAGTCATTAGCAGTTCCTTCCCAACCTGCATATACGTATGTAAAAATCATATTGAAATTACATATGCACATCACGTTTTGAGTAGTCTCTACTTTACGTCCTCGAAACGGAATTTGGTCTTCCAAGGAAATTTATATGTTAACGTGGGTGCCATCTATCGCCCCCACACAGTTTTAGAGATATTCTTGAAAGGATTAGTTTCAATTATTATTATTATTTTGTTTAAGTACTATTTTTATACTAAAAATACCTTTACCTCAAAGAATGGGTAGAACTTCGGATTGTGCGGTATTTCCAGAGGGATTTCATTGAAATTTGGAGGCGCAATCAACTCTACGCCCAATTTGCATATGGCCTTTAGGAATTTTCCAAAATACCGCGATACAGTTTCAGTTGAGTGTTGAAAACAATCGGCGGTAAGTCGCACAGATTCATTATGTGGTACAATATATAAAAATATTCCTACTTGTTCTTGAACACTATCATATCTACTGTGCTGGAGGTAACCTCTGGACATTAATACTTGACAAAATAACTTAAATGTATCTTGGTGCATTCTAAACGTATTGTAACAACTTGCATCTTGTCCTTCTAATATTTCTCCATATAATTAGAACCTTTTAATACAAACGCTCTACACGGTTGTTTCTCTGCACGTTGAATGTATCATGCCAAGACACTTAGATTTGAAAAATCCTGTATGCAGTCAACCTTGTGATTGTCAAACAAGTTTTCAATTTTGGCCGTATGTTCCCAATCAGTTTCGTTTAAATGTCCCCAATCCATCCTATAATATAGACAAACAAAAAAACTGCACAAACAATTCAGTGATTGACTATAATTAAACTGCAGTAAATTGCACAAACAATCAACAATAAATTAATTGAAAAAAATGCAGTAATCTAGAGAAACAAAAATAAAAATAAAAATGCACACTCAATTTGAACATAAAAAAAGACTGCACAAACAATTCAACGATTGACTATAATTAAATTGCAGTAAACTGTACAAACAATCAACAGTAAACTAATTGGAAAAAAACTGCAATAATCTAGAGAAAAAAAAAAAAAAAAAAAAAAAAAAAAAAACTGCACACACAAAAAAATAAAAATTGCACTCTTGCTCAATTTCAACACAAAAAAACTGTACATTTGCTCAATTTGAATATAAAAAAAAACTGCACAAATAGTTTATAGCTAAACACCTGCTCAATTTCAACATAAGTAGTACAAATTCAAACACAATAATCGTCATCAAACTACTACAAATTCAAATTCAAATTCAACATAACTAGCAACCCATAATTGTCTTACACATAAAACTAAATTCAAACACAATAATTTTCTTGAACATAAACATAACTAAAAATAAACGATAACCAAAGTATTGTCTGACTTCAAATAAAAACAAACAACGATTTGATGATTATTGTCTTAGACAAACAAACTGAAATTACTCTCTTAAAACGTAATTAATTTTTTTTTTTTTTCCTTTCATCACCCAAGCCCTTTGCGCTTCCGGAAGTATGTGCAAAAAAAGTAGTTTTAAATGACACATTGTTAGTCATATGATCGATCGCACTAGATATTTACCAATGTCCTCAATGACCATAGCATTGAGGACTTCCATACATGAAACCATTTCATCCTTAGTTGGGTTCATTATTTTGGTTACGTTACCAACTGAAGCATTTGATTTTGATGAGTACCGTGCCAAATGGACTTCAAGGAGGTCATACATTTTTTTCAAGGCTTCAGCAAACGTAGTCGCCATAGATTCAAATGAGTCTCCCAAACTATCCTTATGATCGAGAGCAAGAAGTGAGGAAGTAAGGAGGAAGACGATCGAGAGTAAGAAGTGAGGAAGAAGAATAATGGATTCACTCATTAAGAATTGGAGAAATACCGAGCATATCCTTTTTTGGGTTTGGGATGGCTTGGGAATGATAGAAAATTGTTGATCCTAAGATTTTGATGGACAGTTAAGTGTTGATATTTTTGGTGGAACTAACGAGTTTATTGAGTGTTTTAGTGTATTGACGATTTAATCATGAAGAAATTGTTGAAAATGGTTAAGGATGCTAAGGATGCAAAGAGACTGACAAAGAGACAAGCATTAAGAGACCAAAGATTTTGAAGAATCTAGATAAAAATAACTCAGGTTAATTTTTACTCTTAATGTATCCCGATTAGGATCACACACAACACAAAAATGATTTTATATTTATGTGTGTTTTTATTAGGATCCTAATTAATTAACATATTTGCTCCTATGTAAAATTGAAGAAGAAATATTGATTTAAGAAAGATTAGTAATTAAAATTGATTTAAAGTGTAAATTAAGTTAACCGAGAAAAGAAATCGGTTAAAGGGGCAAAAACGTCGAAGATTGAAGTTAAAATTAATTGAGTAAGAAGTGTTCCAGTAGGATCGGCCAACCGACCAATAAGGATCGATCAACCGATAAAGAAGTGGCTTGGAATGGTACAGTCTCTAGATCGATCGATTAACCGACCAAAGAGAGATCGGTCGACCTAGGCCGAAATCTGAACTCTCTGAATTGATCGGTCAATAGATCATATGAGATCAGTCGACCTAAGGCCAATACTTGAACTCTCTAAATTGATCAGTCGACAGGCCTAAGACAATTGGTCGACCGACCATAGCTGAAAATTGGCCTGGGGAGCATATTGAATCGATCGGTCGACAGACCATGGAATATCGGTCGACCGACTGGAGAGAAATTTTGGCTTGTGCTACAACCTGAATCGATCGGTCGACCTATGGACTTTGGTCGGTCAACCGATGTGACTGTTTCAGATTTGGAGGATTTCGTGGATTTTTTCAAAAAGTAATTGTTTCTAGCTGTTTTACTGTTAGAATCTGAGAGATATCTCAGGGATTTGATGGTATTTAAGATATGTCATTGATTTTTTTTTTTTATCCCTATAGATATGGTTCATATAATTTGATTATTTCTCAAATTGGTACTGTAGACACGGCATTTTGATCACCTCATAAAAAATTTATACTTTATTTTATAGTTAACTTTGTTTTATTTAACTTTGTTTTATTTTATTTTATTTCAGAAAATACAAAAATAAGAAAAAGAAAAAAAGAAAGGAAACAAAATATCGTTTGTTTGGAGCAAATCGAGAAAAAACGAAATAAATCAAGACAAACCAAACGAATGCATGAATAGTGATCGTGAATAGTATCCGCATGCATGAACCATGTTCGTGAATAGTATCCACATTTGTGAACAGTAACGCCGCGTGAATAGTATCCGCATGCATGAATAGTGATCGTGAATAGTCCTCACATAATAGTGAACAGTACCGTCGCATGAATAGTAAACCACATGAATAGTAAATCGCATTTTTATATAATTTACATTTTGCCCTTTTCGGAGTCTATAAATAGAAGGCTAATTTTCATTTGTAAAAAAGGGAAAGAGATGAGAGAATTTTTTTTTAGAAGAGTTCTTATTAAGGGGAGAATTTTGGAGACAGCTTTTTTTTGAGCGAAATCCTGAGAGAATATATATATATATATATATATATATATATTTATTTATTTATTGAAGAAGAAGAGAAATAAAGAAGGGAAGAAAATCTCTAAATTAAGGTTGTAGTTTTTTTTTTTTTTTTTTTTTTTTTTTTTTTAAATAAAATAAGTCGTTATTATACTAAATTTTGGTTTTGTAAATTAAATTATTATTATTATTTTTTAAAGTAGACAAAACGAGGCGAAAAACTACTAACCTTCCATGTGAGTGGTTTAGATTTAGAAAGGAGACCACTCTCCTCGATATATAGATTGATCTAACTTAAGTGTGTGTGTATATATATGTGTGTGTGTGTACGTGTTTCTTTAATTTGTGTTAAGCATAATATGCTGACAATATGAGGTGAAAAACTCCTGACCTTTTATTTGAATTTTTGATGTTTTATTTGATTTTTTTTTTCTTTTTTTTTTACTTTCTTTCTTTCCTTCATCTTCTTTTTTCTTTTTTCTGCCTGTTTCTGCTTTATGTTCGGTGAGCCTCACCGCCGCGGCAAACGTGCCTCTCTTCCTGTTCTATTTCCTAGATTTTAGTAGGTCGTCCCTTTGTCTGTCCTCACCAGCTCCGACAACTCACTCGCCTCTCCTTCCTCACAATCAGAGTACACCCTCACTCATACACTCTGAAACACACACATACACAACACAGAATACACACACACACTGCCCGACCACCAACGATGATCATACACCCATATGCACGCCGGTGAATGGCGACTGATCACACACACACCCACGCAATCGATAACGAACAGCTCACACACACAAATAACGGAATAGAACAAAACACACTCGACTACCCACACAAATGCACACGTCGATCACCTCCACACACCGCCGGACGAACTTGGACAGAGCACACAAATAGCCATGACGATGAAACGGAGCAGAGCACACACACACACACATACACGACGAAACACACACCAAACGGCGATGACACGCCTATACACACGATCACTGGATGATCGACGACGAACACACCTACACCAACATCGGAGAAACCACAACGAATTGATCCCCCACCGCCGGCGACCCACTTCCCCTTCTCTCTGTTTTATTTATTTATTTTTCTGATTTTCCTCTTTTGAGGCTCTTCATCCCCAATGCATGGATGAAAACACTTATATATGCATGAAAATTGTTGTTTTTCTTGACCCCAAACACTGCCACATCGATTATCTTCTCTCTCTGTTTTGGTTTTTGATCTCATTGGCATGCATATATATAAAGTAATTTTTCCCAAATTACATTAACCTTTTCTTAATTTTCTTTTAGGTTATTATTTAAACCCTTTTCAAAATTTAATATTCTTAAAATTTCAAATTCACCCCTTAAAATTTTAAATTGAGTAATAAATGACATATTCTACCCCGTTATTTTTCTAAATATTCTAAAATGTGGCTAATGAATATGCATGCACGAAAGTTTGGGTCTTAAAAATATAGCCGCTCATCGTTGTGTAAAGCGATGTTTTCTTGAAAATAATTCTCAAAAATACAATTTTATACTTTGTACCCCTAAGAATTCAAGCTTCATCCTCTCCAAAATAAAAAATAAAAATAACAGAAGAACGAATAAAAATGTTTACAAATTTATGAAAATGGTCTTAAAAATTGTTCTAAGAATCGGATGGAATGGTCTAGTGATCTCTCTAATATCCAAGGATATTTATAGGCATCCAAGATCAACTTTGGGGTGCTAATTGGGTAAAAAATGATGGCTTGGGGTGCAATTTGTCAAGTGGTCGAAATTGCTATGGGTGCAGACTGTTAACAGGTGAAGATCAAGTGGAATAGCCATTTGGCCTACCTACTGCCGCGTGCATTGCGCGATTGAGAAAATGCCAAACCCGAGCTTTGGTTTGGCTCTATTTGCAGCTTTGGAAGTTGTGTAATGCGCAGCTTCCTGAGTTGCGAACTGCTCCGCTTCTTTTGGCTTCTGTTCGGCTTGTTGTGATTTGTTCGTTTTTTATCCGATTACTCTAACTTAACACTATTTTGTTCATTTTTCAAAAACCAACAAAAACATATAAAATAATTTAATTTTTGTTTTTTTTTAATCTGATCGAATGATTTGTTTTGGTTTCTTTGGTTTTTGTTTGACTTTTGTTTGACTTGTTGTGGTTTTCTCGTTTTTTATCCGATTTACCCCCACTTAATTCCGTTTTATTCCATTTTTAGAAACATACAAAAACAATTAGAATAACTCTATTTATAATAATTTACTCTAATTAAACGATTAACAAAACTAAATTTAGTGGTATAAAATCTCATGAAATGCGATGTAATCACAATACACTCGTGTTACTTCTAAGAGAATCATTCTTTGATATTTGTTCTTGATCTTGTCCAACTGATCTTAGAAAAGCTTTCTCAAATCTCAACTCAGGAACTACCAACTTTGAGGTTGAAGCGCCGAAAGAGGCAACCATATTTAAATATGATTTACTTATGTCTGTTTTTATTATTTTATGTTAACACAGATAGATTCGACTTAGAAGAACAAGATTTTTTTTTAATATTCCATTGCGTAATCTAGTAATTTTAATATTCGCTTCCTTTAGTTATATGGTCTTCAAAAAATTCGAGGAAGACGATATGTTCGATAACTATAGACTTGTCATTTATGTAGTTTTAGTATCCATATTTCTTTTAGGAAAACTTTTTTTTCCCTGTCCAATAGGGATGTTTGTATTTGTAATGAGATTGTTTTTCAGTGAAACATAATAGTGCTTTTAGGCACGTGTTATGAACTAATAATATATCACCGGTTTTTTGATTATATAGTTCTAATACTGTGTATGTTTTTATTTTTATTGTTTTGTAATTTGTTGTGAAGATTAAATTAGAGATAAAACCGATATTGGATATTTTAAGGAATAAAAACCAATCCTAATGATTATTCTTATGTTGTTTACTTCTTTTTTTTTTCTTTTACTCACATGTTTAATTTTAAAATAGTGTCTTGAAGCACAGGGTTATATGCGAGGTTATATAAAACAGTGATGACCCAAGAATTACCCAAATGGGGGTGAATTGGGTTTTGACAAATTTTACGTTTAATTAAATCTACTCAATATAAACTGAGTGTCTATGTGATTTGTGTCAAGTGCACAACGGATATTCAAATAAGAGCAATAATCACAAACACAAATAAATGCAAAAATATAAAGAGTGAAGTTAGAGAGATTGACACCGGTATTTTATAGTGGTTCGACAAACACCCTTTACTTAATCCACTCCCCTGAGTCCTTTCGAGGATTTTACTATCTTTTTATCTTTTTACAGATGAAGACCAAATCGTCTACATGTTTAATTTTAAAAAAGTGTCTTGAAGCACGAGGTTATACGTGAGTTTATATACTACAGTGATGGCTCGAGAATTACCCGAGAAGGGGGGTGAATTAGGTTTTGACAAATTTTACGTTTAATTAAATTTACTCAATATAAACTGAGTGTCTATATGATTTGTGTCAAGTGTACAACGGATATCCAAACAAGAGAAATAATCAATCATAGACACAAATAAATGCGGAAATGTAAAGAGTAGAGTTAGAGAGATTGACACCTGTATTTTATAGTAGTTTGACAAACACTCTTTGCCTAGTCTACTCCCCTGAGCTTTTTTGAGGATTTCACTATCTTTTGATTTTCTTACGAGTGAAGACCAAACCGTCTAAGTCGCTGCTTGAGAAGTACGTATCCCAAGATTTTTACAATAAAGAGTGAATATATTCCACTCACAAATCTCTCATCTTGAGCAAAATCTTTACTCAAGATTTACAATGAATATTTTTGCTGTCCCACAAAATGGAGCTTTAACATTCACAAGATATAGAACTCAAGAATCTATGTGTGTGAAGCAAATACAATAAACACTCAAGAAATATGAATCAAGAAAGAATAGAAGTGTTGTTGGAAAGATTTTAACTTGGAAGTTTTTGGTAGTATGTCTTTGATTTTTATAGCTTAAGTTGAGTGATTGATACTTGGTGAGTCTCTTAGTTATTGAACTTCTAGCTATCTTTCTCCTTTTATATATGTGGAAAATGAGTAAAGGAAATCTCAATTGAAGAGCTTGATAGGATATAACCGTTGAAGCTTCTCTTCAAATTGTTAAGATTCAAAATGCAAGGCTTCTCTCCATTATCTCTAGAGATTTATCAAGATTCCATCAACTTTTTCAACTTCATAAATGTTAGATAGATATAATTAAATGCAAAAGACCCATAATCCATTCATGTCTTTAAGGTAGTGAAAAATTACAGCCATTTGATCACATATATAATGTATATAATTGAGTATGGTTGATAATAATAAATGTAGACAATTGATGATAGAAGTCTTTAGAGTTAGATTGAAATCATTAAAGGTAAGGCTCCTCAACTTTGAAAATGAATCAAGATAATGAAGATAAGTTGTCATATTCATGGTGGGAGATAAGGTATGAGTTAGCAATAAATGAGCTACCCTACTACTAAGTCAAAATAATATCTTTCGTATTCCCACTTGATTGTCTTGACAAATTCAAATATAATACTTGTATTCATACATGATTATGTATTTGAGCATGTGTATAAAATATATATAAAGTATATTATATATGTATACAATCCAATTAAACATATACAAGCATTTCAAGATATTAAACACTTAGAATTTATTCAACATGCAAAAAACAAAATTTTCATATTCTTTGAGCCAATTTGTCAATTAATCATAGATGTAATGATGAACATATCAATTGATTATGTATATATCATGTAAACATGTTAAATTAACATCCCATAACATGATTTGAACATTCCGAACAAAATATGATACGCAAATCCAAATTTGAATTCATGACAAAATTCTACATTTTGAGTTCTAAAATGTTTCAAGATATTTTGATCAATTCCTTTTCAATTCAATATTGTCTTGATCAAATTAAATGATGAAAACATGTTATATAATCATTATAAGGTATAAGAATCATCATATAGCAATTAGAACAAGCATACGACGCCAAAACGTGAAGCAAAAAACAGAGCAGGAGAGAGAAAGCACACTGCTTGGAAGTAGTCGACTACTTATGCTGCAGATCCTGCGATATTTTATTTTTGTCCGTTTTGGGTTTTTGGTCTTAGATTATGATCGTTTATCAATATAAACACTTTTAAAAACATGTATAAATTATATTCATGATGTTTAGATGATCCAAAAACTCAATGTACGTCATGATTATATTAAGAACATAAAATTCCGATTTCGTATAATTATGATCAATAAATATTTTTCCGTTATAGCATGTAATGATCAAACATATACTTCACATTATGATATATAAGCATATTGGACATGTTAAGATCAGTATATCACAATTACGAACACATACAGTGTGTGTGCGTCCTACAGAGTTTCGAATTCAATATCTCGTGAGTATTGTCGAAATGACAAATTGCTTTAATGTAAATCATACATTTTTTACTTGATTTTGCTTTTATGATACGTTTCGATGATGTTCGGATAATCTATACTCAAAATCATTGTTAGTTCATTTAAAATGTCAAATGTGTATGTTATCGTCAAAATCTCATTTATTTGGGAATCCTATGATTGAAACCATTTAGGCTAACAAACAAGATGATATACATTTTTGCTAACACATTTTGAAGACTATTTATTGAATCGCTAATTAAAATTAAGGGCAAATTCTATTTTGATACTATGATTATTGATCAATTTTTATGTGGTCCAATATGTTTCATGTGTTTCACTTTGAAGCATGTATCTTTAATTACAGTTTTAATTAGTCATTTATTCTAATTTATCTGTTAAATTAGATGAAAAAATAGATAAATTTATAATTTTATATACTTTTTTTTTTCTTTTTCTTTTTCTCTAATTAATTTTTTCCTTTTTTTCTTTTTACTTTCTTTTTTCTTCATCTTCTTCGTCTTCAACCTTCTTAACTACCACCGAACTCGACCACACCATGCATCACTGTTGTTCCTAATCCATAAACAAAAGTTATTCATCACCATAAAACGAATTAGAACAATTGCAGAACCAAATAGCAGAATCAAGTGACATAATCAAATTGTAGAACTAAAAAATCGCAGAATCAAAATGGAACCTAAACTAATCCAAATCTCATAATTATTGCAAGAAAAAAAATCTAGGAAGAAATTAGAAATCCCAGAAGAGGGAAAATCCATATTGAAAGTTTCATAACTGTTTTTTATCCATTTTTTTGCAAAATAAAAAAAAAAAAAACTAGAATAAAACATCATGGAAGATATTAAAATCTATGGCATGGTAATCACAATTTGTGAAAAATAAAATCAAGAATTCGATCCAGATATGGGTTTTGCCTAAATTCGAGAATAGAAGGAGGAGGACCCTTGAGGGGCGATGATAGTTCACGGTGACAATGGATTGATTGGAGTAGCCACATTCGTAGACCTGTTTGATTTTCATAACTAAAAATTGTAGATGTATTCTTTGATTTTATGATGGTTGTAGATCTGTTGCATAAACAAATCGTGTTGGTGATGGTGGCGAAATTTGCCAGCCACACACACACACACAAAAAAAAAAAAAAAAAAAAAATTCAAATTGCAATTACAGGTTTTGAAAATTTCAATCTTCAATATTTCTTGCAATATTCCATTCTATGACACCGTTGAGACGCAACAATTGACTGGACATCTAGGGGTAAAGCACTGTTTGGCTGCTCCCTTGAGAATGGACAAACAAAGCTCATATTCTAGTATATAACCTGAAGAAATTTATAGGAGAACCTGATGCTGAATCCAATTTTTGGTTCACTCCATGACATATTTCTTGATCTTCATTAGATGAGTAGTTAAATTCAATAAATAAGAAGGGAAAAAAAAGATAGAAAAAAGAAAAAAGAAAGAAAAAGTTCATAATATATAAAATTATAAATTTATCCGTTATTTTGTCTAATTTAACAATTAAATTAGTTAGAATGACTAATTAAAACCATAATTAAAATATAGGGTTAAAAGTGAAATACATTAAATTTATTGGAGCACATAGAAATTAGTCTCAAAAATAAAAATTTCCTTAAAAATAAAATAAAAATAAATTAAAATTCATTTATCTCTTACTTTCTATAAGAGACAATTATAACGCGCGCGCGCGCGCGAGAGAGAGAGAGAGAGAGAGAGAGAGAGAGAGAAAGAGAGAAAGATTTTAATTATAGGAACTCCTTAAAGAAACACTAATTAACATTAAAATAAAAATCAATCACTACCACTCTCTCTCTCTCACATTCGTTAACACATGACTATTACCGTAAAGTGAAAGAGTTTGAATTAGATGAGCTATTCATGAACAGGTATATTGATATTAAAATACAAATTAATTAAAATCTCTATCGATTTCTCTCACTTTCTATGCTATAACCAGAGAGTGAGATAAGGGAATTTTAATCAGAAGAGCTATTTACGGAAACACTTATTAACATCAAAAGAAAAATTAGTTAGAATCCATCTCCATCTATTACTTTCTAAGACATGGGCTATAGCCATTCTCTCACTCTCTATAAAGTATACCTCTCTCACTGGAAGTATACGACCAACATTATAGTTGGCAATCTACAATCGTCATGTGGAGTGTATATCAGATGTGAGCCTTATAGTCAATCTTGTAATTATTACATTCAAGGCTTGCATCTGTAAAATATTTCAATCTCAAGTATTACTAAAATTTATTTGTGATATTATTCTTGTAATCATATCGTTGTTGTAGACCTTGGATATTGAGTAGAATGTCCATCCATTTAACATGATTAAATAAGAGGAGACTCAATATATTTGGTAACTTGATATTTTAATTATTCCTAGTCGATATTAGATTTTGTAAAGACTCGTTAACAATATAAACTAGCTTGATTCGATGTTATCTCTTTGAGAATGGTGAGTTTTAATCCATTAGTATGAGATAGTGAAACATTCTGCAAGGAGATTTACTGAAAATAGTAAAATACCAAACATGATCATCTTTGATATTCTGCATGATAGTTTTGCTCAAACCAAAATAGGATATCTGAGTTATGATTGCATCATGTGAATTTTTGAACTTGAGGTATTGTATATTACATGTATAGTTACTATATTTTGATAATACTAAGTGTTGTTCTCTAACAACGAACCTTAAAATTATCTAATGGATATAGTGGGACATACATGTGAATATATATTTTTTGGTTCCCCACGAGTATCCCCACACCTACATGGATATAGTTGGCAGTCCCTCCTAACATGTGTTTTTTGCAAGCTTGAACCTTTGATCTTTCAGAGGTCCCTCAACTGCTTTAACTCAAATGTGTCTTACCAATTGAGCCACACTTTATTGGTACATACATGTGAATATATGAGTATGCAAGAAAGGATTTGTAACTATTGACAAAAGGAGATGTGGCCCATATGATTTAGTTTAATATAATTTACCCAAAAACCTATGGACAAAATAATGTGATGATTGGAATGAGATTCCAACGGTATCGTAAGAAATTATATTAATCATACATATGATTATATTGAGGATTTTTTATTTAACTATATCATGTACTACTACAATAAATTAGATCTATCACGTTTAGTAACTATAATTCATCTTGTTTTCTGTATAAATTATAATTGTAAAAATATAGGTGAGATATAATCTTGTTTAAATTTTTTTTTGTGATAATAAATATTTTTATCTTTTTTTTTTTTTTTTAATTTAAATGCGATATTAAAAAAGTTGTTTTTATCACATATTGTATCTTATCTTAACATCATATTTGAGACATTTTGAAACTGTGATTTTGTAATATGAGTTGTAGCAGACCTAAATGCTAGGCTGCTAGTTAATTAAACTACAACACTTGTAATTTACCCTAATTAAACCAAGCACCATGGGCAGACCCAAATGCTAGGTTGGTATTTTTTCAAGCCCAGAGCCCATGCTTCCATGCATATTGAAGATAAATTCTAGGCTACAAGTTATGATTTTACACAAAAGGGGAAAAAAGGTAGAATAATTGTTACCAAATGTTAGTTTACCCTATTGAGACATTGGGACTTTCCTGGCAAGTACTGAACACAAAAAATGGAGGTGATAACATCATAGAAATAATAATACTATAAAGGGCAACAAATGAAGGTGAAATGAAGACTAAGGGAGCTACTGGGAAGAGTAGCACACGACTAGGACTCTGTTGGCAAGTATTGAACACCATATTTGGCCCTGAAGTTTTGTAGATAAGATCATAGAAAACATAGTATTATAAAGGGCAAAAAAAAAAAAAAAATTAAACTAAAAGGTTAATTACAGTATAAACCCTCAAAAAAAGAAGAACTAAGGGAAAAATAAAGTAGTAAGAGGAAGAAGATAAACTAAAAGGTTAATTATAGTATATACCCTCAAAAACTTATATTTTAATTTGGACCCCATCATACAAGGGTAATTTTTTACTAAATTAAATAGGGTTAATGTAATGCCCAGGTTTCTTAAGGCCACCACGTGGTTTCTCCCTAAGGAGAATTTACAACTAAAATCGAATAGCCAATATTTCATTTTATTTAATTTGACAAATTTTACAATCGTTCGACAATAATTATAATTATTGAATTTTCGAGTCAATTTTACAACTAGTAATTAATAAATACAATTATTACAAATTAAATAGAATTTCAAATAAAATTTATGGCACCACATTATTTTTAAATACATTCAAATAAATTCCTGACGTAATTTCATTCTCACCAACCCTGCAATCAAAACTGTGGATTGTGAGTTAAGGCCTAGTATACTTTTTAACCCTCGAATACGTGTATCAAATTAAAACATAAATAAACCCATAAACATATTTTCTACATAATTTTCACATAATATGTGATTATGATATCTCATGCAAAATAATAATTATCATAGTAATAACATAAACTGCACAATAAATGAAGAGATTAAATACATATATTAAAAAAGTTAGAAATTCTACCTGAAATTCGAAGCCGAAATCCGAACCAAAATATTTTTCTTGCTCCAAAATCATTCAACATATATAAAACAATCTAATATATACTGTAACTCTAATACATATATAATTATGGGCAAAATCCTTCAGATTTGTAACATTTGGTTTAAGACAAAATGACATGGGAGGTAAGTGATATAAACCCTATATATATACTGTAACTCTAATACATTTTGCCCCTTATAGGGTTTATATCACTTACCTTCCATGTCATTTTGCCTGAAACCAAATGTCTCCCCTATCATTTTACAAATATCAGTCAACTCCCTTTGACTAACGTTTTCTTATAAAAAGACATAAATACCCTTCTCTTATTTAAAAAAATATTTTTTTAAATCTTTTATTTTTCTAAAAATTCTCTAACGCCCCCTCTATTTTTAAAATTATTGTTTTGAGTTATATTAACTAATTCAAGGAGTTTATTTTAAGTCATTCAAAATTATAAGGGGCAAAATGTATTTTTCATTTCATTAAGCCTCTTCTTCGCCTCTTCCCACTGTAACACAGTCAATTGTTGGCCTATTCATTTTATTCACTAACACTGGCAACGATGAGCACTACCTTAATTCGACACTCATCGACTCCAACAGGGCTGCTTTTTGCCGCGTCGAAGGCCGATGGACCATCCGCCCTGGTTACCACCACCAAAGGCGAGTTCTTCTCTAATGGCTATGATCTCGCGTGTGCCGGATCGGAAGAAATTCGATGCCATCTCATGGACTCCAAGCTTCAATCATTCATCACCGTTCTCATTTATCTCCCCATGCCGATAATTGTAGCCGGTTCCAGCACGCCTTCGCTACCAGATTTGTCCTCGCGCTCGCTCACGACCACATCAGAATACGAAAGGACCGACGCCAATCTGTGCTCGCTGGCATAGATCCATACTGGATCTGTGCCGATCAAGCACCATGTCGGGGGTAGAGAAAGATTGGGGATGGAGGATATGGCCATACATATTTTCTCTTTTGGGAGATGTTATTTCTAATGTCATTTATCTTATGGGTTGGATCCTTGGAGGTGGTTATGGGTTGGAGCCTTGGGTGTTGTTTGTAATGGAAGAGTTCTCAATTTAGTGAAGGTTCATGTGTGCCGTGTGGAGAGAGAGAGAGAAAGAGAGAGAGAGAGAGAGAGATGAGAAGGAAGAAGAAAATGATTTTTCTTCCTTCTAAATAGGGGTTAAAGGAGTATTTCTTTTTAAATGAGGATGTTAATGTAAAAAATTAAAGATGAAAAAATATATAAAACAAATTTAAAAGGTAATTTATGTATTTTAATTTTTAATTATTTTTAAATAATTAAAGATAAAATTGTCATTACAATAATTTTTTTATTCATTTTTAATCTATAGGGGAGGTTAGTGGTCATTGACCAAAATGATAAGAGGGTTAACTGTTATTTATAAAATGATAAGGGATGTATTTGGTTTAGGACAAAATGATAGGGAAGGTAAGTGGTAATGATTATTATTATTATTATAATATAAGCACACACGTGTAACATATCCTATATATATATTTGTGGCTCATTTGGTTTCTTTCCTTAGAAAGGAAACCATGTTGGTCATTTATTTATTTATTTCTTTATTTACATTAATGTTTCCCTTTAAAAAATAATAATAATTATATTTCAAAATTCTTAAAAGTATATTTTAAATGAGAAAAAAATATTAATTATATCTCAAAAATTTTAAAAGTATATTTTAAATAAGACAATAATCACAAAACTTTTTAAAAATCAATTTAAAATTAACATTCGATCCCAAAAAATTATCAATATTATTTATGCCATAAATTTACAAAATAATTCTAAAAATATTAAACTTATATAAAATAATATTTTCAAAATATAAATTTTTGGGGTATTAGTCAGGGGGCTTTTAGTTTTTATGTATGATTGTAATGCTTGTTTTCGGGGAGTGCTTTGCGAATTACATGGTAAGCCTCTTACCGTATAGTAAGAAAGACCATATCCCCTTATAATTTTTTTTTTTTATAATCGTTCAGATTTGGTCCCTTATGTGACTTTCAGATGCTTATCGCCTTTGCACATATTTTGTATTATTTTTTAGCAGTGCAGACGCTGAATTGTATTATTATTTGTTTATTTTGCAGTCTAAATTGGAAGTAAAGTCACTGTATGCTTCATTTGAAGATTGAAAACCCACTTTTATCATTGATATGGTCTACCGTTGTAACTTTATTTGTTTTATACTTGATAGAAATTTTACATTTTCGACATGTATACTTATAGAAATTAAAGTTTATGATTCTTGTATTGAAAATTAATTTTACTTGTGTTTTTCATGTTGATATAGAATTCTTATGTCACCAATATTTTAATTGTTTTAGAAATATGAAATTCATTTTTTAGTTAAATTTTATAGTATTTTTTTTTTATAAAATAATGGGGTATTTTTTTTTTTTAAACATAGATGAGTAACAATCACTTTTTTTAAATGTGATTGTTTTATTATTAAAAAACATGATTTTTAAATATTATAGACAAGAGAGTAAACATCTCAGTTTGATATAAAACTGAGATAAATATTATTGAAATAATTATAATTTTTTTACTTCAATCACATACATACGATCCTTTTAATTACATTTGAATAATTGTGAAAAAAGTCTACATTTTATCACACCTCCATCTATCACGGTCAGTTTTGGGTTGTAGTATTCTATGAAGATTATCTAAAGTTCATAATCATGAACCCCTTCTTTTTATATTTTTACTTTGACCTTATAAGTGTTTTTCTACAAACTCGAACCCTTAACCTTGCAGAGGTCCCTCAACTACTTTAACTCAAATGTGCCTTGCTACTTAAGCCACACTTTGTTGGTACATACATGCGAATATATGAGTATGTAACAAATAATCTAAAACTCTTAGCAAAAGGAGACGTAACCGATATGATTTAGTTTAATATAATTCACTCAAACCTATGGACAAAGCAATGTGACGATTGGGATGAGATTCCAACGGTATCGCAATAAATTATATTAATCATACATATGATTATATTGAAGATTTTTTATTTAACTATATCATGCATTACTACAATAAGTTAGATCTATCACTCTTAGTAAATATAATTTATCTCGTTTTTTTATATAAATTGTAATTGTAAAAATATAGGTAAAATATAATCTCGTTAAAATTTATTATGTGATAATAAATATTTTTGATCCTTTTTTTATTTATTTAAATGTGATATTAAATAAGCAGTTTTTATCACATTTCTTATATTATCTTAAAATTATATAAGAGACACTTTGAAAGGGTGATTGTGTAATATGAGTTGTAGCATACCCAAATGCTAGGTTGCTAGTTAATTAAATTACAACACTTATAATTTTTCGTAATTAAACCAAGCACCATGGTTAGACCCAAATGCTAGGCTAATCCTTTATCAAGCCTAGAGCCCATGTTCTTATGCATATTGAAGATAAATTCTAGGTTGCTAGTTATAATTGTACACAAAAGGAAAAAAAATATAGAATAATTGTTACCAAATGTTAGTTTACCCCGTTGGTACATTGGGACTCCTGACAAGTGCTGATCACCAAAAATGGTGGTGATAAAATTATTGAAAGCATAGTATTATAAAGGGAAATAAATGAAAGTGGAGAGAGGACTAAGGGAGCTGCTGGGAAGATTAGTACATGACTAAAACTCTTCTGGAAAGTGCTGAACACCATATTTGGCGCTGAGATTTTGTAGATAAGATCATAGAAATCATAATATTATAAAGGGCAAGAAAAAAAGTTAAACTAAAAGGTTAATTACAATATATACCCTCAAGCAAGAAAGAACAGAGAGAACAGTAAAGTAGCAAGTGGAAGAAGATATAGTAAAAGGTTAATTACAGTATATACCCTAAAAAAATTATATTTTATTTAGACCCTCATCATAAAAGGGTATTTTAGTTTTTGACTAAATAGGGTTAATTTAGGGAAAACAAAATATAAATTGACTTTCAAAGCCAATTTATTTATGTTATATGCTATTTCATTTTTTTTTTTACCAAATTTAAGAAAATATAGCATAATTGTATAACTTGTAGGATATTTGCAATTGAACAAGTACAATTTACCCCATCTAGTTGATCATTTAAGCTAGGCAATATCACAAATGAATTACGGTAGTCATTTAGATCATGTTCGCGAATCTCCTCTAAGCTGCAGACTATTATGTACCCTATTTTTATTATATTTCCAAGCTGCATCTTCTTAAGTTGCTAGTTCGTTTTTTTAGTTTTTTTTTTTTTGCCAATTTTTTTTTAAACTCTCTAACTATTGACATATTTCTCTGTGGTCCATTAAGTTTGTGGAGTTTTAGTTTAAACCCTTTAAGTATGTAGGCGGTTTTAATTTGTTCTTCCATTAGATTTTTCATTCAAACTAACTGAAAACTCATCATGTGCACTGCACATGCTATTTTTTAAAGATTTTTTTGTCTTTTGTATTTTTTTTTTTTCACACCCAAGGTCTCTTCTCTCACTTGATATCTCTCTACTCTTTCTTCTATTTTCTCTCCCAGCTTCACTATCGCCATAACTGTTTAAGAAATCTTTAGGAAAAATAACATATTTCTCCAACTGTAAAAATCAATAAGAAAAAGATCAACGAATTTAAATTTTGAAGACTCTAAACAATTCCCAAAAATGGATTTTTTCAGAAAGAAGATAAATTTGAGGAATCGTAGTGTTTTTATTACATTGAAATTGGTTCTCTTTATAGCGAAGAAGAAGTACCATACACTTCCAGTGACTTTTGGATCTTGCAGCACATAAATTTTGGTGAAATCACAATTTGTTGTTGGAGTAAAATTAAATATGTGGTCTTACATATTAAATAAATGTGAATTATAGGTTATCAAATAAAGTTAGGCCAGTTAAAGTAATTAGTCTAAGTTTTGGGGGCTTAATTAATGTATTATTAAGTGTGGATTTTAATGTGTAAAGACAAGCGTAATTTCTATTTTATGATGGGTTAAAATAAAAAATATGAACATACGTGATTATTTATAAACAACTGCGACTGTTTATAAATTGACATGATTATTTATAAATAGGAGTCATGGTCCCCAGATCACATGAGATTTTTCTATTCTTCTGATTCCCATTGTCAGAGAGAAATTTAGACAGAAAACAAAAGTGTTGATCTGGAAGATCATAAAACCTCGGACTCGGATATTTCAATTTTCTTATTATGGAGTCAGGTAATCTTCTACAAATTCAATATTTATCCAAAAAGTTCGATATTTCTAAAAAAAAAATTACATAGAAAAATACTAAATTTTATTACGAGTCCGCCGATATAAATTTCATAAAATTTGGACTTACGAGTAATTTTATATGATTTTTAAAAGATTCAAAAGGAAATGTAGAATCTCAAAAACTATTCATGGCCAAGGTTCTGGTTTTGAATTAGTGAAGAAGATGACGTAAAAGGACGTCGTTTCTTTTTTGTTTAATGATACGACATATGTAGTTTTCAATTTATTCACACACGTCCATAGATAAACAGTGTGTTGGTTTGGCGGTAGCTCTTGCAAAGGTTGTTATTGCTTGGCAGATTGTGGTCCTTGGGCCAAATCCTGGTCACATACTTTGTTCTCATATTTTTTTCTTGTTTTTAAAATAACAAAAAAACTTAAAGGCGAGCCTAATGGGATTTAATCCTTGGACATCCGGTAACAAAACAGCACCCAACCATCGCTAGGACAAGCAACGCTATGGCTATATTGTCATTATTTATATCCAAATATGTCAAAATTATAGTGCATTAATCTCATGCTTGCTTGTATACCATGCAATTCTAAATTCAAATATTGGTGTGTTTAAATATATATTTTGAGATAAATTAATTGAGACAATATGTCACCAAAGTGACATTTCTTGTGAAAATTAATTTTATTTTGAAATATAAAAAGATTATGTTCATATAACTTATGCGAATATTAGTTGGCCTAAAGGAAGATCAATATTTAACAGAATTGTATGCCTACATGTGGTAATAAACACGTGATGATTATTTGGTTTTACATATGAAGAATAAATCAACCCAAAGAAAGATTTATTGTTCGATATGTTCTTATTATAGGTGTTTGATTATGTACCAAGATATCACTTACAAGTTAATATTTTTGTCCAAAGATAAAATATTAATTAAGTGTACGGTATCTTAAGATAAGGTTTGCCTTTATTTGAATTTATTTTTGTGTTGAGGTTTATATGAGCTTATTGAAGTTGAAAGTTGTTATTTGATTCAGCTATTAGCTCTGCTTCCAACATTACTGTCAGTATTAATTCTATTCCTATGCTAAATGACACAAACTTCAAGACATGGCAAGAGAACCTCCATATAGTTCTCAGTGTCATGGATCTGGACCTTGCGTTAAGGGTTTATTCTCCTACACCTCTTACTAAAGAAAGTTCATCTGATGAAAAAAGGGACATAGAAATGTAGAAAAAGTCAAATTGCATGTGTTTGATGATCATAAAGAAGGTCATTCCAAGAGTATTTAGGGGCACAATATCAAAAACGACAAAGACAGCCAAAGAGTTCCTAAAAGAAATTAAGAACAGATTTGCCAAGAATGAAAAGGCTGAAACAAGTACACTTTTGGCAAGTCTCATCTCAACGAGATATAAAGATAATGGGAACATTAGGGAGTACATTATGAAAATGTCTCATCTTGCTTCAAAGTTAAGAGCACTTAAGCTTGATTTCTCTGAGCATTTGCTTATGCATTTAGTTCTGATATCTCTTCCCATACAATTCAGTTAATTTAAGGTGAGCTACAACTACCAAAATGAGACTTGGTCTCTTAATAAGCTCATCTCACATTGTTTGCAAGAAGAGGAGAGACTAAAGCAAGAAAAGACAGAAAATGCTCATTTGGCTAGTACTACCAATGATAAAGAAGCTGCAGAGATTCCATATCAAAAGAAACAACATAAATAAAATAATGCTAATGGTTGTTTCTTCTGTGGAGCTGCAAGACATAAGAAGAAATAATTTACCAACTATCATGCTTGGCGTATAAAGAAATATACACTTCTTAATCTAGTTTGTTCTGAGGTTAATTTGACTTCGGTACTTAAACACACTTGGTGGATAAATTCTGGTGCAACCACTCATAGCAATGTGACTACGCAGGGTCGCTTGAGATGCCGAAAGCCAAATAACGGTGAAAGATACATCTTTGTAGGCGATGGTAAGAAGGTCTAAGACAATTGAGATATTTAGGTTATTATTAAAGTCTGGTACTTATTTGGATTTAAATGAGACATTTGTTGTACCATCATTTCTATTTCTCTATTGGACAAATCTTCAGATCTGAGCCTAAACGAACTAATTTCATGTAATTTAGGTTTGGACAAACTTGGGAGAGGAAGGGTTTTGAGAGAAGAAGGGTTTTAGGGTTCGGATGAAATGAAATAAAGAAGTGTGAATATTTATATCCTTTATATCCCGACACGATCAGTCGACCTCCCAGTCGACTGATGGACTCAGAGTGACTCTCGGGATTCCAACCTGAAAACTTTTGTTGACTGATGAGTCGACTGCTCTCTTTTGTTTTATTCGATTTTGTGTATTTAGACCTAATTTGATCCTCTTAGCTCAATTTTTACCTCTTATCTTGATCCATATATATATTTAAAAAAAATAAAATTACTCACACATTTCAACACACACACACACATATTGCAAACATCTAAATTTCAAAATGAACAAGCTCAGTCTTCCTACCAAAATTAATAAATTTAAACTTTAAGAATTTCGACATCCCTGGATCATCTTTGGGAGCAAGTGGTGTGTGTACCTTAGGTGAAGTTCTAATTTCTGATTTGGCATTCTTTAATTCCACCAATGCTTGATTTTTCACCTTAATTTCCTCTTTCTTAGGAATAACAGTTCTTTGAGCTGATTCAATAAGAACTTCTTTGCCTTTGTTTGGTGCTTCATGTTGCTTTGACACAACTTTGTAAATGAATCTTTTCTTGTGCTGGTATTTTGCAGTTTTTTGTGAATAATCTTTGTTAGTTCTCACATATTGAGCTTGTTGTTTCTGTACTCTTGTATTTGGCACGTGCTGATTCTTCTTATTAGATACATTGAACCTTGATTCTCTCTTTGGTATGGCATATTTATTGTACCTTCTTGTCTGTTCATATCTCTTCACCGGCACATGGTATTCATTGTACTTTTATCTGAATCTCTGCTTTGTACCTGCACCAAATTTTCTATTTTTGGTATCGAGTTATTTTTGGATCCGACAGGATAGTCATGCAATAAATAACAAGAGTTTTCATAATGGCCAAATTTACCACAATAGAAACACCTAATACTGTTAGTACGCCTCTTCGAATAGTCAATGTTTCTTATCGGAGCATAATATTTTCTGCAATTTTGAGAAGCAGCTTTAATAACTATTGGTTTTTCAAAACATTTAGTACTCTCAACATCCTTGAATTTATCCATTGCTTCTCTAAGCTCCTTTTGAGTCTTTTCAAGTAACCGTTCATTGGTACTAACGTTTATTTGTAGATCAAAATTCTTTTTATGCATAAATTCAAGATCATTTTTAAGAACTTGACACTCATTTTCAATAGAATGAATTTTCAAATGAGCTCAATCAAGCTTACACATTATATTGTCCAATTCAATATGCAAGACCTCATTCAAAGTTTCAAGATTTTTTCTTTTAAATTCATTCTGTTGAAGATCATAAAAATCATTTTTCAAAACCTTAGTCTCATCCTCAAGAGACTCAACTTTATCATACAATTTGTTGATTTCAGATAAAGCATTTTTAAACTCAACAGTTTCAAAATATTTGTCCAAATTCTTTTTCTTGAGAGATTGAATAGTACTAAACTTCTTGTTTTCAAGAGTTGCAATCTTTCGCTCTAGTTTAAAATTCTCTTTTCTAAAAACATAAGTGAGAACAATAAGTATTTCAATAGCTTTATCTGTATTCTCATCATTGCAAATAATATCAGACTCATGATCAGAACAATGGCTATTAGGAGAGGCAGAGTTAACAGTAGCACATATAATTTGAGAATCAAGACAATCCATGTGATCTTTGTTAGCTAATAAATTCGAGCTAAACCAGTTCTGATACCAATTTTTGGCCCAGTAGAATACCCAAGAGGGGGGTAAATTAGGTAATTAAAAAATTATCAGAATAAAATTCAATAAATCAAATAATTAATTTTAATTCTAAATTAATTATTATCTTTATATCACAGAGGAATAATATAATCAACTAAGTACATACCCAAACAGCAAAAATAACAAAGTAAATATAGCAGTACACCAAAGATTTATACTGGTTCACCAAGTTACTCTTGACTAATCCAGTCCTTCGAGCTCCACGAAGGTCGCACCCATTAAAACCAACATCCCTTTAAAGGTAGGAACTAAACCCTCATACCGATTCTTTTACAGGCTCAGAATCAACCTTTACAATATCATTTTCTCAGGTTAAGGAAGAACTTCTACTTTTTACAGGCTAAAGAATAACCTAATTCTTTTTAATATTAAGGCTCAAGAATCAAAACTTCACAAAACACTCAAACTATCATTTTTCCCAAGTAAGGATGGAACCTTTACAAATCACTCAAATCGCAATTCTATCCAGGAAGAATCACTACCTTAATCTATTTACAGGAAGAGATTGAAACCCGACTACCCTTAATTAAATACCCCTAACAGTATTTAATCTGTCACAACTCACCAATACAAAAATTGATAAGAAGTAAATCTCACTTGGAGCTTCTACCACCCCAGATAAATAATAACTCAATTAGGCCCCGTTTGGTTAGTGTTCCCAACCAAACCCAACCCAAAAATTTTGGGTTTGATTTTTGGGAACGTGTTTGGCAAACACAAAACTCAACCCAACCCAACCTAAAAAATAAGAATTGATTCTCAAAATTCTAAAGAAACCAGAAACAAAAAAAAGTTGTTTCTTTTTGTGCCCAAAAAACTCAACCCAAAATTCTCAACTTCCGTCTTTATCTGCCGGTCGACCACCACCATCCACCGCCGCCGGCCACCGTCCGGCAACTATCGCCGCCGGCCAGCGATCGATCGCCGTCTCCGGCCACCTCCGATGATCGTCCGCTGCCGTTGGCGTCCATCTCCGCCGTCGCCGGCGTCCGGCCACCGCCCGACACCGCCGCCGCCAAACACAAAAAAAAAATTCAAAAAAAAAAATTAATTTTAGGATAAAATCATTACCAAACACATTCTGTTCTCAGCACAAAATAAAAATTGTCGTTACCAAACGCAATTCTATTCCCAAAATTCTCAACCCAACCCAATTCAACTTAACCCAACCCATTCCAGTTGAGTTCAGAAAAGTGAGAACACTAACCAAACACCACCTTAATATCCCAACTAGTGATAGAAAAACGTGAGATAGAAAAATTTGATTTCAATAAGATATGGATAGCAAATTTGAGTACGTAATCGAATTCAAGAAATTGTTTGTAAAAATATTTTCTTAAAAAATCAGAAATAATTTTTAAGATCAATTTTCAAACAATAATCAAATAATGCAATGAAAGAATATAATTGGAAAGATCTCACCTGAAATCTACAGAAAGAATTATTAGAACAATGTAACTTCAAATCCGATAATAGCAATGATCAACAATTGATTCTCTTAGAAAAGATCACTCAATTCTCAATAAGATATCTCTTAGAAAAGCTCACTCAATGATATATTCTGATTTCTCTTGATAATATATATGGGTCATGACATAAGAAATTCGCAGGTCTATATATATGAGTATGAAATCAGTCTTCTAAGGGCTAGTTTACATGTGTTATGACAATTAATTGCATATATAGAGCCCTTATATCATAATGACTTCATTTAGGTTCAATTCACTTAATAACAACTTTTAAATTTCTCAATTAAACCCCCAAAGTATTTTTCAATCTCAATTAATAAGAATAGAATCTATTTCAAGTACTAAATTGAGAAATATTAATATTTAATGAACTATATTAATAGAATTTAATTAATATATAAACCATATCTTAAATATAGAAAATATCTCCAAAATCTCTCTCAAATCCTAACAAAAAATGACTACTTTTGGATATTATCTCGGATAGAACAGAATCCTGAAACAATGCCTCAGGTCGACTGCCCAGTCAACTGCCAGATTTAGATTGTAGTTAATGAAGTTCATCAGTCGACCTGTCGGTCGACCTGTAGTTTCAGAGAGTTCGTCTTGTTTTCACCGGTCGACCTATCGATCGACTTGTGGTTTCAGAAAGTTCAGTTTCCTTGGTTGGTCGACCTGTCAGTCGACTTAGAGATACAGGATCTTTCAGCTACTTTGTTCGGTCGACTCATCAGTCGACTGCCATCTTCTGGATCTCTGTTTCGAACTCGTTTTTTAACTTATTCTTTTTACGTTATCGTCCCTTAAACCATTTTCTCTTCTAAATTAGCTTTACTAATATTATTTTATTCCATTTTAGTCATTTTAAAATTATTTCTTTTCAAATCATACATGAGTAAATAATTTCACTTAATCAAAACACACATAAATGATAAAAACCTTTTGTGCATTGTGTGTGTTTCTAATTGGGATATTAAGAGTTGAAATTTACCTGGGTTGTTTTCCCTAATTTCTTCAAATTCGTAAATCTTCAATATCTTCATTTAGTATCCATTTAATTTGTATCTTCATCACTGGAACTTAAATCACTAAAACACTCATTTAAAATATTAGTTCTACCAAAACATAAATACTTAATTGTTCATCAAAATCTTAAGATCAACAGATACGATTGCTTCATATCATGAAACCTTGCAATTAAGTACTCGAGGTGTTAAAATAAAAGTAACCAATAAGAATTCTGCATAATTATGGCATAAGAGATTAGGTCACATCTCCAAAAGAAGAATTAAAAAAAAAAAAAAAACTTGTGTCAGATGGGATACTAGATTCCTTTGATTTTGCAAATTTACACAAATTGAATAACAGGAAAACAGACAAACACATGGAGATTTGGTGCCAACTGGGCTAAAGACATCTTAAAATTGATACATACAAATAGTTGTGGGTCATTTCCGATGGTTTCATGGAATGGTCAACAATATTTTATCACATTCATATACGATTTTTCACGTTATGGCTACCTTTATCTCATTCATGAAAAGTTCTAATCACAGGATGTTGTTGGCCTAATGAGCTACCCAAGAGGGAGAGTGAATTTGGTAGATAAAAAATTAATCCAAATAATAATACTTCAAAAAAATCAAATAATTAATTTTTACCCAAAATTAATTATCATCTTTATAGCAGCGAAAATATATTATCAATTAGGTGCACACCAGACAACACAAATATAAATAAATTAAAGAATGTAGCACACTAAAAATTTATACTGGTTCACCAAATTATTCTTGGCTAATTTAGTCCCCCCGAGCTCTACAGAGAGTCGCACCCACTAATCACCAAGATTCCTTTAAACAGGTAGGAACCAAATCTGTACACAATGATTCTTTTCACAAGCTCAGAATCAACCTTTATAAATTTTTTTTCCTAGGCTCAAGAGTAACCTTTTCTTTTTCCCAAACTTGAGAATAATCTTATCTTTTTCAGGCTTAAGACTAACTTAATCCTTTCATAGGCTAAGGATAAAATTTAATTCTTTTATACCTTAGGCTAAAAATTAAACCTCACAATCACTCCAAGTATATTTTTTCCAGGTAAGGATGAAACCTTTACAATTCACTCACAATTGATCATAATCAGAAAAAATCACACCTAACTCTTTTCAAGGAAAAAGAGTAACCTAACATTTTTGTATTTAGGTAGAGATAAAACCTCAATCTCTTTACTGGAAGAGATTGAAACCCAAAGCTACCCCTAATTAGACACTCCAAATAGTATCTAATTCGACACACAACTCACCAATTACAATAAAATTAATAAATTCTTCCCACTCAAAGCTTTTATCACCCTAGATAAATTTGAACTCAATTAATGTTCCGATACTAGTGATAGAAATATAGTGAGAATTTTAAAATCTGATTTTAAATAAAAACAGGTAGCAAGCAATTTAGCACGTAATCAGATTTTCTCAAGAAATCGTTTCAAAAAATAATTTTCAATTTAAAATTCAGGAAAACAATTTCAAAGATCAAATTTTCAAGTAATATATAATAATATCAAATAAAAATTAATAGCAAATAACTTGGAACAATCTCACTAGGAATCCACTGAATAAATAATGATAAGCAATAAAACTTCAAGTCGACAATCAACAATAATCCACTCCGAAATTTCTCAAGAATAAATCTCAAGAAAATTCTTACAATACTCTCAGTATAATATCAAAATTATCACTCTTAGAAAGCGCTAGAACTGAATAACTTTTCAGAATTGAAAGATTGGGATTATTGAAACCTAAAAAACGCAGGTCTATTTATATGGGATTAAAATAAGCTCTCAAACGACTAGTTCCCATATTTCATGACAAATGACTACTCCAATAGACCCCTTATATAATTAAGACTCAATCCTAGTATAATTCATTTAATTATATCTTTTAAAACATTCAATTTAGTCCCTCAAACTTTTTCTCAATCTCAATTAGATAAGATAGAAAGAATTATATGAACCAAATTGAGAAATATCCAAAATACTTGAACCATATCTATAGGGATATTAAAATATTAACTATATATCTCAAAATCCATAAGATCCGTAAGATATCTCTGAGATCCTAACCATAAAACGACTAGTAACGGCTTCGTTTTGGATCAAAACCACAAATTTCTCAAATCCTGAAACTGATCATCGGTTGACCGATCAACATCTATCAGTCGACCGCCCGATTCAGGATGTAGTCCAAGACAAAATCACTTCACCTATAGGTCAGCCGCCACCTATCCATCAGTCGACCGGACGATTCAGAAACTTCCATAGGTCGACTTCCCTATCAACCTAACAATTCAAAGAGTTCATTTTTTGGCCATAGATCGACCTATCTATCAATCGAACAATTCAGAGAGTTTAACTATTTTCCATAGGTTGACCAATCCTACACCATAAGTCGACTGATCAATGTAGGATAATTAATTTTTACTAAATTTCTTCGACATTTTGGCCCCTTTAACCGATTTCTTTTCTCAGTTAACTCCACTAAATCCTTAAATTCAATTTTAATCAATTATATTTCTTGAATCAATGTTTCTTCTTCAATTACACATTGGAGCAAATATATTAACTAATTAGGATCCTATTAAAAGCACACCTAATTGTAAAAATATTTTGTGTTATGTGTGATTCTAATTAGTATACATTAAGAGTAAAAATTTAACCTGAGTTATTTTCCACTAGGTTCTTCAAAGTCTTCGGTCTCTTAATATCCATTATCTTTGTCAGTCTCTTTGGCATCCTTTTAGCATTTTTCTCAACTTCATCATGATAATATCTTCACTGGAACTAATAAACTAAAACACTCAACAAAACCATTAGTTCCATAAAAAAACATCAATATTTAATTGTCCGTCAAAATCTTAGAATCAACAGATGTGTTCAAATCATTTAAAGCTGAAGTTGAATATCAACTCAACAAAATGATTCAAAGCGTCAGATCTGACTGTAGTGGTGAATACTACGATAGGTATGACGGTTCAGGTGAACAACGTCCGGGCCCATTTGCTAAAATTCTTAGAGGAGTGCGTTATCGTCCTACAGTACACTATATCAGGTTCTCCAAGCATGAATGGTGTTGCTGAAAAGTGAAACAGAGCGCTCAAAGACATGGTAAAGAGTGTGATTAATCACTCTAACTTACCAGAATCGCTCTAGGGTGAAGCATTAAAGACTCCAGCGTATCTCCTTAATAGAGTACCAACTAAAACTGTCACACCCCACCCCAGACACCCTTCGTGTGGGGCCGGTATGATGTCGATATGACATCACCTAACAAATTAACCAACCCTAAATACGACAATAAAAAAAATAAAATTATCTATAACATATACACGATTCCATCTGATAGGGATACACCGTCCCAATTATAAGAACAACCCAACTAATCTCATGCATCTCACTTAGATTCATCTCTGACACCTTGTCTCAAAATTCCTCTCAAATGACTTTACCGCGGGATTCGCATAACTCTATCTAGCGCCAGTAGGGGACCGACCGACTCCTAGCCATTTCACCTGCGAGTGTACTGCCTTCTTAGTAAAATATTTTTATAATAATAATAATAATAATTTATTCTACAACATCTAAATGGATCAAGCTTAAATATGTAAACATCATGTAACTCGTAAAAGTTTTCCTAATATTAGCAGTGAGAATAAAACACAATATATATATTCCATGCAAAGTTATTTAGTATAAGAGTCATGCCAATCACCATAATAAATAGTAAATCACCCAGTATAAGCAAATTGCCACATCTCAAAACACCACTCGCAAACACACACACGCTGGCCAGCCTTAGTGATCGTTTTAACCTCACGATCGGGAGTTGCAACGGTACCGTAACATTTATAGGAATGCCTTCCTACGAAATATTCACACTTCTTTTTGGGGAGAAATATAATCCACACCCCTTACGGGGAGAAACCACACCCCTTTCGGGGAGAACAACCATGGCATCGTCAAAATCAAATACAGCCTCATCGAAACACAACTCAATAAATATCGTCTACTCAACATTGTCAAAACACTACACCTACCACTTTTCTTCAAAGCCAGTTTTTAAATTCAAAAATCATATTTCACACCTCCTTTTAAAGAAAACGTCCGATTTTATCAAAACCACTTTTCCATCATTTATTTTTAGAAAACCAGACATTTTTAGAAAAATAGATGTTTCTTATTTTCTTTTTAAAAACACCGTCTAATTTCACCAAATCCAGCGGAAATTCATTTCCAACTTCTTTTTGAAATCTATCGAAGTCCAGTTTACCAATTCATTCAAATCCTACTTGATCCATATCGTTTATAAATTCATACAGTTTAGGTAATCACAAATGTCATCTCATACATATATATATATATATAAAATAGTTTGGTAAGAAGACAGTACACTCACCTTGTTATCCTCTCTCCAAAACCTTTACTGACCATACTCCATCAAGACACCGGTGCCTGCGAACCTAATAGTAACAGAGCCTAAATTAATATCCTATTTAAAACATCTGAATCACGCAATGCAGACCCTATATTCCGAATCGTTACCATTTTATGTACGATGTAATTAAAATAAATTTATCTTTAGGGAATTATTACGGTTTTAGGATTTGTAGCGCTAAATAAAATTTAATTTAATAAAAATTAATAATCGATTGAAATTTCACCTGTTTCCGAGTCGTTTGGCAACCACGAAATGGGTTTTTAATTTTTAACGGGGTGGTTTGCGTAATTTTCCTTTTTTTTTTTTTCTTTTTTTTTTTTCTCTGTTTCCTGATCCGTTCCCAGCCGTCCCCTCTCTCCTCTGTTTCCGGTTCGGATGTTGGCCGGTTGTCTCTCCCTTCCAGAATTTATCGACGGCACACCTCCAAAGCCCACCAATGACAGACCAGCACCCCAACACCCCATCGATTCTCACCCACACAGCCACACCGTCGGCCCACGTCCATAGTCGACCACGCCTACACAGAAAACACACAAGCAACCGTCGTCGTTACGCCCACAACCAACGAACACCATGGATAGGGCACCCACCACCGGAATAGCACGCAGACACACATACACACACCATCATCAAGCATAGTACACACATGCACCACGTTGACGATATCGTCGAACCGAACGGAAAACCCACCTACACCGCCATACACACGCACACACCGGAGAACCAAAATCAGACGAACAGAATCGAAAATACACACACACCGATCACCCCCACACACTGCCGGACAGAGTGTAGACACGGCATTTTTGACCGCCTCGCAAAAAATCATACTTTATTTTATAGTTACCTTTATTTTTTTATTTTTTTATTTTGTTTTGATTGTACCGTATTTATGCGGTTTAATACTGCTAAATTAAGTTTTATTAATCTCTTAAGTAAATTAAATATTAGTAATTGATTTTTTTTTTTTTTTGGTTTTGTAGATTTTTCGAAGTGGAATAAAAACGCGTTAATTCGGAATAAAATGGACAAGAAACAGACGAGAACGAGAGAGGCCTGGACCGAACGCCGGGGGGGCTGCAAAAAGGTCGCACGTGCGACCAAAAACTGGTCGCACGTGCGACCAGCTTTAAAGTTGGCCGCACATGCGGCCAGCAGGGGGTGTCCCCCCCTTTTGTTTGGGTGCACCGAATTTCGGTGCACCCACCCCCTTTTTTTCTTTTTTTCTACTTTTCGTGCGTTTCTTCGGCGAGTTTTAGGGTCTTCATTCCTATAAATAGGAATGAAGGCTCACAACACAGGGAGAATTTTTTTGGGAAGAATTTTTTTGGAGAGGAATTTTTGTAAGGGAGAGGTGAAATCTGGAGAGAAATTTTGAAGAAAATAATATTATTTTCATTTTATTGTAATTTTGAAGAAGAAAAAATCTCCAAGAAGGTGGTAAATTTTCATCCATTGTAAATCTTACTCTTATTTTTAAATAAGTTGTTATTATACTAATCTTTTTTTTTTTGTAAATTAGATTTTTTTTTCTTCTTCCTTTATTATTTATTTATTTATTTATTTATTACTTTTTTTTTTTGAGTAAATAAAACGAGGCGGAAAATTCCCAACCTTCAATTTGAACGGTTTAAATTTAGAAGGGAATTACTCCCCTCGATGCGTGTGTACGGGTGTTTTATTTAATTTGTATTAAATATAATGTGCTAACAATACGAGGTGGAAAATTCCCAACCTTCAATTTGAACGACTTAAATTTAGAAGGGAATTACTCCCCTCGATGCGTGTGTGCGGGTGTTTTATTTAATTTGTATTAAATATAATGTGCTAACAATACGAGGTGAAAAATTCTCAACCTTCAATTTGAACGGTTTAAATTTAGAAGGGAATTGCTCCCCTCGATGCGTGTGTGCGGGTGTTTTATTTAATTTGTATTAAATATAATGTGCTAACAATACGAGGTGAAAAATTCCAACCTTCAATTTGAACGGTTTAAATTTAGAAGGGAATTGCTCCCCTCGATGCGTGTGTGCGGGTGTTTTATTTAATTTGTATTAAATATAATGTGCTAACAATACGAGGTGGAAAATTCCCAACCTTCAATTTGAACGGTCTAAATTTAGACGGGAATTACTCCCCTCGATGCGTGTGTGCGGGTGTTTTATTTAATTTGTATTAAATATAATGTGCTAACAATACGAGGTGAAAAATTCCCAACCTTCAATTTGAACGGTTTAAATTTAGAAGGGAATTATTCCCCTCGATGCGTGTGTGCGGGTGTTTTATTTAATTTGTATTAAATATAATGTGCTAACGATACGAGGTGGAAAATTTCTAACCTTCAATTTGAACGGTTTAAATTTAGAAGGAAAATTATTCCCCTCAATGTGTGCGTGCGTGCGTTTTCTTTAACTCATATTAAATATAATGTGCTAACAATACGAGGTGAAAAATTCCCAACCTTCCATTTGAACGGTTTAAATTTAGAAGGGAATTACTCCCCTCGATGTGTGCGTGCGTGTGTGAGCGTGTGTTTCTTTAACTCGTATTAAATATAATGTGCTAACAATATGAGGTGGAAAATTCTCAATCTTCCATTTGAACGGTTTAAATTTAGAAGGGAATTATTCCCCTCAATGTGTGAGTGCGTGCGTGCGTGTGTTTCTTTAACTTGTGTTAAATATAATGTGTTAACAAGATGAGGTGAAAAATTTCCAACCTTCCATCAGAACGGTCTAGGTTTAGAAGGGAGATCACTTCGCTCAATGTGTGTGTATGTGTATATGTGTATATGAGGAGGATTTCAAAATAAAATAAAAACATTCGGATTTAAATTCTAATTGGACTTAATAGGATAAGGTACCGTCTTTGGACGGGCGTCTTGGGGTGCTTGACACATTTCCCGAGCGTAACTGAACCCCGAACTCTTTAAACGAATCTCTGGTCAGACCATGTTATTTTTGGAGTCAAATTTTACTTAAGCCATTTTTTTAAATTATTTTCAAAAAAGAAAAATATGGTGACCTAGCACATCATTTAAACCCAATGCTAGGTGGCGACTCCTTTTTCTAAAACAGGCTTAAGTATATTTTAATGAGAAAATCGACATTTTTAAAAACTCTTCTCATTTTACCAGCGCCAAGCATATATAAAGCATATATCTATATTTTCTGATTTTCTCTGGAAAGTCGGGGCGCGTTCAGTTGGCGACTCCACTGGGGATCGGTTGAGGGTCGAGCCCAATATGTCTGAATAAGTCCAACTAATCTAAAGTCCGAATGTTAAATTTTATTTTATTTTTTCCCTCAATTCAGTAAATAAGTTGTGATTTTTTTTTATATCATTTATTTTTTATTTTATATATATATATATATATATATATTTTTTTTTTTTTTCCTTATTTCCTCTCAGGCCCTTATATCGTTGTAAATCCTCTGAGAAAAACAAAACTGTCTTGTATCCATATTATCCCCTCAGGATTCTATGATACAAGACAAGAAAGGGGTTTTTTGTACTTGATGAATTTATGACGTCTTGGGAAGTCCTAAAAAAAAAAAAAAAAAAGCACACCAAACAAGTTCAAAGTTTTCAATATCGGTAGGGAACGACAAAAAAAAATAAAAATAAAAATAAAAAAATAAAAAATAAAAAAATTTCATGTACCATCATTTGTTTTAATTAGTCGTTATCGAAATTGAAATCTTCGAATTAGAATGGGTTTTAAGGCCACCTAAGACCCACGTGAACTAAAAAAATAATTTTTTTGTAGGTGAAAAAGAAAAGGACAAGACAAAGAAAATTGGTCCCAGAAAAGCAAATCCAGTTCCCTCCTTTCGAAGTCCGATCTTTACACGCAGTCGAGCACAGACTCATTCCATGATGACATCAGAAAGCAATCCCGAATCTCCCCGAACGACCCAGATAGCTCAGATGCAGGAAACTATTGACAGGTTGATGGAAAGGATCAACGAACTTAGCCAACCTCAGGAGGTGCCTATTCCTCCGTCCAACGGGATTCCTGTGACTGAATCCCCAAATGGAAACCCTGCAAGTATTGGGATGGAGAACTCAGGGCCGAATCCGAACCACGTCGGCCCGAACTTTGCAGTACCGGTCTACTATGGACCTCAGATGGGCCCTCATCCTTTCGCCTATGGAGCTCTGGCATATCCCATCCAGGGGCATGTCTATCAGGCCTCGCCAGAGGGCTCGGCCCCCGCCGCCCCGCAGATCCTCATTCACCCGGAGAGGGTCATTGCTCCACCAAACAATTCACATGATAGCCAACCGGCCCCGTCTATTGAAACTAAAAACAAAGAAGAGAATGACCCTCCACCGGCTTGGCTTCTGAAAATGGAGAAATTGGAGAAAACTATGGAAGAATGGCAAAAGGAGAAGCCGTCCAGGAAAGCGACGTACAAGGAGTTGTCAGTACCACCCGGGATTGTGTACCCGGAAAATTTCGTGGTTCCAAAGTTCACAAAATATGATGGCACTGGCCCTCCAGAATGGCATGTCAGTATTTACAAAGAGGAGTTAGGAATTCATGCTCGGAACGAAGACCTTTGCCTAAAGATGTTTCGGAGATCGTTGAAAGGACCGACTCTCAACTGGTACATGACCCTGGAGCTATCACAGATTAAAACATTTGAAGATCTGGTAGAGGCCTTCTGTGAGCAATATGTGTACAATAGGGATGCCGCGCCAGACCGCAATACCCTCTACCAGATACTGAAAAGTAAAGACGAAAGTTTCCGGAGGTATACTGCTCGTTGGAGGGAAGAGGCCGCCAAAGTTGTCCCTAAGCTGAGCGAGGAGGCTCAGTTAGAGATATTCAAGTCAATTCAGTCACCGCCGTTCTATCGAGATCTCTCGAGCATAGCAGTGGTTTCTTTCGACGATGCGATCAAACAGGCCGAGGTGACGGAAGAAGAAATAAGGAGCGGAAAAATTGAAGGGATCCAATCTGACGAAAAGGTCAGCCCCGCCAAAGATGAAAGAAAATGAAGTAGCTGTTGTCGTTTCCTTTCAGCAAACCCATTACCAGAACTACCCCCAAGCTTCTTGTCCCCAGAACTACCTGAACCAGAACAACCAATCTCACAACTACCCTACTCAAAATCGCCAAAACCAAAATTATCCTCAAAACCAACCCTATTCCCAAAGCCGCCCCCGCTATTACCAAAATGTACCTCCCCCTTATCAAAACCATATTCCCCAATATTACCCTCAAGCCTACCCAACACCCTCTTACCATACCTATCAACCACGCCTGAACACCCCACCTCAAATTCCTAACCGCACTCCAAGGTCAGGAACCCAATACCACCAAGACCTTCTACCTCATGCTACTGGGGGAAATTTCCAGAACGACAACAGAGAACTACAAGACCTTCCGGTTTTGATCACCGAGTTGTACCGGAATTGTTTGAAGCAGGGGATGCTGACGCCCCTTCCATTCTACGAAGTTAAACCTGGGAGTAAAGCAGCTTCTTCAAATGCTTTCTGTGAATACCACTCGGGAACCAAAGGACATGCGACTGAGTAATGCTTTCAGCTAAAAGACAAAATCCGGGAGTTTATACGGACCGGAGCCATCACGTTTCCTAAAAAACCTGAGGCCGGTACGCCAAATTGTCAGCAAAATCCGTTGCCTGAACACGCCTCCTCAGGAAGTGGCGTCAATCTAATTTTCACAGAGGAGGTTGAAGAAGAAGTTGATGTGATCGATATCGGTGGTGTTTATTTACACCCGGAGGTTCTCTACAGAGGGTTCGAATTACATCTAGAAAGGGTAGCCCAAAAACTAGAGAAATCTCTAGTTTTGTCTTTCCCAATCCAAAAGATGGTGGAAAATCTCAATAAGGTTCCATGGAATTATGAGATCGTCGCTAAAACAGGAGAAGGAGAAGAATTACCAATCTCAGTAGGAGAAACCAGTGGAATCACTCGGTCTGGAAGGGTGTATACGCCACAAGATTTGATCAGGATTCCTGTGAGGGAACCAAGAAGGGCCCTGAAAAAGCCGGTGTCAGAACCGGAGGCTCACGACTTCCTAAAAGCAATGAAGAATTCAGAATACAAGATAGTGGAGCAACTCAGCAAAGCACCGGCACAAATCTCGACGTTCTCACTACTCCTATCCTCAGAAGTACACAGACAGGCACTGCTGAAGGTCCTAAATGAAGCCCACTTGCCTAGCACGATCTCTCAGGAGAAATTTGTCACTCTGGTCGAGCAGGTCCTAGGATCTAACATCATCACCTTCACAGATGACGAGATGGACGATGATGGAACAGGTCACAACAAGCCTTTGAATATCACGGTCGAAAGCCATGGAATGTTCATAGCTCGGGTGCTGATTGACAATGGATCGGCACTAAATATCTGTCCTTTGTCGACCCTGGAAGAAATGGGGATAGATCTATCACAGGTTCGATCATCTAAGACGGTTATCCGAGCATTCGATGGGGCTAGGAGAGATAGCGTTGGAGAGATTGACCTGCCAATTGAAATTGGTCCAATACAGTTCAATGCGAAGTTCCAAGTGCTCGACATACCTGCTTCGTACAACCTGTTGTTGGGGAGGCCATGGATCCATAACGCTGGGGCAGTGCCTTCATCTCTACATCAGAAGATCAAGTTTATCATTAATGACACACTGTACGTGATCAGGGCTGATTCAGATATCATACCTTTCCATCAAGCGATAAGTCGGCATGTCCCGTTAACAGATGACGGAAAGGAGAAGGAGAAGATTGAAGCCTCCTATCACGTGTTCGACGTTGCGAATGCTACCTTTGTGAAGGAAGGAGGACACGAGATGACACCATCACTGTCTAACACTGTGGCCTTTGTTGCTAAAGAAATGAAGTCTCGGGGTTGCATTCCCGGGAAAAGTTTGGGCAAGAATCTTGACGGAATTACAGAACCGATAAAAGTCAAGGAGAAGAAGGGGAGATTCGGATTGGGATACGAGCCGACAAAAGCAGACAGGGCGAAGTTCTTCCGGAAGAAGAGGGATGGATCCCCAGACAACCAGCCAATGAAAATTCCGCATATCCGGGTCACTTTCCCCTATCCAGCAGAAACCCTCAACAAAGAGAAGGAGACCGCAGGATTCAAGTTGCACCCTGAGAGAGTAATGATCAAGGAAGCTGTGAATGTAATCATGAGAGACGAGGCAGGGCCAAGTCATGGGTCTGGTATTCGAACCAAGAGAAAAGAAAAGCTGCAGAATTGGGATTCTTGTTCTCTCCCAATTCGCCAGGCGTTTCGGTAAACTTAGGGAGATTTTCTGTTGGTCATCCCTCCATCCACCTTGCCTTCTAGATGGAAAGGGATTTTGCTTTATAATGGTTTTTTATATTTAATGAATGCAATTCTGTTTTATCCGACATATGGTTTAAATGTTTAAATTTTATGCTTTCAGGATGTCTAAAACACCAGTGTATGATGCATGCGATATAACTGAGCTAGAGTGCGATAAGTATGATTTCAATGCAGAACCAGACCATAACCCGATGGGAGTGGAAGCAGAAGATGACTCTTGCCAGCCAGACGATGGTGAGATCCGAAAAGCTTTCACGGAGTTCGAGAACAAGCCGATTCCCAGTAACGATGAGACCGAGTTGATAAACTTGGAGACCTCGGAAGAGTTGAAGGAAGTAAAGATTGGATCATCCCTCATGACTCTGGAAAAGAAAGAGTTGACAACGCTCTTAATTTCCTACCAAGATATCTTTGCCTGGTCCTACGATGACATGGTAGGACTGGACAAGAGTATCGTGGCCCATAAGCTGCCGCTAAAGTCGGGGAGTGTACTAGTCAAACAAAAGTTGAGGAAACTGAGGCCCGCTGTCAGCCTCGAGGTCAAGGAGGAGATCGTGAAGCAATTCAATGCTCGAATTATTGAAGTCTGTAACTACAGTGAATGGCTCTCAAATGTTGTTCCCGTGCCAAAGTCCTCAGGAAAAATCAGAGTCTGCGTGGACTATCGTGATCTCAACCGGGCGAGTCCAAAATATGATTTTCCACTGCCAAACATTCACATCATCATCGACAATACTGCGGGGCGAAAGCTCTATTCTTTCGCCGATGGGTTCTCTGGCTATAATCAGATTCTGATGGATGAGAAAGATCGAGAAAAGACAGCCTTCACTACACCATGGGGAGTCTTTTGCTATAGGGTAATGCCTTTCGGTCTCAAAAATGCCGAGGCGACATACCAAAGAGCAATGACGACCCTCTTTCATGATATGATGCACAAGGAGATGGAGGTATATGTAGATGACATGATCGTTAAATCACAGGAGAACGAGGATCATCTCTGCCATTTGAAAAAGATGTTCGACAGACTTCGAAAGTACCAGCTCAAGCTCAATCCAGCAAAATGCGCATTTGGGGTGGCTTCCGGAAAACTTCTTGGTTTCATGGTAAATCGCCATGGAATCGAGATTGATCCTGCAAAGACGAAGACCATTCGTGAGATGCCGCCACCGAGAAATGAAAAAGAAATCCGAGGTTTTCTGGGGCGATTAAATTTCATAGCCCGATTCATCTTCCAACTCACTGCCACTTGTGAGCCAATCTTCAAGCTACTTCGAACAGAAAGTGATGGGCGATGGAATGCAGATTGCCAGAATGCCTTGGAGAAAATTAAAGTCTATCTAACGAACCCTCCCGTTCTAGTGCCGCCTCGGGAGAAAGTTCCGTTATTACTATATTTGTCAGTTCTCGACTCCTCCATGGGAGCTATTCTTGGGTAACTCGATAAATCTGGAAAGAAGGAGCAAGCCATCTACTACCTCAGCAAGCGCTTCACGAAGTATGAGGAAAATTATACCTTGCTGGAGAGGACCTGTTGTGCATTGGCTTGGTCCGCTCAAAGACTGCGCCATTATATGCTCCCACTGACTACCTACTTGATAGCCAGGATGGATCCCTTAAAATACATCTTCGAGAAGCCGATTCTGTTAGGAAAAGTTGCAAAATGGCAGATGCTGCTGACGGAGTTCGATATCATCTACAAGACCCAAAAGTCAGTGAAGAGTCAGGCGATAGCGGATCAGTTGGCTAATTGTTTAGCTCAAACAGATAACCAGCCTCTTGAGACGCTATTCCCTGACGAGTCGATTCATGCGGTGGATGAAGAAAATGAGGAAACAGTCTGAAAAATATATTTTGATGGAGTAGTGAACTCTCGAGGGGCTGGAATCGGAGCCGTTCTGGTTTCTCCGGGCAAATAGCATTATCCAGTGGCTTCCAAGTTGAAGTTCCAGAGCACAAATAATCGAGCTGAGTACGAAGCCTGTATTCTGGGACTCCAGCTGGCTGTCGATATGAAAATCAAAGAATTGCTAGTGTTCGGAGATTCTGAGCTGATAATCAATCAGGTGACGGATAAATATGCCACGAGAGATCCGACCTTGATAGCCTATAACAATCACCTCTTGGAGTTGTGCGAGCAATTTACAATAATAGAATTTGAAAGCATACTGAGGCTAAAAAATGACTTCGCCGATGCCTTAGCTACCTTGGCATTTATGATATCTATCACTCGAGAGGATGATGATATCATTCCGGTGGTGATCCGAGTTCAACGCCGACCGGCCCACTGCTGCCAGCTTGAATCTGAGCCAGCCAAAGACCCGTGGTACCATGACATAAAGAACTTTCTGAAAAATCAGGAGTATCCGGAAGGGGCATCAAGTATTGATCGGAAAACTCTCCGGAGGTTAGCAGGCCAATTCTTCCTAAGCGGGGAGACACTGTACAAACGCTCCCCTGACATGGGCCTGTTGAGATGTGTTGGAGTCGAAGAGGCCATCTAGTTGATGAAAGAGGTCCATGGTGGCATATGTGGACCTCACATGAGCGGCTTCATGCTTGCCAAGAAGATCCTGAGGACCGGTCATTTTTGGCTAACGATGGAAAGCGACTGCGTGCAGTTTGTTCGAAGATGCCATAAGTGTCAGATTCATGGTGATCAAATCCATGTCCCACCTTCGCACCTTCATTGCTTGGCGGCCCCATGGCCCTTCTCAATGTGGGGTATGGACGTTATTGGGGAAGTTACCCCTAAGGCGCCGAGTGGTCATCGCTTTATCCTGGTGGCAATTGATTATTTTTCCAAGTGGGTAGAAGCTGTTTCCTTAACCCAAGTGACTCAAAAAATAGTAGCTCGATTCATCAAAGAAAATATTGTGTCAAGATACGGTTTACCGCAAACATTGATAACCGACAATGCTAAAAACCTGAAGGGTTCAGAAATACAGAAAATATGTCAGCAGTTTAAGATCGAGCACAAAAACTCAGCGCCTTACCGTCCAAAAATGAATGGAGCAGTGGAAGTCGCCAACAAAAATATAAAGAAAATTCTCCGGAAGATGATTGACAATTATAAAGAGTGGAATGATATGCTGCCATATGCTTTGATGGCTTACCGAACCTCGGTTCGGACCTCGACAGGGGCAACCCCCTATTCTCTGGTTTATGGCACAGAAGCGGTGATACTAGCCGAGGTGGAAATTCCATCTCTACGAGTTCTTATAGAGGCCGAGCTTGATGAAACTGAATGGGTACAACAACGGTTGGACCAACTTTGTTTAATCGATGAAAAACGGCTGACAGCGATATGCCACGGACAGTGTTACAGACAGAGGATTACTAGAGCTCATGATAAACGGGTATACCCTAGAGTCTTCAAGGTTGGTGAGTTAGTATTGAAGAAAATCTTTCCTTTCCAAGATGAAGCTAAGGGTAAGTTCGCGCCAAATTGGGAAGGTCCTTTTGTTGTTCATAAGGCTTTGAGCGGTGGAGCGTTGATTCTCCAGGAAATGGATGGTGATGTATTTCCCAAGCCTCTAAACTCGGATTCTGTAAAGAAATACTTTGCCTAATAAATGTCCTTATTTTCTATGTAAGTTTATTTCAATTTGTGATTATATGTTGCTTCCAAAAAAAAAAAAAAAAAAAAAAGAAGAAAAAAAAAAGAAAAAATAGGGCTCGAACATGGTGAAAACTCGAAAGGGCGCTATGAGAAAAATGTAGAGACCGTGTCGCAAAAAAAAAAAAAAAAAAAAAAAGAACAGTTAGATCACTCCTAGGGGCATTTTTGGAATTCCCACTACGATTGACTTCCATTGACCGTAAGACTTTTCTGTGTTCGGAACTTGATGGATTTGAGCAAGAGTTGGAATCTGTGAAAAGGAACATCGAATATGGCTCAAATTTGCATTGAAATCATACTTGTCAGACAATCCGGCTTGAAATCTCGCAGTCAACATATCTGGTGATAAAGATACCTGTTTGGGGTAAGGTTTTACACGTTTTTCCCATATTTGGTTAAATTAGTTTTGCAGAATTTGAAAAATACAAAGCAAGCAGGAGTATGTGATTCTTCTAAGCACTGAGGATGCCTAGTAGAAAAGAGAAAGTGAGAATCGGCGGGTGCAGAGAAATAAAGGCTGATAGGGATGTTGTCCAAAAAACCAGACCCTGCCAAAAACTCTGAGAAAACCTCCAGAAAGTACATCTCTAAGATTGACGGAAGGACGAGACGGAAAAATCTCCCGATACTGTCCCGTGACCCGAGAAAGTCAAGCGCCATCAAATGAGGGATTGCGACGGAAAAGGGGGGACGGAATTGCGAGTCGTAAAGAGTGACAAGTTTTTCAAACTAAATTTTCGTGTTACATGTGTTTTTTGTTCAATTACAGGCTTTTCAAAGGATATGGAAGCATGGATTTCTCTCTCACAAAGACTTCTTACCTTCCAGTTGGACGGAATTGCGAGTCGTAAAGAGTGACAAGTTTTTCAAACTAAATTTTCGTGTTACATGTGTTTTTGTTCAATTACGGGCTTTTCAAAGGACATGGAAGCATGGATTTCTCTCTCACAAAGACTTCTTACCTTCCGGTTCAAATTAGAAACTTTTATTGCTGAAAGTTCCAAAGCTCTAAATGAGCATCCAAGTATGCGTTTTGCCCTGAAAAGGGCGAAAAGTGAACTACGGTAAACTTGATCCTCGGCATAATACTAAGGTACGCAGGCAATCTATAAATGTTCGGTCATCTGAGAGTTCGGCTGGGGCACATTTATATCTTTGCTCTCTCATTCTGGCTCAGTCACAAGTTAGAGCATATTTTATACTCTTGAACTTTCTTTAGGCCCCTGGTCAAGAGGGCTGGGGCACGAATAATTTTTATTACTCTAAACAATCCTCTAAACAGACACGTGTTCGTCATGAGTATTGTTAGGAGTCATTTTTTTATTACTCTAAACGATCCTCTAAATGGACACGTGTTCGTCATGAGTATTGTCAGGAGTCATTTTTTTTATTACTCTAAACGATCCTCTAAATTGACACGTGTTCGTCATGAGTATTGTCAGGAGTCATTTTTTTTTTACTCTAAACGATCCTCTAAATAGACACGTGTTCGTCATGAGTATTGTCAGGAGTCATTTTTTTATTACTCTAAACGATCCTCTAAATGGACACGTGTTCGTCATGAGTATCGTCAGGAGTCATTTTTTTTTTTTACTCTAAACAATCCTCTAAATAGACACGTGTTCGTCATGAGTATCGTCAGGAGTCATTTTTTATTACTCTAAACGATCCTCTAAACGGACATTTGTTTATCATGAACATCGTCATGAGTCATTCTTTTATTTTTCTAAATGGACACTTGTTCGTCATGAGTCTTCTTTTATTACTCTAAACGTACGCTTGTTCGTCATGAGTCATTTTATTTTATTTGTTCTATTATTAGAAAATAGACTAAAAAATAAATAAAATAAAAAATGGGACGATCAAAATGACGTGGTCTTTTATCTTTGTCAAGCAAGTGAACTTGCATGACAAAGAGGGGCAGCTGTAGACACGACATTTTTGACCGCCTCGCAAAAAATCATACTTTATTTTATAATTACCTTTATTTTTTTTTTATTTTTTTTTATTGTACCGTATTTATGCGGTTTAATACTGCTAAATTAAGTTTTATTAATCTCTTAAGTAAATTAAATATTAGTAATTGATTTTTTTTTTTTTTTGGTTTTGTAGATTTTTCGAAGTGGAATAAAAACGCGTTAATTCGGAACAAAATGGATAAGAAACAGACGAGAACGAGAGAGGTCTGGACCGAACGCGGGGGGGGAGGGGGGCTGCAAAAAGGTCGAACGTGCGACCAAAAACTGGCCGCACCAGCGACCAGCTATATTGGTCGCTGGTGCGACCAGTGGGCTGGCCGCACATGCGGCCAGCAGGGGGTGTCCCCCCCCTTTTGTTTGGGTGCACCGATTTCGGTGCACCCAAAAGGGGGTGGGTGCACCGAATTTTGGTGCACCCACCCCCTTTTTTCCTTTTTTCCTACTTTTCGTGCGTTTCTTCGGCGAGTTTTAGGGCCTTAATTCCTATAAATAAGAATGAAGGCTCACAACACAGAGAGAATTTTTTTGGGAAGAATTTTTTTGGAGATGAATTTTTGTAAGGGAGAGGTGAAATCTGGAGAGAAATTTTGAAGGAAATAATATTATTTTCATTTTATTGTAATTTTGAAGAAGAAAAAATCTCCAAGAAGGTGGTAAATTTTCATCTGTTGTAAATCTTACTCTTATTTTTAAATAAGTTGTTATTATACTAATCTTTTTTTTTTTTGTAAATTATATTTTTTTTTCTTCTTCCTTTATTATTTATTTATTTATTACTTTTTATTTTCTTTTTCTTTTTATTTATTTATTTATTTATTTTTTGAGTAAATAAAACGAGGCGGAAAATTCCCAACCTTCAATTTGAACGGTTTAAATTTAGAAGGGAATTACTCCCCTCGATGTGTGTGTGCGGGTGTTTTATTTAATTTGTATTAAATATAATGTGCTAACAATACGAGGTGGAAAATTCCCAACCTTCAATTTGAACGGCTTAAATTTAGAAGGGAATTACTCCCCTCGATGCGTGTGTGCGGGTGTTTATTTAATTTGTATTAAATATAATGTGCTAACAATACAAGGTGAAAAATTCTCAACCTTCAATTTGAACGGCTTAAATTTAGAAGGGAATTACTCCCCTCGATGCGTGTGTGTGGGTGTTTTATTTAATTTGTATTAAATATAATGTGCTAACAATACGAGGTGGAAAATTTCCAACCTTCAATTTGAACGGTTTAAATTTAGAAGGGAATTGCTCCCCTCGATGCGTGTGTGCGGGTGTTTTATTTAATTTATATTAAATATAATGTGCTAACAATACGAGGTGGAAAATTCCCAACCTTCAATTTGAACGGTCTAAATTTAGACGGGAATTACTCCCCTCGATGCGTGTGTGCGGGTGTTTTATTTAATTTGTATTAAATATAATGTGCTAACAATACGAGGTGGAAAATTCCCAACCTTCAATTTGAACGGTTTAAATTTAGAAGGGAATTATTCCCCTCAATGCGTGTGTGCGGGTGTTTTATTTAATTTGTATTAAATATAATATGCTAACGATACGAGGTGAAAAATTTTCAACCTTCCATTTGAACGGTTTAAATTTAGAAGGGAAATTATTCCCCTCAATGTGTGCGTGCGTGTGGGTGCGTGCGTTTTCTTTAACTCATATTAAATATAATGTGCTAACAATACGAGGTGAAAAATTCCCAACCTTCCATTTGAACGGTTTAAATTTAGAAGGGAATTACTCCCCTCGATGTGTGCGTGCGTGTGTGAGCGTGTGTTTCTTTAACTCGTATTAAATATAATGTGCTAATAATATGAGGTGGAAAATTCTCAACCTTCCATTTGAACGGTTTAAATTTAGAAGGGAATTATTCCCCTCAATGTGTGAGTGTGTGCGTGCGTGTGTTTCTTTAACTTGTGTTAAATATAATGTGTTAACAAGATGAGGTGAAAAATTCCCAACCTTCCATCAGAACGGTCTAGGTTTAGAAGGGAGATCACTTCGCTCAATGTGTGTGTATGTGTATATGTGTATATGAGGAGGATTTCAAAATAAAATAAAAACATTCGGATTTAAATTCTAATTGGACTTAATCGGATAAGGTACCGTCTTTGGACGGGCGTCTTGGGGTGCTTGACACATTCCTCGAGCGTAACTGACCCCCGAACTCTTTAAACAAATCTCTGGTCAGACCATGTTATTTTTGGAGTCAAATTTTACTTAAGCCATTTTTTTAAATTATTTTCAAAAAAGAAAAATATGGTGACCTAACACATCATTTAAACCCAATGCTAGGTGGCGACTCCTTTTTCTAAAACAGGTTTAAGTATATTTTAATGAGAAAATCGACGTTTTTAAAAACTCTTCTCATTTTACCAACGCCAAGCATATATAAAGCATATATCTATATTTTCTGATTTTCTCTGAAAAATCGGGGCGCGTTCACAGAGTGAACAGAATGCACACACACACATACATGACGACGATGGTTGAACGACGGACACCCCCCATGCCGGAACACACCACCTCCGGATGATCACACCGCCCTCTTCGATCATTCACCCACTCGCAACCACCGCAGAAATCCCCACACAACGCCGTCCACACCCCGCCGGCGCTGAACCCGGCTGCTCTTTTCTCTCTCTCTTTCTCTGTTTCCTTCTTTCTTAGATTTTTTTTTTTCCTTTTCAGATTTGAGGAGTTTTTTTTTTTTTTTTTGACCATTACTCATGAAAATATATATATTGCATGTAATTAGTGGATACAATTCATCCGAACACGCCACGTCGTTGCTCTCCTTCTTTCCCCTGCCGGCGGTTTGCTTCCTCCGGTCCCGTTTGTGTATATATATATAAATATATAAAACTTTTTAATTAATTACTCTTTTCTCCCCCCAACTTTCTTTAAATCTTAATTTTAAATCAATTCCAACTTTTTAAAAGTTTCTAAGAATTTGCGATTTCACCCCTTTAAGTTTCAATTTAAGGTTAAATGTCATTTTACCTCCCTAAGTTGCGATTTAATGTTTCTAGATTTTTAATTTGATCCCATTTCATCCCTAATTTTCACAGTTACTCTAAAATACAACTGAAATGACGTACATGCTACAATTGAGGTCTTACAAAAACAACTGCAAAAACCCCTTATGAACTTTGGACAGACAAGAAGCCTAGTCTGAAGCACCTACATATTTGGGGATGTAGCAAGACCTTATAGGCCACATGAAAAGAAACTGGATCAAAAACGGTTAATTGCTATTTTATTGGATACTCCGAAAGATCCAGGGGTTACAAATTCTATGATCCTACCACTAGATCAATTTTTGAGATGGGAAACGCCCGATTATTTGAGGATGTTGACTTTGTTGGGGGAGATAAACTAAAGGATTTTTTTTTTGAAGAGGAATATGTTGATATTCCCACACCTGTTATTGACATTGATTAGGCTCCTATTCCTGACATTGTTAAAAAAATAGATCTGAATCAAAACAATATCCATGAACCTCCCGTTCCAGAAGAACAAACTCTACCACCTTAAGAACCCATGCCATTAAGGAGATCTACTAGAGAAAGGAAAAGTACAGTACCAGATAATTACATTGTATTTCTTCAAGAACACGAGTTTGACATTGGTGCAGTGGAAGATGATCTAATCAACTTCCGTCAAGCCATGGAAAGTTCTAAATCTCAAGAGTGGATTGATGCCATAAATGAGAAGATAAAGTCCATGAAGGACAATGGCATTTTGGATCTTGTTCTATTGCCTGAAGGTGCGAAACCCATTGGTTACAAATGGATATTTAAAACTAAAAGGGTTTTGAAAAGTGATGTGGAGAGATGCAAAGCCCGTTTTGTCGCTAAAGGCTTTACACAAAAAGAAGGCATCGATTATAAAGAAACTTTCTCTCTGGTTTTATCGAAATACTCTTTTAGGACAATAATGGCACTTGTAGTGCACTTTGACCTTCAACTTCATCAAACGGATGTTAAGACTGCGTTTCTCAATAGTGACATTCATGAAACAAACCATATGGTGTATCTAGAAAACTTTGTGTCAGGAGATACAAAGAAGATGATTTGCATATTAAAGAAATTCATCTATGGGCTTAAGCAAGTTTCTTGTCAATGGTATTGCAAGTTTCATCAAGTTATCATCTCGTTTGGTTTTGAGATGAATGTGGTTGATGATTGTATATACCACAAGTTCAGTGGGAGTAAGCATATTTACTTGGTTTTATATGTTGATGACATATTTCTTGCCACCAACAATATATGTATGTTGCACGAAACCAAGAGATTTCTATCAAAGAAATTTGAGATGAAAGATCTTGGTGACGTTTTTTTTTGTGTTGGGCATACAGATACACTGGGATCGCTCTCGGGTACGCTTGGTTTATCACAAAAGAGCTATATGGAGGAAGTTCTTAAAAGGTTTAACATTCATGATTGTACGCTTGGTTTATCACAAAAGAGCTATATGGAGGAAGTTCTTAAAAGGTTTAACATTCATGATTGTACGCTTGGTTTATCACAAAAGAGCTATATGGAAGAAGTTCTTAAAAGGTTTAACATTCATGATTGCAAACCAGGTGACACTCCTGTGGCTAAGGGAGACAAATTTAGTCTCAATCAATGCTTCAAGAATGATTTTGAGATTCAAGAGATGCAAAAGATTCCTTATGTGTCAGCAATAGAAAGTCTGATATATGCTCAAGTATGTACGCGTCCAGAGATTGCGTACAGTGTTGATATGTTAGGCAGATACTTAAGTAATCCTGGAAATTATCACTGGATAACAGCCAAGAAAGTCATAAGATACTTACAGAGAATAAAAGACTACATGCTCACCTATCGGAAGTCAGATCAATTAGAGATCATTGGATAAACTGACTCCGATTTTGCTGGATGCCGAGATAGTATGAAATCTACTTTAGGCTATATCTATTCACTTGTTGGAGGTGCTATATCTTGGAAGAGTGCTAAACAGTCTCTTATAGCTTCTTCCACTATGACAACTGAGTTTGTAGCTTGTTTTGAGGTGTCCAATCATGGAATATGGTTGCGAAATTTTGTCACGAGGCTATGTATTCTGAATGGCATTGAAAGACCACTTAAGTTATTTTGTGATAATAAATCAGCAGTACTATATTCCAAGTTTATAGAGTTCAGAGTGGACTTATGTCTATAGAGCACATTTGGACAAACTTCATGATTATGAATCTGCTGACTAAGGGATTACTGCCCAAGGTCTTTCACGAGCACACTGCTCATATGAGTGTGGTTTATTTTTATTTTTATTTTTTTAAGGATATGTCATTTTAGTAAAAGTTTATATTTTAGATGCTTTTATCTATAGACACAGTTGTTATAGATTTTATGGTTATTGTATGGTTATTTACTACAGTAAAGTATTTAATTTATATTCACTTTGATTTTGTATGGTTTGATCTCACTAAGGTTTAAGGACCAGTTGAAAGTAGGCATGTTAAGATCGCATTGCATGCAATTTCTATGCTACATATCGACACTTGATCTTTGTCATTAGTTGTATTGATATATGTGATCATTGATGGGTCTAGTTACGAAATATATAATGACAATCACTTTGGTTCTGTATTTGTGTGGTTAATGGACAAGATTGTTAATATGCATAAAGTTTTGATAGCAAAACTCATGAACTCATAAAGTATAATTCACATTTATAAAGTTACATATATAACTCAAGTGGGAGATTGTTGGAGTAAAATTAAATATATGGGCTTATATATTACAAAATGTGAATTATAGGCTATCAAATAAAGTTAGGCCAATTAAAGTGATTAATTTAAGTTTTTGGGCTTTAATCAATATATTATTAAGTGTGGATTTTAATGTGTATTAATAAGTATAATTTCTATTTTTATGATGGCTTAAAATAGAAAATACGAACAAATATGATTGTTTATAAACTGACGCGACTATTTTTAAATAGACACGACTATTTTTAAACAGACGCGATTGTTTATAAATAGGGGTCATGGTCCTCAAATCACACGTGATTTTTCTATTCTTCTGATTCCCATTGTCAGAGAGAAATTTAGACAGAAAATAAAAGTGTTGATCTGGAAGATCATAAAACATCAGGCTCGAATATTTCAATCTTCTTATTATGGATTCAGGCACGCTTCTACAAATTCAATATTTTAATTCTTGATGATTCAATATGAATGTTTGTGTTTGTGTTTGTGTGATGGTTTTCATGAAATTAATCTTACATTTGTACCCAAAAAGTTTACACATTGTTGAACTTTTCACCCTGAACTTTCAATTGCATAACCAGAGAACCAATTTTCCAATTCCTTCAGAAAAACTCACCAGAATATTACCCCCAAAAAACAAAAGTTTGATGAAACTTTATAAAAGTTGACCAATTGAGTTTGTTCCACAAAATTTATAAATTTTAGGGTGTGTCATGTTGAAATTGAAAATTCAAAGTGCAAATGTAGCTGAATTTAAACCCAAAAGGTGGAATGAAAATAAAAGTCTCTTGATTTAGAAAGCTTCACCAATTGTCGATTTGAAGAAATCGAGTTTTCGACGAGCCCTTTTCGATTTTCTCTTCGCCGAAGTCCTTCTCCATGCCGGACACCAGATTTATGATCGCCGGTGACGTCTCTGACTTACCACAGTAACGGCTCATTTGGTTGGACGGAATGGAATTAGGACGGAATGGAATGAGGATGGAATAGAATGGAAGAAGTAATGGAATAAAATTGTCAATAGAATCACTATTTCATTCTCTTGTTTGATTGGTATTGAATGAGGGAAGGAATGGAATAATGAAATATAGTAAAATTTCCATTATGCCCTTATGAAATTATTATTCTATTTTTTTGTTTGGTTGGTATGAAATGCGTGAAGGAATGAAATAAAATATAATGAAATTCTCATTATGCCCTTATTACAAAATTTTATTATATTTCACTATTCCATTTCCTCCCTCATTTTATTATATTTCACTATTCCATTTAATTTTAAGTTTCTGTTCTCTAATTTTTGTTTCTGTTCTCAATTTTCAGTTTCTATTCTCTAATTTCTGTTTTTGTTCGCAATTTTCAGTTTCCGTTCTCAATTTTATGTTCTCTCTTTTCTTTTCTTTTTTTTTTTTTTTTTTTTTTTTTCTGTTTTTGTTCTCAATTTTCAGTTTATGTTCTCAATTTTTTGTTTCTGTTCTCAATTTTCTGTTTCTGTTATTAATTTTCAGTTTTTGTTCTCAATTTTCAGTTTCTATTTTCAATTTTTTGTTCTCTAAATTTCTATTTTTGTTCTCAATTTTTAGTTTATATTCTCAATTTTCTGTTTTTGTTCTTAATTTTCATTTTTTTGTTCTCAATTTTCAGTTTTCGTCCTCAATTTTATGTTTTCTAATTTTATATTTTTGTTCTCAATTTTCAGTTTATGTTCTCAATTTTCTTTTTTCTGTTCTCAATTTTCTATTTTGTTCCCAATTTTCTGTTATCTAATTTCTATTTATGTTCTCTAATTTTTATTTTTGTTCTTAATTTTTAATTTTTGTTCTTAATTTTCAAGGACTTAAATACAAGGGCTATTATGTAATTTAGAATATTGATTCCATTGGGTTCGAATCTCATTCTACCCCATCTCAAATGGAATCTCATTCCACCTTATTTCATTCCAATGGAATCACAAAAACCAAACAACATAATAGGAATCGAAGGCGGAATGCGATTCCATTCCGTCCCCGATTCCGTCCAACCAAACATACCGTAAAGGTTTGTCGCTTTCCATTGTCTCATTCATCAACATTTCGACTTAGCCTAACTCGACCATTCACCAATCAATTTGACGGCTTGACTAAGTCGACTCGTTTCCGAGTTGATTGAGTCTGACATGATTTAAATGTCGGCAAACAGAGGATTTCGCCTTCTGATTCAGTGGCTGGAATGTCGATCTTAAATTATACCTTGATATGGGGGAGTCTCGTAAGGTATATTGCGCGGTCAATATCTTTCCAAATATGGAAAGACGGCCGGGTTGGTAGCTGGAGTCCTCTCAAGTTGAGCTAGAGTGCCTTCCAAGCTAAGCTAGAGTGCCCTCCGAGTCGAGCTGAGAATCACCTTGTTAAGTTGAAGAAATCCGAGCCGGCGGACTCCGGGCCGACCTAACGAACTCGAGCACCCTCTGCTCATCATCTCCGCGCTCGGGGCCTCTCTTAGCTGTCTTGAGGCTCCGGCCCATGGGCCTCTACAAGTGGGCCCAAAAATCTAACCCAGATAATCAGAGTATTAATCTACTTGCTCATTGATTGCTCAGTGGATTAGGTTAATTAATCCGAGCTTAACTCCCTAAATTTGCAGCGCTAATCGAGTCCAAAGCCTATAAATACCTTATGACATCCACTGTCCAACGATACGTCTTCTCTATTGATACCAGAGCATTTCTTAGCCCTTCTCCCCCAGATACTTACTCTCACGTCGGAGGGACTTCATTAGGCACAACCCCGGTGAGTCTGTCTACAGGTGCTCGGAGTGAATGAGTGGAGCCCAACTCAGAGATCATCAGGACTTTTGAATTCTTCAGTACCATACGCCACTAATAATCTTGTGAGTATATAACCTTTTTGGACCATACTGTTGGTCGCTCACCATTTTTGGACATCAACATACCTTTATCCATGGATATTCTCCAGGGTATTTCAAGATTGGTAGTAAGACGGTGGCTTGGGTTGGTGCAACAGTGGTTACATCGGTGAAAACCCGCGAGACGAGGCGGATTGCCCCATCATCCAAGAAAAACATTGAAAACTAGATATGAATTGTGATTAAAGGGGGAGATGGCAGTGGAAGGATCTTCGGGTTATGGCGGTGGAAGGATCTTTGGGCTATGGCTGTGAAGGAGCTAGGAGAGGAAGGAGGAGAGAGAGTGTAGAGAGAGAGATCAAGTGAGAGATGAGAGCTTATGTGAGGAAGAAAGAAAATGAAAAAAAAAAAAGAAAAAGGAAAAAATAAAGAAAATATGAAAAGACCAAAAAACCCTATAAAAAATAGTATGTGCACTAATAGAATGACCAATTAAAAGCGGTTACATACTTAGAGGTTTAAATTGAAATGTCACAAATTTAATGGACCGTATAGAAACTTGTCAAAAGCTATAGGGTTTAAAAGTTATTTTGACCTTTTTTAATTTTTTGAGCAGTCTTCATGATTTGTCCTATGCGATGCTTTTCCAGGTCGCAAGATCAAAATGTGGTTGAAGCTGAATGGTACAACCGGGAAGAACAAAGGCTTTGCATTTTTGCGGTATGCGTAAGCAGATGATGCTAAGCACTTGGCCAGGAGAGTCACAAATACAATGTCTTAATGGGGTTAAACTAACATTTGATAACAAGTATTCTAACCTTTTTTTTTTCCCTTTTGTGTAAAATTATAACTAGGAGCCTAGTATTTGTCTTCAATGTGTATGGCAGCATGGGCTCTAGGCTTAAAAAAAGACCATCCTAAGATTTTGGTCAACTCAGGGTGCCTGATTTAATTAAGGTAAATTATAAGTGTTGTAGTATAATTAACTAGCGGCTAGCATTTGGGTCTACTACAACACATACTTCAAAACGACTCGTGCACTGTGAATATAAAAACAACTTATGGTTCTTTAATCAACATGGATTTGCGTCTGTATGATTTTCCATTAATTTTTCCAAAAAAAATATAAGAGAGGCGTACAAAAACAATACTAAAAAAATAAATGCAAGACCTATACAAGGCATAGGGCTTCAAGAAATGAAATATACAAAAATCAAAGCAAATACAAAACAAACATTGAAAATAGACAAACCAATAAGGTTCACGAACAATTTAGTCTCTTGCATTAAGAGATAGAGAGGGAGAGAGAAAAAACTCATATGAAAAGTCATCAATATTCAATTGTACTCTAATTTAATTTTCTTAATTTATAAATAAACTTGAAATGAAATAGCGTTACCCATTACCCATTTCAGCTAAGCGAGCTTCATCTCAAGGTTGACGGCTGGTGGTACGTTTTTGGACTCGACAGATTTTAAATGACTTGCCTTGCACTTTTCTTGATGAAATACAACAAAGTGATGAGAAATAAATATATGCCATTGAGATTGACCCAATGAATTTCACTTTTATGTTCACATTGATTTTCATGACTCACTACTGTCTCTTTCTAGAATTATGTCTCTCCTATTCGTTTTGAAGTATGAGTTGTAGTAGACCCAAATGCTAGGTTGCTAGTTAATTAAACTACGACACTTGTAATTTACCCTAATTAAACTAAGCACCATGGGCAGACCCAAATGTTAGGCTGTTCCTTTTTGAAGCCTAGAGCCCATGCTGCCATGCATATTGAAGACAAATGCTAGGCTGCTAGTTATAATTTTACACAGAAGGTAAAAAAAAAAAAGAAAAAGAAAGGGTAGAATAATTGTTACCAAATGTTAGTTTATGCCATTGAGACTCTCTTGGCAAGTGCTGAACACCAAAAATGGTGGTGATACAATCGTAGAAAGTATAGTATCATAAAGGGCAACAAATGAAGGTGTAGTAAGGACTAAGGGAGCTGCTGGGAAGAGTAGTACACAACTAGGATTCTGCTAGCAAGTGCTAAACACCATTTTTTGTTGCTGAGATTTTGTAGATAAGGTTATAGAAACCATAGTATTATAAAGGGTAGAAAAAAAAAAGTTAAACTAAAAGGTTAATTATATTTTAATTTGGACCCTCACCATACAAGGGTAATTTAGCCTTTGACTAAATTGGATAGAGTTAATTTAGGAAAAACAAAATATAAGTTGACTTTCAAAACAAATTTGTTTATGTTATATTCTATTCCCTATTTTTGGACCAAATTTCAGAAAACATAACATAATTGTATAACTAGTAGAATATTTGTCATTGAACATGTATAATTTACCCAATTCAGTTGATCGTTTAAACTAGGCTATATCACAAACGAATCACCAAAGCCATTTGGATCATGCTTTGCGAATCTCCTCTGAGCTGCAGACAGTTGTGTTCCCTATTTCTGTTCTGTTTCCTAGAATATTTGTCATTGAACATGTACAATTTACCCAATTTAGTTGATCGTTTAAGCTAGGCTATATCACAAACGAATCACCAAAGCCATTTGGATCATGCTTTGCGAATCTCCTCTGAGCTGCAGACAGTTGTGTTCCCTATTTCTGTTCTGTTTCCAAGCTGCATTTCCTTAGTTACCTTTTGACTTTTTTTTTTTTTAGTTTGTTGTTTTCCAGAAAATGAGGGTGGCCTTAGAGTGAGCAGTCTTCATTATTTGTCCTATGCTATTCTTTTCTAAGTCACAAGATCAAAATGTGGTTGAAGCAGAATGGTACAACCGGGAAGAACAAAGGCTTTGCATTTTTACGGTATGCATCAACAGATGATGCTAAGCACTTTCCAGGAGAGTCCCATTGTCTCAATGGGGAATGAGGTAAACTGATATTTGGTAACAATTATTTTACCTTTTTTTTCTCTTTTATGTAAAATTACAACTAGTAGCCTAGCATTTGTCTTCAATATGCATGACAGCATGGGCTCCAGGATTGAAAAAGGACTGGCCTAGCATTTGAGTCAGCCCACGGTGCTTGGTTTAATTACAGTAAATTACAAGAGTTGTAGTTTAATTAACTAGGAGCCTAGCATTTGGGTATGCTACAAGCCTACAACTCATATTTCAAAACGACCTGTGCAGTGTGAATACAAAAACAATTTTTGGTTCTTTAATCAGCATAGGTCTGCATGACTTTCCATTAATTTTCTAAAAAATAAATAAATTAATATAAGCGAGGCGTATAGAAACAATACTCAATTTTTAAAAAATAAATAAATGCAAGATCTATATAAGGCTAACGGCCGGTGGTGCGCTTTCAAAGCCGACAACTTCCAAATGACGTGCCTTGCACTTTTTCAGGATGAAAATAAAACAAAATGATAAGAAACAAACCCATTGAGATCGACCCATTGAATTTCACTTTTATGTTCAGATTGATTTCCATAACTCACCACTGTCTCTCTCTCTAGAATTTTGTCTCTCCCACTCGTTTTGATGTATGAGTTGTAGTAGACCCAAATGTTAAGCTGCTAAATAATTAAACTAGGGCACTTGTAATATTCCCTAGTTAAACCAAGCACCATGGGCAGACCCAAATGCTAGGCTGATCCTTTTTCAAGCTTAGAGCTCATGCCATGCATATTGAAGACAAATGCTAGACTGCCATGCATATTCAAGTTTCCATGTTCTTTGTTTGGTAGAAATTTGGAAACCAAAGAGCATTTTTTCAAAAAAAAAAATTTAATTAAACTAAAAAGTTAGTTACAGTATACACCCTCAAAAAAAGAACAACAGAGAAACAATAAAGTAACAAGAGGAAGAAGATAAACTAAAAAGTTAATTAGAGTATATACCCTAAAAAAATTATTTTTTTTAATTTGGACTCTCATCATACAAGAATAATTTAGTGTTTGACTAAATTGGATAGAGTTAATTTAGGGAAAACAAAATATAAATTAAGTTTCGAAGCCGTTAATTTAGGGAAAACAAAATATAAATTAATTTTCGAAGCCAATTTGTTTAAGTAATATTCTATTCCATTTTTTTTGGACCAAATTTAAGAAGACATAACATAATTGTATAACTAGTAGAATATTTTTCATTGAACAGGTACAATTTACCCAATCTAGTTGGTCATTTAAGCCAGGATATATCACAAATGAATCACTGAAGTTATTTGGATCATGCTTTGTGAATCTGCTTCGAGCTGTAGATTGTTGTGTTCTATGTTTTTGTTCTGTTTCCAAGCTGCAAATTCAACTTTGTTTTTCCTTTATCAATTTAAAGTAAACTTTTAATTCAACGACAGTTTTTACCCTTTTAAGTATCATAATTCTAATTTAGTCCGGGGACCAACTTCTATTAAATCAATTACAGAATTTAGCATATGTAGTTCAATCAAGCATATAAAGTTTAATAATCGTTCGAATTTGGTCCTTTATGTGACTTTCACATTCTCATCTCCTCTCCACAGATTTCGTATTATTTTTTTGGCTGCACAGATCCTATTTATTTAGCACATATTATGTATTATTTTTGGCAGCACAGACGCTAAATTGTATTATTATTTGTTTATTTTGCAGTCTAAATTAGAAGTAGAGCCAATGTATGCTTCATTTGAGGATTGAAAATTCACTTTTATCATTAATATGGTCTACCATTGCAAGTTTATTTGTTTTATACTTTATATAAATGCTATATTTTAGACATTTATACTTATAAAAATTCAAATTTATGATTCTTGTATTGAAAAATAATATTACTCGTGTTTTTCACGTTGCTATAGAATTCTTATGTCATCAATATTTTAATTGCTTTGGAAATATGAAATTCATTTTTAGTTATTTTTTATGGTATTTTTTTTTATAAAATAGTGGGGTAATTTTTATTTTTTTTAATACAGATAAGTAACAACCACAGTTTTCAAATATGATTGTTTTATTATTAAAGAACACAATTTTTAAATGTGATAGACAAGAGAGTAAACATCTCAGTTTGATACAAAATTAAGATAAATATTGTTGAAATAATCATAATTTTTTTTACTTTGATCATATATGTATGATCATTTTAATTACATTTGAATAGCTGTGAAAAAAGTCTACCTTTTATCACATCTCTATCTATCAAGATCAATATTGGGTTGTAGTGTTCTATAAAGATTATCTAGGGTTCATAACCATGGACCTCTTCTTTTTATTTTTATACTTTGACTACCAAATTTCTTAAGTTCATATTACTACCCTTTCGTTTTTTAAGGATTCTTCTAACATTAATTCTCTATTGTTTGTTACCCATTAGGTTCATATTAAAAGCTGGATGGTGATAATAATTAATTATTTAACTAATTTACTAATTAATTAATAAACAAAATTAAAACAATTCTAATTCTGTTTTTCAAAAAGAAAATATTATTTTTTTCTTTAAAGCATTTCATCTTACTGTGAGTCGCATTTATCCACATATCACATTTAGATTTAGCTGGCAATAATTTAGCCAATTGTGACGGGTGATATAAAAACATTGTGATGCTAATAAAAATGCGAGATGATTTACTGATTTATAATCTCGTTTGTGAATTAAAAAATGTGATGGTTAGTCTATCTAATATCTCAATTTTCACATGTCATTAAAATGGTCATATATAAGGGTTGGTCATGGGCCGGGCCGGGCCGGGCTCGGGCCGGATTTTAGGTAGAAAATTACAAAAATATGCAAGGCCCTAACCCGCCTCGGCCCTAAGATTGGGCCTTATTTTTTTCCCAAGCCCGGCCCTATCAAATTAATTAGGGCCCTAGCCCGGCCCTATATATTTTTTTTAATTTAAAAATTAAATAAAAACAAAAACAAAAACAAAAACATAATCATTACATAAAAATAAATTCATCACCAATTACTGCAAAATAGGCAGAGTCCCACACCATTCATTTCTACATACACACACACAAAAAAAAAAAAACAAACTACATTCACATTCAAACAAAAAATAAATAAATAAAAAATCCTATTGAGAGAAAAGAAAAAGAAAAAAAAAAAAGGCCATATATATATATATATTTTTTAATTTAATTTAATCCTTGGGCAGGCCCGGCCCGGCCCTAGAAAATATTAGGTTTGCCCAAACCCGACCCTAATTTTACTTGGGCCTAAACTTTGCAGCCCAAGCCCTAACCATGGGCTCAAAATTTAGGCCCAAGCCTTAAAAATTTTGGACTGGTCGAGTCCCCAAGCCCATGACCATCCCTACATATATGTGATCAAAAATAAAAAAATGTGATTATTTGAACAATATATATCTCAATTTTGTATCAAATAGAGATGTTTACTATATTTTCTAAATCAAAATTGTGCTCTTCAACAATAAAAAATCACATTTAAAAACAATGATTGTTTATCATACCTATATTAAAAAATATAATAATGTCCAATTATTTTATAAAAAAATTCTATAAATAACAAATAAATAAATTTCATAGTTCTAAAATAACTAAACTATTTTTTGGGTATACCCATGAGTGTCCCTTACCAATATAGGGCGAAAGACTATCTCGTTCGGAATATATAATTACACTTTGTTGGTATAACTAAACTATTAATGACTAAGAATTCTACATTACCATGAAAAATACAGTAATACTGCTTTTGAATACAAGTCATTGCTAAATAAGCCAATAAGTTAGCAAGTCAGCTAAATAATCGCACCAGTCATGGCAAAGGTCTGAATAACAAAATAAAAATAAATTGAGGCATCAGTCGCCCCGAAAACCAGGCTAATGATGTCTGACAATCGTCTTTACATCTATATACCCACCAAGAATACCCAAATTACATCAACGCTTTTTTGGATCCATGAAAAAGCACAAATTGAATTGGCATCTTCTTCCAAATTAACACATATGTTCGTCGAGCACCTTATCGGAACAAGAAGCCTGACACAAGTATGTGACCAGCCTCCATATCCAAGCCTATGGAATGCTGCGACAATAAAACATGAAATGATCCTAGTCTATATATAATGGGGCTGGCTACAATACAATCATCATTTTTGCTGTATAGGATATAGCTACAAAAGTTATAAGGTCATTCCAAAAAAATTATAAGTTATTCCATTGAAATTATAAGTTCATCTAAGAACTTGTAACTTTATAAGTTACAAATTTTTCTCCAAAAATTACAAGTTTGTCTAAAACCTTGTAACTTCTTTATCATAGGCTTATAACTTTCATGACCTGTGCTAAAGAAATGCCCATATATAATCACGATTAAATTTATAAGTTAGTTGAAACTTACAAACATGCAGGTATAAAAACCCTGCATGTAAAAACCTACAAACAAAAAAACATCATCTAAAATGATATCTAAAAAAAGTAGCAACTAAAAAAACATCTAAAAAATGACAGCACGTGAAAACCTGTTGAAAACCTGCAGCTAAAAAAGAGCAAGTAAAAAAAAAAACAGCCAAGTAAAAAAGAAAGTGCAGCTTAGAAAACAAATGAAAAAATAAACCAGCACATAGCAAAGCTTCTTTTTGTTTTAGGAGGAATTTCATTTGGTTAGAGGATTTTGAAATCCTCTTTTGATAAATCTTTTGTTTGGATTTGTTTGGATTTTAGTAAGAATGGATTTGTCAAATCCTTTTAAGAGTGAAAGGAAGGATTATGAAATTCTTTTGGGAGAGACTGAATTTGACAAATCATTCCCTTCCCATTTTGTGAAAAAGACACGGAGGTCATTTTTACAGTTGTTATGAGATCCCCTCTTTCAACCTTTGTAAGCCGCAATTTTTTTTTTTTGTTTTGTTTTGTTCTTTTTTCTTGTTTTTCCTTCTCATTCGTTGAGCTTCTTCATCGTCGTCGTCCGATTCTTCTCTGTCGCTGTCGTCTGCTTCTTATTCGTCGTTGTCGTCTTCTCTATCGCTGTCATCTGCTTCTTCTTCATCCTCCATCACCATTGTCTGCTTCTTCTCTGTCCTCCATCGCTGTCGTCATCGCTTTTGAGTTCGAAATCAAAATAGGGTTTCGATTGATTTCGAAAACGAAATCAATTTCGATTTAGGGTTTGAAATCGATTTTGAAATCTCGATTTCGTTGCTTCGATTTAGGGTTTCTATTTTTACTTCAATTTGGGTTTCGATTTCGATTTTTTGTTGGATTTCTTTGAATTTGTTCTTAGATTTGTTCATCGTCTTCAAATCTGTTTTTTAAAAAAAATTCAAAATATTTCAGTTCAAACAATTATCCAAATAAGGAATTTGTAAAATGAAGAGATTTCAAAATTCAAAAATTTAAAATTTCTTCATTTCACAAATTCCTTACCCAAACGCAACCTAAGATCCTCCTCCCTATAACAGTACACAAGAAAATCATTAAGGCCAACATCACTAAAAAAGAATCAAGTGAAGTTATCCAAGTAAAAAATTAATATACATCTTAAATGATAGGGCTCCCTTTTACATTGAGGTAAGACATTTTTTTTTAATTAAGTTAATTTGGAAAAATCATGAAAAATGTCTTACTTTTGGTCATCATCGCTATTTGATAGTACAAAATGAGGTTCATCGTCAGCAAGGGCATCGGCTATGTTTCTACAAACCCATCATAGCCCTTCCGATGAACTAGTATCTTCCTCTTCATAAAGGCTTCCGACACTACAGGGGAAAAAAGAATTGTAAAAATAAGAAACGAGGGTTAATGATTTTTTTGGTGCCACATAAATTCGACCGGTGTTTAATTGGTCTTTGGTATTTAGAAATAGATAATTTGATCAGGGACATTTCAATTTTGATTTCCAATTGTCCCAATTGACAAATCTGTAAGGTCAATTTAATGATCAACGTTAAACTAAGACTATTTTGGTCATTTTGGTAGAGAGAGGGGATTGGCCAGAAAATCCTTTTGCGCCCCCACTGTTTGGTAAATGTCTTACTTTAACCCAAAAATGTTCTCCTACAATTTCTTAATTCATACTAAATTGGTCCACCTCCCAATTTGAAAAACCATCTAAAATTTTAGGAGTAATCGGAGATAAGTGTCATATTTCACTTTTAATTGGTTAAAAGTTTCAGAGGCGAAAAAAAATTTAGTTTTAATTCCGTCTATTTTAAAAAGGTAGTAATAATTTTGCGTGTAAAATTACTTTATAACATATAACAATAGATATGAAAAAAAAAAATGTTGCAGCAATTTAATTAGCTTTTTAGGGGTTTATGTCAAGGGTGCCTCTGGGGTAATGTATGGAGCCAAAGATGAGAATTCTCCTTTGGCCATTGATGACGATGGCCTTCCTATCGTACGTCACGCTACGATAAATGAGCTCAGAACCCAGAAAGAGGTTGAGCATCAATACCCATTTGGAAGCTTGCTTGTTTTCCATGATTTTTTCTCTCTTCCGAGTCTCAATTTTCTCTCTCTAAGCGGATGCTGGCTGCTGGGTAGAGGGAAAATTGAAAAGCGAAAAATGAAATGGTGAATCACATGGCCATTACCAGATGAGAGAGAGAGAGAGAGAAAGGGAGAATCTGGCTATGTCGGTGGTGGGCTGGTTGGAGTGTGGGTGAGCTGCAAAAGTGTGCACTCTGCTTTGGACACAGCACACCGACTGAACCAGGCAGGGAATTGAGAGCAGCAATTCAATAGTAATACATACGGAAAGAGCTGGAGCAGAGGTGAGAGTTGAAAGGAAAAAATATTTTGACTCGTAAAATTTTGGAAAAATCAGCGATTAGAGCTATTTTAAGGGTGCATTCTGGATTAGTCATTTTTCAGTATTAGGTTTTAATTTACCATTTTTCAGTATTAGGTTTTAATTTAATTTCTTAAGTTAGATTTTACTTGAACTTTAGTCCCGTATTAGAGGAATTGTAAAAACATTACAAGAATTATAAGGACATTGCAGAGGTTTTATACTGAATATTAGTTACATGTAACGAATATTATTTATAATTTTATAATAGTTAAATTTTTTTTGCATGTATTTAATAATATTAGTTATATGTTACAATTACAAATATCTGTGTAATATTTTGTAATATTTAATAAATATTAAACACAGAAATTATTTTAATATTAGTTGCATGTACTTGTATACATTTAGTTACATGTAACTAATTACATATATTTTGTGTGATTTTTGTTACATCTAACAAAATTTTACACATAAAATTGTTACATGTTAAAAAATAAAATAAAAATAAATAAATTGTTACATATTACAAAATTCAGTAATTCTACACACAAAATTGATCGCGCATGTATAAGCGTGTGTGCAAGGCTTCCACTTTTTTAAAATAGGCGGGACTAAAACTAAACTTTTTTCCTTTTCTGGGACTTTTCACCAATTAAGGATGAAATATGAGATCTCCCACCGATTGCCCCCTTTTGTTTTTCGCTTCTCGATTGAGCATTGTTTGGGTGGGAAAATCAAATTTTAGATGGGGAAAGATCTCGTAAAGAAGGCTAAGGAAGGAGGATTGGATGTAATCGAAACTTACGTTTTCTGGAATGTCCATGAGCCTTCTCCAGGAAATGGAGCCTTCTCCCTTGCTTCCTTCCAAGGTCTTCATTTTGGTCCTTGTCTAGGCTTTGATATGGCTCTCTCCCTTCTTTTCGTCGCTTGCTGCTGCTACCGTTGTGGCAATGGTGGTGGGTTTGAGAGAGAGAGAGAGAGGTTGTATAAGCGGCGGTGGTAGTTCACCATTGGAGCGGCGATGGTGGTAATCTAATGATGCCCAAATTTGGATCATCAAATATGATGAACCTCAGCCTGGAATCTCGAGGATGAGCAATCCTATATAGGCTTGAGTTGATTCCACCATTGACTCGATATTGGGTCAGTACTATGGATGACTTCGGTGCTCGGCCTTCTCTTCTTGAGTTCAGGGTAGAATCCTCAGGTTCTAACGGGTCATGCTCAACCAATCTTTTTTTTGCTCAAAAGATACTCATTGCAAGTGTCCTATTGTGTCCTATTCTTGTATTTCCCAATATATCCTTGATCAAGTTTTACTCAAACTTCTCATTTTAGTTGCAATTGACTATAAGATCATAATTTAAGCCCAAAAAGGATGAATAAAATTGTATGAGGGGGAGAATATGACTTGAACACGTATTCTCTCACGAAGGCATACAAGTCAAAGTCGAACCCTTCAATTATGAGTGATTAGGTCTTTACGCTGTTACCTGGTTTCCCCCGAGCTGTTAATCCAAAGACTTGAACATCAACCATGAGACTTTATAACTCACCTCTTCTCATGATTTGACCTTTTCACTGGTTACTGATCATACTTTCTTGTTTCACCCTCTGACATTCTACTCACTCAATAAGGGCTTCGAGAAGGCTCATCTGGACTTATGGGCCTTGTGTCAAGCCCACCCGTATATCAGTGTTGTGTCCTTCCTATTGCCTACCTATCTTACTAGCGTTTGTACATTATATTAGCACATGATTAACACATTTTCACCTTCACTACCCGCATTTTTGTACCTTCCAATTACGCCATTTTACTGTACACTAAATGTTATTCTGTCAAGTTCTCCTAAGAGACTCTTAGATAGGTGAGCTTTCGCCAAGGACTACCACCTCATTTCCACCCCTATTGTCTTCTAAGGATTTGTCATCTCATCAAGAATCTCAACCTCACCACTACAACACACCAACTCAACACATATGTTGTCTAGTTTTGAACACTTGTAATCTAAGTGGATATGCTTGCAATTTCTCTGGTAAAATGTCTAGAATTCAACTTCTGTAAAATAAAAAGAATATAAAAACAAAAAACGTTGAATAATTGTCCATAATTTAATCAGAAATTACATATGGTGTTTGAACATAAAAAAACATATATAATTATTTTACTTATAACATTTAAACTAAAACTATAACATTTAAGCTAGAACTTAACGGTTTTTAATAATTCATAAATTGACTAATTAAAATTTGATGACCCCACAGTCGCACCCTAATTGTTTTTGGAAATACAAAATTGGAAAAAAAAAAAAAACATTTCAGGATTTTTTTTGTCATAGTCACACTTTGTTTCTGATTATTAAATTAATGAAATAAAAAAGTTAATAAATTAAAATCACATACACACATCCAAAACTTATACATTGTCTTAATGGTAGTTCATAAAATAATGATCCAAGTTAAATATATAAATATTGAACACACAACAAGGAGCTGACCACAGGCCCAAGCCAGGGACCAGCCCCATTTAGAGAAATCATATGTTGATTCCCCCTCGTCTCCCCCTACATCACTGTCTCCCCCTACATCACTGCCGGAAAAAACCATATTTTCCGGCAATGCATTACCCCCCAATTCCACCGGCGGCCACCTCCATCTCCGGCGGTGGCTTTTTCTGCCATAAAGACGTGTGAAAAGAGTAATCCATACCCTCCCCCCACATTCCTCTGCTCCGGGATTGATTCAGAGCAACTTTGACAAGTTCAGTGACTGTGACTACATAAGACCTGCAACTGAACATATATAATTCAGAATAAAACTAATCATATACTATATATTATATTAAAACTGGAAACCAAAACCAAGAATGAACCACAATTCAAAACAAGATATCTCTCCAATCTCTTCATTCCTATTATTAATATTTTAACCCTAGATTTTTTATGAATTAATTATCCCTAATTTTTTTAAAATATATATTTTCACCCTTTTATTTTTAAGAAAAATCAATTACAATCTTTAATATTTCATATACTCCTCTATAAATTTCAAGTGAACTCCTAAAAAAAAAATTATCTTTTAAAAAATGTTTTATGTTTTTTTGTTATATGTAGATCAAGAACCAAAATTATAACATCAAAATATTAAAATTAAAAATATATATTAATATAATTTTTTCTAAACCCGCATAATAACTAGTAAACCGTTGAAACAAAGAACTAAAAGGGTATTAAATTCAGCTCTGCATAAAAGAAACTGAAAAACAATAGAACACAGTTTGTTTAGTGTTTCTGTTCCCAGAAAAGTTGGAACAAAAACTGCAATACCACAAAAAAATAAACCGTTCTTTTTATATTCCCATAAATTTTGATTCTAGGAACCGGGAAAAGGAAAAAAGAAACTACCTTTTGAACGCAATATTGATGAGTTGCAAGGTCAGATTGAAGTCCGCCACTCAAGTAGCAGCTGCACTTGGTCCTACAATTCATATAATCATCAGTACATGAAACAATAATACCATCAGATTGGGTTTGGTAAGGTAATTTAAGGGAAGATTTCATTTGAGTAAGAAATTTTACAAATTCTGTATAGAAAATTCCTTCTTTGGATGCTACAAAGAGGAATTTATGAAATCCATTCATTTGTAAAATCAGAGAATAAGAGGAAATTTACAAATTCCTTCGTAACACATGTTATTTCTAAATCTTTCCAAGAGAGAATTTGATATTTTTTCGATTCTTCATCGTCAATCTCATTTTTTATTTTGTAATTATATGAATTTCAAAATTCTCTCCTCTATATATTTTATATAATAAAATTATATTATATTATTATTAAAATAATTATGTATAATTAAAATTATATTATTAATTACTAAATAAAAATAATATTATGAGATATATTTTCACGTTTGTTATTATTAAAATTTAATAAATTTTAAAATTCTGCAGACAAATACTTGTCTATCCAAACAAGAAAATTATGAAATTATACAATTAAATTCTTCATCTAAAAAAATTATTCAAACAAGGAATTTGTAAATGATAGAATTTCACGATCTAGAATTTTGAAATCCCATTATTTGCAAATTCTATGGATTTATCAAATACCTTACCCCCAACGCAACCTCATAGTAAAAACACCATAAAATGCTGTAGGGGGCAAAAATGGAAATCTTTACCTCAAATTGTGGCAATGTTCCTATCTTCTAATCAAGCTTCCGTTTGATAAGAAGCGCTACTCTGAATAAACTGGGGAGGACAGGCAGGATTTATGATCTGTGCCTGTCCGGGAGGAGCGGTAACACCTGAAAAATACCAAAAATACCCATTTTCAAAATCTCAAAATACAGAAATATATAAGTAAAATAAAATAATCATTTTTTTTTTTTTGTGATTTTCATGTTGAGAAATTAAAAGGGTACCTATATGGTAAGGCGTTTGAATAGTAGGAATGATTTCGGCAGGTCGTCCATATTGAACGATAGGGGAGGTTGGCATCATATAACCCTTAAGGGTGGTATACCCTGGGATTTCAGGGGTAGGATGACCCATTTGGGCATAGGGAAGATTATTTGTGCCTGCTAATCCATATGTCTGAAGGTAATGCTGACCCCCATAAGAACCGTAGAAACCCTGCGGGTAAACGTACTCTGATCCATATGTTTGGTACCTGCAAAACTAATCAATTAAACAAAAGAAACAGAAATGTGGGCACAATTGTGTTCTGTTCCGGAGATTTTTTGTTCTAAAAAAAAATATGGGAGCAAAATAGAAACGGTTCTCTTTTTTTGTTTTTTGACACTTTGGACCCTCAAAATTTGACCTTTGTGTTACATTAGTCCATGGGGGTTTCAATTCAGATAAGTAACACCACAAGGTTTTCAAATTGTTCCACTTCAATCCAATTGCATAACTCTGTTTTAATTGGCGGAAAAAAGTAGAAAAAACGTTTTGGAAATAATTGGACTGAAGTAAAACAATTTGGAAACTTTGAGGCATTCTGTATTTAAAGGGGTTTTGACACTTTGAACCCCTGAAGTTTTACCATTATTTCGCTTTGGGCCCCATAGCTGCAATTTGAACACAATATACCCTAATGTTCCGTAACCATCCCACTTTAGTTCAAATCAATAACTTCATTACAAGTTTGGATGACAAACACTCAATTGCCGTGCACCCAACTATTTTTAGAGGACTTTATGGGCATTTCCAACCTTTTCGTTTCCCCCTTACAAATTTTCTTAAAAAAAAACCATATATGTCTCTGTGTGTGTATTATGTCATATATATATTTCAGAGTGTATTATGTCATATATATATTTCAGAGTATTGGGGGAGGAAGAAGAATGGCAAGGAAGGAGGCGGATACAACTGCCCATAAAGCCAAAAACAGTTAGGTGCATTGCAGGTGACTATTTTCCGTCTAACATTGTAATGGGGATAATGACTTAGATTGTAGTGGAATGATTAAGAAACTTTAAGGTTTTATCTATTCAAATTGATCCCATGGGAACCAAAGTGAGAGTTTGGTCAAACTTTAGGCGTATAAAGTACCAGAATCCCGTGTTTAAATAAAAACCACAAGGACTAATGTGAGACAAGGGTCAAATTTTGACGGTGCAAAGTGCCAAAATGCTTTTTTCTTCTTCGTTTCTCATATTTTCCATTTATGTACCCAGTTTTTTGAGAATAGAAACACTAAACAAACGAATTGGAACAACACAATTCTCTGACAGACAATATTACTACTTTACCCGAATGGGAGATAAGGATATCCAGATTGATAGACGTAAGAAACCGGGAGGTGGTAACTTGAGCTTCCAAAATGAGACCCTTTAGAAGCATGGGCACTTCGGTAATTCGACCCTGCTGACATCACACGCCCTACAATAATCAAACAGTAGAGTTATTTTGCATCGCAAAATTAATAACAAAGAGTTAATTGATAATTGTATAGACGAAAAAAAGATGTTTACCGTAAGAGAAAGACGGTTGAGTCCTTCCAAGTGAAGCCAAATTACAATTTGCCCTCCTACCATCAATAATAGGACTAGGATCAGCACAAGCCCTGTTTGCAGCCTCAGGGTCTCCAAATGTCACCTAACCAACACAAAAAGTATGAATTTAAATGGCAATTGAATCAAGGGTAAAAATGGAAAAATAAGGCGGAAAACTAATTGTAATAATGCCCGCGGGGTGGGGGGGGGGGGAAATCTATAAAAATGAGTTGGATGTGGGCTCTAAGTATTACTTTCTGTCAACAGAACGGCAGAGATATATCAGAGGAGATGTTAAGAAAAATCACAATCATTTAATTGAAGAAATATTTGCATCTATTGGATTATATATTTGAAGAGATTGTAATCTTTATATCCAAAAAATTAATTACTTTGCGAATCCCGAACCATATATAATATAGATTATTTAAAGTAATCTATAAGTTATATTTAAAATTATAATTTCCATTACATAAAATTACTCTTTTAAGAAAACAATAGCATGGGTAATTTCCATTATATATATATATATTTCCATACCAAAAAGATCAAAATAAAAATATCGTTAAATGTTCCAAACAAGCTAAATTTTATAAAGGAAGCAACAACTTCCCAAACAAGGCCTTGAGAGTTGAGAACCTCGGTTATGCAAGAAAAAACTAGCATGCATGATCTAAAGCTAATAGCAATTTAGCAAATGCAAAAGAAAGAAAAAGAAAAAGGAATTGGATTAATATCAATGAATATGAATGTACTGTGTTCTAAGACATTGCTATATGAAAGAGATAAGATTGTGTTCGATTGAGTTATTTATACAATTTGTCAAACAAAATCTTATAATTGAGCAAGAATTTAATTTAGAAAATGCATTTTTTAAGATTTTCTTCACAATTTTTTTTTATAAATCAGCCTCCAAAACCAAATCCCCTCTTCAAATTCCTCATCCAAGGGATATTTGCAAATCACTCTTCAAAAATCAATTTTTTTTTTTTCAAATAGCTCATCCAAACACACCCTAAAGGTTTTGATTAAATCCGTTTTATCAAACCTCATTCCCCATTAGATTCTTGTATACACACTTTCATGTTTTCAAACTTCATTGATTTTCCATGTTAATTTCCAAAAATTTGATCCATATGATTATGAAGTGTTATGGTTGAAACCCCTAACAGAATCGCCGGCGTAGAGTAAGTGTAAAATGAATAACAGTTGCTATAAAAATATTCTGTAGTCTTCAGTGTTTGTTGTCCAACAGAGAGATACTTACAAATCCATAGCCTTTGGATCGGCCGGTGTACTTATCGGTGATGACAACGGCTTCGAGAATCTCTCCGAACGGGTCAAAGTGACGGCGGAGGGTCTCGTTTGATGTTTCCCAGGCCAGCCCTCCGACGAAAATCTTGGTGTAAGTTGTGTCCCCAGCCGGACTATTCGATGATTGCGATCCCGACCCAGTACCCGAATTCGGCTGATAAGCCATCAAACAGCTTCCCAGCGAAAAAAAAAAATACAGGAAAAAGAACTATATATTATAAAGTAATACACCCAAATCGGAGTTATGATCACCGGAAAAGAAAATTGAAGCTAAACCCGGAAGATCGAATCGATATATTAACTTTTGATCCGATCCAAGTAAGCAAAACGGTGAATCTTCGTGATGATTTGCTGACTTGAGTAGGAGAAAGTTATGCAAATAGAGAGAGAGATCTCGCTCCGGAAAGGCGATCGAAGCGGCGGGTTGACAAAGAACTGGGCGTGAACGGCGGAGGAAATCGGAGAAAGGGGGGAGAGGAGGGCGTGAAGAAGGCGAAACCCTCGGTTGAACCCTAATCAAGAGGGTTTAAAAGCGGGAGACAAGGAAGAAAGGAGTGGGGTCGAAGGTGGAAAGAGAAATGGGAAATGGTGGTGGCGAAGTCTGCAGGAATACAGTAGACGAAGGTTTTAGAGAGAGGAGAGAGAGTAATGATAGTACGCAACGAGGTGGGCCCGGGCTCTGACCTGACCAATGATGATGGAGCATCTCCAGCTCGTCGTGTACTTGGCTTGGCTGAGTTGGAAAGGAAGCCTAAGCTGAATGAATTTAAGAGAATAATTACCAATGGAGATATCAAGATCTCCACTTGATGTGATACGAGGTGTTATTTAGTGAGCCTATCTGGTGTGAGATTTAGTCCGTTTAATAATCGTTTCCTTCTAAAAATTTTTTATTTTATTTTCAAATTTTTGAGATTTTTGTCTGAGAATAGTGTTTGATAATCATTTCTATTTTTTTAAAAATTTGATAAATAAAAAAAAATTATACTCAAGATTTTTCATTCCATTTTCATGGCAAAAAAGGACACGCTCGGTATTTTGGGATTTGTTAATGAGTCTACACTTCAAACTTGGGAATCCTCTTTTTTTCTTTCTTTTTTTTTTTTTTTTTTTTTCTTCTTCGCGTCTGGTTCTTCTGCGTCTTCTTCGATTTCTTCTTCTTTGTTCTTCTTTAGCATTGGCATCTGCTTCGTGTTCGTTCGTATGCTTCTTCCGCATCGTCTTCGTCTTCGTCTTCGTTTGTATGCATCAACGGCGTTGTCTTCTTCGTCTGCTTCAAAATTGTTTCGATTTCGATTGTGAAATCAAAACCAAAATAGGGTTTCGATTTGATTTTCGAATTGAAACCCTAATACGAAATTCGATTTCGATTTCGAATTTGTTCATGGATTTGTAATTGTTGTTCCAGCTCTGAGGAAGAGATGATGTCATGCTAGGAATTTATTCTTGGATTTGTGATTTCCTGTTTCAATTGCGAAATCGAAACCGAAATAGGGTTTCGATCTGATTTTCAAATCGAAACCCTAATACGAAATTCGATTTCGATTTTCGAGTTTGTTCTTGGATTTGTTCGAATATGTTCTTGGATTTCTTCGAATTTATTCTTCAATTTGTTCTTGGATTTGTTCTAGGATTTGTTCTTAAATTTGTGGTTTAGAGTTCGTTCTTGATTTCTAGGAACGAAAATAGTTACCGAACGCAATTCTGTTCCCAAAACAAAAAAAAAATAAAATAAATTGTCCTTACCAAACACGATTATGCTCCCAAGAAGGAAACATAATTATCATCTTATCACATCTCATTCTTATCCAACTGAATGGAATGGGAACGAAAATGGTTACCAAATGGGCCCTTAGGGTTTATTTGGTAACATTCTCATTCCATTTGAGATGAGATGAGAATTCTGTTTCTTAGTAAGAGCAGAATCGCGTTTGATAAGTACAATTTTTTTTTTAGTTCTGGGACAGAATCACATTTGGTAACGATATTATCCTAAAAACTAAGAACATTAATTATGAGAAATTATCAAGTAATCGAATCTTAAACCCAATCGAAATCAAAATCCTAAACCTAAATCGAACTTGAAATCAAATTCCGAAATGAAATCATAATCCTAAACCCCAATCGTTCTAAACCCAAGCGAAATCGAAATTCTAAACCCCAATCGAAATCGAAACTCTAGTCAAAATTGAAATTGAAATCGAGATCGAAACCCTAAATCGAAGTTGATATAGACGTCGAAATTGAAACCCTAAATTACAACGAAATCGATTGTCAAAATCAAAATCAAGAGCAGAATCGCGTCCAAATCAAAATCAAAATCCTATACCTCAATCGAAATCGAAATCGAAATCGAAACCCTAATCGTAATCGAAATCGAACTCTAACAATCGAACCCTAGCACAGAGAAGAAATCGAATCCTAGCAATCGAAGAAGCACAGAGAAGAAATTGAACCGTAGCAATCGATTCCCTTGGAGATCTAGCAATAGAGATGAAGATGAAGCTCGAAGACGAAGCAACGGAGATTGAGCAACGAAATCGATTTCGTTCAAGGGAGAAATCGATTTTTTGAACAAAATCGATTTCGTCGTGAATCCTAAACCCAACGATGAAGATGAACAAAGAAGATGGAGATAAACGAAGAAGCTCAGGCGATTGCTGCAACCATGAACATGAAGAAGACGACGGAAAATGGAAAAAGAAATAGGAAAAAAAGAACGTAACTAACAAGAGTTGAAGGCCAGACCTCATTAACAATTTTAAAAATACCGAGCATGTCTTCTTTTTTTTTGGATGGGAAAAGGTGGAAACAATTTTTTTTTTTTTTTTTTGTTTCTCACTTAAGAAAAAGTGGGAATGATTCTTGATTTTAGGATGAGAATGGGAACATAAACAAATTTACCAAATGCTATGTTCAAATAGAAATCCCAAAAATCTGGGAATGGGTAAGGTTCCCAAACACGACCTTAGTATTCAAAAATTCCTTCTTCAACATTTATACCAAAAAAATATAAAGTGTTCATTTTAACATTTTTTTAGTCAAAATTAAGTCTCCAACAAATGTGTCATCTACTGTGCCAAGATGGTACACCTCTTGCCTAAACCATATTTTGCACAAGTGCAAATGTAATATAAAATTTAGAGAGAAGATTGTTGGAGTTAGTTGTTATTCCAACACTCATCAAACCAAAAAAAATACCAAAAAAAAAAACCTTGTTAATTTTATTTTATTTCGGTTGGATTAGTTTGTCAATCTTATTTTATTTGTGTTAATTTAATTTATTAATTAAGTTAAGTTATAATTTAATTTGAGCTAATTTGGATTCAAGTTGGGTTGGTTTATTTAGTTTAATTTGATACACGTGAATTATCAACATAGTGTGGCTCAAGCGGCAAGGCACGCTTGAGTTAAAGCAGTTAAGAGGTCTTTGCAAGGTCAAAAATTCAAGTCTGCAGAAAAACATTTGTTGGGAGGGGTAATCACGGAACCCCGAATGAGATTAGTCTCCTACCCTGTATAAGTGTGGGGACACTCGTGGGTATACCAAAAAAATATACATGAATTCAAAATTTAATCATTAATTTGATACATGCAAATACATAATACTAGTTGAAATTCAAACTAAATAAAAAAAATTATTTTAATATTAAAATTTTAAAATCAAACAACGACAACTAAAGGCTCAACAACGTCGATCAGGGTGACGCCATCAGCCCCTCTAAAATTACAAGTTCATGAATTATCAATAAGAGTACTAAAATACTTGTCCTAAGCTAATTTGTACGAATCAATTTAGATATTTCATACTTATTTCAATTAAAGGAAAGAAGGACATCACATACAAGGTTCACATTTACGACTTGAAATTATTTTATTGTACTTCTTTCGATTAATAAAATATTCTTGAGTCCTACTTGACTTTACACAAGTCTCATAGTTATGACCTCAAATTTTATTTTCATTATTCAGTCAATTTTGATTAGGCACTTAAATTTTCAAAATTTCCCATTTATTAGATCAAGTTAATTAATAAGCACGTGTCTTAATTAGTGTACCAAACATTCAAAGGCTCAGTGGCAAAATTAAAGAAATATTCATTTCATTATTTTTACCATTATTATTAAATCACATAATACATTTGAAGAAAAAGAAAACTTTATTCTTCCAAACATTTCTCATATATATGGCATCGCTTAAACTAAAAGATGTATATCATCAACCTTTTGAAAGGTTATGTACTCCTGCAACATTAGCCTAATATTTTAACTTCTGAGATTTTCTTGTCATAGTCCTCTCATGACATTCTTGAGCACGATATCCTAATTTGCATCAGTGGTAGCCAACACATTTATTTATTTATTCAAATTTTCTTTTTATCCAAGACTATGACTTGAATCACATATATTCTGCTTTAGTTATTCTTTCAACATTTCACTTTGTTGACTTTGAATTCCTTCCAATAACATAGAGTTTATCCTCATTTTTCCTTTATATTTATTTTACAACAAATATTACAACTCTATTTTGCTGCTAAAATTTACAGTGCATAAAAATATATCTTTTAGGTTTATCAAATATAAAACTCACACATGAAATCTAACATTTCCAACCATCTACCACAATCACAATCTGTGTAAAGTATCCTCACAAAGGGTTTTAGTAAGATCCACTATTATTACAAAAATAATATTAGGTTTTTTTTTTTTTTTTTTGATCATTTCTCAAAATTAATTTCATTGAACCTTTTATCTTTCATCTCAAAAAAACATGAGAGAACATTTCAAATGGATTCATATTAATTGTCCTCAATCAATATATCTCAATCTAAAAATAAAACAAAAGACTTTAATATTTTAAATCATCAAAATATAATTACATACTAAATATGTCGAATATAATTACATACTAAATATGTCGAACATAAATCTCATAAAATCTCTTATTCCAATTAAAATATTCGTTGTAACAAAAAATATTATTTTATGAGGTATTTACCATTTACTTCCCCTATTATTTTGTTGAAAGCACAAACTTTCTCAATTATTTGCTAAATACTAGTCAACCCCTTATTAATTTGATCAAACACCATTTAGTTCCTCTCTAAGTAAAAAGTTATTGAAATTTTAATTCTAATGACAATTTTACTCTTAGCAATTCAAAAATAATTAAGTAATTAAAAAATAAAATAAATAAGTATCCCCTTTATTTTTATTTTTATTTTACTCTTTCATCTCCTTTTCTTCTTCTCCATCGACCTCTTCTCCTATAGGCGACTCTCCGATGACTTCTTTTCTAATTGACGACTCTTCGGCGACTTCATCTTTGGTGACGACTTTTTTTTTTTTTTCTTTTATTCTTCTGTCTTTTCTTCTTCTTCTTCTTTCTTCTCCAAAAGAAGAAAAAGGGAAAAAGGAAGAAAGAAAAGGAACAGGAAGAAAATAAAGAATGAGAAGAAATCGTGTTCAGGTGTTGGTGCCGGCAGGGTGTAAACACCACATTTTGTCCCGCTCAGTTAGTATCGGACCGAAAATACAAGTTCAGATAAATTTTAAACTGAGGTTTAAATGGAATATATTTCTACCTTATATTACATTGAATACTACAGAAAACAACAAAAAACACAACAAATCATAAAATTGTCAATTTGACTGAAAACAGTATAAGTAAAAGTTTTTGGTCAACTTCAAAAATTTTTAAGTTAAGGGGGACTAAAATGACATTATTAAGAGTTGATTTTCGTGAAATCACTTTTAATTTAAATAAAAATTAGTTACTACCCTTCAACTTAAGGATATTTCACCAATTACCTTTGTTACCCATTTTGACCCCTAAAACATTTACTATCACCGATTTCGTCTTCTTGACATAAAAAATATTTTTCTAATTTTTGTTTAAAGTATCAATCCTCCATAAATCAAGCCAAAAATCTTGATTAAATAAAAAAAAAACTATCATGACGAAGTCCAGTTACCAAAATATAACTAATGCTAAAAAGCTCGATTCAAAACCAACCAAGCCAAAATGCCATCAAGTCATACATTAAATGAGCCATCAAATCAACTTCTCATCAAGCATTAAATTTTTGAATTAACCTAAGGAGGCTACATTCAAAGAACCTAGATATTTTGAGCAAAATATCTTAAAGAAACTGAATTACTTGAAAAGTAACTAAATGGTTACAAGACTAACTGGACCAATTCCATTCCATCAAAGGGCATTAAATGCCCATCAAATCAAGTGTCAAATCAAGCATTAAATGCAAAATGACAAGGAAATACTACATTCTTTGAATCTCCAATGCAATAAATGCAAAGTAACCGAAGTAGTTCGAGTAACTAGTACTTACCAAGCAAATCGAACCGAAAAGTATCATATCAAGCACTAAATATCCCATGTGAAAGACAATCATGACCAATGATTGCTAAAGATAACCAATCATTACTAATGATGAGTAATGATTGCTTGAGATATTTTAAGATTTTATAATCATTACAAAATCTTAGTAAATCTCAGTGAATCTTCAAAATTTGTCAAAAACCATCAAACTAGAAAACATCAAAGGGTTACACCTAGACCAAACAAACCCTAAGGAAGAACCTGGGATGGCCTGTGCATTGGGGAATGCGCAGACTCCCCGAGCCTATAAATAGGCAGCCTATTTTCACATTTCAAGGGGTTTGATCCAAGACTTTCTCTCTCTAGTCTCGAATTTCTCTCTCGGGTCTAGGGGATTCTCAAGCCTTCTACTTCAAAAAGACCCCAAAATTCTATTAAAATAGCTGCTGAAAAGTGTTCATGAGGATCTTGGATGAAGATCTTAAGAAATTGTCGAAGAACGATTGAGAACAACTGAGAAGATTAAAGAATGAGAAGAAGAAAATCACTTAGAGAAAGACCATTCCCCTAAGTTAGGTAAGTCTTTTTAAACGCCCTTCGATCTTGTCTTAAATATTATTATATTGCCTGTATATAGCATATTTGTTTAGTTCATAGATGCATATTTCATGTACATAGTGTATATATCAAGAAACAAATAAAAAACATTGAAAACATATTAAAACATCAAAATATGTCAAGAACATCCAAAATATGTCAAGAATATATGAAAAACATGTGAAGAACATGACAAGAACATCAATCACACATGAAACCGAACTACAAAAAACTCAAAACAAACCTCTAAAAACTGACTACTAACCATTAACTATTAACAACTAGGGTTGGTCATGGGCCGGGTCGGGCTGGGTTAGGGCCGGGCTTTAGGTAGGATATTATAAAAAAGTGTAAGGCCCTAGCCCAGCCCGGCCCGGCCCGGAGTTCAGGCCTTATTTTTATTCCCAAGCCCAACCCTATCAAAATAATTAGGGCCCTAACCCAATCCTCGGGCCGGCCCGACCCTATATTTTTTTTTTAATTTAAAAATTAAACAAATCAACCCAAATCAAACACAATCACATTCAAACCAAAAAAAACTGCAGTGGGTACAATTGCTGCAAGATTCATCTATACCAACATAGTCATCACCATGCATTTCTACACCCAAAAAAGGCCACATTCACATTCCAACCAAAAAAAAAAATTGCAAAGGGGAAAAAAAATAGCATTCAAACCAAATCAAACACAATCACATTCACAGTGATTACAAATCACTGCAAAAAAACAGAAATAGTAATTACAAATGCTAAGAATCACTATTGAATTAACGCAATTACAAACAATATATGCAAACATATATTTGTAAACCAATTACAAACAAATCACTATTGAATATAACTGAAAAGGCTGAAATCTGTCACAGCAGAGATCGATCGACAGGAAAGACTCGAAATCGACGATCAATGATACTCCACAAACCAATCGACGACGAACAGAAGTGATTCACGGCGAACAGAAGCGATTCACGGTGAACATAAGCGATTCATAGCAGCGCGACGAAAGACAACTCCAACTCCACAAAGCAATCGATGCCTCAACGGCGAACATAAGCGATTATCGGCGAACGGAAGCAATTCACGGCGAACGGGCGAACAAAAGACAAGCAGAGAGGGAGAGAGGGAGGTTGCAGATGAAACGAGATGGAGAGAGGAAGGTTGCAGATGAAACGGGAGGGAGAGAGGAAGGTTGCGAGCAGGAGGTGTGAGTGATTTAGGGTTGAGAGAGTTCAATCACTAGGAGCGGCGCATGAATTAGGGTTTGAGAGTATATATATATGGCAGCACACAATTACATTCACAGTCCACAGAGAAGGAGCGACGCTATTGTTTTGGTTCATGACTTCATGTATAATGTCTATATATATATATATATATATATATATATATATATATATATATATATATATATATTAATTTAATCCTCGGGCTGGGTCGTTCCGGCCCTATAAAATATTAGCCTTGCTCAAGCCTGACCCTAATTTTACTCGGGCCTAACCTTTATAGTCCAAGCCCGGCCCACGGGCTCAAAACACATACCTAAGCCCTAAAAAAATAGTGGGCGGGCTTGGCGGGCTGGGTGGGCCCCCAAGTCCATGACCATCCCTACTAACAACTAACTTTACTTTTCTAGATCACAGCCTGGCACTAAGCCATTAAGCTCATAAACTGACACGTGTATGATATCCACACACATACACACACACACACACACACACACACACACACACACACACACACATATATATATTCTGTCGGGGACCTTTATTCTTTCGGGGATAAGTACGCACTTTCTTTAGAAATGTTTTCGTTTTTCTTAGTTATAAGTAGGACTGACACGTGTATGATATATTTTCTTTTCTTTTTGAACTAATAACCTAAACCTAAACACTAAACTTGCCTAAGCAAGTGCGTTAGGTTGGAGTATTCTTGAAAAAATCAAAAGTGAATATCCACATATCATTGTTGCAATTCATGTCCTTATCCTAAAAAAAAAAAAAAAAAAAAAAAAAAAAAGAAAGAAACGGAGTCATCTTGAGATGAACTACATGTGTTGACCTGATTCTCAACTATTTGAGATATGTAGGCAACCCATACACGGGTTCGATCACTTGTTTAAATAATAATTAGAAATAAAAACCAGTCATCTCAAGATGAACTACGTGTTGTCCTGATTCTTAACTATCTGAGATACGTAGGCAACCTACGTATGGATTTGGTCATCTGTCTAAATAAAAATCAGTTTATCTTGAACAGATGAACTATGTTTCGACCTGATTTCTCATGAAAACTGGGATACGTAGGCAACCTTTATAGGTTCGGTCGTCATTAAAAAAAATCATTTAATCTGCCTTATTTGTTGCTGCTGATAGATATTAATATTTTTTGCTTTCCTTACATAAAAAATGCATAAAAATACAAAAACATAAAAAAAAAAAAAAAAAAAAAAAAAAAAAAAAAAAAAGGGAATTATTGTGCTAAACAAAATCAAAGGAAATTGCTTGGACTTTGTTTAAACTTGAACATCTATTTAGACTTAGCTGTCGTCTTTGGATGGTTGTCTTGGGATGTTTAATACCTTCCCTGAGCATAACCGACCCTCGAACTTAAAGAAATATTTGGTAAAAAATCAAATATTTTATGAGTCAAAACTTGGGCCATTTAAAAATAAAAATAATTTTCTAAAATCCCAGTAACCTAGCGTATCATATAACTCATGGAAACTCCATTTTTTCAAATAAATCCCACCCCAATGAACATTTTCAAAACCCGCACCTAGAAAAGCCCCCTGAAACAAGTTTTCTAAAATGAACGAATTTTCAACGATTTTGAGAAGGAGGAATGAAATCTTGTTTTTCTTCCTGTTCTCTTCGTCCTCTGCTTCCAAAAAATCTGGGCTGCATCACAGGGGGATTGAGGACTTTTAATATTTTTTTTATTTTTTATTTATAAATTAAAGGGGTGAAAAATATATATTTTTTAAAATAAGGGTGTTCATTATTTGTGTCTATGTACACATAAAATAAGGGTGTTTAGTATTTCTAAAAAAATAATAGTAAAGGTATTTGTGTCTATGTACACATAAAAATCAATCAAAGGGGTTACTAATATTTAATAAATGATAAAAAAAAAAAAGTTTATAGTTTTAGTTAAAACTAGCGTATAACCGGTGTATGAAGGCACGAACTAAAAAACATAACTTTAATTTGGAAAAAAAAAACTTTAGCATTTAGACAATAAAAAAAAATCAACTTTAATATTCAACATAGTATTGTATGCATAATATCTTTTGAGAATATGTTTCGAATCCATATTTTAACATATTCTATTATAAGAATACGTAGTAAAATGTTTGCTACTTGTTAAAAAGAAAATCAATCACCTTGCATAAATTATTTTACAATTTATTACAAAAAAAAATAATAATTATACACGAACTCATGCCAATAAGTATTCAAAAAATAAATATACTACAAATATGGTATTTGATCCACTGAACAAAAATTAAAATAATATTGGGGGTGATGCTATTATGAAGTTCTCTATCTAATAATCTACCTTTTTCCGTATTTTAGATCAATTTATTTTTTAGTGTTTTCCAACATATCTTTTAAGCCTTAGTTGATATTAACCATAAAAATTTACGAGTGAGTTTCAATCAAAACACATGTCCTTTACAAAAATAACACCCATAAACCATGTATTTGAGACGGCTTTCTATTTGGAAAGAATAATGTCGGGACCTCGATCAGATTTATCTTCAAATTAATTGGTTGACATTGGCATTTTTCTAATGTATTTATCCCTATCGAAGTCATTGTTTTGAAAAATTAATTATTTACCATTGCTAATTCTTTTTTTTTTCTTTTTTTATAATTTTTATTTTTCCATTCTAATATAGCATTTTTGGATTACTTTTTTCATTTTTTTATTGTTCGTATTTTTGGTATTTTTTTTCTATTTTTATTCTTTTATCTTCTTTAATTTGGGTTCGATTTATAAAAAAATTATAAAAATTGAAAATTGAAAATTGAAAAAAAAAAAAAAAAAGCAAAAGAAAAAAAAACGTCAGATGGTGAGAAGCAAAAAGAATCATAAGTCTAAAAATAGTAACAAAAAAGAAGGTTTCAAAAAATAAATAAGAGATAAATAGAGAGAATGGAAGATTGTGCAGAAAGGAAAGAAGGAAGAGAGAACATATTATTTTGATATAGGAGAAACTCCCGCCCATGAGTAGTTTTAATAAAAAGCCTAAGAGGCTTCTATGGGTCGGGTCAGGTTGATAACGACTGACCCAAGAAAAGAGGCTTTACAGTCATCTCAAGTTGAGTACATTGGCCCACCCAAAACAGAGGCTCTCTCATGAGAGTAGTCGTGTACATGAATAAAAAAAAGCCTTGCAATGAAGCCCAATTGGGTATGAACAAAGCCCACTTTAAATAATGTCCACAATCGAAGGCCACCAGAAGATCAGGCCAAAATCCCACGTTCCCATGCAGGGGGAGAGCCGTAACTGACTCACTATTCATGGAGAGATCATTAGCGAATCCCATGCAATTAGAAGTGGATCATAGAAGGGCGATTTCCCTAACAAACAACATGAACCAAAAAGTCTATGTATGAGGGAAGATGTTAACATATTAAACTTGATCCCAAGTACTTGAGCTTTCACCCAAAACAGACTAACTTATTCTCACACCGGAGGTTTTTTGGCCGACACCACACTGGTGTTCCCCTTTGAGCTTTTTCGATTTTGCAGGTCAATTATTTACAGGTTGAGGAGATCTTTGGCACGTAGGAAGTCTTTTACATGTGCTGGAGATTTTTGGCAATATCATTTGGCACTGCTTGTGGAAAACTGAATAAAAAGCTTATCGTCGTCAAGATGAGGCAATTATAAGCAAGAGGAGTAGGTCCGAGTCAGAGCAGTGAAGTTCCACCATCGGCGAGTATTGAAGCTCTAATTGAAGCCTTAAAAGAGGTTCACACTGATCCTCTGCCCGAGGTACAAACCACTGACTTAAGGATCAACACTTTAACGAGAAAGATATCAGCAATGGATAACATGATAATGTGGTTGGCACAGTAGATTGCCAGGGGTTCAACAACCCCCCTATTAATGATGGTTTCAGAGAAGAGGCGGAGCCCCCAGAATCTCTGGAGTCACCATCATAAGGAGAACGCGTTGTTTAGGGAGACGCCAGTGACCACTCGGTAGAAAGAAGAGTGCTTAATCGAACTGAGATGAGACAACCCAGAATCCAAGAAGAGAGATATCTACCCCTAGACGAGTTGGAAACACTGCAGAAAAGAATTGAGATGCCATTCACCTTTGATATCTTAGAAGTGCTACTCTCGGATAAGTTCGACCCAATGAAGTTCGAGATATACGATGGGCAGACAGACCCAATTGACCATATTTGCCAGTTCAGACATGTCATAGCGCTTTATAGAGCGGGAAACCCTATACTATGTAGAGCCTTTGCTACCACCTTAAAGGAATCTACCTTGGAATGGTTACACAAACTGCCACCTAATTACATCTCATTGTTCATTTACTTCGGGAAGTAATTCATCAGCCGCTTCATAACTTGCTAGAGGTTAATGAAGGGGGTCGATTACCTGCTAGTTTTGCGATAGGAAAAAGGAAGAGTTCTTATGCCAGTAAATAAATCGTTTTAATTAAGAACTAACGTGCATTGAGAGATGCGACACAAACCTCATTATAAACGCGTTTACTTCGGGATTGCGTCATGGACGATTCCAAGACTCCCTTTCCAAACACAATTCGAAAAGCATGACTAAACTAATGGAAATGTAAAGCTTTACATGAAGTTGGAAGATGTTAGATACACAAGAAAATGAAGGGTATCATAGAAAGATAACCCTAGACAAAGCGAGAAAGACAATAGCAAAATCAAAGGTAGTAGTTTGGACATGCAGAAAGATCGGAAGCTTGTTAGGAACCAACCCTCCTGGACTACGGATGCCGATTTCAAGAATTCTACATAAAATTCGCTCATATGAGGTGGTTCAATGGCCACCCAAAATTCATATAAAGTCCAACAAGAAGAACAAAGATCCTGGTTAGGACATAAATGACTGTAGGGATCTCAAAAATAAGATTAAACGGCTAATTGACATAAGCCAGTTACGTGGCTATTTGCAAGAGTGGACAAGGGAAATGAAGAGATCTAGAAGTGAGAACCGTAACGAAAATCGTGACAAAGAGCGAAAAGATAAGAATCTTGATAGATACAAACAATTCTGCCAATATCATCTTCATTAACATGTTGAAGTAGATGGGGGTAACCAGGTCGGACATTGGATCGACCCAAATTGTAATAGTAGAATTCAACGGCGACCTTAGCTCTAAAAAAGATGATCACCTTATCAGTAACGGCGAATAAGGAGGATAACAGATTTACCAAAGCCACAGAGTTCATGGTTATGGACTCCACATCCCCATACAATGCCATCCTGGGATGACCATGGTTTCATGTAATGGGAGCTGTGGCGTCTACGTTTTACCAATGCATCAAATACACAAAGGATGGAGTAGTGGTATTTATCCGGGAGATCAAGTAGCATCCAGGCAGTACTTTGCAATAGATATGAAGGGGAGGAAGAAGACCCAATAGCAATTAATGCCGAAGTAGAAAAAAGATCCACCTAACACCTCAGCTCAGGAAATAGATGACTTTAGAGAGCACCCTAGTGTTCTCCAACCAGCTGAGCAAGTATGAGAAGTAACCTTCAAAGAAGGAACAAAGAAGCTAATGATAGGCACATCTTTAAGCCAACCTGATGAAGAGAAAATCAAGAGATTACTGGAAAAAAAAACAAAAAAACGTAGATGTGTTTGCTTAGGCTCTAGAGGAAATAAAAGGGATCAATCCTAATGTGGCGGTCTATCGACTTGACATTTCAAGATCTTACCCATCGTTCAGGCAAAAGAAAAAGACATTTAGCCCAAAAAAGAAATAAGTGATTGAATTTGAAGTGCAGAGACTACTCTAAATAGAGCACATAAAAGAGGTGATATACCCGAAATGGTTAGCCAACCTTGTCCTCAAAAAGAAGAATGAAAAGTGGAGAATGTGCGTGGATTTTACTGAGCTCAACCAAGCGTGCCCAAAAGATTTTTATTTGATGCCAAGGATAGATCAAATAGTGGATGCAACAATATGGCACGAGTTGTTGACCATGATGGATGCCAATTCAGGTTATAACCAGATCCGGATGGACCAGCAGGACGAAGAGGGGATGACATTCATCACGCCAAGAGGTACGTACTGTTATAGAGTAATGCCCTTTGGTTTGAGAAATGCAAGGGCAACCTATCAGCGGCTGGTGAACCACATGTTCCAAGAAAGAATTGGGGTGACCATGGAAGTCTACACAGACAATATATTAGTCAAAAGCGCCAAGAAGGAAGATTATGTAACCCATCTGGAGGAAGCTTTCACCATACTATAAAAGTTTAACATGAAATTGAATCCAAAAAAATATGTGTTCGGAGTATCGTCCGACAAATTCTTGGGTTTCGTGGTAAACCAGTCAGGGATCATGGTAGACTCTAAACAAATAAAAGTCGTTCAAAGTACAAAGTCTCCTACAACTGAAAGATAAGTTCAAGTGCTAATGAGGAGATTAGCAGCTTTAAACAGATTCATCTCCAAATTCATTGATAGATGTGCTCATTTCTTTAAAATCTTAAGAGGGAATAAGATTTTCAATGGGACGAGGATTGCAAACGTGCCTTGCAATCTATAAAAGACTACCTTGGCTTAATCGAGACGCTAGCCAAGGTGTCCCCTAGAGACAAACTCTACTTATACTTGGCAGTGACCACAATCATTGTCAGTGCTACATTAGTAAAAAAAGATCTAGGAGGGCAAAGACTTGTGTTTTACATAGATAAATCATTGGTCTCAATTGAGACTTGCTACACCGAACTAGAGAAGCTCCCTCTAGCTTTGGTAACTTCAGCTCAAAAATTAAGGTCTTACTTCCAAGGACATGTGATCAATATGTTGACCTTATACCCTCTCAAAGCAGTAATGCATCGACTAGAAGCATCAAGTTGTCCCATAAAATGGGTAGTGGAGTTTGGTGAGTTCTTTTTCAAATACAAGCCTAGAATAACAATCAAAGGACAAGCCTGGCAGACTTCATTGTTGAGCTAACTCCCCCAGGAGAATCGGTAACAGAAGATGGTGAATGCTTGGAGCATTCAACTGGGCTATAAAAGTTATGGGTCGATGGTACCTCAAATGTAAAGGGATATGGTGAGGGATTGTCTTAGAAACACCCGAGGGTGATCTGATTGAAAGAGCTATTCAATTAGGATTTCAAACTTTAAATAATGAGGAAGAATACAAAGCAGTAATCCTTTGACTGACCCTAGTAAAAGGTTTAGGTGCTTGTGCTGTTGAAATCTGATTAGACTCACAATTGGTAGTAAACCAAATAAACAGAGTATACTCAGTGAATGAGAAAGGTTACGCCTTTACATAGAAAAACTAAAAGACCTAACAAAAACACTTCATAGTTACAAATTTGAAGTCGTTCCAAGAACTGAAAAATAAGAAAGTTAAAGCGCTCTCAGTACTGGGATTATTTTTTGGAGTAGATTAGCAATCCAAAATGGTGGAATTCCTTGAACAACCCTCCGTAACAGCACCAGTCAACCTTTGCGCTTGTATAGGCGAGTTGGACCAAGAAGAAGACTGGCGAATGATCGCTCAAATTTAATTCCCAATTTAAGCGTAAAATATTTCGTAGTATAATGTTTAAGTATGAGTGTCAAACCACAAGGATTTGATTGTAACTATTAATTTTGTATTTTATTTTTCTTGAGTGAAATAAAGGATTTTGGTTTGATTTCAAATTTTAATAATGAAATAACAGAAAATTAATCAATTGAGATAAAATATATATAAAGGTTTGGGTTAGGGACATGCAGAAATTCATCAATTTATCTTGTAAATTTTATTCCTATTTCTTTCATTCGGTGTGTAATCAAGTAATATTAACTACAAGATAAAATTACCGCGAAATATAAATCGACCACTTAATTGGGATAAACTATCTTCACGATTCAAATCCTACATTAACTAATCTAAGGTGAATTAACCGTTTAATATAATTTATCTAATTAAGTCATATCGATACCACTAAAACTGATTGTAAAACTGTTAGATTTAAACCACATGTATTAGATCTGACATTAGAAATACAAATCGATTCAGATCTAAATATCTATAATAACATTTAGAATATAAACTAATTCAAGAAACATGTTTAAGACCGCAATCCTCGTTTTACAACCTTACACTTAAGAAAAAAATATAATTGAAATAAGAATAAAATTACATATAAATTTCAGAAGAAATACAACCTTAACTTGATTGACGAACTTAGCCGTTCATGGATTGTTCTTCGTCAAAAGATGTTCAACACAATGCCCATGAACACGAGCAAAATTCCTGCAAAAATAATAGAAAAATGAATAAGAAATAAATGAAAACAAAAACAATGAATAAAAGGCCCCCTGGCTATTGGCCAAATAAAATGAATAAAGGGGAGATCCTCCAAAAATAGAAAATGGACTAAAATATATCAGTATCTTCTTTGCTCCCAAATTGCCGAAATTGCCTCTTTTTTTTTTCTCCCTTTCTCATCAATTGTGTTTCAATGACCCATTGAATAACCTTAATTGGCTTTCTATAATAAACAAATAATTCCCATCAATTTCTTTTCCATTAATTCCTTGTCAATGGCCATTTTGATCTCTCCATGTAACGATTTTTTTTTTTAATATTCAGAATCAACCCCTTTAATTTCCTTAATTCTTCAAGATCAATCTCATCCAAATTTGTAACGGTTTCGGGTTGTGGGCGTAACCCAACGAGTGGGTCGGATCGCGGATAGTGCTCTGTTTTTGCCATTTTTTACACATTTCTTTATTTTCGACTTAAATCATATGAAAATAATAAATTGTATCATTACTAATTAAAACTTAATAAAAAAACCATCAAAAGTATGGATTAAAGGTGGAAATTTGGTATAAAATTGAGAACGATCAGCGAACTCCTTTAGTTCGATATCTGAAAGAAGGAACTCTACTAGACGATAAAGAGTTAGTTTGAAAAATCCTGTATAAGGTGTCGAGGTACGTTATGACCGACGATAAATTATATTGGAGGTCCTTTATACATCTATTGTTGCTTTGTTTTGGACCAAGAAAAACGACTTATGTCATGCAAGAAATTCATGAGTGGGCCTGTGGAATTCACCAAGAAGGAAGAACCTTGGCACACAAGGTACTCACTGTCAATTATTATTGGCCAATGATGTGTAGCGATGCATAAGAGTACGTAAAAAAGTGTGACAAAAGCGAAAGGTTCTCAAATGACATCAAAGTTCCAACTCAAGAACAAACACCGATCCTTAGCCCATGACCTTTTGCTCAATGGGAAATAGATGTCCTAGTGCTATTTACCCCAGCATCAGAGAATAAAAAATACTTACTGGCAGTAATTAATTACATCATAAAGTGGGTAGAGGATAAAGGGTTCGTGACAATAGGCAAAAACGAAGTGAAAAACTTCATTTGGAAAACTTTGATATGTCGTTTGGCATTCCATCAATACTAATATTGGACAATGGCACCACATTCACTAGAGGAAAGGTTAGAAGAATATATTAAGAGCTGAAGTTTAGCACAGGACATCAAGCCCAGCATACTTGCAAGCGAATGGACAAACTGAGCTAACAAACAGGTCCATCTAAGAAACACTCAAGAAGCGGTTGGACGATACTAAGGGTAAATGGGTAAAAGAATTGCCAAAATTTTTATGGTCCTATAGAACGATACCAAGGACAACCATGGGGGAAACACCATACTCTATGACGTATGGAACCGAAGATGTGGTACCAATAGAAATTGGGTTACCGTCGCGACATGATAGCACGATCAATCTTGTGAAAAACGAAGCTGCCATATGCCAAGACTTGGACCAATGAGAGAAAAAACGAGATAAGGCAACACTACGAATGGCGGCATACAAGTCAAGAGTAGCAAAGGTGTTCAACCATGCATTACATCCAAGGTATTTCATAGTAGGAGAACTTATACTCAGATGAGTGATGCCACACCGCCCAGAGGCACGCTTAGGAAAGCTAGCTCCCAATTGGGAATGACTCTACAGGGTGACGGAGATAAACAAACCAGGGACATACTGTGTTAATCCTAAGGTTTTGATGAACAATTAAAGGTTGATGTTTTTTGTGGAATTAATGTGTTTATTGAGTGTTTCAGAAAAAGAGTTCCATTTAAAGATTGTATCATGAAGAAAATATCAAGGGTATAAAGATGGACATTGAAGAAATTAAGAGTGTTGAAGATTTTGAAGAAATTAGGTGAAAACAACTTAATATTCTTATACTCTTAATGCAACTTAAATTAGGATCACACACGACACGATTAAATGAGTTATGTTTTTGTATGTTTGATTTTATGAATTTTAGGATCCTAATTAGTGTTTATATATGTGCTCCTATATGAAATTGAAAAATAAAAATTAACCTAAGTGAGAATAATGTTTAAAGTTTGAGTTTAGAGTCAATTTAGTTAATCGAGAAAAAATAATTGGTTAATGGAAACAAACGTTGAGTTTTGGGACAACAATAAGTAAGAAAGTGACCAACCAGCATCAATCGGTCAACTGATCCGAGGAGGATTGGTCAACTGATTGAAATAGTGAGGTTTCGGAGAAAATATGGAAGATTCTGCATGAATCGGTCAATCGACCAAGAAGGAATCAATCAACTGATGGGCGCAGTGGAATGGCAATGAAAAGTCTCTGAAATGATTGGTCAACCAATTGTAGGGCAATTGGTCAATCGACTGTGGCGTGGTTTGGCTTGGAAAACATCTTGAATCAATCGGTCAACCAACCGTGGGAGGTTCAGTCAACCGACTGCTTGTATGGTTTTGGCCTGGCTTGCATTTTGAATTAATCAGTCAACCGACAGGGTAGAGTTTGGTCAACCGATTGTTTCGGTTGAAATTTTGAGGAATTTGGGATTTTGGTAAAAAAATAGTCGTTACTAACCGTTTTTTATTATTCCAATGAAGGATTTCGAGGGATTTGAACCTACTAGAGACGTAGTACATATATTTTGATATTCCTATTAATTTGGTACATTTAATTAAAGATTCTCTCAATTTTAGTAATTAAATACTTCTTATCTTTGTGATTGATAATTAATAAATATTTAGTGGACTTAATTGAAAGATTTAAAAGTTATTTTTAAGTTAAATACACCATAATTGAATGAATATGATATATGAGGTGTATAGGTGCCCTTTAGAGGCATATACTTTGAAAATTAGCCGTTAGAAGCCGTGATCTCGATACATATAAATAGATATGCGAAAATTAGATTAAAATATATCAAAAACTATCAGTTCTTAAGCTATTCTAAGAGTTATCATACTGTTGAGATTATTCGAGAGAAATTTTGAGATCAAAGTTCTTGAGCTAAAGCGCTATTGAATTGGCGTCACCGATCTGTGCTGTTTTGCAATCTTGTTTTCATGCTTCGGTGTTTTCCTGGAGAGATCTTTCTAAGTTATTGTTTTTAATTTAAATTTCTTATTATTTTTGATTGCTTGAACTTAAGATCATTGAAAAAACTATTTTCAAATTTAAGAGCATAAAAATCTTTTTTAAAACGATTTTGTGTTATTATCTGATTACGTGTTATATTTTGTGCTACCCATACTTATTTATAATCAGATATTAATTTATCTCACTTTAATTTAATCACGTAGTAAATTTTGGAATATTAATTGAGTGTAACTGTTTTGAGGTATTAGAAGCTCCAAGTGGGAAGAAACTCATAATTGTTTTATTTGTAAGTTTGAGTGGAATAGACACGATTGGATTGGTGTCTGGATTTCAATCTTTTTCGGTGAAAAATGTTTAGGTTTAATATTTTCCTAAGGTAAAAAAATGTTAGGTTATTTTTTTCCTTAAAAAGAATTAGGTTTTGATTCTTTTCCTGAAATTGAATTAATTTTGAGTGAATTGTAAAAGTTCAATTCTTACCTGAGAAAATGATACTTGTGAGTGTGGTGCGGTTTAATCTTTAGCCCGTTAAAAATATTAGGTTGTGATTCTTCCTGTAATAGAATTAAGTTAGTTTTTAGTCTAATAAAAAGATAAGGTTCTTCCTTAGCCTGAGAAAAGTAAAATTGTAAAGGTTGATTTTGAGCCTGGGAAAAGAATCGTTGTAAGGGTTTGGTTCCCACCGTTAAAAGAATTAGGGGCTTAGAGGTTGTGAATTTTCATGGAGCTCAGGAAACTGGATTAGGCTTCAATCTTGGTGTGCTGTATTATTTATTTTCTTTATATTTTGTTTGGGTGTGCACCTAAACTTAAACACTTATCTGTTGCGTAATGAAAATAATAATTGATTTAGGATAAATTAAGTGTCAAAAGATTTAATTGTTTAAAATTTTATAACTACCCAATTCACCCCCCTTTTGGATAGCTCACTAGGCCAACAAATTGGTTGGAAGACCTAGACGGAGTATCGATTCTATGACTATAGAACATCACGCATTTACGAAAGTATTTCATTTAAGTATATGTCCTTTTGATTTTATATTTTTTAAGACTTTGAAGTTGTTTCTTTGCATTCATTATGAGTTGTTCATTGAATGAGGTACATAAATAAAAGTAATTTTCTTCAAAAGTTACATGGTTTACAATAAATGATAGTCTGGTCAATAGTTGACGTGAAACGAACTGCATAGTTCAGTTTGTCAAAGAAACACTTCGTGATAAAAATCACCAAGTGTAAAGTGTGAAATGAACAGTACAGATTAGTTCGTCAAAGAAACATTTTGTGATAAAAATCACCAAGTGTAAAGTGTGAAACGAACTGCATAGATCAGTTTGTCAAATAAATATTTCGTGATAAAAATCATTAAGTATGAAACAAACTGCATAGATCAATTCGTCAAATAAACACTTCGTGATAAAAATCACCAAGTGTAAAGTGTGAAACGAATTGTGCAAATCAATTCGTCAAAGAAACACTTCATGATAAAAATCACAAAGTGTAAAATATGAAACGAATTGTGCAGATCAGTTCGTCAAGAAACACTCAGCAATAAAAATCACCAAGTGTAAAGTGTAAAGCGAACTGCACAAATCAGTTCGTAAAAGAAAAACGCAGTGGTAGAAATCACTGTGCGAATACTAGAACGAATCGGTAAAAACAGTTCTGGATTAACAACAATCAAAGAATTAACTATGGGTGAAAGCATGAACTAACAAGTTCAGCCCTGCTAAGAAACACGCAAACACAAAAACTATTATGTAAAGTGAATCGATGAAATATGTCGCTCATAAACAATGGTTATTGTTCTATAAGTAGCTCAACAGAAAAATTTATTTTTAGAAAACTGAGGCTATATTTACGATATTTTTTCCGTTCATCCAAAAGCCTACATTAATCCGTAACAAATTCAAAAATTGAACTAGCTACGAGGGAGGGCAAGAGAGAACAACAAAGAATATGATCACGAAAGGTCATAACACATACATAGTAGCAAATGTGCAAATATGATGAGTGTGTAGTGCAAACATTCACAAACAAGTGCACAACGAACATAAACATCAAACCCATTTCATTACTATTCAAAAAAAGGGGGGGTGGGGGGGTGATTCATCATACAAAATAAAAATAAATAAATAAATAAAAAACATTAAAATAAGTCTAAAGATTCTTCTGTTATAACCGGGGCTGAATGGGTGGAATTAATCCGACCCAGGAGGTGGCAGAGGACCTAACTCCTCTGAGTCAAAGTTGGAGCGGTAGAAGTCGTATTCTTCATACTAGTTGAGCGCTCACACCAACTCCTTTATCTTCTCATTATTTTTCTCATTCTTCTCCCAGAACATGTCCATCCTCTCTTTTATAAGGTCAACATACTCCTTGTGAAGCTGCACATGGCCTCACAACTCGTGAATCTCCGTGTCAGCCCTCCTCAGATGGTCTTTGAGCTCTTGAAGCTGCGAAACCGCACATAAGTGAGGCAACATCCAAGAAGAAGAAGACCGCATAGGCGTCTTCAATAGCACGGAGGCGAGGGTGCTCTTCGGTGGGAGTTTTCTCAATCATCATAAGCTCACGAAAGCGATGACCAAGCTTGACTTTCTTCTTTCTCTCAAATTAAACAGCGTCGAAAGATGGCGACGACGATGACATGATACAAGTGAAACAAAGAAAAGTAGAAAAAAAAAAAGAAATGAATGAAAGAAAAGGAAAATTTGATAAAAATCGACAGACGATTTGGCTTTAAATAGCCAAACCAATAAGCAAAAATGACAAAAGAAGTGAAAATGAATCATTGGGCATGCACATTATTTATGACACATAAATGACGTGAAGTGTTGAAAGAAGTACTATAATTATGAAGAACAGGGTCCAAGGATTAAGTTAGGCGGAGTCTATTTAGCAGGCCATAATTACAAAAAATGTCATGATTAAAAAAATATTGGACGAAATTAAAAACTGAAAAGAGAGTAGACACATCAGGACGTCTTCTGGTGCTCTACAATATCTAGTTGAGCAACGAACTAGGGTCTGGTAAGAACTGGATCGCTAGGCAGAGCTAAAACCTGATCTGACGAAAGCAGAGCGGATTCGACCATTAGCTGGCTTAAGGACGTGACCAACGAAGTAATGAACACATGCAGTTCGGTAGAGGTGGAGCATGGGACCGAAGTCGCAATGGATACCTCAGTAGCATATGTGGGGATTCCGGTTGTAATTAGATGAGGAACTTCCACATCAGCTAACGATGTCTCACCCGCTACAACGGCATCTTCTTCCTCTTCCTCCTCACACACCAGCGCCTTCTCCAAGATGGTGAGGTCAAGCTCTTGGTATTCTCTTTACACCTACGCTTGGCAGTATTTTAAGCCTACTAGTTGGATGTTCTCCCTGAGGCTATCGTACTGCACCTAGAGCTACTTGATCTTCTCATCATTTTCATTCGTCCTCAGTTCCATCTCCACATATACCTCTTTTATTGCCTTTGACTGATTGGCCAACCTAGCCTCTAATCTTGTAGTTCTAAGTTTCTCGAAGTTCAACTTAGCTGCCATCAGACCCTTCTCGCTTTCTAAGTACTGGAGGGCATCGCCTTTTGCTTTGAGCTCAGACTTCAACGAGTCAATTTTGGATCTCTTAGCATTAAGCTCGTCTTTCAGCGACGGACTATCATTGAAGAACCTGGTGTTCTCATTGACCAACAACTGGTTAGTCAACTGGAGCATCTTATATTAAGTATTGGTAGCTTAAAGTCAGTTTGGGATTTCTCCTTGGACGATTTCTCCAATGCTAGTTTGGTCTCCCAAGAAACTTTCTTTTCTTGAAGAACTCAAAGGTTTTCCTCCAGCCGACTAGACTCCATCAGCTGGTGTATGAGCTGAGTATCTGGCTCAGCCATATCATCGGAACTTCTTGCCAACGCGAAAAATAAGTAGATACTCTGCAAAGAAAATAATAATTCAAATTGAAATCCACAAAAATAGCATCAAAGAATAAGCACAAATTTAAAAAGAAAATTACCTAAAAAGGGGCACAAACAAGGGTGCGGAAGAGCTCAACAAGGCTACGACTTCCGATCTTAACTCGACTCATATCCCAGGATTACTCAAATAAATATTGAATGGCATCATCAAAGATCTCTTGGCGACCTGGAACTGAAGGGCCCACCTCCTTTAGCAGTTGACACATCTGCTCCCAAGATTTGCTATGGCCGAACTTAGTTGAGGTAGAAAGCGGGGGTAGATGAGCACTAGTCGCAGCAGTTGAGGGAGCACGAACTGTAGGAATCTCAGCAACACTAGTGACAATTTCTAGCCCCTTAGTTTTTGTAGGAACTAGAGCTTGCGTATTGGGGACGGGCATAGAAACAACTTCGCGCTATCTTTTGCTCAGTAGTTGGGTGTCATCGAAGTCTGGTGATATAGAAAGGATGACCTGAGGTGCAAGAGGTTGAGCTGCTATTGGACGTGCTGCCTCAGGCTGTGGAGCAAGAGGCTAGACAGCTGGTTGAGAAGTCTTTTTTAGTGTTCTCTTCCTCTTCCCTAAGGCCAAGCTCTGCAGTTGATGAACCTGAGAGTCATCCATCTTTTTTGGTTCAAATGGTTTATAGAGACCTTGCAATGACGTTTCTTCGGCACCAGGATTTTTTTCAATTCGTCCAACACCTTGGATGAGAGGTGAAATCTCTTATAGGCCTCTTCACCTGTACCAAAATATCTATTAAAATGTAAGTACATGACTAAAACAAGATCAACTAGCTAAGACCAGAAAGCAGAGATAAAAAAGAAGGAAGTTACTTAGAAAATTAAAATGCTTTAGCACGATTGGAGATTACCCTAACTCGTTAGGAGAGAACTCTCAATCATCCTTGAAGAAGAGATACTGCTTCTTCCAACCCCTTACATTTGAAGAAAGATCAGTTAGAAATGAGTACTTCTTGATGGTTGAATAGTAGAACCTATTAGTATTCTGGAAAAACTTAAGTGAGCAAACGCTTCTAATCATTTCTATAGTAACGGGGGTGTTGTTCAGTTGAGAAAGGGCCAAAGCACCCATGATTTGGCGAAACCCATTGGGAACTAATTAGGCTGGTGTAATTTATAATTGACGAAAGAGATTTTGAAAAACAAAGGTAAAAGGGAGTATAAGGCCTTACTCAAACATCCACATAAATAGGCATATTTCGCCCTTTTTGGTGAAATACGGGTGTTCATCTACAAACGGAACCCTAAATAAAATCGATACTAGAATATTGTATTGAGTTTGGAATTTCTCGAGCCATTCATTCTTAAAATTACTTGCACTATAACTTCCCCAGTTCACTAGGGAATCGGTGGATGTACGAGTTTTGGTGGTCATCGTCTTCTCTGAAAGAGGAGTCGATGACGATCCAACCTCAGTCGGGTTGTTCGATGTACTTAAGGCCATAATCATAACAGAATAATGGGAGGGGAAAACAAAGTGTGAGAACTACAAGATGATCAAGAAAACGATGAAAGGAATCAAGAACTTATGCAAAGAGAAGATGATCTTTCATCTAGCTTATTCAAATCGTCACAAAAGTCAGAAGGGCAAATAATATGAGAGAAACTCCCGCCCATGAGTAGTTTTAATAAAAGGCCTAAGATGCTTCTATGGGTAGGGTCTGGATAATAACAACCGACTCAAGAAAATAGGCTTTACAGTCATCTCGCGCTGAGTACGTCGACCTAACCAGAACAAAGGCTCACTCATGAGAGTAGTCGTGTACATGAATAGAAGAATGCCCTGCAATAAGGCCTAATCTGGTATGAATAAAGCCCACTTTAAGCAAAGTCCACAGTTGATGACCACTAGAAGATTGGCTCAAAATCCTACGTTCCCATCCAGGAGGAGAGCCGCAATTGACTCGATGTTTGTGGCAAGATCATCGGCAAACCCCGTACAATTAGGAGTGGATTGTGAATGGGCGATTTCACCAACAAACGACATGAGCCAAGAAGTCTATATATAAGGGAAAATATCGACATATTAAACTTGATCCTAAGTACTTAAGCTTTCACCCAAAACAGACTAAATTATTCTCATATTGAATGTTCTTTGGCCGACACCACACCAATTTTCCCCTTTTGAGTTTTTTCAGTTTTGCAGGTCAATTATTTACAGGTTAAGAAGGATTTTGGTACGTGAAAAGTCTTTTGCACGTGCTGGAGATTTTTGGCAACATCATTATTTTCTAAAATAATTCTTTTAAAATATAGAGAGGCACAATATGTAACACTAAATATAGTTTCATAGTTATATATAATAATTGAATGAATTATTAAAAAATAAAAATTATTTTCATTATTATTAATTTAGTTAAAAAAATTAAATAGTTTCTCAAAATAGGGATGCAAAATATGTGGGAAAAAAATATAATTTTTATATTTATATATAATTAATTTTGATTAATAAATTATTAAAAATAAAAATTATTTCTATTATTTAATTTAATTAATTTTTCAAAATATAGATGCGAAATAATTGAATTCGTTTTGTTTTGTATAATTCGTTTAAAAAATGTTATTTGATTTTCTTTTAAACAAAAAATGTGGAAAAGAAAATCAATGAGAGGCTTGAAGCCGGTGGCTTGGCAGCTGAAGTGTACACATCTCTAATTGTGTTTTTTTTTTTTTTTTTTAATTACTTTTGCTTTTAACCTGACAAAGAAAAACAAAAAGAAAAATTAAAGGAGTTAAATCAGAGCTTCCTCTCACACATTGGAGTAAAGTAGTTAAATTAAAATTATTTTCCAAATTAACTTAATGCATTTTCAAAAAAAAAAATGTATTCCGATATTTTATATAATAATATATAAGGTAAATAAGTTCGCACATAAAATAATTTTCATAACTTCAAAATAAGTTTTTTTAAAATATTAAAATTTTTAATATAATTATTTTGTTAGAAAAATATATTTACTGGAAATCAAAACATATATATAGAGAGAGAGGAGTTAATCTCGTGACATCTCTATCATTTTGATAAATAAAATAAAATAAAAAACTCATTTTAATAATACATGAGATATCTTTTATTAAATTGTTAACAAAAATACTCTCGCAACATAATATTTTTTATTTTTTAGTTTCGATATCTCTCTATTTTTTATTTTATTTTTGTTATAATATTTTTTATTTTCTAGTTTCGACATCTCTCTATTTTTTATTTTATTTTACTTTTTATTTTTGTTATGTGTTATTTATTTCATTTACTTTTTATTTATTTTATGGGGAAAAAAAACCGAAGTAACAAATTAGAAAACAAAATATTAAAAATAAAAAACAAAAAATAAACTCTTTAAATTAAAAAAAAATGTTTTTTTTTTTAGTTTTTGTTATATTTTATTTTTTTCAAATAAAATTTAAAAATATGAAATAAAAATGAAAAAAATATTATAATGCAAATGTACTTTTGTCATTAAAATATATTAAAAGATATATGAGGTATTATTCAAGTAATATGACATGTGTTTAATATTTATCAAAATGACACAATTCATTTAACCTCTACATACATTTATAATTTGATTTGTAAGCCTAAAATACTCTTCAAAGGCAAATTATAGTTTTGGTCTTTCTACTTGTAACCTTTTTTTGTGTGGCACTCAAATTTAATTTTTTATAATTTGGCCCTCTAATTTGTTAGTTTTTTGTAAATGGCCCTTCAGTTAGAACTAATGTTAATTTTGACTGAAAATTATACTTTACCCCCAAATTTATCTTAAAAAATTATACTTCAGCTTCATATACTTTAAGAAATTAATATTTTATTTTATATATTATGAAATCCTTAACAAGCTCCCATTTATGTTTTTTTTACCCGATTTTTTTTCCTTCTTCTTCTTCTTATTTTTTTTTTTTGTCTTTTTTTCATAAAATTCTAAATGGCATGCCCTGATAGGTTGAAATTTGCGATTAATAAAAATATATTAATTTGTTATTTTCCTTCACATTTCTTCTTCTTCTTCTTCTTCTTTTTTTTTTTTTTTTTTTTTTTTTTATGTTTGTTTTCTTCTATTTTCTTTATTTTTTGCACTATTTTTAAAAATTAAATTGAAAAATCTAGATTTCGCCTGTTTAAAATTTTAATAGTCTCCAAATAGAGTTTGCAAAGTTGAAGAAAAAATAGTAAATTTGTTAGTAGAAATTCAACCCATTGGAGACGAAATTCTAATTGAGATGTTAGTTGCATTAATTTTGTATAAAATGTAGAATTTTTTAATTGGGATTAATTTTTTTTTCAATTCTATTTTGAAAATAGAGAAAAAAAATAAAAAGAAATATATCGAAGAAAACAAGGGAAAAAGAAAGATAAAACAAACAAAAACCAAATAAAGAAAGATGAAGAAAAACGAAAAACTTAGGCCCCGTTTGGTTACTGTTTCCGTTTCCTAATTTATGTTCCCGCTCCCAAAATTTGGGCTTAATGTACAAAAATATGTTTGGTAAACACGTTTCTGTTCTCAAAATTTTGGAAGTAATTCTTAAATTTCTTCAAAATTTGAGAAACAAAAAAAATTGATTCATATTCACTTCTACAAAACTATTCTTACTATCACTCCGCCGGCCACCATATATTTAAAAAAAAAATGTTGCATCCAAACATGTTTCTTGTTTTTGTTCTCATAAATTAAAAAAAATAATTTCAAGACAATGATAGTTACCAAATATGTTTCTATTTCCAGAATACTTCAAAAAAGAAATAAAATTCTCATCCCAATTTATTGGAAGCAGAAACAAAAGAGCAAAACACCCACCAAATGCCACCTTAAAGATCTAATTAGTCTTAAAATTTGAAGTCCAACTCATTTTCGAATTTTGTGCAAATAAAATTGGAAAAAAAAGACCAAAAAAAACAAAAACAAAACAAAAGCACATAAAATAAATAAAAAGATATTAAAAGATAAATTAAAAAAATAACGAAGAAAGAGTAAAAATAAAAAATAAATGGCTGTTTAGTAAGAGGTTTCTTAGTCCATGGAGTAAAATGTTACTTCCTTAAAGTATATGAGAATAAAATGTAATTGAAAAAAAAAAAAAAAAAAAAAAAAACAAAAAAAAACCAGAAGATCAAATAGAAAACGTAGAAAAACCAAAACTGTAATTTGCACTACTCTTAATCATCAAGGCTATGGCATCTTTCTAGGTTAGTAACTTTTTCTTTATTTATTTTTTTAAATAAAGGAAATCCAATAAAAAAATATAAAAAATAAACTTAACCTTAAATGTTGTATTCATGTACGAGGTCCACGTCAAATAATGTTGGTTGGTAGCCTAAAAAGAAGACTCATCACGCAATATCCCGTGGAATTATATTTTGCCACCCACGATAATTTATATATCTTAAATTAATTTTACAAAATTAAAAATTCATAATTGAACAACATTTTAATTTTTCCTTATTTAATTTTTTTATTTTTTTCAAAATTATTTTTATTAAACACAAAATATATAATATTTATGAAATCAGCACGATTCCAAATTTGCCCTGATTACATGTGTATGAACCATTGTTTTATGATTAAATATGAAAATATATATATTTAATTTTAGAGTTAATTGATTTTAAATTCTATTTAACAATGGTGTTTTTAAGTAAGCTTTTATTGATTTTAATAATTAATTTTATCTTCTATTTGATTTTTAAATTACTAATTAATTATTGTCAAATTTTCATAGTAAAGCATTAAAATTGTTAAATTGATTGCTCTACGAATTGTCGGTTATTTGTTTCAGGCATTGACAAATAAATTGAGGAAGATGATCCTTGGATACCTCACTTTTTCCCACACAAGTGGGTGAAACTCTTTTTAGGGTTAATTTGGTCATTGGTTCCTAAATTTTCTACCCAATTTTGTTCCCCAACTTTTTTGATGAAAAAAGTCATTTACATAGTGTCACAAGCCGAGCCTTTAAGACTAAAAAACGCGACGTGTAGCGTTAACTATCACACCCAATCCCGGACACTCGTCACTGTGACGACAAAATAAAAACACAATCACATAACAAATTATAAGTATATACACTCTCTCATTTAGGGACACCAGTCCTAAAAAAAAAAGTTCATTTAACAACACGAATACGAAACCCTAAACCTCTCATTTAGTTTCCCTTCAAGTAGTACCCCCAAGATATTCCTTATTCCTTCTCTATCGTACCTCTGGATTTGACCTAGTGCTAGTAAGGGACCGACACCATTCTAACTAATACAATATTTAAATGGATCAAGCATAAATATGCAAACATCACATGTCTAATAAAAATCACCAAAGATAAGTAAATCACCACATCTCAAAACACCACACCACCATATCATTCAATGGCTAGCCATAGTGATCGTTTTAACCTCACGATCGAGAGTTGAAACGGTATCGTACCATCCGTTAGGATATGCCTTCCTAACGGAACAAATGACCATCTGCCCGAATCACCTATCGGACATGTCATAATATCAATATCCACATGCCGGACCATCCATCGGCTGGATATAATGTAAGACCCCGAATTAACACGTACATTATTTTAGTTGTATTTTAGAGTAGTTATGAAAATTAGGGATGAAATTGGATCAAATTGAAAATCTAGAAACATTAAATCCCAACTTAGGGAGATAAATTAACATTTAACTTTTAATTGAAACTTAAAGGGGGTGAAATTGCAAATCTTAGAAATTTTTAAAAAGTTGAAATTGATTAAAATTAAGATTTAAAGAAAGTTGGGGGAGGAAAGAGTAATTAATTAAAAAGTTTATATATATATATATATATATATATATATATATATATATATATATATATATATATATATAATAAACATATGTGATCGGATGAGCAAACCGCCGGCAGGGGAAAGAGAGAGCAGCGACGTGGCACGTTTGGATGAATTGAACCCACTAATTACATGCAATATATACATATCTTCATGTGTAATGATAAAAAAAAAAAAAAAAAAAAAAAAAAAAAAATCTCATCAAATCTGAAAATCAAAGAGAGAAGAAAACAGAGAAAGAAGAGAGAGAGAGAGAGAGGAGCAGCCGGGTTCGGCACCGGCGGGGTGTGGTCGGCATTTGTGTGGGGGCTTTGTTGTTTGTGCGAGGTGTGGATTTCTGCGGTGGTTGCGAGTGGGTGTATGATCGGAGAGGGCGGTGTGATCGTCTGGAGGTGGTGTGTTCCGGCGTGGGAGTGTCCGTCGTTCAACCATCGTCGTTATGTGTGTGTGTGTATTCTGTTCAATCTGTCCGGCAGTGTGGGGGGGGTGATCGGTGTATGTGCGGTTCGTCTGTTTTGGTTCGCCGGTGTGTGTGTGTGTGTGACGATGTAGGTGGGTTTTCCATTCGGTCAGACGATATCGTCGACATGATGCGTGTGTATACTCTGCTTGATGACGGTGTGTGTGTCTGCATGCTATTCCGGTGGTGGGTGCTCTATCCATAGTGTCCGTTGGTTGTGTGTGTAATGACGATGGTTGCTTGTGTGTGGGTGTTACTGTGTAGGCGTGGTCGGCCATCGGACATGGGCCGACTGTGTGGCTGTGTGTGTGAGAATCGATGGGGGTGGGTGTGCTGGTCGGTCATTGGTGAGCCTTGTGGGTGTGTCGTTGACAAATTTCGGAAGAGAGAGACGACCGGCCAACATCAGAAATAGAAACAGATGACAGAGGGGACGGCTGGGAATGGAACAGGAAACATAGAAAAAAAAAAAAAGAAAAAAAACAAAAAAAAAAAAAAACAAAGGGAGAATTACACAAACCACCCTGATGAAAATCAAAAACCCATCTCGTGGTCACCAAATGACTCGGAAACAGGTGAAATTTCAATCGATTATTAATTTTCATTAAATTAAATTTTATTTAGCGGTACAAATCCTGAAATCGTAACAATTTCCTAACGATTAATTAATTTTAATTACGTGGTACATAAAATAATAACGATTCGGAATATAGGGTCTGCATTGTGTGATTCAGATGTTTTAGATAAGATATTAATTTAGGCTCTGTCACTATTAGGTTCGCAAGTACCGGTGTCCCGATAGAGTATGGTCAGTAAAGGTTTTGGAGAGAGGATAACGAGGTGAGTGTACTGTCTTCTTGCCAAACTATTTTTCTATGTATATATGATGAAATATGTGTTTACTTAAACTGTATGAATTTATAAATGATATCGATCAAACATGATTTGGGTGAGTTGGTAAACTGGATTTCCGGAAGATTCCGATGGTTTTCGAAATAAAGTTGAAAATGATTTTTTGTTGGATTTGATGAAATCAGACGGTGTTTTTAAAAGAGAATAGGGGATATCTGTTTTTCTAAGAATGCCTGGTTTTCTAAAAAAGAAGGGTGGAAAAGTGGTTTTGATAAAATCAGACGTTTTCTTTAAAAGAAAGTGTGGAATATGATTTTTGGACTTAAAAGTTGGTTTTGAGGAAAATAGATAGATGTGGTGATGTGACGATGTTGAGTAGACGATATTTATTAAGTTGTGATTCGATGATGCTGTATTTGATTTGACGATGCCATAGTGTTTATCTGTTTGATAGAGTGAGGTTATCCGCTTCGGCGGAGTGATGTTTATCTGCTACGGCAGAGTGATATTAGACGTTTATACTGTGCAGTGATTATCCGCTTCGGCGGAGTGATGGGTGTTCGTAGGAAGGCATATCCTACGGATGGTACAGTACCGTTGCAAACTCCCAATCGTGAAGTTAAAACGATCACTAGGGCTGGCCAGTGTGTGTGTTTGGGATGTGTGCTTGAGATGTGGTATTTTACGTATATTGGTTGATTTGATATTTATTACTATGGTGATTGGTATTATTTAACTAGATGGGTTGGAATGGAACTTATGTGTATTACTTTATTTTCACTGCTTATATTATGGAGAATTTTACTAGTTACGTGCTATTTCTATACTCACGCTTGATCCGTTTAGATGTTGTAGACTGAATTATTATCTTAAAAATATTTTTTACTAAGAAGGCAGTACACTCGCAGGTAAAATAGTTAGGAGTTGGTCGGTCTCCTTCTGGCGCTAGATAGAGTTATTCAGGTCACGCAAATGAGTCATTTGAGGAAGGTTTTGGTGACGAGATGTCAGAAATGAAATCTAAATAAGGTTCATGGGATTTGTTTGATTGTATTTATATTCGGGACGGTGTATCCCCATCAGATGGGATTATTGTATGTGTTGTATAGATTTACAATTTTGTCATTGACGTATTGAGGTTGGCTAGTCAGTTGGGCGGTGTCATGTCCATGTCACGCCGGTCCACATGACGGGTGTCCGGGGTGGGGTGTGACATATAACATCAATAATCGTCTGCTGGACCACCCATCGGCAAGACATAAAATCAACAACCGCCTACCGGACCACTGATCGGCAGGACATAAAATCAATAACATCATCACCACCTACAAATCAATGACAATCAACGCTCTGCTGAAGCAGATAAAATCAGTAGTATCATCAAATCAACAACAACATCGTCAAACGACTAGTCAAATGTAACTCCAAAATCAATAGAAAATCAACGCACATCAACCTCTATTTCCAAAACCGATTTTAAACTACAAAAATCATGTTCACTTTCTTTTAAAAACCCACTGATTTTAATTAATCATTTCTTTCCACTTTTCTTTAAAAACCAGCAAAAACCACATTTTCAAACACCCAAATCCGCTTAATTCATATAAGTTAGAAAATTCATCCAATTTTAAATAAACATATTTTTCCATCATATATATGAAAATAGATTTGGTAAGAAGACAGTACATTTACCTGATTATCCATTTTCGAAGACTTTGACCGCCTATTCTCTACCGGTATTCCGGTGCCTGCGAGCCTAATAGTAACAGGGTTTAAATTAATATTTTAAGTAGAAATAACCTAACCTAACCTAATCATGCCATGAAATCCTAATTTTCGTAATTTTCTATTTCCCGCGTTTTCTTTTGGAATATTATCATTTAATTAATATCGCCATTTCAACATTTTTTATGCTAGTAATTAGTTTCATAATCAGCCACGAGACAATTGAATACATATATTAAGAGAGTTCAGAATTTTATCTTCCCTGGAATTTCTACTGCCCGCGAGTTTGGATTTTTAGATTTTTGTTTGGGGTGGTTTGTGTATTTTTCCCCCCCTTTCTTTTTTTCCTGTTTTGTGTTTCCTGTTTCTGATTTTGTTCCCCCGCCGACCGACCATGCACCACATACCGGCGATCACCCTCACATACACCCAACGGCGTTTAAGCTGCACACCTACACACACACTGCTGTGACGAACACACACATACGCACAGCAGTAGCACTATCAGACTAGAACGGAGACCCGCATGCACACAACCGACGCTCTCTCTCTCTCTCACTAACTCCCTCCGATCACTACTTCGATCACGCCACACATCCACGAAATCGACCGTCGAACACCCACAAACTCACACCATAGCGCACACACATACACATAAACATATAAACGATCACTACCCACAAAAATGGCAGTGCACACAACCCACCGGCAAGAAAACTAACAAACGACATATTTACACACAAACACATTCAAAACACACACATACACTCAGTAGCTCAAAACAGAACACCCGCAAGGCCGAACCCACACTCTATCTCTCTAATTCACTGCCGGCAACCTCCGGCGACTTACCTCCAATCGGAACAACCCACACACATACGATAATTGGACACCCACGTCTGACCAAGTATACCCACACATAGAACACACACAGATCACACACATATCCACACATACTCCATTCATATACACACAACAAAACACACACATGCAGCATTAAACCCGGAACACACACACACACTTACCGGCGATGACCACACCGTTGAACCTCTCTCTCTGTCTACCGCCGACCCATCTCCTTCTCTCCCTATCTTCTCGGCTCTCTTTCTTTTCTCGAACCTTCTCCCTATATATATATGTGTGTGTGTGTGTATGTGTGATTCAAATGGCCGGACGACAAGTGGCCTCTCCTCCTCCATAATTTTTCCCTCGCCTCTTTATGTGTATATATATATATAATTTACACCAAACCCCCCTTTTGTTTAGGTTAAGGTATTATGTAAGCCCATGTCTAATTTTGAATATTTATAAAGTTTACAATTTGACCCCTAAACCTTTTTAAATCACCTAATTCAAATCGCAAACCACCTCGCTATTTCAATTAGAAGGGTAATTAAACCCATTCTAAATTTTAATGTTTATAAAAATTATAATTTATCCCTTTTATGTTTTGTTAAGATTTTTAATTAAATTCAACTTTAGTTTTTAATGTTTTGAAAATTTGCGAATTAACCCCTCAAATTTGTAATTCAAATCGTAATTAACACCATCAACCCCGTTATTTTTGAAATTTGTTAAAACACGACTTAAATTATACGTATGACAAAAGTGGGGGTCTTATATCTCTTCCCCCTTAAAAGAAATTTCGTCCCGAAATTTTCATACAAACAAATGGAATTAAAAGTTTCCGCCACCCTTAATTTGTAACCATCAATATACATTCCAACATCACTACAAGTCCATTCGTAGTGGTCGACATTATACCCAACAACCAACAAACAGGCTGTACTTTGATTGGTAACATCTATCACAGACAACCAACTGTTTCATATATCTAACACTTCCGCTGCGCTACTCTGATAAAACTACAATTAATACAATAAAATACCATATTTCCCAAACTATCACGGTAGTCTTAATAAATTGGGTCTATCTTATTTATAACAGGTCTATGATCTCAGAAATTTTTTCATAACCAATATTTATCCATTTAATTTGCCACAATATCTTCATTCAACATTTAAATCAATAATACTCGCCACCAATCTCATAATTTCAGATAGCCCAAAAATCATTAACCTTAATATCTATGTCAGAACTTCAATACTCTTATGAATGTTTTAGAATTATTACAACCACTCAAACCACGTAGATATGTATCAAAATACATCCAACGAGTTGTTTATAAAAAATTTCCTTCATATTTCCACATTTAATCAAGTCCCAGACAAGGTCACACGCTTCAATTATGTTTCAGTCTACCTACTCAAGCTTCAAACACATATAAATATGGATCGAAGTACCTAACTACGTTCCAACTACAAAATTTCAATATATCACAAAAGTCATTCGAAATAATTTAAATTATCCTTTCCTTATGAGATCTCAGTGACCCCACATGCCGACTTCACCTAATAATTAGTGGATCAATACATCTAATTGAGTTCCTTTTATCTACTTTGTTTTCTATATAAAAAAATAAATAAAATAATCACACCGGATTGTCTCCAATTCCCGATAATTTTCTGTTCTCCTATTTTGGTTCAGTCGATTTGACTGAAGTCATTTATCCTTCTCATACAACGCTTTATACGGTACCATCTTGATCTCCGAAAATGTATCTATTAGTTTAAACAAATTCCTTTAGCGCCACGTGATCATCCTCACTACTAGAAATTCCCAAACGCAAATGCTCAACATATCCTCCAGTATCTGAATCGTACATCTCGATTGATCGTTAATCTATAAATAAAGAGAGCTACAAACTCTCACTTGACACTCAAAGCAGTATAGAAACTCAAATAAAACGTCAAAATAATTATCAAATTCTAATACTACAGTTTTTCCTATATAGCTTCTTCGATTGAGGATTATTATCTGAAAAATACTACCTAACTTTCCATATTTACAACATGCCTATTTAAGTTATCACAATTCAATACTGTATTTTTGAGTTCCTCCACGAACTGTTAATACAATGGCGACTCACTTCACTTTGAAAACAATTATCATCCAAGTCACAATACGGCTACAACACTTATGATTTCAGAATTCCAATTCAAAATTTTGAATAACCGATCAACTGAGTTTAACAATTTATCAACATATGCTAAAGTTTTAATCCAGGAGCCACTAATCCTCATCAAACGTAGAATTCAACATCCAATTTCACCTTTGCTTTAAAATAATTATCTTAACCCAACTTTATTCGAGATTTGCATTGAACTGGTGCCTCATGCAACCGAACAATCCTGCCAATATATATTTAGCATACGTATCAAAAGGATACGTCATCTTATAACCATGACATAAGTAGACTTAATAACCCTATCCACAATTACTTAAATAAAGTTATGTCCCCTTTCAATTGTAAGATAATTTTGAAACACAATTCATCGTGCTACCCTTCTATTTTCAGTCAGAAATAGCTGCAATAACCTACTTGGATGTTGATGTTCGATCTTAATTTTGCTAACATACAAGACACCGAACAACAACTTTTGCGATTTTTAATTTCTCTACAAACTACCAATAATGTTTACGCAAACCCAATATAAGTTGATATCACCAAGGTGCGTCGTATATATTGAATTATGCACTTCTTTTAATGTCTCTCTCGTCAATTGGTATTATTATAAATACACACTTTATTTTCGATCATCAAAACTTCATCATCATTTCTGACATGCTAGTCAGCTCTACAGCTATTTCCCACTATATCACTAATCCTCCTTAATTGGAAATCTGACTTTTGCATTTTTTCCCAACACGGTCGATCAATGTCGATTTAAAAAATCAAGATCTTAAACAACGTTGCCACTTGGCCAGCCTCCCACTAAATTTACAAGGGTCTAAACTCATTCCATAAATTAATATGAACAACCAACTTACCTATTTTCGATCCAAAAATTTGCTATACCATTGGCCTTCCCTGAATTTTAATAGATGGTACTTACCTCAAATTTAGCTCTTTTGTAATTAAACAACTATTCCCAACTTTGGATGTAAGACTCTGATTTTTTTATTTTATAACATTTCAAATATAACGGGGTGGATGGCGTAATTTCTTATTTGATTTAAAATTTTAAGGGGTCAATTTGTAATTGTAAACACATCAAAATTAGATATCGGGTTAAATTCTAATTGAAGGATAAAATGGGAGGAGGTTAGTGTAATTTGATTTATATATATGTATACACGCGGCGGGATCAAAACTATACCAAGAGGAGCTCGGATCAACGTGGCACGCGGGGATCAAACTTAACCACGATTTTCATACATATAAATTCGTTCATGCATGATCATAAAGCTAAAAAAAAAAAAAAAAAAAAAAAAAAAAAAAAAAAAAAAAGGAAACAAGAAATCAGAAAATCTAGATAGAGAGGGGGTCGTCGGAGCTGTGGGTGATCACCGGTGGTGGCGGGTTCCAATCGTCACTGTTACTCCGGCAGTGTGAGTGTGTGGATGATCCGCAGTAGGTGCGCATGTTCTGTGCCTTGTTCATTGTTTGGTGTTGTGTCGGCGAGAACCCAGCAAAACAGAGACGGAAGGAGAGAGAAGACGGTTCGATGCATATATGTGATTATGTTCTATTTTGGTTGGATAGCGAGTGTGTGAGCATTGTGGATGTGTGTGCGTCGTCATGTATGTAAGAGCTCAGACCAGTGTGTGTGTGTGCATGTTTCATTGCCGGCATGTGTGTATGCCGTTTCAACAGCGTGCGTGGGTGTGTGTATAACTAGGTGTGTGTTTAGTTGTGGATATGTGTGGGGGTTGTTCATCAGTGTGTGTTGTGTGTGCATGGTGGTGTGTAGTGGTCACCGGAGTTGGCCGGAGAGTTAGAAAGAGAGAAGGTGGGTTTGGGTTTGTGTGTGTGTGTTCGGTCGTGGGTTCGGCAGGGGCGGTGCAGGAGGTCGGCGGTGTGTTCTGTTCAGGCATCGTGGGTGTTCTGTCTTCGTGGTTGCGTGAGCGTGGTCGGCGGTGAGACAGCAAAACAGAAAAACAAAAGAAGAAAGAAGAAGAAGCGGGAAAAAGAAAGGAAGAAAAGAGAAAGGAAAGAAAATGAAATTACACAAACAACCTCAATAAAATCCAAAATCCATCTCGCGGCCCATGAATGATTCGGAACGGGTAACATTTTTCGTTAAATTTATTTTAGTTTATTAAATTTAATTCTAGCATCGAAATGTTTTAATCGGACTAATAAATTTGGGACCGTTTGTATTATTAAATTTTATGTAGTAATTTTTAACGGAATGAAATTTACCGAATAATAATTATTATAAATAAAATATGGAAAATGAGATATTAATGAACTTAGGGCTTGCATTGCACGATTAGGGTATTTTCTCTATAATATTAATTTAAACCCTATCACAAATAGGTTCACATTTACCGGAAGATCAGTAGCGGATAGTCGGTGGAGCTTTTAAGAGTGGTTTATCAGGTGAGTGTACTGTCTTCTTGCCAAACTATTATATATATATATATATATATATATATATATATATATATATATATATATATATATATGCGTGTAAAATGGTTTTACTTAAATTGGATGGTTTTAAAATTATGTGGATCAAGCAGGTTTTTGGATGAGTTGGTGAAATGAATTTTTGTCGAATTATATTGATTTTAAAAGAAAGTTGAAAATGATTTTCGTTGGATTTGGTAGTTTTAAAAGAGAGTAGAAAATATCTGATTTTCTAAAAATAAAGAGTGAAAAAGTGGATTTGGAAAAAATCAGACGTTTCCTTTTAAAAGAAAGTGATAAATATAATTTTTGGATAAAAAGTCAGCTTTTGAAAAAGAGAGGTGGATGTGTGATCTGACGATGTTGATTAGACGATATCATTATGTTGTGATTTGATGATGATGATGTTATTAATTTGACGATATTATTGATTTGACGATACCATAGTATTTATCTACTTCGGTGGAGTGATGTTTATCTGCTTCGGCAGAGTGATGTTAGACGTTTATACTGCGCAGTGATTATCCGCTTCGGCGCAGTGATGGGTGTCCGTTAGGAAGGCAAATCCTACGGGTGGTACGGTACCATTGCAACTCCCGATCGTGAGGTTAAAACAATCACTAGGGCTGGCCAATGTGTGTGTTTGAGGTGTGTGTTTGAGTTGTGCGCTTAAAAAGTGTGTTTGAGATGTGTACTTGAAATGTGGTGTTTTACGTATATTAGCTGATTTGATATTTATTATCATGGTGATTAGTATAATTTTTATATTAGTTGGATTTGAATGGAATTTAATTATGTTGCTTTATTTTCTCTGTTTTTATACTGGAAATTTTACGAGCTATGTGATATTTATAAATTTACGCTTGATCCATTTAGATGTAGTAGAATGAGTTTTTTATTATTAAAAATATTTTTACTAAGAAGACAGTACACTCACAGGCGAAGCAGCTAGGAGTCGGTCCCCTACTGGCGCTAGGTAGAGTCCTACGATGGGGTCGTGTGGAGGGTTGAGATGAGCTTTCTGAGGCGAACCTGTGAGGGGTTCATGGTATTATTTTTTGCTGTTAGTATATTTGGGAAACGGGTGTGTTCCCATAATAGAAATATGTATAGCTTCATATAGATTATGGTTTATTTATATATATGCGTATTGTCGTGTAATAGATGGTTGGTTGGTTATTTTCGATGATATCATGATGTCGTCACGCCAGCCCGGGATGTCGTCATACCAGCCTGGGATGTTGAGATTTCGGGACGGGTCGTGACAATTTTGGTATCAGAGCCTAGGTTATAGGTTCTGTAGACTTTCCAGTAGTTGTGTCAATAGAGGATCATGAGATAGGAAGACGTGCCAGTCGTCTAGTCAGTAGGGGACTCTAAGGTAGGGTGTCGATAGATGGTATCGAGCTAGTAATGGACCGCGAGATAGGGTGTCGATAGGTGGGTTCGGCACGCAAGTGATAGTTATTGCATTGCATTAGATGGTATATTGGTATCGTGCATGATTAGTTGTCTTGTTGGCAATTAGTGGGCGTGACGAAGTTGTGATACTGCGAGTTGGTGGTTCGGGTAGTGTGGTTGGTAGTGGTAATGGGTGGATTGCGATTGTGGGGGTGCTAGTGGTTGGGAATATTAAATTATAACTGATAAGTAATTCTATTATTAGTATTTGACATTGGGATTCCCTGTCGGTAGTATATAATATTTTTATTGTTAAACCAACAGTGTGGCAGGGCACACTTAATTCGTTCAATGTTAAGTAATTCATTGAACTGAATTTGCAGATAAGACCTTATTTATGCAATTACACGACACACTGCACTACTATTTGAGATACGTGGATTCTATCATAAATGAGTGGGTGTGCTCGTGATTTTATTAGAGAGAGAGGTTCATATAGTTAAAGTAGAAAGAGACGACCATTTGGCGGTATGAAATTAAATCAGATTTGGTAAAAACGGAAGAGACAAGATGTAGACTAATCTAGAAAGGATTTACTTTGGAAATACGTTTTAGGTTGATGGGCAGGCAAATTTAAAAGTTATACGAAATGGGCAAACGCAACGAGAATTAATAAAGAATGATATGTAGGAAGTAGCCTAGAACTATGAGTCTGTGTTAATAGTTAGTGCATATAAATATAGTTCACTTCGTATTGGTGGTAGGAAGTTGTCATAGATCTATTACCCTTGAATATTTACGATCTTGAAGTAATACTGGGCATGGATTTGTTGTTAAGCTATCATGCCACGGTGGATTATTTTAAGAAGAAAGTGATCTGTCAAATCTCAGGTAAGCGAGAATTTGTATTCTCGGGAGATAGAATTATCACTCCTGTTAGTCTGATTTCAGCCCTAGAAGCCAAGAGATTATTGAATAAATGATGTCAGAGATACCTCACGCACGTGATTAACACCAGTCAGAAAGAAGTTCAGACGGCGGATATTTCAGTGGTAAGAGATTTTCCCGACGTATTTTCTAGAAGAATAGCCAGGGTTGCCAGTAGATAGGAAGATGGAAGTCATTATTGAGTTGCTTCCAGGAACTGCTCCTATATCGATTCCCCCTTATCGTATGGCGCCTGCCGAGCTGAAAGAATTGAAAGTGCAGTTGCAAGACTTCGTTGCAAGATTTATTAGATGGTGGATTTATCAAACCTAGCGTTTCCCATGGGTAGGCCCAGTGTTGTTTGTGAAGAAGAAGAATGACACGTTGATAATGTGTATCGACTATCAGCAGTTGAATAGAGTGACCGTCCGTAATAAATATCCGTTACTTGGGATTGATGACTTGTTTGACTAGCTCCAAAAGGCTAAAGTGTTCTCCAAGATAGACTTTCGATCGGGGTATCACCAATTGAAAGTCAGAGACAGTGATGTAGCGAAAATGACATTCCGTACGAGATATGGACACTATGAATTCTTGGTTATGCCCTTCGGTTTGACAAATGCTCCTGCTGCCTTCATGGACTTGATGAATTGGGTCTTCCAACCTTATCTGGATCAATTTATTATCGTATTCATTGACGATATATTGATCTATTCCCAAAGCAGAGACAAGAATGCAGAACATCTTCGAATCGTGTTGTAGACATTACGAGAGAAGCGGTTGTAGGCGCAATTCAGTAAATGTGAATTTTGGCTCATGTAGTATCTTTGGGGCATGTTATTTCAGGAGATGGTATTCAGGTAGACGCGAAGAAATTGGAAGTTGTTGTTTAGTGGGAAAGATCGAGAAATGTGACTGAAGTTTAAAGCTTTTTAGGATTGGCGGGTCACTATCGACGAATTGTGCAAGGATTCTCTATTATAGCGACCCCGTTGACTCGTTTGACCTGCAAGGAATTCAAATTTGAGTGGACTGACAAATGTGAATAGAGTTTCCAAGAGTCGAAGAGTAGATTGATATCGACACCAATACTATTCCTCCCGACGGAAGGGGTGGTTTTGTGATTTATAGTGATACGTCCCACTAAGGGCTAGAATGTGTTCTGATGCAGCATAGTCATGTAATCACATACGCATGTCGACAACTGAAGAATCATGAACAAAATTACCCGACGCATGATCTGGAGCTGGCATCGAGTATAATTGCCTTAAAGATTTGGAGACACTACTTGTATGTTGAGACGTGTGAAATCTACACCGACCACCAAAATTTGAAATATTTGTTTACTCAGAAGAAATTAAATTTGAGGTAGAGAAGTTGGATAGAGTTGATTAAAGACTATGATTACACTATCCACTATCACCCGGGAAAAGCTAATGTTGTAGCAGATACGTTGAGTAAAAAATCAGCGGGTTCGATCGCGCACATTAGAGCCGTTCATACAAATCTGTATGCCGATTTAAGATCATTGTGAGTTGAGTTAGCGGTTGGTCAAACGGCTGTATTGCTTGCGACTTTGACTTTGAGGCCGACGTTGATTGATCGTATTATCGAAGCTTAGAAGTCAGATGTTCAATTGGAGAAGATTCGAGATGAAGTGAGAAGTGGTCATAGAGTGAATTTTCATGTCAGGGAGAGTGATGAGGTATTGATAATGAGAAATAGACTATGTGTACCTAACGACACCAGTTTGAAAAACGATATTTTGGAAGAAGCGCATAGCTCAGCATACGCGATGCATCCAGGCAGTACCAAAATTTATCGGGATTTGCGCGAGCATTATTGGTGGATCGGAATAAAGCAAGAAATCGAGGAGTTTGTTGCCAGGTGTCTTCCTTGTTAGCTAGTGAAGATTGAGCATCAACGTCTAAGTGGGTTGCTGCAACCTCTACCTATTCCAAAGTGAAAATGGGAGCATATCACGATGGATTTCATTTCAGGATTACCTCGTACTCAAAAGGGGCATAATTCTGTTTGGGTAATCGTTGATAGGCTTACCAAGTCCGCTAATTTTTTGGCCGTAAAAAAAAAAAAAAAGAAAAAAAAAATTCTCTTGAAAAGTATGCTCAATTGTATATCAATGAAATTGTTAGGTTGCATGGCTCACTGGTTTCTATAGTGTCAGAAAGAGATTCAAGATTTACTTTGAGGTTCTGGCCTAGCCTTCAAACTGCTTTGGATACCAAGCTGAAATTTAGCACCGCTTTCCATCCTCAGATAGACAGTCAATCAGAGTGTACGATTCAGACGTTGGAGGATATGTTGAGAGGATGTGTTATGGAATTTTCTGGTAGCTGGGATGATCAGTTGCCGTTAATGGAATTTGCCTCCAACAACAGCTACCATTCGAAAATCGAGATACCCTTGTATGAAGTATTGTATGGTAGGAAATGCAGAACTCCAGTCTGTTGGACTGAAGTAGGTGAACGTAAATTGTTGGTGTCAGACATAGCTCAGATGATAACAGACAAGGTAAAGGTGATTGGAGAAATATTAAAAAAAATTGCTCAGAGTCGACAAAAGAGTTATGCAGACAAACGCCGGTGGGAGTTGGAGTTCAAAGTAAGAGATCACGTGTTCTTGCGTATTTCTCCATGAAAAGGCATAATGAGGTTCGGGAAGAAAGGGAAGTTGAGTCCAAGATACATCGGACCCTATGAAATCTTAGATCGGATTGGTGCGACAGCCTATTGGCTTGCTTTACCACTGGAGCTCTCTCGACTACATAATATTTTCCATGCATCAATGCTTCGAAAATATGTACCGGATCTTTCTCATGTGTTGATTTCGCAGTCGATCGAATTGGAAGCTGAGATTTGACTTATGTTGAGGAGTCAGTCCAAATCCTTAGTCGTTAGGACCAGGTGTTGCGGATGAAAATGATTTCATTAGTCAAGGTGTTATGGCACAGTCATATCGTGGAGAAAGCGACGTGGGAGCGAGAAGACGAGATGAGAAACAAATACCCGCATTTGTTCGATAAAAGTAATAAAATTTCGGGACGAAATTTCTTTTAGGGGGGAAGGGTTGTAAGACCCTGATTTTTTTATTTTATAACATTTCAAAAATAACGGGGTGGATAGCGTAATTTCTTATTTGATTTAAAATTTTAAGGGGTCAATTTGTAATTGTAAACACATCAAAATTAGATTTCGGGTTAAATTCTAATTGAAGGATAAAATGGGGGGGTGTTAGTGTAATTTGATTTATCTATATATATATATATACACGCGGCGGGATCAAAACTATACCGAGAAGAGCTCGGATCAACGTGGCACGCGGGAATCAAACTTAACCACGATTTTCATGCATATAAATTCGTTCATGCATGATCATAAAGCTCAAAAAAAAAAGAAAAAAAAAAAAAAAAAAAGAAATCAGAAATAAAAAAATCTAGAGAGAGAGAGGGTCATCGGAGCTGTGGGTGATCACCGGTGGTGGCGGATTCCAATCGTCGCTGTTACTCTGGTAGTGTGAGTGTATGGATGATCTGCAGTGGGTGCGCGTGTTCTGTGTCTTGTTCGCTGTTTGGTGTTGTGTCGGCGAGAACCCAGTAAAACAGAGACCGAGGGGGGGGGGGGAGAGAGAGAGAGAAGACGGTTCAGTGCATATATGTGATTGTGTTCTGTTTTGCTTGGACGACGAGTGTGTGAGCATCGCGGATGTGTGTGTGTCGTCATGTGTATGGGAGGTCAAAGCAGTGTATGTGTGTGTGTGTGTGTTTCGCTGCCGGCATGTGTGTGTGTGTCGTTTCAACAGTGTGTGTGGGTGTGTGTATAACTGGGTATGTGTTTAGTTGTGGGTATGTGTGGGGGTTGTTCATCAGTGTGTGTTGTGTGTGCATGGTGGTGTGTAGTGGTCGCCGGAGTTGGCCGGAGAGTTAGAGAGAGAGAAGGTGGGTTTAGGTTTGTGTGTGTGTGTTCGGTCGTGGGTTCGACAGGGGCGGTGTAGGAGGCTGGCGGTGTGTTCCGTTCAGGCATCGTGGGTGTTTTGTCTTCGTGGTTGTGTGAGCGTGGTCGGCGGCGAGATCTCGTCGTCGTCGACGAGACAGCAAAACAGAAAAACAAAAGAAGAAAGAAGAAGAAGCGAGAAAAAGAAAGGAAGAAAAAGGAAAAAAAAAAAAGAAGGAAATTAAACAAACAACCCCAATAAAATCCAAAATCTCTCTCGCGGCCCGTGAACGATTCGGAACGAGTAACGTTTTTCGTTAAATTTATTTTAGTTTATTAAATTTAATTTAGCATTGAAATGTTTTAACCGGACTAATAAATTTGGGACCGTTCGTATTATTAAATTTTATATAGTAATTTTTAACAGAATGAAATTTACCGAATAATAATTATTATAAATAAAATATGGAGAATGAGACATTAATGAACGTAGGGCTTGCATTGCACGATTAGGGTATTTTCTCTATAATATTAATTTAGACCCTGTCACAAATAGGTTCACATTTACCGGAGGATCAGTAGCGGATATTCGGTGGAGCTTTTGAGAGCGGTTTATCAGGTGAGTGTACTGTCTTCTTGCCAAACTATTTTATATATATATATATATATATATATATGCGTGTAAAATGATTTTACTTAAACTGGATGGTTTTAAAATTATGTGGATCAAGCAAGTTTTTGGGTGAGTTGGTGAAATGATTTTTTGTCGAATTATGTTGATTTTAAAATAAAGTTGAAAATGATTTTCGTTGGATTCAGTGATTTTAAAAGAGAGTGAAAAATATCTGATTTTCTAAAAATAAAGAGTGAAAAAGTGGATTTGGAAAAAATCAGACGTTTCTTTTTAAAAGAAAGTGAGAAATATGATTTCGGATAAAAAGTCAGTTTTTGGAAAAGAGAGGTGGATGTGTGATCTGACGATGTTGATTAGACGATATCATTACGTTGTGATTTGATGATGATGTTATTAATTTGACGATGCCATAGTATTTATCCGCTTCAGCGGAGTGATGTTATCCACTTCGGCGGAGTGATGTTTAGCTACTTCGGTAGAGTGATGTTAGACGTTTATACTGCGCAGTGATTATCCGCTTCGGTGGAGTGATGGATGTCCGTTAGGAAGGCAAATCCTATGGGTGGTACGGTACCGTTGCAACTCCCGATCGTGAGGTTAAAACGATCACTAGGACTGTCTAGTGTGTATGTTTGAGATGTGTATTTGAGTTGTGCGCTTAAAAAGTGTGTTTGAGATGTGGTGTTTTATGTATATTGGCTGATTTGATATTTATTATCATGGTGATTAGTATGATTTTTATATTAGTTGGATTTAAATGGAATTTAATTATGTCGCTTTATTTTCCCTACTTTTATACTGTAAATTTTACGAGCTTTGTAGTATTTATAAACTTACGCTTGATCTATTTAGATGTGGTAAAATGAGTTTTTTATTATTAAAAATATTTGTACTAAGAAGGCAGTACACTCGCAAGTGAAGCTGTTAGGAGTCGGTCCTCTATTGGCGCTAGGTAGAGTCCTACGATGGGGTCGTGTGGAGGGTTGAGATGAGCTTTCTGAGGCGAACCTGTGAGGGGTTCATGGTATTAGTTTTTGCTGTTAGTATATTTGGGGAATGGGTGTGTTCCCATAACAGAAATATTTATAACTTCATATAGATTATGGTTTATTTATATATATGTGTATTGTCGTGTAATAGATGGTTGGTTGATTGTTTTCAATGATGTCATGAAGTTGTCACGCCAGCCTGGGATGTCAGGATTTCGGGACGGGTCGTGACGCTGGAGGTCGGTACATATCTCATAAATCTCATCATACAGGTATTGTTGCTAAACATCAAGATAATTACAATCACTACCAGTTCTAAAATTCCGAGTTCCAATTGCACCTTCCCATTACACCACAGCCGTGACTTCCAGTGGTTCAAGTAAATATGAGTTCTCAAAATCACATGTCCCAAATTTACCACTCGATTCAACCAAAACTCATGTTTATTGCGTTTGGCTTACCGATGTTTTTCTTGCAACATCAGTCACAAAATCTGGAGATGCCCTACCTACTTTTCTTTACTCTCAATCAGATCGCCGATTTTGCCTCGTCACAAACTCTGACCTCCAATTGGTAATATTCTACTCAACAATCTAATTTAGAAAACACCCTGGTCCTTCTGCAGTCGATTTAACAAACCATCCATTCTAACCGATGAATGACCAACACTGGATCTTCATGGAGAAAAACACCAGATCTACATTAATCATAAGTTAATGGTCTAATTTATTTTAACGACCTGATTTCCCAAGGCCGTGACAAGGCTTCTCCTATAGAGACTTCCTAAACTGAAAACTAATTTACTCGCATTTCCAATATTCAGCAAAAAAATTTAATTACTAAATGGCGACTACCTTTAAAGTCCCTAAAGTTATAATTCCAAATCCCAATTTCCTGCATTTTATCAACACAATTATATTTAGCCAACCTAATGAGCCGAACATTCACCTCCTTAAAATTATGGAACTTATTTTACAACAACCACAATTATCAATCACACTTACCAGCACCCTGACAGCTCTCAGAACTACTTAGGGAAAATCCCTAGCTATTACAATATCCACCGCCTAAACTTGTTTTGACTGATGCCCAGCACCCGCGTACTGAATTTTGATATTCTTTTGTTAACACTTTTCTGACCTCCTAGACCCACTATCAAATTAATTGGGGTACTGATTACATCTTCCCCGAATATACAAACTTTGATTTACCCTAGTTTTGAAAAGTAATTTTACGCACACATGCTTACTCATACAAAAGGACTATCATCTCAGACTCATAATTATCGGCTACTTTCTACATTTCATTCTCTATTACGCTATATATTTACTAACTCCACGAACTGTTGCTCTGCTTATCCGTCAATTTAGAACGTACTACCAAATTAAATTCTTGTCTAGTAGCGTTACAATTTCCTCGCATTCTTAATTTTTACCTTTCAGATTGCCTAGAAGGCGATTTACTCATTTTGAATATTATTTCATATTCCGACTTAAGTGTGTTATGCTATACCATCTAGTATTTTAATAATGACGTACTAAGCGCCACTGATTGTTATCTCATCCTCACGTCATTTGCATATAATTGTTTCTCAATTAAAATCTCACATTTTTAATTATTTATACTTTCACCATCGCGATCCATCCATTACCACCACCACCACCACCAACACAACATCACTCAAATCCACTATTAGCAATATCACCACGTGGTCGTATCATTGCCTGCCACCATGACAAGCCTCCATGCACCATACCAATATACGAACTAATGTAATGAAAGAACTAACACTCACGTACCGAACTAACTTATTGACACCCTATCTCATGTCCCCTACTGACTGGACGACTGGAACATCCTCATATCTCATGGTCTTCTACTGACACAACAACTGACAAGTCTACAGAACCTATAACCTAGGCTCTGATACCAAAATTATCACACCCCACCCCGGACACCAGTTACTGTAAGGCTGATGTGACGTCGACACAATATCACCTGAATATCCAACTTACTATAGATGACAAAATAGAAACGCAATCACAGAGCAAATCATAAGTATATACACTCTCTTATTTAGGGACACCAGTCCCCAAAAAAATTTCATTTAACAACACGAATACGAAACCCTGAATCTCTCATTTAGTTTCCCTTCAAGTAGCACCCCCAAGATATTTCTTTTCTATTGCACCTCCGAATTTGACCTAGTGCCATTAGGAGATCGACTCCTAGCTATTTCACATGTGAGTGTACTGTTTTCTTAGTAAAATATTTTTAAAATAATAATACATTCTAATTAATACAATATTTAAATGGATCAAGTATAAATATGCAAACATCACATGTCCAATAAAAATCACCAAATATAAGTAAAATACCATATCTCAAAACACCACACCACTACACCACTTACTGACTAGCCATAGTGATCATTTTAATCTCACGATCGGGAGTTGTAACGATACCGTACCATCCGTTAGGATATGCCTTCCTAGCGGAACAAATGACCATCTGCCCGGACCACCCATTAGACATGTCATAATATCAATATCCACATGCCGGACCACTCATCGGCTGGATATAATATCAATAATCGCCTGCCAGATCACCCATCGGCAAGACATAACATCAACAACCGTTTGTCGGACCACCCATCGGCAGGACATAAAATCAATACCATCATCACCAACTACAACTCAATAACAATCAATGCTCTGCCAAAGCAGATAAAATTAATAGCATCATCAAATCAACAACAACATCATCAAATGACCAGTCAAATGTAACTCCAAAATCAATAGATAATCAATGCACATCAACTTCTATTTCCAAAACCGATTTTAAACCACAAAAATCATGTTGTCCACTTTCTTTTAAAAACCCAATGATTTCAATAAATATTTTTTTTCCACTTTTTTTTAAAAACCAGCGAAAACCACATTTTCAAACACCCAAATCGCTTGATCCATATAAGTTAGAAAATTCATCCAATTTTAAATAAACATATTTTTTCATCATATATATATGAAAATAGATTTGGCAAGAAGATAGTACACTCACCTGATTATCCGTTTTCGAAGACTTTGACTGCCTATTCTTTACCGGTACTTCGGTGCCTGCGAACCTAATAGTGATAGGGCCTAAATTAATATTTTATGTAAAAATAACCTAACCATGCCATGAAATCCTAATTTTCGTAATTTATTATTCCCCGTGTTTTCTTTTGGAATATTATCATTTAATTAATATCGCTCCGTTACGGTTTATTATATAAACTTTATTCATATAAATGGTCTCATTATTTATTATTGTCATTTCGATATTTTCGATGCTAGTAATTAGTTTCATAATCAGCCACGAGACAATTGAATACATATATTAAAAGAGTTCAGAATTTTACCTTCCCCGGATTTTCTGCTGCCCGGGAGATTGGATTTTTAGATTTTTGGATTTTTGTTTGGCATGGTTTGTGTATTTTTCGCCCGTCTTTCCTTTTTTCCTGTTTCTGATTTTGGTCCCCCCCCCGACCGACCATGTACCACATGCCGGCGATCACTCTCACACATACCCAGCAGTATTTAAGCTGCACACCTACACACACACCGTTGTGACGAACAGACACACACGCACAACAGCAGCACCGTCGGACCAAAACGGAGACCCATACGCACACAACCGACACCATTTTTTTTCTCTCTCTAACTCCGTCCGATCACTACTTCGATCACGCCACACACCCACGAAATCAACCGTCGAACACCCACAAACTCACACCATAGCACATACACACAAACATACAAATGATCACCACCCACAAAAATGGCAGCGCACACAACCCATCGGCAACAAAACTAACAAATGGTATATTTACACACAAACACATTCAAAACACACGCATACACTCAGTAGCTCAAAACAGAACACCTGCAAGGCCGAACCTACTCTCTCTCTCTCTAATTCACCGCCGGCAACCTCCGGCGACTTACCTCCAACCGGAACAACTCATACACACACGATAATTGGACACCCACGTCTGACTAAGTACACCCACACGCAGAACACACACAGATCATACACATATCCACACATACTTCGTTCATATACACACAACAAAACACACACATGCCGCATTAAACCCGGAACACACACATACTTACCGGCGATGACCACACCGTCGAACCTCTCTCTCTTTCTACTGCCGACCAATCTTTTTTTCTCTCTATCTTCTCAACTCTCTCTCTATTCTCGAACCTTCTCCCCTCTTTCTATTATCTATATATGTATATGTATATATATATATATATACACATATATATATACATATAAATATACATATATATATATATATGTGTGTGTGTGTGTGTGTGTGATTCAAATGGCCGGATGACAAGTGGCCTCTCCTCCTCCATAATTTTTCCACCGCCTCTTTATGTGTATATATATATATAATTTGCACCAAGCCCCCCTTTTGTTTTGATTAAGGTATTATGTAAGCTCATGTCTAATTTTGAATATTTATAAAGTTTACAATTTGACCCCTAAACCTTTTTAAATCACCTCATTCAAATCGCAAATCGCCTCGTATTTTAATTAGAAGGGCAATTAAACCCATTCTAAATTTTAATGTTTATAAAAATTGCTATTTATCCTTTTCATGTTTTGTTAAGATTTTTAATTAAATTCAACTTTAATTTTTAATGTTTTGAAAATTTGCGAATTAACCCTTCAAATTTATAATTCAATCGTAATTAACACCATTAACCCTATTATTTCCGAAATTTGTTAAAGCGCGACTTAAATTGTACGTATAACAAAGGTGGGGTCTTACATTAACAATAATAATGACAGTTGTATTAATATCAAGAAAGACTGAGATTTGAAAGATTTTGATGACATGCCCTCTCATAAAATATTTTAAGTGAAAATACGAAATTACCAATAATAGACATCATTATGCTCGAATAAATATGATGGTGCCTTTTCACAAGAAATATAGAAATGCAACTACAATACTCTAGGAAACAAAATAAATGGGTCACTGACAAGAAGCCATGTGCGAGAACAAGAAGTGGACAAATTTAGGCCATGACATCTTCCCTCTCTTGAGGCAATCGACTTCCCTATAAACTTATTTTGATAAAATAATCTAGGACAATGGAAGCAAAAATATTCGAAGATAATAGGATTCACCATAATATCATATGCAAATAGTATAGTTAAATACAATAACAATCAATATCTATATGGAAAACTACAAATAGAAGGTTAAGCATTTGGAGAGTTTAGAAGACTTAGAGGAGCTTATTTGAGTTCTCCTCTATTATTAAATAAATATATTTGAAAAGAACAATCTCTTGGATTGACGAGTTCATTCATTCCGAGCACATTCCAGTAATGGATCTGTGCATCACCACAAATCCATGGCTAGGTCTGGAGAGAGAGCCAAGCACATATTGGTGATGAATCTGTGATCTGGAGAGAGAGAGAGAGAGAACCACGGGAATGGGGGCGGTGGCCTGTGGATGGGATGGGTTAAGGGTAGATGTAATTTTTTTTTTTAAAAAAAAAAATAAGTAAAAATATTTCTTTTAAATAAGGGGTGTTTGTGATTTTTTTTAATAATAGAATAAAAAACATGACATTTTTTTAAAATAATAGACGGTCATTTATGTCTTTTTACAAAATAAATAGGTCAAAGAGAGTGACCGATATTTTGCAAATGATAGAGAATATTTGTGATTTTAGGTAAAATAACATGCGAGATAAGTAATAAATACTCTACATTTAATTTTTTTTTTTGTTTTAATATTCAATTAAGTATAGTATAAAGTATATAAGGGAAATTTATTATTTAGTCCTTAAAGATTTTTATATTATAATCTACTGTTCTTTGAACATTTTTTTTTATTATTATTTACGAACAATATTATTCTGTTAAAAAATCAAGACGTGAATATTCATATTTTTACTCTACTATTTTTAAATACTATAATACATTTTAACTCTAATTCTACTGTTGTGAATGTTTAATGTTTCTTTAAGTAAACAAATCAACAAAATACAAGCTCAATATGTACCTTCACCAAACCCATCCGAAAAAAAAAAAAAAAAAAAAAAAAAAAAAAAAAAAAAAAAAAAAAAAAACAAAACAATCGGAGTGAATATTTCATTGAACTACATGAACGTTCACCCAAAACACCACGAATAATAAATCAAGATATCAAAAACCCCTTAAGATCAACAAAACAAAATCGGCTTGAATCTTCTTCAACCATAAATGACACATTCACCCAGAAAACTAAATCAAACAGCTTTGAGACCTTATGCAAATATTCACAAAAACCAAATCAAGAAACCTAAAAGAAACCTAAGATCGACGAAGAGAATATTCACCAGAATAAACAAAAAACTTCACTAAAATCAACAAAATCAAAACAGATCTAACAAAATTAACACAAACATTCACCAAATCGCTAATGAATGTCCACCAAACCAAACACTAGGAATAAACATTCATATTTAGGTGTTTTACATCAACATTCAAATTAGATTTGAAATTTTAACCACAATAACACATTCACTGAGAAATCAACAAAAAGAAAATTCACAATGAAATGGACCCAAAAACTTCCCAAAAAATTCAGTTAGATTGTCAACGAAAAATCGTCAATCGTCATAGTTTGTCCATCAGATAGTCCACCGTATGGCGAGAAAGAGAGAGAGAGAGATGGTGAACAGATGGTGACCTTTTGTGGCGATGTTACAGACGAACGATGAGCACGATGGACGATAGCGAACAAACAATGGTGCTCGGTAGCGATGAGAAATAGACAATGACCTTTGTGGTGATGTTATAAACAGACGATGAGCATGATGGAACAGACGACGCGGCGGCGACCTTCAACGGATGATAGGTTGTGCCTAAAAAACGGGGAGAGAGAAAGAGAGGGAGATGGAGAGGCTGAACTGAAGATAATTAAGAGAGGGAACAACTGAGGCAAAAAATAAAGTTAGGGTTATTAATTTTTATTTAGTGATATAAACTTCTATTTAATTCTATTTTTAAAATGTCAGTGATCTTTCTTTGAGAATGTTTAAGAAATATCATTTTCTTAAAAATATTTAACGAGGAAAGAGAGAGTGAAATTTGGGCTAAATAATAAAAAATTATTATAAAAAATTATAACATTTTAAGGTACTTATAAAATAGGAAAAATTATATTTTAAACTCTCTAGGTATTGACACATTTTTAAATGGTCCCTCTTTGTTTAAGCATTTCATTTTAAACCCTCTAGGTATCAGTATGTTTTTATTTGGTCCTTCTGTCAAAAAATCTATAAAAAATAACAGAATTTTGAGGGCAAAATAGTTTTTTTCTATATTTTTATTTTTTAATCATTTTTAATTATTTTTTAATCTTTTTTTTTTTTCCATTTTTTCCCTTTAATTCTTTTCTCTCTCTCCCGCTCAATACTCTCCCTCCTTTCCTCCTCATTTCTCTTATTCCCTCCCTCTCTCACTCTCTCCCCTGGCCGAAACAAGGGGTGGAACCTCCCTCCCTCTCCATTATGCTTAGTGGTTCACTTTCTCAATTCTTCTCCAATCGCCGTCGCCATCGACCATCTTTACCGATCTCCTCATCTCTTTCATATCTCCCATCCGACGCCACAACCTCTACAGCCGGAGTGCCAACTCGCTGTCGCCGTTACCATCGCTATTCCAATCCCGCTGCCATCGCTGTCACAAATCAAATCGTCGATCCAAAGCTCTGGTATACTTTCTCTCTAGATTCTCGCTGTAGGCTCTCTCGCTCTAAGTAATTAGCAAACGTGCATGCAGTGTCCCACCTCCATTTCTTTTGGGTTTTCGATGGCGAGCAAAGGAAGCGATAATCTTTGTTTCTTCTGGGTTTTCAATAGCGAGCAAAGGAAGGCGATAACCTTTGTTTCTTTTGGGTTTTCGACAGTGAGCAATTGAAGGCGACGGCGGTAGTTGAGGTGGCAACTCTCTCTCTAGCTTCTCTCTCTAAAACATTCTTTACTTCATTCTCTAATGTTTTGGTACAGAAATCAAAGCACTTGTTGTTGTAGTGGTGGTTGGTTTCAGCTAGAAAGAAAGGTTACGAGACCCAAGTCTCCTCTGGCAGGAATTCACCGGCGCCAGAAGTCACTATTTTTATGCTGGCGGTGGTGTGACGAGGAGATCGATGATGAACATAAACAATGCTAAGGGTCCGTATACTTTCTCTCTAGATTCTCTCTCTAGACTCTCTCGCTTTAGTAATTAGTAAAGGTGCATGCAGTGTTCTACTTCCATTTCTTCTGGGTTTTCAATGGCGAGCAAAGGAAGGCGATGGCCTCTGTTTCTTTTGGGTTTTCGACGGCGAGCAATTGAAGGTGATGGAGGTGGTCAAGGTGGCAACTCTCTCTCTAGTTTCTCTCTCTATAATATTCTTTACTTCATTCTCTAATGTTTTGATGCAGAAATCAAAGCTCTTCTTGTTGTAGTTGTGGTTGGTTTTAGCTAAAGAAAGAGGTTACGGGACCCAGGTCTTCTTTGGCAGGAATTTACTGGCGCCGGAGGTTACTATTTTTATGCCGGCGGTGGTGTGACTGGGAGATCGATGTAATACCCCCTGTTGCGGGGGTCTCGTAACGGGGGGTGGTTCTACCCCCTGTTTTCGGCCAACAGAAAGAGGGAGGGAAGAAAAGAGATGAGGAAGATAAAAAGTGAGAGAGAGAAGGAGGGAGGGAGAGAGTGAGGAAGAAGGAAGGAGGAAGAGAGAGAGAGAGTTGAGTGGGAGAGAGAGAAAGAGTTGAGCCAGATATCAAAAAAGAAAAAAAAAATTATAAAAAAATTAAAAATATGTAAAAAGACAAATTTGCCCATCTATTTTGTTATGTTTGACAGATTTTTTGACGGAAGGACCAAATAAAAACGGGCTGATACTTAAAGGGTTTAAAATGAAACGCTTAAACGGAGAGAGTTCATTTAAAAATTTGTCAATACCTAAAGGGTTTAAAATGTATTTTTTTCTATAAAATAATAGATCCCTCGAGTAAAAGTCACGTGCTACGCACATGGTTTTCTCTATTCAAAAAGTTGATTGTCTCTATTCAATTCGGACTTTGATTGAAACATTTTCTTAGAAGACGAAATTGGATAAAATAAAAATAGAATAGGGACCAAACTAATGCTGACGCAATAATTCAGGGACTAATGCGACTAATTGGATCCATTTTTGGGCTAAGCCCAAGTCCCTTATTGGGCCCCATCTATATAAGCTGTATGGGCCAAGTGGAAGATCATTTTCCATGATTGGGCTTTTGTCTACAGTGAGACAAGGAATAAGCCCAATTTCACCTTTTCTTTTTAGCCTGCTTATAATAAAAACAAAACTATTTGGTAATTTGGCCCAACAAAAAGAAAAAGTTTAATCGGATGTAGCCCCAATTTGAAGAAGGAAATTAGAATGGACTCAGAGCTCATACTTTTTTAACAAAATACTATTTGTAGAAATAAATTAACAAAAAAATCATAAATTAAGATTCCGAAATTACCTTTTTTGTTTTTTTCACCTTATTATCCTTTATATCAATCAATGTAGGGGGAAAAAAAAAATTAGAAGAGAAGAAGAAGCAGGAGGCAAGCATCACCCACTCCCCGCCACTGCAACTGGTCATCACTATCGCCTCCACTCCACCAAGAACATTGGCTTCCACTCCCTAACCGCGCCAATGATCACCACCACTGCCTCCACTCCACCTAAAGCATCAAACATCATCGCTGTCGCCAACATCACTATCAAATTTTCTCACTCTCCCCTTTCTCTCTCTTCAGATCTTGTCGTCGAGATCTATTCACGCTCTGACCGACGAAGGCCAAATCGTGAATTGACAACCAAGATTCTAATTTTTTTTTTTTTTTAACAATCGTTTCCCATTTTCTCAACTATGTAATTTCAGATTAATTTACCAAAAAAAAATGAGCTTTTTTAATTAGTTTTTAAATGAACAAGTACTTTTTCCAAAAAAAAAAAGGTGTTTAATTAAAGTATATAAATAAAGTATATATTTGAGAAATATTAAAATAATAGCATTTTCCAAAATGTTAGGTGTTTTTATTTATTTATTTATTTATTTAAATCATGTTAATTACAATATATATATATATATATATATATATATATATATATATATATATATATATATATATATATATATATATATATATATATATATATATTATCCCCCAAACCATTAGCCAACATATGTTTTTTTTCCTAAAATAGTTTCTTAAAAAATTTAAGAAGTTATTTGTTTTAGTTTAAGAACATTTGTTATTTGAAAAAGCAAAATATCCATTGAAAATTTATTATAACTTATTTTCGTTGATTTTGTTTTTTTCATTCAGGCTTGTCTTCCTTAGTTTTGCAATGCTTTGTGTCACGGGCTGAGCCTTTTGAGGCTAGAAAGTGGACCGTGCGGCGCTAACTAGGGGATCGCCTAGTAGCAAGCTTGAAGATCAGAGGATCTTAAATAGCGGAAGCGGTTTCAATAGCAACGAGTTTTCCTACAACAACACATGCCGGCAATGTAGAGAAGAATACAATTACAATAACAACAACAATTGTATTAATATCAAAGGCTACAAGGTGTGAAAGGCTTGAATGACTTCAAGAGCATGTCCTCCCACATAGTACTTTACGGAAAAAAATACAAGTGACCACAATAGACATCATTATGCCCGAGGAGTCATAATGGTGTCTTTCTACAAGAAATGAAAGAAATAACTAAATTAAGCTAATCTAAGCTAAACTAGTTTAGAAAAACAAATGAAAAGGGTTACGGACAAGCGGCCATATGCGAGAACAAGCACTGGACAAGCTAAGACCGTGACATTCTCCCCCACTTGAGCTGTCGACGTCCTCGTAGACTTCTTCTGATACTGCTTCTGATTTCGTCTGCGGTTGTAACGTCTTCTGCTGTCTTCCAGATATGTTGGCTTTGTAGAGCTTATCCACTGAATGAGGATACAGTGGCTGATCTGCGACAATCTCACTAGATCCCAAGTTGACATCAAAGCACTTGTGTAGATTGAAGCACGAATCAATACCCCTCGGAACATTCCACAACTGAGTATCATGCTTGAGAACCTGTGCGGCGGTGTCCTTGGAATATTGGAATTGAAGTGCTGGATATAAGGTTGTAGAACTCAATGCTTTATCCACCACTACAACTGTTGTACCTTTGTTCTCCGAATTCCCGACCCTCGGCACACAAAGTCGGTACTTCCGTCTTTCTGGATGTAGTCCCACCGAAAGTAAGTGGGTCTTCGCACTGTTGGCTAACATGAAAGCGGATTGGCCCAATGGGAACTTGATATCTGTAGATTTTTCCCCATTTGGATGAGGGGGAAACTCCTCTGGAATTTCTCTTGGAGAAGCAATTCGAACATAGTCAAACAACCCTTTTGCTGGAATCAAAGGTGGCACTTGTGGGTTAGTTTCTCCCCCGCTAAGTACTAGAAGGTCATCTTGATCTTCCTCTATCTCAAGCTGCAGAGCCGAAACGGATCTGTCTTCAATTGAATATTGCATTGTAGGAATGACACATGATCGATCTCCCATCATACAAAGCGAATCTGCAAAAGGCATTGGGACCGCCTTAGTGTCCATAAAGAATTCCATCCCCAATACCACTTGAAAATCATCCATGGGAACAATGGTGAAGTTGAGGAACCCATCCCACGGAGCAATCTTCGTGTGCACCGTGTTGGCGACTCCAATCACGGGACTCGCTTTAGAATTCACGGCCTTCAATCTCCCTGAATGCTTTTCGACACGTAATCCCAACCGATTAACTTCCTTATCGGACATAAAATTGTGTGTAGCACCAGTGTCAACTAAAGCGCAAGAATTCCGCCCATTAATTCGAAGGTCCACGAACATGAGGTTCTTCTTCATGACCTTCTTCTTCGCGACCGGTTGTCGCTTCATGGCATTCAACAAACGAATTGTACTAATTTGATAAGCATCAGACTCGTCTGAAGTTTCCTCCTCCTGCTCTACAATATATTTTCCCCGACGTTCCTTTTCTTCTTGAATCGATGCTTGCAGCGCGGACAAAGTATGTTTATGTGGACAATCGGATACATCATGATTCTTGTTGCACAAAACGCAAGGAGTTGGATTTTTATGGGCCTGTCTGCCCCAGTGAGGCTTCTGGTTTGCCGAACCCAGTGATGCCCCTGAGTTGTTGAACGAATGGCCAGATCTTGAGTGCTGACCTCGGCGCGGACTCCTTGGAGGACTCCTTGAATTAGAATTTGAGTTGGGGTTGCTCCAACGTCTTGGTGGGCTTCCCCGAGATGATTGACCTCCACTTCCATCATGATGGGTAACATTCTTGTCTTTCCTCTTATCATGGTTAGTTGTAGGTTCAGGAGAGTAATCAGTTACTCTTTTTGCAGCAGCAACGGCAGCAGATAAATCAGCAGGACGTTGTCTTTGTATTTCCTGACGTACAAAATCTTTCAAGCCATCTAGGAACCAAAACAACTTATCCTCTTGGGACATTGTACGAATGTCCAGCATGAGAGCCATAAACTTCTTGACATAGTCTCGGACTTGTCCGGTCTGTTTCAGCTCTCTCAGTCTTCGTCGAGCCGTGTACTCGACATTTTCAGGAAGGAATTATACCTTAAGTTCAGCTTTAAGGTCTTCCCAAGTATTGATAGTGCAGCTTCCCTCCCGGATGTCTGCATATTTGGTTCGCCACCATAATTTAGCATCACCACAAAGATACATGGAAGCTGTTGTCACCTTTTCTTCCTTGGAGGTTACTCCGGTGCCCCGAAAGTATTGCTCCACATCAAAGAGGAAGTTTTCAAGCTCCTTGGCATCTCTTGAACCGCCATAGGATTGAGGTTCGGGAAGGCGAACCCTCGAAGTAGGTAGCCTGGAGTCTCTAGCAAGAGCTCGGTACACAATGTTCTTCAAGTCGTCCAACTCGCTTCGGAGATCAAGGACTGACTGTTCCATCTGAGCATGATGGCCAGCGGATGTCTCGGCAACTAGGCCCATCCGTTCGATCAGGTGATCGATTTGGGGGTTTTGAGATGTCCCCTCTCCATTAGCATTGAGGCTTCGCAAAAGAGCTAGAGCAGCGTCAATGCGGGAAACGCTTTGTTCAAGCGCGTCGAGACGATCTTTCGTCGACATGGTATTTCACCAACGTAGTCAGGCAACGGATCGGTCCGTTGCTCTAATACCAACTGTCACGGGCCGAGCCTTTTGAGGCTAGAAAGTGGACCGTGCGGCGCTAACTAGGGGATCGCCTAGTAGCAAGCCTGAAGATCAGAGGATCTTAAATAGCGGAAGCGGTTTCAATAGCAACGAGTTTCCCTACAACAACACATGCCGGCAATATAGAGAAGAATACAATTACAATAACAACAACAATTGTATTAATATCAAAGGCTACAAGGTGTGAAAGGCTTGAATGACTTCAAGAGTATGTCCTCCCACATAGTACTTTACGGAAAAAAATACAAGTGACCACAATAGATATCATTATGCCCGAGGAGTCATAATGGTGTCTTTCTACAAGAAATGAAAGAAATAACTAAACTAAGCTAATCTAAGCTAAACTAGTCTAGAAAAACAAATGAAAAGGGTCACGGACAAGCGGCCATGTGCGAGAACAAGCACTGGACAAGTTAAGACCGTGACACTTTGCACACAATGAGCAAAAATAATAGATTACAAAGTTTGGGTGTTAAAAAAAAAATTATAGTGCACTTTCATATTGTACAAGAACTTTAAATTTAAAAAAAAAAAAAAAAAAAAATTATTTTGACATGTGAAGCCGTGAACTGCATGAGTAAAAAAATTTAAGTTTATAGATTGTACACCAACAATCTGTCAAAAAAAAGGTAATTTCAATTTGAAACTTCTACCTATTGTCTCAGTAATATTAATATTTTAAAATTTATTTGGTTTGCAATTCGTAAAAGTAGATATTTTTGTTCTCAAATAAACGTTATGAATATAGTTCTATTGTGATGAAAGTTTGGGTAGTTAAATTCAGAAAACAATGAAAAAAAAATCTAAAAAGAATAGTTAAAAAACCAAACGTGTCCTTAAATTTCTCTTTCAAATCTAAATCAATAAAGACTAATTTCCCTGAAATATCTGAAAAAACGTGTGAAAACCTTTTGCTTTCCAATCATTAATTCTAACAAAACCATCAAGAACAAAAGTGACAAAAAAAAAAAAAAATTGCGAGAAGAAAAAGTGTAAGAAAAATGCCTTCAACACTTCACCCTGTTTTGGCTAATCACAAAAGAAAAGAAGAAAAAGTGAAAGTAAATTAAAGAAAGAAGAGAGAAAAAACAAAATAAAAATATTTGGCTCTTCCACTTGTCGCTCGTGTTTCCCTTGCATCAACATAAGTGACAAGTGGAAGAGGCAGTTTCTTTTATAAAATATTTGTGATTATGAAAATGAGATCGTGTTCGATTTTCTTTTTTTTGACCTTGATGCTTCTGTTAATTCCATTGATGTGATCAATGTTGAATGGTAGGAGACCAATCCAAGCCTAATCACAAGAATTCAAAATTCTGGTGGTTGATTTTTTATTCCATCAAGACCATCAGTTTTCCATCATTGTCCATCTTCTTCACAACAAGATTGTTCTAGTGCCCTCGTCGTAATATTTCCATATCTACGAAGCAATACTGTGCCGATCCCCGTTGTAAGCTTGAGGTCACAATAGCCACACCCTTTGCCGTCATCTGTCAAAATCGTCTCCAGCGCCGGCGTCCTCATATCAGCTCCAAGCGGCAACGACCGTAGTAGTAGCTACAAGAGGCAACGTCCATTGTAGCAGCTGCAGTCGACGGCGTCCTCGTAGCAGCTCTGACCGGCGGCCCATCGTAGCATCTCTAACTGGCTTTGTCCATTGTAGCAACCCAATTTTAGTCAATTGTATTTAATTTCATAGATAAATAAAGGTAATGAAAACCCTAACAACCAATTTCAATGCGTTATTTTGAATTTCCCTCTTCTTCCTTTACATTGTTAATGTTTGAGTTCTTGAATTAATTACGGTATAGCAAAAACCCACACTTGATGTCAAATTTTGAATTTTCCTCTTCTTCCTTGATATTGTTGATGTATGAGCTCTTGAATTAGTTACTGGGTAACAAAAATCCACACTTGAAGTCAAGTTTTAATTTATCTTTTCTTCCTTGACGTTGTTGATGTTTGAATTCTTGAATTAGTTATCGTGTAACAAAAATTCACACTTGAAGTCAAGTTTTGGATTATTATTTTCTTCCATTACATTTATGATGTTTGAGTTATTTGAATTTGTTACTGTATAGCAACAATCCAATATTCAATTCAAGTTTTGGATTGCTATTTTCTCCATTGCATTTGTGATGTTTGAGATCTTTGAATTTGTTACTGTACAACAAAAATTCACTCTTCAAGTCAAGTTTTGGATTGCTATTTTCTCTATTGCATTTGTGATGTTTGAGATCTTTGAATTTGTTATTGTACAACAAAAATCCACTCTTCAAGTCATGTTTTGAATGTTTGAGATTTTTTGTATAGGGAAAAATGGAAAAAATGGTAATACTTACTGTGCAGTAACTGTTTTGAATGATCGGGTGTGCTAACCTTACTTAATCCCTAAAATATTGTTGCGGCACAGTAAAAAAATGTGATTATACGTTTATGAAACACTTGGATTTTGTGACATTTGCCAATTATTACTGTGTAGTAACATTCAAATATTTCTATATAAAATTGTTGCTTTATAGTAACATTATGTGATTATACATTTGTCAACAATGTTTGCTATGCAGCGACATTTTCATCAATCACTTTCAGTTGTGGGTGTATTGATGACATTGTTACTGTACAATTATAATTAAACAAACTATTCCTGAAAACATGGTAATACGTATTGTACAGTAACTGTTGGAATGATTGGGTGTAGTAACCTTACTTAATCCCTATAAATTGTTGTTGGCCCAGTGAGCTACCCAAGATGGGGGGTGAATTGGGTAGGAATAAAATTTAATCCAAAATTAATAACACTTGAAAAATTAAATAATTAATTTTATTATAAATTAATCATTATCTTTATAACAACAGATATGTGTTATCAATTAGGTGCACACCCAAACAGTTGAAAATAAATAAAGTAAAATCACAGCACACCAAGATTTATACTGGTTCACCAAGTTATTCTTGGCTAATCCAGTTCTCCAAACCCCACGGAGAGTCGCACCCACTAAACTACTAAGATTTTTTTAAACAGGTAGAAACCAAACCTTTACACAATTATTCTTTTAACAGGCTCACAATCAACCTTTACAATTTCCTTTTTCCAGGCTCAGAAATAACCTTTATAATCCATTTTCACAGGCTTAGGAATAACCTTATCTTCTTCCCAGGTTAAAGTTAACTTAATTTTTTCACAGGCTAAGGATCAAACTTAATTCTTTTATACCTTAGACTAAGAATCAAACCGCACAATCACTCCAAGTATCATTTTTCCAGGTAAGGATGAAACCTTTACAATTTACTCACAATTGATCCTAATCATGAAGAATTACACCTAAGCTCTTTTTAACGGGAAAAGAGTAACCTAACATTTTTGTACTTAGGTAAAGATCAAATCTCAATCTCTTTACCGGAAGAGATTAAAACCCAGAGATATCCCTGATTAGACACTTTCAATAATATTTAATCTGACACACAACGCACCAATTATAATAAATTGATAAGTTCTTCCCACTCAGAGCTTCTACCACCTCAAATCAATTTAAACTCAATTAATGTCCCGATATTTACTGGTGATAGAATTAAGTGAGGAAAATAAAAATTTGATTATAAAAATAATACGGGTAGCACAAAATTGAGCATGTAATCAGATTACTACCCAAATCATTTTAAAAGATTTATTATGCTTTTAAAGTTCAAAAACGATTTCTCAAAAAGATCAATTTACCAAGTAAGTAATAATAATAAAATACTTAATTAAAGAATAAGTTTGGAATGATTTCACCAAAAAAACACCGAATAGATTACATGTAGTATCGCAAGACAATTTAGATCGGTGACGCTAACTCAAATAGTGCTTTAACTCAAGAATTTCAAGAATAGAATAATCTCACGATAATCTCTCACTATAATATCAGAATGATAACTCTCAGAATAGCTCAGGAACTGATTGTTCTTGATTTTGTGTAGTGTCTCAAACATAAAATTCGTAGGTCTATTTAAAGTAACTTGAAACAAGCCCTATAACGGCTAATTTCCACAAGATATGTCATTTAAAATCACCTATAGACCCCATATATTGATTCCTTTCAATCCTGGTATATTTGACTTAATAATATAATTTCTAAAGTTCTCAGTTTACTCCCCAAAATAATTTGATCTTAATCAATAAAAGTATAGAAAAAATTATATTTAAGTAAATGGACTAAATCGTAAGGTAAAAATAAATCCCTTAAATCTTTCCCATATTTTTTGCCCAAAATATTCTCCACCAAAATAACAATATTTAAACTCAAAATTCGCAGGTTTAAATATAGGAATTTCAAAGATATCTTATAATGGCTATTTTTCAAATACTATGCCATTAAATGACATCCTAAGACCCTATACATCATATATATTCAAAATAGATTTTTTTTTATTTAAAAATATTATTAGAAAATCTCATTTTGATCCTTAAACATTTTTAAATCAAAATTTATCAAAATAGAAAGTATTAAAACAGTTTAATTAAAAGAACATTTAATTAAATAGACCAAATTAATATGGATAATAGAATATATATACCATATCTCAATTGAGTTCAGATCCCTAGAATATCTCAATCAAGTAAGCCAAAAATGACGAGTTAAGGATCAAATCCATGAAATTCTATCGGTTGACCGACCAACACCGATCGGTCGACCGCTCGATTCAAGACGTAGCTCAAGCCAAAATTTCTTTGCCATAAGTTCACCGCCCATTAAGTACCTGTCGACCGGAAGATCTAGAGAGTTTTACAAGTCGACCTATCTGTCGACTTATTAATACAGAGAGTTCATCTTTTAGCCACAGGTCGACTTGCCTGTCGACCGAGAGATTTAGAGAGTTCATTTAATTTTCATAAGTTGACCTATCTGTCGACCGATCAATACAGGATCTGAATCTTCTTCTTAGCTTCATTTCATCGGTTAACCGGACCTCTTGTGTAGGTCAATCGATTGAGCTAGAACACCTTTCCTTAATTAATTTTCTACTAAATTTCTTTGACGTTTTTGGCCCTTTAACCGATTTCTTTTCTCAGTTAACTCCATTAACACTTAAATTCAATTTTAATCATTTATTTTTCTTAAATCAATTTTTCTTCTTTAATTACACATTGGAGCAAATATGTTGACTAATTAGGATCTTATAAAAACACACATAATTGTAAAAACATTTTGTGTCGTGTGTGACCCTAATTAGGATACATTAGCGGCTCGTTTGGTTGGACAGAATGGAAGAAATAATGAAATGAAAGAAGGAATGTAATGGAATTGTCAATAGAATCACTATTCAATTTTTAGTTTTTATTATCTAATTTCTGTTTCTGTTCGCAATTTTCAATTTCCGTTCTCAATTTTTCGTTTTCTAATTTTTTTTGTTTTTGTTCTCAATTTTCAGTTTATGTTCTTAATTTTTTATTTTTGTTCTCAGTTTTTTGTTTCTGTTATTAATTTTCAGTTTTTGTTCTCAATTTTTAGTTTCCGTTCTCAATTTCCTATTCTCTAAATTTCTGTTTTTGTTTGCAATTTTTAGTTTATGTTTTCAATTTTCTGTTATCAATTTTTTGTTTTTGTTCTTAATTTTCATTTTTCGTTCTTAATTTTCAGTTTCCGTTCTCAATTTTATGTTCTTTAATTTTATGTTTTTGTTCTCAATTTTCAATTTATGTTCTCAATTTTCTGTTTATGTTCTCAATTTTTTGTTCTCTAATTTCTATTTATGTTCTGTAGTTTTTGTTTCTGTTCTTAATTTTTAATTTTTGTTCTTAATTTTCAAGGGCTTAAATATAAGGGCTATTATGTAATTTAGGATGTTGATTCCAATGGGTTAAAATCCCATTCTGCCCCATCTTAAATGGAATCTCATTCCACCCTATTTCATTACAATGGAATCACAAAAGTGATTCCATTGGAGAACCCAACAACGGAATAGGAATCAAGGGCAGAATACGATTCCATTCCGCCTCCAATTCCGTCCAACCAAACATGCTGTAAGAGTAAAAATAGATTATAGTTGTTTTCACCTAAATTTTTCAGAATTTTCAATCTCTTAGTATCTATCTCTGTTTTCTTTACAATTTCTTCATGATGTTATCGTCTCTGCATTGTCTCTGTATCTTTTACAATTACTTCATGATATTGTCTGGAACTCTTTAAACTGAAACACTTAATAAACACGTTAGTTCCACAAAAAACATCAACATTTAATTGTTCATCAAAATTTTAGGATCAACAATTGTTGTTGTACAACAAAAAATGTTTGGCCATGCATTTGTGAATAATAAAACTCGGACTTCGCACATATATGAGTGGTATCGATTTGATTCACACAACAACAAAATTAATATTGCAATTAGTGCCAGCCAAGACTGTTTTTCAGCCAAAAATTTAAAGGTGAATATGACTATGACTGCCATGGGACGATTAATAACTTTAAGGTGTTATATGTTCCAAATTTAAACCATAGGGATCAATGTGGAATTTTGTCAAAAATCAGGGTTGCAAAAGCTTCAACTTGACTCCATGGCTAGAGGAAATTCATGGGTGCAAAGCATAAAAGAATGAGGATGCATTCAAATTTCGGTAAAAAATATATTGCAGTAACCGTAGCACTAACTATTGAAATAACTAATTAATTAAAAATTAATTACCAATGCAGAAACAATGGTTAGTAGTAAAGCATTAAAGATTGAATTCCTCCTATAATGAATATGAAGAATTTTACCATGAAAACAGAACCCAAAACAGGGCCTTGAACTCTCAGAAAAGTGGTTTTGAAACCAAAAACCAAAACAAGGCCTTCAAAAACAAAAACCAACACTGGTTTTGAAAATAAAAACATATCGTTCACTGCCGTCGTTGTTACCTCCGTTGTTGTCGTCACCGTTAAATCCACAACCGTTGTTGCCTCCAAAATCCCCTGCCTTCGTCGTCGTTTTAGCGGTAATGTCTCAATCGTTGACGTTTGATAGTCGCCGCTTACAACTTCCGTCGGAGCTGTGGTGGAGAATTCCTTGCAAAATTAGGGTTACCCACTTGATTTCTTTGCAAAATTAGGGCAATGATAATGAAAATAGAAAGTTTAATCACCCAAATCTCTTCCATTTTCTAAATTGGGCAATGATAATGATAATGAATGAATAGATTTGGTGGAGAATTCCTTGTTGAGTATTGTTTCCAAATATATCTAAATGCTTCCATATTGCCAAACTGCGTGTGAGGTGTGTGATGAACCATCTTGGATTTTTCTCAATATATTAATAATTGATTGGAGTTTTCATTGTATGAGCTTGACCCTTTGGGGTCCATACAAATATCTATTGTAAAACTGGGTATTTTATTAAAGGAACTGGCTCTTCCACTTCTTCCACTTGTCGCTCATGTGGTTCCCTGCATCAATAGTAATAGATCAAACATCAAAACAAAAGAAAAAAAAAATATTTTTATTTATAATATATATTTTTCAAATCAAATAATCTATACACTTCTACTTGATTTTGCATGGTTAAAGAAAGTAGTTAGCAAAAACAAAGAAAAAAGAAGACTAAAAACCCTACGTCTATCATCAATCTTTTCCAAAGCTAGTTCTCATTTTTAGCGTGAGAATTTCTTTCCTTCTTAGGGTTTGCGTTTCAGACAATCATGATTTTACCTGCAATAACGTCCCTCCCCCCCTTTCCCAACACATCCTCATGGTTTTAATTTAAACATATAACACCTCGAACTCTCCTAATTATCGCACTATATATCTATTACAATTTTGGACGAAAAACTGTTATCGCCATGACCTGATTACTTTTAAATAATTTTATTAAAAAATCCAATTTTTCATTCTCCTTCTTACGCAAATACTTAGAAATATACATATAATATAATATATGTATATATAGTTTTTTTTTTTTTTTTTAAATATTTGTAAAGGAAAAGAGAGAGGTTAAAAAAGCCTATAAAGTCGCTTAAAAAAGTAGTTGAGTGCACGACAGTCAGCTGTTTATCATAAAAAAATTATAATGAAGTCGTTGATTTATACATGAGTAGATGACTGAATTCAGGATATTATGTCTTCAAATCAAAACTGTAAAGATCGAAGTGATATATATATGTGTGTGTGTGCGTATGTGTGTGAAAAATCAGCTTATTTATAAAAAGGGACGTCGAATAAGAGACAAACCTTTAGACATTTTTTGACTGTCGGATCCTCTCAAACTTACGCATAAAAGCAAAATAATAAAAATAATAATAGGGTTTCGGATCTTTAGCCGACCTTCTGAGAGTTGACACTCTTTCTTTCACTCACGACGATGGCTATCCCTCCCTCGTGGCGAAGACATTATCGGCTTATCCCTCACTACGACCGCGGAGCCCCCTCCCTCTCAATGACGACGCCTCTTTTTTCAATGGCAGGTTTTGGAAAATGATGCTATGTAATATGCTCCGATTCCTCCCTCCCATGCCTTCAAATCTGAGTAGTTCCTCTCTCTCTCTCCATGTCACTGGCGCTGCCACCACCAAAGACATTGGTGAAGAAATGATTGTTTTTGATATATATTTTCATTGCTGAAGCTTTCATGGGCGAATTGTTTTCCCCAAAATTTATGGGTGCAATTTGGTCTAAATTGGCTAGATTTGGCGAAGCTTCGAAGGTAATTAGTAGTCTCTATTTGTTTCGTCGGTCTTGCCCTCTCCACCAAAACCCTAGCAAATATCGTCGTTCAATCATTCTCACCATCCGCCTATCGCAGCTCACAGGTATTCTCCTATTTCAGTTCTTAGATTAGCATCTCTCTTACCGTTTGATCATTCTCACCATGTGATTTGTTCACATATTTTGTTTCTCTTCCCAGTTTTTAGAGAACAGAAACAATAAAAAAATAGGAAACCCAAATTAAGTTTGAAAATTCTAATTTTTAGAGTTTGTTCCCATATTTCAGTTTCTTTAACAAGTCCTAGAATTATGTTTTTGTCCTGTTGGAAGGAATGTAGCCATGTGATTATTTCACATATTTTGTTTCTGTTCCAAGTTTTTAGAGAACAGAAACAAACAAACAAAAATATAGAAAACCTAAATTGAGGCTGAAAATTCTAATTTTTAGATTTTGTTCCCATATTTTAGTTCTGAAACAAGTCCCAGATTTCTGTTTTTGTCCTCTAGGAAAGAATGTATATTTATTTTTCTTAATTATGGTCATCCCTCTCGATGTCCATTTCTATTTCGTGGAAATCTCTCTTAGATATCAAATCTCCTGGAGTCAGGTCTGAAGGTAAATATCCACCTTACTGGTTCAATCTCTATAATTTGAGTTGTCCATTTGTCTATATTATTGCTACATTATCGATCATTTTGTTTATTTTGACTCTCCTTTGAATCCCTTAATTTTCTACTATAAAATTGTACGAAGGTTTGTGTTTTCCTAATCTAAATGTTGATGTGAGAATCATCTATTTAAAAGTTGATCGAGTTCAGTCCCAATGCCTAGAAATTATATGAAGGTAAATTCATGTCATATCAGTTGTGTAAGTTGTGTTTTTCATATATTGATAATATGTTGTTGTGATGTTCTTTCTATATTGATAGTATGTTGTTGTGATGATTATCTAACGTATTGTGCAATTCTTTAGGGATTGGATAGTTTATTCATTGTTCTTGAATTTGCAATGCAGTAATGTGGTAAAATAGGGACAAAGAAGTTTTCGGGTATGTTTGAATTTCTTTCCCTAAAATTGGTTTGATTTTAGTGAGATTTTCCATTTAAATAAACGATAATTTTTTTTACAATACATAATAAAACTATAAATAATTCACTTATTAGAATTTTTATGGAAGAAATAGTTTTTTTTTTTTTTTTTTAAATTATACTTTTTTCTCATATAAGTGTTAACAATAGTAATTAAAAATATATTTTATTTTTTATGCAACCAATTTCGTATACAAAACAAGCTTAAAAATTACAAACATAATAAAGAGTTAAAAATAACAATTAGAAATTTATATCTATATCGAATACTAATACTTAAAAGTAGAAGGAAAGAATATGTTTTAATAAAGTTGGAGAATGACTCAAGTATTTTGGAGAGTTCTTATATTTCTAATATTTGTTTAAATAATGACTGTTCTATCCAATTTTTTTTTTTTTTTTTTTATATTTAATTTTTTTCTAATGCACAAATATAAAATTAATATTCCAAGTGTACATTTAAATTACTTAAAAAAATTGTGAATAAAAAAATATTTCAAACCAAAATAAATTAGATACGATATAAATTAATTAAGTTGAAGAATGTCTCTTCCAATAAATTTTAATGAATTCTTATATTTTTTTTTATTTTTTATTTTTCACATGTCAAATAATGAGTGCCCTACTCAATTTTTTGTTTTTTAGTTATATTTTTTTCTACTTAATGCACAAATATATGATTAATTTTTATGTGGCACATTTTAAATTACTTACAAAAAAATAATTGTGATCGAAAAAATATTTTCAACCAGAAATTAGACATGACATAAATTAATTAAATTAGAATTTATTATACTTGAAAAATTGATAATATATTATTATTTTATAATATATTAGTAAAAGTTATTTTTTAGAAATATTTATTTTTAATTATTTATGTAATTTTTAATAGTATATTTATTTTTGGTATTTATAAAACTCCATTACTCATTAAAATTTGTGAATCCCCTCTCCGATATTGCCATTAAAGTAACTTTCAATATTAAAAAATTATTATAATTGTTTTTTAGCCTGCGTAATGCGGTCTAAACTAGTTAAATAAAATTCGAACCCCAATAAATATGTTTGGTAACATTGACGGAAATAAAATAACTTAACATTAACATTATGACAAACACCTCAATTTTTTAATATTACGAGAAAGTAATAATTAAAATTTTCATTATAAATCTTTCAAAACAAAATTTTATTTTGTAATTTAAGTTAGGTTATGTTTGGGTAAAAGATTTGATAAATTCTTGCAATTTGTAAATGATGGAATTTTAAAATTCTATTATTTACAAATTCCTTATTTGAATAATTATTTTGGATGAAAAATTGGATTGTATTTCAAAATTTCTCTTATTTGATAGATAAATATTCATATATATTTTTTTGAAATTTATTAAATTTTAGGGAAAAGTACAATTTAGACCTTCTAACTATTGACACATTTCTAAGTGGTCCCTTTAAGTTTAAACGTTTCATTTTAAACCTCTATGTATCATAACGTTTCAAAATAATCTCTCCGTTAGAGATTCCGTTAAAACTAACAGAATCGCATGGGCAAAATGGTATTTTCCATTTTTAAAATTTTTTTAATCATTTTTAATTAATTTTTTTTTTATCTCTCTCTCTCTTCCTCCCCTTCCTCTCTCTCCCGCCACCTCCATCTCCCTCTCCCTCTTCCTCCCCTTCCCCTCTCTCCCTCCCACCCCACCCCCTGCAATAGGAGGTGATTTTTCACCACTTGTTGCAGGGGGTGGAACCACCCTCGTAACAGTTGGTGGTTGCACCCCCTGCAACAGGGGCCTCCCTCTCCCTCTCCCTCTTCCTCTCCTTCCCCTCTCTCCCTCCCACCCCACCCCCTGCAACAGGGGGTGATTTGGTGGGGTGGGAGGGAGAGAGGGGAAGGGGAGGAAGAGGGAGAGGGAGAGGGAGGTGGCGGGAGAGAGAGAGAGAGAGGAAGGGGAGGAAGAGAGAGAGAGAATAAAAAAAAAAAAATTAAAAATGATTAAAAAATTAAAAAAACGTAAAAATACCATTTTGCCCCTAAATTCCGTCAGTTTTAACTGATTTTCTAACGGAAGGACCAATTTGAAACGTTATGATACGTAGAGGGTTTGAAATGAAACGTTTAAACTTAGAGAGACTACTTAGAAATGTGTCAATCGTTAGAGGGTCGAAATTATACTTTTCCCTAAATTTTAATAAAAGATGTATGCAAATATAACCAATAATACAATTTTCATTTTAGCAAGTTAATAATATAATTTTTATACATATCTTAATAATATAATTTTCCTGCAGGGTCATCCCGGTATTATTTATGAGAGCATAGGGGGAAAATTTAGCACTTTATGCAGCAAGATTACGAATGCATAATAATCCTATTTGTGAATACATCTCTAGGCTGGCCAGATAGTCCTCCTTCCATAGTTTATTTTTTATTTTCTTTAAAAAAAAAGGGGGGTTCTGATGAAATAACCTAACAGCTATTTTATACCTTCCATCATTAGATTCATTTCATGTTCAAGCATATCAGCTCGTGCATTTTGCAATAAATGGCTTCCTTTATGCCATATACAGAGCTGTTCCAGACAAAAGACTCAAATCAAGTGAACATAAATTATTTGTAGCAGGAAACACTAATAACTGATTCACAAATATTAAGCACAGACATGAACAAAATGAATCAATATCAAATACCTTGAGAAGATGACACTCCAGGATACCAAGGCCTTTTCAGGCTGAGTGGAAATAGTGATGGATGCATGGGATAAGTTGTCAAAAGCTCAATTTCCCATAATGATACCCGAGGCCGCCTCTCGCCCGCGGTTGACTCATCCCAACCAACCTATAGGGGTTGAAAAAGAAATACGAGAAGAAATTTAATCAATAGTAAACATTAATCAAAGGAAAGGAAATTGCTTGTAACATCATAAACTCAACACGGATTATCTTGTAATGATTTAAAGAAATAGCATCAAATGACAAGCTAATAGAGACATTGAAGTAGGCATGTCCAAATGAACCTAGACAAAGCATTCTAAGACAAAAGATTGACATGAATCTATATGGTGATTTTTTTTTTGCTTTTGTCTTTCTCTTGGGCATTGTTTGGAATGTTCACGTATTTTGATTTATTATTTTTCTTTTGTGTTGGTTTCTGTTTTAATTTTGTTGTTCCTTCCTAAATAAGAATGTTATCCTATTCTCCACACTAATATATATATATATATATATATATATATCAATGCTTTATATCAGTATATTCATGATTTCTAACCTTACATTGCATTTTTACGTCGATCGGTGGTCGTTCTTCAACCAGTCTATCCACGCTTTCTGTTCCTACATATTGTTTATGTTCTTCTCCCAATGAGTTTACCAATTTTTGTGATTTATCTTTATATCTACAACTACAGTTGTAAATCCTTGAATATCGATTTGTGTGATGTATCTATATGTGTAAACACTAATCAGGTGATTATTTTGGCTTTCGTTATCTCTTGGCCACTGTTTGGCGTGTAGTCGCATTGATGTAACAACAAAGGTTGTGCAAATTTACAAAATAAAATCAACATTCTCCCAATTAAAATTAATAAATATAACCAAACATAGGATGATAGTGGTGTTTGGTTGAGTGGCAATTGGTCCAAAGCATATTAGTTCACAAGCAAAGAATAGTGGACACACCAAAATATCTCCAATATCCAATTACCACCATACACAACAAATCTATAAAGTGATGATGCATTAGTACTAATTTTCGTTTACTATGTTATTTCCATCGCACCACTAAATTCAATCCATGATTTGATAGTATGAACATAAATATATATCATTACATTCTCAAACCCTCTTTCATTCCACTCTCATAAACTATATTAACTTCATAGTTTGTTTTTTTATACCTTCCTATTGTGTACAACCATTGCGTACTTTATAGATTCGACATCTCAAAAAATCTATTGAAATATAATTTGAACAGAAAAAATATACAACACCAGGTTTGTCTATGTTATGTTAAATCTTTCTCTTCTTCCTAACAATTGAAGGAATTAGATGTATATGTCTATGCGATTTTTATGCACAAGTCTTCTCTTAGTATTTTATTATGTATTTCGTCTTGGTGTTGTAAGAGTATACTTTTCTGTTCTGAATCAAGTAGTTTTGTTTTGGATGTACAGTTATTGATAAGGCGTGGCTCTTTATCTTCACTTTTTCTTTCTCTAATGATGGAACATGTTATACAATGAGAAATGATTTAGTTTTCTTTTGCCAAACAATGAAGAGTAATTAGTAACAAAAGCGTTTCATTGTGTTAACACCTGTAAACTTTGCAATATTTTTATTTTTTTCTTTAAAATGTTTGTTTCATGTCATATACTTGAGTTTAACTGTTGTTGACTATGGTATTGAATGTATATCACTCACGAAAAAAGAACAAGTATACAAGCAAAATTTTAGGAAAATTCTTCCAAAAGTCTCATTTCATAAAAACACCATTTTATAGAATCTTATAATAGTGATTTTTTTACATATGATGTGATCTTTAGAAAGTTGTTTTTAGAATCTTGGGACCTTTAAAAATATCTTCCAAAATTTTAAATTATCCTTTTACTGTTGACATACAGTAAAAAATAGAAATTGTTTCATCGTATAAACTTCACAAAAGATATAACTTTTGAAAAATTCTACTAACTTCAAATAATTTTTAATTCAAAAAAAAAAAAAAAAATAGTAATCAAACCACAGATAAGAATGATATGCTCGCAATTATTCTTAGCAAAATTTCATTTCTTTTTTAATTTTAAATAAAAGTTTAAAACTAGATTTGTTTCACTAAATTAATAGAAAATTGCTGAAAAAAATTGATTCAACGAGTGAAAATTAAAAAATAGATTTATCTTAAAAATAACCTACTACTTTTCCCATGAAAAACAAGAATTTTGAAATACATTTCTTTTAATATATATGACATTTTTTTTGTTGGGTAGTACCAAAAAAGCTATTTGTGCATTATTGGTTTGTTTTTAAATTTAACAAATAAAAATAGAGATAAATGATATTTTACGCCATGAATATTTCTCGGATAACTTTTAATTTCTAATAAATTATATTTCTTTTTTAAATTGTACCAAAATCAACTACAATATACTTTAGGCTGTGAAAAAATGTGCGACAAAATAAATGCCCAAAACATGAATATAAAATTAGAGACACACCAATACTCATTAATTTGATTAATTGCATATCGTACAACTTTCGAAAGTATCAAAGAAAAGCCGAAATCAATAAAATTTAAATATTTTTATTTAGGTTACAAATGTAATGAATGAAAAACGATAAACATAGAACGTCAGTTTGTAATGTATTTAATTTTTAAATATAAAATTAGAAATAGAAAAGGATTATTAGTATATAGTTATCAAATTGAAAATTTGCCAAAATAAATTGGCTTATATTTGAACAATAAAAACAACAACAATTGAGGTATAGAAACACATATTCCTATCACAAACATTTCCAATTAGGAAAAAAAAAAAAAGACAGTACTCTTGCCTAATTTTGATATTTTACTAATTTTGTTAACAGTTAAGAAAGACTCAGCAGATGACGCCACAAAGCACTTCCAAACTTACTATAATCTATTAAATATTAAAAACATAAATACACATATCCAACTAATTCACAATAGTTGTATTCACTTTCATTCCATTTCTATGGTTTCAACTTTATAATTTTTTCTATCTTTTAATTTAGATAAATAGGTAGATTAATCTAATATCTAATATTATATATTAAAAGTAGAGGCCTATGTTTGAGAATGAATGAAGAACATATTTTTTTCTCTCTTTTCGTGAGTTTGACAAAAACAATATACTATTGTATAGTAGAATTAATACATAATTTAATAATACATTATCTTTTCAATTATAATTGAATTAATAAAATTTATAATAAACTTAGACGATAAATTTATATAGACATATTTAGACTACAATTTCCTTAAGTTATACATTAATAAAATAAACAATTCAAATTAAATAATAAATCATGTGCATTAAAAAAAAATTGAATTTTATAAATAAAGAACTCAATATTCCCGCATAGCGCGGGTATAAACTAGTTAATAATAAAACCTTAAACCTCCGCATTTAAAGCCTTAAAAGTCACAAACTAGATGACGTGTAGTGGAAATAAAAGCCTTGTAATTAACGTCAGTAGTCAAAACCTAAACGACCAGGACCTGGACAACGTGTCAGCTGTTCTAACGTTTCCTTTTTAGGATGTCACAAAATAATTGTGTATTTTATCACTTTTCCTGAACTAATCTCGACTAAACGACTCATTCAAATTTCAAAAATAAAATAAAATATAGACACTTTTACACCTTTCAAGTAATATAATAACTTAAAAAAAAATATTGAAACACTACCTAAAACTCTATAAAAGCCAAAGAAACCATTTATTTAGGACAAAGGCGCATTTTTCTTCTTTTGATGAGCAATATTATAATCAAAAGCGCCAAGGGGGAAGACCTACAAACTTCGAAGAAGGCATAATATTTTTCAATTTCTTATTTTATTGATACTTTTAATTAAACTCCCTCATCCTTCCCCAAAAAATATATACATCCTGTATATATCCCACAACCACATATGGAACTGTCAATACAATTATGCTCTTGCAAGTAATCATTAAACCAAGATTTCATATGGTGTGGTAAAACAAAGCTGCGCCTAAAATGTAAATGTTCTTTTCAGGTTCTGGGCACAAAAAGTCCAGGGCAGAAAAGACAGACCAATATGCCTAAAATGTAAATGTTCTTTTTAGGTTCAACTCTGCAAAGAAAATAAAAACAATTGAAGCATAAGACCTCTAAATCATACACACATTATACATGTGGTAGTGTAATTGAGGGGGAGAATAGTACTTATTTACCTTGACGGATCTTCAATGAGAGTTTGGCCAGCGAACAGCATCGAGGTTACCAATACCAGTAATGGTACCCATGTATCTGGACGTAAAGTCACCCGCATATATTAAAAAGAAAATCCCATATGAAATATGTGATATATTGGCACAAAATCTTTATTAGTCCAGGTTTTAAAGTGGATACGTTGGCCTAATGACAGTGGTTAGTTTAGATCCAACACTAAAGATGTCCACAGGTTTTAATAATCCCCATTAAAGATGTCAAAACAATGTACACTGGCTTTAACCTATCAATGCAGGAAAGCTCAGCTTGAAAAGATAGAGCTTGTACGATGGGGATCAACTAGGACCACGCATTCGCACCTATGTTAGGGGTGGACGAAATGCGGAAAGACCGTTAGAATGATTCCATAATTGTTTTTCACAATTATTTTAATTATCATTTTGTTCCTTTTCAATTTTAATGTTTTTAGGCATAAAATGGAATTTATTTGAATGTTTTTACTTTTAGCTCACGGCAAGAGACCTATATAATGGCCTTTTATTGTACTAGAAACACAACTTTGATTATTAATTATTTTCTGATAAATTATTGAGCAAAAAATTCCTTTTCTTTGTATTAGTTCATTTTCAATTGGCTTCCTTCACCATTGTATTAAAAAATTTAACTACTACATACCTGTGCACGCTTGATTCTCCATTTTCAAAGAGCATTCGGAAGCGCATCCCAACACAAGCACGTGTATGATATACATCTTTCACGTATTTTGTGAGAGGTATGACAAACTCAGATGAACAAGCCCTGAAATGGGAGGGACAAAAGTTTATAGACGTTAAACAGAAGGAAACGCAAAATAAGCATCATAGTGACACATGATTAGGCTGAAATAAAAGACGTTCAAATGATCTCGCCTTTGGTTAGAAAAAATAGTGAAGCAGCTATTTGTAGCAGCAGCATGAGCAGCGGCAGCTAACAGTCCAATGTGCATGCTATCACTTGAGAGAACCAACGATGGCTTCATGATTTGTGGGCGAGTGGCACGACGAATGCCCAAAAGAAGCTGATTCTTCTCATTGCTGTACGAGAAATTGACATAATAAATAGCATTTTTAAAACATAAATAAATAGATAAAATGTCACCAAATGTGACAACTTATACATCATAGAAGTCAAAGATGGTAAATTACCAGATAAAAATTACGGTATCTCCAGCAACAAGCCTCTTGGCACTGATAAACACACCCCACCCAGTAGTAAGAAGATGGCGCTTCAGTTGTCCTGTAGAATGAGCAAGTGACACAACATTTCAGAATATGCAGAAGATTATTCTAAACACAGAAAACAATTTTTTTTTTGCGAGAGTAATAAGTTACTAGCCCTGCAGCAATAAAGCACCGATCAATTTGTCATATTGAATAAAGGTATTCCTCGGTAAGACAATAAGTAACCCCCACCACGCCTTACTCCCATTTCAAAGATGCCCCCCCTTTTTCCTTCCCGATTGTTGTGGCCAGTTGACGCACACAAAAACAACTTCCAACTTTACAAATTAGAATTTTTTCCTCACAATTGTTAATATTTTTTTTAAGCCTACATGAAAGAACAAGAAATCAGGAATACTAATTTTGAGAAATTATCAAGAAATTAAGAACGAACCCTAAATCAAAATCAAGAAATTGAACTCTAATTCTGAAAAATTGATTTCAACAACCAAACCCTAAATCGATTTGAGCAATGAAATCGAAATCGATTTCATGATCGATTTCAGCAATGAAATTGAAACCCTAAACCCTAATCGAAATCGTTGTTGCTCGAAATCGAAACCCTAAACCAAAATTTGTTCGATTACAGCTTGTTCGATTAGAGATCTATTCGACACCCTGTTCGATTTGAGCTTACAAGTGATGGCGATGGCGATGGCGATGGCGAGAGGTGATGAATGATGAGCAATGGCAAGAGGCTGCGATGGCGAGGACGAGGAAGACGACGGTGATGAGTTCAGCGAAGACAATGGTGAGGACGACGAAGACGATGGCGAGGAGGAAGAGGACGGTGAAGACAACGACGGATAGGAGGAGAACGATGAAGACAATAACGAGGAAGAGGATGACCACGACAATGGTGATGAACGAAGACCAGATAAATGTAAAAAATGAACGATTTTGAAAATGAGTGGGATGAAAATTGATCAGGGGTTCTCACTAACAATTTGAGAAATACCCACCATGTCCCTAAAGTTGGATGGACACAATTTTTTTTTTCTTGGGATTTTGAGAATTAATTCTCATTTTTTGGTTGAGTTGGGAATATAATTGAGTTTGTCAAACGTATTCCCAAACATCAATCCTAAAATTTTTGGGATGGGTTGGGTCGAGTTAGGTTGGGAACACTAATATCCAAACAAGGCATTAGTGTTCCCAACCCAACTTGACCCAACAATGCGTTTGGCAAACACAAAACTCAACTCAAATAGTGAATTAATTCTTCAAAACCTAAAGAAAGGAAAATAAAAAAAAAAGTTTTTTTTTTTTTTTTTTTGCGCCCAACTCAACCTATCCTAAATCAGGGACGCGCCCGCTATTATATGAATTGTTAGTGAGACCACCATTCGACTTCCATTGAGTTCAACTTTTTCTTTTTCGCTAATATTTTCCCCATTTTTGCGAAGCTTGCTCTCATCTTCTTCGTTCTTCATTTCGCCACTTCTCCATTGTCTTCTCTTTGCTCGAAGTTCCTATAGTCGAAGCTCACCATCGCCGAAGTTATTCTGGTCAAAGCTCTCCATCACCGTCGGTGAAGTTGCTTTGGTCGAAGCTTTCCATCACTAATCGAAGCTCTCCTCGGCATCGTTTTCACCGTTCTCACCATCGTCTTTGCCGAACTCGTCGCCGGAAGAAGACCGTTTGATCGTCGATTCGTCAAGAGATAGAGAGATGAAGACATGTTCAGCCGATTTAATCGTCAAAGAAGGAAGAAGGTCATTCGATTGTCGATTCGATCGTGGAATCCGAAATCGGTTGTTATGGTCGGTAAATGTTTAATTTTTATTTCTCCAATCTCCGATCTGTTGTTCCCATATGCTAGAAATAATGTTTGATTTCTTGATCCCAAATTGAAACCCTAGCAATTTTCAATTAGTTGTTCGATTTTTCTGATGGCGTTCTCTCTTTGCTTTTCAAGTAAACTCTTATTTGTAAATTATCCCGTGGTCGACCCCAATTTGTTTAGATTTTTTATTTTTTTTTGTTCAATTGGGTTTGCGATTGGATTTCAAGCTTGGTTTATGGGATTCTAAGCATTTTCTGATTCGTATCATCACGAAGAAGATTTTCAGAAAATATGGATAAAGGAAACTTGGTTTGTTCAGCGTTTTCCAATGCGTGTTTTCAAATGGGATTCTACAGTCTACATTCAGGGTTGATATGGAGCCTACATTTAGAGTTTTCCAATGCGTGTTTTAACACTGGTTGGAGGGATAAAGAAATAAATAAAAAAAATTAATAATTGTGAATACATAATTTTAGGATAATATTGCTATCAAATACAATTCTATTCTCAAAATAAATAAAAAAATTGTCGTTACCAAAAATAATTTTATTTTAAAAAAAAAATAGAATTCTCAACTCAACTTAATTCAACCCATCTCACCAATAATTTTATTTTAAAAAAAAAATAGAATTCTCAACTCAACTTAATTCAACCCATCTCTGGTGAGTTTAGAAAACTGGGAACACTAACCAAAGGCTACCTAACCAAACGGATCCTTAGTTACTTAATCAAATGCATCAATCAAAATAAATACCCAGATCCCTTATTTCCCGCGCACAATCGGCCTCCCACGCACAGAGCTCCTTCCTCTCCTTCTGTTCGGCCAGTTTCGTCGCGAAGAAGGGTAGTTCTCTTCTTCAAAAGTTGCTTCTCCTTCTCCTTCGAATCCTCTTCTTCTCCTTCGAATTCATCTCCTCTGTTCGATCTCACCTTCTAATCCTCAGATCCACCAGTTTGTAGTTGCTGCTCCAGTGTCCAGCCTGTTCCTTGTTCTGTTTCTCCTTCGAATTTCTTCTCCATCGAATCTTTTCTCCCTCTTCCCCTGTTCTTCTCATTCGCATCTTCTCCGAAATCGCAAGACGCAGGTGAGTCCCTTCTATTTTGCTTTTTTCTTTTTGTAATTGTTTATTTATTTGTTTGTTTAAATAATTGTTTATTTATTTATTCGTTGCTCTGCTCCAGCAGCTCAGGTACGTGCTGTCTGCTCTGTTAGTGTTCTTGTTATTTAATCATCCATTTAGATATTTACTTAATTGTTTATTTAATTATTTCTGTTTTATTTACTTAATTAGTTATTTACTTTAAACTTAACATCTGATCCAGTGATTTGTTTAATTATTTATTTTTATTATTATTTGTTAGTTTAATTGTTCATTTAGTTTGTTTCTATTATTATTATTTTTGTTTAATAGCTTATTTAGCTTATTTCTGTTATGACTTGTTTGTTCAATTGTTTATTTAGTTTATTGTATTATCATTTGTTTATTTAATGGTTTATTTAGTTTATTAGGGTTTTAGATTTTAATATAATTTTCTCTTTCTTCCGCTAAGTTGTTTATTAGGATTGGCTAATGAATGATCAAAAGATAAATGACTCGAATTAAATTAATATAATTTTCAATTGAATTTATTTGAATTTTTTTTAGTTAATTCTTCTTACTTATTAGCTCATTTACGGCTTATGAGTGTGTTTTATTTTTTATAATTGAAACTTGGGGCTTGTTTGATAACAACTTAATTTTTAAGTGCTGAAAATTTAAGTGCTGAAAATTTAAGAAGGTTGTTTGATAAAATTGTGCTGAAAATTTAAGTGCTGAATTTTTTTTATTTGTTTGATAAGTACAAAATTTGTATGCTGAAAATTGTTTAATTTACATAGCTACATTTGAATCAAGATAATGTGAAAAAAAAAATAAAAAATTGAAAACAAATAATAAAATCAGGGTGCCATTTTTTTTTAAAAAAAATATATTAAAATTAAAAGTAAAAATTAACCCAAAAAATGTAAATATTAGGTTTTTTTTTTTTTTTTTTTTTTTTTTTTTTTTTTTTTTTTATGTAGTTTGATTGCTTAAATTAAATTATAACAATAATTTAAATATAAAATAAAATTAAAATCATAAAATAATTCAAAATTAATTCAATTCTCATTAATCCTAACTCTAATTAAATCTTCATGGGGAATTAAGGACAAAATGGTTAAAACATAATTTTTTTTAAGTGAAAAATAATAGAGTACATTAAGTAAAATGAAATAAGTAAAGAGGTTTTGACTTAATTTTTACTCACATTTTGACTTAATTTTTAAGTTAATTTAATTAATTAAGTGATACTAATTACATTTATCAAACAAACTTAATTAATTAAGTACTTAATATAATTAATTTTAAGCACTTAATATTTTTTATCAAATATGTCTTAAGTATTTAATATAATCAGTTTTAAGTACTTAATTTTTTTATTAAACATGTCCTAAATTAAAGATTTTTACGGTTTGGATTGATAATCCTGATTACTTAAATCTAGATTTACAAACCCCGAGTATAAAATAAAATAAAATAAAAGCATTCTGTGTACTTGGGTTGCCAATCCTAGGTTTTGACAAATTTTTTAAGAAGTCCATAAACCAAATGGAATGTGGACGTGTTTCACATGACATTTCTCTCCCTAACAAATCAAATGGATTTCGACAAATGTGTTGTGTATGTGTTTTTTTAGAGAGAGAATCTCTCTGAAAACCCATTCGATTTATTTTCATAATACAACTCATCTCTCTCTGTGAAAAATAAGCCTTAAACAACCAGCAACCTCCATAGATCAAAGCTTAAGGCTCTCTCCCCGAGAGTGATTTTCTCCATAGAACATTCTGTGATTTCGCTACATACACATTCGGCCCTTTTCTCGGAATCGACTTCGGATTCGTTGCTTGGAAATCCATCGAAATTTTGTTTTCCGGTGCAGCTGCAGCCATGGGAGTCCTTCTTCCAATACACTTACCTATGAAAGCAACTCTGATTGCGTCAGCGGCCGAAATCAATATGATCAAACCAGGCTTCAATCCTTTCCTCGAAATCATGTTGTCGGATACTGGAGACGAACTTTGACTCCCTTCCGGTGAATTTTGTCAACCCCGGGTACACGGAATGTTTTTTCTATTTTATACCCGGGTTCGTAACCCCGGGTTTCAATACTTGGGGTTATCAACCCTGAGTTATAAGGAAACCGTAAAAAAAATTGATTTATTCATTTTTTTAGAAAATAAGTTATAAAATGATAATACTTATGTAAACAACTCTTCGAAATGAACGCACAAAAAAAAAAAAACAAAAATTTACACGTGTTCATTTCTAATTCCAATTTCAAGGTTTCAATTCCATGCAACAAACACTGCATAGCTATCCGTTTCCATTCATATATTTACAAATTTTGATCGATGTGATAATTATTTACTTAATTAACAATTTGGAATTTCGTTTCAATTTGTATCGAAATTTAGGTAGCTGTCACAACTAATAAAGAAATCAATGCCCATATTCCAAATTACCCAAGCTTGCCGCCTCAGTTGATCTACCAACTCCACAATGTTACAATGCATGTAAGTTCTCTTCTTTCAATTGCTTAAGTTACATATTTTTGTTCAAGTCATTTAATGTTTTAAGTAACGATTGCATTTTTGTTTGAAAATTTAGGCAGATGTTGAAACAGGTGAAATGTATGCTCAGATGACCTTGCAGCCCTTGACACCGGTAATCTTAAGTTACACTATGAAGTGGATTTTCACTTGCCTATGTAAGGTTGTAGTGATACTAATATTACGAGTCATAACCAGCAAGAACAGAAGGATACTTATCTTCCCGTTGAGCTGGGGATCCCAAACAGGCAGCCAACTAATTACTTTTGCAAGACTTTGACTACAAGTGACACGAGTGCTCATGGAGGGTTCTCTGTTCCTCATTGTGCGGCTAAGAAAGTGTTCCCGCCACTGGCAATCATTCTTCCTTTTGTTTTCTTTGTTCTAACAGCATTGAAATCCATTTATTTATTTTTGTTTCATGTGGATTGTTCAGGATTTCTCACAGACGCCACCCGCCCAGGAACTTATTGCTCGTGATCTCCCCAATGTTGAATGGAAGTTTAGGCATATTTTTCGAGGTAGGCATTGGGGGTTTTCTTTGACATTTGTAATTTCACCAGGTTGAAGGCGTTTTACATTTTTAATTTAACATAAAACTAAGGTACAGTTGTCTAACAAGTTCATCATAGAGTATTATAATTTTCAAAATACTCCAAAGAGATGTCGTATCCTACTGCAAATATATATATATATACACACACACACACACAACAACAACAACAATAACAACTATGCATTTTTTCCATTTAAGTAGAGTCGACTTCATGAATTCGTTTACGCCATAATGAACGATCAAAGGTCATCCCCTCAGTCAGGTTCAATGTCATCAAATCAATTCTAATAGTCTCGTCCTAAGTCTTCTTAAGTCTACCTCTCCCTCTAATAGCCCCCCGCACTTGAACTAAATCATATTTTTTCACTGGTGCTTCTTTGGATCTTCTATGCACATATTCAAATCACCGTAAACGATTTTCTCTCATTTTCTCTTCGAGGGGGTGTTATTCCTAAACTTTCTCTAAATTGTTTCATTTTTAATTTTATCTATTCTCGCCTTCCTACTTATCCACCATAACATTTTCATTTCTGTTATACTATTTTCTGAACATACTTTATTTTTACTGCCCAATATTCCGAACCATACAGAAGCGCTGGTCTTATTGCAGTTTTGTAGAATTTTCCTTCGAGTTTTAATGGTATCATACGATCGCATATCACCCCAACTGTACTTCTCCACTTCAATCATCCTGCCTTGACTCTATGAGTAATATTCTCATCGATTTCGCCATTATTCTGAATCATTGAACCTAAATATCTAAAATGACCCATCTTTGGAATTTTTGCATCTCTAATTTTGACCGCACCACAATCTCTTCGGGCATTATTAAAATTGCAATGCATATATTCCGTTTTGCTTCAACTAACCTTCAGCCCTTTGGATTCTAAGACTTCTCTCCATCTTTCTAACTTAGTATTAAGACATTTTCTATTTTTATCAATTAGTACTATGTCATCTGAAATTAACATACTCCATGGTACTACATTTTGAATATATTTTGTTAGTTCATCCATCACTAGAACGAAGATGTAAGGACTTAAAGATGATCTTTGATGTAAGTCTATATTAATAAGAAATGCACAAACATCGCCTCCTCCTGTTCGAACACTGGTGACTATATCTTCATACATATTCTTAATTACCTCAATATATATGTTGAATACATGTTTATTTTCTACCACCCACCACAAAACTTCTATGAGTATCCATGTGTTTGTGTATATATGTGGAACTAATTTTGAATTTGATAACTCTATCTATATTTAACATCTTTGAAGCGCAAAACTTCATGGAATAGTACAATATGCCTATTTTACACAATTATTTGCTATCATCACTATGTGTTCCTCGATAAGTTCGTTCATGTGTTGTTTCGATGATTGTGCAAGAGATTTAGGTTCTTTAGCGGTGGAATTCTTTTTCTTTTCCTTGTTTTACTCTCTGACTTAGCCTTAGCCCAAGCCCCTAATAAATACCCAGATCCCTTACCCATCCTCCCCCTTTACCCATCCTCCCAAGCACAATTGACCTCCCACAGAGCATCGTACTTTGCCCAGTTTCGTCGCCTTAGTTCTCTCATTCGAATCTTCTTCGATTTCATCTCCTCATTTCGTTGCTCGTTGCTGCTGCTCCTCCGCCAGTTTGCTAGTGATATTGTTTATTTATTTTATTTACATAATTACTTAATTAGTTATTTTATTTATTTTTATTATTATTTGTCTATTTGCTTGCGATATTGTTTATTTAGTGTATTTATGTTTGTCGATGCCAATTGCTCTGTTCCTGTGACAAGTTCTAATTTCTCTATTTTTTTTTTTTTTTTTTTTTTTATGATCTATGTTTATGTTTATATTAATTGTTTATAAAATAATTGTTTAATTATTTATTTAGTTTATTTTTGTTATTATTTGTTTGTTTAGTTTATTTAGGGCTTTAGATTTTAATATATGTCTTTTTTTCACTAAGTTGTTTGTTAGGAGTTGGCTAGTGAAGTATCAAGAGACCATGGCGGGAAATATGGATTGATTGATTGAATTTATTTGAAAAATTCATTAGTTAATTCTTGTTACTTATTGGCTCATATGCGACTTTCAACTTGCGAGTGTGTTCTAATTTGTATAATTGACATTTAGTCATATTTTTATTATTTGATTTTAGATTTGCAATATATTAGTAATATAAATTATTTTTTTTTATATTTTTTTTGAATGACGTGCGCCTAGCCTCACTCAGGCTGCCTAGGTTCCGAGACACCTTGTGCATCTCGATGCGCCTAGAGCCTTTAACAACTATGGTTTGGTTGTATTTTCTTAAAACCAAAAATAGTATAGAAATATTTTTTTATGTTTTGGGTTTTATGTATAGAACATAGTTGTCAAAGGCTCTAGGCGTACCAAGACGCACAAGGTACCATGTGCCTAGACGCCAGGAACAAGGTGAGGCGCTAACTTGAGCGACGCCAAGCGCACGACATTTTAAAAAAATTAGAAATAATTTGTAGTATGAATATATTGCAAATCTAAAGTCAAGTTATAAAACTATGACTAAGTTTCAATTATAAAAAATAAAACATACTTGCAAGTCGCATATGAGCTAATAAGTAAGAAAAAATAACTAATGAAATTTTCAAATAAATCCAATTGAAAATTATTTTAATTTAATTCGAGTCATTTTATCTTTTGATCCTTCACTAGCCATTTAATTTGAATCCTAATAACAACTTAGCGGAAAAAAGAAAAAAAAAGAAAAAAGAAAAAAGAAGAGAAAATTATATTAAAATCTAAAACCCTAATAAACTAAATAAATCATTAAACAAACAAATGATAATACTAATAAACTAAATAAACAATTGAACAAACAAGTTATAACATAAATAAGCTAAATAAGCAATTAAAAAAAATAAAATAAAATAATAATAATAATAATAATAGAAACCAACTAAATATACAGTTAATAATAAAAATAAATAAATAAATAATGACAAAAATACACTAAATAAACAATTAAACAATAAAATTGGAATCACTGGATCAGATGTTAGGTTTAAAGTGAATAACTAATTGAGTAAATAAAACTAAAATAATTACATAAACAATTAAGTAAATATCTAAATGGATGATTAAAGGAAAAATTACCTATTAATTCCAAAAAAAGAAATTATTTATCACCTACTCCTATTGATTTTTCTTTGCATCGATTAGTCTCGTCAACACGTTTTTCTTGCACCAATTAATCCCATCAATACCTTTCCTTGCACCAATTAGTCCCATTTTAAAAAATAATGAGGATTAAATTTACCGAAATGCCCTCCCATGAGTTTCATATTGAGAAGGAAGGTCGTCAAATTGGTGTACCACTGCTGTCAGCCGCCTGTCGGTCGCCGCCGCCGCCGCCGGTCGCCGGTCGCCGGTCGCCGCCGCCATAAATTACAGTTTTATTCAAAACTTTATCACTTTTTGTCACTTTTATAAGTTCCAAAATTAAAAAAAAAAATCTTAATTTTAGGATAAAATTGTTACTAAACATAATGTAAAATAAGAGAACAATTGATGTTATATTCAACATTTACAGGTATTCAATGTAATATCATATGTATTTTACTTTGCATACAAAAATAAGAGAATAATGGATGTTACATTCAACATCCACATGAGGGATATTTTGGTTAAAAAAAAAAATCAAACAGTTGATGTTACATTTAACATCCACAGGTGTTGAATGTTACATTCAACATCCATATGAGGGACATTTTGGTTAGAAAAAATAACATTAAAAAAAAAAAAAAAAACAGTTGATGTTACATTCAACATCTACATGAGGGGCATTTTGGTCAGAAAAAAATAACATTAAAAAAAAAAAAAAAACATAGTTGATGTTACATTCAATATCCACAGGTGTTGAATGTTACATTCAACATTCACATGAGGAGCATTCAACATCCACATGAGAGGCATTTTGGTAAAAAAAAAATAACATTAAAATAAAAAAATAAAAAAATACAGTTGATGTTATATTCAACATCCACATGAGGGGCATTCAATATCCACATGAGGGGCATTTTGATCAGAAAAAAATAACATTAAAAAAAAAAACACAGTTGATGTTATATTCAACACTCATAGGTGTTAAATGTTATATTTAACATCCACATGAGGAGCATTTTGGTCAGAAAAAAATAGCATTAAAAAAAAAAAAAACAAACAAACAATTGATGTTACATTCAACACCGATTGTTACATTTAACATTCACATGAAGAGTATTTTGGTCAGAAAAAAAATAGCTTAAAAAAAATTTAATAATTTTGATATTACATTCAACATCCATGTGAGGGGTATTTTGGTCATAAAACACAAAAAGACTTATTGGTGAAAAAAAAATAATAATAGGAATAATTGGTAATTTTTTTTTTTATTTTAGGACTAAATTGCGCATGTTTCATGATTAAATAATAAGAACACTAACAGAGCAGACAGAACGTAAGTGAGCCGTTGGAGCAAAGCAACGAATAAATAAATAAACAATTATTTAAACAAAGAAATAAATAAACAATTACAAAAAGAAAAAAACGAAAAAAGCAGAATAGAAGAGACTCACCCGCGTCTTGCGATTTCGGAGAAGATGCGAATGAGAAGAACAGGGGAAGAGGGAGAAAATTTTCGATGGAGAAGAAATTCGATGGAGAAGCAGAGCAACGGACAGGCTGGACACTGGAGCAGCAACTAAGAACTGGTGGATCTGAGGATTCGAAGGTGAGATCGAACACTGGAGATGCATTCGAATGAGAAATAGAAGAGAATTCGAAGGAGAAGGGAGAAGCAACTTTCGAAGAAGAGAACTAACCTTCTTCGCGACGAAACTGGCCGAACTGAAGGAAAGGAAGAAGGAGCTCTGTGCGTGGGAGGCCGATCGTGCACGGGAAATAAGGGATCTGGGTATGTTCAAGAGAACTAACCTCAGGCGACGGTTGCGACTTGCTCCCAGGCGCGCTATAGAAATTTATTTTGATTGATGCATTTGATTAAGTAACTAGGGTTAGTGTTCCCAACCCAACTCAATCCAACACATCTAAAAAATTTTGGGAATATATTTGACAACTCAATTTTGTTCTTAACTTAACCCAAAAAGTGAGAATTGTTTTTTAAAATCCTAAGAAAATGAGGAAAAAAAAAAAAAAAAAATTTGTGCCCATCCCAACCCATCCAATTTTAGCGACATGCTGGGTATTTCTCAAATTGTTAGTGAGAACCCCTAATTAATCCTCATCCCACTCATAAATCCCTCATTTTTTATATTTATCTGATCTTCGTTCATTGCCATTGTCGTGGTCGTCCTCCTCCTCGCCATCGTCTTCGTCGTTCTCCTCCTACCCGTTGTCTCTTCGCCGTCCTCTTCCTCCTCGCCATCATCTTCGCCGTCCTTGACATCGTCTTTGCCTAACTCGTCGCCGTCGTCTTCCTCGTCCTCGCCATCATCCTTGCCTTCGCCGCCTCTCGCCATCACCATCACCTGTAAGCTCAAATCGAACAGGGTTTCGAACAGATCTCTAATCGAACAAGCTGTAATCGAACAAATATTGGTTTAGGGTTTCTATTTCGAGCAACAATGACTTCGATTGGGGTTTAGTGTTTTGATTTTGTTTTCGTTACTAAAATCGATCACGAAATTGATTTCGATTTCATTGCTCAAATCGATTTAGAATTTGGTTGCTGAAATGAATTTCTCAAAATTAAGGTTCGATTTCTTGATTTTAGTTTAGGGTTCGTTTTTAATTTCTTGATGATTTATCAAAATTAGTATTCCTAATTTCTTATTCTTCGGTGTAAGCTTAAAGAAATTAAAAAAAAAAAAGAACAATTGCGAGGAAATAATTTTAGGATAATATTGTTACCAAACGCGATTCTGTTTTCAGAATAAAAAAAAATTGTCATTACCAAATACAATTTTATTTCCAGAAAAAACAGAATTTTCAACTCAATCCATCCCATCCCAATTGGGATGAGAAATGGGGGCATCTTTGAAATGGGGGATGAGAAATGGGGGCATCTTTGAAATGGGAGTAAGGCGTGGTGGGGGTAGTAATATTTCTTAGTTATTGTCATACTGAGGAAGACCTTTATTCAATGTGACAAACCGATCGGTGATTTATTGCTGCAGGGCTAGTAACTTATTACTCTTGCAAAAAAAAAAAAAAAAAAGGTTGTTTTCCGTGTATAGAATAATCTTCGGCATATTCTAAAATGTTGTATCACTTGCTCATTGTACAGGACAACCGAAGCGTCATATTCTTACTACTGGGTGGGGTGTGCTTATCAGTGCCAAGAGGCTTGTTGCTGGAGATGCTGTAATTTTTATCTGGTAATTTACCATCTTTGACTTCTATGATGTATAAGTTGACACATTTGGTGGCATTTTATCTATTTATTTATGTTTTAAAAATGCTATTTATTATGTCAATTTCTCGTACAGCAATGAGAAGAATCAGCTTCTTTTGGGCATTCGTCGTGCCACTCGCCCACAAATCATGAAGCCATCGTTGGTTCTCTCAAGTGATAGCATGCACATTGGACTGTTAGCTGCCGCTGCTCATGCTGCTGCTACAAATAGCTGCTTCACTATCTTTTATAACCCAAGGCGAGATCATTTGAACGTCTTTTATTTCAGCCTAATCATTTGTCACTATGACGCTTATTTTACATTTTCCTTTCGTTTAACGTCCATAAACTTTTTCCCCTCCCATTTCAGGGCTTGTCCATCTGAGTTTGTCATACCCCTCACAAAATACGTGAAGGCTGTATACCATACACGTGCTTCTGTTGGGATGCGCTTCCGAATGCTCTTTGAAAATGGAGAATCAAGCGTGCACAGGTATGTAGTAGTTAAATTTTTGGGAAAATTACCGATTACTCCCAAAAAGAGAAACTATTTACCGTCTACTCCCATCGGCTTTTCTTTGTACCAATTACTCCCATCAACACTTTTTTTTTTGCACCGTTTACTCCCATCGTCGGTCATTCTTGTACCAATTAGTCCCGTTTTAAAAAATGGCGAGGAATAAGTTTACCAAAATGCCCTCCTATGAGTTTCATATCGATAAGGAAGGTCGTCAAACTGGTGCACTACTACCGTCAGCCGCCGCCTCCAGTTGCCGATAGCCGCCCCTGCCTTGCCGGTCGCTGCCGCCACCATAAATTACAGTTTTCACCCCAAATTTTATGACTTTTTGTCACTTTCTATATATTCCCAAAAAAAAAAAAAATTGATTTTAGGATAAAATCGTTATCAAACGTGACGTAAAATAAGAGAACAATTGATGCTATATTCAACATTTACAGGTGTTGAATGTAACATTCACAGGTATTCAATATAATATCATATGGATTTTACTCTATATACAAAAACAAGAGAACAATGAATATTATATTCAACATCCACATGAGTTGTATTTTAGTCAGAAAAAGATAATATCATAAAATAAAAAAATAAATAAAAAAACACACACACAATTGATGTTCATTCATGAATGGTATATTGGTCATAATAATAATAATAAAAAAAAATTGATGTTACATTCAACACCCACAGGTTTTGAATATTACATTCAACATCTACATGAGAAGTATTTTAGTCAGAAAAATATAGCATCATAAAAAATTATAATAAAATAAAAAACACAATTGATGTTACATTTAATACCCACGTGTGTTGAATGTTACATTCAACATCCACATGAGAAGTATATTAGTCAGAAAAATATAATATCGGTAAAAAATAAATAAATAAAAAATAAATAAATAATTGATATTACATTCAACACCCACAGTTGTTAAATATTACATTTAACATTTATATGAAGGGTATTTTGGTCAAGAAAAAAAAATGAGTTATTGATAAAATAAATAAATAATGGGAGTAATTGATCTTTTGTATTCTGAGAGTGCGCACACTAAATTTTTTAATACAACGGTGAAGGAAGCCGATGGAAAAAGAACTAATACAAATAAAACGAATTTTTTGCTCAATAATTTATTAGTAAATAATCAATAATCAAAGCTGTGTTTCTAGTACAATAAAAGGCCATTATATAGGCCTCTTGCCGTGAGCTAAAAGTTGAAACATTCAAACAAATTCCATTTTATGCCTTAAAAACATTAAAATTGAAAAGGAACAAAATGATAATTAAAATAATTGTTAAAAACAATTATGAAAACATTATGATGTGTGTAAAGTCGGCCTTCTCCACGTGTCAACCACTCGGATCAGATCTGCCACGTTACCAACGACCTCAGGCAAGCCCGGTGTATAGACAGCCCAGATGGCCCCCAGGTCGATCAGCTTCACACAGGAGTAGGAGCCCTGTGGAGACAGCACTCAATAGAAGGTCGAAGGGCTCAGACCGACTTTCACTACCGTGACCGGTCTGGCTCGCCTCCTCAGCAAGTCAGGCCCCGGTCCCTGCCATCTACACTGAAGGGCCCAAGGCCCAGACCCATAGCTCTAATCCGCCGTGTTGCTCATGCGCCTGATTGCTTATCGGTAATCCGAGCTTAAGGCCTTAATTTTATTTACACTAATCACGTTTTCGCCAATAAATAGGAGGCTTCCCCAACACTTTTGGGGGACAGAAAAATCATTCTAGAGAGAGAAATTTCGTCATAGATCGTTCAGATAGGTCAAAATAACAGCAACTCTCCGATCTATCTTTCTATCCCGGGCTCTTACTTTCACGCCGGAGGGGACACGTCGGGGAAACCCCGACTCGTCCTGTATGCGGGTGACAGATTGGAGCTCAGCTCGAACAACAGCTAGGAGCGCAGAAGGAAAAGAAGACTTGGGCTCGGACTCAAGATAGATTAAACCTGCCCAGCCCGGCTGCAACACGTGAGGAAGTTCAGATACCGTACCCCTTTTTCCTGATCCGAGAGTGTTTAGACCATACTGCTGGTCGGACCAATTTCCGACACTAACAGTTTGGCGCTGTCTGTGGGAACTCGCTACTAAAAGCCTTCTCCAAGTCATCAGCTACCTGTCCTACTAAGGTTTGATGAACACAAGGTCTGGTCATTCTCAACGATTAGAAAACATAAACAACCCGATGCATAAACAGCCTGGGGAGGATATGTCGCGAGCACCAAGGTCGGAGACTATGGCCACAACCCGAAGAACGGTGAATGAAAAAGATGCAGACGATGAAAGGCAAAATATTAATATTGAGGGACAATCCCATCAACGCAATCCCGCCCTGGGACTCTACCCGGTCCGGGAGTCCGGGGCCATCGATGTCGCCAAGCTCGACAACATGGAATGCCAGCTCTACAAGTTCCAAGAATACTTTGACATTCTCCTCTCCCGCATTCCTCCCCCCCGGTTGAAGGGGGGCCAGACCTCGATGTTACGGAGGAGAGGGCCTATCCACAGGAGTCCGGTGATCAGGCGCTCGCTTCTCATGGACAGATGGATCGAGCTCGGCCTCAGGTCGCCATCCGAGCATTGAGAAAAAAAGATCGTGACCCCCCAGTGGCCTCGGTATCCGTTTCAAGATCGGCTCGAGGACAGCAGTCGAAAGGCTGGCCGGAGTCGCCATTGGCACGAGAGAATAACCACCGTGAGCATTTTGAGCACCGATCTCATCAAATCCGGGAGGTAGACTCTCACTCTCTACCACTGGCTCGTAGGAGGGAGCCCAGGCCTATCGCTAGTCAGATCGTCACTCCAGAGAGGGTGACGACCATAGTGGAGCAACGCTTAGCAGAAATAAAGGCCGCCCTAAGTCGAATGCGCAACACCGGGGTAGCCTCGGGGCTGTATACTAGAATCAGGTCTCTTTTCACCGCGGAGATCACGGAAGAGCCAGTTCTGTACCGATTTCCCAACCTTCTAGCAGCCCAGTACGATGGGACAACTGACCCGCTGGATCATCTCTCCGTGTATGTCTTCCCACATGGATGTGCTCGCTGCTACTAACGCAATAAGGTGTAAATTCTTCTCCCTCGGACTGACTGGTCCTGCTAGGTCGTGGTTCAACGATCTCCCGCCGGCCTTAATCTCCACATTCTTTTAGCTCAAGCAACAGTTCATGGAGAGGTTCAGCTAGTCACGGCACAGGCCGAAGACTGCCTCTCGCCTCCTCGACGTCAGGCAAGAGGAGAATGAGAATCTGGCCGATTACATGCACCAATTTTGGATGGAATCCCTCGCATGTAAGGGGGTGTCTGATGAGGTGGCGCTTAATGCCTTCATTGGCGAATTGAGGTACAAGAGGCAACTCTAAGACTTGAATTCTAGGCCGGCAACCAGCCTCCGCGAGGCACTTGACCTTGACGCCAATTTCTACAAGGTCATCCTCGTCGACAAGATCACGAAAGAGAAGAAAGATCTTCTCAGAAAGAAGTCTCGAGCCGATGAGGGGACGACCCAATCTCAGGCTTCTAGGAGACTCTAGGAGGAAGGAAGGTTGAGGCTACTGCCCGGCGATAGGAGGCTGCCTTCAGGTCCCCGCCAGGTCGTTTACACTCCCCTAATCGCCTCCGTCGCAACCATCTTTGCTGAGAACACCAAAAAAAATGATTTTCTCACCTGCACCTCCCTAGAGGGGAAAATTTCTACGAAGGTCGACCGATAAATACTACGACTTCTACAGGAGCAACGGCCATGCTACCGACAAGTGATTCCAGTTGAAGGAGGAAATTGAGGCCCTAATCAGAAGAGGCTACCTTGGAAATTACGTCAATCGACCTAACGAAGATTGATCAATGACTAACGAAGATTGATCCGAGGACAACGCAGAAAGTGAAATGATAACCGGGCTCAGCCCCGTGGGGAGCGGGCTGGGGATGACTCCGATCTGAGGGTTGACGGCAAAATTAACGTCATCTACGATGGCCTGGGTTTCGGTGGAGAGACATCTTCTTCTCGTAAGAGATACGAAGGCAAGAGTAAGAGAAAGGTAGAACACGGCGTCTATGAGGTTAACACGATAGATGTTGCCTCCCATAATGTGATCTCCTTCAGTGAAGTCGACTTGAGGGGAGTGCATGTTCCGCATAATGACGCCTTGGTCATTGTAGCCCTAATCAATCATTTCAAAATACCGATGATACTCGTCGATGGAGGCAGCTCAGCGGATATTATCTTTAGGGGATCCTTCGATAAAATGGGTGTGGAATCGAGCTCCGTGCAGCCCGTGAGATCTCCCCTCGTCGGGTTTGGTAGTGCCGTGATTAGTTCGGTCGGCTAGGTCTCCCTGCCCGTCACTGTTGGCTCTGGCCCTGACGTCGGTACCATCTGTTCTAAGCTCCTTATAATTGATAGGCCGTTGCCCTACAACGTGATCATGGGTCAGTCCACCATGGCCGCCCTAAAGGCCGTATGCTCCCTATATCACCAGAAAATGAAATTTTCCACGGATTCAGAGGTTCGAGAAGTACAAGGGAACCAAGAGACCTCCCGGTCCTATGCAAGAAGGGCCTTGGAGAAGAAATAACAATTACAATTAGGACTCGAGTTGTGTGCCTCGCGTCGGGCTGGCGAAAAGCTCGTGGTCTTAGCCAACATGGTTGAGCCTGTCCCAATCGATGATTCGCATGACAATAAGCCCATCCCCCGACCCTATGAAGACCTGGTCGATGTTCTCATTCACCCCACTATAACGGAGAGGACGGTGAGGATTGGGGCTCGACTGGGCCCAGAAGAACAGTCCAGCAACACCGAGCTATTGGTAAGGAACCACGATATATAAATTTGCCTGGTTGCACAACGAACTTCCTGATATTGATCCCAGTGTCGCCATGCACCGGTTGCACGCCAACGTACATCATCCACCTATTTTCCAAAAAAAAAAAAAAAGTTATATCTAGACCGACAGAAGATAATAGAAGAGGAGATGGAGAAGCTCGTCAGGTCGGACGTCGTAGAAGAGGTCAAATTCCCGGACTGGCTTGAGAATGTCGTGCTGGCCTCGAAGGTCGACAACAAATGGCAACTTTGCGTCAACTTCAAAGACTTGAATAAGGCCTTCCCAAAAGATTTCTTTCCCCTTCCAAGGATCAACATTGTGATCGACGCTACAGCGAGGAACAAACGGCTTAGCTTCCTCGATGCTTACGCCGCCTGCAATCAGATCCTCATGTACCCCTTGGACAAAAGTAAGACCTTATTTATCACCGGCAGGGGCACCTACTGCTACAAAGTCATGCCGTTTGGCCTCCGCAATGCAGGGGCGACTTATCAGAGGCTTGTCAACAAAATGTTCAAGGAGGAAATCGGGGACACGATGGAGGTGTACATCGACGATATTCTCGTAAAAAGTAGTCAGGCTGAAGATCATCTCGGCTATCTCCAGGCCTACTTCGATAAGCTCCGAGGTCACTGATAGGTAAAAAATACATATCTATTTCTAAACTAGATTTGATAGTTTTTTAGTGAATTAGTTATATTTAATTGTGTTTTTGTTAGTTTTTATGTAATTTAGGTGTAGGGACGCAAACAATTGATAAACGAGCGAAAACGGTGAGAAAATTATGAAGAAATAATGAAGAAAAAAAGGTTTCAAGATTACAAGAGCCACTGCCACGACGAAGAAGCCACCGCCACGGTGGTGGGAATGCAGAGAAGTGATGAAACTACACAAAGTCCCACCGCCGCAGAGAGAAGGCCACGGTCGCGGCGGTAAAAGATTAGAGAGTTGGGAGCCAGTCCACGGCCGCAGCCGTGAACGATCAAAATGTAACCGACTTAGCCCACCGCTGCAGCCGTGGGCTCTACAAAACAAAATAGATATTTTGAGACATTTTGAAACCTTGTACCTATTAATATCTATTCTCCCACTTCCCTTAAGAACTCCTGGAGCATGGAACGTCCCTAACCTTAGGAGCTTGATTCTTGGCCATTTTTGAAGAGGATATTCATCATCCAGAGAAGATGAAACATTAGCGGATCAGTCTTTGGCGACAGTGGATCACTCCACTTTAAGATTTGATCTTTTTCTCTTTGTTTCTCTCTTTGTAATTTCATGTTTTATTGTAAATGATGATGAATACCTATTGGTTTGTAGTTCTAATGGCCAAGATCATGTTAGATCAGATAAATATTAGCTAGGGATCGATATAGTTGTGTAAATATTCGTTTGGTTTAATATATGTTTCTTTAATGGTTGTTTGCTTTTAAATCTGATTGTGTTTATCATTCTATGACAAATTTAATATGCTTGTTAAGGTATTAGGGTTGGATTTGACAATCTAGGGTTTAACATTCGGAAGAGGTAACCCTGGATTCGGACTAGGGTAAACACATCGTTACGATCTAACGACCCGAGAGGGTGTTAGTTAGTGTGCAATCGATGACGTTGGGGCAAGACTCACACGGCCTAGAGTCGTTAAGACGTTGAGGGGGACCACGGCGTTGACACGAAGTCACGTATTCCCCCGTCTTACACTCAGAAGAGGTGGCGTAGGAGTTTTAGAACCGAGATTGTCGGATATCATAAACTTCGTTATTGTTAACTAAAACAAAATCAAACTTGTATTAAGTGAATGAAGTCGATCCCTAGGTAATCAACTTAGTTAGGATTAACCCACTAATTGTAGTTTAGCTTAGTTTTAATTAGTTTAATTTTAAATAATTTCTTTAACCGTCTAGACAATAGGAGACTATGCCAATTGCGGTATTCAACTTATTCAACCCATCCCTGTGGGAACGATATATGATCTTAAATGATCCACTATATTAAAACTAGATCTCATGCACTTGCGAGTAGTCAATACGCGATCACGCAACAAATGCCTCGACGTACAAGTTGTTGGCGCCGTTGTCGGGGATGGTGTTGAATTGGTTGATATTGCGACTAAGTAGTTGAATATTAATCCAGACAATTATTTTGTTTTAATTTTCTTTTTATTTATTTTGTTAATTTGTTTTGTGAGCTGTGATCAAACAGTGCATGCATCGTAGAAGAAGTTGAAATTCTTGAATCTTAATCCCGAGATCAAGTGTAAGTTGAAAAGGATAAGGAGAGAGAGAAGAATCTAACTTCAATACCATGAATCGTGATCCAACGAAGCATTTTTTTCCCCCAAATTCCTTATCTATGAGGGATTTTGGTGAAAAATGCTCAACCAAGTCTAACTAGGGATGCTAAATCAAACAAGTTACATTTTTTGATCCAAAACCGAGGGTATCAATTTTTACCCGATTTTTGCTATTATTTAATTTTTTTTGGAGGCCGGATTGGTCTCAGAATGTGTTTGGAGTTAAATCTAGGCGTTGGGATACTTAGGGTTGTATTTTGTACTTAAAATCATTGAAATAGCGAAGTGAAAACGAGTGGGGAGGAGGTTTGTTGAGAAAATTGAATAAAAATCAGCAGAAGCCCACCGCCGCAGCGAAAATCCCAGCGCCACGGCGGTAGAACTTCAGAATGAGTCATTTTCAGCAAAACGATTCACCGCCTAGGCGGTGAACCGTCAGTGTCTCAAGTTTAAAAAAAAAATGTTGTCAGCGCCGCGGCGATGAAGTGTCAGTGTCTCATGTTTAAAAAGGGCTCTATCAACGCTGCAGCGATGATCCCAGAGCTGCGGCGATGACGCATTTGTTCTTTTAAAACAGACTTCGCCCCTTCGAAGAAAAAACTCACGCCCACTTCTCTAAAACTCTCAAATCTCTCAAATCCCATCCATCCAAACTATTTCAAACACTCTATATCATCATTCAAATTACAAAACTTGTGATTTCCACCACCAAATCATTCTCCAAACATCCGATTTCTCCCCATTTTCGAAAAAAATTAGGGTTTGAGGGACGACGGTGTCATTTTTTCAATTGTCTATCATTTGGGCTGCCATTTCTCAACAAGTAAGTGTTAAGCTTCTACATTTTATGTATTTGTTGAAATTCTTGAGTGATTTACAAGATTATCTCAAGAATCGTTGATTGTGGAATGTGCCCTACCCCTTAACCCCCCCATTTTTCGCGATTCTCATTTTCTAAGGGATTTTGATTTGATTTTTGGTGATAAACTTAGTTGATATGGATTGTTTAATTGTGAGAAACAAAAATGCATGCTATATTATTCATTTTTTGTTGAAATCATTGCAATGGGTGTATATGTGTTGAAATTGGACCTTGATCTTGATAGTGTTAATTCAAGGGTTTGTTTTCATTGTGCGTATATGATTGGGTTGTCTTATTTGTGAATGTTATTTCTAGGAACAATGCCGAAAAAGGTTGATAGGAAAAGGGCATGCGGAGAAGGGTCGGGGTCAGCCCCTGACTTCGATTCCACCAAATTTGTTTCGAAAGCGGCTGCGGAGCATTACCATAAGCATGAGTTCTCTAGGCCGTGCATAAAGTAGAGAGGATTCAGGCCAATCGAGAGTCTACCGGAAGAATTCCGAGATGTCATTAAAGGCCAATGATGGGAATACTTTTGGCAATCGCCTCCTCTCGGAGAAGTTTCCATAGTCCAGGCGCAAATGCCACTAAAGCTCAACAGAACCGGACAAAGGTTTGAGGCAAGATTATCCTCTTCAGTCCTAAAAAATTGAATGAGGTATTGGGAGTGGGACCACCGAGGTCTTTCGATGAGCTAAATCCAGGGTACACGCCAAGTATAGAGGATATAATCCAGGCCCTGACTACGAGCAATGTCCAATGGACCATCACAGGGCTAGATCAGGCCACATTCTCTTCCAAGTTCCTAAAACCGGTGCCAAAGATATGGCACCACTTCATCTGTGGCAGCCTGATCCCGACCTCTCACCTGTCGGACGTGTTACTCGAGCGGGCCATTGTTTTACATTCTATCCTGAAGGGCAAACCGATCGACGTCGAATCTTATATATATTCTTCAATTCTGCATACTAGACAAACAACAAAAGGAGGCCTCCCCTTTCCAAATCAACTTACGGAGTTGTCCAGGCGCTCGAGGGTAGTGATCCAAGGGGATAGGCCATTAGACCCTACCAATCCTCTTGATGTGGCCATTATTGCAAAAATATTGAAGGGGAGCGCTCAAGGCCAGACTTCGGGAGGAGTGGAAGAAGAAGAAGCGCAAGCGAGAGACGAGGCAGGGCCTTCTGAGGCTCCAGCTCCCAAGGCACCTGGGCAGGCCGAGTTCGACAGATATCGTGTTTATGAAGAGCTCCAGAATCTTCAGATAGGGCAACACGAGCTATGGACATACCAGGATCGATTTGGACGCTATCAAGATCAAGTAAACTGACTTATTTGCGAGGTCCTCGATATCGAAATGCACACGTTTCCGACTATGCCACAGGTGCCGCCGTACATTTTGCAATCACCACAGTTTCCTTTCCGGCATGAAAGTGGTGGTGATGATTTTTTCCCAGGTGAACAGTAAGAGGTAAGACTCCTCTGTCTTATCCCCTAAGTATGTGTCCGAACCCAATTTTCAATTTTTACATGCTATATTCAGTTATTGGGTTCGCTGCTAGACAGTGTGGACACTTCCATGTTTAAGTTTGGGGGTTGTTCATCCATTTTTGTGTTTTTGTAGAAGAAAGATGAACCATTATTTTTTGAACAAAATGCAAAAAAATTTGATGTACAGAATTATGTTTATGTATGTATCTTATTGTTTTAATTAATGTTTTAGTTTTTAATTTCCAATTTAGTTTAATCCTTGTTTTTGCATTTGTAGTTTTTAGATTAGTATGTATGTTAGTATTAGATTTAGTTTATAATTGTGTGTATGTATGAAGTTGTATTTGCATGTTTAGTTGTTGAGTTCATTTGGGCCAAGTCCCGATGATGAGAATTATCCCCTAATTGCATATTGAGGTCGGGGGTAATGCCTTCCATGTGTGTTTTGTGTGCTTAACATGTCGATTGGGTAAAAATTATCTCGATCCTAAAATCGCACGACATTCGGACTCAACGTATAATAATTTGAACAATTAGACGCCGATTATTCAATATGTAGTTCATGACAAAAATGAGGAAACTAGAACTTGATTTGGGGGAAAACTTGAGGCAAAATCCTAGGTAAGGTAATTCCGAAGACGTGATTTAGGCTATCATTTTTTCGCTTGAACCGTTGTAACTAACCTAAAAAAATTTATCCCTTATTTCCCCTTTCAAAGCCGATAACGTAATCAATTCTAAAAACGTTCAAATACTCTTTTCATTTAAATTTTTCCTAAACCAATGTCGCTAAACCTAATTTTCAAATTGAGTAAAATCAAGTGAGTGGTGGGGTTTCGTTTGAATTTTTATGACTCGGTATTAGTATATTCACTTATCACTTTAGTATTTCTTTTCACACGCTCCTAAAATAAGTTTGGGGGTGTGTTTCTACCTTTTTGCATATTCCTAAAATTTTATAAATTCGAATAAGTTTGGGGGTGTGTTTCTCTAACTTCTTTTTGCACACTCCTAAAACGGTTATTATTCGAATTAATTTAGGAATATGTTAATGAAAAAAAAACAAACAAATAAACTATGTGAATAGTGTTTTCATTTTCTTTTCTTTTGACAAGTGAATACACATGATCTTCGTTTCTTATTCAGAGTTGTACTCTAAAAGTATGGGATTATGAGAGGGGATAGCGACAAACGATTTTACCTCGAATATCGATCAATTAAACCGATTATCTATTTTCAATTCTAGTGATACCCGTGGTCATTCTCCAAAGTCAAACCAAGCCCTATTGATCTCTATGAATATCCGAGCCTACATTAGTGGCTGGTAGACCCCAATCAAGCGTATGGTTTTCCTGAATCCTTAAACGGTATACGTTATGAACTTAACAATTGAATAATCCAATCCAGTATGTGCATAATTATGCATTTGAGTTCTTACTCACACACATTCAATGGATCAATAATGGTTTTTATTGATATTGATTGTTGAAATTCTAGAACACCACTTGGTATGGGTTATTTCCCGAACTTGATCAGATTTGGGGATATTCAGGGAGGAACAAATTGGTCCTTTCGATTGAACTTTATACTTACATGCATTTACTTCTTTTGTGTTTCAAGTTTTTCATTTTTAGTTAGTTTGTTTAGTTTAGTGTTAGTATTTTGCTCGAGAACTAGCAAAGTTCTAAGTTTGGGAGTATTTGATAGGTAGAAAATATCTATCTACTTCTAAGTTGGATTTGATAGTTTTCGAGTGAATTAGTTATATTTAATTGTGTTTTTGTTAGTTTTTATGTAATTCAGGTGTAGGAACGCAAACAAGTGATAAACGAGTGAAAACGGTGGGAAAATAATGAAGAAATAATGAAGAAACAAGGTTTCAAGATCACAAGAGTCATCGCCGCAACAAAGAAGCCATCGCCACGGCGGTGAGAATGTAGAGAACTGCTGAAAATACACAAAGTCCTACCGCCGCAGCGAGAAGGCCACGGCAGCAACGGTAAAAGATTAGAGAGTTGGGAGCCAATCTCACGGCCGTGGCCATGAACCCACCGCCACGACCGTGAACTATCAGAATGTAACCGACTTAGCCCACTGTCGCGACCGTGGGCTCCGCACAGCAAAATAGATATTTTGAGATATTTTGAAACCTTGTGCCTATTAATACCTATTCTCCCACTTCCCTTAAGAACTCTTGGAGCATAGAACGTCCCTAACCTTTGGAACTTGATTCTTGGCCATTCTTGAAGAGGATATTCATCATCCGGATAAAAGAAAACATTAGTGGATCGATTTTTGGTGACAGTGGATCACTCCACTTTAAGATTTGATATTTCTCTATTTATTTCTCTCTTTGTAATTTCATGTTTTATTGTAAATGATGATGAATACCTCTTGGTGTGTAGTTCTAATGGCCAAGATCATGTTAGATTAGATAAGTATTAGCTAGAGATCGATGTAGTTGTGTAAATAATCGTTTGGTTTAATATATGTTTCTTTAATGGTTGTTTGCTTTTAAATCTGATTGTGTTTATCATTTTATGACAAATTTAATATGCTTGTTAAGGTATTAGGGTTGGATTTGAGAATTTAGGGTTTGACATTCGGAAGAGGTAACCTTGGATTCGGACTAGGGTAAACACATCGTTACGATCTAACGACCCGGGAGGACGTTAGTTAGTGTGCAATCGATGACGTTGGGGCAAGACTCACGCGGCCTAGAGTCGTTAAGACATTGAGGGGGACCTCAGCATTGACACAAAGTCACGTATTCCCCCGTCTTATACTCGGAAGAGGTGGCAGATGAGTTTTAGAACCGAGATTGTCGGATACCATAAACTCCGTTATTGTTAACTAAAACAAAATCAAACGTGCATTAAGTGAACGAAGTTAATCCCTAAGTAATCAACTTAGTTAAGATTAACCCACTAATTTTAGTTTAGCTTAGTTTTAATTAGTTTAATTTTAAATCATTTCTTTAACCGTTTGGATAATAGGAGACTATGCCAATTGCAGTATTCAACTTATTCAACCCATCCCTATGGGAATGATATCCGATCTTAAACAATCCACTATATTAAAACTAGACCTCGTACACTTCTGAGTAGTCAATATGTAAGCGCGTAACAAATGCCTTGGCGTACACTCACCGCATAAAGTTGAATCCGAACAAGTGTATTTTTGGCGTGTCCGCTGGTAAATTCCTGGGCTTCATGGTCTCCCAGCGAGGCATCGACGCAAACCCCGACCAAATCAACGCGATTCTCGGCATTACCCCTCCTCGAAACAAGAAGGAGGTCCAGATACTGGCAGGTCGGTTGGCCACCCTAAACCGGTTCATCTCCAGGTCATCCGAGAAATGCCTTTCCTTTTTCAAAATCTTCTGGGGTAACAAGGCATTTGAATGAACCGAGGAGTGTGACTGCGCCTTTAAAGAGCTGAAAAGATATATCTCATTGGCTCGCCTAATCACCATGCCTTAGAAAGGTGAAGACCTGCTCCTTTACATCGCAGCCTCCTCTACGGCCGTCAGCGCTGTGTGTGAACCGACGCCGAGACAAGGTACACGAAGTTCGAGAAACTGGCCTATGCTCTACTAATCGCCTCGAGAAAGCTACGCTAGTATTTTCAAGCTCATACCATTATGGTGTTGATGGACCAGCCGTTGAGGAAAATTCTCCACTCCCCTGACATCTCGGGGAGGTTAATGAAGTATAGCCTAGAACTGAGCCAATTCCATATCTAGAATCGCCCAAGACGACGATCAAAGGGCAGGTCCTGGATGACTTCATAGCCGAGCTGACCTTCCCCGAGGAGGAAACCATTTTCGATTAAGGTAAATCCGAGCAAACCTCTGAAAACGCGAGATGGGATGGAAGCTCATACGAACTAACTAAAGCTTATAACGACCTTGGCCCCGACTCGTGGCAGCTCTTCACTGATGAATTTTCCAATCAGAGCGGCTCGAGTGCCGAGATAGTCCTCGTCGCCCTAAATAAAGAAGAAATCGAGTACGCCCTTAGGCTCAGATTTTGAGCTACAAATAACGAGGCCGAGTATGAGGCATTGTTGGTCGGGCTGCGGTTAGCCCAGGAGTTTAACGTAAGGACCCTTCTAGTAATGTGCGATTCCCAGCTCATTATCAATCAGGTCAACGGTGATTACCTCGTGAAGGACCCGAGCATAGTGGCGTACCTGGAGAAGGTGAAAAACCTAACAAAACTCTTTGAGAAAGTGAAAGTCACACAAATACCCCGAGAAGAGAACATGCATGCTGACGCCTTGGCTAACTTGGCCTCGGCAGTGGAATACACGCTCAAGAAGACAGTCCCCGTTGAATTCCTTACCAAGCCGAGTATAGCCTCCTCGGACGAGACCGCGATGATATGCGGTCTGGACTCTGAGCCGACCTGGATGGACCCCATAGTGAGCTATCTCACTGATGGGACGCTTCCTAGTGATTAGGCTAACTCTCGAAGAATACGGTACCAGGCGGCGCGATATGCCCTCATCAACGGGATTCTTTACCAAAAATCCTTCTCCTGTCCGTACTCTCGGTGTCTCCCCTGAAGAGGTTGACTATGTTATGAGGGAGGTCCACGAAGGGATTTGTGAAAATCACTCAAAAGGAAGGTCCCTAGTTCGGAAGCTGCTCCTGAATGGGTATTACTGGCCGAAGATGTTGGAGGACGCAGGAGAATTCGTGAAAAAAGTGTGATAAGTGCCAGCGATTTATCTCGCACCCTCACACCTCGTCGACCGAGCAGGTCCCAATGTCTAGCCTGTAGCCGTTCACCTAGTAGGGGATCGATCTCCTCGGTCCATTCCCCTAGGGAACCGACCAGAGGAAATTTCTGGTCGTCGCCATCGACTACTTCACTAAGTGGGTTAAAGTCGAGCCACTTGCAACAATCACCAAGTAATGGATTCGGGACTTTGTATGGAAGCACTTGATTTGCAGATTTAGCATCCTGAGGGTTATCGTCTCTAACAATGGAAAGCAGTTTGACAATAACTTGTTCGCCGAGATGTGTGCCGGGCTTGGGATTAAGACGAAATTCTTCTGCCCTTGCCACCCTCAAGCCAACGGCAAGGTCAAAGTCACCAACCGGACTATCTTGCAAATTTTGAAAACCAGGTTGGACAAATCAAAGGGGTTATGGGTGGAAGACCTATATCCCATGCTCTAGGCTTATCATACAACAGTCCGAACCCCGACCGGCGAGACGCCTTTTGTGATGACATTCGGATAGGAAGCTGTAATCCCAGTGGAAGTCGAAAAATCCTCTCCCCTTATAGCCCGACCATTTGACCCAACTGAGAACGAGGCAGGCCTGACTCTCAACCTCAACCTGATCGAATAAAGGAGGGAGAAGGCTCAGATTCATCAAGCCTCCTATCAGCAAAGGATAACCCGATACCATAATCGTTGTGTCCGGCCTCGATCTTTTGACGTTGGGGACCTTGTCCTAAGGAAGGTCACCCTAGCTACTAAGGAGCAAAATGCTGGGAGGTTAGCACTGAGCTGGGAAGGTCTATATCGTGTGGCTCTTATAGCCCGGCCAGGCACGTATAACTTGGAAATGGAATAAGGGGTACCACTTAGGCACCCCTGGAACGCTAAGCACCTGAAACGCTACTACCAAACTGATGAGCGAAATCCATAAACTTGTCATAGATTTTGTATTTTGATCTCACAAGAATTGTAATGGAAAAGTTAAAGTCAATGAAAAGGGAGCGTTTTCGGTTCAATAAGTTTATAGTTTCCGCAATCCGTTAAATAGCACACCGACGGATCAGACCCTAAAGAAAATCGACTAGCTCGAAAAAACTAAGCTCAGTAGATCATCTGGGGGCAAAACAATCCAACGGGAGTTATAGGGCGGGAATTGGCTGCCCCTTGTGTGCCAAGAGGCTGAGGTGAGCCATCCCAAAGCTCTTCTCCTTGCAAAGGCAGAGCCGAGCATCCCCACGTGCCAAGGGCCGGGGTGAGCCATGCTCCAGTCATTCTTCGAGGTAGAGGTAGCCCTCTAGCCTCAGGGATAATCCAAGGATGATACCAAACCAAGGGCCGCACCCTGGAGAAGATCGGCAAGCCCAAAAAAATCGAGTTAGTCGAATCATCTGAGGGGCAAAATGACCTGCAATCTCAATAAGACACCAAAGTTAGGTGGCGACGACTGACCTCGATGTCATGCCCTATAAGACACCAAGGAAGCTCGGTTGGTTCGAGCTCCATTGGTCATCTGGGGGGCGAAATCAAAGACAGAGATAAGTGGTGAAACTCTGCTGAGCACTAGAAAGACAACCACAACAGCTCGCTTGACGCGAGCTCCCTTGGTCGCCTGGGGGGCAAAGTGATCATTAGAATCACGTCCACTTACCTGCATACCAAGTGATGAAAGTTTGTTGGGCACCACGAAGTCGACTACAACAGCTCACTCGGCACAAACTCTTATGGTAGCCTTGGGGGTAGGGTGTGTACATATTACTGGGCACAGGAGTAATACTCCATCTTAGCAAATCTTGTGAACTTGCAAAAATAAAAATAAAAAATCATCATCAACCATCCAATAGAGTAAAGACAGAAAAGTATATATAGACAATGTTTATGCAAAGGGCAAAACAAAAGTTCTATTAAGCTGTCAAAAAGTGACTACAAAAAATGAAGCGGGACTTCTTCCCGTGATATACAAGCTCGCTATTTGCTGGGCCGAACAAAAAGAAAAGAAAAAACTAAAGCTAAGTTAGCTAATCCAATTAGGCTGAAGGCTGTGGGGCTACTAGTCTGGACAGGTCTTCTCGCCAACTGCCTCCCCCGCACTAGCCTGGACATGGCTCCCTGATGGTCGGCTCTGCCCAGGTTCTGGAATGGTTTGCTCAGTTCTCGGTTCGTCCATGCCTGGGTCCTGTTGAGCCTGTGCTTCGGCAATGTGCTGGTTGGAAATCTCGAGGGTTATCTTTGTATGATCGACCTCTGGGAACAGGCGCTGGACAGAGTTGATCGCTCCCTTGAAACCGAGATGGATTACGCTGACGATGATACGGTCTCGGAGCCTAGTGAATTCTTCACTCTTCATGTAAAGATATACCTCCTCAGCTTGGGTCTCAGCTCGGACTCTTTCCAGCTCGGCTGCTTGGTCCCTCTGAAGTTCCTCTAGCCCGGACTTGGCAATATGCTCGAATCGCCTAAAGTCTTCGGCTCTTTTATCCGCGTCCTCCTTTTAGTCACGCATCTATTCCATCTCCTTGTGGTACTCTTCCAGGAGATTGATGTTCTCCTCCCTTTGCTTCGTCAGCGCTTTGAGTGCTTGGTTGGCTTGGTGTAGGCAGGCACCAGTCTTTAGCAAAGAGAACAATTCCTGCAAGGTCGACAACATGGTTATTAACAATTTAAAAAAGAAAAGTACAAAACCCTGCCCCGGGAGAACAACTTACCGAAAGCATGTGCCAATTCATCTCGGCATAGAGTTTGGCGTCGATTTTCTCGGCGAATCTTGTCTTGTCTACTGACGGTACGATCCGTTGAGTGAAGTTCGTCAGCATGGTCGGATTCTGGGTGGCAGGTTCATGGGAAGAAGCCCGGTTCAGATGACGACCTTCTCGGACCCTTCGCCACGTCTGTATGGTTGTTCATCTTGTTGGATCGGGATGGAGAGTCGGCTCCTCTTATGATGTCCGGTCGGCGCATCGGACATCACTGTCTTCTTTTTTCCCTTGTCTTTCCTGGCGAAGGGGGCAGGATCTCCCCGAATGATCTTCGTCTGCCCGATCCTTGCGGTGGCCGGGGTCCTTGGCCTTCTCTGGGTAGAGACAGGCCCCGCCTGGCTGACAGGTCTCAACTCCTCGGTCCTTTGATCGGCTTGAATGCTTTGGGTAGCCTTGCACGCCTCCACTCCCTTCGCCACTATTCGCGCTATCGCCGCCAGGTCCATAGCTAAAAAACAAAAATGAGAAATAACCGTTAATCAGCGAAGAAAAATAATTCTCAAAGTAAAATAAAATAACCAAGCTTGAGATACTTATCGTTCTGAAAATTTCGATTCAGGGTCAGCACAAGCAAAGATGGGTCACTCTAGAAATATACGTCGTATAGGCACGACGTGAGCAGCGAGCCGATATGAGTATATGGGGTCTGAAGAATCACCTCTTTATCTTCGAGGATCTCCGGGCTGGGCTTACGTTTCTTCGTCACTGCAAAAGTAAGCACGTTAGAATAAAAACAGGGGTGAGGGGGGAACAAGATCCGAACTGAAAAGGCTTACCCAGGTCTCTCCACTGCCTCTGGATTGGAAAATCGAATAGCGGCGCCTCGTCGGCCTCTTACCTGGTACCTCCCAAGAAAAAGAATCCCGACTTCCAGTCCTTAATGGAATTAGGGTAGCCCTTGAGAAATTTTCGTTGGGCCAAAAGATAGAACCAGCCCTTCCTGTCGGGCATGGCCTTCGCCAAGAATAGCGTATGGAACAGCTCGAGGGATAGCGTAATCCCCTTAGCCAAGCAGATGATATGGAAAGACACGATCATGCGGATGCTGTTGGGAGAGGTGACGGACACAAACCCAAGTCCCAACAGACCTCCCTCACCTAGGGGTGGATGGGGAATCGTAGCCCAACCTGCAACTGTTGGTCGTAGACCGCGATGAACCCTTTGGGTGGTCACATGCTTGGTCATCCCCCTCGGGAGCACTGATAGGTGTGACATACCTACGTATTTCCAAATCGAATTAAATTAGTTTTCGAGCGTTTTTATAGTATTTTATTTCATTTTAATTAGTTTTCTTACTTTTTGTATAAATCAGGTGTGTGGGACAAAAAGATAGGAAACTAGAGCAAACACGATGAGATCGAACCAAAGCGAGTCAAAGTTACGGTGGATAAACAAGCTCAGAGGCTAAATTGTAAAACAGGCCCACCGCCTAGGCGGTGAAGATGCTGAGAAAAGAACAAATGTTACTGACAGACCACCGCTTAGGCAAAAATTCCTCCGCCTAGGCAGAAATCCAGCAGAGAAAACGAATATGGGCTACTGACAGCCTACCGCTAAAGCAAAAATTCCTCCTCTTAGGCGAAAATCCAGCAGAATGTTCTTCCATGTCCACCGCCTACTTCACCGCCTAGGCGATCAGCCGAACCGACCTAACTCCGCCTAGGCGGAAATTCCACTACCTAAGCGAAAATCCCCTGTACAGTCTTGAGATATTTTTAGGATATTTTGGCTATAAATACCCCCTCTCCTCCCCCTTCTCCGGTCTCTCTTGCATTTTTAAGCACCTTAGGCCATACTTAGGCTAGGGTTTAGGTATTTTAGAGGTTGATCTCACATCTCGAAATGGAAAAGACGGCGAATCGATTGTTGAGCGTTTTTAGCGGTTTATCTTCGGACGAGGCTAAGTTCTTCGATTATTTTTCCTTATTTCTTTAACTTAGGATATTGTGAGCATGTTTAGCTCGTTATTTCATTTTAAATGCGGCTATGGCCTTAGCTAAACATGGATTGTAGTATAGATTAACACTATATTTATAAATACGTTGTTTGGATGATTTCGGGTTTCGTTTATGTTTGTTCTTCGTACTTTGATTGTATTTATCATATTGTTTGTTTATCATGCTTAGTTAGATAAATGAAGAATACAAAGTTTTGAGAAACCCCGGATTTGGATTAGGGTAAACAAACGCCACGATTCTATAACCCGGTCGGGGTTTGAATTGTGGACAATCGATGACGTTGGGGCAAGACTCACGCGACCTAGGGTCATTAAGTCATTGAGGGGGACTTATTCGTTGACTCAAAGTTACGTTATATCCCTTGTCTTACACTCGGGAGAGGTGGAGAGAGAGTTTTAAAATGGAGATTGTCGATAGGGTAAATACGACGCACGATCCAATGACCCGGTCGGGAGTTGGATTGTATGCAATCAATTACGCTGGGCGAGACTCACGTGACCTAGGGTCGTTAAGACGTTGAGGGGGACTTCTTCGTTGACTCGAAGTCATGTATTCCTCCATCTTACACTCGAGAGAGGTGGCGGTGAAGTTTACGTACCGAGATTGTCAAATAGGTCGAACACCGTAAATGTGAGTAAATCGAGATCGAACACGTATTTGTAAACACGTTAATCCCTAGGAAATTCTTCACCCTAAAACATAATAGCATATTAGTGTAGTTAATTTAAAATATATTAGTATTAGTCTAATTTATTAAATACATTTGTTTTCCGCCTAGATAAAGTTAGGTCAAGACAAACGTGGTATTCGATAGTAACGATACCAATCCCTGTGGATACAATAACCCGATCTTAACGATCACACTATACTAAAACTTTGACCTCGTACATTTGCGAGTAGTCATACACATGAAGGATAGTAGAAATCCTTCGGCGTACAAGTACGCAGTTCGACCAAGCTAGGAATCGCGTACGTAGTGTGCAGTTTCCGAACAGCTTTTTCCGATAGGTCGGAATCTATTCTCCAGACCAAAGCATCTAGGAGAACCTCACAGGCCGATCGACGGGAAGTCGAGCTCGCCTGGGAAAGACGTCCGGACGTTGATGGTCGGGCAGCCGCAGGATTGCCGGAGGAGCCCGCCTCACTCCTTGTCCTCAGAAACCCGCGGGGGGGACCAGGCGCAGGGAGTGCTCCTACTCCGGTCTTCCCCTGAGACTCCTTGGAAGAAGACGTCCACTGAACGGCGAGCTCTTGCTCGCTTGTCGACCCGGAGTCCGGAGGTATGCCCGTATCGTCGGACTCCATCATGGACGAGCTGAGCTCAATCTAGACGCCTGGGAAGTAGGCTACTATCACGTCGATTAGGGATGCGCTACTCCCCGACGAGCCGGACCTAAAAGCAGAAGACATGAAGAAGAAGAAGAGATAAAAAGAATTAGAAAAGAAGACAAGGGCATGAGGAGTACTATGCTTGGAGGTCGGGAAGAGCTTTCACGGGAATCTAGTGAGGAAATTTGAAAAGTGTGACGTGTTTTTATAGGGTGCCGAGAAGCCGAACCGTCGCATCACATCAAACGATTCGTAGGACTTCAATTCCCGCATCCTCAGCCATATGTCGTGCATCCAGTCGGACAGACAGTCTAGCTTCCTGGGGAAGCCAAAGGGCGCATTCGGTAGGGTTTAGTCTAGCTTTTTGGGGAATCCAAAGGACGCCCCTAGTCGAGCTGTGCCATCCTGATTTTGTCGTCCCTTCTCTTTATCAGCCCAGCTGACCATTCCCGGAGGCCTGACCATTGAATCCTCAGCATCTCATGTCCTATTTTCACGCTAAGGCTTGGGGGGCAACTGATGTGGGTAAAGTCGGGCCCTTTCCACGTGTCAACCACTCGGATCATATCTATTATGTCACCAACGACCTCAGGGAAGCCCGGTATATAGATAGCCTAGATGGCCCCCAGGTCGATCAGCTTTGCATAGAAGGGCCTCCTCCAAGATCCTTGTGGAGACGACACTCAACGGAAGGTTGGAGGGCCCAAATCGACCTTCACCACCATGACCGGTTTAGCTCACCTCCTCGGCAGGTCGGGCCCCAGTCCCCGCCATCAGCACTGAAAGGTCCAAGGCCCAGGCCCATAGCTCTAATCCACCGTGCCGCCCACGTGCCTGACTGCTTACCGATAGTCCGAGCTTAAAGCCTTAATCTTGTTTACACTAATCACGCTTCTGCCTATAAATAGGAGGCTTTCCCAACACTTTTGAGGGGACGGAAAAACCATTCTAGAGAGAGAAACTTTGCCATAGGTCGCTCAGACAGGTCGAAATAACAATAATTTTTCAATTTATCTTTCTATCTTGGGCTCTTACTCTCACGTCGGAAGGGATACGATGGGGAAAACTTGGCCCGTCTTGTGTACAGGTGACAGATTGGAGCTTGGCCCGAACAACGGCTAGGAGCGCGGAAGGAAAAGAAGACCCGGGCTCGAACTCAAGACAGATCGAACCTGCCCAGCCTGGCCCGGCTGCAACACGTGAGGAAGTTCAGATACTGTACCCCTTTTCTCTGATCCGAGAGTGTTTGGACCATACTATTAGTCGGACCAATTTTCGACACTAACACATTCTAACGGTCTTTCCACATTTCGTCCACCCCTAACATATGTGCGAAGGCCTGGTCCTAATTGATCCTCATCGTACAAGCTCTATCTTTTCAAGCTGAGCTTTCCTGCATTGACAGGTTAAAGCCAGTGTACATTATTTTGACATCTTTAATGGGGATTATTAAAACCTGTGGACATTTTTAGTGTTGGATCTAAACTAACCACTGCCATTAGGCCAACATATCCACTTTAAAACTTGGGCTAATAAAGATTTTGTGCCAAAATATCATATATTTCATATGGGATTTTCTTTTTAATATATGCGGGTGACTTTACGTCTAGATACATGGGTACCATTACTGGTATTGGTGACCTCGATGTTGTTCGCTGGCCAAACTCTCATTGAAGATCCGTTAAGGTAAATAAGTACTATTTTCCCCCTCAATTACACCACCACATGTATAATGTGTGTATGATTTAGAGGTCTTCTGCATTAATTGATTTTATTTTCTTTGCATAGTTTAACCTGAAAAGAACATTTACATTTTAGGTATATTGATCTGTCATTTCTCCCCTGGACTTTTTGTGCCCAGAACCTGAAAAGAGAATTATAATTTTCATAATACTCCAAAGAGATGTCATATCTTACTGCAAATTTATATATAAACTTGTTAGACAACTGTAACTTAGGTTTATTTTAAACTAAAAATGTAAAACGCCTTTTAACCGATGAAATTACAAATGTCAAAGAAAACCCCCAATGCCTACCTCGAAAAACATGCCTAAACTTTCATTCAACATCGTGGAGATCACGAGCAATAAGTTCCTGGACAGGTGCCGTCTGTGAGAAATCCTGAACGATCCATATGCAACAAAAATAAATAGTTGGATTTCAATATTGTTAGAATAAAGAAAACAAAAGAAAGAATGATTACATATGGCGGGAACACTTTCTCAACAACACGGCGAGGAATATGGAACCCTCCATGAGTACTCGTGTCACTAGCAGTCAAAGTCTTGCAAAAGTTATTAGTTGGCTGCCTGCTTGGGATCCCCAGCTCAACGAGAAGATAAGGCCTCGTTTGGTTAGTGTTCCCAACCAAACTCAACCCAAAAAATAGGAATTGATTCTCAAAATGTTAAGGAAATGAGAAACAAAAAAAAAAACTTTTTTTTTTTTTTTTTTGTGCCCAAAAAACTCAACCTAAACCTCTCAACTCCGGCCACCGTCTGACGACCACCCGTCGCCGTCGGCCGCCGTGGTCACCGTCCGCCGCTGGCTGGCGACCGTCGCCCCCAACTTCCGGCGACCGTCGCCTGCCACCGTCTGGCACCACAGCCGCCGCTGCCAAACACAAAAACAAAATCTCAAAAAAAAAAAAATTAGTTTTAGGATAAAATTGTTACCAAACACGATTCTGTTCTCAGCACAAAAACAAAAATTGTCGTTACCAAATGCAATTCTATTCCTAAAATTCTCAACCCAACCCAACCCAATCCAACCCAACCCATCCTAGTTGGGTTCAAAAAAGTGGGAACACTAACCAAACGCCACCTAAGTATCATTCTATTCTTGTTGGTTATGACTCGTAATATTAGTATCACTACAACCTTACATAGGCAAGTGAAAATCCACTTCATAGTGTAACTTAAGATTACCGGTGTCAAGGGCTGCAAGGTCATCGAGCATACACTTCATCTGTTTCAACATCTGCCTGAATTTTCAAACAAAAATGCAATCGTTGCTTAAAACGTTAAATGACTTGAACAAAAATATGTAACTTACGCAATTAAAAGAAGACAACTTACATGCATTGTAACATTGTGGAGTTGGCAGATCAACTAATGCTGCAAGCTCGAGTAATTTGGAATATGGGCATCAATTTCTTTATTAGTTGTAGCAGCTACCTAAATTTCAATACAAATTGAAACAAAATTCCAAATTGTTAAACAAGTAAATAATTGCGACATCGATCAAAATTTGTAAATATATGAATGGAAAATGATAGCTAGGCCGTGTTTGTTGCATGGAATTGAGACCTTGAAATTGAAATTAGAAATGAACGCGTGTAAATTTTTGGTTTTTTCCGTGTGTTCATTTCGAAGAGTTGTTTACATAAATATTATAATTTCATAACTTATTTTTTGAAAAATTACTAAATCAATTTTTTTTACGGTTCCCTTATAACTCGGGGTTAATAACTCTGGGTATACGGAAACCTAGGGATACAAAGCCCGGATATTAAAAAAAAAAAAAAACATTCCATGTACCTGGAATTGACAACTTTGGGTATACGGTTTGCTAAACCCGAAGTTGAACCCATTCATTTATGTAAATAACCCCTTATAACTCGGGGTTGTCAACTCCGGGTTTAGCAAATCGTATACCCAAAGTTGTCAACTCCTGGTACGCAGAATGTTTGTTTGTTTGTTTGCTTTTTTGTTTGTGTTTTTTTTAATATCTGGGGTTCGTAGCCCTGCGTTTCCGTATACCCAGAGTTATCAACCCCGAGTTATAAGAGAACCGTAAAAAATTTGATTTAATTTTTTTTCAGAAAATTAGTTATGAAATTATAATATTTATGTAAACAACTTTTCGAAATGAACGCACGAAAAAAACCAAAAATTTACACATGTTCATTTCTAATTCCAATTTCAAGATCTTAATTCCATGCAACAAACACTGCCTAGCTATCCGTTTCCATTCATATATTTACATATTTCAATCGATGTGGTAGTTACTTACTTGTTTAACAATTTGGAATTTCGTTTCAATTTGTATTGAAATTTAGGTAGCTGCCACAACGAATAAACTACCCAAGCTTGCCACCTCAGTTGATCTGCCAACTCCACAATATTACAATGCATGTAAGTTGTCTTCTTTTAATTTCATAAGTTACATATTTTTGTTCAAGTCATTTAATGTTTTAAGTAACAACTGTATTTTTGTTTGAAAATTCAGGCAGATGTTGAAACAGATGAAGTATATGCTTAGATAACCTTGCAGCCCTTGACACCGATAATCTTAAGTTACACTATGAAGTGGATTTTCACTTGCCTATGTAAGGTTGTAGTGATACTAATATTACGAGTTATAACGAGCAAGAACAGAAGGATACTTATCTTCCCGTTGAGCTGGGGATCCCAAGCAGGCAGCCAACTAATTACTTTTGCAAGACTTTGACTGCAAGTGACACGAGTACTCATTGAGGGTTCTCTATTCCTCGTCGTGTTGTTGAGAAAGTGTTCCCGCCACTGGTAATCATTCTTCCTTTTGTTTTCTTTATTCTAACAACATTGAAATCCATTTATTTATGTTTGTTGCATGTGGATCGTTCAGGATTTCTCGCAGAAGCCACATGCCCAGGAACTTATTGCTCGTGATCTCCACGATGTTGAATGGAAGTTTGGGCATATTTTTTGAGGTAGTCATTCAGGGGTTTTCTTTGACATTTGTAATTTCACCGGGTAGAAGGCGTTTTAAATTTTTAGTTTAACATAAACCTAAGGTACAGTTGTCTAACAAGTTTATCATAGAATATTATAATTTTCATAATACTCCAAAGAGATGTCGTATCTTACTGCAAATATATATATATATATATATATATATATATATATATATATATATATATATATATATGCACGCACGCGCACACACAACAACTAAGCCTTTTTCCCACTTAAGTAGAGTTGGTTACATTCGTTTACACCAAAATGAACGATCAAAGGTTATCCCCGCAGTCAGGTTCAATGTCATCAAATCAGTTCTAATAATCTCGTCCTAAGTCTTCTTAAACCTATTTCTTCCTCTAATAGCCCCTCGCACTTGAACTAAATCGCATTTTCTCACTACTATTTCTATGAGTCTTTATGCACATATCCAAACCACCGTAAACGATTTCTCTCATCTTCTTTTCGATGAATGTTATTCCTAAACTTTCTCTAATTGTTTCATTCTTAATTTTATTCATTCTCGTCTTCTCACTCATCCACCGTAATATTTTCATTTCTATTATACTAATTTTCTAAACATATTTTGTTTTTACTACCCAACATTCCGAACTATACAGAAGCGTCGGTCTTATTGTAATTTTGTAGATTTTTTCTTCGAGTTTCAATGGTATCCTACGATCGCATATCACCCCAACTGTATTTATTCACTTCAACCATCTTGCCTTGACTCTATAAGTAATATTCTCCTTCAGTTCACAATTACTCTGAATCGTTGAACCTAATTATCTAAAATGATCTACCTTTGGAACCTCATCATCTCCAATTTTGACCGCACCATCATCTCTTCGGGCATTACTAAAATTGCAATACATGTATTCTGTTTTGGTTCAGCTAACTTTCAAGCCTTTGGACTGTAAGGCTTCTCTCCATCTTCTTAACTTAGAATTAAGACTTTTTCTATTTTCATAAATTAGTACTATGTCATCCGCAAATAACATACTCCAAGGTACTACATCTTGGATATGTTTTGTTAGCTCATCTATCACTAGAACGAAGAGATAATGAAAGATGATCTTTGATGTAAGCCTATATTAATAGGAAATGCACAAGTATTGCCTCCTCCTTTTCGAACACTGGTGACTATACCTTCATACATATCCTTAATTATCTCAATATATATGTTGGATACATGTTTCTTTTCTAGCACCCACCACAAAACTTCTCTAGGTATCCGTGTGTGTTTGTGTATATATGTGAAACTAATTTTGAATTTGATAATTATATCTATATTTAACATCTTTGAAGCGCAAAACTTCATGGAATAGGACAATATGCCTATTTTACACAATTATTTGCTTTCATCACTATGTGTTCCTGGATACGTTCGTTCAGGTGTTGTTTCAATGATTATGGAAGAGATTTAGGTTCTTTAACGGTGAAATTTTTTCCCTTGTTTTACTCTCTGACTTAGCCCTAGCCCAAGCCCCCAATAAATACCCAAATCCCTTACCCATCCTCCCAAGCATAATCGACCTCCTACAGAGCATCACACTTCGCCCAGTTTCGTTAGTTCTCTCATTCGAATCTTCTTCGATTTCTCCTTCGATTTTATCTCCTCAATTCGTTGCTCGTTGCTGTTGCTGTTGCTCTTCCGCCAGTTTGCTAGTGATATTGTTTATTTATTTTATTTACATAATTACTTAATTAGTTGTTTTATTTATTTTTATTATTATTTGTCTGTTTGCTTGTGATATTGTTTATTTAGTGTATTTATGTTTGTCGATGCCGATTGCTCTGTTTCAATGCTAAGTTCTAATTTCTCTATTTCTACTTTTGGATGATCTATGTTTATGTTTATATTAATTGTTTATAAAATAATTGTTTAATTTTTTATTTAGTTTATTTTTGTTATTATTTGTTTGGTTAGTTTATTTAGGGCTTTAGATTTTAATATATATATATATATATATATATATATATATATATATAGTTAATTCTTCTTACTTATTGGCTCATATGCGACTTGCAAGTGTGTTTTAATTTGTATAATTGAAATTTAGTCATATTTTTTTTTTTAGATTTGCAATATATTAGTATTATAAATTAATTTTTTTATATTTTTTTTGAATGTCGTGCGCCTAGCCTCGCCTAGCTCCTAGTGCCTAGGCTCCGGGACACCTTGTGCGCCTTGATGTGCTTAGAGCCTTTAACAACTATGGTTGGGTTGTATTTTTTAAAAGCTAAAATAGTATAGAATTTTTTTTATTTTTTTTATGTTTTGGGTTTTATGTATAGAACATAGTTGTTAATAGCTCTAGGCCCACCGAGACACACAAGGTGTTCCGAAGCCTAGACGACAGGCGCAAGGCGAGGCACTAACCTGAGCGATGCCAGGTGCACGACATTTAAAAAAAAATTATAGCATTAATATATTGTAAATCTAAAATCAAATAGTAAAATTGTGACTAAGGACATGTTTGATAAAAAAATTAAGTGCTTAAAACTGATTATATTAAATATTTAATTAATTAAGTTTGTTTGATAAATGTAATTAGTATCACTTAATTAATTAAGTTAACTTAAAAATTAAGTCAAAATGTGAGGAAAAAATTAAGTCAAGACCTCTTTACTTATTTCATTTTGCTTAATACACTCCATTATTTTTCACTTAAAAAAATTATGTTTTGACTATTTTGCCCTTAATCCCCTATGAGGATTTAATTAGAGTTAGGATTAATGAGAATTGAATTAATTTTGGATTATTTTATGATTTTAATTTTATTTTATATTTTAATTATTGTTATAATTTAATTTAAGCAATCAAACTACATAAAAAAAAAAAATACATTATATTTACATATTTTTGGGTTAATTTTTACTTTTAATTTTAATATAATTTTTTTTAAAAAAAAATGGCATCCTGATTTTATTATTTTGTTCTCAATTTTTTTTTTTTTTTTTTTTTTTCACATTATCTTAATTCAAATGTAGTTATGTAAATTAAACAATTTTCAGCATACAAATTTTGTACTTATTAAACAAATAAAAAAAATTCAGCACTTAAATTTTCAGCACAATTTTATCAAACAACCTTCTTAAATTTTCAGCACTTAAGGTGGCGTTTGGTAACCGTTTCTGTTTCCATTCCAGCAGTGGGATGAGAATGAAATGAGAATTTTGTTTTCTTTTTGGGAGTAGAATCGCGTTTGGTAACGATATTTTTTTTTTGTTTTGGGAAGGGAATTGTGTTTGGTAACGATTTTATCCTAAAATCTTTTTTTTTTTTTTTTCTTCTATTTTGGCCTGAGGGCGGTGGTGCCGTCACCGGCCGGCAGTGCTCCGGCACCGGCTGCCGGCGGTGGCACCGGCTGCTGGCGGCGACACCGGCTGGAAGACAATGGCGTCGGCGACGCCGGCCGGGAAATTTTCGGCCGGACGGTGACCTGTGACGGTCGCCGGAGATGACCGGCGGCGGCGGCGGGCGATGGTCGGCCGGTAGGTGAATAATGACCATGTGTTTTGGGAATGGAATGAGAATAATGAGAAACAACTTTTTTTTGTTTCTCATTTCTTAAGAAAAAAGTAGGCACAATTCTCAAATGGGAATAAAATAGAAACGGAAACAAAAATTATCAAACGCTATTCTCAAACAGAATTCTCAAAAATCTGAGAATGGAATGAAAATTTCGGAAATGAAAATGGTTACTAAACGGGGCCTAAATTTTCAGCACTTAAAAATTAAGTTGTTATCAAACAAACCCTTAATTAATTAAGTTTGTTTGATAACTGTATTTAGTATCACTTAATTAATTAAGTTAACTTAAAAATTAAGTCAAAATGTGAGTAAAAAATTAAGTCAAAGTCCCTTCACTTATTTTATTTTACTTAATGCACTCCATTATTTTTCAATTAAAAAAAAATATGTTTTGACTAATTTCCCCTTGATTCTCTATGAGGGTTTAATTAGAGTTAGGATTAATGAGAATTGAATTAATTTTGAATTATTTTATGGTTTTAATTTTATTTTATATTTAAATTATTGTTATAATTTAATTTAATTAATCAAATTACATAAAAAAAAAAAAAAAAACATAATATTTATATATTTTTGGGTTAATTTCTATTTTTAATTTTAATATAATTTTTTTTTTAAATGACACCCTAATTTTATTGTTTCCACATTATCTTGATTCAAAAGTAGTTATGTAATTTAAACAATTTTCAACATAAAAATTTGTACTTATCAAACAAATAAAAAAAAAAATTCAGCACTTAAATTTTCAGCACAATTTTATCAAATAATCTTTTTAAATTTTCAGTACTTAAATTTTCAACATTTAAAAATTAAATTTTATCAAACAAGCTCTTAGTCATTTTTCCGAAAATAACTTATAATAGTCTAATTCCGTACTTCCAAACGCTACCTTTGTGAATAATATCAAACCTGCTCACTGTGACCCTGGGGAAAGTAAACCACACGACTACCAGCACTTGGTAGGGAAACGAGAGGACCAGCAGCACGCGTGCCATAGCTCCGAATTTGAAACTTCTTTGTCCCCTAGAATTCAGTATATTAAGTTAATATTATTGAAGGCATGGCATGCGGTTATAAAGCAGCTGAAAAGGCAGAGAGAAAATAGCAGAATCACTCTAAGGAAAAGAGAATGCTGACCCAATCTTGATGTTGAAAGCTTCATACTCGCTCACTGAATTTCCCGGATGTAATGTGTGCCTCTTGCTATGTGGTCGAAGCTCTGTTTTTCGGATACCTCAAATTTTAGAGAGAGAGAGAGAGTTGAAACGGACCGAAAGTGTGGGGAGAGAGAGGATACAATGGTGTGAGATAGTTGACGCGCTCTGGAAAAAGGAGTGTGGTGGAATTGGATTGGGTGACGGCAGGTACAGCGTTTTTCGGGTGGACTATTCAAAATAATTTTATACCAAAAATCATCTCTTTATATATGTACAAAACAGCTCCTACTTAAATTTGTCATTAAAAAAATATTATTAGGAATTGTGCATTTTTTCTTCTTCTTCAAAATAAGACTTGTGAATAATATTTTATTCAAGTAGATGCTAAAAAAATTGTTTGGTTTTAAAATAGAATTTATGGAAGAAAACTATTTTTAATTATAGATAACTAATATTTACTATAATATAGATTTATTCCCAAGTTTTCTCTATCCTTCAGACACAATGAGTGAATATATGCGAGACTAATACAAAACCAAAAACAAATTTAAAGAACTAAACCTAAACTATCCCAAATTCGAAAATACAATGCAATCATGCAAGAGATAAATGTAATTGATGTTGAGACTTATAGGTGGTTGAATAGTATTGCAGCCTACAAATGCACCAGGGCACACGACGATGGAAAGCGTCCAGAGACGCACACTTTCCATCTACCCTTTGAGGAGATGACGATCACGCTACAGGACGTGGCAGTCTTGTTGGGACGGGCAACCCGTTATCGGGCGTAATAACACGCAATCGACAGAGAGTTGGAAAGGACTCTGCTATGATCTTCTCGACGTGGAACTGCCGGAGGGTGCGATAAGGAACGGTTGTTTGAAGCTCAATTGGTTAAAAGAAACATTCATCCAAGTTCCTGAAGATGCCGGCGAAGAGGCCATGCATTGCTACGCACGGGCATATTGCTTTATTCTTCTTGGCACGATATTGTTGCCTGATAAATCGCAAAATATGGTCAAGCTCGCCTACCTCCCACTGCTCCATGACTTGACACCTATCATCAAGTATAGCTGGGGCAGTGCGACACTAGCAGTACTGTACCGCGAGCTATGTAAGGCGGCAAAGGGTGCTAGAGAGATAGCTGGGTGCCTACTTTTGTTAGAGTGTTGAGCCTAGGAGCGGTTGTCGAGACTTCGACCGGATGTTGTCCCTATTCTGGATTATGATGGAGCATACGGAGAGCTGGTTTTGGACAATTTTTTATTCCCAACAGCTCCGAGGGGTGCTTGGCAAGTAACTAGTATTTTGTTTTTTATTTCATTATCATGTAATAGAAATTGCCATCCATATTTAGTTAAATTTATGGTTATTTTATTGGTGTATAGGTGGACCCTTAAATTCCATTTGAAAAACCAGCCGCTGCACACTCTGATCATCTATCGTAATCAGTTAGATCGATTGCAGAATGACAAGGTTAGTTATTTATTTACGTTGATCTTTTATTTTATTTTTTTATTTACATATTTTTTTGACAGGTCGTTTGGATGCCCTATCACCTGCCGGATTTGCCTCCATGTACTAGAGATGTGGAAGAAATATGGATGGCAAAATTGGCCCTCATCTGCTACGAGATTGTCGAGTACACGTATCCCATACGCGTGCTACGACAATTCGGTTATCGGCAACCGATTCCTAAGTCGTGTCCTTGGGATCGGATATTGCACAACACTAGTCGGTAAGGACACTACGGTACTGACTGGACTGCGTTACACCGCCAGCATATAGCTGCGTGGAACAGTCTACAAGCACTAGATGTGGGTAGCTTGGTGCGGGGGACGGGGGTTGACCATGTTACATGTTCCAAAATAGTTATAATTTGTATATATAATTTTTAATTTTAAAATATTTTATAAATTACATTAAGTATGATTTTTATTTTGAAAAAATAAATTTGAAGAATGAAAACAAAAAATTAAGAACAAAAAAACTAAAAAAAATGAGACATTGGTTTCTTATCTCCTAATTTGTAGTTTCTTAGATGAATTTGAAAATAGTAGATGGGTAAAGTGGCCGACACCCCCCCCCCCCCGACCCTAAAAAAAAATCAAATCCGGCCGTGCGAGGGCCTGACTTGGTAGCTTAACAGATAAAAAGAATTAGGTTATTCTTTAACCTGTAAAAAGCAGAGGTTATTCTAAGCCTTGGAAAAGGAAATTGTAAAGGTTATTCTTGAGCCTGTAAAAAGTAGAGGTTGATTATGAGTTTTGAAAAGAATCATTGTGAGAATTTGGTTCCTACCTTTAAAGGGATCTTGTGATTAGTGGGTGCGACACTCCGTGGAGCTCGGGGGACTGTATTAGCTAAGAATAGCTTGGTGAACCAATATAAATTTTTAGTGTGCTGCTTTCGTTACTTTATTTATTTTTATTGTTTGACGTGCACCTAGTTGATTAAATAATTTCACTGCTATATATAAAGAGATAATAATTGATTTAGGATAAAATTAATTATTTGTTTTTAAGCTTAATATTCTGATAATTTTTAGTACTACCCAATTCACCCCCCTCTTGGGTAGCTCACTGGGCCAACAATTGGCATCAGAGCTGGTTTAGCTCGACATACATAGCTAACAAAGATCACATGGCGCATACAATAGGCACACTAGTTGAGGAGCAGTCTCTGCACCGTCCACCATTTTTTGCAGGTGAGAACTATTTGTTCTGGAAAGACAGGATGATAGCATTTCTTCAGGCCACGAATTATGATGTATGACTAACTATTGAAGATGGTCCGTTTGATCCGATGGAAAACGGAGTTGAAAAGAAGAAAGTGCAACTGACTGCTTCCGATAAGCAGAAACTATCTATGAACTCTCAAACTATTAATATTCTATTTTGTTCTTTAGATACTAATGAATTCTAGAGAGTTTTAGGTTGTAAATCAGCAAAGGAGATGTGGGATAAGCTACAGGTTACCTACGAAGAGACAAGTTAGGTGAAGCATTCGAAAATCAACGCATTAATGAGACAATTTGAATTGTTCAGAATGGGAGAAAATGAATCAATTCACGAGATGTACACTTACTTCAACAATATTTGTAATCAAATGAATCAGCTTGGAAAGCCGTATTCCATGGAGGACAGGGTTCGAAAGGTCCTAAGATCACTAACAAAGATAAGAGAATCAAATGTGACTGCAATTGAGGAAGCCTAGGATCTTAGCAAATATGAAATTGATGATCTCATAGGAAACTTGATGACTCATGAAACGACGATTAAAGGATATGAGGATGATGCTAGAAATAGCAAGAAAAAACCCTTGGCGCTAAAAGCTCAGAAAGTCTTGACAGTGAGCAAGAGAAAAATGTCACTTCTCACAAAGAATTTTACAAGAATGACTCGGCGTACATTCTGTGGGAGAAAGAACTTCAACATGAATAAAGTAGAGTATTACAACTGTCATAAGACCAGCCACTTTCAAAATGATTGTCCCAAACCAAAGATGGATAAAGAGAAGGAAAATAAGGATAAAGAAAAAGAAAAGAATAAGAAGAAAGAAAAGAAGAAAGGAAAGAAGAGTAAAAAGAAATCCATGAAGGCTACTTGGGATGATCTGAATCAAGTAGCTCTGAAAGTTTAGACAGTGAATATATGTCCATGTTTGCATTAATGGCCACTAGTGGTGAGGTAACTATATGTTCAAGTTCTTGTCCTTTAGTTTTTTGTGAGTTATTTGATGTTTATTAAGAACTTTCTCATGATTATAAAAATCAGTGTTGTAAAATAAATTCTCTTACAAGTACAATTAACACATTAAACAAGCAAGTGATAGACTATGAATCTGAAAACAATGCATTGAAATCCAACATGTCGGATTTATATTCAATTGTTCTCAAATTCACCGGCGGTGAAAATAACTTGAAAATGTTTTTGGGAAATTCACGTGTAATTTTTGATAAAGCTGGTGTTAGATTTCAGAAGAATCTTAAACAAAAACGTTTTTACAAATTCTTTTTTGAAATCAAAGATCTTGTTAGATGTTTTAAATGTAATATTGTGGGGGCATACTATTCATAGATGCTTTGCTAAAATATCTAACTATAGACAAGTTTGGATTCCAAAATGAATTAAAATTGTCCCGAATAACAAGATTGGACCCACATAGACTGGGTACCACTTAGGAACTATTTGAGGTCCTCCTTGCAAGTTATTCTAAAAGTATCAGTAAGTAAGGACAAATATTTTGTGGATAGTGGTTGTTCTCAATACATGATGGGAGACAAAGGAAAATTTACATCTTTGACACCTAAAAATGGAGGTCATGTGACGTTTGAAGACAATGCAAATGGTAAAATTATCAGTATAGGTAATATCGGTAATGATACTACTCTTATTAAAGATATGTTACTAGTTGATGAACTTAAACATAATTTGCTTAGTATTAGTCAATTATGTAATAAGGGCTATAATGTAATATTTGATCATGATAAGTGCATTATTAAGAATAGTCATGATAGTAGTATCTTATTAGTTGCATCACATTTTGAAAATGTCTATACTTGCTCATTTGATGATTTCATTTCTCAAAATTTATCTTGTTTGAATGTTTTGTCTGAAAATAGTTGGTTATGGCATAGGAGATTTGGGCATGCAAGTATGGAGTTAATTTCTAGTTTATCTAAGAAGGGTCTAGTACGTGGTTTACCTTATTTGAAATTTGTGAAAGATAAAATATGTGATGCATGTCAATTAGGCGAGCAGGCTAGATCATCATTTAAGAAAAAGATATACACGTCCACATCTAAATGTCTTAAATTGTTGCATCTTGATTTGTTTGTTCCAAATTCTATTGCTAGTCTTGGTGGTAAATTTTATGCTTTCGTTATAGTTGATGATTATTTTAGACTTACCTGGGCATTTTTCCTTGCTAAGAAAAGTGAGGTTACTTCTGTTTTTACTAAGTTTTGTAAACGTGTTCAATATGAGAAGTAATGTTCTATTATTAACATTCGAAGTGACAGAGGAAGAGAGTTTAAGAATGAAGACGTGGTAAGTTACTGTGATGAGCATAGTTATGCTCACAATTTTTTCGCACCAAGATCACCACAACAAAATGGTGTAGTGGAAAGGAAGAATAGGATGCTTCAAGAGATGGTCAGAACGATGCTTAATGAGAATTACTTACCAACATACTTTTGGACTGAAGCAATAAGTACAACTTGTCATGTGGTGAATTGGGTATCGATTCGTAGAGGGTTCAATAAAACCCCATATGAAATCTAAAATGGTAAGACTCCTAATATTTCCTATTTTAAAGTATTTGGATCTAAGTATTTTATTTTGAATTATAAGGATAATCTTGATAAATTTGATGCTAAATCTGATTATGGGATTTTTCTTGGATATGCTACTAATAGTAAATCTTATAGAGTTTATAATAAACGTACGTTAGTAGTAGAAGAAACTATGCATGTTATTTTTTAGGAAGCTAACCCATACTTATCGAGAAAGGTTTTGGATGATGATGATGTAGGTATTCTAAATAACCAAAGCCAAAGTGATAAAGAACCTAAGGAGTCTCAACAAGAGGAGGAACCTGAGGAAAATGATTCGACTTTATTACGAGCTATAAAGAATGTACCGGGACATTCGGTAAAAAAAATCATCCGTAATTTTGAAAGAGGTGTAAGTACTCGTTCTTCTCTTAGGGATATAATCAATCTTACTTTATTATCTCAAATTGAGCCTAAAAATGTAGATGAGGGGTTAACTGATGAATCTTGAATTTCCGCAATGCAAGCTGAGTTAGTTCAATTTAAGCGGAACAAAGTGTGGTGTCTTGTTCCGAGACCGAATTTTCATCTAGTTATTGGTACTGAATGGGTTTTTATAAATAAAAAGGATGAATATGGGATGGTAATTAGAAATAAAGTAATATTAGTAGCACATGGCTATAATCAAGAGGAAGAAATTGATTATGATGAAACTTTTACTCCTGTTACTAGACTAGATGCAATTAAAATGCTACTTGATTTTGCATGCTCACGTAATTTTAAGTTATATCAAATGGATATAAAGAGTGAATTTCTAAATGGCTTTCTAACGGAAGAAGTTTATGTGGAACAACCCCTGGGATTTGAAAGTGATAAATTTCTCAATCATGTATTTAAATTTCGTAAGGCTTTGTATGGGCTCAAACAAGCACCTAGAGCTTGGTATGAGAGACTTATCCGATATTTGATCGAAAATGGTTTTTGAAGGGGTATTTGTGATATAACACTATTTGTGAAGCAAACTGATTTTGATATCTTATTAATACAAATATATGTTGATGATATTATTTTTGGATCCACTAATGAGAATTTTTGCCAAGATTTTGCTAAGATAATGCAAATTGAATTTGAAATGAACATAATGGGAGAGTTGAATTTCTTTCTTGGATTTCAAATTAAGCAAGTCAAAGAATGGATATTCATAAACCAAGTTAAATACACCAAGGAGTTATTAAAGAAATATGGCTTAGATGGCGCTAAAGAGTACAAAACCCACATGGCAACGGCTACGAAGATAGACAAAGACGATACGGGCAAAAGTGTAAATGAAAAAATATATCGAGATATGATTGGTAGCTTGTTATATTTAACTGCTAGTAGGCTTGGCATTATGTATAGTGTTTGTTTTTGTGTTAGATTTCAGTCTTTTCCTAAAAAATCGCACTTGATTGTGGTTAAGTGAATTTTTCGATACTTAAAGGGGACGACTAACTTAGGATTATGGTTTCCTAGGGGGAGTGGTTTTGAATTGATAAGTTACTCTGATGCTGATTTTGCCAATTGCAAAGTTGAGCCAAAAAGTACAAGTGGGTCATGTCATTTGTTAGGACATGCATTGGTTTCTTGGTCAAGCAAGAAACAAAACTCGATAGCCTTATCTATACTGAGGCTGAGTATATGGCAGTTGGTAACTGTTGTGCTCAAATTTTATATATTAAGCAACAGTTAAATGACTTTGGAATTTGCATGGAGGAGGTCTCGATTTATTGTGATAATAAAAGTGCTATTTGTCTAAGTAAGAATCTTACACAGTACTCACGAACTAAGCATATAGAGATTAGACAACCCTTTATTCGTGATCACATTAAAAAAAAGGGACATTGTTATTAAGTATGTTGATACCTCCGACCATCTTGCTGATATTTTTACCAAACCACTAGCGAAAGATTAGTTTGTGAAAATCATTCGCGATTTGGGTATGGCTAGGCATAATGATGTCTGCCTAGAATAGAGTTCATATGTGGTTCCCTTCCCCAATATTTTTATTGAGATGACAAATGGGGAGAATTTATTGATGTTTTATTAAAAGGAACTAGAATTATTTTATTGAGTATCTATAGGGAGAGTTTATTATATTTTGTCAATTTATGCTTTATTGTATATCTTTCATGATCATCTTCATTATTTTGCTAAAACCCGTCCTCGGATTCAGGGGCAATATGGTTACACTTTAATTTGACAAAAACATCAAAGTTAATTGTTATCATCAAAAAGGGGGAGATTGTTGATCCTAAGATTTTGATGAATAATTAAGTGTTGATATTTTAGTAGAACTAACGGTTTAATTGAGAGTTTCAGTTAATTAAGTTCCAATGATGAAGATGCGACAAGAAATGAATAAATGCTAAATGATGATGACAAAGATGATGAAGGATTAAGAGTTTGAAGAAATTAGTAAAAACAACTCAGGTTAATTTCAACTCTTAATATCCCAATTAGGAACACACAAGGCACAAAAAGTTTTTTTATTGTTTATGTGTGTTTTGACAAAGTGAATTTATATGCTCCTACGTGATATTGAAAAGTAATATTTATAAATGGTTAAAATAGAATTTGAGAAAGTTAGTGGAAGCTAAAAGAGAAGAGAAATTGGTTAAAGGGACGAAAATGTCGAATTAAATAAATTAAAAATGAATTTAGTAGAGATTCCAGTATCGGTAAGTCGACAGGTAAGTCGACCGGAGCATAGAAGAAAAGTCTCTAAATCTCTAAGTTGACAGGTAAGTCGACCGGTGCTCAGATATAGAACTCTCTATATCCATAAGTCGACAGATAGGTCGACCGGTGCTCAAAAATAGAACTCTCTATATCCATAAGTCAACAGATAGGTCGACTAGTGAAAAGAAATGAAACTCTCTGAATCTATAAGTCAACAGATAGGTCGACCGATGGGCGATGGATTTTTGGCTTGGCTATATCTTGAATTGATCGGTCAACAGGTGATATTGGTCGGTCGACTGATGGTGCAGTTTCAGGACTTTAAGTAATTCCGATTGTATTCTGAAAGTAGCCGTTACTAACATTTTTTTTGTTAGAATTCATGAGAGATTTTAGGGATTTGAGGTTATTTAAAATATGCAACACATATTATGATATCCCTATAGATTTGGTTAATTAAGTTTAAGTATTTCTCAATTTGGTACATATAATTGTTTCTATTCTATTTAATTGTGATTGAGAAATATTTGGGAGATTTAATTGAGAAGTTTAAAAGCTATAATTAAGTGACTTAAACCAAAATGAAGTCTTAATAATATAAGGAGTCTATAAGAGCTATTAAATGTCATGACAAGTGGGAACTAGCCGTTAGAGAGCCGATTTCATTCTCCTTTATATAGACCTGCATTTTTCGCATTAAATAAAAAGACATCATATCATATCAAAAGAGTGATCAAATACTGAGCTTTTCTAAGAGAAATCATATTAAGAATTGTGAGAGTTTTTCTTAGAGTTATTCTTGAGAATCAATTGTTGTGAATCATTGTTGCTACCGAATTTGAAGTGACATTGCTATAATATTTTCTTTCGGTGGATTCCTGGTGAGATCTTTTCAAATTACTTTTTATTAATTGATTACTTGATTATATTTGGAATTTGATCTTTGAAATTATTTTCTAATTTTTATTGAAAAATATTTTTGGAACATTTTCTTATAGAAATCTGATTACGTACTTAATTACATGCTACCCAAATTTTGTTTAAAATCAGATTTTCAATCTCACACTTTTCTATCACTATTTTTGGGATATTAATTGAGTTTTAATTTTTCTGGGGTGGTAGAAGCTCCGAGTGAGATAATTTGCTTATCAATTTGTATTGGTGAGTAGTGTGACGGATTAAATACTATTGGGAGTATTTAATCAAAGGATAGTTGATTTCAGTCTCTTCTTGTAAAGAGATTGAGGTAGTAATTCTTCCTTAATATAATTTCTGAGTAATTTTGTAACGGTTCAATCCTTACCGGGTAAAAGGATATTTGGAGTGTTTGTGAGGTTTTGATTCTTTAGCCTAACGGATAAAAATAATTAGGTTATTCTTTAGCCTGTAAAAAGTAAAGGTTATTCCTAAGCCTTGGAAAAAGAAATTGTAAAGGTTATTCCTAAGCCTGTAAAAAATAATTAGGTTATTCGTTGTAAGGGTTTAGTTCTTACCTTTAAAGGGATCTTGTGATTAGTGGGTGCAACACTCCATAGAGCTCGGGTGACTGTATTAACTAAGAATAGCTTGGTGAACCAGTATAAATTTCTAGTGTGCTACTTTCTTTATTTTATTTATTTTTGTTGTTTGGCATGCACCTAGTTGATTATATAATTCTGCTGCTATATATAAAGAGATAATAATTAATTTAGGATAAAATTAATTTTTTATTTTTAAGCTTAACATTCTGATAATTTTTTGTATTACCCAATTTACCCCCCTCTTAGGTAGCTCACTAGGCCAACATATATTATGCCCTATAATCAAATATTTAAAGGACACAAAGTAGTGTCCCAATAAAATTTAATTAGTAATTAAATAAATTAATATCTATGTATAATATAAAATGATAGAAAATAGTGCCCTAAAAATAAAAATTATATTAGGGCACAATTTTGTGTCCTATTATAATTTAATTATTTAATTATTGGTCAATGAATGGTGCCCTAATGCATATATTTAAAAAAAATTAAAAATAAAATAAAATCAAAATTAGAGGTCAATTAATTGTGCTCTAATATGTATAACAACAACAACAACAACAACAACAATAATAATAATAAAATAAATAAAATAAAATAAAATTGAAGTCAACATCAAATGACGTCGATTTGTGTTAGCGCCAAAGTGAAAATTCTCTCCCGCTCACATATTTTTACAAGGTCCCTCAAGTACCCTCAAGCTTAGCCAATTTTACTCATCTTCCCTTTCCACTGCTCACACTCACCCTTCTCACAAGCCCTAATCGTCACAGCTACTGTAGACGACAGCTCAGTAAAAGGACGAAGCCTTCGTCTTCCACTATTTTGGCTGCAGATCTGTCACTATTCCACATCGCTAACAAGATCGACTTCTACCTCTTGCAAACGATTGCAAATCCTAGGTGCAGTTTCTACTCTAAATCATTTCTTCCTCTTCCTATTTTCTATTTTTCTATTAAATTTTATTTAGATTATTGTTTCTAATTGAACAATAAATCTGAATATAAACCTAATTTTAACCTTATTCGTTTGCATCTTCCTATCTATTTTGTTCCACCTTATTTTTATTTCTATTCTCAAAATAATTGGACAAGAAAATGAATATAGCATAATTTCGTATTCAGAACTTATGTAGAGATTTATATGTATAGATTTGCACCTTATTTATGTATTTTATTGTGTGGATTAGAACTTATATGCAAATTTGTTTTTTCATTTTTCTCAATTGCGCCCAACGTAACCCACAAAAAAAAGGCACTGAGAAATTTTGGTGTTCCCACTCCTGTAGAAATCCTATTTTTCATCAACCCTCACTCTCTCTCTATCGTCTCACTCTCTTTCTCATCATCACTCTCTCATCGATCCTTCATCGCTGATCTTCCTCTCTTTCTTCCTTATCTATCGAAGCCATCATAATCGTCGCCATTTTCGGCCAGATTTCTCACCTTCATCAATTTGAATTTGGAATGTCATTTTCATCGAATCGATCTTCTTTGTCGCCCCATTTTTCATCCCCGACCACTTCTCTACCGTTGCCATCTCCGGCCAGATCTTCCTCGATTTGGCCAGATCTGGCCAAATCAGAGTTCTCAATTTGGCCAAATTCGGCCAGATCTCCACCGAACGCTCTCTCTTTATGTTTCTATCACGATTTCTTTGTGAAATCCACACGATCGGCCATAGCGATGGTGGTATTGTTCATTTTGGTGGTGGTGTTCGGCAGTGCGTCATTTGGTTCGACGGTAATGAGTGGCTGGAGATGACGATTCATGCTCCTTTGACTAGATCTGAGTTATGGTGGTGGTGTTCAGTGGTGTATTGTTTGGTTTGATGATGTTGAGTTGCTGGCGATGATGATTCACGCTCCCTTGAGTAGATCTGAGTCATTGTTTGTCCTCACATATAACATCTTTTCTCAAATTTCTTCTGTATTTGTGGAAACATGTAACATCTCTCGAATTTTGAATCAATTTTTATACAATTTTTTGTTGATTTTTCATTTCATTTGGTTTCAATTGCTTTTAATTGGTGGCGTTTCAATTTGATTCTCTTCAGGTTCAGCCCTAGCAGTGGAGTTTGGTTCAGCCCTAGCAACCGATCTGCAAACTCGTGTCCGATCTGTGGATAACTTGATAAGTATTTCTGTATGCTTGAAATTAGAACCATACTGAGATAATTTTCTGCATTTTTTAGAATTTCAAGCTAAAAAGAACAAAAATTTCTTCATTTTCTTCATTTTTTTATTTTTTTTTGCATTTATATGTTTTGGTTAACGCTTTGTTTTTGTTTTCGATTGAAGTTTTTGTTTCTGTTCATCCTTCTATGTTGTTAAACTGATGAAGTTTTTATTTTTGGGGATGGGTACAAACATAATTTTGATCCAGATATAATCTCTAGTGTTAAAATGACTTTCTTTCTATGATGACTGATGAGATGTGCTAAATTTTTTCCAAGATACTAATCTAGTATTGGTAGATATTTAGTGGAAATACTACCAGGAAACTATTGTTATATGTGATGAAAAATTAGTTGGAAATACTGATTTACTGTATTTTGTCTTCAAGTTTGTGGTGAATATATTGATGATATTCTTTTGATATTTTTCAGTGATGGAAAAGTTAATATAGTAGTCTCCTCGTTTCTCTACTATCTGGAAGTCCTTGAAGGTTCATCAAGTGAGTTATTTTCTGGATCCCTAAAAAAGGTACAACGATCAACCTGCCTAGTGGTCATTGGCTTGTGTTTTGTGGCAGAAAAGTGATGCTTCACCTACTTAGCATATTGGCCACTTCCTCAATCTTGATGATTTGGACGAGGTTCTTAGTTCTACCAATTTAGATCATATTCTGAGATATATATGTATGTGTATGTGTTTGCTTAGCCGAAAAAGATATATATATATATATATATATATAGCTCTGCGTATGTCTGTATTCTGTCCTCTTTTTTTTTTTTTTTTTTTTTTGAATTGGAAATTAAGGTTCTATTTAGTTGGAAATAGTGAAAACTTTCTTATCCGGTATCATCTATTTATTTTTTCCTTATTATTCTCTTTATTCTCTTTCTTTTTTAATAATTGGCAGTTGAAAGATACCATGCAATGATGCAAAATCTGTCTTCCAAACACATCATTTCACACATGGAACAAAAAATTTGTGATCTTAATCAACATGTATTTGATTTCATGATCTGATTTCTCCCATGAATAGCAATTTGTGCAACTGAAGTTATTTGTTTATTGCTTCTCATTGATTCATTTTTCCTTGGTTAGGTTTCTGCAACAAGGAAAGGTTTTAGAAACTGAGTAAAAAACTTGTGGTGGAGTAAAGGAAAAAAAGATACACCAGATTACCCCCATGGCCCTACGTATATCTTACATCCTTATATCTTACACTTTTTTGTTTGTTTTTCAGGAAATAACGGGACTATCTTACTTTATGTTGGATCAGTCGAGAAAAAAGGCGGAGCATTGCATGGAAAATGCATTTAACACATATTTACTATGTGTATTAGTTTTGTGCTTAAACCTTGTTAAAAATTTGAGTCCTTTATGTATTTTATATTGTGAGAAATCTTTAGTTTTTATTGTTTGGATTTAGAGTATTTTGATATTTTAATATAATTTTAAATTATATAAAAAAATAATTTAGATACTTTTTGGGACACCAAAAATTGTCCTTAAATGTTGATTCTCTTTGACAATTTCGCAACACATTCTTATGTCATAATAGAGATTTTGCACAATATTTTGTAGTGCCCTAATATATATAATTTAAAAATATTAAATACTATAGAGCCAATATATGGTGTTCTAATAATTATCTTATAGGATACTTATTATTGTCTTAACAAATTCAAACAAAAAAGGCAATATATAGTGCCCTTATAACCTATTGGGGCGACTTCTTATGGGGCACTAGTCCAAGTGTCCCAAAAAATTCAAGTGTCACAATAGGGGCTCTATAGGGACACTTTTTCATTTCCCGATAGACCAATTTTGTTGTAGTGTACATAAAATTACTCTTTTAAGAAAACGATAGCACAGGTAATTAGTAATTAAAAGTGTGTATATGTGTTTTGTTATATATAAATATATAACCGTACCAAAAAGATCAAAATAAAATTATCATTAATGTTCCAAACAAGCTAAATTTTCCATGTAATTTCCAAAAAAATGGATCCATATGATTATGAGGAGTTATGGTTGAAAACCCTAATAGAATCACCGGCGCAGAGTAAGTGTAAAGTGAATAACAGTTGCTATAAAAATCTTATATAGTCTTCAGTGTTTGTTGTCCAAAAGGGAGATACTTACAAATCCGTAGCCTTTAGATCGGCTGGTGTAAGTTGTGTCCCCAGCCGGACTATTTGATGATTGCGATCCCGACCTAGTACCTGAATTCGACTAATAAGCCATCAAACAGCTTCCCAACGAAAGAAAAAATACATGAAAAAAGAACTATATATTATAAAAGGGGGGAGGAGAGGGCGTGAAGAAGGCAAAACCCTCGGTTGAACCCTAATCAAAAGGGTTTAAAAGCGGAAGACAAAGAAAAAAAGAGTGGGGTTGAAGGTGGAAAGAGAAATGAGAAATGGTGGCGGTGAAGTTTGCAGTAGACGAAGGTTTTAGAGAGAGGAGGGAGAGTAATTATAAGACCCGATCTTGATTGTGCATAATTTTAATTGCACTTTCGAACATTCAGAAAATATTTGGGTTTAGTGAGTTATTTTACATTCTTTTAGAGGTCATGATGATATTTAAAAATTGTGTTTTAAGAATTTTAAGGGTTAATATGTTAATTTTAATTTTGACTTTTAAAATTTTGGGATAATTATATATTCATTTTTATCTTTTGGGCATTAATAGTATTTTAGAGTAATGGAAGAGGGGGGTTAATGTAATTAATATGATATATACACATATTGATCAACTCTTTAAGTAGATAAGGAGAAATGAAAAACAAACGTGGCTTCAATTTGGCACGCCGCCGAAAAAGGGATACATGTGGCTTTCCATTGGCAAGACAAATTATAAAGAATAAATAAATAAAAATAAACAAATGACATCATTAAATGAGTCTTGATCATTAAAATCCATATACATACACACGTTTAAGTTTAAAAAAATAAAACAAAAAAAGAAAAAAGAAAAACACACTCTCTCTCTCTCTTCTTTTTGAGTTCTCTTTCTTAAAAAAAGGTATGCATATTGTTGGTTCAGTGAGCTACTCAAGAGAAAGGTGAATTGGGCAGGTATAAAAATTTAAACAAATAATTTTGCAACACTTAATTATCAAATAATCATTTTTTCCTAAATCACTTATTATCTTCGTTACACAGCGGATAAGTGTTTAAATCTATGTGCACACCTAAACAAAATATAAAGAATAATAACAATACAGCACACCAAAATATATCCTGGTTTAGCATGCTAGCCTTGCCTAATCTTGTCCTCCGAGCTGCACGAAGATTCGCTACCTCTAAACCCCTTATTCCTATAACGGTAGGAACCAAACCCTTACAACGATTCTTTTCCCAAACTCAGAATCAACCTATACAATTTTTCTTTTTTCAGACTAAGTAAGAACCTTATCTTTTTACCAGACTAAAAACTAACATAATTCTATTACAAGAAGAATCAAAACCTAATCCTTTTATAGGCTAAAGATCAAACCTCACAATTATCACAAATATCATTTTCCTAGGTAAGGATGAAACATTTATAGTTCACTCAAAACAATTCAATTTAGGGAGAATCAGGATCTAGTTCTTTTTAAGGGAAACGAATAACTTAACATTTTTATACTTAGGACAAAGATCAAATCTCAATCTTTTTCACTGAAAAAGATTGTATCCTACCTACCCTAACTAGATACCAGCTCGACCGTGTCTAATCCGCTCAAATTCACAAATATAAGAAATATGAGTTTCTTCCCACAAGGAGTTTCTACCACTTCAATACAAATATATTCGATTAGTGTCCCGAAATTTACTACGTGATAGATACAATATGAGGTAAATTAATATCTTATTAATAATCAATGTAGATAGTACAAATTTAAGCATGTAATTAAATAAACACACAAAATCATTTTAATTTTTTTTTCAGACTTTCAGATTTGAAAACGATTTTCTAACGATCTTAACAACCAAGCAAATATAATAATATAAAATTATAATTAAGAATAATAGCTTGAAAAAATCTCACTGGGATAACACCAAAAATTGAAAACAAAATTGCAAGATAGCACAAGTCGAATGCGCCAAATCAATCAGCGCTTTAGACCAAAAACTTCACTCAAATATCTCACAGAAAATATCAACAGAATAATATCTCTTAGAAAAACTTATGAACTAATTGTTCTTGATGTCATGAACCTTAATCCCGCAGGTCTAATTATATAGAAAAATATCAAGCTCTCTAACGGTTACTTTTTAAAAGATGTGTCTTTAAAAGACACTCTTAGACCCCATCTAATATAATCATTCAATTCTGGGATAATTTACTTAAAAATAACTTTAAAAACTCTTAAATAGGTCTATAAAATATTTCTCAATCACCAATCACAAAGATAAGAAGTATTTAATTACTTAAATTGAAAAAATTATTAATTATGTGGACCAAATCAATAGGGATATAAAATATGTGTACCATATCTTCAACAAGATCAAATCCCCAGAATTTTCCCCTTGGAATCATAAAAAACAGCTAGTTTTTTACCGAAAGACCAAGTTCCTCGAAATCTCAACCGAAACAGCTGGTTGACCGATCCCTGACGGTCGGTTGACCAATAGATGTAGCGTAGAAACCAGGCCAATCAAAACAGCCAATCGGTTGGGCGATCCTCCTTCGGACAGTTAACCGATTGGTTTAGAGAGTTTTCTCTACCAAACTCCAGCATAGTCGATTGACCGATTGAGTCCTAATCGGTTGAATGATTGGTTCACATAAGGAGTACATATTTAATCAATAATTAGGATCTTAAATTCTATCATTTCAACACACAAAAGATAACTTATTTAATAATATTGTGTGTGATCCTAATTCGGGATGTATTAAGAGTATAAGAGTATTGAGTTATTTTCACATAATTTCTTCAAGGTCATCAACACTCTTCATTTTTTCACTGTGTCCATCTTTGCACCTTTGACATTCTATTCATGATATCTTTAACTTATTCAACAAATGAAACTTTTTTTTTTTAAACACTTAACAAACACATTAATTCCACAAAAAATATCAACACTTAATTGTTCATCAAAATGTAAGGATCAACACACACACACACACACACACACACACACACATATATATATATATATATATGGATTTGAAAAAAACTGCATTTTAGTATCACGCTTTTAACGCATTACATGTCATATTAGATTTATTTAGACAAATTTTCAGTTTAGGCCTTGTCATTGTTAGGTTCACACGCTGACTACGACAATATTCTAACAATAGCCAAATAGTAGTACGATTATCGAGGTGAGTATACTGTCTTCTATGTAAATTATCAAATTATATTTCCACACTAAATTGTGAAAAGAAAAGATTTATTAAAATTGATTATTTTATAACATTACGTGGATCGAGTTAATTTTTAAATATGAAAAATAATTTTTATTATTATACTACTATGTCATAGTGTGGTCCCGACAAGAGGGAATATTCTGCAGATGTTGTTGGTCCTAACAAGAGATATGTCATGTGGGACGTTTGTGTTGTGACCTAACAGGAGAGCAAGTCCTGCAGATGGTGATAGTTATTGTTGTTGTTGTTGACGATAATGATTATCATCATGATATGGTGGTTTATACTATGTGTTGGCTCCTACCATTGGAGATACTGAATGGTCTTAACACTGATGACAACTTTAGATTGTACAGTGGTATAGGTTACGGTACTGTTATAACTCCCGATCGTGAGGTGAAACGATCCTATGGCTAGTAGGGAAGTGTGTTTCTAATATTTTATTATATTAAAGTGATTTGATTGATTGATTTATATTCGATTACTATATCTTGATGATATCTGTAAATTTGTTACTGTTCAGTGTGATTATATTTTGTTTTGAAAAATATCATTGTGGTTATATTCAGTTTTGGAAAGTGGATTTTGATAAATGTATTTGATCCATAAATTATTTTTATATTATGAAGACAGTACACCGATAAAATATTTTAGTCTTAGGTACTCTAAGTAGAGATGAGTCCATTACTATCGTTAGATAGAGTCAGAGGGTACTATGGTTTTTAAGGTTGTCAAGACAATTGTCGGAAGCGAGTGGTTTGGATATTTTTATAGTTTTGTTACAGAATAGTCAATTGTGTATAACCGCTGGATTTTGAATTGATAAAATATTTATATTTTTTTTAAAAAAAAATTGTCAATTGACAATTAGTGGATAATTATTATTTTTATCATAGTGGTGCAACGGAAGAATGGTGGTAGAGTAGTGATAGGTGTGAAAAACCTATCTATTTCTAAACCATATTTGTTAGTTTTCAAGCATTTTAGTTATATTTAATTGTGTTTTAGTGTAAAACAGGTGAAAGGACATCAAAGGGCGAGAAACAAGTGAAAACGGTGGAGAAACGGTGAACAAAATGTGCAAAGCAGGGTTTCGGTGAATGAAGACCACCGCCTAGGCGGAAAAGAGGCAGAATTTTGGAGTGCTGAAGGGCTGAACCACCGCTTGGGCAAGAAAACCACCACCTAGGCGAGAGAAGATCAGAATGATATGCCAGCATGCACTGCCTAAGCAGAAAAACCACCGCTTAGGCGAAATTACCGACAGAAGTTAACCGACTTAAGTCCACCGCCTAAGCGGTGAACCACCACTTAGGCGGTGACACTCTGCACAGAAATATCTATTTTCAGATATTTCCAAATCTTACCTATTTAACCCTTTTCTCCACCAAACCTCAAAAAGACATAGATGTGAGAGGAGGCTCCGGTTGACATCTTGAGAGATCTCCTTCCACCTTAGTTAGGTTTAGGTAATTTAGGAAGTAGATTAGATTAGTTTAGGAGGTGTTCTTGGCCAATCCTTGAAGAGCTAGAAGAGAAAGTTCATCAACGGAGAATAGGAAGCTCGGGAGGATTGTTCTTTGGCGAAAGTGGACTACTCCACTTTGAGATTTGGCTTTTCTTCCCTTGTTTCCATCTTTGTATTTAATGTTTATTGTTGATGATGATGATTTCCTCTTGATTTAATGTTGTATTGGCTAAGAACATGTTAGCGTAATTTAGAGATTAATTAGGGAAATGTGTAGTTGTGTAAATACTCATTTGGTTTACTATACGTTTCTTTAATGGTTGTTGCTTTTAAGTCCGATTGTGTTTATCATTTGATGACGATCTTAATATGCTTGTAATGGTATTAGGGTTGGATTTGAGAATCTAGGATTTGACACTCGGGAGAAATAACCCTGGATTCGGACTAGGGTAAACACATCGTTACAACCTAACGACCCGGGAGGGCGTTAGTTAGTGTGCAATCGATAACGTTGGGTCAAGACTCACACGGCCTAAAGTCGTTAAGATATTGAGGGGGACCTCTTCGCCGACACGAAGTCGTGTATTCCCCCATCTCACACTCGGAAGAGGTGGCGGAGGAGTTTACGAACCGAAATTGTCAGATACCTAAACTCCGTTATTGTTAACTGAACGAAATTAAATGTGTATTAAGTGAACGAAATCAATCCCTAATTAATCAACCTAATTAGAATTAACCCACTAATTGTAGTTTAGCTTAGTTTAATTTCAATTCATGTCTTTTGTCGTCAGGATAACACGAGACTATGTCAATTGTGGTATTCAATTCAATTATTCACACTTTTCTCTGTGAGAACGATATCCGATCTTCAAAGGTCCACTATATTAAAACTTTAGATTTCGTATACTTGCGAGCGTAAGTAGGCGTTCACAAACGCGCCCCTACCAAGTAGTTTGTCTTTTACTTCTCCATAAAAATAAAAACGGAGAAATTGAGTGTAGTGGCTCAGGGAAACTGGGTCATTACAGTAATGATAGTACGGTGGGCCTAAATGGAGCATGTTCAGCTCGTTGTGTACTTGGCTCAGCTAAGTTGGAAAGGGAGCCTAAGTTGAATGAATTTGAGAAAATAATTACCAATGGGAGTATCAAGAACATCTCCAATTGAGGTTATTCAAGGTCTTCCTTTTAACCCAAATATTATGGTCAAGCAGTTATTTAGTAAGTCTTTCTAGAGAGAGGTTTAGTATTCAAACATTCCTTCTTCAACGTTTACACCAAAAAAATAAAACAAAATAAAGTGTTTCATTTATCATTTTTTAGTCAAAATTAAGTCTCCAACAGATATGTCATCTTTTGTGCCAAGATGGTATAGCTTTTGCCTAAACCATATTTTGCACAAGGGCAAATGTAATGAAAAATTTAGAGAGAAGATTGTTGGAGTTAGTTATTGTTCCAACAGTCATCAAACCGAAAAACAATTACCAAAAAAAAAAAATTAGTTTGTTAATTTTATTTTAATTCAGTTGGATTAGTTTATTGATTTTATTTTATTAGTGCTAAGTTTATTTATTAATTAAATTAGGTTATAATTTAATTTGAATTAATTTGGATTCAAGTTGGGCTGGTTTATTTAGTTTAGTTTGATACAAGGGAATTATCAACATAGTGTGGCATAAAACGCGACTCCACGAGTCGTGCCTGTGTACGGCTCCAGAAGCCGCGCCTATATGCAACTTACGGAACTGCGTGAACAAGTGCAGGTTCTGCGTCTGTCATAGGTAGGGATGTTCATGGGCCGGGCTGGGCCGGGTTCGGGCCGAGCTTTACCTAAGATATTACAAAAATTTACTGGGCCCGAGCCCGGCCCGAGCCCGGTGGTCAGGCCCTATTTTCATGCCCAAGCCCGGTCCTATCAAAAATATTTAAGCCCAAGCCTGGCCGTAGGGCCGGCCCGGCCCTATAACATAATACAAAATAATAAACAGTGAGATAGGAATATGAAATAGGAATCGTTTAAATCTAGGGCTTGTTAAACAATGATATATGAATCTGAAATATGAACTTATCAATATGTAATTATCTGACATCCGTCGCAGCGGCAATCGACGAGGCAAGGCTCACAGCGAAGAGAAACAACGAAGAGAGGCTCAAACGGTGAACAATGAGCATCAAAAGACGACGAAGCAGCGATCGATGACGGTGGCGAAGAGAAGCGGAAGCGACGAAGGCCGAAGAGTGAGCAGCGATCGATGGCGAAGCATCAATCGACGGCAGCGGCGAGGCAAGGCTGCAGACAGACGGCAGCGGTAGTGATGAAGATGAACGGAAGAGTTGAAGCCGGACGAATGGCAGTGAAGTAATCGACGACTCTTTCCCGGCTCACCATGAAAGTATGCTCGTCCATCTCAATGTTGGGCGAACCCCTGCCATGGCGAAGAGAAGTAAATGAAAGAGCGATTACGGAGAGAGAGGGAGAGGAGAGAGAGACTTACTTTCCCCACCAGAGGTCATCCTCTGTCGTTTCGTCCCTGACGACGTGTTTATCCTTGGGGGTGCGGCCAGTCTTAGCGCCGGAGAGGCTGGCCAGAGCTTCGCTCGACGTGATGAATGATTGTTCTCTCTTGTCCAAAAACCAAAATACCCAAGACAGAGTGTATTCTCTCTTGTCCAAAAACCAAAAAACAGTGTGTGTCTCAAGAAGTGAAGTCTTGGGAGGAGTGAAGTGGACTTGAGAAGGAAGAGTGCATGACAGCTTATAAGTTTTTTTTTTTTTTATTATATATATATATATTATATTAAATTTTATAAAATGATCGGGCCGGGCCGGCCCGGCCCTAAGAAAAATTAGTCAGGCCCAAGCCCGGCCCTAAAATTTATCGGGCCTTCATTTTCAAGTCCAAGCCCAGCCCACGGGCTCAAAATACAAACCCAAACCCTAAAAAAAAGTGGGCGGGCTTGGCGGGCCCCCAAGCCCGCCCACTATTTTTTAGGGCTTGGGTATGTGTTTTAAGCCCGTGGGCCGGGCTTGGACTATAAAAGTTAGGCCCGAGTAAAATTAGGGCCGGGCTTGGGCAAGGCCAATATTTTATAGTGCCGGCCCGGCCCGGCCCGATGAATTAAATTAATATATATATATATATGAAATTAAATATAGACAAATTTAATTTGTGATTGTGTTTGATTTGGTTTGAATGCTGTATTTTTCTCTTTGCAGTTTTTTTTTCGGTTGGAATGTGAATGTGGCCTTTTTTTGTTGTAGAAATGCATGGTGATGAATATGTTTGTGTAGATGAATCTTGTAACAAATATACCAACTACAGTTTTTTTTTTTTTTTTTTTTGGTTTAAATGTGATTGTGTTTGATTTAGGTTGATTTGGTTTAAAAAAAAAAAAAAATTATAGGGCCGGGCCGGCCCGAGGGTTGGGCTACGGCCCTAATTATTTTGATAGGGCCGGGCTTGGGAATAAAAACAAGGCCCGAACTTAGGGCCGGGCACTTTTTTGTAATATCCTACCTAAAGCCCGGCCCGAACCCGGCCCGGCCCGGCCCATGACCAACCCTATAGGCCGCGGGTGACAGGCGCACTTAGTGCGTTGAAATTCGGTACACGAGGTGCATTTATCACTTTGGCACCCACTTGTCCCCTCTCCCCCCCCCACTATTTTCCACATTTCTTCTACTTTTTGACCAATTTTGATTGGATTCTTGGCCCATTTTCACACCCAACATGTGGAATGATGGGGGACTCTCTCATATATATATATATAGAGAGAGAGAGAGAGAGACGAAGGAGCTTCCAATTGTCACCATATTTTTACATTTTTTTCTACAGCGGAAGCTTGAGTACATTATATCAGTTGTACTGGTATTTTTTAGTATTTCGTCCGATAAAATATTAGTTCACAAAATGATGCGTGGCTAAATCCATTTAAACGGGTTATGATTATGATGAGGTATTTTGGATTTATGTTATATTATATTTTTAAAATTTAATTTCGGATTTGATGTAAATAATTGTATAACATAAATCTTATTCTTGATATAGTATTATTGTGATTGGATTTTTTTTTTTTTTTTTAATTTCAAATTATTCTTGTAGAGATTTGGGGTTAAATCCAATTACTACTAGAACATTAGATCGTGTACATATAATCTCAATCTAATGATTATACAATCGTATTCTTGGGGATTAATTATTGGTCTGAATGGTTTATGCCTAGATTTTAATTCACCTTAGATTAGTGTAGTCTATGAATTAAATATCGAAGATATATCATACCGAAAAATAACAATCCATATCTTTCTAAGTAGTTCTGCCTTGTAGCTGGGAACACTCGTTTACACAAATCCAAATTAAATAGAAAAGACAAGAAAAATATATATTCCAAAATACGGATCCATAATTCATAACCCGGGTCTTTAATATTATTGTTAAATCCGATATTTAATTTTGTTTACTTAAAAAATTCAAATAAAAAAAATCTCTAATTGTCTCATCAAAGGAAGGAGAATAATCTTGAATTGATAACTACAAGACCGATCCTTGATTTGACACCTGGACTTAAGATCCTTATACTACAATATTTTGCGCTTAATAACAGAATTAATTTTGAGTGATAAAAAATCAAGATACGTAAGCAACCTTTATAGGTTCAGTCGTCATTAAAAAATAAAAAATAAAGTATATTTTTCATTTAATCTGCTTTATTTGTTGTTGCTAATAGATAGTAATATTTTTTGTTTTCTTTACATAAAAAATGCATAAAAATACAAAAAACATAAAAAAGGGAATTATTGTGTTAAACAAAACCAAATGAAATTGCTTGGACTTTGTTTAAGCGTGAACATCTATTTAGACTTAGGTATCGTCTTTGGACAGGTGTCTTGGGGTGCCAAAACTTTCCTGAGCATAACCGACCCCTAAACTTAAAGAAATCTTTGGTAAAATATCAAATATTTTACGAGTAAACACTTGGGCCATTTGAAAATAAAAATAATTTTTTAAAATCTCGATGACCTAGCACAACATATAATCCCATGCTAGGTGGCGACTCTATTTTTCAAATAAATCTCGACCCAAATAACGTTTTCAAAACCGGCGTTTATAAAAGACCCACGAAACAAGTTTTCTAAAATGAACGTATTCTTTTAAGGATTTCGAGAGGAAGCACCGAAACTGTGTTTTCCTCTTTTTCCCGCTCTCTTCTTCCTCTGCTTTCAAAAAATTCGGGGTGTGTCACAGGGGGGTTGAAGAATCTGTTTTCATATTCTATTATATAATACATAGTAAACTATTTTGCTACTTGTTAAAAAGAAAATCAATCACTTTGCATAAATTATTTTATAATTTGTTACAAAAAATAATAATTATACACGAACTCATGCTAGTAAGTATTCAAATAATAAATATAATATAGATATGGTATTTAGTCCGCCGAACAAAAATTAAAATAATATTGTTGGTGATTCTATTATGAAGTTCTCTATCTAATATTCTACCTTTTTCATATTTTAGGTCAATTTATTTTTTAGTTTTTTCCAACATATCTTTTAAGCCTTAGTTGATATTAACCATAAAAATTTATGAGTGAATTTCAATCAAAACACATGTCCTTTACAAAAGTATGACCCATAAACCATGTATTTGAGATGGCTTTCTATTTGCAAAAAATAATGTCGGGACCTCTATCGGATTTATCTTCAGATTAATTGGTTGACATTATCATTTTTGCTAATGAATTTCTCTATCGAAGCCATTGTCGTGAAAAAGTATTTTTTTACCATTGCTAATTGTGTTTCTTTTTTCTTTTCTTTTCTTTTTTTTTTTTTTTTTTTGTTTTTTTTGCCCTTTCTAATTTTTTAGTTTACTTTTTTCATTTTTTAATTTATTGTTTGTATTTTCAGTATCTTTTTTTCTTCCTATTTTTATTCTTTTATCTTCTTTAATTTGGGTTTGATTATACATATATATATATAAACTCTAAAAATAAAATAAATACAAAACATAAAATAAATAAAAAATAATAAATTAGAAATATTAAGAAAAATACAAAATAAAAAATAAAATTAACAAATAAAATAAAATTAAAAAAAAATAAAAATTGAAAAAAAAAGGGCAAAAAATTCAGATAATAAGAAGCAAAAAAAAAATAGAAACAAAAAAGAGGAGTTCGAAAAATAAATAAGAAATAGAGAGAATGAGAGATTGTGCGAAAAGGAAAGAAGGAAGAGAGACCATATTATTTTCTATAATAATTTTTTTTAAATATAGAGAGGCAAAATATTTAACAATAAATATAGTTTTATATTTATACATAATAATTAAATGAATTATTAAAGAATAAAAATTATTTCTATTATCATTAATTTAGTTAAAAAATTAAATAATTTCTCAAAATATGGATGTAAAATATGTGAAAAAAATATAATTTTTATATTTACATATAACTAATTTTAATTAATAAATTATTAAAGAATAAAAATTATTTCTGTCATTATTAATTTAATTAATTTTTCAAGATATAGATGCGAAATAATTGAATTCGTTTTGTTTGGTATAATTCGGTTAAAAAATGTTATTTGATTTTCTTTTAGAAAACCAATGAGAGACTTGAAGCCGATGGCTTGGCAGCTGAAGCGTACACATCTCTAATTGTGTGTTTTTTTAAATTACTTTTACTTTTAACCTGACAAAGAAAAACAAAAAAGAAAAATTAAAGGAGTTAAATCATATCTTCCTCTCATTGGAGTAAAGTGGATAATTAAAATTATTTTTCAAATTAACTTTATGCATTTAAAAAAAAAAAAAACAATGTATTCCGATATTATATATATATATATATATATATATATATATATATATATAAGGTAAATAAGTTCTTATATAAAATAATTTTCATAACTTCAAAATCAGTTTTTTTAAATATTAAAATTTTTAATATAACTATTTTGTTAGAAAATAGCTCTTACTTAAGAGTTGATCTAGAAAAAGATCATTTTAAATAGTTATGTTGTAATGTAACCTTTTTGTAAAATATTTTTAACGTTTAGTCCTTTAATTGTTGACTAATTTAATGAATAGACAATTATACCCTTATATATATATTATAAACCCTAATTTGCAGGTTCACTCTCTCTCTCTCTGCCTCTCTCTTCTCTCGCAACCGTCGCAACGTTCTCCGTCAAGCGCGTATCTAGATCTTCAAGGGAGGTGTAGGTTTAATTGGGACAACAATTTCAATCAATGGCAAGGCCTACAATATGGTAAGGATCCAACTAATGTCAAGCCACAACCGCCTCATTAGCCTACATTAACCTACAATTTCAATCACATGGCAAGGTACCGGTGTTTGGGTTCAATTGGTACATGTAATTACATTTTTATCCCTATTTTTTGTTTTAGATTTAATTTCTTAGTTTTATTTTACATTTTCATCTGTCGTCGCTACGAACCATCGCAATGCTCGTCGCTGTCGTTCCAGATCTGCCCAACGCTGAGTTCGTCGTTCCAGTTCTTCTCGTCTCTATGCTTGCCTTTCGCCGTGCTTGTTGTTCTCATTGTATCGGAGAAGACGATGAAGACAACGAACTATTCTTCCAGATTTGGTTTGATTTTTGCATATTTGATATTTGATTCTTCCAGATCCGTTATTAAGATTCATATGACGATTTGATTTTAGTCGATTTCTTCACACAATATGGTGAATGTTGACACCGATATGTTTTTAAATCAGTGAAAGTTCATGTAAATTTTTTTGGAGTTCTTATTTATTCACCGATTTGTTTTTTATTGTTCTAAAATACTAAGTGAATATTCATACAGAACATGTGAACTATTATTGAGTGAAATATTGAGTGAAATGAAATATTTGTTCTGAAATATTGAGTGAATATTTACACAGAGTGTGTGAACTATTGTTGAGTGAAATATTGAGTGAATTTGAAATTTTTATTCTGAAATACTGAGTGAATATTCACACAGAACGTGTGAACTATTGTTGAATTAAATTTGAGTTAAATAAAATACTTTTCTAAAATTCTGAGTGAATATTTACACAAAAGTTCTAATAACACAGTTCGTAGATAAGAATAAACAAGGACAATATTTGTTGGAGACTTTTTTTCTAGGTTGCGTTTGGATAATTGTTTGAAGTGAAATATTTGAAAAATATATATATACTAGCGTATAACCCGTGCCTGAAGGCACGGGCGAAAAAAAAAAAACCCTAATACTTACGCAATTAAGTAGAAAAATCAACAGACCCAACATAAAAAAAACATTATAGAATATACTGCCAGTAACCACAACCTCAAACATAAAAAACAATAATGAATTTAAATTGTTAACACGTGTTTTCAAAGACAACAAATCCGTGCCTGAAACAAATATTACTAAAACAAATAACAATAACTTAATTACCTTATAATATCTCCACCAATGTAGAACTTTTTCACCCAATTCGTACAACAATCAATGAAATTAATGAGAAACAATCATCAATATACCCGAGTACAAATAAACTATACAATGGGAAACAATTTAACAAAATTTACAATTACAAATTTACAAAGCACACATATGCGTCGCCAATACAGAGAATACTGGGTAAAAAATAAAAAAATAAAAAAATACACTTTGATTAAACAACATTTAAAATTATTGACTCCTATTTTCAAATCTATACAACCACTAACCAATATAACCACTAACCAACATAACCACTAACCGATAACCAATAATCAAGTACTACAGAGTATACCTTGTAATATCTTGCACACATTGAGCCTTCCAATTTTCAAACATAGATTTACGGATTACTCTACTCAAGCTATGAATTCTGTAAAACACCTAATGTTAAGAACAGAAACGGAAACAGAAACAAGGAACGGGAACATAACAGAAACAGGGTACAGAACAGAAACAGGAAACAGGGAACAGAAACAGAAACAGGTAACAGAACCTTTGCCGCTCGACATCAGTCCATTTCCATCCTAATAGTGCTTTTCCCGACGATCTTGGCAGTTGGGCACGGCGTCTGTGTATACAAGTTGTTAGAATTCGTCGTTCTAAGCAATGGTCCACGACTAAATCAGAAAAAGAAAACTAAACAAAATTTTTTTTGCTTCTCTTTCTATTCTTTGAGACCAAAAAATAGAAACCATAAATCTAAATTTTGAAACTAAAAAAGAAAACAGATTGCTTTCTAGAACAGAAGCAGAAACAAAAACTTTGGGACCAAAGCACAGAAGCAGAAACAAAAACTTTGGGACCAAAGCACAGAAGCAGAAAACTAAAACAAACGCCTCAAATTCTCTGTATCTGAAGGATTCCACCTTGTGCATCCATAGCAAAATTTTGCAGCAAGTATAATACTCTATCCATAGAAGGACTAACCACTGTAATCTGTCATGGAGTGAAATAAAATAATGAGTTAGTGAATACAACTGCTCCGGAAAAAAGTAACATTATCCATATAGGTCAAAAATCAGATTGCAAATGCAGAAACACGTTTGGAGTATATGGAGAAGAGCAAGAGGGCGAAAGAGTTTACCTTGATAGCCATGGTGATAGAGCTTACCTTGATAACTGGCACTGCTAACAGGGATTATTCAACGACCAAGCTCAGCCAACACCATCTCTATTAAACATCTGCATATGTTCGGCAAATACGATGTTCATAAAATATTAAGTTGTTTATCTTAATTTCTTGCTTACCATATGTTCAACAAATACGATGTTTTCATGTAATTGAGGCAAAGTAATTGGAATCCGAAAAGAACGTCCAGAGACAACAAAATCATAATCTGCAAACCCAAACAAAGAAATGAGTTCATATTAAAATGTCAAAACTAGTGATTCAATTTTCTTAAACTGAAACCAATCAAGACTAACATTCCAAAATAAGGCATTCCATTATGTTCACTTTTTGCTTAAGTAAAGATTTCTTCAAAACAAAAATAGGGTGAAATCACCTAAAACACCAGATTAATTTTTTTTGGCTGATTGTGCTAAAAAACTCATTGGGTTCACACATCAAACACCTTATAGGCATTGTATCTATCATTAAAATCCATATGTGCAACTCGATTATCATTAATCATAATTGTAGGCATTCCTATTTTGAAAACCCACTATAAAATCTAGTGACGAAAAAAAGAAAGAAAAAAAAAAACAGGAAATTATGTTGAGGTGGTAAAAATTAAATATAAACTCTGTACACTACCCAAACAAACAGGACCTTCCATATGGGATACCGAACACACAATTATACAACAATCAACGAAGTTAGTGAATTTTACAAATTGTGAACCCTAAGTAAATGGTATATGCCCAAATGTGTGCAATCCAATAGAGAACCCTGTTATCTATTGAAAACCAAATAAAGCAAATCTAAAATAAAAACAGATAAATTCATTTCAGATACGGCCAAATCGAAGTTAGATTTGGCCAAATCAAATTCAAATCAGTGAATGGGAGGATTTGATAAAGGCATGATGGCCTGGTGGGAGCGGGTGTGAGAGATTACCTGGCCATGATCTGATTTTTATCGGGGAACTGGGTAGTGATAAAAGACGACTATGGGAAATCGGAGAACTGGTTGAGTGGTTTGGGAGTCAAGAGCTTAGCAGAATTCATTATTAAATGCGATATAATCCATTATAAAAAACAAATGAAATAAATCAATATCTGAAGAAATGCAACAGTTAACAAAAATCAGAAATGAAACACTTTTTATGTCTATTCCTTTCCACTTGGGTCTCCAAAACCCTAAAGTTCATTAATATTCAACAATGCTGTATTTTTATTAAAAAAGAAAAAAAAAATTGGAACATTAGCCGTCTAAAATTTAGGAATGGAAACAGAAACAAAATTTTGGAACAGAAGCAGAATTCTAGAATAAAAATAAAAATGTCTAGTCGCATGAAATCAATGATCAAGAGCAAAAAATCCAAAAAAAAACACCTGGTCAGGATTTAGAAGAATCCAATCTAGCCCAGTTCAATGCAAAATTCGTGAAATCTGCAATTGTAAACCAAGAGATAATCAAAACAGAAAATTGGTAACAAAGAGATAAACTACATATTGAAGAAATTGCAAAATTGAAATCGTAAGCCAAAATCGCAAACTACATGTCAAAAAATCAAGCGAAGAAATATCTCTATATCTGGCAATAGCCTGTGCCTCTATATCTATATGCTTTAATCCCCTTATGCAATCAAATGAAAATTCAAGAATAAACACTCAATCACTGTGATTAGCAAGAGAACCTCATATAAATTAAGGGATAAAACATCACATTTACGTAGATCAAAATTAAAAACAATGACACCTAATTGTTGCAAGCTCCAAAGGCCTGCTGCTTTCAGCAGCATCAGCAGAAGCCCAAAAAAAACGGGCTTTAGCAGTATCCAATGTGACATCATCAATATCCTTTTCTTTATCTCTCACTTCCAAATATTATGTAATCTTTAGCAGTATCAAATGCGAGGCCCTAGCCTAAACAAAGCTAGGTGCACGACATTAAAAAAAAAAATTAATAATAATAATAATAATTAAAACTATAGCACTAAAATGTTGCTAATTTAAATTCAAGAAGTAAAATTATCAATAAATTTCAATTATAAAAAATAAAACACACTCGCTAGTTGCATGTGAGCCAATAAATAAGAAGAATTAACTAATAAAATTTTCAAATAAATTCAATCAATCAAAAATCTAAATATTCTATTCCAAAAATTTCAAATACATTTTCAAATAAATAATAGAAATAAGCTAAATAAACAATTAAACAAACAAAATAATAACAAAAAAAAACTAAATAAACAAAAAATAACAGAAATAAACTAAATAAACAATTAAACAAACAAATAATAACAAAAATATAAAACGGAAACTAAGAAGAAGATGATTAGAAGAAGAAATGAATGAAAGGAACTAAATTTGGTTTAAATAAACAATAACAACAGCAACGAATAGAGCACATACCTGAGGTTTTGATTAGCAACGAACTGGCTGGATTCTGGAACAACAACAACAAACTGGTAGAGTAAAGGAATGAAGAATCTGGAGCAGCAGCATCAAACAGAGAAGCTGAAGAACCTGCGTGAACAAATGGAGAAGGACTGAAGGAGAAGAAGAAGATTCAAAAGAGAAGGAGAAGAAGATTCGAAGGAGAACTTACCTGACTTGCGCGAAGCGAAGAAGAAGAATCTAAAGCAATTAATGAAATATGAGCTTATATGCATGAAAATGACAAAATTTATACTCAATACAAAAGCAATTAATGAAATATAATAGTGAATAAGCGAGACATATAAGTGTACTTGGAATGTGTGAAGGAGAGTGAGAGAAGAGAGAGATCGTACCTGAAAGCAGCGGCGTTTGCTGAGGGAAATAGGAATGTTGGTGCGAGAGGGAGAAATAAATGAGAGAGAGAAGAGTTAGAAAGAGAGAGGGTCGCACCAGAGCGCGATCATCGATTTGCGGTGATTGACGGTCGTCGAGAGTGCGAGGCGGGAGGCGGAGGTACCCAATCGAATGAGGGTTTTTGAAACCAACGCCACCATCAATGTCCCTACTCAGATCAACGCCACAATCGGTGTCCCAACTCAGATCAACTCAAATCGAGTGAGGGTTTTGAAAATCGAACAAACTGAAAAACGAAAAGCAGAGACGGAGAAGGAAAGAGAGAAAGATGAACCTGGAATTTTCTGCAAGATAGGAGCGTATGCCATTGATGAAGGTGACCTGATTGCGACGATGGTGGTGATTTCTTACAGGCAGCACGACCGAGATAGAGAGAGATCAATTTGGGGAAGAGAATGAGTGAGATAGGAGAAGACAGACATGAGTGAGATGGAGAGGGTGTAGCAGCGGAGGAAGTGTGGAAGTGAAACCCTAATTTTTATTCTTTCTTTTATATGTAGGTTGAAATGATCCAATGGCTATGAATGTCTTTCATGTTTATGTCTTGATCCAACGGCCCTGAATATAAATAAGCTGATTTATTATATAGATATAGAAATCGAAACCCAAATCAAAATAGAAATCGAAACCCTATTTGGATTTCAATTTCAAAATATAAATCGATTTTAAACCCTTTTTGGATTTCGATTTCGAAATCCAAATCAAAACCCAAATCGATTTCGATTATGAACCCTTTTTGGATTTCTATTTCGAAATCCAAATCGATTTTAATTTCGAAATCGATTTCGAACCCTTTTTGGATTTTGATTTCGATTTCGAAATCGAAATAAATTTCATTTTTGACGACGACGACAAAATCCACGAAGAAGAAGCAAAAGATCGACGATCCACAAAGCAGAAGAATAATGAGGTAGAAATCGAAATCGATTTCGTTTTTGACGACGACGAAGAATGACGAAGAACGAAGCAGAAGGTCGAAGAGCAAAGGTTAATGAAGAAGAAGAATGAAGCAGAAGATCGAAGAGCGAAGGTCGATTAAGAAGAAAGAAACGGGCGAATAAAGGTCGATGGAAGGATTTCACAAATTACACCTCTCCCAAAATGATTTTGAAATCCTTCATTTCACCCCCCAAAGGATTTGAGAAATCATCTTTCCTAAAATTGTTTCACTCCTCAAAACAAAGGATTTGTCAAAACAGAATTTACAAATTCTCTACCTAAATGAAATCTCTCCTAGAATTCTCTTACCCAAACACAACTCTATGGTTGCGTTTGGGTAAGGTATTTGACAAATTCAAGAGATTTGTGAAATGAAGGGATTTCAAAATCCAGGATTTTGAAATCCCTTCATTTGACAAATCTCTTGTTTGGATAGTTGTTTGAACTGAAGTATATGTAATATTTTATTTTTTTTCTATTTTTGATCTGGAAAAAAAAATGAAAACTAGAAACAGAATGATGAAGACGATGAACATGAACTGAACAACACCAAAAACGTTCGCCATCGCCATCATCAAATAACCCTGTGATTTCTAGTTTTCGCCAAACAAACGTTCACCATCGCAAGCCTGTGATTTCTCACAATCAAACAACCCTTTCTCACCATCGCTAAACAAACAACAACGTTCAGCCAAATTCCACCTAAATCGGACGAAGAAAATGGAAAATTTCTACAACCCTAAATCGGACGATGGACGACGAAGGAGATGGATGATGACGACGAAGAAGAAATCCACGAAGAAGCAGTCACGAAGGACGACGATGATTTCGAACCCTATTTCGATTTCGTTTTTGAAATCGAACCTATTGCTAGATTTCAATTTCAAAAACGAAATCGAAATCAATCGATTCGATTGATTTCGATTTTGTTTTCGAAACCAATTGAAATTCGAAACCCAACAATTTTGATTTCGAAGTCAAACGCGGTGATGGCGATAGAGGACAGAGAAAAAATAGAAGAAGGCTATGGAGGACGGAGAAGAATGCAATGGCGACGGCAATGGCCATGGAGGACGATGAAGAAGCAGACAATGAAGAAGGGAAAGGATCGAACAAACCATGAAAACGAGAAGAAGCAATCGAACAAACGTTGGAAAGATTTCACAAATTACACCTCTCTCAAATTCATTTCTAAATCCCTCCATTCACCCAAAAAGGAATTTCACAAATTCTTTCTCCTATTACCCAAATAAGAGATTTGCCAAAAATGGATTTCAAAATCCTTTAACCAATTGAAATCACTCCTACAAATCCTTCATCTAAACACAACCTATAGTTTTTTTGAGAATTATAAACTTAATTATTTGAGTCAAATGTCTTTTTTATAATTTTACTAACTTTAAAGGACTAAATAATAATTTTTTCAATTTACTGAAAATCAAAACATATATATAGGGGAGAGATAAGTTAATCTCGTGACATCTCTGTCATTTCAACAGATAAAAAAAAATCTCATTTTAATAATACATGAGACATCTTTTATTAAATTGTCAACAAAAATACTCTTGCAACATAATTTTTTTTTTTCTAGTTTCGACATCTCTCTATCTTTGTTTTTTTTTTAGTTTTTGTTGTATTTTATTTTTTTCAAATTTAAAATCCTTTTTTTTTTTAAATGTTTGACTATTTTTCCTACTTTTTATTTTTTATTTTCAATGTTTTTATTTTTATCTTTTTTTTTTCTTTTTTTTTTTTAATTATATAAATACCATAAAAAATGAAGATTCATAAAATAGATAGAGAGAAAGCAAAAAAAAATTAAAAAATAAGAAATAATAATTAGAAAATATTATATTGCAAATGTATTTTTGTCATTAAAATATAATAAAATATATCTGAGATATTATTCAAATAATATGACATGTGTTTAGTATTTATCAAACTGACACAAGTCATTTAACCTCTACATATATATAATTTGTTTTGTAAGCCTAAAATACTCCAACATGTTTGGTTAGACGGAATCAGGGGCGAAATGGATTCATATTCCACCCCCAATTCCTATTCCATTATTTGGTTCTCCAATGGAATCACTTTTGTGACTCCATTGGAATGAAAATCAAGATAATAAGATTTCATTTGAAATGGGATGGAATCAAATCCAACTCAATTGAATCAAAACTAAAATTACAAAAACGTCCATCATTAATCCAGCCCAATCTAGAAATTAGAGAACAGAAACAGAACTTAAAGAACAGAAACAAAAAATTGAGAATAGAAACTGAAAATTGAGGACAAAAAATTAGAGAACAGAAACAGAAAATTGAGAACAGAAATAGAAAATTGAAACAGAAAATTCAGAACAGAAACAAAAAATTAGAGAATAGAAAATTAGGAACAGAAACAGAAAATTAGAGAATAAAAAATTGAGAATAAAAAAAATGAGAATACAAACAGAAATTAGAGAGAAGAAACTAAAAATTGAAAAAAGAAACAGAAATTAGATAGCAGAAACTGAAAATTGAGAATAGAAACAGAAATTAGAGAAAAAAACTTAAATTTAATGGAATAGTGAAATACAATAAAATAAGGGAAGAAATAAAATAATGAAATGTAATAAAATTTTATTATAAGAACATAATGAGAATTTTGTTATATTTTATTATTTCATTCTTTCCCTCATTCCATACCAACCAAACTAACGAATGGAATGGTGATTCTATTGACAATATCATTCCATTCATTCTCTTATTCTATTACTTCTTCTATTCCATTCCACCCTCATTCTATTCCGTCCAACCAAACGAGCTGTTAAAGGCAAATTACAATTTGGTCCTTCTACTTGTAAAGCGTTTTTATGTGGCACTTAAATTTATTTTTTTACAATTTGACCCTCTAATTTGTTACCTTTTGTAAGTGGCCCTTCAGTTAGAATTAGTATTAATTTTGAGTGAAAAATTATACTTTATCCCCAAAACTTATCTAAAATAATTATACTTCAGTCTCATATACTTTAAGAAAGTAACATTTTATTTCATATATTATGAAATCTTGTACTAAGCTCTCATTTAAGTTTTTTTCCAGATATTTTTTTCCTTTTTATTTTTTATTTTATTTTATTTTTTTGTCTTTTTTCATAAAATTCTAAATGGCCTGCCCTTGTAGGCTGAAATTTGGGATTAATAAAAAAATATATTAATTTGTTATTTTCCTTCACATTTCTTCTTCTTCTTCTAATATTTTGTTTGTTTTCTTTTTGGTTTTTTTGGTTTTTTTTTTTTTCGTCTTTTTTCGTTTGTTTTCTTCTATTTTGCACCATTTTTAATAGTCTCTAAATAGAGTTCGAAAAGTTGAAGAAAAAATAGTAAATTTGTTCGTAGAAGTTCAACCCATTGGAGACGAAATTCTAATTGAGATGTTAGTTGCATTAGTTTTGCCTAAAATATAGAATTTTTTAATTTTATTTGGGGATTAATTAAAAATTAAAATAGACAAAGTCTATATTTTTTTTCAATTCTATTTTGAAAATAGAGAAAAAAAAATGAAAAGAAATATATCGAAGAAAATAAGGGAAAAAGAAAGATAAAACAAAAAGAAAACAAACAAAAACGAAATAAAGAAAGATGAAGAACAAAAAAACTTAAAGATACAATTATTATCCCTCTCGGACTAGAACTTGTTTCAGAGGGCATATCTATCAAATTAGATCAACCATTAACGAGTGATCCTAAAGTAGGTGGATTTGGTCAAGGGGATGCAGAAATATTACTTTAAGATCCATTACGTGTCCGAGGACAATTTCAAATATCTAATTCCAAGTAGAAGATAATAATAGCAAACAAGCAATTAACTTGGAATAATCACACCAGGTATATTAACTTGGAATAATCACACCAGGTATCCACCGAAAGAATAATGATAAGCAATGAATACTTCAAATCGGCAATTAGTAATAATCTTCTTCAAAGTTTCTTAAGAATGAATCTGAAGAAAAATTCTCACAATACTCTCAGTATGATAATTCTTAGAAAGCACAAGAACTGAATTGCTCAGAATGATTTGGATTATTGAAACCTTAAAAACCTAGGTTTACTTATAGGGGATTAGAACAAGCCCTCTAACGGCTAGTTCCTATATTTTATGACAAAAATTTACTTCATAAGCCCCCTTATATTATTAAGATTCAATCCTGGTATAATTCACTTAATTATATCTTTTAAAATATTCAATTTAGTCCTTTAAACTTTTACTCAATCTCAATTAGATAAGATAGAAAGAATTACATGTACCAAATTGAGAGATATCAAAAATGCTTGAACCATATCTATAAGGATATTAAAATATCAACTAAATAGCTCAAAATCTATCAGATCCCTAAGATATCTCGGATATCCTAACCATAAAACGGCTACTTTTTAGATCAAAACCATAAAAATCTCAAATCCTAAAACTGACCATCGGTTAACCAACCAACATCCATCAGTCGATCGCCCAATTCAGGACGTAGCCCAAGCCAAAAAAATTTCACCGTCAGTCGACTTACGTGTCGACCGGAAGATCTAGAAAGTTTCACAAATCGATTTACCTGTCAATCGGAAGATCCAGAGAGTTTCACAAGTCAACTTACATGTCGACCAAAAGATCTAGAGAGTTCATCTTTTAACCACAGGTCAACTTACCTGTCAATCGGATGATTCACAGAGTTTCACAAGTTGACTTACCTATCGACCGGAAGATCTAGAGAGTTCACTTTTTAACCACAGGTCAACTTACCTGTTGACCGACCATTGCTGGAACACCTCTCCTTAATTAATTTTCTACTAAATTTCTTCAACATTTTTGCTCCTTTAACCGATTTCTTTTCTCGGTTAGCTCTACTAAATCATTAAATTTAATTTTAATCAATTATCTGTCTTTAATTACACATAAGAGCAACTACGTTAACTAATTAGGATCATATAAAAAAAACACATAATTGTAAAAATATTTTATGTCGTGTGTGATCCTAATCGGGATACATTAAGAGTAAAAATTTAACCTGAGTTGTTTTTCCTAGATTCTTCAAATTATTCAAACTCTTAAAGTCCATCATCTTTGTCATTGTCTTTAACATCCTTTTAGCTTTTGTGACAATATCTTTATGATAATCTCATTACTGGAACTAATAAACTGAAACACTCAATAAAACCGTTAGTTCCACCAAAAACTTCAACATTTAATTGTCCATCAAAATCTTAGGATCAACAATCTCTTTCTTTTTTATGATGACAATTAACTTTGATATTTTTGTCAAAGTAATATGTAACGACACTCCCCCTGAATCTGAGGACGGATTTTATAACTCATTCAAGCATAGTAATGAAGATAATCATAAGATATACAACAAAACACAAATTTCAAAATATAATTAAATCCCCCTAAGATATTCATCAAAATAATTCAAGATCCCCCTTAAGATATTCAATAAAACATCAACAAATTCTTACCATTTGTCATCTCAAAAAGTGGGGAAAGGGAACTACAAATAAACAATACTCTAGGCAAATTAAACCTAAAACAGTTAAATCAAGGTAATAATTATTTTAAAATTATAAACAAACTTTTAAGCATGAAAATCATTTTCAACAAATACCATGTGGATCATCATTAGGGATAAAAATCTAACTAAGTAAATTAAGTTTAGCTAATCCATCAAAATCCATACACTAAAAGTTAAGTTTCACCAAAAACCTAGATTAGATATTACAGACCAAAATACTAATTGTGGGGCTTGTCCAATTAACTCATTCAAAGAGAAAATAGAATATAAAGTATAATGAGGACCATGTCCAATAAACTGTTAATATAGTCCCATCGAGTTGGTGGCTAGCTGTTGAGGATAATAAACCACTGGTTAAACACTTGATCCTGGAATCATTTGATGATATGGCATTGATGGTCTTGCTCCTGATGGTCCTGCCCCAAATGCTCCTGCTCTAGATAGCCCTACAGTAGATGGTCCTCCAAATGATTACTGTGCTCCAAACATAAGCTGGCCTGTAAAGTGTAGTTGAGCACTATACTGTTGCTGGTATCCATGATGTGATAATTGCATAAACTGGAACATTTATTCCAGATTTCCAGTGATTTTCCCAAATCCAGCTTCCATATTCATATTCATTCTAGTCATACTATTTTCCAGCCCAACCATCTGATCGTCCATCATATCTTCATATATCCGTAGATCATCGACTTGATCTCGAAGGAAATCTATCTTCTGCTAATTTCTTCTTCATCATTTTTTTCTTCATTCATAACCTGCATACTTTGCCTTCTCTGATTTTTCTTCTTCACCTATCTATTTTCTCTGTACTCATATCCCATTAGCGCAACATTACCCACATTAATTCATCCCGGTGTGATTATCATAAATTTTCTTCATCAGAATCAGTTTCAACTCCAAAATGATCAAACAATCTTTGAAGTGCATCAGCATAGGGTAACACTCCAGAAGGTTTCTAAACATGATATTTCATATAATCCATCATGATATGTTCCAAACCTAATTTTCTACCTTCAATAATCTCATTCATCAAATAAAGATTAAAATCATTCACATTAGCATGGTTTCCCCTCTAGGCATGGTTGTATAGGTTAGCACCAAATGAAGGAATCGATGATCAAGGGTTAATGATCCTACTTTGTCATCCTCCAAGTCGAATTTTTGTGCAATTACCATTCTATTAAAATTCGTTGAAAGCTAATGGGGGGTATTGTACGGAAATGCGTCTTCTTTTGGTAATTCCAAAAATATCACATAGTAGTCCCCTATTGAATCGAATTTTTTTCCCTTTAACAAAGGATGTCATATAAACATTATTAAAAGTGAGATTACTATAGAACATCCTCACCCACACCGGTATCCATTCATTTCTTTGGGTAACAAAATCGGTCCATCCCAAATTTCTAAAATACCCTTCAATATCAATATTTTTCTCTCTCAAACTAACAAAATCTATAGGTTTGTAACCTAGAACCTTGCGATTAACAAACTCTTCATTATACCTAGTCTCTTCCTTATCTTTTTGAAAGTATTCATTGTCATATTTAGGTTTTTGAGCGCGCTTCTTGATTTTAGGCATTTTTCTCACAAACTCAAAACAAATCAACCACAAAATCCCAAATAGATTTAACCAAGGCAAAGAAACAGCCAAAGAGAACCAACCTTTTTTTGAAGCAAAGAGTCACCAAATCTCATATCCAAACCCTAGACCTTTAGATCCGACCCAAATATCTTCAAATCCAAGCCGAGTCGAACTAATTTTGTGAAGTTTAGGAGTGAATGGACTTGGGAGATAAAGGATTTTGGAGAGAAAAAAGGGTTTTAGATTTGAATGAAATGAAATGAATGAGTAAAGGGTATTTAAATCCCATAATGACTGGTCGACCACCCACTTAGAGTCGGTCGACAGATGAATGCAACTCCTTTTTCTGTTTTTCAGCCTGTTACTGTCGGTTGACCGATGACCCACTGTCGGTCAACTGATCATTCTGATCTTTTTGACTCTTAGTGCATTTAAACCATAATTTGATCAATTTAGCTCAATTTTTATCTTTTATTCTAATCCACATATTTTATTTATTTTTTAAATAATTACTCACATATTTAAACACACACATCCGCATATGACAAGTAACTAAATTTCAAAATGAACAGATTCAATCTCCCTAACAAAATTAATAAACTTGAACTTTAAAAAGTTTGAGATACCTGGATCATCCTTGGGAACAATTGATGTGTGTACCTTTGGTAGATTACTGATTTCTGAGTTGGCATCCTTTGATTCCACCAATACTTGATTTGTCACCTTAATTTATTCCTTCTTAGCAGTGGCAATTTTCTAGATTGATTAGACATAAATTTTTTTGCCTTTGTTTGGTGCTTTAGGCTGACTTTTCTCATTCTGCTTTGGCATGACTTTGTAAATAAACTTTTTCTTGTACTAGTATCTTACCGTTTGTTGTGGATAAACTTTGTCAACTCTCACATATTAAGCTTGTAGCTTCTGTACTCTTCTATTTAGCACGTGTTGATTCTTCTTCTTAGGTACATTGAACCTAGGTTCCTTCCTCAGCATGACATATTCATTATACCTTTGTGTCTGTTCAAATCTCTAATTGATACCTACACCAAAATTTTCTCTTTTTGGTATCCAGTTGTTTCTAGATCCAATAGGGTAACCATGCAATAAATAACAAGATTTTTTATAATGACCAAACTTGCCACAATAAAAACATTTAATACTATTAGTATGCCTCTTCGGATAGCCAGTGTTTCGTACAAGAGCATGATATTATTGGCAATTTTGAGAAGCAACTTTAGCGACTATTGGTTTTTCAGTAGGTTTAGTACTCTCAACATCTTTGAATTTATTCATTACTTCTTTAAGCTCCTTTTGTGTCTTCTCAAGTAACCGCTCATTGGTGCTAACGTTTACTTGTAGACCAAAATTCTTTTTATGCAAAAATTCAAGATCTTTCTTAAGAATTTAGCACTCATTTTCAACAGAATGGATTTTTACACAAGATTTACCAAGCTCACACCTTGCATTATCCAACTCAATGCTCAAGGCCTCATTCAAAGTTTCAAGATTTTTTCTTTTAAATTCATTATGTTGAAGATCATAAAAATCATTTTTCAAAACCTCAATCTTATCTTCAAGAGACTCAATTTTCTCATACAACTTACTAATTTCAGATAAAGCATTTCTAAACTCAACATTTTCAAAATATTTGCCCAAATTCTTTTTCTTGAGAGATTTGACAGTATTAAACTTCTTATTTTCAAGAGTTGCAATTTTTTGCTCTAGTTTAAAATTCTTTTTTTATAAAAATGTACGTAAGAGCAATAAGCATTTCAATAGCCTTATCCGCATTCTCATCATTGTAAATTATATTAATCTCACAACTAGAACAATGACTATCAGAAGAAGTAAAATCAATAGTAGTACACATAACTTCGGAATCAAGACACTCCATGTGATTGTGTTTAGCTATACTATGAAGTATATCGAACTAAAATCAGCTCTGATGCTAATTGTTAGCCCTGTGTACTTGAATTGGGTAATATTAAAAATTATCAGATAATAGCAGCGGATATATGTTACGTATACTAGGTGCACATATAAATATCATAATATAAATAATATAAAGAAACAAAGTAGAACACCACGATATATCCTAGTTCATCAAACTACTCTTAGCTAATCCAGTCCTCTAAGCCCCATGGAGATTCGTACCTATTAAACTCAAGATTCTTTTAAAGGTAGGAACCAAATCCTCACAAAACAATTCTTTTCAATGGCTCAGAATCAACCTTTAAAATTCTTTTTTCTAGGCTCAGAAATAACCTATATCTTTTTATCAGGTTAAAGATTAACCTAATTATATTACAGAGAGAATCACAACCTAATTTTTTTTATACTTTAGGCTCAAGAATTAAACCTCACACAAAAAGTTCTCCAAATATCCTTTTACCCGATAAGAATTAAACCGTTACAAAATCACTCAAATTAACTCTATAAAGGAAGAATTAAAACCTAATCTTTTTATACTCTAGGCAAAGATCAAAACTTCAATCTCTTTACCGAAAAAAATTGAAACTAGTTACCCTTGATTAGACACTCCCAATAATATCTAATCTGACACTCAACTTACCAATTACAAAATTGATAAGTGATTTTTCCACTTGGAGCTTCTACCATCCCAAATAAATTTGAACTCGATTAATATCTCGATACTAGTGATTGAAATGTAGTGAGAAATTCAAAATATGATTTTAAACAAAAACGGGTAGCAAACAATTTAGTACGTAATCAGATTTTCTTAAGAAACTGTTTCAAAAATAATTTTCAATTAAAAAATCCAAAAAATAATTTCAAATATCTAATTCCAAGTAGAAGATAATAATAGAAAACAAACAATTAACTTGGAACAATCATACCAGGAATCCACCCAAAGAATAATGATAAGTAATGAATACTTCAAATCGACAATCAACAATAATCCTCTTCAAAGTTTCTCAACAATGAATCTCAAGAAAAATTCTCACAATACTCTCAGTATAATAACTCTTAGAAAGCACAAGAACTTAATAGCTCAGAATGATTGGGATTATTGAAACCTTAAAAAAGCAGGTTTACTTATAGGGGATTAGAACAAGCCCTCTAATGGCTAATTCTTATATTCCATGACAAAAATTTACTCCATAAGCCCCCTTATATCATTAAAACTCAATTCTGGTATAATTCATTTAATTGTATCTTTTAAAATATTCAATTTACTCTCTCAAACTTTTACTCAATCTCAATTAGATAAGATAGAAAGAATTACAAGTACCAAATTGCGAGATATAAAAAATACTTGAATCTTATCTATAGGAATATTAAAATATCAACTAAATAGCTCAAAATCTATCAGATCCCTAAGATATCTCATATATCCTAAACATAAAACGGCTACTTTTTAGATCAAAATTATAAAAATCTCAAATCCTGAAATTGACTATCGGTTGACCGACCAACACCCATTAGTCGACCCCCAATTCAGAACGTAGCCCAGGCCAAAATTGTTTCTCCATCAGTCGACTTACCTGTCGACTGGAAGATCTAGAGAGTTTTACAAGTTGACTTCCCTGTCGACCGGAAGATCCAGAGAGTTCATCTTTTAACCACAGGTTGACTTACCTGTCAACCGGATGATTTAGAGAGTTTCACAAGTCGACTTACCTGTCATCCGACCATTGCTGGAACACCTTTCCTTAATTAATTTTCTACTAAATTTATTCGACGTTTTCGCCCCTTTAATCGATTTCTTTTCTCAGTTAACTCCACTAAATTCTTGAACTCAATTTTAATTATCTTTCTTCAATTACACATAGGAGCAAATATGTTAACTAGTTAGGATCCTATAAAAAACACACATAATTGTAAAAATATTTTGTATCGTGTATGATCCTAATCGGGATACATTAAGAGTAAAAATTTAACCTGAGTTATTTTTCCTAAGTTCTTCAAATTCTTTAAACTCTTAACATCTATCATCTTTGTCATTGTCTTTAACATCTTTTTAGCTTTTGTGACAATATCTTTATGATAATCTCATCGTTGGAACTAATAAATTAAAACACTCAATAAAATCGTTAGTTTCACAAAAATTGTCAACATTTAATTATCCATCAAAATCTTAGGATCAACAAATTAAGTGTTGATATTTTGGTGGAACTAATGTGTTTGTTGAGTATTTCGAAAAAAAAGTGTTTCATTTATTGATTGTGTTGAAGATTTAAATGAATAAATGAAGAATGTTGAGGATCCTGAAGAAATTAGGTGAAAATAACTCAATATTCTTATACTGCTAATGCAACCCGAATTAGGATTAGGGATGACGAAAAAAACCAAACCGACGGGTAACCGAGAGAAACTGAACTGAATGGTCCGAGTTGAAACTGACTAAATAGTTTTAATTATGGTTTTGGTTTTAAATTTAGAAACCGAAGCGGTTTTGGTTTTGGGATAGTAAGTGAATAACCGAACCATGTATGGTTTTAAGAATGTTTAGAATTAATAGTAAATTGTGATTTGCGGTTGCGATTTTGCTTTTGCTTTTACATATCTTAAACGGTTTTGATTTTGATTTTGCATGAAACTGAGCTGAACCTAGACCGTTGACATCCCTAATTAGGATCACACACGACACTATTAAATGAGTTATGTTTTTTGTGTGTTGAAATGATAGAGTTTAGAATCCTAATTATTGATTAATTATGTGATCTTTATGCGACCTAATTGAAAATCATGATTAAAGAATAAAAAGTTAAGGTTTGAGGTTAAATCAGTCAACCAATAAAAGCAATTGGTTAATTGAATCAAACGTTGGATTTTGGAACAGAAATTGGTGAAAATATTGACCAACCAACATCAATCGGTCAACTAATTGGAAAGGATTGGTCAACTGTTTGAATGGTTTTCGGAGCAAAATATGAAGATTCTGAAGCAATCGGTCAACCGATGGGCTTAAGAGTGAAAAACTGAAAGTCTCTAAACTAATCGGTTAACCGATTAGGAGGTAATCGATCAACCAACTATGCTTGAATTTGCAGAGAAAACTCCCTAAACTAATCGGTCAACCAACTGATAGTTTAGTTTTGGCTTGATTTGCACGTTGAATTAATCAGTCAACCGACAGGCTAGAGTTTGGTCAACCGACTGTTTCGGTTGAGATTTTGAGGAATTTGGGATTTTGGTAAAAAAGTAGTCATTTTTTTATGATTGCAAGGGAGAATTTCAGAGGATTTGAACCTATACTGAAGATATGGTACATGTATTTTGATATCCCCGTTGATTTGGTCCATTTAATTAAAGATTCTCTCACTTTTAATAACTAAATACTTCCTATCTTTGCAATTTATAATTGAGAAATATTTTATCGATTTATTTGAGAGTTTTAAAAGTTATTTTTAATTGAATTACACTAAATTGAATAATTACGTTATATGGGGTCTAAAGGTGTATTTTAAAGGCATATCTTTTGAAAAGTAGTCGTTGGAGGGTTTGATTTCAATGTATATATATAGCCCTGTGAAAATTAAATAAAATATATCAAGAACTATGAGTTTCTATGTTTTTCTAAGAGTTATCATTCTACAGAGGTTATTCGAGAGAGATTTTGTGTTAAAGTTCTTGAGTTAAAGCGCTCTTGAATTGGCGTCACCGATTTGTGCTGTCTTGCGATCTTATTTTTATTCTTCAATATTTTCTTGGTGAGATCTTTCGAAGTTATTATTCTAAATTTAGATTTCATATTATTATTAATTTCTTAGATTTAAAATCATTTCAAATTTAAGAGCATAAAAATCTTTTTAAAATAATTTTGTGTTTATCTGATTATGTGCTTTTAATTTGTGCTACCCACACTTGTTATTAATCAGATATTAATTTACCTCACATTGAATCTATTATATAGTAAATTTTGGGATATTAATTGAGTATAATTATATTGAGGTGGTAGAAGCTCCGTGTGGGAAGAAACTCATTATTTTTTGTATTTGTGAGTTTGAGTGGATTAGACACGAATGGGTTGGTGTCTAGTCAAGTTAGTTAGGTTTCAACCTTTTCTGGTAAAGAAAGGTTGAGGTTTGATCTTTATCCTAAGGTATAAAAAGGTTAGGTTATTCTTTTCCTCGAAAAGAATTAGGTTTTGATTCTTCTGAAAATTGAATTAATTTTGAGTGAATTGTAAATATTCAATTCTTACCTGGAAAAATGATGCTTGTGAGAGTTGTGAGGTTGTGATTCTTTCTGTAATAGAATTATGTAGTCTTTAGCTTGGTAAAATGATAAGATTCTTCCTTAGCCCGGGAAAAGAAAAATCATAAAGGCCGATTCTAAGCTTGGGAAAATAATCGTTGTAAGGGTTTGGTTCTTACCGTTAAAGGAATCAGGGGTTTAGAGGTTGCAAATCTTCGTGGAGCTCGGGGGACTGGATTAGGTAAAGTTAGCTTGCTAAATTAGGATATATCTCAGTGTACTGTATTATTTACTTCATTTATATTTTGTTTGGGTGTGCACCTAGAATTAAACACTTATTCGACGCGTAACGAATATAATAATTGATTCAGGAAAAATTGATTATTTGATAATTAAGTGTTGAAAGATTTATTTTTTTAATTTTTTTTATAGCTACACAATTCAACCCCCTCTTGAGTAGCTCACTAGACTAACAATGGTTACCAGAGTTGGTTTAACTTAACAGGCTTAAAATCCAAGCTAAACATGATCACATGGAATGCACTGATCATGATATCATTTGTAAAATTATAAAGTCTCCAACTTCATCTGATAGTGAGGATCCAGTTAGTGAGAATAATAAACTTGGTGATAATGAGGCTGCAGATAAAGCTATTGAGACGTTGATTGTCCTTACTTATATTTTTGGAAAAGAGAATTTAAAACTTGGGTAAAAGATTGTAATTCTTGAAAATAAAAAAGTTTAGTACCACTAAGTCTCTTAAGAAAAAAAATTTGGGCAAATATTTTGAAACTGTCGAATTTACAAATGCTTTGACTGAAATTGGTAAGTTACTTGAAAAAATTGATTCTCTTGAATAATAGAACGAAGCTTTGAAAACCAATGTTTGTGATTTTCAACAAAATAATTTTAAAAAGAAAAATATTGAAAATTCAACAGTTTCAAAATGTTAAATGAGACATTGGGCATTGAGTTGGAGATGTAAGGTGTGAGCTTGATAGAGCTCGTGTGAAAATGCATTCTGTTGAAAATGAGTGTCAAATTCTTTATAATGATCTTGAATTTATGCAAAAGAATAATTTTGTTCTATAGGTAAACGTTCGTTCAATGACGCAGTTTCTTGGAAAGACTCAAAAGGAGCTGAATGAAACAATGAATAAATTCAAGGATATTGAGAGAACTAAACTTGTTGAAAAATCAATAATTGCTAAAGCAGCTATGCAATATCACCATCGATATTATGCTCCCGCACGGAATAATGATTATCCGAAAAATATACTAACAATGTTAAATGTTTTTATTGTGGGACGTTGGGTCATTTTGAGAAAATTTGTTATTTATTGCATGGTTACCCTATCGGATTCAAAAATAACTGGATACCAAAGAGATAAAACTTTTATGCAAGTATTAATCTGAGATTCAATCAAACAAGATGATACAATGAATACTACATGCTAAGAGAGAAGACTAGATTCTATGCACCAATAAGGAAGAATTAGTTTATGCAAAATAGAAAGTTCAAAAAGCAGCAAGTTCAATACATGAAATCAACTGATACTTATCCTCAATAAATGGCGAGAAATCAATACCAGAAAAGGACAATGTATAAAGTGGTGACAAAACAGAAGGAGAAAAAATAACTCAAAGTACCGTACAAATGCAAGAAAATTATCAATGAATCAATCCAAAAAGAAGCCAATGCAAGGAAAGAGGAAATCAAAGTGATAAATCAAGCAAAAGGAAATGTAGTGGATTCAAAGGGCAACAAGCTTGAAATCAACAATCCTCCAAAGTGGCGCACACCAATTACTCCCCAAGGACGATCTAGGTATGTCAAGTTTTCTAAAATTCAAATATGTCAATTTTGTTAGGGAGATTGATACTTCATATTTCTTAAATTAGATATTTGTGATATGTGTGTGTGTGTGTGTGTGCAAGTGTGTGGGTGTGAAAATATTTTAAATAATATGTGTGGATCAAAATAAGAAGTAAAAATTAAGCTAGTTGATCAAATAGGGCAAAAATGCACAAAAGGACAAAAAGGGCACTGTCGTTCAACTGACAGGAACAGAGTCTACATATTGTAGACTCTGCATTGGTCGGTTAACTGACCAAGAATAGTCGGTCAACCGACTGTTATAGGATTAATGTCCCTAGCCCCTTTATTTCACCCCATCTCTGTTTTTAAGCCCTCTCTCTCTAAAAACCCTTCCTTTTCTTGGAGCTTTTCATCTAAAATCTTCAAGAGATCATCACATTTTGGCTTGGATTAGAATATTAAGGGCTTGGAACTACCATTTGAGAATCAAAAGCTTCATTATAAGGTTAGTTCTCCCAACTCACTCTAGGGTTTCGGTAGATTTAGTCCATTTTGTTAGATCTTTGAGTTTTAAAATCAATTATTGAACTCACTTTTGAGAATGCCTTGAGTAAAAAGACCTTTCCTAGGAAAACCCAAATATGACACTACCTATTTTGAGAGCAAAGTGGTCGAAATTTAAATTTGATGGATTAAAGAAGAAAAATCTTGATCTTGAAAAGTATGTTAGGGTTTTGGGTTGGACCGATTTTGTTTCCCAAAATAATGAGTGGATGCACCTTTGGGTGAAAAATGCTCTATAGTAATCTTACACTTAGGGATGAACAAATGAGATAATTTGTTAAAGGGAAATAAATTAGATTCGATAAGGGGGAACTTAGAAACATTTTGAAGTTAAACCGAGGAGATGTATTTCCCTACAATACCCCACATTGGATTGTGACAAATATTAGGAGAAGTGAGATTGCTGAGAAGTTTGGGTTGGATGGAGATAGAGCGGGATTACTATACTTGAGCACTGTCTCATTCATTCGATGATTATGTATACAATTGTGCCTAGAAGAGGAAGTCATGCAAATGTGAATGAGTTTGATTTATACTTGTTGAGTGAGATTATTGAGGGAAGAAAACTTGATTTAGACCATATCATGATGGATCACATGAGATAACATTTAAAGAAACACTCTAGAGTGCTACCTTGTGGCGATGCGCTTCAAAGAGTATTCGATCACTTCGGAGTTGAAACTGATCCTAAATAAATGAATTTTTTCACGGTTGAAACTGATCCTGAATAAGTGAAATTTTTCACGATGACCCTGGCATGGAAAAATGTAAGTAATTGTATTTTAATGAGGTATGAATTTAACAAGAATAGGTGAGTTAAAAATAAAAAAAAAAAAGTGAAGAGAGACAGAGAATAGTGGTTGATGAAGAGAAAGAATTAAGCTTGAATCAGAAGATGGTCATACTTCGGGATCAAGTTGATGATCCCGGGAATACACGGAGATGATGGATTACCGAATGTCCGGGGATTGAAAATCGCATGGCTGAGATGAGAGTGTCCATGGACAGCAGATACAGGAGAGTCACAGAGACTATGGAAGCTGGATGTGGAAAGATCACAGGTGGTAGCAGAATTTCACGTCGCTACTTTCTCCGCTAGTGTACTGATTAAGTTTTAATATAAATCGGAAGAGTAGGGGTTGTCATATCCATAGGGATTAGATTAAACAATATCTTTGTGTACCGCGATTATCATAACCGAATTTTATTTAGGCAATAAAAGTGAAGTTTAAAATAATTATATACTAAACTAAGTTAATTAAGCTATACTAATACTAATATATGACGTTAATGGGAATTATTGTCTAGGGATTAACGTCGTTTACCAAAACGAATTCGATTCAACCTAGTTTACATTAACGGCATGCAAGCTATCCGACAATCTCGATATCGAAATCTCAAACACTACCTCTCCCGAGTGTAAAATGAATGAATATGCGACTTCGTGTCAATGAATAAATAACCCTCAACGTCTATACGACACTAGGTCACATGAGTCTCGCCCTAACCTCACGAATTGCACATTTTCTAACTCCCTCCCGGGTTATTAAATCGTTGCGTTGTATTTAAACCTTAATCCAAATCCGGGATTACCTCTCCCTAGTGTCAAACCCCATATTCTCAATATATCATAACAAGTATATAAACATGGAAAAACGGTAAACACAATCAGATAAACACGAACAACTATTAACGAAACATCGATTTTATTCAAACAACATTTACATGAAGTCAATCAAGCCCTAGGCAATATATGTTTAGTTACACATGACCATAGCCCTATATACAACTAGAAACAAGCTAAATATATTTAAAACATTCAATCAAACTAAGAAATAAAGAAGAGAAACGAGGAGACTAGCCGTTATCCGAAGATCCGCCGCAAAAACCGCTTCGAGAACGCTTCCTCCTCTTGACCTTGATGATCTTCTATTGGTTGAATGGCCTAGGAGCTCTCAAGACTTCCCAAAAATATTTTTTGGCAATGAGGGAGAAGATGGGATATTTATAGGATCCAAAATATCCCAAAAGATCTACAGAGTGACCGCTGTAACGGTGGGTATGTCGGCAGCTTCACCACTACAGCGATGAGATGATTGTTGTGGCAGTGAGTGAATAAAGGGTTTTCCTATTCTATTGACCGCTGCGATAGTGGATTCACCGCTGCAGCAGTAGAAATGCATAGAGTTTAGGTAACTCTCTGTACTTTAACCGCTGCGATGGTGGGATCACCGCTGCAGCGGTGGGGGTTACAAGTAACTCTCTGTATTTTCACCGCTGCAGCGGAAGACTACAGATTTGAATTCCATCATTTTGCTTGTTTTTCCACCGTTCTTCCAACTCTCTTGCTCGGATATGATCGTTTATGGACCGTTTTAGTCCCTTATCACCCTAAATACCTGATTTATTACAAAATAAATAAAAACGTATTAAAACATATAAAAACACTATAATAATACTCGAAAACTACCAAAATCGATTTGGGAATAAATAGATAAATTACACCTATGAAATACCCTCAAACTTAGAATTTGCTAGTTTTCGAGCAAAACACTCACACTAAAATAAAAAACACAATGAATTAAAAACACAAACAACCTAAACATAAACAACTTAAACATAACGATATGCGAGTTTGAATTCGTCTATCGACTAAAATATTTTTCCCTCAACAACCCCCAAACATATCGAGTTTAGGAGTAAAACGCACCATGTGATGTTCTAGAATTTTAACATTCAATAATGGCAAATGCTATTCTGGATCTTTTCAACGTGTGTGTGCGAAACTCAATAATACAACTATCTAACAACCCGATTGGATTATCTACCAACGAAACTCACGACTTTAAACCATGAAGGCCTAGGATATCTATATGCCTGACTGAGTTCCACTCTTCACTAAAATAGACTCGGAAGTCCAAAAAGATTAATAGGATTTAGTTCGGTTTGGAACATGTCCAAGCGTATATCGGGAATATAAAAAAGGTTAATGTTGTTAATAAACGATACCTAAGGCACAACTCTTGGCACAAAATCACTCTCAAACCCCCAAGTATTAATTTGAAACAACCCTGAATTAACATTTAAGAACGCCGTACTCACTTGTTAAAAGAAATGAAAATTGAACAAAATTTACATATGTTTTTTTTTTAACATGAACCACACCCCCAAACTTATTTGATATTTACAATTTCGTAGGCGTGGTTAAAACGAAAGAAAAATGACAAGTACTTGAATACAAAATCAATCAAAAGTTCGTCCTAAACCCAACCGCTCACTTCAAGTAGCATTTGCAACTGTCAACTTGATTCACTCAAATTGTGCGATAAAGGTTTGAAAAAAGTTCAATCAGCCAGGGTGTTTGATACGTATTCAGAATTGAAACGGTTAATAGGCTTCGACAGGGTAACGAGGGATAAACATATAGCATGGTAAGCTTCAAAGACTCAAGCGATCAAATGAATGCCTAAATCATATCTCCTAAATAACCTCGCCTAAGATTTCGCCTCAAGTTTCCCCCAATCAGGTTTAAAGGAATATCTTTTGAAAAGTAGCCATTTGAGGACTTGATTTCAATCTATATATGTAGACTTGCAAAAATTAGAAAAAATATATCAAAAACTATTAGTTCCTACGTTTTTCTAAGAATTATCATTCTGCGGAGATTATTCGAAAGATATTTTGTGTTAAAGTTCTTGAGCCAAAGCGCACTTGAATTTACGTCACCAATTTGTGTTATCTTGCGATCTTATTTTCATTCTTTGGTGTTTTTCTGGTAAGATCTCTCCAAATTATTGTTCTTAATTTAGATTTCATATTATTGTTGATAATTTGGATTTAAAATCATTAGAAAATCGTTTTCAAATTTAAGAGCATAAAAAAAATTTAAAACAATTTTGTGTGTTTATCTGATTACGTGCCTTGATTTGTGTTACCCATACATGTTAGTAATCATATATTGATTTCCCTCACATTGAATCTATCATGGAGTAAATTTTTGGGATATTAATTGAGTATAATTATATTGAGTTGGTAGAAGTTCATTGTAAGAAGAAACTCATTATTTTTTTTATTTGTGAGTTTGAGCGGATTAGACATGATTGGGTCGGTACCTAGTTAGGGTAAGTAGGTTGTAATCTTTTCTGGTGAAAAAGGTTAAAATTTGATCTTTATCCTAAGACTGATTGGAAAAAAAAAAATGAGTTGGAAGAACACATAATGCGGCAGTGGAAAAACCAAAACTAGAATTTGCGCTACTCTTAGTCATCAAGGCAATGGCCTCTTTCTAAAAATAAGAAAAAAATAAATCTAACCTTAAATGTTGTATTCAAGTACGAGGGCCACATCAAATAATGTTGCTTGGTAGCCTAAAAGAAGACTCATGAAGCATTAGCCCGTGGAATTATATTTTGCTCTCCACGATAATTAATATTTCTTAAATTAATTTTACAAAACCAAAAATTCATGATTGAACAGTATTTTAATTTTTTCTTATTTAATTTTTTATTTTTTTCAAAATTATTTTAATTAAACACAAAATATAAAATATTTGTCAAATCAGCATGAATCCAAATTTGCCATGATTTCATGCATACGAACCATTGTTTTTTGATTAAATATGAATATATATTTAATTTAAGAGTGAATTGATTTTAAATTCTATTTAACAATGCAGTGTTTAAGTAAGTTTTTATTTATTTTAATAATTAATTTTATCTTCTAGTTTTTAAGAGCGGTGTGTTTTTAAGGAATTTGAATGTCATATTCAACCCCATTAATGGTCACTTTCCAAAGAACCTCTCATTATATCTCTCCCTTTTTCCCATATCTGAGACAAATAATGGAGTCCCCAAACGGCACATCCAATGCCCCTCTTTTTTATCCACTTCCTCAGAAAACACACTTACACCCCACACACCACTGTGTGTGAATTATATATATAGATACACTCACAAACCCCTAATAATAGTGTATGGTGGAGGGTCTATTTTCTATCCATAAATACCCATATGCTGGAACCAACCCCTTTCCATTTTTGAGCTGTGTACAGAGAAAAAGCAGAGAGCTATAAGATTATATACCACAGCAAGAAGAATTTCTTCTCACTTGTTAATTTATTTGTCAAATTGTAATTAATTTTATCTTCTAGTTTGACTTTTAAATTACTATTTAATTATTGTCAAATTTTAATAATAAAGCATTAAAATTGGTAAAGTGATTGCTTTATGAGAGAGAGAGAGAGAGAGAGAGAAGATGGAGAGGCTGAACTGAAAAAATGTGGTAAGGTTTGAAGATAATTGAGAAAAGGCAACCATTGACGCAGAAAATGAAGTTAAGGTTATTAATTTTTATTTAGGAGTATAAATGTCTATTTGACTGTCAAAGATCGTTGTCTAACAATGTTTTCGAAAAGATTTAAAAATAATATTTTTCTTAAAAAGGTTTAATGAAGAAAGAGGAAGTGAAATTTGGACTAAACAATAAAAAAATTATAACATTTTAAGATAATTATAAAATAATAGATTGCCTCGAGTAAAATTCACGTGCGAAGCACATGGTTTTCCCTATTCAAAAAGTGAACGCTATTCAATTCGGACTTGACTGAAACATTTTCTTAGAAGACAAAATTGGATACAATACAAATAGAATAGGGACCAAACTAATACTAACGCAATAATTCAGGGACTAATGGTGAAATTAACCTTTTCTTTTGTTCTTTTTATTTGAACGGTGTAGGTTAGAATTGGATCCACTTTTGGGCTAAGCCCAAGTCCCTTGTTGGGCCCCATTCGATATCAGATGTATGGGCCAAGTGGAAGATCATTTCCCATTATTGGGCTTTTGTCTATAGTGAGATAAGGAACAAGCACGGGCTTACCTTTTCTTTTTATCCTGTTGATGAAAAAAAAAAAAAAAAACTGTTTGCTAATTTGCCCCCCAACAAAAAGAAAAGGTTTAATTGGAGGTAGCCACAAGTTGAAGAAGGAAATCAGAACGGAATCTGAGTCTTTTTTTTTTTTTTTTTTTTTTAAATAAAATACTATTTTAAAAAATTAATTAAAAATTCGTAAATTAAAATTCCGAATTTACCTTTAAAAAAAAGAAAATGAAAAAAAAAAACATAATTACCCTATATATCAATGGAATGTACCAAAAAACAGAAAAGAAAATAAGCAGCTGGAAACAAGCAACACCTGTATCACCACTCCCCGCCATTGCAACTGGTTATTGCCACTGCAACTGGTTATCACCACCGCCTCCATTCCATCGAGAACACTGGCCTCCACTCCCCTCTACCAACACTGCTTCCACTCCACCAAGAGCATCGACCACCACTGCCGCCAACATCACTATTGGATTTTCTCTCTCCCCCCGCTCTTTTCCTATAGATCTAGTCATCGCGGGACAAATCTATTCACAATTTGACTTGCGACGGCCAAATCGTGAATAAACAACCAAGATTCTATTTTATTTTTATTTTTTTACAGATTTTTCCCTTTAGCTTAGCTTTGTAAAACTGTAAATATTCTAGATCTTTTTTATACATTGAGAAACAGAAGGTTGGAAAAAGATAAACGATATATTGATATTTAGGAAAAGTACAATACAAAAGATTTACAATGGGTGTATTTATAGGAGATTAGGGAAACCCTAGGGTTAGGGTTTTAATGTAATGGGTCAAACTCATATACATAGATTAATATCATCTCTCAGACTCAAGGCGGTAAATAAAACGTGAACTTGAGTTTGAAAACATCCTTGTGGGCGATCTGAATAACACTCTTACTGTCATAATGTAGAATAATGGTAGTAGGAGAGGAGATTCTTCTGTCATCGAGGAGCCAGCGAAGTCAAAGTAGTTATTGTATTGCATCACCGATGTCATGGTATTCAGTTTTAGTACTGAAGTGAGTAACCACAGTTTGCTTCTTACTGCGCCAAGAAATGAGAGAGTTGTCCAAGAAGAAATAATATCCAGTGGTTGAATGTCTGTCGATGGGATCTCTGGCCCAATCGGCATCAAAATAATCTTGAAAGTTGGAGCAAATTGGGCAGAAAATGAAGTCCGTGAAACAAGGTACCCATGTCATACCAAAGGATGCGAAGAACGACCGAGTAATGAGTGGGTCGAGGAACGAACAAGAACTAACTGACTTGATGCACGACGTAGGCGATGTCTGGGCAAGTGACATTAAGGCATACCAAACTTCCAATCAATTTGCAAAATAACGTAGCATCCGAAAGAGGTAAACCATCTATTGGAGTGAGTCTGATGTTTGACTCCAAAGGAGTAGTAATAGTATTGGAGTCAGTGATACTAGCCTTGGACAAGAGGTTAGAGGCATATTTGGCCTGAAAAATAAAATATTCATCTGAAACGGATGAGACTTCGAGGCCAACAAAATAGGTGAGCACACAAGATCTTTCATCTCAAGTTGTCCACTAAAAAACTTTTGAGTTCAGAGATACTGCGTAAATCATCCCCTGTAATAATTATGTCATCCACGTATAATAATCATTATCAGTGTGGCGAATAAATAAGGCTAAATCATGAGCACTGGATGTTAACTAAACTGATGAATGGCAGTGCTGAATTTTGCGAACCAGGCACATCGAGCTTTATTCAAACTATATAAGGCACGACGGAGGCGACAAACTTTATGTCAAGGAATAGCTAAACCACGAAGGATATGCATGTAAACTTCCTCAAAAAGATTGTCATTGAGAAATGCATTTTTGACATCCATCTGAAAGAGAGTCAATTTTTGAATGGCAACGATGGCAAGAAGAGTACAGCAAATATGAGCCTCACCACTGGAGCAAATGTCTCTTCGTAGTCAATGTCATATTCCTGATAAAATCATTTCGCAACAAGTTGGGTTTTATATCATTTAACAGAACCATCAGAAAGTATTTTGATCTTAAACACTCACTTGCATCCAATAAGAGCTTTCCCAAGGGGGAGGTTAACAAGATCTCAAGTGTGAGTTTTTGTAACGACCCGATTTTCTAGGGCCACTACTACAGGTTCTCCCATAGAGAATTTTTACCTAAAACAAATAACCGATAATTTATAACGTGTAAATCCAAACAAATTTCATTTACTACGGCGACCATTTCTTTATAAATATATTGACAACGATGATTAAAATTTATATTCAAAACAAATTTATATCCATCTCTTTATCGAATATAATAGTCGGTGTTATTATATACAAATTGGATATATACTATTTATCAATTTTTAAACCAATACTGACCGGTCAAATCTTCCATCCACCAAATTCAATAAATTTTATAATAATAATGATAATTTGAGTTGTCGATTTTACGACGGCAATTATTAAATCTAATAGTCACCATTTAAAATATCACCAAACAACCAACACTTTATCTTATGTTGAATCCACGAATTATATATATATATTGGCGACAAGAAATTAGAAATTCATTTTATAAAAAAAAAAAAAAAAAAAAACAATCTTTCAATTTACAATGATGCGGAAAAATTGATAATTACCGACTTCATAATTTAAAACCCAATTTCCACCTTTAATTTAAATAACGTTATCTCAAATCAAATATAGTAAAATCGAATATTCAATATTTCCAAAATTGAGATATTTTACAACCGACTATGATAATTATAATTATCATTTCCTCCAATTTATATCCATCCGTTTACAATCCTAGTAATAATATAAATTTACACAATACAACTATTTCAAAATATAAATAATGGAATTCAACTAATATATCCATCGTTGTCCTACCTTCTCTCTTTCTTTACTCTTTCCATCAATTTGAAAGAATAAATAAATAATCTTCTGCAAATAATCTCATTTCTCTTTTTCAGTTTAAAATAATAAATAAGTACAATTATTACAAATGAAAATTTAAATAAAAATATCTTCGTCGTTTTGTCCCCGCCAACCCTGCAACTAAAAACTATGGGGTTACGAGCCAACGCTCAGTAGAACTCCAACCCCTCTAATATGTGCATTTAAATTTAATACGCCACGTAAAAATACCTTGGCATGCTTTTCATTTAATTTTCATATAATCAAATAGATTTCATATAACTCAAATAGATTTCACGCGATATTGCCATATAATCAAAATATAATCAATAGATTTCATGCGAACAAATAACGCTAAATACACTGATAATGATAACACAAGGTCACATTGAAAAAATTGAATGCATATATTAAAAGAGTTAGGAATTCTACCTGTTCTAAATCGTTCGTTTGCCGCAAGATGGATTTATTGGATTTTATTGGGGTTGTTTGTGTAATTCTTGTTTTTCTTTTTTTTTTTTTCCTTTTTTCTTTTTCCCATTTTCTGTTTTCTATTCCGCGACAGCCGGCACCGCTGCAGCGTCGGGCTCACCGCCGCGGCAAACACCACTCCATCTCTGCTCTGCTCACTGAATTCTCACCGCTGCGGCGATGGTCGTCGTTTTTCCGCTCTGTTTTCCAATTTGGAACTAGCCGCCGACTCTCTCTCTCCTCACCAACTCCGACGATCATCCTCGCTGCTCTTCCTCAACGATCCAAGCACACATACACACACAGAAAACTCACACACATACCCACACTAAACACACACATACCCACTTCTCCGCCGACTTAACTCCACAGCCGACAATCACCATCAAAGGAACAACACCGACCGCCGTCGGACCAACTCACACCCCCGTCACCCCCGTCGATCACCCACTGACCACACCCACTACTCATACACACGCCAAACAAATGGAGGAACACACCCACACCCAAACGCCAAATACCCACACCCACACAGTCACCGTCGACTAATCAGCAGCACACACACGACAGCGCACACACACAGATGATGAAACACGACACCACTGCCATCGACGACAGAGCAGCGATGGCTGCTGTCGACAAGCTCTCTCTTTATAACTTCTACTCCCCGCCAGCCAAACTAACCTACGGCAACACACCCACAACCAACGACTCTCTCACCATAAACAGAACACACACCCATACAAACGACAACCAGAACACACTCACACACACTTCTTTTACCGCCGGCGACGATCACTCCTCCAGTCGAAATCTAATCCATCTCTCTCTTCTTTTCTCTGTTTCTAGACTGTTCGTTGATTGCCCGCAAACTCATGTGTGTATATATATATATATATATATATATATATATATTATTTTAGTTTTAATTTCATAAATCTCTCCCTAATTAAAAATTTTAAATCATTTAAGTCCAAAAGTTTACAATTTGTATTTTGAAAATTGTTAATTAACCTCTCAAATTTTTAAATTAAAAACTATAACACCATTTATCCCATAATTTCCTGAATGTGTGAAAATGCAACTAAAATTGTGCGTATACCAAATATCAGAGTCTTACAACTCTTTCCTCCTAAAAAAAATTTCGTCCCGAAATTTTCGTTCAAAACAATAGGAATTAAAATTTTGGTCAAAATAATAATATTTCAGATTCGCACTGTATGGTCATGTTAGTCACATTTGATTCTAAAACAATTGTTCTCTTTGTAGGGTCCCATAATCAAAAGTCATCCATAATTCGTAACCGTCAAATCATTTCCACACATCGCAACATTTTCATTCGCAATGACTCATATTATATCCAAACCAACAAACATAGTGCACTTTAGTTGGTAACACCTAACACAGACAACCAACTGTCAAAGAATCTCATGTTTCTAAACGCTTCTGCTGCGTTACTCTGATAAAAATAACAATCAATACAAGATATCCTTAAAATATCACGATAGTCTCGGTGGATTGGGTCTATCTCATTCCGATAGTAATTTTTCCATAATCAACATTTATCCATTTCATCTGACATTTTCAGTCAACCTATTCGCAACAATATTTGTATCCAACATTTAAACCAACAATGCTCGCAACCAATATCGTAACAACAAATAACCCAAACTCCACGTGACCTGACCCGTGAGACCAAAATTTATCAATCTCAATATTTATATCAAAAATTTTAACAATCTTGTAAACGTTTTATAAAAATTACCACAATTTAACTTTAAATAATAAATTTTTCACAATACGTCAAAATCACATAACTGTCTCTCAAAACACATAAATATCACCAAACCACATCAATACGTATCAAATTACATCAAACGGGTCATTTATAAGAATTTCCTTCATGCCTCCACATTTAATTAAGTCCCTGACAAGGCCAAACGTTTCAAATACGTCTCAATTCACATATAAATATGTATCAAAATACATAAATACATTTCAACTACGAAAATTCGATATGTCACAAAAAGTCAATAGTCACTGTATAGAAAAATATTATATTTGTAAATTTCTAACATACTCATCAACTCAAGGATAATTCAGATTATCCTTTTCCCATGAAATCACAATGACCCTACATTCCGACTCCGTCCAATGTTAGTAGTGGATCAATATATTTAGTTGAGTAATTTTTTTATCGGTGTACTGTCTTCGTAGTATAAAAGCGTTTTATGGATCAAGTTTTTATCAAAATCCACTTCCCAATAAAATGTAGCCACACCGGTTGTATCCATCTCAACAAAATATAACCAACTTACTGTCAATAACAAAATCTCAACAAAATATTTCCAACATAGAATCGGTTTCAAATCGACTAATCAACTCACGTATATATCATAAAATGACATACTTCCTCGCTAGCCATTGGATCATTTTTACCTCACGATCGAGAGTTGCAACGGTACTGCAACATGTACAACTATGTCATCTACAGTGACTAGCAGTCGTAACTTGTAAGACTGTGCCATCTACAGTGACTATCTGTGCTAGGGCCATTATATATCCTCAATGGTAGGAGCAGCCACCCATAGGATTTGCATTCCTAACGAGTCAATCCACATCCCTTACAGGAAGAAAATCCACATCCCTTACGGGAAGAATATCCACATTCCTTACGCAAAGAAAATCCACATCTCTTATAGGAAGAATATCCACATCCCTTACAGAAAGAAACCATGGCATAGTCAGACCAAACATCACTCTCCACCTTAAAAAAAATCGACTCGATCCAAAAATCCCTTTTTTTTTTCTCCTTTAAAACCAACACGATCCAAAAATCATTTTCCACCCTTTTAAAATCAAGCTGGTCCAAAAAAAATCCTCTTCTACTTTTAAAATAAAATCCCACTTGATCCGTATAAGTTGCAAATTCGTCCATTTTTAAATAAACACGTTCTTCACATTTTATATGAAAATGTAATTTTGTAATTTATGGAAGACATTGCACAAGTTGCCTCTATAATACAAAAATAATTTACGGATTAAGTATTTTCATCAAACATCACTTTTCAAAATATACTATAATATATAACCACATACCGTGTTGAAAATCCAGTTCTACTGCCACCAATGTAGTAAAATAATATATTTAAAACATCCAATCCAAATATTTTAAGTCAACCAATCCATACATTTTAAATCCACAAATCTAAACATTTTAAGTCAATCCATTTAAAATAATATATTTAAACCAATCAATCTAGACAGTTCATCGTATAGTAAAATACTACACACCACCTCCTACTAGCCATAGGATCATTTAACCTCATGATCGGGAGTTACGACAGTACCGTGATCTATTCAACTGTGTCAAGGCCATTTATTTTCCCCAATGGTAGGGGTACCACTCGTGGAATTTGCACTCCAGACGGGTCAATCCATATCTCGCAGCCCATCCTCCTGACGAGAAGAAATTCACATCTCGTAGGTCTCCGCCTAACGAGAAGAAATCTACATCTCGTAGGTCTCCGCCTAATGAGAAGAAAGCTATGGCATAGCAGGATAATAAAATGATTTTCCACCCTTTAAAATTTTACTTGATCCATGAATCATCGTAAAACCGTCCATTTTATCAACCCTTTTTTTTTTCCCATAATTTAATACGAAAATATAATTTCATGATTTATATAGAAGACAATATACACTTTTAAATTAATAACTCAAATTTAGCGACAATTTTCAATGGTCCACAACTAACACGGCACTCACCTAGACTTATTTAACTCATTATCGAGTAGTTTCATTAATGCACCATCATCTCAGATGTTAATATGTTCAAATTTAAAATGATAGGGACCAAAGTGAAATAATGGTAATAACACATTAGTGCAAGGTGTCTAACCTCCCAAAAACATAACAGAGACGTCAATTCCTGTATATATATTATTGACCCCATAATATTATTCACCTTTATTTCTACGTATATATGTGTGAACAATTAGTGTACATATGAAAATATTAATGCACATACATCGTCACTTGATAATATCACGTAATTCTAGATAGGGACAAATACAACACATAGATCACATATCATGAATCCATGAAGAGCACGTAAATCATGTATTATATTAACTTCATATATACACACATAAAACACATTTCACTTTTATTTCGCAATTTCCACAAAAATTATTATTATTACATATTAATAGTTTATTATGAATGAGAGGTATCATAACCCCATTTCAAAGTGTTCTTAAATCTAAACTCTGAGTGTGCAGAATCTATAACTTAAGCTTTGATACCAACCTGTAACGACTCGATTTTCCAGGGCCGCTACTACGGGTTCTCCTATAGAGAATTTCTACCCAAAACATATAATAAATAATTTATAACGTGTAAATCCAAACAAATTTCACTTACTACAGTAACCATTTCTTTATAAATATATTGACAATGATGATTAAAATTTATATTCAAAACAAATTTATATCCATTTCTTTATCGAATATAATAGTCGGTGTTATTATATACAAATTGGATATATACTATTTATCAATTTTTAAACCAAAACAGACTGGTCAAATCTTCCATCTACCAAATTCAGTAAATTTTATAATAATAACGGTAATTTGAGTTTTCGATTTTACAATGACAATTATTAAATCTAATAGTCACCATCTAAAATATCACCAAATCTATATATATATATATTGGCGACAAGAAATTAGAAATTCATTTTATAAAAAAAAAAAGAACAATCTTTCAATTTACAATGCCACGGCAAAATTGATAATTACCGACTTCACAATTTTAAACCCAATTTCCACCTGTAATTTAAATAATGTTATCTTAAATCAAATATAGTAAAATCGAATATTCAATATTTCTAAAATTGAGATATTTTACAACTGACTATTATAATTATAATTATCATTTCCTCCAATTTATATACATCTATTTACAATCCTAGTAATAATACAAATTTATACAATACGATTATTTCAAAATATAGAAAATAGAATTCAACTAATATATCCATCGTCGTCTTACCTTCTCTCTTTCTTTACTCTTTCCATCAATTTGAAAGAATAAATAAATAATCTTCTGCAAATAATCTCATTTCTCTTTTTCAGTTTAAAAAAATAAATAAATACAATTATTATAAATGAAAATTTAAATAAAAGTCTCTTCGTCATTTTATTCCCGCAAATCCTGCAACCAGAAACTATGGGGTTGTGAGTCAACGCTCAGTAGAACTTCAACCCCTCTAATACGTGCATTTAAATTTAATATGCCACATAAAAATACCTTAGCATGCTTTTCATTTAATTTCCATATAATCAAATAGATTCCATATAACTCAAATAGATTTCACGCGATATTTTCATACAAGCAAAATATAATCAAATAGATTTCATGTGAATAAATAACGCTAAATACATCGACAATGATAACACAAGGTCACATTGAGAAAATTGAATGCGTATATTAAAAGAGTTAGGAATTCTACATGTTCTGAATCATTCGTTTGCCGCGAGATGGATTGATTGCATTTTATTGGTGTTGCTTGTGTAATTCTTATTTTTCTTTTTCTTTTTCTTTTTCCCATTTTCTGTTTTTTATTCTGCGACAGCCGGCACCGCTGCGGCGCCAGGCTCACCGCCGCGGCAAATACCACTTCATCTCTGCTCTGCTAACTGAGTTCTCACCGCCGCGGCAAACGCCTCACCGCTGCAGCAATGGTCGTCGTTTTTTTGCTCCGTTTTTCTGATTTGGAACCAGTTCCCGACTCTCTCTCCTCACCAACTCCGACGATTACCCCCGCCGCTTTTTCTCAACGATCCGAGCATACATACCCACACAGAAAACTCTCACACACACCCCCGTCGATCACCCACTGACCACGCCCACTACTCATACACATGCCAAACAAACGGAGGAACACACCCACACCAAAACGTCAAACACCCACACCCACACAGTCACCGTCGACTTATCAGAAGCACATACACGGCACACACAACACACACACACGACAGCGCACACATACATGATGAAACACGGCACCACTGCCACCGACGACAGAGCAGCGATGGCTGCCGTCGACAAGCTCTCTCTCTCTAACTTCCACTCACCGCCGGCCAAACTAATCGACGGCGACACACCCACAACTAACGACTCATTCACCATAAACAGAACACACACCCATATAAACGACAACCAGAACACACTCACACACACTCCCTTCACCGCCGGCGCCGATCGCTCCTCCGACTAAAATCCGATTTCTCTCTCTCTCTTCTCTTCTCTATTTCTGGATTGTTCGTTGATTGCCCGCAAACTCATGTGTATATATATATATATATTATTTTTAATTTCATAAATCTCCCCCTAATTAAAAATTTAAAATCATTTAAGTCCAAAAGTTTACAATTTGTATTTTGAAAATTGCTAATTAACCCCTCAAAATTTTTAAATTAAAAACTATAACATCATCTACCCCATAATTTTCTGAATGTGTGAAAATGCAACTAAAATTGTGCATATACCAAAAATCAAGGTCTTACAGTTTTGGCTAGGACCTGAAGTTCTTCGTCCATTACTTTCTGCCAAAGATGATTAATACCAGTCTCCTTATAGGATTGAGTCTCATATAGATTAAGTATGGTAGAAAACAATGATAATCAGTGAGATAAAGGGGAGAATAAGTTACCCTATTAGAGCGGTGGTGGTGATATGATGGATGAGTTTCAAAGGTAGTTGGTATAGAATCATCGGCCAAAAGAGAAGTCTCAGGCATAGTCGATAGAGTTGGAGGTATGAGATCAACTGGTGGTTTTGGAATGGGTTTAACTGGTGGTTTTGGAGTGGGTTTAACAGATGATACTGGAGTGGAATCAATGGAACGTGCAAGACTGGGCTTAGCTGGTGGTGTTGGAGTGGGATCAACAATACCTGGAACTACATCCTCAGAAAATAACTCACGAGATGAATCAATAAAGAATCTGAAGTTAGTAAGGGTTGATATATCAAAGGACCGTAAGGAAGAAAACATGTGACGTTCCCAAAAAATAACATGACGAAATACACAAAGAGTTTTAGAGAGGGATCCCAACACCGATACCCCTTATGTGCAATGCCATAACCTAGAAAACAACATAGGTGGGCCCTTGGTTCCAGTTTGTTGTGTTCATGTGGTTTAAGAAGAACAAAATAAGCATAACCAAAGATTTTTAGTTCATAGTAATCAGGAGGTTTACCGAAAAGACGCTCAAATGGAGACTGATGCTAAATTGTTGCGGAGGGAACATAGTTTATGGTGTATATTATGGTTAAGGAAACCCCACCCCAAAAGCACTCAAGGCAAGAAGAAAAAATAAGAGGAGCATGAAATGTGTCAAGAATATGTCTATGTTTGCATTCGACTCATCAATTTTGTTGAGATGTACCAGGACACGAGCGGTGGGAGAACGTGTCATTTTTACAAAATAGGTTGAGAAAAACACAATCTTTGTATTTCATTGCATTATCTGAGTGAAAAACTTTGATATTTATAGAAAATTGGGTTTCAACCATAGATGAAAACTCATAATATATTTGAAAAGTATATCGAGAGTAGTCATCCACAATGATAGCAAAGTAACGAGAATCACCCATTGTGACATGAGGAGAAGGCCCTCAAATATCATAATAAATTAGATCAAATAGTGCAAGAAAAATAGACTGACTCTCATTGAAAGGTAGGGCTGGTTGTTTTGCAAGTTGGCAATGAATACAATTAAATGACTCATGCTAAACTGAACTGAACTTAACTTAACCTAAATGATCTCTAAAGATTAGCGATTTGAGTCGGCTAGATGAAATGTGACCTAACCAAAAATGCCAAATATAGGATGGTGATAGCAACAATAGTAGTGGTGGAGATAAGGATGATGATGATGAGGATGGTAGTGGTGGTGGTGGTGAAGTTGCGTAGGTCAATGAAGGGACATAAGGTGGTTGTGGTGGTAGGGTGAGGTGGAATATGCAAACTGTTGAGTTGAAATAGACGTCCAACTTTACAACCAGTCCCAAGGGTTTCTCCTACTTGAGCATCTTGCACACGACAACTACTATTAGAAAATACGATTTCAAATCTCAATTCACACAGTTTCCCAACAAATAAGAGATTTAAGATGAGTTTTGGAATTAAATACGTGCTAGGAGTAGATAGATGTGAAGTAGAAACTTGACCGATATAAGTAACACACATTTGAGAACCATCGACGGTATGAATAATAGGGGTATTCATAGTGGATAGTTTAGATGAGAAGATGTTGGGATTAGATATCATATGATTACAACAGACAAAATCAAATAACCAATAAGAGTTACCTGTAGTAAGTGAAAGAGAAGAGAAACAAATTTGTACTATTCTTGGAGAAAATTTGGTAGAAAAGTGAATTCATATCTGCAATAGAGATAGTAACAGTAGTAGAAGTAGCATCTGAACTCTCTTTGGCATTGAGAAAAAGCGAAGAAGTGTAACCTCCAGACATCGTTGTTAACCCGAATAAATAATATACAATAAAGTATATTGTATGATATGAATATGGAGAAACTGAGGCAACGAATGGATTTAGAATGCTAAAGTATTTCAGGAACCAGTCTATAATCATAAAGAACTGATTGATGAACCCTTGAACTAATCAAATCTCTGTGACGAACCGAATTAATCAAGAACTAGTATTATATCTTTAAGAACCGGAAAAATGGGTAAATCGACGTGGAAACTATACGAATATAAAGGAAAGTATAGCTTGTGAATCTCAAATAAAAAACTAAGGCTAGAAACCGAATCAGAACATCTAGAAATCCAAGGAATCAGTTCAACTTTACTGAAAACCAGTCTATAATTGCTTGAACTGGTCAGTAGAAAACTAACATTAGTAAACCGGTGGCGTGGCAAGAACCAGCGATGTGGCAAAGTCAATGCTTATGTTACAGAGTCAATGTTGACGTATCGATAGCGTGACAGTCTTCTAGCACTAACATGGTGCTAACATGTCACCGATTCAACACTAATATGGCTTTGGTCAATGTAGATGTGTCGCTGACGTGTCAGCTAGTTGGCGAATGACATGGTTGATGAGTAGAGAAGGCTAACTAGGTCCTTGCCTGTTGACGCTGCGCCCAAATGGCATTGATGTGGCAAAAAATAGGGCTGGCATGGCAATGATAAGGATAAGCAGCAGCGAGGCACGTAAATCTGGCAGTAGTGCAGTTGTCTCGCACGTAAGAGCGCGTGCGTTGTCAGATGTGGTTGTTGTTGGTAGTGTTAGAATCGTCTCGTCATTATGAGTCTGATGGTGTGGCTGTTAAGGAATTTTGAGCAGCGTTTGTTGCCATAGAGCCCAAAATCTAAAACAGTAAGGCTTGATTGTACTGCTGCCTTTGGGAAGCATGTGAATGCTCTAGTGGCGATGGTTTTGATGACGTTGTGTTCGTATCTTTGAGACGAAGATGGTGATATGAAGAGATTTAATATTGGAGCATTGGTAAAGTTTGTAGCTGCCAACAATGATCATGGGAAAAAAAATCAAGAAAAACGACGCGGTGGAAGACTTGTTAGGGTTAGGGTTTTAAAAATCTTAGTAGGAACATGGCCAGAAAACGTTGACTCTCGATACCATAGTAAGATAATTGAGAAACAGAAGAGTAAGAAAATATTAACGATATATTGATATTTAGGAAAAGTACAATACGAAATATTTATAATGAGTATCTTAACATGATATCAAGAGCCAATGTTTTCTAGCCGTGTTCCTATTAAAACTTTCAAAACCCTAACCCTAATAAGCCTTCCGCCGTGCCATTTTTCTTGATTTTTCTCGTGATCTTTGTTGACAGCTTCAGACTTCACTACCACTACAATCTAAAATATCATCATATCACCATCTTTATCTCAATGAAACGGACACAACGCCATCAGACCCACCGCCACCGGATAATCGATGCGCTCTCATGCGCCACCCAAAGCTTCCAACACAATCAAACTTTGTTGTTTCGAATTTTGGACTCTACGGCAACAACCAACGCTCAAAATTCATCAACGACCATACCACCTAAACCGTCTCGATGAGACAATTAAAAAGACAAAAACAACAACCCCATACAGTTCCTCACATGCCTGCACGTGTACTAAAAACCCGAAGTTGCACCCCACGTGCTACCAATTATCCGTTGCCATGTTGTTGACATGTCAACGCACAATCAGCGACACGTCACCTCTAGGTCAGCTGCATGTCAACGCCACATTAGTAGTTGGCTGCGCCACATCAATAGTTGATCGTGCCACTTCATCCAACATCTCAACACCACATCAGCTGCGACCACTGCCATATCATCACCACGTTAGCAATAGCCCATTACCACATCATCGACACATCAACAGTGACTCTTCCACATCATTGCTCCTTGCCATATCATTGGTTCCTAGGGTTTTTGGATGTTCTGATTTTGTCTGCAGCCTTCGTTTTACGATTTGAGACTCAGAATAAATACTTTCCTTTATATTCGAGTGATTTCTATGCAGGTTCACCCAGTTTTAGACCGATTCTTGAAATTCTAATACCGGTTCCTGGCTAATTTCAACATTTTAAATCAATATGTGGTCTCCATTTAATCAAACTCATATCATACAATATAGTTCTCTTTATACTGTTAATTTAACTCATAAAGGAGATCTGATCGGTTCAAGGGTTCAACAATCAGTTCTTCACGATTATAGACCGGTTCCTAAAGTAGTTCAGTATTCTAAATGCATATGTGGTCTTGGTTTTTCTAAATTCATATTATACAGTATACTTTGTTGTATATTGCTAATCTGATTCAACAACGATGTCTAGGGGTTGCACTTCTTCACTCATTCTCAATGCCGAAGAGGGTTCGGATCCTACCTCTACTACTGTCACCATCTCTATTGTGAACATAGCTTTACTTTTTTGTCAAATTTTCTCCAAGAATGGTACAAATTTTTCTCGTTCTTTTTCACTTACTACAGGTAATGTTTCTTGGTTATTTGATTTTGCCTATTGTAATAATATGATATTTGATCCCAACAACTTCTCACCCACAATATCTGGTATGAATACTCCTAGTATTCATACCGTTGATGGTTCTCAAATGCGTATTACTCATATTGGTCATATTTCTATTTCACATCTTTATATTCTTGCCATGCATTTAATTTTGAAACTCATCTTAAATCTCTTGTTTGTTAGGCAACTCTGTGAATTGGAATTTGAAATCATATTTTCTAATAATGGTTGTCATGTGCAGGATCCTCGGACAAGAGAAATTCTTGGGACTGAAGTCATATTCTCTAGCAATCAGTTAGGTTCAGTTCATTATGAGTCATTCAATTGTATCCATTGCCAACTTGCAAAAGAATTAGCCCTACCTTTTAATGAGAGTTAGTCTATTTTCTTACACCATTTGATCTAATTCATTATGATGTTTGGGGGCCTTCTCCTCATACCACAATGTGTGATTCTCTTTACTTTGTTATCTTTGTAGACGACTATTTTCAATATACATGGTTGTTTCTTATAAAACATCGATCCTAATTTAGTGACGAATTTCATATTTCCTCACTAAAACTAATTTTCAGTGAGAAATTTTTTATGCCATGGCCAATAGTCATTGAACTTTAGCATGAAAATCAAATTTTCTCACCAATACTACCATTTTGCGACGAAATTTATTTTCGTTGTTAAAGTTCGTCACTAATGCTACTTTTTTTTTGTAGTGACATTCCGTTTTTCAATTATCATAACATGTTGAAATGATTTTTTTTCCGGTTAATTTGCAGATTTTTTTCTATGTTAAAGTGAAATTTTGTATTTTTTTTTTAATTTTTTTTTTTATGTTTTTAATTGTTTACTTTTGATATTTGTTGTTGATTAGTTGTTGTAGGGGTGATAGCAAAATTTTTATATGGAGGTGGTGGTGGGGTGGTGGTGGTGATGATAGTTAATATTTGTTGTAATAATAATTAATATTTGCTGTAGTGGTGATAATAATAGGAATGTTTGTTGTGATGGTGACGGTAGTGACAATTAATATTGATTGTAGGGATAGTGACGATGAATATTTGATGTGGTAGTAGTTTAATGTTTGTTGTGGTGGTGGCGGCAGTGATGATAAATGTTCTTTGTGGCGGTTGTGATGATAGACATATTTATGAAGGTTGTGACGAAATATTGAATATTTTTTGTGGTGATAAGATTCATTATTAAAAAAATTAATTGAGAAGTATTTTTTGTTATAAATGTAATATATTTTTAGAATTGGGTTTCATAAAATAAAAGAAAATAGTCGGAATAAAGTTTAACTGTAGTGAAATTTTTGGGGGAAAGAAATCAACAAAAAAGGTAAGCGTATTTAATTAGTTTTTAAACAAATAAGTACTCCCCCCCCCCCCCAAAAAAAAAAAAAAAAAAAGTGCGTAATTAAAATATACAAATAAAGTACATATTTGAGAAATATTAAAATAATATTAGCATTTTCCAAAATGTTGGTTGTTGTTTTTTTTAAATCAACATGTTAATTACAAAAAAAATAAAAAAAAAAAAAAAATAGCCAACATATGGTTGTTTATTTTTTTCTAAAACAGTTTCTAAAAAAATTAAGAATTTATTTGTTTTATTTTGAGAACATTTTTTTATTTTAAAAAGCAAAATATCCATTGAAAATTTATTACAAATAAATAAAAAATACACTAAAAATAATTTTTTATATAGTATTTACTTGTTTTATTTTATTTTTTATTTTTTATTTTTTATTTTTCATTCACGTTTGTTCCCTTAGTTTTGCAATGCTTTGCACACAATGAGGAAAAATAGTAGAAGGTAAAGTACGCGTTTTTAAGATGACTTTTATATAGAACAATAACTTTTGACTTTTGAAAAAATTATTATACCTAGTGGAACCGTGGACTGTATAAGCAAAAAATTTAAGTTTATAGATCATTGACCAAGAACCCGTTAAAAAAATGAGGTAATTTCAATTTGAAACTTCTACATATTGTCTCATCAATATCAAGAATTTAAATTTTATTATTGTTTGAAATTTGAAAAAAGTAGACATTTTTCCTGTTAAATAAAGTTTATTGATATAGTTTTATTGTAATGAAAGTTTGGTTAAATTAAATTCAAAAAGCAGTGAAAAATTAAATCTAAAAAAAATATTGAATTAGTTCTCTTTCAAATCTAAATCAATAACAGATTATTTCCCCCCGAAATATCTGAGAAAAGTGTGAAAACCTTTTACTTTCCAATCATAAATTCTGACAAAGACATCAAGAAAAGAAGTGAAAAATATTGCAAAGAAGAAAAAGTGTAAGAAAAATGCCTTCAAAACTGCGCCATGTTTGGCTAATCACACAAGAAAAGAAGAAAAAGTGAAAGTAAATTAAAGAAAGAAGTGAGCAAAAACAAAGTAGAAAGAAGACTAAAAACCCTAGTTGTCATTTTTAACGTGACAACTTCTTTCCTTCTTAGGGGTTGCGTTTCACTCAGTCAGTCATGATTTTACCTGTAATAACCCCAAGACCTATGAGAATAATGGTTTTATACCCCTGAAGTTTATCTAAAATCTCATGGTCCTCACCGTTTTAATTTGAACATTTAACACCTTAAACTTTCCTAATCATCCCATTATAGTCAAGGTCATTATCCGTATCACAATTTAGACAAAAAAGGGTCACCTGCCATGCACTTAACTATTTTTAAAAAATTTTATGGATAATTCCAACTTCCCATTCTCCTTCCCCGAAATACTCAAAAATATATATATAAAATAATATATGTATAAATTGTTTTTTTTAAGAAAATTTATAAGGGAGGAGAGAAAGGTTAGAAAAAACCCATAAAGTCCATTAAAAAATAGTTGTTTGTCATCAATAAACCCAAAAATAAAACTTTATGAAACTTTAGGGTGTTATGTGTTGAAATTGAAACTATAAAGATCAAAATGAAATAATAGTCAAATATTAGGGGTTCAAAGTATAAAATCACTAAGAATAAAGAACATACATGTATATATATGCTAGCGAGTACCCGTACTTAAAGACACAATTTAAAATTGAACAAATTATAAAATACCACAATATCTTTATAAATCACAAAAACAAATTAAAATCGGAATCATATGACAAATGCTCGCATCAATTTTTGTCGTCTTAAATAAGTATGAAATGGTTATAAACAATAAATCAAGACAAACAGATGCCACTGACGTAAACAAAATATACTTTTCTGATGTGAAACACAAATTAAAATGCCTTCACACCTCTAGATTTCACCTGTATTTCAAACCATGAAATTATCCATAAGATAAAGTTTTCCGCGTACAGGTAAGAATTCAACCAAGACTATATATAACCTCCCAAAATGAGCAAGTGAGTTGTCAAAAAATCCCTCTTGCACATGTAACAGCTCCACACATGCCAGAAATCTCCACAACTTGCATTTTTTGCACCTCTGCCCTGCAAAATCGATTAGTTTTAAGGAGACACCGGTGTGTTGTGGGTCAAAAAACTTCCAGCGTGAGAATAAGTAAGTCTGTTCATGTATATTAGGCAAAAGACCGCATATAAAAAATAATGTGATATCTTCCTTTTATAAACTTAGTAAATTACGGGAGTTACGTCTTTTTAGTTCCCCATTATGTTGTCATTAAATGGAGAGTTAGTGGGGAGTTACGCAATTAATAGGGAGTTATGCCCTTTCGGCTCCTTCACTAAACGGGAATTTCTCCTGCATCATGTTATTTGGCTTTCCACTTATGGATTCATGTATGGATCATCGGTTTAGACTAACGTCCACGACTCGGCTCCTTTTGGGCATTGGACTTATCGTGTTCAGCTTTAAATCAAAAGCGGAGGTTTCTCCTGTATCAACAACAATAACACTAATTGCCATAAAAAATCAACCACCATGTCCTCTGGAATTTTGAATTTTTGTGATTGGGTTTGGAATCGGTTTCTCCTGTATCAACAACAATAACACTAATTGCCATAAAAAATCAACCACCATGTCCTCTGGAATTTTGAATTTTTGTGATTGGGTTTGGAATAATAAAATTTAGAATTAAAATTTCAAAAAAAAAAAATTTGAAGAAATCAACCACCATGTCCTCTGGAATTTTGAATTTTTGTGATTGGGTTTGGTATAATAAAATTTAGAATTAAAATTTCAAAAAAAAAAAAAAATTGAAGAAATTATTTAATGCTCACATGCAACTTCTATTCATAGTCTAAATTTCAGACAAATTAAGAATGAATTGACCTCCTACCATTAAACATTGATCACATCAATGGCGTTAACAAAAGCATCGAGATCAAAACTACTAAAAAAAATAAAAAATCGAACACGATCTCATTTTCCTAATCAAAAATATTTTTTACAAGAAACTGACGCTTTCACATGTGGCTCATGTGTTTCCCCTGCATCAATAGTAATAGATCAAACATCAAAATAAAAAGAAAATATATTTTTATTTATAATATATATTTTTCAAATCAAATAATCGACACACTTGTACTTGATTTTGCATGGTTAAATAAAAAAGAAGACTAAAAAGCCTCAGTCTATCATCAATCTTTTTCATATGAAGTAGTTAAAAAAAGAAGAATAAAAAAGAAGACTAAAGAAAGTAAGAGTTCATACCAGTTACCTCCTTTCTTTTTATACTAAATCAAATATCTCCCTTATTCTTTTACAAATATCAACCAGTTCTCTAAATTTTTTTGATCAAATACTACTTACCTCCCTTATCTATTAAAAATTAATAAAATATTTATTGTAATGACAATATTACCCGTAACTATTTAAAAATGATTAAATAATTAAAAACTAAAATACATAAATAATCCTTTAATTTTTCTATATATCTATTTTTATTTTTTATTTTTACACACTAACACCCCATTTAAAAAAATATATTTTTTAACCATTCTATTAAAAAAAAAATATTCCTCTCCCCTCTCTCTCCCCCCACCCCCTATCTCTCTCTCTCTCTCTCCCCAGCGGTGGCGGTGGGTGGTGGCGGCGGTAGGGGTGGTGGATGGTGGCGTTGGCGGTGTGGGATGGGGGTGGTGGGAGGTGGCCGCAGCTGGTGGGTGGTGGTCGTGGGAGGTGGCATGGGCGGTGGATGGTGGCGGTGGCCGGTGGTGATGTGGGCGGTGGTGGTGGTGAGAGGTGGCGGTGGACGGTGGGTGGCGGCAGCAGCAGTAGTGGTGATGTGGACGGTGGGTGGCGGCGGCAGCGGTGGTGGGAGGTGGCCGCAGCTGGTGGGTGATGGTCGTGGGAGGTGGCATGGGCGATAGGTGGTGGCGGTGGCCGGTGGTGATGTGGGCGGTGGTGGTGGTGGTGAGAGGTGGCGGTGGACGGTGGGTGGCGGCGGCAACGGTGGTGGTGGGCGACGGTGGCTGTGGGAGGTGGCAGTGGAGGTGAGAGATAGATGTAATTATTTAAAATATTAAAGGTAAAAAATATATTTTTAAAAATAAGGAGGGTGCTAATGAATTTTGTTAAAAATAAAACATAATTTTTTCAAATTATCATAAGGGCATTTATGTCTTTTAACCAAGACTATATATAACCTCCCAAAATGAGCAAGTATGAAGAATCTCTGACTCCACTAATCTTAATACCATAACAATATAAAAATCACAATGCATAGGTGAGCTGTCAAAAAATCCCTCTCGCACATGTAACAACTCCACACGTGTCAGAAATCTCCACAACTAGCATCTTTTGCACCTCTGACCTGCAAAACCGATTAGTTTTAAAGAGACATCAGTGTGTTGTCGGCCAAAGAACCTCTGGCGTAAGAATAAGTCAGTTTGTTCATGTATATTAGGCAAAAGACCGCATATAAAAAATAATGAGATATCTTCCTTTTATAAACTTAGTAGATTACGGGAGTTACGTCTTTTTAGCTCCCTATTATGTTATCATTAAATGGGGAGTTAGTGGAGAGTTACGCAATTAGTGGTGAGTTATGCCCTTTCAGCTCCTCCACTAAACGGGAATTTCTCCTGCATCATGTTTTTTGGCTTTCCACTTATGGATCCATGTATAGATCACCGGTTTAGACCAACGTCCACGACTCAACTCCTTTTAGGCATTGGACTTATCGTGGTGAGCTTTAAATCAAAAGCGGAGATTTCTCTTGCATCAACAACAATAACACTAATTGCCATAAAAAATCAACCACCATGTACTCTGGAATTTTGAATTTTTGTGATTGGGTTTGGAATAATAAAATTTAGAATTAAAATTTAAAAAAAAAAAATTGAAGAAATTATTTAATGCTCACATGCAACTTCTATTCATAGTCTAAATTTCAGACAAATTAAGAATGAATTGACCTCCGACCATTAAACATTGATCACATCAATGGCGTTAACATAAGCATCGAGATCAAAACTACTAAAAAAAATAAAAAAATAAAATAAAAAATCGAACACGATCTCGTTTTCATAATCAAAAATATTTTTTAAAAGAAACTGACGCTTTCACATGTGGCTCATGTGTTTCCCCTGCATCAATAGTAATAGATCAAACATCAAAATAAAAAGAAAATATATTTTTATTTATAATATATATTTTTCAATTCAAATAATCGACACACTTCTACTTGATTTTGCATGGTTAAAGAAAAAAGAAGACTAAAAACCCTAAGTCTATCATCAATCTTTTTCAAATAAAGTAGTTAAAAAAAGAAGACTAAAAAAAGAAGACTAAAGAAAGTAAGAGTTTATACCACATCCGTCTTTTTTATACTAAATCAAATATCTTCCTTATTTTTTACATTTTATACTAAGTCAAATATCTCCCTTATCTTTTGCAAATATCAGTCAGCTCTCTAATCTTTTTTGGTTAAATACTATTTACCTCCTTTATCGATTAAAAATTAATAAAATAGTTATTGTAATGACAATGTTACCCTTAACTATTTAAAAATAATTAAATAATTAAAAACTAAAATACATAAATAACCCTTTAATTATTCTATATATGTATTTTTATTTTTTATTTTTACACACTAACACCCCATTTAAAAAAAATATTTTTTAACCATTTTATTAAAAAAAAAAATATTCCACTCCCCTCTCTCTCCCCCCACCCCCCTATCTCTCTCTCTCTCCCCTGCGGTGGCGGTAGGTGGTGGTGGCGGCAGGGGCGGTGGATGGTGGCGTTGGCGGTGGTGACAATGGGGGGTGGGCGTTGTGGGAGGTGGCCACAGCTGGTGGGTGGTGGTCGTGGTGGTCATGGGAGGTGGCATGGGCGGTGGGTGGTGGCGGTGGCCAGTGGTGATGTGGGCGGTGGTGGTGGTGAGAGGTGGCGGCAGACGGTGGGTGGCGGCGGCGGCGGTAGTGGGTGACGGTGGTGGTGGGAGGTGGCAGTGAGGGTGAGAGATAGATGTAATTATTTAAAATATTAAGGGTAAAAAATATACATTTAAAAATAAGTGGGGTGCTAATGAATTTTTATAAAAATAAAACATAATTTTTTCAAAATATCATAAGGGCATTTATGTCTTTTAACACACAAAAAAAAATTGATCAATGGGGTAACTGGTATTTGCAAAAGGATATGGGAGATATCTGGTTTAGTACAAAAACACAGAGAAGGTAAACGGTATAAACCGAAGAAAGTAATTAGCAAAAACAAAGAAAAAGAAAAGACTAAAAACCCTAAGGCCCCGTTTGGTAACCGTTCCCATCTCAAAAAATTTCATCTCATTCTCAGATTTTTGGGATTTCTGTTTGGGCATAGCGTTTGGTAAATCTATTTCCATTCCCATTCTCATCCCAAAACCAAAAATCATTCTCATTTTTTCTTAAGAAGTGGGAAACAAAAAAATATTTTTTCTCATAATTCTCATCCCATTCTCATTTGGTAAAAAGGACACGACCGTAATTTTCAGATTTGTTAGTAAGATCCCATTTTCAAACTTTGTAAGCCTTTTTTTTTTTTTCTTTTTCTTCTGTTCTTGTATGTTGTCATTGTCCTCCCCCGACCTCCTCCTTCTCCTCCTCGTCTGTGCTCTTCCTCATCGCCGTCGACTTAGTTGTAATTGTCGTCCTCCTCGTTGTCGTCTTCTTCTTCTGTACTTATCGTCCTCGTCCTCCTCGTCTTCTTCTTCTGTTCTTGAGTGTTGTTCGTCGTCTGTCCATGGCCGTCGGTTGTGTGGGTCACGTCTTCGGCTTCATGCGTCCTCGTTGACATTGGCTTGGTGGGTTACGCCAATCGATTTAGGGTTTCGATTTCGAGCTGTAATTTTAGTTCGATTTCGATTTCAATTTCAATTTTAATTGGGTTTTAGGATTTTGATTTTGATTGTAGTTTAGGGTTTGATTGCTTGATGATTTCTTAATTATAGTTTAGGGTTCGTTCTTGATTTCTAGGATAAAATCGTTACCAAACACGATTTTGTTCCCGAAACCAAAAAAAATATTGTTGTTACCAAACACGATTTTGCTCCCATGAAGGAAACATAATTTTCATCTCATCCCATCCCACTGTATGGGATGGGCACGAAACGGTTACCAATCTATCATCATTCTTTTCTAAAGCTAGTTCTTATTTTTAACGTGAGAATTCATTTCCTTCTTACGGATTGCGTTTAAGATAATCATGATTTTACCTGCAATAACTCTCCAACACCATTTTAATTTGAACATATAACACGTCAGACTCTGCTAATTATCGCACTACAATCTAAGTCATTATCACCATTATAAGTTTAGACGAAAAAATGTTACCTACCATGCACCTGATTACTTTTAAAAGGTTTTATGAACAAATCCAATTTCCCATTCTCTTTCCCATGCAAACAATCATATATATATATATATAACATAATATGTGTATATATAGTTTTTTTAAAGGAAAAAGAGAGAGGTTAAAAAATACCTATAATATCCCTTAAAAAGGGTTTTTTTTGTTTGGCCTTCCATAGATACTCAATTAAGAGTTCAGACCTCCTGACATCCCCTATTAAGTTTTCAGTCTACAAACAAACTTTTGAAAAAGTTCCTTACATTTTGGTCTTCCTATTCACTCATATTTACAATTCTGTCATTTTGTCCTATGCAATAAGACAAAAGTATGCAACAAAATATTAACGTTAACGTTAACTTAAATGTTCAAGCAATACACTTTACCTATATTACAAAATTAAGATTTGAATTTTACATTAATGTTAACGCATTTAATATTCTTTCTATGTATGTTCACGTTAACGCATTTTCCCTATCTGTTTGTGTAGCGTTAACGTATTTTTATATTTGTGAGTAAACGTTAACATGATCGTACTATATCCATTGTTTGTATATTTGGGTTTGGTGTGCATTAACATAAACGTATTTTCACCATCGAACTGTGGGTTTTAACGTTAACGTGTTTTATTTTTTGAGAGTTTTATGCATTAACGTATTTTACTTGAACATTTACATTAACGTCATGTTGCATATTTTTGTCTTATGCGCGTTAACATTAACTACCATATGTGATATTTTATCATTTTGAGCTGAATATGTGTTTGAGTTAGGTATACGTTAATGTTAATGCACTTATTTTTTTGTTCTCTTCTATGTTAACATTAACGCATTTCATATTGTTTGGAAAAACATATGTGAAAAAATCACGCACACACTAACGTTACCGTAAAATGAACACCACCTCCACCACCACCACTATTCATATCAAGGTTTTCCCAATTGTTTTATATATTAAAGGGTGTAATAGTATTTTTATTAGGTTAGTCAATAGTAAAGGATTGAATACTAACATTATTTTGAAAAATGTCTGAATTACAACACAATTGTTTTAAAAGATTTTTTTTCTAACAACTCTTAAATTATGACTATTTAATAAAATAAAAAAAATAGTTGAGTGCACGCCAGTGGACTGTTTATTATAAAAAAAATTATAATGAAGTTGTTTATTATAAAAAAAATTATAATGAAGTCTTTCATTTGTTCAGAATTGGAATGATTACTGAATTCAGGATATTATAACTTCAAATAGAGACCGTAAAGAACAAAGTTGTGTGTATGTGTTTTTCTTACATGTTACAAGTTACAAAGTAAAACATTATTGTCTTAGCCTGTACGAACCATGAAAGCGGCCTCTTACATCATAAAAGAAAAGTTTTCTTGGTCCTTCAAGGCGTGCTTTATTTTTAATATTTTTTTAAGGTTAAATAACTAAAAGTTCATAATTTAATATTAATTATTTTAAATCTAACTATTTAATACAAATGAAATTATATTTTTTCTTATAACTCGCATCATTTGTATAAAAATATTTAATTATTAATAAAAATAAAAGAATAAAAAATATATATTACAAGAAGAATAAAATACCTATATTCAATTTAAATTAAAGTTATTAAACTCATTACCTTTAACTTCGGACATTTATTATTTAATATAATATATATTTTTATTTATTTAACTTAAATTATATATGTAGTGATGTAGTATTCTATAATTGTGCATTTATATATAATAAAAATAAAATAATCCATAATTAATTACAAATCATGTGTGCTATTACTATAAATAGATGAATTACACATGATAATTAAATAAAAATTCAAACCCCAATAAATATGTTTGGTAACATCGACCTAAGTAAAATAAGTTGACATTAACATTTTGAAAAACACCTCAAATTTTTAATATTATGGGAAAGTTATAATTAAATTTTTCAGTATAAATCTTACAAAACAAAATTTTATTTTGTAATTTAACTTAAGTTACATTTGGGAGAAGAGATTTGATAAATTCTTACAATTTGTAAATAATGGAATTTTAAAATTCTAGATTTTGAAATTTTCTTATTTACAAATTCTTTGTTTAAATAATTATTTTAGATGAAAATTTTGATTTTGTAATTTCATAATTTGCTTATTTGGATAGATAAATATTTATATCTATAATTTTGAAATTCATTAAATTTTAATAATAGATGTGTGCAAATATAACTAATAATATAATTTTTATTTTAGCAATTTAATAATATAATTTTTATACAAATTTTAATAATGTTATTTTAATTGTAATATTTTTATAGCTACTTGTACTATTTTTATACATATTTCAATAGTATAATTTTAATAATATATTTTTAAGTATACTATTTTGATCATACTATTTTTATATCTATTTTAATAATATAATTTTAATAATATAACTTTAGTAATATCTTTTTAATTATACCTATATAGTGGGAGAAGTGAAATTGCTCTTTGGAGGGATTTCAAAATAATTCATGTTTCGAACAGATTTGAAAATTCTATTTTTCCTATTAGAAATTCCATTTTATAAATTTAATGGATTTTACAAATTTCTTTTAGTAGTATCCAAACAAGAGATTATCGAAAAATAATTTGTAAAATTCCTTTTTAAAGTGAAATTCCTCCTTAATTAATTACCTCACTCAAACACAAACTTAAATAATAAAAAAAAGGTAAAATGAGTGTAAGAATTGATTTAAGCAGCCCATTATTTGGAATCATTTTTTTTTTAGTATTAAGAAATATAATTTTATATAAGTAAATTTTATAAATATAATTTTCTTTGTTGTAAGGTAAAAATAATTTTTCATATATATAATAATTGTACATGATATAAATATTTGTTTGGAGATGCTTAATTGTAATAATTTTAGGGTCACAATACATGAAAAATCAAATTCTAATTATTTTTTAAATCAATGAAAACACTAGAAAGAAAAAAAAATTATTAAATTAAAAATTATAAGTCTCAATAATGGGGTTGGTCATTAATTAATTAATAATTCGTTCAAATGTCCAATATATATACCTATGACAGCCAACTACACAACACGGCGACGACATTAATGCTTCATTCACAGCCAACGATCATCATTTTCATCGAATTTCATTATCGAATTCAGTAATTTTTACTAAGGGTATGTTTGGTTGGAAGGAAGGAAAAGGAAAATGAAAAATAAATTTTTTTTATCCTTTGTAGAAGAAAAATTATTTTTCTTAGTATATTTGATTAGAAAAGATATAGAATAAGAGAAAATAATATTTTGTGTGTATTAAAAAAAGAAAAAAATAATATGTTTTTTGTTTAATTTACTATTTTATCCTTAATATAAATGAAATGAATATTTGTTATATAAAATAAAGGGGCAAAACGGTAATTTTGACATTTTTCCCCACCCTCTTTTCATTTCCCCCCAAATTTGGGAGGAAAAAATAGATAATTTCACCCCCTATTTTTATTTCCCTTTTCCTTTTCACCTCCAACTAAACACACTTGGAGGGAAAAAAATGAGTCATTTCACCTCTTATTCTCATTTCCCTTTCCCTTTTCACATCCAACCAAACATACCCTTAAAACTCTCTCTCTCTCTCTCTCTCTCTCTCTATATATATATATATATATATATTGAGTTAGATTAAATCCTAATCACTATCTATATATAAGCTCAGATAGATTAAATTCTAATCACTATCTATATATAGACATCTTCGTACATCTCGGTATATATTATAATTTGCACATATTGTTTCATATCCTCTTCTAATATTCCACTTCTCAATTATTTTTACAAAAATAAAGACGACTTTAACACTTTGTATCCCTAAAGTTTGACCAAAAACTTCCTATAGTCTCCATAATATTAATTTGAGCATATAAGACATTAAAGCTTTCTAATTATCTCACTAGAGTCCAAGTCATTGTTTCTATTATATTTTCTATGGAATTTTATGGGTATTTACAACCACTTTTCTTCTCTCATTCTCTTTCCCGTCCAAATATTCAGTTGAACATACACATACGGTCCCTTTTAAATAGCTAAGTGCCCTAGGGATGCCACTGGTTTGGTTTTGTTTAACGGCCCAAGTTCCCAAGACTGCCACGAGGTTTCTCTCCTTGGAGAATTAACACTAAAACCGAACATCCAATATTTCATTAATAAAATCCGAGAAATTTTTACAACTTACGGAGACAATTATAATTTGTCAATTTATCGAATTAATTTTAAAACAGTAAATAATAAAACTAAAATTTATATTTTGTTTGAACATATTAATACTAAAATCGAAAATAATATGTTCAAATTGGAAACACAGGGCCTAAAATATTAATATGTTAATTCACATATCGGCATTATATTCAAATATAACATAATTGATATTTTGACTATTATATATCAATTTACAATGGTGACTATTAGAAATGTTATAGTGTGACGATGATAATTAGAACCAAATGGACCAAAACAAGACATTATCAAACCTCAGGAGTACAAAGCGTCAAAACTCAAAATAAAATCCAATGCGAATACATATAAAGGTTCAACAGTAACCTTTACTGTTGGAATTGGAAATAATTATGTGGGTTTGTGGAGTATATATATATGTATAATTGATTAATGGCATAAACTAATAACCCACTAATCGATAATTCCCGGTTTATAAATATTTGATAAATTTTACAATTACGACGATAATTATAATTATTAAATTTTTCGATTCAACTATACAACAATAAATCATAAATACGACTATTACAAATACGACTATTACAAAGTAAATAGAAATTTAACTATAATTCCCGGGGCAGTTTCATTCCCACCGGCCCTGCAACCAAAATTGTGGGGTTGTGAGCTCATGCTCAATAGAACTTCAATCCCTCTAATACGTGTATCCAATCAAACTCCCAAATAAACACATATACATGTTTTTTCACATAATAATCCTGAATATTTCAGGAAACTAACAACTAAAAACTAACGACAACTTCCGCTTGAATATATCTCTCTTGAATCATATAATCAAGAGAGATATATTAAATGCAAATATTAAAAGAGTTAGAAATTCTATTTTAAATCAAAAACCGAAATTCAAACCGGAATATTTTTCTAGCATAAAAACATTCCAAACTCTAATCCGTAACCTTATTAATCGTATATAAGGTTGTTATTATGATCAAGCTCCAACTATTCTTATCATTATGAGAATGAAAATCATTCTCTTATTTTTATTTTTATTTTTAGTTTTAGTTTTATTTTTATTTATTTATTTTATTATTATTATTATTATTATTATTATATAATAACATAATACGTGTAATCAACACACACACACACATATATATATATGTGTGTGTGCGCGCGCGCGCGCGCGCTATCTTCATTACGCGAAGAGAGCACATTTTATTACTTTTTAATTTTTTACGCAAATGTCCTTTTAAAATAAAGAAAATATTAATTATATCTCAAAACTCTTAAAAACATATTTTAAATAACACAATAGTTTCAAAATTTTTAAAAATCAATTTAAAATTAACATCTAATTCCAAAAATTATTAAATACTATTTATACCATAAATTTATAAAACCGTCCTCCAAAAATAGTAAACTTATATAAAATAATATTTTTCAAAAATATAAATTTTCGGGGTATTACATCTTGGTCCGGTTTCATATAAAACCAAAACCAAAATCGCAATCAAAACCATCGGTTCGGTTTTAAAATCAAATTATTTAAATTTACACAAAACCAAAACTGTGAAACCATTTAAAAATTTTCAATTTTATAAAAACCAAAAATAAAGCCAAAACCACATATCGTTGTTTTTTATATATAAACAAAAACAAAACTAAAAACATAAGCAAAACCACGATTTGTGAAGAGAGAGACTGAGGGAGGAAAGGAGAACAGAGCCGAACAGAAAGGCAAGAACAGTTGTACAATTTGTAAAATGAAAAATGATGAAACCCTAACACCATTTACCCACATATATATAAGAGGGGCTAAAAGTGTAAATATATATATATATATTAAGGTTAAAATGTAAATATATATAAAAAAAAAAAATAAGGGTATATATGTAATAAAAATATTTTTAAAATATCGATTTTGTGGTTTTATTCGTGGTTCTGTTTCACAGTTTCTATTCCGAAATTAAAACCAAAACTGCTTCGGTTGCTAATTTCAAAACCAAAACCGCAACTAAACCATTTAGTCGGTTTTAAAACTGAACCATTCGGTTCGGTTTCTCTCGGTTACCCGTCGGTTCGATTTTTTGTGGCATCCATAAAGTGCACGACGGGTGACTATTTCTCGTCCAATAATTGTAGTGGACTTCTTGTGTTCAAATTAAAATTATAAAGACTAAATCGAAATAATGGTCAAATTCCGGGTACAAAGTGTCAAAGAAACCCCAAAAAAAGAGAATCGAACCGCATATTTGGGGGGTAATAAGTGTAATTAGTTTGAAGTTTGACGAGTTTGTTGATGAGATAGTTGCCAAACGAGGGAATAGTGAGAACGGCCGTCGATATTTGACAAATCTCAGTAAAGATTCACCCTCTCATTTCTATGTACGCAATCGGAGGGCTTGGGTTCAATCTTATGGGTAGTGTAGATATTAGGCGAAATATCACCATTGACTTCCAAACAAGATGTCAACAGCAGTATAAACCCTTCTCTTCAATTCACACCATACCTACTTTCATCCAAAAGTCGATCATATCATAAAATGCTATGGGGTAAGATTTACTTTTTTATTTTTAGTTTTTCAGTAACATGTGTGCAGACCAATTTATAGGTAACTCGGTTAATCATCCTTCTGTATTGTTTTAAGGACATATTTTTTTACATCAGTCTGGTATATTTATAATTAAATTTAAAATTTAACTCTAGTGTTCTTCAAAAAAATTAAATCCTGATTAATGACACTCACCTTTACCAACCTAAATTCAAAATTTGTGGTTTGTTTCAGTTGAAAATAGTATTTTATTTTATTTTTTTGTTTGTTTTTTATGGGATTCTCTATATTGAAATCTAAACACTATTTACTTGTGAGCTACACCAAATTTTTTTATACTTTGGAAGTTCGATAAAATCTCACTTTGATCCTCATAGTTTTAATTTAAACATATAATGCCATAAAGTTTCATATATCCTCATTACATAGAAAGTAGTCGCTTGCTATTATGGACAATTCTAACATACTCCGTTTCTCCCTCTGATTCTCTTTTTAGCCCAATTACTCAATATATATATATATATATATATATATATATATATATATATATATATATATATATATATCCCTTTGCGTGTGGAGTTGGACTGAAGTGGGATAATTACAAAATTTGAAAATGTCGTGTTCAAATTGAAACTACAAGAATCAAAGTGAATTAATGATCAAATTTCAAGAGCCCGAAATATCAAACCTCCCAAATGAGTTCACAAAAACAAAGAATACAATTTTTTTTAATCTTTTATTCAACCAAATTATATTAAAAAGTCATATTTCATGAAAATTATTTGAGAATTGAAAGTCAATTCATAAATCAAGACGTTCAAAATATCTTTTTAATAGAGGGTTGTGATTGATTTGGGATGAATCAAGGTGGGGAGATAAAAAATTTAAAGAAAAATTTCAGCTTAAAAATTTTACACTTTTACTTACAAAGCGGTTGAGTTTAATTACATTTTAAGTTTTATTTTGGGTGGATTATGAACCGATTGGTAGTACTTTTGATGTGATCGAACTTTCTTTTCTTCTTTCATAATTGGTCCATTTTGAATGCGGTATCTTATTTATTAATAATAAGTTTCGGTGTACAAGTAACTGGACTTTTTAATTACAGCTTTAAAGTCCATTATCGACGGCATTAAATATTAGAAAATTTAATTGGCAACTACCCGACTTTATTCATCAACCTGTCTGTTTTTCATTAAAATTCAACTTGTTAAATATCAATCACTGAAGAATTACATTTAGAGACACTGATTTTGACATTAGGGTTTTGGTTGGTAAAGACTGAAAAATCCATGTGTTTTGTCCAAATCATTAACAAAAAGTTATTGATCTCCATGCAATTTTTTTTTTTTCAAAAAAAAAATTATATACTTATGTTATGATCTAAAAAAAATAAAAATAAAGGGATTTTGACATTTGTACCCCTGAAGTTTGACCAAAATCTCACTTTGGTTCCCCATCCTTTATTACCCCTTAAAGTTTCTTAATCATCTCACTAACAATTTTTGGTGCACAATGGTTCGATTGTTCGTCTTCCTGAATTGTAATGAAGTTCTTGGTTTGGACTAAAGTAAGATGACTACGGAAGTTCAGAGTGTTATGTGTTCAAAATGAAACTATAGGGATCAAAGTGAAATAATGGTCAAACTTCAGGGGCAAAAAATGTCAAAACCATTTTTTTTAGAGAACAAATTTGCTCAATAGTTGCCTGCACTTATCAAGTGTAAATAATTCATGTGTATAATTATATATACATATATATTGCTAGACTCTTCTTGAGAAGAATTAACCTTTAAAAAAATAAGTCAATAATTCTTATTTATTTATTTAATTGATGAGATATGGGCAACTGCATGCCACTGTTGACGAGGGGTATTCATCGCCAGCCTTGATGGACTAAATGTTGCTTAAATTAAATACATACATAGGCTCATGTTGAATATATTTCATTTTTTTCATGCCAACGTTGAAATGTGGTTTCTTTAAAATAATAATAATAATAATAATAATAATAATAATAATAATAATAATAATAATAATAATTTCAGTAACTATCAAGGTAATTCATTTGCCTAGCTAGGTTTGGTTGTTTAAATTATATGAATTTAATAGTTAATAACCGAATTACATAATTTAAGGATATAATAGGTCGTTAATTATTGCTCTATTTCTTGCTTAAGTTATATTTAAGTATTTTTTAAATAAAAAGAGAGTGAAAAATTCAAAGAAAGCAATGTTGTAATATTATATTAGTGCGAAATACAAAGAGAACAGATACTCATATATATATATATTGAGAAATTTTGTCCAATCATATTGAGAAATTTTGATAGTGAAAAAAGAAAGGTTCAATTCAAGTTTTTTTTAGCAAATAATTGTTTAGATGCTCTAACTTTCTTTTATTTAATAGTCATAAATTGATCATTAATTATGAAATAACTTAATTTGAGGAAAAATCAAAACGGGTTTAGACATGTTATTCAACATATATATTAGGGTTAATGACATTTTGCTTTCTTGTAGTTTGATCGATTTGCACTTTATAGGTCTATTGTATGTTCGTCATCAGTTAGTTGTTGTGTTTCAAACTTCAGATGCTAAAAATTGAAATGCAACAAAAAAATGGAGAAGTTGGAATTAAAAAATGAATAAAAATAAAACAAAAACAAATATTTTTTCTTTTTTCCTTTAAATTTAAAGTCTTTCTGTTTTCTTTTTTATTTTTTTTATTTTAATTTTTTCAATGAACATCATATACAAAAAATAATGAAGTAAAAATAAATAAAATGAGGAAAAAAAGAAAAAATTAAAAAATAGAAAATAAGAGAAAAAATAGACAGTAAGAATTAAAAAATAAAAATTAGAAAACAAAAGAATAAAAAAAATATTATAAGGGTATTTTTGTCAATATAATAAGAGTAGTGTCAGGTAATTATGAAAATTATAGGGGATGACCTTGGTATTTATCAAAATGACAAAGGGTGTTTGAGGTATTAACTCATAAATGTAAATAACTTAAGGGTAAAAAGTGTAAATACTTAAAGTTTAGACAATGTAAATCGTTATCCTCATTTTCAGAACAATCTCATCTGAGCCCCATATGTTTTCTCCACCGAATTGAAATGGTTGTCCAAGCCCTATTCCACTCTATTTTCTCAACCGAACCTGCGAACCCCAACCATGCAGAATCTCGACCACTAGATTTGCGAGCAACTAAGACCGTCGTGCCGTTAGAGTAAAGCAATCAGTACCCGAACACCACTAGATATCTCAAAAATATCCTTGATTCGTGTAACAGTTAACGATTTCTCAAATCAACTATTTCTTTTATTCGGTAGTCCACTAATTTGTCGCCGTTAGATATCGCAAATTTTCAATAAGTCTGTTTGATTAGCATAAGATAAGATAAAACTTGTTTGATTCATGGACGGTAGGTCTTTATTTGATTCGTGTTTTGATCTCTTTTATCGCCGCAAATCAGTGGTTCAAATGTTTGAATCTCTTTGGTCAAATTCGATTTTCACTATATTTTCTTTCCCTTGATAGTTAGTTGATGTAGGGTTATTTCTAGTGAGAGAGCTATGTGTAATAGAGAGTGATAGAGAAGGGTTATAATCCTTGTGTTATAGAAAGTGAGAGAGAAAAGTGATTCTAATTCATGATTAAACCAACTTTTATAGAAAGTGTGTGTGAGATAGAGTGATTCTAACTTAATTTTCGTATATTTAATATCCATATATTATTTCTATAAATTTTATAAATTTAAAGTTCATAACTCCAACACTTATAGAAAGCGAGAGAGAGAGAGAAAGATTCTAATTTAATGATAATTAATGTTTATATCTATTTTCTCTTTTATATTATTTTGTTATATTAAATTTTTATAAATCTAATGTTTTAGTATTATTATTAAATTTAGTGTGTATATATTATTTTTATAATTTCTGTAAATTTTTGTATATTATTTTTAATTTAATATTTTTGTAAATGGCCCTCAAAATGTAGAGTCAAAATGGATAGGATAAAATGTATACGGTCTTGTTTTATATATATACTAGTGTATAACCCGTGCCTAAAGGCACGGGTGTAAAACAAAATATATATATATATACAAAAATATATATTTAAATTTTTTGACATAATATCCTCTATTTATACAACATTCTACACCTATTTCATTTGAACATCAATAACAATAACAATTAAAAAGAATTGATCAACCCACTAATCTCCTTTCTCATCAACTCTATCGATTCTACCCCCAAATCAAAAATTTAAAGACTTCAGATCATAAACTCACCATCAATTCGAGAGGAAAAAAAAAACAAATAAATGTAGTTCATCCTCTCGACCACATACCTCGTTGACTTCTCATCCAACCCCCCCGCAGCTAAACGGATAGATAGAGAAAGACAGATTGGGGAACACTTTTTGTTTTAGGCGTGCTACAGAAATTGATAACCTAACTATAATTTTAGACAATTATCAAAGAATTAATTTACAAAAAATTATTAACATTAATTAAACACACTAATCACTTACCTGAACAAAAAAGGAAGAAGACGCGACGGTGACGACAGCGGCAAAAGAGGAGAACCTGAATTTCAGCAAATTCAACATCCAAACACAACAAAGGAAAGACAAACCCCTTCCACTCCCCTCCATCCAAATAGACCATTACAGACTTCCCGTGAGAGACAAAAAATAAACCATACCATCATGAAAATTAGAAACAGAAACAGGGAACAGAAACAGAAACGGGGAACAGAAACAAAAACAGGAACAGAAACAGGGAACAGAAACAGAAACAAAAAACAGGGGCAGAAAACGGGAACAGAAACAGAAACAAAAAATAGGGAACAGAAACAGAAATAGGGAACAGAAACAGAAACGGGGAACAGAAACAGAAACAAAAATAGGGAAAGAAACAGAAACAAAAAACAGGGGTAGAAAAAGGGAACAGAAACATAAACAAAAAATAGGGAACAGAAAAATAAACAGAAACTAAACAGAAACAGGAAAATCAAACACATTTAGGATCAAAGAACGTTGAATGCTTGTGAAATCAAACACATTTAGGATCAATTAAGCAGCTAATATTTCAGATCAATTAAGCACAGATAGGGAATGAGTGAAATACACAAATCGAAGAAATAATTGAAATTTACCATCATAAGCCGCTAATTGAAGCTATGGTTGTAGGAGCAAGGATCCGATTCATTGGTTTTCAGAGGCGAAAGATACATATGCATAACTGTAAAGCACTTTCTAATGAACAAATAGACATGTTAAGGCATTGTGAGTTAGGGCACTGTGAATTTCATTGAAGACCCTACATAAACAGGTGGTGTGCAAGAGTTCGTAAATGCTTCATACCAGAATAAAAAACAACAATTAGCGGCAAAATTTTAGACGATTCAGCACACCAACACCCAATCAAAAAGAAGCAACTAAAGAAATATTACCTTCATCCTATGTTTTCATTGAAAATAATATTTGCAAGTTTAAACACATTCTTCAACTCATGAGGACTAACCAAACAGGAACAGAAACAGAAACAGGGAACAGAAACAGAAACAAAAACAGGGACAGAAACAGGGAACAGAAACAGAAACAAAAAACAGGGGCAGAAATAGGGAACAGAAACAGAAACTAAACAGAAACAGGGAAATCAAACACATTTAGGATCAAAGAACGTTGAATGCTTGTGAAATCAAACACATTTGAATGCTAGTGTATAACCCGTGCCTGAAGGCACGGGTGTAAAACATTCAGCATCTAATTTATCATAGCATCTATAGTAACTAACAATTTTCAAAATATAAAGTTAAAAGTACACCGTTAAAATTACACCCCTTTTAGTAGCTCGGAGGTTTATAATAAAAAATTTAGATGAATAATTTGAGAAGTATACACTGGAAAATGGACATATGTCAATATGATTGTTGTCAATGAATGATGATTATCTCTTCTAATTCTAAACATGAGAAATAGCAAAATTGTCAACGCTAAAAGGTTCAACGTCTAAAAGATTTTCAATGTTCGGCAATTACAAAACCTCAAATAAAATATCAAATTGACCATCAAACAATTGGAAAAAAAAAATACCTAATTGAAAAAGAATAAACAATATTACACCAATAATTCAAAAACTAAAAACCCATATTTAGAAATCCTTGATTAATTAACGACGATCGATTAAATTGTAAGATAAAACATACTTGATCAATTGTTCTGCTTAGAATTCAAGCATCCACGTCACATTAATGGTGTTGCAACCTGAAAATCAAAATAAAATCATAATGACGTATGGAATAAAATAAAAATCTATGTATGTAATATAGTTTTCTGAAGAAAATAAATTTATTCAAATAACATTTAAAATAGCATTGAAAGAAAATATGTGATCTAAAAAAAACATAACACAAAATAATAGTGATGCACTTTACAACACAAAATAAAACCATCAAAATATTAGTCACACAAAATCAGCTAAAAAGCATAAGATCCTTACATGAATAAACATTATAACTACGAAAGATTTCAAATAAAATAAAAGACTAAAACAACACCATCAAACAACAACTTAAATTGTACATACAAAAATACAACTAAAGATAGATCACCAGGACCATCCAATAAGCTTAATAATACAATGAACAAAGAAGTCAGCAACAAAATGAATAACTCAAGAAAGTCTAACACCTAACAATAAGGAGAAAGATTAAAAAATGGAAAAATGCAATAAACAAAACTCCCAAAATATCTAACGTGGGTTCATTGAAAACATAATTCATGTATAAGTAATATAAACCTTGATTTTATTGAACACTATCATTGATGTTGTGTAATCAACCTGCCAATTGAAGAGAAAGAAGAAAATTTAAATTAATCATAATTCTTTAACCTAATTTAAAATGTTCATAGTATGAAAAAAAAAAAAAAAAAACCAAATTAATCATCTATTATTTTATTTATTTATTTGGTAAGTTCACAAAACAAACATGAGAACTATATATACCAAATTATGGGCTTTCTAAGTGGCATTTGCTTAGTGTTTTCATTCCCAACAATTAATCTTAATTCTTTAACCTAATTTAAAATGTTCATAGTATGAAAAAAAAAAAAAAAAACTTACTAAATAATTAAACAACTCAATTAATCAACAATTTACTGGAACAACTAAAGAAACCAATTAAAGAAAATGAAAAACAAAATATGAAGTTATGCCCACCCACTCATAAGTTAAGTTAGTACCTGAAGATATTGAGAGGAGTATATCCACTTGTGGAAATCTGAAAATGAAAACATCAAATCAAAATACCTAAAACAAAGAACTCAAATAAAAATCCCAAAAATAATCAAATCAAGAATGAGGCATTATCCCGAAAATGAATTAAATTCCTACAATGTAAAAAATAAAAACGAAATCCCTAAAACCTAATGAAATCAAAATCCATAAAACCAAATCAAATCAAATCCTTCAAAGAAATGAAATAAAATTTCCTAAAACAAAATCTAGTGGTTACCAAAAATGGGCAAAATGGAAATCAAACGCAGTAGATTTGAGAGAGAGAGAGAGAGAGAGAGAGAGAGAGGGAAAGAGACTTACCACTGAAAACATGACTCCAGAAGCGGACAAGCTCTGGTGGTTATGCTTCTAGTACTCAAATCTAAAACAAAAACATGTGTATTTTGTAGTATCATGAGCTTGCGAAAATAGTACTCAAATTTTAATTATTATTCAATATAAATTGCAATACAATACAAATTCAGATTCAAGAGTATAACGATTAGGGAAAAAAAAAAAGCAAAAGTAACAAATTTGTAAATAAGAAATATAAAATTAATTTCTAAATGAACAATGCCAATAAAAAAAATACCAATTCGAGGGGAGAAAATAGAAGAAATAAAATAGAAGTTTACCTTGGAAAGAGAAAAGAAATACCAATCCAACATCAATCACAAACTAAGAATATCCCAGAAATTTGTTCTTTAAATTTGAGGGGAGAACAGGATCAAAAAGTAGTTCAAAGAATGTCGACATTCTAAAATAGAAAAACCACAAACAGAAACAAAAATATAGGAATAGTAACACTAAACAAACACCATCTAAAGAACTAAAAAAACAAAAACAAAATAGTAAAAATGAAGTAAATGATCAAATACTCACCAATAATATACAAATATAAAAACATATCGTCCAACCAAAGGAAAAAAAACCCGCTTGAACTACTCATCCAACCAAATATTTAGAACAAAAAAACTGCAAAGAGAAACAGAAACTGAAATTTTAGACGAAACTTGGGATGTACAGAAAATAAGGAACAGAAACAGAAAAGTGGAACAGAAAAAGAAATTCCTTCAGGTACCTGTTGATGCATACCTGTTTGCAAATCGTCACTACTTGCAATTCAAAGGAAAAATGTAATGAAGGTCTGCAAATTGAGTGATTTCAACAGATTTGTGAACCTGAAACATTCAAAAAGCCAAATACTGAACAGAACAAAAATAATACTCACTAACAATAACATTAATGCTCAATTACTGAACACAATCAATTGCTTTGAATGCTAAATACTCCAAGAAGGTGGTAAATACTTTTTTTTTTTAACTAAGTTGTTATTATACTAATCCTTTTTTTTATTTATTATTTATTTTTTTTTATTTTTTTATTTTTTTTATTTTTTTTATTTAGTAAACAATACGAGGTGAAAAATTCCCAACCTTCCATTGAAGCGGTTTAAGTTTGGAATGGAAGTACTCCCCTCGATGTGTGTGTGTGTGTGTGTGTGTGTGCATGTGTTTTATTTAATTTGTATTAAATATAATGTGCTAACAATACGAGGTGGAAAATTCTCAACCTTCCATTGGAGCGGTTTAAGTTTAAAATGGAATTACTCCCCTCGATGTGTGTGTGTGTGTGTGTGTGTGCGTGTGTGTTTTATTTAATTTGTATTAAATATAATATACTAACAATACGAGGTGGAAAACTTCTGACCTTCCATTGGAGCGGTTCAAGTTTAGAATGGAAGTACTCCCCTCGATGTGTGTGTGTGTGTGTGTGTGTGCGTGTGTTTTATTTAATTTGTATTAAATATAATATGCTAACAATACGAGGTGGAAAACTTCTGACCTTCCATTGGAGCGGTTTAAGTTTAGAATGGAAGTACTCCCCTCGATGTGTGTGTGTGTGTGTGTGTGTGTGTGTGTGTGTGTGTGTGTGTGCGTGTGTTTTATTTAATTTGTATTAAATATAATGTGCTAACAATACGAGGTAGAAAACTTCTGACCTTCCATTGGAGCGGTTTAAGTTTAGAATGGAATTACTCCCCTTGATGTGTGTGTGTGTGTTTGTGTGCGTGCGTGTGTTTTATTTAATTTGTATTAAATATAATGTGCTAACAATACGAGGTGGAAAACTCCCGACCTTCCATTGGAGTGGTTTAAGTTTAGAAGGGAGAATACTTCCCTCGATGTGTGTGAATGTGTGTGTATGGGTGTATGTGTTTTTATTTTATGTTTTTTGTTAAATTTAATGTTGTTGTCACATCGTGGAGGAATTTTCCCGTCTTTTATTTAAATGGCTTAATATATATAAAAAAAATACAAAAAGATTTTCTTTTTTAGAAGGAAATGATTTCAAAATAAAATAAAAACATTCGGATTTAAATTTTAATTGGACTTAATCGGATAAGGTACCGTCTTTGGACAGGCGTCTTGGGGTGCTTGACACCTTCCCCGAGCGTAACTGACCCCCGAACTCTTTAAACGAATCTCTGATCAGACCATGTTATTTTAGGAGTCAAATTTTTACTTAAGCCACATTTTTTTTTAAAAATTGTTTTCAAAAAAGAAAATATGGTGACCTAGCACATCATTTAAAACTCAATGTTAGGTGGCAACTCCTTTTTCTAAAACAGGCTTAAGTATATTTTAATGAGAAAATCGACGTTTTTAAAAACCCTTCTCATTTTACTAGCGCCAAGCTTATATATATATTTTTTTGATTTTCTCTGGAAAATCGGAGCGCGTTCAATACGGAAAATAGAAGGACAATCATAGTAGCTGAAATATTTATGAAAAAACCAGAAAAATAGAAAAACAATCACAGTAAATAGAAGAACAATCACAGAGCAAAATATTCATAAAAAACACAAAATCTATTAGAGAATTATGGGAACAATAACAGTAACTGAAAAGCAGAAGGGCGATGGCAGTGGTGGCGGTGTGGAGCGGCGTTTGCGATGGTAGCTGCACGATTTGATTTTGTTCAATTAATGCACGGAATGATTTCATCACAATTTCAAGAAATTGTAAAGAGAATTGAGATAGACTTACTGCCGAAGCTCTTATTCCTTGGTGGCAGCTTCTGTCGGATCTCCACTGAAAGCAACAACATGCATGGGCAGTAGTAAATTGCTTGGATCTTAACATTCCAAACCGAAACATTAAATTAATCACATAAAAAACGAAATAAACAAATTACAAACCCAAAAGCTGAAAAAATAGGAAACGATTTGTGAAGGTTTGAGCAAAAAAACTAAAAAATTTAAAAAATAAAAAATAAAAGAAGCAATCCGTCGTCTGATATTACAATTTCTCAGTGGAATTTCACTCTTAGAAATGAAGAAGAAGAAGCAAAAATATGTGGTATGAAGGAGAAATATAATAGATCGATGAGAGAGAGTGAGAGAAATATCACTCTCTGCTTCCCATTTCAGCACAATAATGGACTTCGAAACTGTTAAAAACTTCCAAAAGCATGCTTATTCTGGGCAAAAGAATCAAGACAAAATGATTCCCTCTCGATCGACTTTGCGAGAACAAAAAAAAAAAAAAAAAAACAGTGTTGTGGCGTCTGAGATAAGGGTAGAGGAAGCGGTGCCAAATCAATGGTGTTGTGGCGTGCTGGTGGCTAAGAGAAGACAAAGGGAGTGAAGAAGAGGCGGGACAGAGCCACCCCGACTATCACCATCCAGATTCGCCCACCGCCGGCCATCACCATCCAGATCCGACCACCTCGAACGTCATCGCCCCCAAATCCGACCACCTTGAACGTCATCGCCCCCAGATCCGACCTCGCCACGATCACCGCCGGATATCGCCAGCCAGACCGTCGCCGAACTTCACCGCCTTCAAATCCGACCACCGCCGTCTTGATCTGGCCATTTTGAACCAGATCGGCAGTGAGATCGGGAGCAGTGAGTGAAACGATGGTGAGCGGCGAGATCGGCAGCCAGATTCGGCGACGAAGGCAATGGCGAGATTCGCCGATGGAGACGGTGAGCTGCGGATTCGATTTCGGCGACGGCGGGGGGACGCGAAGGCGATGGCGACAGAGATGGCGACGGCGAGCGACTGGGATAGCGATGGCGATGGCGGAAGATCGGCGATGGAGGAAGATCGGGTGAGAGTGAGGGTGAGGCAGAGGGTTAACAGAGAGAGTGAGACGGGTGAGATGCGGCCAACCCTAATTTTGATTTTCAATTTATATGTGGATTAAATCTCATCCAACGGTTGGGAATGTCTTTGATGTTTGTCTCTTGATCCGACGGCTGTGAATATAAATGAGCTGATTTATTATATAGATATATATATATATTAATTTTATTAGAATTGTTATTTGTCTTTTAAAATATCATACGGTTGAAAATGTCTGGAACCCTTTTATTTGTTCAGTACGAAAAGTTGGTACCTATGTCAAAGTCTTGCATGCTGTCATTTTATTGCTAGGAGGCGGTGGGCGGTGGGCGGTGGCTGTAGGCACAGCCCATTTGTGGTGTTCTGGTTCGTTCATGATTTTTCTTCGAAATTAAATATCAACCCAGATAACATATAATCAATCTGGAGAACCGGCCGACCATATCTCACCTAGAAACCCAACTTAAAGAGTTAAGACGGAAGATTGCCCTATGGCTATAATATATAGATATCTGGATGCTTCAAGAAAATAGTACAATTAGATATTAATAATACGATTCTTCTTGAATTTGGAAACTAAATAATATTTAGATAAAACGAAAATTTATTATAGCTCAATGGAGAAATTATTCTATTGTCTTTGAAATAATTCACCTATTAATTTTTTATCCTTTTTTCTGTTTACAGTTAAGTTAATGTAAATAATTAACTACTAAATTTATATAATTAATTAGGACTATAAAGAAAATTTTAAAAAAATATATCTAAAATAAAACTAAAATATTAATTGAAGGATGAGTTGCAATATACACCATTTTTTGTGTTTAGTTGGAAGAATGATAAAAAAAAAAAAAAAAAAAAAGAGAGAGAGAAAAATAAAAAGATAACATTTTTATCCTTCGTGGAAGGAAAGTATATTTTCTGGTACAACATGTCACGACTCGTCTCGGACACCCGACATCCCGGACTAGCGTAACGACATCATGACATCCCCGAAAACAACCAACCAACCATCTATTACACGACAATATGCACATATATATATATATATATGCATAAACCATCAACTATATGGAGTTATACATATTTCTGTTATGGGAACATACCCGTTCCCCAAACATAATAACAGCAGAATATAATATCATGAACCCCTCACAATCTCGCCTCAAAAAACTCATCTCAACCCTCCACATGACTCCATCGTAAGACTCTACCTAGCGCCAATAGGGGACCGACTCCTAGCTGCTTGACTTCTAACTGCTTCACCTACGAGTATACTGCCTTCTTAATAAAAATATTTTTTTAATAATAAAACTCATTCTACTACATCTAAATGGATCAAGCGTCAGTTTATAGATACCGCATAGCTCGTAAAATCCTCAGTATATGAGCAGGAAAAATAAAGCGACACAATTAAATTCCATTCAAATCCAACTAATATAAAAATCACACTAATCACCATGATAATAAATATCAAATCAACCAATATACGTAAAACACCACATCTCAAGCACACATCTCAAACACACACCTCAAACACACACACTGGCCAGCCCTAGTGATCGTTTTAACCTCACAATCGGGAGTTTGCAACGGTACCATACCATCCGTAGGATATGCCTTCCTATGAACACCCATCACTCCGCCGAAGCGGATAATCACTGCGCAGTATAACGTCTAACATCATTCTGCCGAAGCAGATAAACATCACTCCGCCGAAGCGGATAACCTCACTCTACTGAAATAGATAAATGCTATGGCATCGTCAAGTCAAATACAGTATCATCGAATCACAACACAATAAATATTGTCTACTCAACCTCGTCAAATCACCACGTCTATCTCTTTTCCTCAAAACCAATTTTTAAATTCAAAAATCATATTTCACACTTTCTTTTAAAGAAAACGTCTGATTTTATCAAAATCACTTTTTCACCCTTTATTTTTAGAAAACCACAATTTTTTAGAAAAACAGATGTTTTCTATTCTTTTTTAAAAACACCGTCTGATTTCACCAAATCCAACAAAAATTCATTTTCAACTTCATTTCAAAAACCACCGAAATCTTCCGAAAATCCAGTTTACCAACTCACCCAAATCTTACTTGATCCATATCATTTATAAATTCATACAGCTTAAGTAAATACATATTCCATCATATACATACATAGAAAAATAGTTTGGCAAAAAGACAGTACACTCACCTCGTGATCCGCTCCCAAAAGCTTTTACTGACTATACTCTAACTTTACTCCGGTGCCTGCGAACCTATTAGTGACAGAGCCTAAATTAATATTTTAGGTAAAAAAATGACCCAATCATGCAAATGCAGGCCCTATGTTCCGTATTTTTCCATTCCCCACATTTTATTTTGTAAAATTATTATTTGGTAAATTCTCATTTCGTTAAAAGTTACTGCATTCCCAAATTTATTATTCCCGCTACGAAATTTTCGATGTGTTAGTTTAATTTGATAAACTAAAATAAATTCAACGAAAAACGTTACTCGTTCTGAAACGTTCACAGGTCGCGAGATGGATTTCGGATTCTATTGGAGTTCTTTCTGTAATTTTTTTCTTCTTTTCTTCTTCTCTCCTTCTTTCTTTCTTTTTCCCCCCCATTTCTGTTCTGTTTTGGGTTTCCACCGGCCGGCCACGCACCACACGTCGGCAAGGCAGAACACACATACGCACACCATCACAGACGGCCGACGGCCAACCACCCACACATCGCCGGAGTCAATAATCACATACAAAAGCACCCACACACCCACCGACTGAACAAAACCGACGAACACTCCCCCACGCACAATGTCGTTGGTTAGGAAACACACACCACACCCACGCCGCACAAAACAAGAAACGGAAAACACCCACTCCGCCGAAGGCCACCCCCGACGATCGACAATCGTCCGAACCCACTCACACCCATACTTGTCGAATCTTACCACCACCACCCCCACGCTGACCTCTCTCTCTCTCTCATTTGCTCCTGGTTCTGGGTTTACTGCCAGTATTCACATACTCCACTCACCCAACCGGAGAGACGGTGACAACACCCCCACCGAACCGACAACGATGCCCACCAACGACACAACAACGGCGATCGAACAACACACACAAAACGCACACATACGCAGCACCCTTGCCGGAGCAACAGCCACGATCAGAAACTCACCACCGTCGAACCCTCTCTCTCTAAACAGACCGACGAGCCTCTACGCCGATGATCACACCCCCATGCACCTCCGACACCCTTGCCGGCGATCGCTTCTCAAACCCAAATCCCTGGCCTGCTCTCTCTTCTCTCTCTCTCTCTAGATTTTTTGAGTGATTTCTAGATTGTGTTTGAGATTTTTCCTCAGTTCCACAAGATTGAGTATATATTGCATGAGATTAGTGGGAGAAATCGTCCCTAGCTTTCCACGTCGCCTACGTCGATCTCTCTTGCCGCCCGGTTGGAGTCCTGTTGCCCACACACGGCATACACTATGCATATAGGAGTTTTTTTAAAAAAAAAAAAAACTTTAATTAAAATGTACTTTCCTCCCCCAACTTTCTTTAAGATCTTATTTTAATCATTTTCAACTTTTATAAGTTTCTAAAATTATAATTTCACCCTTACTATTTTAAATTTTTTATTTTTATTATCAATTTAGATCTCAAGTTTAATTTCCATGTTTTCTAGATTTCAAATTTGATCCCTAAACCTTTTTTTTTTTTTTTTTTAATAAAGATTTATCCCGAATTTCCTCATACTTTAAAATGCAACTATTAATGACATACGTACTATAATTTGGGCCTTACACAACACAGGGGGAAAAAGATAAAAATAAAATAATAAACTAAGGGCCATTATCAAAAACTTCTTATTCCATTTCAGAAAGAACAAACATCTCTATATCTTCTGACGGGGATTCCATCACTTTCTGAAAACACGTGTTTTTGAACTTATTTACGAAACACAAGTGACTCGGTGTTCGGAACACCGGGATCTTAGTCCCGGTGTTCTGAACACCAGGACCATTGAATTTTTTTCTTTTTTAATTTGATGGTCCCGGTGTTGTCAACGCCGGAACCATTTGAATAATAAATGGTGTATCACCGTTTCTTCAAAACAGTGATACACCGTTTGGATTGGTCAAACGGTTGTACCATTTGACCAACCCCAACTGCAAAGGGTGCTTGCAAAGCAGGCAGCCTTTGGTCCTAGTGTTGACAACACCAGGACAAAACCCTTATATCTACAAGTGTTGTGAATGGCTTCTTCCTCAATCATACTGCCCCTTCTTCCTCATTCATACTGCCACCCTCCTCATTCATACTTCGGAGAGTTCATTTGTCAGCTTCCCAAGTGTTCATCCTTAATTTTCTTCCCGATTTAACCTGAGTGTTCATCCTTTATTTGCCCGATTTCCTTCTTTAAAATTTGACAAATTTCACAACTTCTTCCTCCTACTACAAAGGTAACTTTGTTTTAATTTTTTTTGTTTAATTTATTTGTTAGTTTGATTAGTATATTTTTTACTTTTTTAATTATTTGGTTTATTTATTATTTGTTAGTTTGATTAATTTGCTTGTTTTTTGATTACTTGTTTTTTACACATTATTGTTTAAAAAAATAGTTAGTTATTTAATTAGTTTAATTGTTAATTTAGTTTTTTTAAAACATCAAAAAAATATTAGAGGTTAGTTTAATTTTAATTAGTATATTTTTTTCGATTCCAAAGAATGTGGACCCATCATGCTGGTTTTCTAGATGTGATTAAATTTGCGTGGAATTCTTCTCACCCTAATGTTTTAGTACGATATAGTTTGAATATCAAAGCCACGAGGTTAGCCTTGAAGAGTTGAATTTCTCATGTCTTTGGGAATATTTTTGTTGAATTAAATACATGGAAGGATAAGGTTGAAGCCTATGATAATATTCTCCAATCTAATTGGGATTCTTCCGTGGCTAAATCATTGACTCAAGCTACAATGGCTTATAATGATTGTCTTTTGAAGGAAGAAATTTTTTGGAAACAAAAATTTAGAGAGCATTGGCTTGCGAAAGGTGATAGTAATTCCAAATTTTTTCCACGCTTCTATTAAGATGAAAAATTCGAATTTGTGTATTTCTGAAATTCGTCATAAGGATGGATCTTCTTTGGCAAACCCAACAGCTTTTCATGCGGCAGCAATGGATTATTTCTCCAATCTTTATAGTGTTGAGCATGTTTCATTTTCTGATTCAAAATTTTTGGATATTCTCTTAACAGTTACTTCAGTAGATAATTCTATATTAATGCAACCTTTTGAGTTAGAGAAGATCAAGAATGCCCTTTTGTCCATTCCTGTTGATGGGGCCCCGGGTTTGGACTTTGTTTCTTCTAGTTTTTTACAAGCGTCTTGGGATATAGTCAAGTGGGATATTCTTGAAGCAGCAAATAATTTTGTGATGGGAGAGAAACTCTCTGAATCATTTTCTAGCACTCTCCTAGTGCTTATTCCCAAAAAAATCACAACCGACTTCTCTTAAAGACTTTAGGCCAATCAGTCTATGCAATGTGTGCTACAAATTTTTCTCGAAGGCTTCGTCGATTCGTTTGGAAAATATTTTCCCCCACTTAATTTCCAACCAACAACACAGCTTTGTAAAAGGTTGTTCTATTTCGGAAGCAATTGGGCTGGCTCAGGAGCTTATTAAGGATCTCGGAAAAGATGTTCGAGGTTGTAATGTGATGATCAAGCCCGACATGATGAAAGCGTATGACCGGTTAGATTAGTCTTTCTTAGTGAAGGTTCTTAGGAAATTTGGTTTCTGTTTGGCATTTATCAAAGCGGTAAGTAATTGCTTCCAATTTCCTTCTTTTTCGGTTGTTTTCCAAGGGGTGTATAAGGGTTGGTTTCAAGCGTCAAGAGGCCTCATACAAGGGGATCCGATATCCCCTTTAGTATTTATTCTTACTCAAGAAGTTCTTAGTAAGGGTATCTTCAAAGTTATGGAGGTTGGTCGCATTCAAAGTTTTTTTTTTTTTCACTATTAATATTATAATCTTAGATCTTCTATGAACTAATCACTTATAATTTTTTAAAAATATACATTTCATGCCTTTTATTTTTAAGAAAAATCAATTATAATCGTTAAAATTTCATATACTTCTCATCTAATTTAAATAAATTTCAAGTAAAATATTAAAAAAAAATTATTCAATATTCAATATTTTCTATTATATGTAGATCAAGAATCAAAATTATAAAATTAAAATATTCAAATTAAAAATATATATTAATATATTTATTTCTAGATTCTCATATTTTGGCAGCTCTAAAACTAGTATTAATATATATAGTAAAATAATTCAGGTGCATATGAAAAGCTACTATTTTCCCTTGAAGAGACAAAAGGTAAAGGGTTATTAAAAAGTAGTTAATTCAGGTGCAAATGAAGAGCTACTATTTCCCATGGAAAAGGGAAAATAATGAAGAGACAAAAAGGTTAAGGGTAATTAAAAAGTAGTCAAACATTAATTTTGCTTTCCTTCAATCATTGTTGTCTTTACGATTCTTCTCAGTTTTATTTATAAACGATTACTCAATCAATTACAACTAAAGAGAATTAACCATCTAAAAAAAATACTTTGATTTGTAAAAGTACTAGCGTATAACCCGTGCCTGAAGGCACGGATGTTAAAAAAAATACATTTTTTTCTTCATTTAAACATTAATAACAATTAACAATTGAACGTCAATATTAACTCACAATCAAGGCAGAATAAGAAGAATTATACGTTAACAATAAATCTATTATAATGCAAATCAATTTCACCTATATTTCACATGACATTAATTCCTTACTGGAAAACCACTCATTAAATCACAACTTTTTTAATCGAACACTCCACTTTGTACATATATCCAAGTTCATTTATTTTGCACACTAATACATCTATAATGTTGGATAAAATCATCATCCATAAAAAATAATAATAAACAAAACACTTAAAGTCATTGAGAGACCATCAGGAACACAAATTCTCATAAAAGACATACATAACTAACATGACAGTAACAAATAGATCTATTTTTTTGGAGAGGAAGATACAAAAAAAAAAATACTCGCATTTAGGTGGAAATAAATCTCATATACTAACGAAAAATTAAATTCCATCAAAATTTCAACAAAAGTTGCCCAAAAACATTAAACTAATTCACAAACCATACAAAAGTTACCCAACAAATTAAAATTAACAGAAAATACAGATTGCCAATTGTTAACATTCTATCAATATCATCTTGGATATAGTTGAATCTAGACATTACAACTAAACTATGAGAGAAGAATGAAAATAAACAAACTCAATATCAAAATTCTCACAAATCAATCATTAAACCAAATTTAAACAAATCATATTCCAAAGTATCAATTCCGTTTAAATGATCCTCACATGGTTCTTCAAAAAAAAAAAAAAACACATAATCATTAATGTAGTTATGTATGCAAGGAACCTTTGAGAATGGATTCAGAGTTTGCATTCAGGTGCAACGGGCCTGAAGGCTGCCATTCGTGAGGCACATATCGCAGAGTAGTCCTGAATCACAATTTCTACTTGTCGTACGGGTTTGTCATTACTGTTACACAGCAAGCCAAATCTGATTCAATTGAAAGAGTAAATAAACAAATTGAAAATATTGCCATTAATTTTCACTACGAATGAAATATCGAAAATGAAGATCGGTCTTAAGAGCTGCATTGTATCCGGAAAAAAAATTGTGATGAACATTGTTGACAACACTGGAATTCAATATCTATTAAAAATAATTTTGAAGGCCTACAATATCTATCAACAACGCTTCTCCTAAAGTCGCTTGGAAACAACACATTAAACAAATACCACCTATGTTTGAGGTTAAAAAATTCAAGTTCTTTCTCATTGACAAATCAGAACCAACCATGATAACGAACAAAATCAACATCAGGTGATATGGAATCAATCAACAAAAATATAGCTATATGGTAGTACCAACAAAATGAACGAAGACGTTTGGGCTTACCAAATCAACCAACGTCAAATCTGTTTAGCGATGAGGGTGTTGCGTGAGCAATGAAGATGGTGTTCAATCTGGATCCGATTAAACAGAAAATAGATTTAAGTAAATGAAAAAACTGACTGAAAATTGCAAAAGAAGAAAATCAAATCAATTAAAAGAAGAAAATTAGATCAATAAAGATTATCTAGCTAATACTTGAATACATATCGCAATTGGAGTGTTAAGAACCCCAAGTTCCTTCTCATTGACAAAATTAGTACCAACGATGATGATAATAAACAAAATCAGTAATATTCAATCAACAACTATACAACATTACCAACAGAATCAACCAAAAAATACAATAAATCTGAACAAAAAAATAGAGCTTGAAAAAAATCCACAATTATCAACTATATTGTACCCAAGTTCTTTCGGACACCAATGGTGATGGAGGATGGGGTGCCTGTTTGTGTTGCAGATCTATCATCAATAGAGACAATGAAGCGAGATCTGGTGGTAGTCGGTAGGTTGCAGCGGTGGCGGTTGTAACGGCCGACGGCGTGGATTCCGAGATCTGGATAAAGCATGACAGTATCAGTGGAGATGCGGTGCTTGGTGAGAGTGAATATGGCTTGAAGTATAATGTGTCGTTAGGGAGGCAACGATGGTGATTGGCAGTGATGGTAGGATTTAGACGACGCGGCGATGGAGCTGTGATTGCGAGGGCGCAGTGAAAACGATGAGTCGGCGATGGCAGAGAGAGAAAGGAAGAGAATAGGGAGTTAAGAGAAAGTCATGTACTGGTGGTTTGGTTGGGTGGGCGGCAGGTTAATGAAAATTAACCCCACAAATAGTTAACTAAGATAAATAGTTAATTAAGGAATGATTAATTAATCAAATTAGTTTTTAATTTAGAGAAAAATGAATATAAATTAATGCCTAAAATAAAATTGATGCCTTAATCAGTGATAGGCAATTAGGGATTAAGAATTGATTAGTCCTTTGTTTCCATAAAATGGATAGAGGATTAGGTAATATATGGAAACAATTCACCTAGTCAATATTAGTTAATACTAAGCCAAATTATTAAAGTAATAATTTTTTAATTAACCAAAAATTGGGAATATATGGAAACAATTCAATGGTTAATTAATTAAATTAATTTTTTAATTAAAGAAAAATGAGTAAATCAATGCCTAAAATAAAATTAATTTGTCTCAATCTATCCTAGTCAGCAAATTTATTTGGCCTCGTCAGCATTTATTTGTCCTAATCATATTTTCAGTTGTCCTAGTCATAAGTTTGTCCTAGTCAGCCAAAAAGCCGTCCTATTTTATATAATAGATATTCAGATCAGTTTACGTTTATTTCGACTAATTATTTTTTATAAATAATTTTAAAAATATATTTTTTCACATCGACTTAAATTATTCTATTTTTAGAGAAAATATTATATTTTTTAATAGAATTCTTATTCATTTTTATTTTCAATTTTATTATCTAAAAAATATTTTATCTTTATCAATTTATATATATATTAATTAATAACAACTAAATGAATACAAATTATACAAGTAATTATCTTTAATTTAATAAGTTCAATTGAATGTGTTAATAAAAAAATTAAATATTAATATTAAAAATAAATAATTGACTTATTTGAAGAATAATTTATTAATTTTCGTATATGCCTAATATACGTAAGCTATCCCTTGAACGAGAACGTAGGAACGGACAGAAATGTTATCTTCACGAGATGTACAAGTTCCAACGCGCGTGCATGCATTCATTGCAGGTTTGAATCCTGATTTTCTAACACGTGCCTTTTTGCTGTCACATTATTTCTATTTTTTTTTATTTTTTATTTTTTTCAATATAAAAATGCCTTACAATTAATCTATGAGTAAATGAGAACGGATTTTTTAAAAATATTTTTGTATTAATAATTTGAATTAATTCAAAAGAAATAAATAATTGAAATGAACTAATAAAACATTTATGAGAAAAAAATTGTCAGATAAAAATTTCACAACAACGATGGAATTTAAGTATATTTTTGTATCTTTCATATTTTATATGCGTATTTTATTATCAATTTTTTATTTATTTATTATATTTTTATACCTATAAATTTGAAATATGATATAATGAGTTTTGACATAGAGGGGAATTTACCATTTTTTATTTTGTTTTATGATAAGATATTATCTTATCTAGTTCATATATATTTTGGTTAATTTTTTAAAATTATTTTAATTATATATTTTTTTTACATTGATTAAAATTTAATTTTTGCACAGCTAAAAGGACAGTTGTACAGGGAGGGGTTTGTCGTCACACAAGTAGTGTGTATCGGGACACCGTTATTTTAAAGAGGTGGAAAGGCGTGTAGTACGAAAGACAGAGGGTGGGGCCCACGGAGGGGTGTAAGTGGAAGGGAGTTATTGAAGGCCCAAAACTATCGTATCCACATAATTCTCACTCGTCTTTTTTGCTCCACGTGATAAACGGTTGAATGTGGATTCCACTTCTAATTTTCATTTGCAAAAAGCTGAAAGTGTCATTTTATGTACTTCATATTATCATGTGATCACACATTTACTTGGCTGGGGTTTTGTTAGTGTTTCTGTGTGTCAGTTTTAATTTTTTTTTTTAACAGCAATTAATAGAAAATTTGAAGGACGAAAATCAAATATGAAAAACCAAACATATCATATTCCAAAAGCAAATGGTCTATTAAATATCCGACTTATTTATCGAGAACCAAATATTAAAATATTATATTATGAAAAGTGATACAGTTATAATACAATGATATACACATATTTATAGGAGAAATGTGAGCTAGGATTTTGTCCTAATGGACCACGTGGGTTAAGACCATATAATACATTAATACATTAACATCTCCCCTCAAACTCAAGGTAGTAAGTGAAAGGTGAACTTAAGTTTGGAAACCAGAGAGTGAAAGCGTCCGGCTGGATGAGCCTTTGTAAAAATATCTGTTGTCTGATCGGTTGAACTGACGAATTGTAGACGAACCGTATTCTGAAGAATGTGATGACGGATGAAGTAGCAATCAGTCTCGATATATTTTGTATGCTCATGGAATACATCATTGTGAACGATCTGAATAGCACTCATGTTGTCACAGTGTAAGGTAGTGACAGCTGAAGTAGATACGCCCATGTCAGCGAAGAGCCATTGAAGTTAGAGAAGTTCTTGAGTTGCATCAGCCATAGCACGATATTCAGTTTCAGTACTAGATCGAGCAACTACAGTTTATTTTTTACTACGCCAAGAAATAAGAGAATTACCTAAAAAGAAACAGTATTCAGTAGTTGAACATTTGTCGGTGGAGTCTCCGACCCAATTGGCATCAGAATAAGCTTGTAAGACGAGAGCAGACTGAGCTGAAAAGTGAAGCCCATGAAATAAAGTACCCTTGATATACCGAAAAATGCAAAAAATAGTCGAGTAATAGGTGGTCCGAAGAGCGGACAAGAACTGGCTGACCTGATGAATATAGGCAATATTAGGGCGAGTGACAGTAAAGTATATAAGACTTCCAACCAGTTGGCGATATAGAGTGACATCCTGAAGAGGTGAACCATCAAGTGGGGTAAGTCTGACATTCAGCTCGAGATGAGTACTGGCAGTGGTTGAGTCAGTGATCCCAACCTTGGAAAGAAGATCCGAGACATATTTGGCCTGAGAGAGAAAATATCCATCAAAACCCGATGAGACTTCAAAGCCAAGAAAATAAGTGAGCACGCCAAAGTCTTTCATCTCAAATTGGCCACTTAGAAACTTTTTGAGTTCAGAAATGCCGAGTAGATCATTTCTAGTAATAACCAGTACAGTAAAAGAAGGATAATATCGTTGGCAATATAGCGAATAAATAGTGTCGAATCATTAGCACTAAGTGCGAACCCAGACTGATGAATAGTAGTACTGAATTTGGCAAATTAGGCACATAAAGCTTGTTTCAAATCATACATGGCACGACGAAGATGACAAACTTTATTTCGAGGGGTAGCCAGGCCGAGAGGGGTATGCATATAGACTTCTTCAAGAAGATAGCCATTGAGAAATGCATTTTTGACATCCATTTGAAAAAAGAGTTCATTTTTGAATGACGGCGATGGCAAGAAGTATACGGACAGATGTTAGACTCGCTACTGGAGCAAATGTGTCACACCCCACCTCGAACACTCGTCATGTGGGGTAGGCATGACGTAGACATGACACCGCCCAACTAACTAGCCAACCTCAATACGTCAATAACAAAAGTGTAAATCTATACAACACATATAATAGTCCCCACTGATAGGGATACACCGTCCCGAACATAAATACAATCAAACAAATCCCCTGAACCTCACTTAGATTTCATTTCTGATATCTCGTCTCCAAAATTTTCTTCAAATGACTCCTTTGCGTGACCCGCATAACTCTATCTAGCGTCAGTAGGAGACCAATCGACTCCTAACTATTTTACGTGCGAGTGTACTGCCTTCTTAGTAAAAATATTTTATGATAATAAATCATTCTACAACATCTAAATGGATCAAGCGTTGAGTATAGAACCAGCACGTAATTAGTAAAATTCTCCATAATATAAGTAGTGAAAAGAAAACAATAAATATAAGTTCCATTCCAACCCATCTAGTAAAATAATACCAATCACCATAATAAATAATAAATCACCCAATATAAGTAAAACACCATATCTCAAACACACATCTCAAACCACTACTCCACTACAACACACACAGGCTAACCATAGTGATCGTTTTAACCTCACGATTGGGAGTTGCAACGGTACCGTAACATCCGTAGGAATGCCTTCCTACGAAATATCCACACCCTTTTGGGGGAGAAATATAATCCACACCCTTTACGGGGAGAAACATTCACATCCCATGGGAAGAATCCATACCCCTTACGGGGAGAAACCACACCTCTTTTGGGGAGAACAACTATGACATCGTCAAAATCATCAATATTGTTGAAAATCCACATCCCTTACGGGAAGAAATACATTTCCACACCACATCGTCAAAAATTCACACCCCTTATGGGGAGAATATAAACCACACCCCTTTTTGGAGAGAATTTTCAAAATCGCGTTTTTCCCTCTCATTTTTAAAAGTACCACCAATTTCAGTAAAAGAACCAATTTTTCACCCTTGTACCACCGATTTCAGTAAAAACTATTTTTCCACCTTTATTTTTAGAAACCCAAGCATTTTTAGAAAACCATATATTTTCCATTCTCTTTCCAAAACCAGCCATATCCAACGAAAATTATTTTTTTGTATCCTTCTTTTTAGAAACCAACACAATTCCCTGGAAATTCATTTTACCAACTCACCCCAAAAACCTACTTGATTCATATCATTTATAAAATCGTACAGTGTTAGTAAGCACATATGTCATCATATATATATATAGAAAATAGTTTGGTAAGAAGACAGTACACTCACCTCGTTAACCGCTCTCCAAAACTTTCACTGACCACACCCTAATAGTAACAGAGTCTAAATTAATATCTTATCTAAAACATCTGAATCATGCAATGCAGACCCTATATTCCAAATCATTACTATTTTATGTACCACGTAATTAAAATTAATTAATCGTTAGGAAATTGTTATGATTTTGGGATTTGTAACGCTAAATAAAATTTAATTTAACTAAAATTATTAATTGATTGAAATTTCACCTGTTTCCGAATCGTTTAGCGACCACGAGATGGGTTTTTGATTTACAATGGGGTGGTTTATGTAATTCCATCTTCTTCTTTTTTCTTTTTGCCTTCCTCTTCCTTTTTTTTTTTTTTTTTTTTTTTTTCCGTTTCTGTTCTGTTTTGGTTTCCGCCGGCCGGCCACGCACCACCCGTCGGCAACCACCCTCACACACCCAGCAGCAGCTCCGTCGGACCAAAACAGAGACCCACACAGCCGGCGACCAAACAAAATCGACACGCACATACGCCAACCTGAAAACCGAATGGCATACCCATCCACCAAAAATCGACGGCCGGACACACACATGCACAACCGGAGCCCACAGCCGACCTCCCTTTCTCTCTTATCTGTTTCTGGTTCTTGGTCTACAGCCAACACACACACACACACACTCCACTTACCCAACCGGAGAGATGAGGATGACACCCCCACCAGACCAACAACGACGCCCACCAACGACACCACAACGGCGATCAAACAACACACACACCGCACCTCCGCCAGAGCAATGGCTGCGATCCGAAACTCACCACCATCGAACCCTCTCTGTAAGACCCCGACTTAGCAAGTACGTCATTAATAATTTCATTCTAGAGCATGGAAAAATTCGAGGTTGAATTGGATTAATTAAAATTCAAATCAAACCTTTAGGGGTCAAATTGGAAAATTTAGAAACAATAAATTTAAACTTGATATTCAAGTTGATAAGTAAAAATCAAAATTTGAAAATATTAAGGATGAAATTATGATTTCAGAAACTTTTCAAAGTTGAAATTGATTAAAATAAGGATTGAAAAAGTTAGGGGGGAGGAAAGTGCAATTTAACTAAAGTTTATTTTAATATATATATATATATATATATATATATACAACAGTGAGTGCACGGTGGGAAGCCGGAGACGGAGCAGAGCGATACAGGGGACGTAGCAACCGAACGATCAAGCCTTAATCCACTAGTTTGATGCATATATATATATATATATAATGCATAGATTAATGATCAAAATTCTCCCAAGAAACGTCCAGAACCGAAGAGAGAAATCCAGAGGAAGAGAGAGAGAGACTCGCCGGTGATCGTGCAAGCGCCAATCGTGTGGGGTTCGCCGGCGGTGGGTTGCGTGCGGCGTTAGGGTGTGTGTGGTCGCTGTTCTATTCAACTGTTTTGTGTGTTCATTGGCATGCATGTGTGTGTTTCCCGGTGATCCGGTAGTATGGGTTTTGGTCACCGGCGGTGAGTTAGAGAGGGAGAAAGTGGGTTGGCCTAAAGGGTGTGTTCTGTTTCGAGCAGCTGCTGTGTGTGGGTGTTTACGGCCGGTAGGGGAAGTTTATGCATTCGCTGATCTGATCAGCTTGGTCAAGGCCATTCCGTTCGTCGGCGGTGTGAGCGGTTCAGCGTGGAGGTGTTTTGTTCGATGTGGTTGCTATTCGCTCCGACAATGGGTTGTGCATGGCCGTCGTTCCGCGTGTGTTTGGGTGTGCGAGGTGTCGTTTGGACGGCCGGCAGGGAAAGTGAGTAGGAATGGGCAATCGGAGCAGGGTTGGCGGCTGCAAGTTTTCAAATAGAAACAGAACAGAAAGAGAGAAGGAAGAAGAAAAGGAAAAAAGGAGGGAGAGGATTTGTAGAAACTACCCCGGGAAAAACTAAAACCCCTCTCGTGGCCGCCAAACGATTCGGAAATAGGTGAAATTTCAATCGATTATTAATTTTCGTTAAATTAAATTTTATTTAGTGTTACAATTCCTGAAATCGTAATAATTTCGTTACAATTAATTTATTTTAATAACGTATACATAAAATAGTAATGATTCGGAGCAGAGAAAACCTAAATCGATTATTATTTTCGTTAAACTAAAGTATTAGCATTAACGGTTTCACAATCATAATAGTAATCCTCGTAATCGTAATAATATGTTAATAATCACAAATCTGAGAAAAAGTGGTACAATAAATATAAACGAGGCAAGATGGACAAAATAAATATCCTTCATAATAAAATAATTAGGAAATAGGAAATTATGGAACCTAGGATCCATATGACATGATTAGGTTATTTTTACCTAAAATATTAATTTAGGCCATGTCGCTAATAGGTTCGCCGACACCGGAGCGCGGTAGAGAATAGTCGGTAAAAGTTTTTGGAAGCGGAGCATCCGGTGAGTGTACTGTTTTCTTGCCAACCTATTTTTCTATGTATATATGTGTGTTTACTTAAACTGTGTGAATTTATAAATGATATGGATCAAGCAGGATTTAGGTGAGTTGGTAAACTGGATTTTTGAAAAATTTCGATAGTTTTCGAAATAAAGTTGAAAATGATTTTTTGTTGGATTTGGTGAAATCAGACGGTGTTTTTAAAATAAAGTAGAAAACATTTATGTTTTTCTAAAAATGCCTGGTTTTCTAAAAATAAGGGTAGAAAAATGGTTTTGATAAAATCAGACGTTTTCTTTTAAAAAAAAAAAAAAGTGTGAAATATGATTTTTGGATTTAAAAGTAGGTTTTGAGGAAAGGAGATAGACATGGTGATTTAAGGATGTTGAGTAGACGATATTTATTGAGTTGGGATTCGATGATGCTGCATTTGATTTGACGATGCCATAGTATTTATCTGTTTTAGTAGAGTGATGTTATTGGCTTCGGCGGAGTGATGTTATCCGCTTCGGCGGAGTGATATTTATCTGTTTCGGCAGAGTGATGTTAGACGTTTATACTGCGCAGTGATTATCCGCTTCGGCGGAGTGATGAGTGTTCGTAGGAAGGCATATCCTACGGATGGTACGGTACCGTTGCAAACTCTCAATCGTGAGGTTAAAATAATCACTATGGCTAGCCAGTGTGTGTTGTGGTGGAGTGGTGGTTTGAGATGTGTGTTTGAGATGTAATGTTTTACTTATATTGAGTGATTTATTAGTTATTATGGTGATTGGTATTATTTTACTAGGTAGGTTGGAATGGAACTTATATTTATTGGTTTATTTTCATTGCTTATATTATGGAGAATTTTACTAGTTACGTGTTGTTTATATATACTTATATTTGATCCATTTAGATGTTGTAGAATGATTTATTATTTTAAAAATATTTTTACTAAGAAGGCAGTACACTCGCAGGTGAAATAGTTAGGAGTCGGTCGGTCCCTTACTGGCGCTAAATAGAGTTATACAGGTCATGCGATGGAGTCATTTGAGAGAAAATTTTGAGATAAGGTATAAAAGATAAATCTAAGTGAGATTCATGGGATTCGTTTGGTTGTTCTTATATTTGGGACGGTGTGTCCCTATCAATTGGAATTATGTATATATGGTATAGATCATTTGTTTGTATATTTGTCATATTGTGGTTGTCTAGTCAGTTAGGTGATGTCATGTCGACGTCACGCCGGCCCCATGGTGACGGAAGTCCGGGGTGGGGTGTGACAATTTTGGTATCAGAGCCTAGGTTATAGGTTCTGTAGACTTGTCGGTTGTTGTGGAAGTAGAAGACCATGAGATAGGAGGATATTCTAGTCGTCTAGTCAGTAGGGGACATGAGATAGGGTGTCAATAAATTAGTTCGGTACGTGAGTGTTAGTTTTTTTTTTTATTTCATTAGTTAGTGCATTGGCAGGGTGCATGGAGGGCTGTCGTATTAGCAGATAGTGATACGACCACGTGGTGATATTGCCAGTAACAAATTTGAGTGATGTAGTGATGTTGGTGATGGTAATAGGTGGATCGTGACGAGGAAAGTATAAATAATTGGAAATGCAAGATTTTAATTGAGAAACAATTATATGCAGATGACATAAGGATGAGATAACGATTGGTAGCACTTAGTATGTTGTTATTAACACCTAGATAAGATAGCAGAACACTGACATTGGGAAGTTGTATAGTTGGAATTAAGGATGTGGGAAAACTGTGACGAGAAAAACGTTTTAGGTAGACAGGAAAGTAGAGTAAAAGTTTTGGAACTAGAAAATGTAACAAACAAAATAAAAGATGATATGTAGGAAGTAGCCGAGAATTATGAGTCTGGAATGATAGTAAGCGCGCATAAATATAGTTCATTGGTATAAGTAATATAGAGTTGTCGGTAGAGTCAAATTTTCGAAAAATAAAAGTATGTATTGTTGGGAAGGCGTAACTAGTACCTTAGTTAGTCTAATAGTGGGTCTGGGAGGTTAGAAAAGTGCTAAAGAGAGAATATCAAAGTATAGTACGCAGGTGCTGGGCATAAGTTAAAATAAGGTTCGGCGATGGATATTGTAGTATCTAGGGATTTTCCCTATGTAGTTCCGAGAATTGTGGTTGTTGTTAAATAAGTTTCATAATTTTAAGGAGGTGAACGTTTGGCTCAGTAAGTTAGTTTTTGGTTTAGGAAGTCTTTAATAGAAGAACCTTGTGACGGCCCTGGGAAACTGGGTCGTTATCATAAATTAGACTATTAACTCATGTTTTACGTAGACCTGGTGTGTTTTTTCATAAAGATCCGGTGTTGAGCACTCATCGGTTGGAATGGATCGGTGGTTAAATTGATTACAAAAGACTAGGGTGTTAAATTTCTTTTGAGTAGAGTATTCTCAGTAGAAGGTTAGAGACTGTGACATGGTGAAAACAGTGATCCGGTCGAGAGTAAAGAAGAGCATGTAGAATATTTCCAGATTGTGTTGTTGATGCTGCGAGAAAAGTAATTGTATGCCAAGTACAATAAATACGAGTTTTGGTTGGGTTGAGTGGTAAATTTGGGGCATGTAACCTTGAGAAATAATATTCACATAAAAATCAGAGAAAGTCGAAGCTATGGTTTAACGAGAACAGCCGAAAAGTGTATCTGGAACTTGAAACTTTCGGGGTTGGTAGTGATCGTAGTTGCTTTGACGTTTTAGTAGTATTACCTGTACGGCGAGACTTATGGGATATGCACCAATCACCAAAGTTTGAAATAATTGCTTATTCAAGAAGGGTTGAATCTGAGGTAGAGGTGTTGAATAAAAGAGATCAAAGACTACAATCGTATCATCCATTAGGCAGGGAAGACCAAAGTTGGACCAATACTTTAAGTCAAAAATTGATAAGTTGGGTTGGGTACATTCAGGTTGTTCATACTAAATCATATAGTGAGTGGCTTTGTGAGTTTAGTGGGCGGTTGGTCAGATGACAACGTTGTTGATACTCTGATTTTGGAACCGACAGTGATCAACTGCGTGGTAGAAGCGTAGAAGCCGGATGTCTAGTTTAGGAAGATTAGACATGAAGTGGGGAATGATCGCAGAACTGACGATCGTGTTAGAATTAATGATGAAGTCTTGATGAGTGGAAATAATCTGTGTGTTCTTAATGATGTTTATTAGACGAAAATGACCTTAAAAGAAGTACATAACTTGATATACATAATGCACCTCAGTGATATCAAACTGTATCGAAATTTGCGTTAGCATTATTGGTAGTTTGGAGGAGAATGAGAAATCGCAGAAATGGTTGTTAGGTGTCTTGTATGTTAGCAAAAAATTAAGGTAGAGCATTAATATCCAGGTGGGTCATTATAGCCTTTACCTATTCCATAATGAAAAGGAGAGTCTTGATTTGTATGCTAAGTGGATATTGAAGGGATTGGTGGTGGCATGATGCACCAGTTCAATGCAAATGTCGCACAAAGGTGGGAAAAAAAATGGCATATGTTGACGAATTATTAAACTCGATTGATCGGTTATTCGAAATTTTGAAATTGAAATTCTGGAATCGTAAGTGTTGTCGCCTTATGGTGACTTGGATGATAATTGTTATCAAGCGAAGTAAGTCACTATTGTGTGAACAATCTGCGAAGGAACTCGAAAATGTTGTATTGAATGGTGATAACCTAAATCGGTATGTTGTAAATATGGGAAGTTGGGTAGTATTTCCAGGTGATAATCCTCAACTAGAGAAACGGTATAGGAGAAACTATAGTACCAGAATTTAATAATTATTTTGATGTTCTAGTTAAGTTTACATACTACCTTGAGTGTCAAGTTGAAAATTCGTAACTCTTTTATTTGCGGATTAACGGTCAGTCGAGAAGTGAGTTTCAGATGTTGGAGAATATGTCGAAGAGTTGTGTTTTGAAATTTCTGGTAGTAAGGATAATTATGTGGCGCGGATAGAAAGTGTTACTAACAGATACCTTTCGGTGATCAAGGTGGCATCGTATAAAGCGTTGTATGCAAGGGACGCAAGACTCCAATCGACCGAACTGAGATAGGAGAACTCAATCTGATGTATTGATTTTCTACTACCATTAGGCGAAGTCGGTATGTAGGGGTTATTGAGATTTCATGGGAAAATGATGATTTGAAATCTCCTTAAATTGATATGCACTTGTAATACAATATTTCACAATCAGTAACTAATGATTTTTGTGATGTAACAAATTTTTATTGGGACGTATCAATATCCTTCGATTTATACTTATAAGTGGTAAATGTTTGAAGTGTTCGTTTTAGCAAGATGAAAGCGGAATTTATGCACGTGATCTTGTTAGGGACTTGATTAAATGTAGGGGCATGAAAAAAAAATCTTCTAAATGACCCGTTTGATGTACTTTGAGACATAATAATGTGATTTGGTGATATCGGTGTATTTAGAAGGACATCAATATGTTTGGGTCGTGATTTAAAATGTAGTTATGTGATTCCGGGGTAGTGCGAAACATTAGCTAGTTAGCGGTAATATTACAAACGTTTATAAGAGTATTGAAGTTAATGATTTTGATTGTGGGTATTGTTGGTTTAAATGCTAAACGGAGATATTGTGATAAACTGGTTGATTGGAAATTGTTGGACAAACGGGAGAAATATCGATTATGAAGAAGATCTGCCAAACTGGAATTAGGGTCGTAACCCTGTCGGAAGTAAGATAGACCTCATCCACTGAAACTATCACGATATTTTAAGTGTAAGACCCCGACCTTGGGTATATGTCTAATTTAAAATTTTTATTTAAAATTACTTCAAAAATAACGGAGTTGACAGTGGTAATTATGAATTTGAGGGGATAAATTGCAAATTTTCATAAACATTAAAAAAAATTCGGAATGGGGGCCGATTTCGAAATTTAATTTGTGAAAAAAAAAAAAAAAAAAAAAAAAAAGTTAAAGGGGTCAAAATATAAATCTTCAAATGCATTAACATAAAAACATTAAACTTAATAAAAATAAGGGGGGTTTAGTGTAAATTGGATATATATATATATACACACACACAAGGAGTGGGTGGAAACGGAAGGAGAAGATTGGGACGTGTGGCCTGCCTTTGATCAATATACACACGTGTATATATATATATATATATATATATATATATATATATATATATATGTCGGATCGGAGAAGAATCGAGAAGAAGCGAAGAGAAAAAGAAAACCGAAAGGGAAGAGAGAAGGTCGGTTCGTCGGTAGGTGCGATCCGACGGCCGTGGGGGGTGTGATCGGTGGGGAGTTCGTCCAAGCCGACGGTAAGTATGTGGGTGCTGTCGATTGTGTGTTTGTGTGTGTTTCGTTGTGTGTATATGTTTCGGAGAGTATGTGTGTGTCGTCCGTGTGTGTTGTTGCTGATTATGGTGGTGGTAGTGATTGTGTGGGTGTGGATGTTATGTGTGCTCTGTTTTTTCAGTTCAGTTGTGTATGTGTGTGTGTTGTCGGTCCGGTGGTGTGTGGGTATCGTCGACGGTGGTGACGGTGGCGTCAGTGTTCCGACGGTGTGCGTGCGTGTTGATTTGGCCGTCGTTTGGTAAGTGTGCGTGTGTCTGTGTTTGTGTGTGTCCGGCAGCGTGTGTGTGTGTGTCGTTAGTGGGTGAGGGTTGCCGGCGGGTAAGTTAGAGAGAGAGAAACAGTGTGTGTGACTGTGTGTATTGTATTTGTTGCGGTATGGGTGGTTTGATCGTTGAAGAGGGTCGGGCGGTGAAGGTGGGGAAAAGTGAGGTTGGTGGTCGGCGGCTGGTCCCTAAACCGAAGCAGACGCAGAAATGAGGAAGAAGAAAAGAAAACAGAGAAAAGAGAAAAAGAAAAGAAAAGGGAAAAAGAAAAGAAAAAAAAAAAAAAAAAGAGGAGAAATTTCACAAACCACCCCACGACAAAATATAAATCCAATCTCGCGGCCGATGAAAAATTCGAGGAAGGTAGAATTCCACATTTCTTTTATAAATACATTTAATTGTCTCAATATCAAATACATATTATCATTATCGTTGAAATTAGCGTTATGTGTTCGCATGAATAAAGTTTATTTAGTAAATTGTAACGAAGCAATACTAGTTGAATAGTTATATTTCGTAATAAAAGATGGGAAATAGGAAATTAAGGAAATTAGGATTTCATGGCGTGATTAGTTTGTTTTATACAAAAGTATTAATTTAGGCCCTGTCACCGTTAGGTTCGCAGGCGCCGGAGTTCGGATAGGGGATAGTCGGTTAAAAGTTACAAAAGCGGATATCAGGTGAGTGTATTGCCCTTCTTACCAAACTATTTTCATATAAATATGATGAGATATGTGTTTATTTAACTGTACGAATTTTATAAATGATATGGATCAAGCCAGTTGTGGGTGAGTTGGTAAAATGGATTTCCATTGAAATATTTGGATTTAAAAAGAAAGACTTTATAAATAATCTGTTGGATTTGGTGGTTTTAATAAAAAGGTGGGAAAAACATGATTTTTAAATTTAAAAGTGGGTTTTGTTAAGAAGAGGTGGACAATGGTGATTTTGACGATATTGATGAGGTAATGATTTATATTATGGTCTGTCCGGAGGGTGGTCCGGCAGACGGATAATTATTTGTGATTTGGTGAAGATAGTATTGAATTGATTATGCCATAGTTTATGATGTCCTATCCGGAGGGTGGTCCGGCAGATGGTGATTTATATCAAGGTCTGTCTAGAGGGTGATCCGGCAGATAGATACTTATTATGTGGTGATTTATATTATTGGCCTCCGGAGACGTCCGGAAGGCGGTGATCTGCGCAGTTAGGTCCGCTAGGAAGACATATCCTACGGATGGTTATGGTACCGTTGCAACTCCCGATCGTGAGGTTAAAACGATCACTATGGCTTAGCCGATGGGTATGGGATTGAGATACGTGTTTGAGTTGGGGTGATTTATATATATATTGGGTGATTCATTATGCTGTTTGGAAATTTATTTATACTGTTTTACTTTCACTACTTATTTGATACTGGAGATTTTACCAACTTTGTGTGATGTTTACATATTTACGCTTGATCCATTTAAATGTTGTATTATTTAAAATGTATTGTTGTTATGTTAAAAATAAGTTTTTTACTAAAAATGCAGTACACTCGCAGGTACAACAGCATAGGAGTCGGTCCCCCTACTGGCACTAGGTAGAGTCATTTGAGAGTTTTGAGTTGAGCTGTCAGAGTGAACCTTATAAGAAATTATGTATTTCCTGTATAGTGAACTGTATAGTATTGATTGCATATTGTAATGTGTTAGTTGATTGAGTGTAATAGGTGATGTCATGTTATCGCCACGCCGGCCTTGGGATGACGAGTATCCGGGACGGGTCGTGACATTAAGAGCATATTGTATTGTATTGTTATTAATTGTAATTTTTATCAGAGTAACGCAGCGAAAACAATTAGAAACATAAGATTCTTTGACAGTTGGTTTTCGTGTTTAGAGTGACCTACTAAGTGCACCCTGTTTGTTGGGTATTGGATATAATACCGACCACTACAAATGAAAATGATGCAATGGGTAGATATGATTGGACGAAAATTTCGAGACGAAATTTCTTTTAGGAGGGAAGAGTTGTAAGACCCCGACTTAGCAAGTACGTCATTAATAATTTTATTCTAGAGCATGGAAAAATTCGGGGTGAAATTGGATTAATTAAAATTCAAATCAAACCTTTAGGGGTCAAATTGGCAAATTTAGAAACAACAAATTGAAACTTGAGATTCAAGTTGATGAGTAAAAATCAAAATTTGAAAATATTAAGGATGAAATTATGATTTCAGAAACTTTTAAAAGTTGAAATTGATTAAAATAAGGATTGAAAGAAGTTAGGGGGGAGGAAAGTGCAATTTAACTAAAGTTTATTTTAATATATATATATATACACAACAGTGAGTGCACGGTGGGAAGCCGGAGACGGAGCAGAGCGATACGAGGGACGTGGCAACCGAATGATCAAGCCTTAATCCACTAGTTTCATGCATATATATATATATATATATATATATATATATATATATATATATATATATATAATGCATAGATTAATGATCAAAATTTCCCCAAGAAACATCCAGAACCGAAGAGAGAAATCCAGAGGAAAAGAGAGAGAGACTCGCCGGTGATCGTGCAAGCGCCGATCGTGTGGGGTTCGCCGGCGGTGGGTTGCGTGCGGCGTCGGGGTATATGTGGTCGTTGTTCTATTCAACTATTTTGTGCGTTCGTCGGCGTGCATGTGTGTGTTTCCCGGTGATCCGGTGGTATGGGTTTTGGTCACCGGCGGTGAGTTAGAGAGGGAGAAAGTGGGTTGGCCTAGAGGGTGTGTTCTGTTTCGAGCGGCTGCTGTGTGTGGGTGTTTACGGCCGGCAGGGGAAGTTTGTGCGTCCGCTGATCTGATCAGCTTGGTCAGGGGCATTCCGTTCGCCAGTGGTGTAAGCGGTTCAACGTTGAAGTGTTTTGTTCGATGTGGTTGCTATTCACTCCGACAATGGGTTATGCGTGGCCGTCATTCCGCGTGTGTTTGTGTGTGCAAGGTGTCGTTTGGACGGCCGGCAGGGGAAGTGAGTAGGAATGGGCAATCGGAGAAGGGTTAGTGGCTGCAAGTTTTCAAACAGAAACAGAACAGAAAGAAAGAAGGAAGAAGAAAAGGAAAAAAGGGCGGAAAGGATTTGCAGAAAGCACCCCGGGAAAAACAGAAACCTTTCTCGTGGCCGCCAAACGATTCGAAAATAGGTGAAATTTCAATCGATTATTAATTTTCGTTAAATTAAATTTTATTTAGCGCTACAATTCCTAAAATCGTAATAATTTTGTTACAATTAATTTATTTTAATAACATATACATAAAATAGTAACGATTCGGAGCAGAGAAAACCTAAATCGATTATTATTTTCGTTAAACTAAAGTATTAGCATTAACGGTTTCGCAATCGTAATAGTAATCCTCGTAATCGTAATAATATGTTAATAATCGCAAATCTGAGAAAAATTGGTACAATAAATATAAACGAGGCTAGATGGACAAAATAAATATCTTTCATAATAAAATAATTAGGAAATAGGAAATTACGGAACCTAGGATCCATATGACATGATTAGGTTATTTTTACCTAAAATATTAATTTAGGCCATGTCGCTAATAGGTTCGCAGACACTGGAGCGCGGTAGAGAATAGTCGGTAAAGGCTTTTGGGAGCGGAGCATCCGGTGAGTGTACTGTTTTCTTGCCAACCTATTTTTCTATGTATATATGTGTGTTTACTTAAACTGTGTGAATTTTTTAATTATATGGATCAAGCAGAATTTGGGTGAGTTGGCAAACTGGATTTTTGAAAAATTTCGATGGTTTTCGAAATGAAGTTGAAAATGATTTTTTGTTGGATTTGGTGAAATCAGACGGTGTTTTTAAAAGAAAATAGAAAATATCTGTGTTTTTCTAAAAATGCCTAATTTTCTAAAAATAAGGGTCGAAAAGTGATTTTGATAAAATCAGACGTTTTCTTTAAAAAAAAAGTATGAAATATGATTTTTGGATTTAAAAGTGGGTTTTGAGGAAAGGAAATAGACGTGGTGATTTGAGGATGTTGAGTCGACGATATTTTTTGAGTTGGGATTCGATGATGCTGCATTTGATTTGACGATGTCATAGTATTTATCTGTTTCAGTAGAGTGATGTTATCCGCTTCGGCGAAGTGATGTTATCCGCTTCGATGGAGCCATGTTTATCTACTTCGGCAGAGTGATGTTAGACGTTTATACTGCGCGGTGATTATCCGCTTCGGCGGAGTAATGAGTGTTTGTAGGAAGGCATATCCTACGGATAGTACGGTACCGTTGCAAACTCCCGATCGTGAGGTTAAAACAATCACTATGGTTAGCTAATGTGTGTTGTGGTGGAGTGGTGGTTTGAGATGTATATTTGAGATGTGATATTTTACTTATATTGAGTGATTTATTAGTTATTATGGTGATTGGTATTATTTTACTAGGTAGGTTGGAATTGAACTTATATTTATTGGTTTATTTTCATTGCTTATATTATGGAGAATTTTACTAGTTACGTGTTGTTTATATATACTTATACTTGATCTATTTAGATGTTGTAGAATGATTTATTATTTTAAAAATATTTTTACTAAGAAGGCAGTACACTCGCATGTGAAATAGTTAGGAGTCGGTCGATCCCTTACTGGCGCTAAATAGAGTTATGCGGGTCATGCGATGGAGTCATTTGAGAGAAAATTTTGAGACGAGGTGTAAAAGATGAATTTAAGTGAGATTCGTGGGATTCGTTTGGTTGTTCTTATATTTGGGATGGTGTGTCCCTATCAGTTAGAATTATGTATATGTGGTATAGATCATTTGTTTGTATATTTGTCATATTGTGGTTGTCTAGTCAGTTAGGTGATGTCATGTCGACGTCACGCCAGCCCCATGGTGACGGGAGTCCGGGGTGGAGTGTGACACTCTCTCTCTCTATTTCCTGATTTCCTTTTTAATTTCAGATCTGATGAGATTTTTTGTTCAGTACACATGCATGAAAATATATATATTGCATGTACGTAGTGGGTTCAATTCATCCAAGCGTGCCACGTCGCTGCTCTCTCCATTTCTTGCTAGCGGTTTGCTCGTCCGATCAGATATGTATGTATATATATATATATATATATATAAATTTTTTAATTAATTACTCTTTCCTCCCCCAACTTCCTTTAAATCTTAATTTTAATCAATTTCAACTTTTAAAAGTTTCTAAGATTTGCAATTTCACCCCTTTAAGTTTCAATTAAAAGTTAAATGTCAATTTACCCCCCAAAGTTTGGATTTAATGTTTCTAAATTTGCGAATTGACCCTTAGATTTTTAATTTGAATTTTTATTGACCTAATTTCATCCCGAATTTTTCCAGTTACTCTAAAATGCAACTAAAATGACGTACATACTACGATTGAGGTCTTACAAAATGTCTCTTCATAGTCAATACCATATTCCTGAGCAAATTCCTTGGCAACAAGTCGGGCTTTATATCGTTCAACAGAGCCATCAGAAAGCGTTTTGATCTTAAACACCCATTTATACCCAATAGGAGTTTTTCCGGGGGCAGATCTACAATATCCCAGGTATAAGTTTTGGCGAGGGCCTGAAGTTTTTCGTCCATTGCTTTCTGCCAAAGATGATTAGTACTGGCCTCCTTATAGGATTGAGGCTCATGCAAATGAAGTATAGTGGAAAAATAATAAAAATCAAAAAAGTAATGTGAAGCATGAGTTACCCTGGTAGAGCGGCGAGGGTGATCTGGGGCGTGGGTGTCAACGGAAGGCGGTACAAGATCATCGACCACAGGAGAAATCTCAGGTATGGTCGCTGGAGTTGGAAGGGTGAGATCAACTAATGGTTCTGAAGTGAATTCAGCTGGTGGTTCTGGGATAGACTCAGCATAAGATGCAGGGCTAGGCTCAACTGGTGGTACTGGAGTGGATTCAACAGTAACTGGAACTGTATCCTCTGGAAATAACTCAATTGATGGATCAATAAAAAATCTAGAGTTGGTGAGGGTTGACATGTCAAATGACTATAAGGAAGAAAACATTTGATGTTTCCAAAAGACGAAATGTCATGAGATACGAAGAGTTTTAGAAATGGGATCCCAACACCGATACCCTTTATGTTTGATGTCATTTCTAAGAAAACAACACAGACGAGCCATTGGTTCCAGTTTGTTATGTTTATGTGGTTTGAGAAGAACAAAACAGACGCAACCAAAGACTCTGAGTTCAGAGTAATCAGGAGTTTTACCGAAAAGAAGTTCAAATGGAGATTGGTTTTGGATTGTAGCGGAAGGGATACGGTTTATTGTGTAGACGGCTGTGAAGGCAACCTCACCCCAAAAACGCTCAGGACATGATTAAGAAATGAGAAGAACACGAACTGTGTCAAGAATATGTCTATGTTTGCTTTCGACTCGTCCATTTTGTTGGAATATACTAGGACACGAGCGATAGGGGAGCATGCCATTTTTGCGAAGTAGATTAAGAAAAGCACGATCCTTGTATTCCATTGAATTATCTGAGCGAAAAACTTTGATATTTCTAGAAAATTGGGTTTGAACCATAGGAGAAAATTCAGAATATATTTAGAATAGTTCAGATCGATGTTTCATAAGAAACAACCATATATATTGAGAGTTGTCGTCCACAAAGATAACAAAGTAACAAAGGCTACCCATCGAGGCATGCGGAGAAGGCCCACAAATATCAGAATGAATCAGATCAAAGGGTGTAAGGGAAATAGACTGACTCTCTTTGAAAGGCATGGTTGGTTGTTTAACAAGTTGGCAATGAATACATTTGAAGGACTCATATTGAACTGAACCTAACTGACCACTAGAGAGAAGCGATTTGAGTCGGCTAGATGAAGTGTAACCTAACCGAGCATGCTAAAGTTGGTAGGGTGGGAGAGACACTAGTGGTTGTGGAGATAAGGATGAGAAAAATGATAGTGGCGGTAGTGGTAAGGTTGCATAGGTTGATGAAGGGATATTTGGTTGTGGTGATGGTAGAGTTGGAGATGGAAGGTGTAAATTGGTAAGTTTAAATAGGCATCCAACCTTACGACCAGTCCCAAGAGTTTCTCCTGTCCGAAGATCTTGCACACGACAGCCACTATTAGAAAATATGATTTCAAATCCCAATTCACAAAATTGCCCAATAGACAAGAGATTTAAGGTGATGTTTGGTATCAAATACGTGTCAGCAATAGGAAAATAGGAAGTAGAAACCTGACTGGTATGTGTAATAGGTATTTGAGAACCATCGGTAGTATGAACACTAAGGATATTCATTGCAGATAGTTTGGTTGAAAAAATATTGGGATCAGATGTCATGTGATTACAACAGGCAGAATCAAAGAATTAAGAGGAATTACCTGTAGTAAGTGAGAGAGCAGGGGAAAGAGTTGTACCAGTACCAATTTTGGAGAAGATATGAAGCAGGAATAAGGCCAAATCTGTAATAGATATGGTGACAGTAGAGGAGGTAGGGTCTGAACCCTCTTTGGCATTGATAATGAGCGCAGAACCCAAAGACATCGTTGTTGAACCTGGGGAAGCTGTTGTCATGGATGGATTCATAATGCCAAAATTGTCCATGAACCGGTATTAAATCTCCAAGAACGAGGCGAGAAACGAGTGAACCGGTGTAGAAACCACGCGAATATAAAGAGAAATATATACTGTGAGCCTCAAATCACAAAACGGAGTCCGGAAACAGAATCAAAACGTCGAAAAAATCCCAGGAACTGGTCCAATTTTTCAAAAAACCGCTATAAAAATGCCTGAACCAGTCAAAGTGAAGTACACTAGTAAACCGGTGATGTGGCGGTCAGCGGATGATGTGGCAGTCAACGTGCTAACGTGGCACTTAGGTGGCACTGAGGTGGACGTTGACTGGATTTAGGGCTGACGTGGCACAGCTGGTCTGAACAAGGTGCGTGGATCTAACGCGAATAGGAAGCCGTCACTTTGCGTCGCACGTGACGGAGCGTGAAACATCGGAATGGAATTCTGTTTACGTAGTTCGAATCGTCTTGTCGAGACGGTTCCAATGGTATATTGTAGATCTGATTTGGAGCCTTGGTTGAGGCTGTAGATCCCAAAATCCGAGACGGCGAAGGGTAGTGGTACTGCAGGCTGTTGACGGCGCGTGAGAGCGCGTGTGATCTCCAGTGGCGGTGGTTTTGGTGGCGTTATGTTCGTCTCTGCAAGACGAAGATGCTGTTGTGATGGTTGTTGATACTGAAGAAAGAATGAAGCCTACAGTAGCGATGAAACTTTCAGGAAAATAAGGGTGGCGGCGGCGAAAGCTTTGGAGTTGCGAAAATTTTAGGAAGAACAGGTCTAAGAACGACTTGCTCTTGATATCATATTAAAAAAATTGAGAAGTGAGAAAAGAATCATAAATTGATATTATGAAAAGTGATACAGTTATAATACAACGATATACACATATTTATAGGAGAAATGGGGACTAGAGTTTTGTCCTAATAGACTACGTGAGTCAAGTCCATATAATACATTAATATATTAACAATCCTCATTTACAATCTCCATTCATTATGTTGTTGTTAACATTGTTATTGTACAACAACATTTGCATTTCTCATTTATTATGTTGTTATTAACATTGTTGGTAACTTTTGATGATAAATATATTTGTGTTTATTTTAAATAATAAATATATATATATATATGGTTGGAGAGAGATCTGTCTTCTGTGCGGAAGCAATATCCGCGTTAATCGTGGGGAAATGGCGGGCAAGTTCTGTTCCTATCGGGGGTTGAGGCGGTGTCGGGCTTCATATGGAAGCACATTGCCATGGCCACCAATTTACGCAAGTCGTCCATTATGGTCTTCGCAGTAAATCTCCAACCACAGATAGTGGTTCGTGTGCCGAAAACTTGCTCGGGGAACATAGTCTCGCAAGGGGTTGCCCACCACAGTAAAGAACAAACAGAGTTGCAAGAATCTGTGAGCAAAATCAATAAATAAACCAACAAGAAGACATATAGACAACCAAACAGCCCCTGATATTGCAAATCATAAGAATTGATCATAATCAATAACTCAAACACATGTTCTAGAAACCTCCAAATCAAAATCAGATACAATCAAACCAAGAAAGCCATGCCAGATATGTGCTCGCAAGCACAGATCCATGCCGGATCTAGAGAGAGATGAGTGGGGTTTACTGGGTGGATTTTCCTGCGATGGTCGAGTGGGTTTTCTGGCGATGGTGGGGTGGATGGGTTTTCCGGCGAGGTGGGGGTGGGGGTTGTTGTTGCGGTGGGGAGACAGAGACAGAGAGAGAGAGGGGTGTAGGGAAAGACACCGGTTGTTCTTCTTTTTTCTTTTTTTTGGGGGGGGGATAAAGAAAGGTTTAATTTTTATTTTTTTTTAAATTAGAAATTTTAGTGTAAAAAAGTAAAAGGATGTTAGTGTATTTTACTCTTTAATTGTTTGTTTATTTTTAAATGTCTAAAAAATTAAGGGCATACATCGTTAACTCCCAAAATGCGAAAGAAATACTGATTAAGTCTATCATTTTTTTTTTTTCACCAATAATTCCTTTTATCTTTTCCTGACTAAAATACTCTTCATGTGGATGTTGAATGTAACATTCAATATCTGTAGATGTTGAATGTAATACTAATTTTTTATTTTATTTTATAAGATAATGTTACATTCAACACATGTGGAAGTTGAATGTAGCATAAATTATTCTCTTGTTTTTGTATGGAAAATAAAAATTCATATAATGTTACATTCAACACCTATATATGTTGAATGTAACATCAATTGTTCTCAAATTTTTATGGATTGTATTATGTGTGCACGTTACATTCAACATCTGTAGATGTTGAATGTAATATCAATTATTCTCTTATTTTATATATCCACGGTTAAAAACGATATGATATTATATTCAACATCTGCGGATGTTGAATGTAATATCAACTATTCTCTGCAATAAATTACAAATTATAGGGTGTAATGTGTAAATAGTCCAAATCATTGGAAAAATATATCCCCAGCTGACACACACAAACACAAACAGTGGAAGCTTTTCTTTCACAAATGTTAAAGAGGAAAATGGATTAGACTTTAGAGCAACGCCCTTAATTACTAGACAAATTAAGACCTATATCGATCAAACAGTGGAAACCTTTTCTTTCACACGTGCCGGCGAACAGTAGAAACACAGTTTTGTTTTCCGCACAAAAAACGTCTCTATCGAAGACAAAAACAAGACTTGAAGCCGACGATGAACGCGAGGAAGAAGGATGAAGAAACCGCCTACGAATCCAAGGAAAAAATCCACATCGTCAAAGTCGACGAAGCCGCCGAAACGAACGGTTACGATGAATCAGATCTGGAAAATCCATATCCTTCAATGTCAAGATCAATAACAATGGCAGGAGGGGCGTTTCGGCGCTTCGGAAGGAAGACACAAATCACGAGAGGGTATTTCGATAAACTTGTCTCTTTTCATTTTTAAAAATGGGAGTTTTTTGTGCAAGATTTACCAGCGATGGAAGTAATCGGTACAAGAAAAAGGCATCGATTGGAGTAATTGGTGAAGCAAAAGGCGATGGAAATATGCGGTAAATAGTTCTTCTTTTTGGGAGTAATCGGTAACTTTTTTATAAAATTATCATTATAATAAAAAATTTGATAATTTTTTACCCATAAGAAAATTAAAGTAGCTTTTACCAAAAAAAATAATAAAAAGTTGATTGGTATTTATAAAAATAAAAGTAATGTGATTAAGGACAAAAGTAAATGGTATAAATTTTAGAAGGAAAAATGTGCATTTACTTTTCTTATTTTTCGTACTTTATTTTTTTCCCTCTATTCATTTTCCACCAAGCAAACCGACCCTAATAACATTCAAGGTGGTGTCAAGATCCTTAAAAATAACATTCAATTAGCAATAATTTTCAAATCAAATACTTATTTTAATTGATTAGAGTTTATAAAAATACTAATATTCTAATTAGCACTACAACAAAAACAGTATATGGAAGTACTTTTTTTGGGACACTACATATAATGTGTTTTATAAAATAATTTTTGAGGCACAAAATTAAAAGTGTCTTATAAAACTTGATTTATTTTTTTAATAATTTTATTCTCATTATTTTTGTAAAAAACTAATATAAAATCAAATATTTACAAGACAAAAAATAGTGCCATGATAAAATTAAATTAATAATAACAAAAAATAATATTTATATATAATATATAGGGACTAAAACTAGTGTCCTAAAAACAAAAAATGTATTAGGGCACAATAGTGTGCCTTGTTATAACTGAAATTTTGCAATGATTCAATCCAAATCAATAGTTCTATTTTAATTTTAGATGGCAAATCGTCACTCACCATGCACTTAACTATTTTTAAGAGAACCTTGAGGGTATTTTCGTCCTCTTTATTTTTCTATTACAAATTTTGCTATAAAAACAAAACCCAATATATATGTGTATATATATTATGATATTTCTATATCTATGTATTTGAGTAGGAAAGATAATGGAAACGAAAGTAATATTTTAGTCAAACTTCAAGAACCCAAATCTAAAAATTTAAAACGTAATAATAAAATAAAAGTAAACAAAAAAACTATTATTTTTTAAGTGATTTTGAGTCCAACTATTTCTCATTTGTAATTTATTGAAAATGGAATGTGTTTATAGTTTAGGACAAAAAAGTTGTCCAAATTTCAAAATTCTGGGCCTTAGATTATCTTGCCTGTTCTTATTTGGCTGGCTTTCCCCTAATTAAATTATACGTATGAAAGTTTGAATCACCGGCTGGTTCCATTCAAAAATAAATAAATAAAGACTAAAAAGTAATAAATAATAAATATTAGGAAAACGCCGTCTGCATTTGACTCACTCTTACTTGGAATCTTATAAAGTTTTGGTTCTTATTTGGAAAAAAAAATATAGGTATGATTTAGATTTCAATACAAAGTCAAAAAAAATAGCATGCGAATAAAAAATTAAGGATTTTTTTTTTTTTGTGGTAATTCTAAATTTTTCAATTTATTATTCATCTAATCTACTCGTTATAATATTATTTTGAAAAGTCAAATAATTTTGTCAAAAGTTCAAAATTATTACACTCAAAACATAATTAGTGTAATTTTTTATATGAAAAAATTATTATGACTTTTATGTAATACAACAACTTTAAACTTTTAAAAAATTATTGTAGTGCGCGGAGTGAATGGACAAAAATAAATATGATTTAGATTTCAATACAAAGCCAAAAAAAAATAAAAAAAATAGCATGCGAATAGAAAAAATAAGTTTTTTTTTTTTTTTTTTTTTGTCAGAATTCTAAGGAAGTTTTTTGTTTTTTTTTTTTTTGGAATTCTAAATTTTTCAATTTACTATTCATTAACCCACGAGTACTATTTTAAAAAATCCAACTACACTCTCCAAAAAAGTTATTGCAGTTTTTTACATGAAAAAAGTATAGTGACTTTCATGTAATATAACAATTTTGAACTTCTAAAAAAATTATTGTAACTCGTGGACTACGTGGCAAATACGAGTATGATTTAAATTTCAATACAAAGCCAAAAAAAATCAGCATGTGAATAGAAAAAATAATTATTTTTTTTTTGTCATAATGACATAAAAATTACTAAAAAATTGATATAAAAAAGTTACAAAAAAATTTCTATAGGACAAAATTTTAAACTTATGAGAAAATCATTGTAGCACGTGAACTATAAATGGATAAAAAAATTTAAAACCCAAAATCACTAAAAACATACAAAATTCCAAAAGCTTCTCATGTTAATTTTTTGGCTAAATATGGCAAATAAGAGGAGAATGCCATAATTATGAGGCAATATATTTTGATTTAATTGAACTATAAGTTCATGGGAAATGCATTTTATTTGTATTTTTTACGTCTCCATCAAATGTTTATTATAGTAAATAGTGTTAGTACGTTACACGACACTTTACCAACCCAAAAACTTTTTCCCACATTTTTAGGTGGAATTGAAAGCCTGCAAAATAATTATAGACGCGGACAATTCAGGATTCAAAGTTGGGAGTAATGTGAAAATTTTAATTAGTTAAGGACATTAGTATAATTTCTTCGAACAAATTATATATATATATATATATATATATATATATAAATAGAATTTAAACCCGAGACACTATTTTCAGCTTGAGAAATACCAATTAATTATTTTGTAATTCGATAATACTGGAGATATCGTTTATATTTTTAATCTAATTACTAAAGACATCACCAATCACATTTTATTTCTCTTTTTTGTTTTCTATTATTTATTTCGTTTTTTTTTTTTTTCATTGTATTTATAGTCAAAATAAATAAATAAAAAGTAAAAACCCACAAAGAAAAAAATAATAAATAGAATAAACAAAAACAAAAAAAAAAAAAAAACCCAAAGGAAAAAAAACTTTTTTTTTCGTTTAAATTAAAAGTTATATTTTTATTGTTTTTTATTTTACCATTTTTTTTCTAACTTTTTTATTTTAACTTTTTATTCTAAAAAAATAAAAATAAGACAAATGAAATAAATAATACAGAACAGAAAAATAAAAATAAGAATAGAGAAAGTGAAAAATAAATTAATAATAAAATGGGATAAGAAAAAGTTCAAATATTATTAAAATAATAATAATAAAAAAAAATCTTAATATTTGTCGAATTGAAAGGAGATATCTCGAATTTAATATCTTGCAAAATATATATAATTCATAATATTGGGTGCCCTGTCCGTGACCCCTAAATCAGAACAAAGGTAATAAATAGTGATATGTATTAATTTTATAGTAAGATTTATCGAAACTAATTTACGTGCATCTCAATTAATCATTTTACTAGATAATCTAAAGGGCACAATCCTCCCACATCGATCTGGTACAATTAAAATTAAATTCAAGATTTAATTTGTGAGGCGATCTAAAAATTTTTTTGAAAGAGGTCAATTATGAATAGTTGTGTATTAGAAGTATTCCATGTGTATTATTTTATATACTTACTAACATTTTAGTAATTTTAAGTGAGTTAAAAATGTTGACAATCGATTATTTTGACTTTTTAATTGGTGCGGGTAGTTGAGACGGGTCGTTTTAAGGCCGAAGGAAGCGTGTTTGTGCCTTTTTTGTGAGAGGGGTGTGGAAAAAGATATAAAATTACACCAACCATCCCCCGTAGGCCATGACAACTTTTAAAAGGAATCATGTGGTCATATTCTTCAAAATGGATTACATGTATATAATTAAATTTTAAATATTATTTTTAATAATATAATTTAGAATTATAAAAGTAAAAATTAAAATTAATAGGATCTATTTACACGCATTACAAAAGCAAGAGTTGGTAAGATGAAACATTACCTTCTTATGTCAACCTGGCGATTCTCCTGGAGAATATTTCAAGAATTAAATATTAGGGAGAACGTTTTTAAGATTACCTAATAAAATAATTAATCCAGATGAGTGTAGATTGAACCGAACACATCTTAAAAAAAAAAAAAAAAAAAAAAAAAAAAAAAAAAAAAAAAAAAGTCTGGAAAGTACCTTAATAAAATATCTTGGATTTTCGAAAATTAAATTATTAGTTTTATTTTTTAAATCGAGATTAATAAATAATAATGTTTAAAATTAAAGCAGCTCGTTCCTCCCCTGTCTATAAAATAGCTTCCTCACATCCCCTTTCCATTACCGGAATAAGAAGAGAGCACCATTTCTCTCTCTTCTCCCAACAAACACACACTAGAGAGAGAGAGAATGGACAATCGCCGGCGTCAATCCAAGCCAGCCCGGCCGGCAAAGATCGCCGCCGGCGACTCTCTCAAGCCACATAAACTCCAACACTACCAAACTTCCACTGTCAAAGCCTCCGACGCCCTTCCTCTTCCCCTGTACCTCATGAACGGCTTGTTCTTCACCATGTTCTTCTCCGTCATGTACTTCCTCCTCCACCGCTGGCGTGAAAAGATCCGCAATTCCACTCCCCTCCACGTCGTCACGCTTTCCGAGCTGGCGGCCGTGGTTTCCTTAATCGCCTCCGCGATTTACCTCCTGGGCTTTTTCGGCATCGATTTCGTGCAGTCCTTGATTTTCCGGAGCTCCCCTGAAGGATGGGATACAGAGGACGAGACGTCGGAGCAACAATTGATCGTGGAAGACAGCCGCGGCGGTCCAGCGACGTCGATTGGCTGTTCGCTTCCTCCGATTGCACCCAAGGCGTTGGTTCCGTCCATGGAGACAGCGGAATTCGCCGTCCCTCAACCGCTGACGGAGGAAGACGAGGAGATAATCAAATCAGTGGTGGCCGGGACAACTCCGTCGTACTCCTTGGAGTCGAAGCTCGGGGACTGCCGGAGAGCAGCCGCAATTCGAAGGGAGTCACTCCAGAGAATCACCGGAAAGTCTCTGGGGGGGCTTCCGTTAGACGGATTCGATTACAATTCGATTCTGGGACAGTGCTGTGAGATGCCGGTGGGGTACATTCAGATTCCGGTGGGAATCGCCGGCCCATTGTTGCTGGACGGAGCTGAATATTCTGTGCCGATGGCGACAACGGAGGGTTGCCTGGTGGCCAGCACCAACAGGGGATGCAAGGCCATCTATCTCTCCGGCGGAGCCACCTCTATGTTGTTGGCGGACGCCATGACCAGAGCTCCGGTGGTTAGATTCGGAACCGCCAAAAGAGCCGCCGAGTTGAAATTCTTCCTTGAAGATCCCATGAATTTCGACACTCTCTCTGTTGTCTTCAACAAGTGAGTACATATAAATATATAAATCCATGAATTCTCTGAATAATTTCCTTTTTTTCATAGTGATAATTAATTAATTATTTATTTTTTTCATGGACAAAATTGAAGGAACAAAAATTCTAAATACATGAACAAATGGGTTCTGATTTTATTTTTAACTTTTTTGACTTGATATTTTATTTTATCTTTCTGAATATGAAAATTTGAAAAAAAAAAAAATGATGTTGATGGGTTTCCCCTGTTTTGGTAATTTACCCTTATTTTATTTTTTATTTTGAGAAATATTTTTATTATTATTATTTTTGCATGAGTTTTAATATATTTGTTCTTGCAGATCCAGCAGATTTGGTAGGCTACAGGGCATTCAGTGTGCAATCGCCGGAAAAAATCTGTACATCCGGTTCAGCTGCAGCACCGGCGACGCCATGGGGATGAACATGGTCTCCAAAGGCGTTCAGAACGTTCTAGATTTCCTTCAGGCAGATTTCCCCGACATGGACGTCATCGGTATCTCCGGCAATTACTGCTCCGACAAGAAACCAGCGGCGGTGAACTGGATCCAGGGCCGCGGTAAGTCGGTGGTCTGCGAAGCCGTCATCAAGGAAGAGGTGGTGAAGAAGGTGCTGAAGACCAACGTCGCGGCGCTGGTGGAACTCAACATGCTGAAAAACCTCGCCGGATCGGCGGTTGCCGGTTCACTCGGTGGGTTCAACGCCCACGCCAGTAATATTGTCTCCGCCGTGTATATTGCCACCGGCCAAGATCCGGCACAGAACGTGGAGAGCTCCCACTGCATCACCATGATGGAGCCTCTCAACGACGGGAAGGACCTTCATGTCTCCGTCACCATGCCTTCCATTGAGGTAAAATTATAAAAAATATATTTATTTATTACTAACTCACCATAAAATAAAACAAAAGATCTAGATCTACATGTTTTATAAATTAAACCTTATTTAATCAATGCTAATCTCAATTAATCATGTAATTAATTAGATCAGATACCAAGCGTACTTTCATTATTTAAAATATTAGTTGGGTTCATCAACAGTGTTTTAATATTTTAACCATATTAACCAGATGAATTATTTATTAATATTTTAATTTTAATTTTAGCTAAACAAACATTTACTTAGTGGATTGAAATAGATAACATTAAGATTGAATAGGTAAATTGATAATTAAAAGTTTTCACTAATTTTTAAATAATATTTTCATCTTTGAAAACGATTCTTTATATACAACAATAAAAACTAAATTTTTATCTCACTTAAATAAGATTAGACTCTTAAGATAGGTATTAGGTAAAAACACTATGATGATGACTCTTGAGATTGCTAGTGGACTGGACTTGTCCTAAGACGAATCGTAAATATTTTAACAAATTAAACTTCAAAATTATATTACTTAAGAATCTACATAATTTGGATGTTAAATAGGTAAAGATAATGATTGATTGCTTTTTACCTATTATTTTATTTTGACCCATCTATTTTTATAACTTATATTTTACTTATAATAAATTAATTTTTTTGTGTATAATAACTAAATATGTTAAAAATGAATGAAATTAAATATTTATCTAAATTTTACATATTTATTTTATTTTGTCTTAATAAAAAATAGAAACTAGAGAGAAAATATTATCATTATTTTTTTATTACCATTAATTTTTTTGACCAATTTTAACTCACATATACACCTTTAAAAATTAAAATAAATAAATAACTCTTGTGGTTAATTTAAATTTAAAAAAAAAAAATTAAAGATTATAGTTTTTACAATTTCAATAAATTTTTAGTCTTTTTGAATTAAAATATCAACTAAATATTATTATTTTTCAAATAATAAAATATCTTATTATTATTTTTGTGTCCAAACACGATCGACAGGTGGGAACAGTAGGAGGAGGAACACAGTTGGCGTCACAGTCGGCATGCTTGAACCTACTGGGAGTAAAGGGTGCGAACAAGGAGTCGCCAGGATCAAACGCAAGGCTATTGGCCACCATCGTCGCCGGTTCTGTTCTCGCCGGCGAATTATCCCTAATGTCGGCAATCGCCGCCGGTCAACTGGTGAAAAGCCACATGAAGTACAACAGATCCACCAAAGACATCACAAAGGTCGTCTCCACCACCAACTAAAACATAAAAAAGGCAACTACTTTTTATTTATTTGTATAAAGAAAAAATAGACCCCCCCAAAAGGGAAAAAATAATGATCAAGAAAAAGCTCGAAATAAAAATCTCCATTACTGAAAGTGGTAGAGAGAGAAAGAGGGAGGAGGGGATTTGTGGTGTATTTTCTAGTACAGAGGGGAAGAAAGTAGAGCGTACCATGATGAAGACGAGGTGGTGGTGGTCGTCGTTTAATTTTTTTTTTTAAATTCTGAAAAATCATAAATGTCAGCAGAGCTTTGTTGACATGAAGATGCTCTTCTCGCACGATGCATGTGGTTCTTGATGTCTTTGTAAATTAATTATCAAAGGGAAAAAGGCACTGCCATTTCCTTTACCATCTGTACTCTGGTTTTATTTTGTTGTTTTAACATGGTTTCTGTAATTTAATTAAGACAAAAGCAACTCCAAAACAAGAACAAAAACAAAAAATGATTCGAATAGATCTGTTCTCGGACAAATATATTTATGAATGTCAGTCATTTTGTCTACGTTGTGTTCTTTCACTATAATTAATGTTAGATTTATGGCAAAGGAGTTACTAATACCATGATTTTAGATATTTTTGAGAAGATCAATGATTAACATAAAAGAATCTAGAGAGAAGGAAAATGACAACTAAGATTTAGTATCTCTGAATAAATAATACAATAGAAAACCTAGGAAAAATAGACTTATATAGGCATATAATGGAAAACTTAGAAAACAAGTAAAAAATAATTTTACCCTTACTAAATAATAATAATAATAATAAACTCTGTTAATTCTAATATCCCCTCTCAAACTCTCGATGTTGCTGCAAGTAGCATCGAGAGTTTGCTAACCAAGAAACGAAAGCACGAAATAGAATACGACGTGGTGAATAAGTCGGCAATTTGCATGGATGATGACACAAAAGGCAAAGTAATAGTCCCATGTTGAAGATGATGACGAGTGAGATGACAATCGATCTCGATGTACTTAGTCCGTTCATGAAAGACTGAATTGTGAGCAATCTGAATAGCGCTTTTGTTATCACAATACATGGAAGTGAGATGAGAAAGAGAAACACTCATATCTACAAGTAACCAACGCAACCAAACTATTTTGATGGTAGTGGATGTCATCGCACGACACTCAGCTTCCATGGAAGATTTAGAAACAACGGCCTGCTTCTTATTGTTGTTGCTATGATCTACTCAGTTTCGGGCATTGAGCCTTCCAATGACATTTCTGCTTACAGAAGCTACATTCATCAAAGGCAGACCTCGAATAGGGCTTGTTTTGATGATTAGGAAATGGTTTAGAAAGAATTGCCAGAACAAATGAACTAGGTGAATGGAGAACCCTTGTGTCTAATTGAGACTTGAAGCGTATCTCCTCAGCCAGTAATTCATTAACCTCTGAGTCAACAGAAGAAAGTGAATTACGGTGTAAAATTGTCCTACGAAATCCCTTAAAATATCACGTAAATCCATAAAAAATTGGATCAAACACTGTTCTTCTCTACGAGCAATGTACAAAGTACATGCTCGTAATTCTGCAGATTCCGTAAGAGCTAATTGATCTCAAAGATCTGTCATAACAGAGTAGAATTCTTGGATACTCATATCATTCCGCTTCAGTGCTCGAATATCAGATTTCAATTGATATTGTTTTGCAAAGTTAGACTGTGTGTACAGCCTTGATAGATGATCTCGGACCTCTTTGGCGTACTCATACTTTGCCAATTGCATACCAATTGAATGTTCAATAGAATTGTTAATCCAAGTAATAATTTTCGAATTATTTGCCCCTCAAGTGTCTAACAAAATTATATAATCTTCAACTTTTTTATCTTTTGGTTTAACCAATGTACCACTAATATAATCCCACATCTTTTTGCCTTTGAGAAAATTTTTCATTACATAACTCCAATATGAAAAAAATTAAATAAATAAATAAAAAATAAAAAAAATTCATTCAATCTCACAGCAATAGACTGAAACGAATCATCCTTTTCAGAAGTCATTACAAATTAATACCAATAAACGAAAGCACAAATCTAATGCAACGGAGAAATAAAATCAAATACTAGAAACAAATCAATGATTTGTTGCAGAAAAAATCAAATCAAAGTTACGCAAAAGCCAAAACTGTACGAACATCAATAATCATATTCGTACGGATGCTGGATCTGTATGAACGCCGAAAAATTTAGGTCGGGAATCAATGATGGAATCAAACTTCCTTCCATGAGATTTAGGTTCTTGATACCATGTGAAGATCAATGAATAACATGAAAAAATCTAGAAATGAAAGAAAAACGACGACTAAGATTTATTATCTCTGAATAAATAATACAAGAATACAATAGAAAACCTAGAAAAAAAGAAGACTTATATAGGCGTACAATGAAAAACCTAGAAAACAAATAAAAGACAATTCTACCCTTACTAAATAATAATAATAATAAAACCTGCTAACTCTAATAATTCTAACATAATAATAGACCCAAAATTATAAGATTTCGCCTCTCATTGCCTCGTAGTCAAATCATCTTTATAAATCAAGGAGTGTATTTAAGGGTGGGTGTTATAATATTTGTGTTCCAAATTGATCACTTGAGAGTTGGCAAACTACTATATAAATAAAAAGAGTTACTCCAGTTGATACCATACAGAGTCAAATCATCAAGTGCAAACCAGGGGATTGCACATTTTTCTCGTAGTCAAATCATACATGTAAATCGAGGGGTACACTTGAGGACGGGTGTTAGAATATTTCTATCATACATCGATCAGTTAATAGTTCTCAAATCACTATACAAATCAAATAAATTACTTCACTCGATACTATATGATTTTAAATTGGAATCTCCTATCAAATAACATTTGTATCAAGATCAAAAAGATATTTGAAAATACTTTTCAGGTGAGATTATTTTGAATTCTTTTTTTAAATTCATCCAAATATTATTCATCTCCACTAACTAAGTGATGATTTAAATTATATTTTTTATTCTTTAAGCATAGATTTAATGTTATTATGTAAATTCCCGTTTATAAATTTCACTCGCTTAAAAATTTATTTATATTTTGTACCATTTAAATTACATATATATTTTAATAAATTATTTATTATTTATTATTATTATTTTACATTTATAAATTTGAAAATCTATCTTTACCTACCAGAAATCCTTAATTTTATATATAATGGGTTTCGTATTATTATTAGGTGGTAAAGTAACAAAAATCCCTACTAAAACTTGGGCAATATGAATATTTAATTTTGGTAGCGTGCATTTTTGAAGATATTGTGAGAGGTGGAGGAAATTGGTTTGCGACGTGTGCATGCACCGGATATTGCTCTTCTTTTTCTTCCAAAATGCATGAAAGTGATGCACGTATAGACTATCACAAGTAAATTGTCTTTTTTTTTTTTTTATTAACAAAATAAATAAATTTATTACATTCTTTTCTAAATTAGTCAGTTGTAATATTATTATTTATTTTTTCCCTCTCATTATTTTATTTAATTAACATCAATTAAATTAAATTTATTAAGTTAATGTTAAGAATTTGTATTTGATATTATAATTAAAATTTTAAATATTTTTTTTTATAAACATCATTAAAAAAAAAAATAGAAGATTGTATGGTAAAAACACAAATGGGTTAATTACACTTTGTCTCCCTATAGTTTGCACTTTGAACCTTTGTGATATTTTCGTCGTCATCTACCCTTGTGGTTCAGTCTAAATTACAACGGTTACAATTTTTGTTAAAATTAACGATCAAATCTCATAAAGTCAAATTTGATAAATTATTTAATATTAATTGACATTTATATCCCTAGTCGGATCAGATCAGTTTTTTTTCCTCTACTTTATTTTTCTGGGCCGGGTCAGGTCGAGTATAAAAATAAATTGATCATTTTATGCAATTTTATTAAATATTGACCAGTTACACTGAAGTTAGAACTACATGCGAGTAAGTGGCGTCGAAAATACACAAGAGTGAAAAGTGCAATTTGATCTAACCATAAAACGGTAAAGTGTAATTAATCGATCTTGATTTTGACATAAAATGAATATTAATGGTTTCTCATTAATTTATTTTACTCTTTTCTTCTAAAAGTTATATGATCACTTCTCCAATCAAACACCGAAGAAAACCTAGTCAAATGGAATTAATTTTAGAAAGCAACTATTGGTTTGACTGGACCTCTATTTATTTATTATATATATATGGGAATTTTATTTGTTTGAGTGTAAATTGACTTTTACCTACCTCTATTTGCCGTAATTACCAATTCATCCTCCACTTAAAAAAAAATGACATTTTATCTAATTGTATTTTTGAATAAACTGAGAATTTTTATTTTTTATTTTTTATTAAAATTAATAGAATATGATTAAAATAATGAAATTGAATTTTCTTTCAAATTTTTGAACGAAACAGACGAAATTGTGCATTTATTTTAATTTTGATTTCATTTTTATCATTTTTTTTTTGTAATATTCAATTAATTCCATCAATTTATTCCGTTAATTTTTAAAAAAATCATTTTATTTGAAAATAAAAATAAATAAAATACATCTTTTTTTAAAAATAAAATAATAATTAGACAATTTACCCTTTATTTAATTAAAAATTTTGTTGTGGTATATAAATAATCTCTACAACCCACACACTCCACATATGACCAAAGGAACTTTAAAGTGGACTTATACCTAAAACTACATTAAATTACATTTTATACCCTCGAATGATACTGATTTTACATAAACTCATTCGAAAATTAATATAATTTAGGGCCTTTTATCCACCTTACATTTTGATCTTGTTTCATTTTGTCCCTTCCACTTTAAAAACTTAACACCCCCCCCCCCCCCCCCCCCCCTTTTTTATTCTTTTCCTTTTTTTTCCTTTTGGGTTTCATGGTAAGATATGTCTGAATCAATTTACGCGCACCTCGACTAATCATCTCCCAGGATGATATCAATGGCGTACTCTCTTATATCGGTTTGGTACATTCAGGATTAAATTCAAGGAGTGTTTTCCAAGAAAATCGAAATACTGGTTGACTAATTATAATAAATTGAAAGATTACTTCTTCTTCTTTTTTAACTGAAATACTGAATATGCTAAAAAGTGGGATATTTAAATTCTTTATCTAAAATTAAATGGAATTGACAAAATTACACTTTTTTTTTGCCTTCATTAAAAAAAAAAAAGAAGTAGAGAGAGAAAATGTTAGTTGTTCTTGTTTATTATCTTTAAATTTTAAATTAAAATTAAAATTGATACATTTGTTAATTTTTTAAATAAAATGCGAGTTTCTTCTTTCGGTCAAGAGTATAAGAGAATAATGTGTAGATTTTTAAAACAAAAAGATTTAAATAGAATAAGACCAAAATACAATAGATAAAAAGTAATTAATTTTATAATATACGGAGATCAAACACACTAACAGACCACAAGAAAGATACGAGACCACCAACCCATGTCATGATCTATTTTGGCATGCATCCATTTATTTATTTATTATTTTTTTAGTATTATTGTAAGGTGTTGTCCAGGTCAGTTTACGGGTACCTCGACTAATCGCTTTCCCAGACGATTTTAAAGGCGCACTCCTCCACATCGACTTAGTATATTGAATATTAAATGCAAGATTTAATATCTAGAGTGTTCTCTAAAAGAGTCAATCCCTAATTAATAAAAAAAAATTGTTTATCAATCAGATTAACAACTTTTGGATATGCATCCAATTATTTCAAAACCATTATCTCTCTTTATTTTTATTTCTTAAATTAAATTTAAGTTTTGGCCTAATATAACACCACCGTGTGATGAAATCCAATATAAGAATTAGGGTTGTTTAGGCTCAGTCCATTATTCTCATAGGTGTTGACCTATAAAACACAAAGAATTCAACCCAACTATGAGGGGAGTTTAGATTATTCTTCATAATTATTACACGGCGAAAGAAAGAGGAAGTGATGCATATAGAATATATGGTTGTTGGGTAAAAGGGGTAAATATATCTGTCGGCACGGATGTAAACAATTTTTTTTTAAAATTTATTATAAATTTAATATTTGAGTATTATTACTAAATTTAACGTACATATATTATTCATATATTTTTCGTAAATTTAATGTCCATAATTTTTGTATATATATATTTTTTTAATTTAATATTTTAATATTATTATTAAATTTAATGTTCATATATTATTTTTATAATTTTAATAAATTTAATGCCCATAATTTTTATATATTATTTTTTTACATTATTAATTTAATTTAATTTATATAAATTCAATATGTGAGTATTTCTATAATTTCTGTAAAGTTAATGTTAATAGATGATGTATATTAAATTTTTATATTTTTTATTGAATTTAATGTGAATAATTTTCGTATATTATATTATGTATATTAGATTTTCTCTTTTATATAATTTTTTTAATTTAATTTTTGTAAAATTAATTTTTTAGTATTATTACTAAATTTAATGCGAATATATTATTTCTATATTTTTTTTGTAAATGTAATGTCCATAAATTTTCATATATTATATTTCAATTTTTATATTATTTCTTTTAATATAATATTTTTGTATTATTATTAAATTTATTTGTAAGACCCGATTTCTTCATATGCATATTTTTATTTGTATTTTATAACTTTTACAAAAATATTTGGGTCAATATATTATTTGTAATTTTATTCGAAACTTTTAGGGTCATTATGATATTTAAAAAAAATAGTTTTGAAAAATTAGGAGTCAATAGGTTAATTTAATTTGACTTTTCAAAATTTAGGGGGTGTCATTTGTTATTTTAAAATGTCAATTTTAATTTTTAGATTTAAATGATATGTTAAAAGATTTGAGTGGGGATTTTTTTTATATATATATATATAGACACAAACATATACATAGAGAGAGAGAGATGATACCTTGGAAGGGAATTGAAGAGAGGGACTCCTAAAGAAGGAAATGAGAGAGAAAAAATCAGTCATGTATACATATATATATATTCAATGATCATCAAGTTTCACCGCATTACCCTTTTTTTTCTTTTCCTATATTTTTTTTTCTTTAAAGTCTTGTCTTGCTGTCCTACTCTCCGAAATCCACATCTCTTATATATCTATTATATAAAACAACACGACTTTTTGACTAACTAGAACAAAAATATATGACTAGTACAAACAAAATTACTGACTAAAATAAACAAATTTATTGAGTAGGACATTTTGCAGTCTTAAGTTAAGGAATATATAAGGAAATTAAATTTGTTTAAAAGGAAATAAAGTTATATTAATATTATTTTTTACTTATAAAAATATATATAATGATAAAAATATATATAATTTCTTAATTACTTAATTTCCTCTCTCTATCTCTTAATTCTCGCCTTAAATAGAGACACCAAAATTAATTGAAAAATTTAGTCATTTTTTAATTTATTATATTATAGTATATTATATAAAACATGATGGTTTTTACTGACTAGGATAAACTTATGATTTGGACAAATAAAACATGACGATTTTTATTAAGTAAGACATTTTGCGGTCTTAAGTTAAAGAATATATAGGGAAATTAAATTTGTCTAAAAGGAAATAAAGTTATATTAATATTATTTTTGGCTTATAAAAATATATATAATGATAAAAAGATATATAATTTCTTAATTACTTAATTTTCTCTCTCTATCTCTTAATTCTCTCTCTCTCATGACCTTAAATAGAGACACCAAAATTAATTAAAAAATTTAGTCATTTTTTAATGGGGATTTTATTTTTTAGTTCTTTGTTAGAGGACACTTCACAATTTAGACCCTAGTACAATGTGAATTAAGTTTTCAGACCACCTCAATTCTTTAGGAAAAAATCCTTCTATTTTGTCTTTCCTTTTACAGTTTATTTACGCAACATGCCATTCTGAGGATACAAACACTACAACATGAACAGGGCACTAAAAAAAAAACCCCAAATATGTAATCCGCTTCTATATACCTCATTTCTGAATCAAATCGTATAAAAATGTGATCAAATTAAAGAACTCGCCGATATCTTTGCAATGGTATTTTTTTTCCTGTTAACAATAGAAAATTGCGTTAACGTTAACGCACGGTTAGCAGTCGGCGTGTTACTGCGTCCGTTCTGATTCCGATATGTCCTGTTACACATTCTATTATCTGCACGATCGCATACCAAAAAACCGCCAAAACGCTCTCTATTCTCTCCCACGCTCTCTATCCTCTCCTCGCTTAAAAACTTCGAAACCCTAAAACCCTAAAACTAATAATCCAAAATTGCCCCATCGTCTTCAGATAATGGAGATTTTTGAACGCGCCCCCTCGTCTTCCACACAGAAACAAGCAATCCTCAGTCTCGACGGTATGTGAAACCCTAAAATCGATACAATTTTGTTAGGCGACGGCGTTTTAGAAATGAAAATCACAAAGCGAGACGATGATGTTCGTCTATTTTACCCGACTCCGACATGCTCTGTTCCTCTGTTTACTTTTTTTTTTTTGAAATCGTACGTCGTGTTTTGTTTTGTTGTTTTGCGATGTTGACCCACATGTTGTTTTGCCTCTGAAAAGAAGGAATTTAAAAAGAATGCTTGCGTTAACGTTAACATTAATGTGAGTCGTATGTTTAGATTTAGGTTTGTTTGTTTGTCTGGTACACCACTATGTACTTCGATTGCGTTAACGTTAACGCGTTGATGTGATTGCGTTAATGTTAACGCAAATAAACATTTGCCTGTAAAAAAGGGAGGGGCCCTTTTGCGTTACTCGTCGGTATTTTTCTCAAATCTGGGACGACGTTTTGGTTTGTTGAGAAAAAAACGTATACGTTAACGCATTTATTGTGGTGCGTTAACGTTGAAGCAGAGTAGTTGTCTGTTTTTGTTACGTACCGAGCAATATGGATGACTGCTTTAACGTTAACATTAATTTGAGTCTGTGTGTTTAGATTTAGGTTTGTTTGTTTATCTGTCTGGTGCAGCACTATGTGCTGCGTCTTGCGTTAACGTTAACGCATGGATGAAAATGCATTAATGTTAATACACATAGACGTTTTGCCTATAAAAAGGGTGGGGAGCGTTTTGGTGCGAAATTTTGTGTTTTTGAAAAAATTGCGTTAACGTTACGCATTTATTGTTGTGCGTTAACGTTAACGCAAAATAGTTACCAGTTTTTGTTACGTAACGAGGGATATGGATGACTGCTTTAACGTTAACGTGTGGCTTGTAATGTGCATTAATTGTGTTTCCCCCGTCGTTCTTGCAGTAAAACTCCTAAAGAAACTGAAAAAGGAAAGCTCGAGCCAGCGGACGTTCCTTTACCGCTCCAACCTTAAGTAGACCTATGAATTGCTGAAAGAGTGCAAACTCAACGATCAGCATAAGACACTGCTGGCCCGGACCCTCTTCGCAAAAATATTCGAGACATTATATGAGCAGCGAGTGACGCTCGAAAACGTCCACAAAAATGATGATCTCATTGAAATAATCATCCGATGCTATAACCCTGCACGGGGGGGTTTTAGGATAGGGGGCAGGCTCATCCGGATAACCCCGCTTGACATCCAGCTGATATTCGGGATATCAACGGGCGAAGAACCCATTGTTTTGAGTCGTTACACAAAATCCGACTCCCCCTTCATGTCGAGACTGACATTCGCAGACCGTGGGTTTAGTGTTGCTTATTTGAGATCACAAGTGCAAGCGAATGTCAACGCCACGGACAATGAAACAGTGCAGGATGTTGTCCGCATGGTTATTCTACACCTGATGACCACGTGCTTCTTTGCGACAACTGGGCAGCAGGTCTAGAAATCGTTGGTTCGCTTTGTTGAAACAATTGAAGACATGGCAAATTACAACTGGACAGCTGCAATATTTACAGATCTCGAAACCAGCCTCAAGAAATCGTACATGGAACCCCGGTCGGTCACGGGGTGCGTGCTTGCTCTCCAGGTATACATATACCCATTGTGAAAACGTTTTTAAAATATTTACAAACGTTGTTTGTGGACCGTGCTTGACATATTACAAATTTTACTTACAGTATTAGTTGTGCGAGCACACAATGTTGGTTGACCATACCGAGGGTAGGGAGCATAGTGTGCCGCGTTTGGAGCGGTGGTGCCTCACCACGTTTTCTTCCAACTTAGGAGACATTCCCCTCGGTCTACTGCCAGCTGATAAGGTAAACAAAAAAAATATGTTGTGATTTTAACGTTGATGCAGGTACGTAAAACATGGTATGTGGTATTTTGCATTATGGTTAACGCAATTAGTTGTTGCGTTAACGTTAAAGCAAACTAAGTTATGTATGGTTAGAGTGTTATTGCATTAGCGTTAGCGTTAACGTTAACGCACTTAGTATTTGCGTTAACGTTAACGCAATTATTTATATGCGTTACTGTTAAGCATATAAATATTTGCGTTAACGTTAACGCAAATAATAAGTGCGTTAACGTTAACGCAATAACAAAAAGCAGATGTTGTGGCTGGATTGTTATTTGCGTTAGCATTAGCGAACTTATTTGTTGGTTTTTGTGCTTATGTTTAACGTTAACGCAAGTAATTTCACTTTAATGTAAACGCAATCGGTTAGTTGTTTTGGGTGTGTGTATGTGTGTGTGTGGCTGGTTAACGTTAATGCTTGCACATATGCTAGGTGAAAGATCAGCCCGCTGATGAGACTTTAGCGGAGCTTCAAATGGGGATTGCTTTGAAAGAGGATAGTAATGACTCAATTAACGATAGCCTGGGCAATGAGGGCGGAGATACAGACGCTGCTGCTGATGATGACTATGATGCAATGGTTGACGAGATCATAGGGCGGTATCTCACACCCCTCATATATCATCCTTCTCCCGTCCCAACTCAAGCCGCAACCGATTTGGATGATGATTCTGCCCCTGCTGAGAGTGCATTTTGCACACCTTCAGCGGGTGCCTTGGAGCTACCGTCTGTGTCCACAGGTACAGTTGATGACATCGGCAGACAGATCGAACACATGCAGGGTGAGTTCGCTGCGAATAAAATGGAAAAAGAGCAGACCATTGCAGCGTTGCATAGGGTGATTGCAATCATAACCGCTGCCAACGTCGAGCAGAAAAAAGAGATTGATCATCTTAAAGCATCGTCGTTGCAAGAAAAAGAAAGTTATGAGCGTTCTGTCTCTAATCTCTCTGCGAGATTAGAGAAATCAATTAGGGAGAAGAGAGACATCCTGACGGAAATTAGCGTGCGCGACGTGACTCAGAAGTATAAAAAGCCCGCCGTCAATACAGAAAAAGATGACCTTAGGCGGAGATGTGACGAGCTCGCCCGGGAGGTGGAAACACTTAAAAACACAATCGAAACATTGAATCAGCAACATGCTGATGCTGCTGGCGAAATGAAGAAGAAATATAATGATCTTGCTCTTGACTTGAAAGCATAACATGAAATCAACAACCTACTGAGGCAAGAGAAGAAGGAGATAGCCAAATCAGACGTAAAAATGCTTATGGCGCTGAATAAACAAATACAGGACCTCCAGACAAAATTGAACGCCCACATGCAAATGGGGGGGTAGGGGTACACCTACCACTCTCACAGTCCGCGAACCTCAAGAACCTCAACCGCTCTCTATGGTCATGCCGACCGACACCCCCGATGCACCGTCGTCGGTCCCTATGCCTACGTCGCATGAGGGGGCAACGCAAAAAGTTAGCTCCATGGTTGGTCGAGTAAAGAAAAAGGAGAGGCAACCGAAGAAACAAGGCAGTGATTTTGTCTACCCCAAAGCAAAAGGGAAAGGGAAGCAGAAAGAGAGAGCTGACATAGTTAATGTCGATGAGCTCCACCCGGCAACAATGTATGAAGACAATACAGTACTCCCAACTCGTGATTCGATGACCGTTGGTGCGATGCTTGTTGATAACGATTGGGAGAAGTTGTCTGTGATTTCCAAAAAGGGGCCAGGGTAAAAAATAAAAAATTACTCAAAGTGCCTTTTTACTTTTGAAATTCCTTTTTCCATAAAATGTTTGTTGATCATGTGATATGTTGTTTTTGACAATGTCCCAGTACAATCGTGTTTGGAGGTGGGAAACCCATGGCCATGGTTTCATGTGGCGACATCATTTACATGATTATGGAGCGACGTGTGTCGGATAACGTATGAAACCGACTGCATAGTGTTTGTGATTGACTTGATTAACTGATTACATCAACTTGTTTCGTAAAAAATGTGCCTGTGCTAACAAAATTTGCGTTAACGTTACGTTAACGTTAACGTGTCTGTCTTTCCCCCTCCCTTTACTCACAGGTGATTGATTCGTATGGAGAGTGTTTGGAAGACCAAATTAGATCAATCAATCGCGTGCGGATGTCCACGTCAATCGTGCTATTGCACGAAACGCGGTTTGCGCTATCATGCATTTGGGTAAGACACTTTAGCACATGTTAGCTTTTTTTCCTTTTTCATCCAAACTTGCTAACACGTAAAAAAAAAAATCATAGAATGTTATAAGGGAGGACAACAATGTGCTGCTGAAAGACCTGTACTACACAATCTCCAGCACATTCAGCAAAGAAGCCCGTTATGTTGTGTTCCCGATGAACACTCACGGTCGACATGCGTCACCCAATCACTGGATTGTAATGGTGCTGGACATACACGATAAAAAATGGACGTTCTACAATTCCATCCGGCCTAGGAAGAACACGACCGATCATTATTATAATGATGCGCTTACGGTGGTATGTGATTTAACATGTGACTACTTTGATTGTCTCTAACTACACTCTGTTTTGTTTGACTAACCTAAATTCTGAACAGAAAAGGTTTGTGGAACGACATATCAACATGGAAATACGTCCAGATTGGGGTGACACACGTATCGAACAATGTGTCGATTTGCCACAACAACGCGGGGCGTAAGTTCACCCGTCCAAAACATGTGTACTAAAAAGTCGTATGTATTTGCAAATATATCATTCTCATCTATTTACCTTCCCCCCCTGGGTTTGCAGGACTGATTGTGGCATTTTTGTTATGTACATCATGAAACAATATGCTGCAAATATGCCCGTTGCGAAAAAATTGTCGGTGGCAGATGTACGGGGTGTCCGGAGAGACGTAATACACGCTCTACTCAACCATCCGCACTACAGTTGGGTGCCCGTAGTGGGCGCCGATGTTGAAACAACCCAACCAGATGAGGGCACCCCCTGACCTATGGGTGGAGTTTATCAATGACACAAAACAAAAATCTGAGAAAATGTATATATCCCATTGATTTATTCATTTTTTGCGATTGTTGGTGCGTGTGTGGGGTTTGTAATTGTGTTAATTGTTAACGCAATTTGTAATTTTACATGTGCTGGCTGTGACCAAACGCGTTAACGTTAATGGGCTTAGTTAATGTTTAGATTTGGTTTAGTTTGTTGGTCTGGTTGAACAATTTTTACTAAAAAATGTGTTACCGTTAACGCAAATGACCTTAATTGCGTTGCTTTGTCTTTTGTTGCTGGGTTTTAGTTGTGTTAACGTTAACGCAAGTATGTTAAATGGTTGGTTTTGTTAATCAGTTAACTTTAATCCAATTTGTACTTTGTTGCATGTTAACGTTAACTCACAAATTGAAATTGTTTTATTCTGGACTTTTAAAAACTGCGTTAACGTTAACTAGATTGGTTAATGTTCAGTTTTGGTTAGTTTGTTGGTCTGGTGGACCAATTTTTATTAAAAAAATGTGTTACCGTTGACGAAATAACCTTAATTGCGTTGCCTTTGACTTTGTTACTGGATTATTTTTGCCGTGACTTTAACGCAATAAAGTTACATGTGATGGTTTCCTTACTGCGTTAACGTTAACACAAGAACAAATGCAGTCTAGATTAGTTAATGTTCAGATTTGGTTAGTTTGTTTGTCTGGTGGAATAATATTTATTAAAAAAATGTGTTACCATTAACGAAATGACCTTAATTGCGTTGCCTTTGACTTTGTTACTGGTTAGTATTTGCCGTGACGTTAACGCAATAAAGTTACATGTGATGGTTTTCTTACTGCGTTAACGTTAGCGCAATTATTTACTTTCCTACTGTAATTTTCGTTCACATTAACGTTAACGTAGTTGTATCTTGTTAATGCTAGTTTGTAATGAAAAATGCGTTAATGTTTACTCGATTAGTTATTTTGAGTTTTTTTGGTTGTAAATGCGTTAACGTTGACGCGATTAATTCTATACAAAAGAATTATGAAAAGCGTTGAACATTAAAATATGCGAATCGTAATTGCGTTTACGTTAACACAAAAAAAAAAAAAAAAAAGTTTGTGTGTGTTTATTACCTGTTTACGCAAAACAAAAATATCATGTGAAAAAAAAAAAACGAGGTTCCACCCCCCCTGACATTAAACACATAAAGTGTTGCTGTGTCAAAACTACATAAAAGAAAATATTTGATTACTCTGTGCTTTAAATTGAAGCAGTGCATGTCTTCCTATTGTGGTGCCCATTCTTTTTGTATCTACCACATCTTATTTCTGGGATCTCACCCATTGATGGGATGCGTTTCTTCCGCGGTTGACCAGGTTGTTTTTTTGTGATCAACAGGATAATTACAGCTTCCGATGCATTCCATTTCGGTTTCTCGAACGTGGGTACACCATATATACCTTCCAAGTAGGTCATTCGGTAATATTCCACCAAGAAAAACAACTCAACGGATGAATGTATATTATGGCCGCTTTTTTGTATCGCCGCACAAGCATGAACACAGGGGAACTCATTTCCCTGCCACCCGAAGCAGGAGCACTTTTTTTTTATCCACATCAACCAGAACGGATGGGATTAAGTGCACTTCGTATACGCTGTTGCCGCACTCAACAACATTCTACGTCCGCCCGTCGCTTATCATCCGCGACAGCATTTTATCGCGTACTGGGCATAGGAAACCCGTCATCAGCAGTGATTCGGCACGTCTCACTGACAACTAGTTCATTACCTTGCACCTAATCTTGTCGACCATTAATATGATCGGCAGGTGCCGGTAATCACGAATCCATGCGTTGAATGACTCCGCTTGGTTGGACGACATCTCCCCATATCTTTTGCCTTTGAAAAACATGTTGCAGAAGTTGTCTGGCGGCACATCTTCTAGGAAATTCTCTACTCGTCCCATACCTGGTAGTATTTGTCAAGCGTTGTCGCATATGCCATCATCGAATATTTGTGCACGAGCTTCTGCTTCCACGCTTGTTTCAAACCCGCCAATTTGTCCCTCAGATTGTTCTTCAGGTGGTTCAAGCAATAAGAATGAAAACAATGCGGGAACATCTTTCGGACCCCTTCAAGAATGCCACTATGTTCGGAAGATGTTCCCGCATTGTTTTAATTGCATGTAATGTGTAAACGATAGGTGTAATTGCATTTATGTAATAAGTAGTCAACCAATTTACCATTGTTTCTATCCTTTGCACTGGCTGCCAACAAACACCCCTTGTACTTACCCCCCAGAAATGTCCCGTCTAGAAACAGCATCGGCCTACAGAATTTGAACCCGTGCGCAGTCGCATAGAACGATACAAACAGTCTCTTGAAATGCCCAATTTCTTTATCATAATCCAACGCCAGGTGGCTGCCTGGGTTCGTCTGACTGCATGCATCCAAGTACCAGCGCAATTGATCATAAGATGATTCGTGGTCGCCGTACAAATCATCCCGAGCTTTTTCCACGCCGTTCCATGCAATGTGATATGGGATCTCAATCCCATAGTCGTCTTGAACGTGTGAACAACGTCAATTAGGCGAGTTGACGAGGTATTCCGAACTAAGTAAAAAAGACATGACTTCACAACGCTACAGTTCATCTTCTCATTCCTCGTTGTCCTTTAAGCAGCACCGCAACTATGATTTCTCTGGAACTCCCAAATATAAAAAAAAACCCATTCCTTTCGTCTAGCCTGCCATGCACTCTCCATTTGCATTCCCTCTCCTCCTTGAGTGAACATTCAGCTGTCACCCTCTTCTTATCGTTCTTTATGTACTGAAATGTGAAACCCATTTGTACAGCATATTTCCTTAGTGATTCTCTAAATTTCGGTATTCCACCCTTAAAAATCTGCCCGGCTTCTTTAAGACCTTCAGCCCAATGATCGGAAAATAATGCCTTTTTATGCAATGGGCAGAAAACGGATAACAGGTCGTCCTCCCCGTCCATGCCATCCCGCCCCCCCTGTCCCGTTGGATATTCAAATAACATCATGTCCCGACTGCCACTTGGTCCACTACTGCTGCCGCACACCTTTATCTCCACCCCCACATATTCAAGCTTCATTGCTCGTGCAAGGCTAACCATTACCTCTACGTCGTCCTAACACGATATTAGGCACCTGTCATGTCCTGGTATGGAATAAAACATCTCGAACGAAACATCCCTCAACACGTCCCATCGCGACAACACATTTTGAATCAGCATCGCTTGCATGAAATCATCATCCACCTTAACGCCCAACGAGTAACCATCAAACTTGCACATCAAAAATATGCGCGTAGCCATTGACCCCCCCAGTAAATCTGCAAGATCAAACGGATGCAAACCCATTGTGCAAGAAAAAAACAGTAGACAAACATTAATGGGCATCGGGGGGATTTAGATTTCAGTATGCTTATTGGTCTGTAAGCGCGCTTACTACTAATTGCGTAAATGTTAACGCAATCAAATTGACTTGTAAAAAAATAGGGGTTACATTAACGTTAACGCTGCGTTACTCTGGTCCAGCACTTATATTAATTGCGTAACCGTTAACGCATAACATGTGAAATAAAAAAAAATGCATCCCCAAAATTGTTCTTGTTGAGCGCTTATACTTATTGCGTAAACGTTAACGAAATGGACTTGATTGCGTTAACGTTAACGCAATCAGTTCGTGGGTTGACCATTGTGAAACATCACCGTTGATGCATTAACTTAATGCGTTACCGTTAAATGCGTTACTTATTACATTAACGTTAACGCAATCCAGCACTACTGATTGCATAAAAACGTTAATGCATTACTTAATGCGTTAACATTACCGTTAACGCGAAAGTAGCAGCTTGTTAAAAACATGTTAACGTTACCCCGTTTTATTGAATACAATCGAGTTCCTCTGTAGTTTGTAGCATCTTACTTTTCGGGAAAAAACTGAAAAAACTGCGAGTTAACTAACTTTACCGTTTACAAGCATTACGTTAACGTTAACGCAAACAAAAAAGTTATAGTTAAAACATGTTAACGTTAAGGCATTTCGTTGCATACAACCCAAAGAACCTCTGTATCTTGGAGCATCTTGCTTTTCAAAAAAAAGCTGAAAAATTGTAAGTTATTTAACTTTACCATGTACGCCCATTTCCTGACTGTGTTTGCTTGTATCCACATTGTTATTACGTTGTCATATACAAAATAACCACAAAGTACGTTAACGTTAACGCATTGCTCACGTTATCTCATAGCGTATATTCCTCGCAAATGGGCAATCATTCATCGCCACCCCCCGAACATCCAACTTCGAAAAACGTTGTAACACCGACGAAAAACGATATTAAACACCCTGACTGTATTTGTTATATTGACATTGTTATTACGTCGTGATGCACAAAATACAAACCCAGTACATTAACGTTAACGTGCTGCTCACATTACCTCAGGAGCGTACATCCTTCACAAATGGGCGTTCGTTCATCGCCAACCTCGAACATCCAACTTCGAAAAACGTTGTGACAAACTCCGAAAAACCCAAAAACGATATTAAACACGACTATATAACTTTTCAATGAATACAATCGAGTAACTGACCTGTTTCGCCTTTAGACACAGTCCAAACGTCGTCTTGTGATATAGTCGCCGTCGTCGCCGTTTCAAAACCTTCACCTCGTACCCGTTCTGCAACGCCTACAAATTTGAATCGAATATTTTTGAAAATCCGCGCCTGTGTAATGGATGTCGTACATGTATTTGAATAAGCAAAATGAAAAACTTTATTTTGTCGCTTACCATAACCGAATTGATTCGTCCACCTGGCTCATCGGAGTGAACAGGGGTATTATCGTCCATCGCCGTTCGCCTTGTCTTTGTCGGAGGACTGAAATCTAAACCCATCGTACGGGGAGGTCTGAGCCCTAAACGGTCTTGTGAAAAGGTTTATAGTCTAACAGAACTCTCTATAAGGAACTATTTAATAAAAAAACTCTTTTTTAATTTATTATATTATAGTATCTATTATATAAAACATGACAACTTTTTGGCTGATTAGGACAAACTTATGACTAGGACAAACAAAATTACTGACTAAGATAAACAAATTTATTGAGTAGGACATTTTGCAGTCTTAAATTAAGGAATATATAAGGAAATTAAATTTGTTTAAAAGGAAATAAAGTTATATTAATATTATTTTTTGCTTATAAAAATATATATAATTTCTTAATTACTTAATTTCCTCTATCTATCTCTTAATTCTCTCTCTCATGACCTTAAATAGAGATATCAAAATTAATTAAAAAATTTAGTCATTTTTTAATTTATTATATTATAGTATATTATATAAAACATGATGATTTTTACTGATTAGGATAAACTTATGATTTGGACAAATAAAACATGAAGGTTTTTATTAAGTAGGACATTTTGCGGTCTTAAGTTAAGAAATATATAAGGAAATTAAATTTGTCTAAAAGGAAATAAAGTTATATTAATATTATTTTTCATTTATAAAAATATATATAATGATAAAAAGATATGTAATTTTTTAATTACTTAATTTCATCTCTCTATCTCTTAATTCTCTTTCTCTCTCATGACCTTAAATAGAGACACCAAAATTAATTAAAAATTTTAGTCATTTTTTAATTTATTATATTATAGTATCTATTATATAAAATACGACTGTTTTTACTGATTAGGACAAACAAAAATATGATTAGGACAAACAAATACTGACTAGGACATTTTGGCAATATTAGTTAAGAACCATGAAATAAATTGAGTTTGTCGAAATGGAAATAATGGTATATCATTATATATAAAATGGTTTATAAGGATATGCATATTAATCAGTTATTTATTTTAGAAAATTAAATTAATATAATATTGATTACTTATATATTTTAGTTAAGAATTTGGTAGTATTGATATTTATAATATAAATTAGATAATTTAAAGAAAATTGAGTTTTTCAAAATAGAAATAAGGTTATATATATTAATTAGTTATATATGATATAATGAGAAATGATATTATAATTCGGTCAATTTTACAATTGACTTTAATCTATTTTTTTAACCAAATTAATTAAACCCTAATTCACTCTCTCACTCTCACAATTTATTAACCTTCTTTTTTTTTTTCATCGATTATTCCGTCTATTTCTGTCAATTGCTACTCACACCTCTCCCTACAAAGCTAGCTCTCACTTTCTCTCTGTCTCTCATCTACTGCTCCTCTTCTGACCATCGTTGCTACTATCGTCGGCCACAATTGTTTCTCTGTTGGATGCGTCTTTGGCTTGGCAGGTTAGCTCTGTGGGTGTTTGGGGTCTAATTTATTGGTTATCTTCGTTGTTTTCTAATGTTATCAATATGTTGAGTTTGCCGTTAGCTCCTGTTGCTATTGCAGTTTTATATGGTGAGGAGATCAATGGGGTCAAAGTTATGGCCATGTTAATGGCAATTTGGGGATTCGTCTCTTATTTGTATCAGAATTATCTTGAAGATCATGGAGATGACCATAAGGTTACAAAAATTGTTTTGGATGCATGACGGATTGAATCACCCACCCAAATCAACTGTACGTTTTGTTTGTATGGTAATGATTTTAACCTAAAGTCAATTTGAAAATTATTAAAGTTACAATTTTAATTATATAAAATTAGTTTAGGTTGTGCAAGTGAAACTGAAGAAGTAGCTGTATAGATTTGTTGGTTTTATCTTGAATAAAAGGTATTCCGTTATATCTCATTGTTGTGACAATTAACAATATTTAGTTGTTGAAGTTTTATATTTTTTTTCTTTTTTTAGTCTTCTAATTTTATTTTAGTTGTGATGACTTATATTATGTTTTTTTTTTTTTTTTTGTTATTTCCGGTGTGATTTGTTTGGCACACTTTTTTTAGTCTTCTACTTTTAGGTGTAATGATTTTGATTTGATTTTGTTTGGGTTTCTTTATATTCATAAAGATGTTCTTGAGTAATTGGACTATTTGTGCCAAAGTGTAACTAAGAGTTTATTTTTTATTTTTTTTTGTTACTAATTTATGGATTGAGTTTATTTGTCATGTTATTTTTTAATTATTGACGAGATTATATAGATTTAATATTTATTTTTAATTTGGTTTAATTTTTAGTTTGACTGTGTGATATGATTATACATAAAAAAAAATTAATTTTATTTTACATCAATATAATTATATTTAGGGACGCTTACCACCAATTTTAGAATTGATGTGGAAACTACCAAATGGACGCAATTGATTTTATTTTTTATTTTTATTTTTTGCACCGATTACTCCCACTGACATTTCGTGGACTAATTTGCTACTATTAATGAATTGTTATCTTCTATAAATGTTGTAACCCCTAAAAGTTTTGAAAGTTAAGTGCTATGTGGATTGTGAGCAATAAGTATATGTCAACCATTTTTATTTTAGGATATGAAATAGTGATTATTATCTATTTAACCCATATTTTCTATTTTATGATTCTTTTTTTGGATTGCTTGCTATATATTTAATTAGTTTTTTGTTTTATATTCTTTTGTTTTTCGATTGCTCATTTTCTATATACCCAATAAATTTTTATATTTTTTATTTTTACAGGTTTAAATCAAAGAAATTAAGGTAAACTTTTGCTGGTGAAAACTAAACTAAAGTCATAGAGAAAGTAATACAAGTTTCTTTTCCATTTTAAATTACAAAGTTCTTTTTCTATTTTTATTTTTATTTTTTTAATTTTAATCATTTCCCATGAAACTATGTTTTAATTTTTGACTTATTAATTATTTAGTTGTGTAGGCGAAATGTAGTATTGAAATCCTGAGATTTGAATAAGTAGTAAGTATTTTTCGCTTTGATTTGTTTTAGTTGAACTTATGCATAATTGTGGTATTATTTGATAATTGAACATGTAAGTTATTGGATATTAATTATGTTGTATTTGTAATATTTGTTTTTAGTCGATGATAGTATCTAAATATTAATTTTTGTTGATATTTTAATAAAACAGGTGTAAAATATTGTACAAATAGAAAAATTATGGCATTTTTTTTTAAGTTCAATATATTTTACTCCCGTGCCTTCAAGGCACAGGTTATACGCTAGTATATATATATATAGATAGATAGTTCGTGACGTGGGGGAAATTCTCGCCCACGATTTGTAGAAGTCGGTGTTGAAATGTCGGGTCAAAACAACCAATAAAACTCAACCAGGTAGAAATGATCTGAAAGCTGACCATGGACTGATTGCACTAACAACCCAAAAGGTGGTGTATTTGGTCTATTAAGGAAACCCAATCACGCTTGGGCTGATCCGGTATAGAACGAGGTCTTCTGATAGAGGCTTGATTATCAGCAGTAAAGATGACGAGAACGATTACATAACCTCACCTATCCCCCATGCACGCAAGCGTAATTGTCGTAACAGCCGGTAATGGGAGCATGGATAGCATTCACGGTAATTAAATTTAGAATGTGGAGAGAATTATGGGAGAGGACGGTTATGAGGTAAAATGGCTCAGATGTATATAAGGAAGTCAGGTATCATCGAATATAAATACTCTCTTTTATAATCTTAAGTTTTCTACTATAAAAAATAGTCTGACTTATTTTCATGTCGGAAGTTCTTTGACCGATACCACACAGGTATCCCCTTAGAACTAACTGGTTTTTCTGGTTCGGGTTACAGGTTGTGGATTTTCTAGTAAGTGAGGAGCTGTTACACGTGTTGGAGTTTTTTGGCAACATCATTTGGCGTCGTCTACGGGAAACGGATAAAAAAAAATCGTCATCGAGATGAGACAGTTACAATCAAGAGGAACATGTCTGAGTCAGGGGAGTGAAATCTCACCTCCAGTAGACACAGGAGCATGTATAGAAGCTTCAGGCGAAGACCATACCATTCCTCCCCCTGAGGTACAAACTACAAATACGAGAATTGATGTGTTAATAGAAAAGATCGTTGTAATGAAGGGAATGTTGATGAGGATGGCCCAACAGATTGCTAGGAATGCTCAGCAACCTCCTCCTACCAATAACAGTTTTGGAGAACATGTAGAGTCCCCAAAATCCCTGGACCCGTCGCAAGAAGGGCGAGTTGATCAGAGGGATATGAGTAACCACCTAGGCGAGGGGCAACGACTCACCCAAAACGAAACGGTAGATTCTCACCAATGACATGGTGTTCTAGAGGACAGAGACCTATCATTAGATGAGCTAGACACATTGTTAAAGGGAATCGAGATGCCATTCACCTCAGACATCCTAGAAGCACCGTTGTCAGACAAGTTTGACCCAACCAAGTTTGAGAATTATGATGGGAAGACGGACCCGATAGACTACATTCGCTAATTCAGGCATCTGATGGCACTCTCTGGAGAAGGTAATTCTGCGCTTTGCAGAGCTTTTACGATGACCTTGAAAGGGTTATCCCTGGAGTGGTTACACACTTTACCTCCCAACTCAATTTCATCCTTTACGGATTTTGGGAAATAGTTCATTGGTCAGTTTATCACATGCCAAAGGTTGATGAAAGACATTGACTACCTGTTGGCTTTGTGACGGGAAAATAGAGAATCTTTGCGTCAGTACATGAATCGATTTAACGAGGAATTAACCTGTATTGAGGGTTGTGACTCAAATCTTATCATAAATGCATTTACCTCAGGATTACGACAAAGCCGATTCCAATATTCACTAACAAAGCACACTCCAAAGACCACGTCTGAACTGAAGGATAGGGCAAAGCCCTAAATGAAACTGGAAGACGTCAGGTACGCGTGTGAAGGTAGAGTACCAACAAAAGACAATTCTAGATCCAACGAAATAGACTGTCAAAGAAAAAAGGACAGTGCCTTGGACAGGCAGAGAGAACGTCCCAGAAACTCAACGACAAGAGCATGGGTGCACCAGGAGACAAACCTCCTAGGCTTGCGGATGTTGATCTCCAGAATACGTTACGAGATCAGATCATCTGAGGTTATGCAGTGGCATTCTAAAATCCCAATGAAATCTAACAAGAAGAATAAAGACAAATACTCTGAGTTCCATAAACATCAAGGACATGATACTAACGACTGCTAGGAGCTTCAAAAGGAGCTTAAGCGGTTGATCGATATGAGGTGATTACATGGATATTTACAGAAGCAGACAATGGAAAATAAGAGGCAAAGGAGCAAAGCTCGCCCAGCGAACTATGACAAAGAAAGAAAGAATGATGACACGAGTAGTTCTCGTGGGGTCATCTACATGATAAATGCGGTTAATCCTTTTACTGGAAAGACGAACCGTGAGTGAAAGAGGAAAGTCCGTGAGGCACCAGAGGAACGATGCTATGGTGAAGTAATGGCTATGACAAACAGAACTGAATCAGTAATCACATTCAATGACGAGGACTATAGGGGCGTAACTCATCCTCATGATAATGCCTTAGTAATAACACTCTAGATCTCCAGCTTTGAGGTAAGAAGAATCCTGATTAACACCGGCAGTTCTGCCAGCATCACTTTCGTTAACATACTCAATTAGATGGATGTTCCAGCTCGGACATTGGGTCAACCCAAACGGTAATGGTAGGGTTTAATGAAGACCTAAGCTCTCCAAAGAGGAAAATCACCTTATTTGTCAAAGCAAACAAAGATGAGGGCGAATTGACCAAGGCAACAGTGTTCATGGTCATGAATTCCATGTCTCCATACAATGCTATCTTGGGACGACCTTGGCTCCATATAATGGGAGTTGTAGCATTAACATTTCACCAATGTATTAAGTACATGAAGGATGGCATGGTGGCTACCATTCGAGGAGACCAGGTTACATCTAGGTAATGTTTTGCGATAGCTATGAAAGGGAAGAAAGCTATCCAATAGCCATCAAAGAAGGAGCTCGGAAGAGCTCAAGTCAACAACCCAACTCAGGGGCAAAATCTCATTAAAGCTCAGGTTAACAGCCTAGGACTTACTGGTTAGAAGATTTGAATGTAAATTGATTCCTCGACCATGGAGCATTTCGCATTTGTGAAAATATTTTGTGTAAGTTTCCTATTTTTTGTTGTTGTCTTATTTTGAAGATTTTGAAAGAGAATTGTTTATTGTTTTGATCGTCAATGACTAGCAAAGTTTAATAAAGAAATTTCGATAATGATCAGCCTCATGCTTAAGATAATATAGATCAGTTCACCACACCAACCGAGCTGCTTAGATCAGTTCATCAAGTTAACCGAGCTGCTTAGATCAGTTCGTGCATTAATCGAGTTGCTTAGATTAGTTCTTCAACCGAGCTACTTAAATCATTTCGTGCATTAACAGAGCTGCTTAGATCAGTTCGAACATTAATTGAGCTGCTTAGATTAATTCGAGCATTAACCGAGTTGCTAAGATTAGTTCGTCAAACTTAACCGAGCTGCTTAGATCAGTTTGTACATTAATCGAGTTTCTTAGATCAGTTCGGGCATTAACCGAGCTGCTAAGATCAGTTCGTCAACCAAGCTACTCATATCAGTTCGTTCAGAAAATACTCGGTTATAAATCACCAAATCTCAAAGTTTACGCCAAGATTCTCAGATTGATTTGATAACGGAACCAAAAAAAAATTCAACAATTTATCCAAAAATTGGTTGGTGTTAAGCCATTAAATTGAAAGTTGGTAAGTATACTATTCCAATTAGTTTGTTAAGACTTATGCAATCCATAACATGTTTATTACTTAAACTTGTTATGGAGGAGGGTAAGAGGAATATGAATATGCTCATTTTCTAAATGTTGGAGGATTTACTCCCTATTCATTCAAACCCCATTTATTCTTAAAACATTACGAATTTAATACTCAATATGTGGACCGCTAATGTTCCATATACTCAATATGTCGACAGCTAATGTTCCATATCTATTTCTAGAATGAGCATTACTTTGGAAACATTTGAGGATTTACTCCATTCATTCAAACCCCATATATTCTTAAAGGCTATGTTTGAGAGTTTAATATCAATATGTGGACAACTAATGTTCCATATCTATCCCGTTTCGGTGTGAGAATTATTTTGGAACTTCATTTAACACATGACATATGAAATCAAACAATTTTTTTTTATGAACAACAGATATATTAGTACAGATCTAAAGGTGCATTACATCTTTTATCCAATATAAATCAGATTTTACCATCACATGAATCATTCCAATGAGCATTCTGTATTTGATGAAGTCATTATAGGAGTATTGTAGGAGCTTATTTGGTGACTAATAAGCCCATACTATTCAAAAATGCTCTTGAGGCTTTAAAAAAAAAAACTTCTTATTCTTCGCAGATAAAAGGACTGTAGCTACTCCAATCCAGGAAAAGGCACAGGACCTAAGTCGTCGGAGTCCAAGTTCGAGTAGTAAAAGTCATGTTCTTCATACCGGTTCAGCGCATGAATCAGAGAGCGTATCTTCTCCTTCTTCTCTTCGTTCTTCTTCGAGAGCTTGTCATTTTTCCATTTTCAGCATGCCACTGTAGCTTTTATGGAGATGAACTTGGGCCCGCAGCTCGTTGATCTCCCTTTCTGCCAGCTTTAGATGACCACAGTGTTCATGGAGTTGCGATATCGTGCAAAAATGGGCGGAATCAAAGGGAAGAGAAGACTACACAGGCATCTTCGATAACACAAAGTCGTGTGTGCTTTTCGTCGAGAGTTTTGGCCATCATCGTGAGTTTGCGGAAGCGATGCCCTAGTTTCACTTCTTTTTTCCTCTCTGCTTGAACAACATCAAAGATATCAAAGGTTGATGATGATGAGGCCATAACTGCTATGAGGAAGAAGAAAATGGAAGGAAGAAAGAAAAGAAGATTAATAGAAGAAGAAAAAAAGTGAAGAAACCTCAAGAAGGTTTGGCTTTAAATAGTCAAACCAGTGTGTGTAAAATGACAAAAAGGACGAAACTAAATTATCAAAATATTTATGACGTATGAAACGAAACAATAACGACGAATATCGAGAAAAAAGCGACGGTTTCCAAGATCAAATACCGCGAATGTTTAAAACTAGTTATAATTACAAAGTACCATCATGACAAAACTGGTAAAGATAAAAATTGAAAAGACGGTCAACTAATCAAAAAGACGGTTTGACAGAGGCGTGACATGACGTTCAGCAACCACCGCAGTTGATTCATTGAGAAGGGGCTGAATTTGGTCAGAAGCAAGCTAAGCTTGATCGAAGTTGAACTGAACTTGTTTAGAAATAGGCTGAACTCGGTCAGAGGTGAGGTGAGATTGGTCAGAAGTGAGCTGAGTTAGGTCACAACCGAGCTGGATTTGGTCAGAGTTCGGCCGAGCTTGATCAGTGGAAGGCCGATCTAGAGGAAGATGTGGATTTGTTGCACCAACACCTAAGAGCTCTGCACCTGGCAGCTCTGCTGAAGTAGAGTAGGGATCTTCCTCATCTTCATGTACAAATTGGTCCAAGAAGGTAAAATCTAGCTCAGGATATGCTTGTTGTACTTGTGCTCAACAGAATTGGAAGCCAACCAGTTGAATACTCTCTTTGAGTGATTCAAAGTAATCTAAGAGCTCTTTAATCTCATCCTTATGCTCAATCTTCTTCTGCTCCATCGCTACGATCATCTCTGCTATCGTCTTAGCTTGGTCAGTTGACTTTGCTTCTAGAGCTACTAATTTAGCCTCAAGGGCTGCACCATTGAGCTTCTCTGAACTTAGTTCGGTAGAGATCAACTCTTTTCCTTTCTCTAATTGCTGAAGGACATCTACTTTTGCGTTTAGTTTAGTTCAGTTTTCTTCATATCAAGTTCGGATTGTTGCTTGTTGAGCTTCTCTATTAATGCAGAGTTCTCAGTTGACAACTTATTGATCTCATATTTCCCTAACAAGTGTTTGATAAAATGCCTGAAAGGCTTTGGTGGTATTTTCTACCGATTTTGCTATTTAATTTGTTTAGATTTAATTTTATTTTTTTTTTGTTCTTATTGATATGAACCATAGCTGCATTTGAGTGTTTGCCAACCAAGTGTTCGATAAAATGCATGAGAAGATTTGGCGGTAATTTTAGATAATTTAATAGATCAATATGAGGTGGCTATATCCTAGGCTTCTTGATCAATATGAGGTGGATTTTTGTTATTTTGTTGTAGCTTTTGATTTTGCTGGTAATGTTTGGCCGCGTGGAAGTCAGGGCATGGAATTAGAATTTAAAATGAATGAATGCAAATTTTTAGATTTTTGTCTGGGTTTGATTTAGATAATTTGATAGATCAATATGAGGTGGATATATCCTAGTCTTCTTGATCAATATGAAGTGGATTTTTGTTATTTTTTTGCAGCTTTTGATTTTGTTGGTAATGTTTGGTTGCATGGAAGTCAGGGTTTGGAATTAGAATTTAAAATGAATGAATGCAAATTTTTAGATTTTTAAATGCGTTCATTTCTAACTCAACGCTGCCCAAGTAGTTTTGATTGACATTTTGTTCCAAAAACGGGGTAGGTTTTGAACAATTTCTTTTGTTGCAGGTGTTGAGAAATGGTGATCTTCCTGCAATACATGATCAATTTTGTTGTACACAGTAGGGTGGTGTTTGGTTAGGCAGGTAATATTTGGTTTCATTCAATTAGAATTGAAAATGAATGGGTGCAAAAACTTGAAATTTTTCTTGCTTTTATGAGGCTCCAATACTTTGCAACCAAACACTATCTTAGGGTCCTTTGGTTCTCAAAATTACCCTATTTCATAAATTATCTTACCATCTCACATGATCATTTAAATCCTCATCACTGATAACTAAAATACGTACATTTTTTTTGCTGTTGGATAACACGGACGTTTCGTTGTCACAAGTTGCCACAACCGATGCTATAAACGTAAATGCCATGTCCAAATCAAGCATATAATCAAGGTGCTGATTATGCATGAGTCTGCAAGTTCAAAACGCCTTTTTTATTTTTATTTTAAGGAGCTTTCAGTCATTTTCTCATCATAATTTGTCTTGGTAGCTTATATTAACTTTCAATAGTTTTGCCGGTTCAGTTCCTCGTAAAATACTATTAATCTTAAGTTTTAGTAGTTAATTGGTTCCTTGATGATGCAAAGCTGACAAAATGTCTGTCTCCTGGCTAATATGTAAATTAGGCTTAAAGCTTATCGTCAGATGAGAGTTAACCAATGAAGAACAATCAGAGGAAGAAAACAATGTGGCATCCAAAGAACATGATGAATTAATCTTCATGATTGATTCAGAGTCTGAGTGGATTGAACTTTAAGATAATTTAGTGAAGAAAATATTTGATAAGTGGAGAAAAAATAGGCAGAATAGAGGATAATTTCAGTAGATTTATTATTGTATTTCATAATATCTAATGAATTGTTTTTTTTTTTTTTTTTTTGGAGAATATAGTTTCTTGTCTTATTCATACTTTTTTAGGAGTATACTTTATAATTTTCTACAAGTATAGATCAGTGAAAATAAGGATTGGTTTAATATATATATTTTTTTTTTTTATATTGGTCTTTACGTTGACATCTTTTCAACGTGTAGGAATTGAATCATCTAGTGATGGTTGTGGCCCATGTAAAAATAAAAGAAAATGAATTGTGGAAGAACACAACGAACTCATTGGAGCACTCTTAGATTTTGTAAATTTAGGAACACATCGCGCATAAAACGGTTTTAGATCTAGATATCTAAATGTTATTGAAAAACATTTAGGGATAAATTTCCAAGAAGTTCTATTAAAACCAAACCACACATTGATAATCAAATTAAAGTGTTAAAGATAGACATCATTGTTGTCTATGATATGCTCAATAGCAAAGGTATAAGTGGATTTGGTTTTGACCATGACATGAAATGTGTAACTGCAAGTTCGAAGGCTTGAAAGAGTGCTTCAAGCTATTCCTTGTAACTTTTATTTGAAATTTAATGCATTGAGTCTATGTATTTAACTTGTTATACGTTTATTTTGTAGAGCCACAAGGGAGCTAAAAAATTTAAAGATAAAACTTTGTCATACTTGGAGGATTTGTGTTCATCATCTCCGGAAAAGATCTTGCTATTGGTGCTTCTACACAAACACCGATTGATATGATAGAATAAACAAAAAAAGAAGAAAATGATGAAAAATGAACGAGACCAACTGAATGCAACTATATCATCTACCAATTCACCTACGCAAGAAATATTCGAAAGATCTTGTATTGGTGCTTCTGCGTAAGCATCGGTTGATATGATAGAATAAACAAAAAAAAGAAGAAAATGATGAAAAATGAATGAGACCAAGTGAATGCAAATATATCATCTACCAATTCACCTACACAAGAAATATTTAAAAGCACAAAATGAAATTAAAAAAAAAAAAAAAAAAGGAAATAAGAAAAACGTGATATGTTGCTTCAATCATTGGTATGGAAAATCGAGATGCCATTTATTCATTCAGTCGTGCCTTGGAGGTTGATGAAGCAAAACTTGAAGCGAGAAAAATGGTTTATAAAGAATTAATGAAAATTCCAGGATTATCTACATTTGAGAGAGACAAAGCCTCAAGTGTCTCATTCCAAAATCCATATCTTACTAACTTATTTTGAAACATTCCTGATGATGTGAAGTGAGAATATGTCCAAAATATATTGATAGATGATCTTAGAAAAAAATTATGTTTATTTTTTCGTGACTTAGTGTGTTAGTATGTATATGGCTTTGTTTGAACTATGAATTTGTCAACTTATTTTGTATGTTGGTTTCATTTGGTTTATTTTTTATGTTAGTTTCATTTGCTTTATGTTTGAATATTTTTATTTAAAAATAAAAAATTGAATTTTTTCAAGTGAAAATTTTATTGTATATATGTATTCCATCTTGATTTATTTCTAACATTTACCAAACATTGGAATGAGAATAATCATTCAAATATCACATTTAATCATTTTTGTCACCAAATATATGAATGATAATGATCATTCTATTCTAATACTATAATTATTCAAATCTTGTTGTCATTCTCTTTTATTCCATTTCATTCTATTACTCCAACCAAACACAACGCGACATGCACATTAAGATAAAAAAAAATGAATGAGTTATTTTATTATGTAACTATATACACACATATATGGCACATCACATTAAAGGGCTTCACGCTCCTGCAAGTATTGTTCCGCTTCCAGTGCTGCCATGCACCCTGCAACAAAACCCCCCCCAACAATATATAGCAATTTTAAGTTATATTCATCCCAAAAGCTTGTAATTATTTTCAAGCCATTAAAACACCCCAATATATGATTTCCTAAAATTTGCGTAATGCTCAATTGACAAAGAGAAAATTTTAAGAATGTGGGGTTCGAAGGCAACAAAAATATGAAAATAAACAATATGCGAAAGCGGAGAAAATGGCGAATACAAAAGAGACAAGATATAACGTGGTGCGGAATAACTTGCCTACTCCACGGACGAAGAACAACGAATGGTTTCATTAATATGAAGAAAATTAAGGAGACAAGTTCTTGAACTCAATAACTAACAAAAAAATATCCCCTAAAATCTCTCTTAACAAATATATTATCCTTGGGTATAGACAGACAAAATTCTACTATAGAATTTTCAATACACCAATACTGAGAGATTTTTCACTATGCTTTTTAACGTCTGCAGCTCTGCCATTTTATAGGCCACTGAGGATGAAAAAGAAGAAAACATCTTTGATTTGTAATTGCCGCAAATCAGAGAAGATCCATAATTTTTGACAAAATTCATTCCTCTATTCTTCAAAAGTTGTTGCCTTCTTCTACCTTCCTTCAACAATAATGGCAGTTGAACAAACATAAGAAACAGAATTCGCTTTCTCTTTTAAACAAAACCTACAAAAGACCAAGAAGAAAAACTCAATTTTAAAGTTGTCGTCCACCAATTTCACAAAAAGAAAAGATGTATTTTTGTCAACAAAAAAATGTCCACTTGTTGAAAAATGGAACCAAAATACCAACAATTGGTATCGGTGGTATCGGAGCCCGAGGTTCAATGGCTTCCGCGAAATATGAAATAGAGAAATTTGATGGTGAAAATAGCTTCAGTTTGTAGCGTATGAAAATACACGCACTTTTGTGACAACAGTTGATATATGAAAAACTAGCTAAGGGACTTTTGGACAAACTAGAAAGCTTGTCTATGACGAAATCTCTCACAAACTGATTGTATTTGAAGCAACGGTTGTACACTCTCAAGATGAAGGCGAGTATGTCCATACACCAGTACCTTGATAATTTTAATCGAATTATCATGGATTTGAAAAATATTGACGTCAAGGTGGACGAGAAGGACCAAGCTCTTATCCTTTTGTGTTCACTACCAATCTCGTATGATTCCTTTGTTAATTCCATGTTATATGAACATGATTCAATTTCCTTGACCAATGTGAAGGCATCCTAAAACTCAAAAGAGTTAAGGACTCAATTGAATGGCGAAAATAGTGATGGTCAAGTTACATGCCTATTCATTGACAAAAAAAAGTTTGGCGGCCTTTATGTTCTTCAAGGTGGTACAGTTGGTACTACAGGTACTTCGGGGTCTCAGAAACAAGTGGAACTTCAGATGAGATAATTTGGTGGAGTACGAGCTACTACTCTTTCAGTCCGTGGAAGAGAATTTTCAGAAAACACAAGTTGGTCGTTCTCAGATGAAAAACACAGACTTGTGAAGCACTTATTGTGACAGAGAATATGAGGGTTCCATATTCCATAATTGTCAAAATAAATGAGTCTGTCCGACGGATTTTATTACATCGAGTTGATGTTTGGGAACCGACAGACAAGTTCAAAGAGCTCTTGAACTTGGTCGAAATTAATCTCTAAAATTGAGATTTTGTTGGAGAAGACAGTATGAGGAAGAATGTCCTCAAGTATGAAGAAAAATTTGTTTGATTTTGACTCCATTTTTCAACAAGTGGGCCCTTTCTTTTTTTGACAAAAATTACATCTTTCTTTTTTGTGAAATTGGTAGCCGACAACTTTGAAATTGAGTTTTTCTTCTTGGCCTTTTCTATGTTTTGTTTAAAAGAGAGAGAGAAAGAGAATTATGTTTCTCTTTTATTTGTTCGGTGGCCATTATTGTTGAAGGAAGGTAAAAAAAGGCAACAGCTTTTGAAAAATAGAGGAATGAGTTTTGTCAAAAATTATGGATCTTCTCTTATTTGCGACTATCGCAAATCAGAGATGTTTTCTTCTTTTTCATCCTCAGTGACTTATAAAATAGTAGAGCTGCAGACGTTGAAGAGCAAAGTGAAAAATCTCTCATTATTGGTACATTGGAAATTCTATAGTAGAATTTTGTCTGTCAATATCCAAAGATAGTATATTTGTTGAAAGAGATTTTGCTGTTAGTTCTTGAGTTCAAGAACTTGTCTCTTTTTGTGTAATTTTCTTCATATTAGTGAAATCTTTCGTTATTCTTCGCTCGTGGAGTAAACAAATTATGTCGAACCACATTATATCTTGTGTCTCTTTTGTATTTGTCATTTTCTCCGTCTCCACATATTCTCTATTTCCATATTTTTGTCGCCTCCAAACCCAACGAAAAACACAACCATTCATATCATCAACATTTTAGTTTTTTTTTAGTTTTTTTATTCTCTTTTGTATTCCCGTCATAGCTATAGAATAAGGATGGATCATTGTATGTCTCCTATAGTATTGTATACAACTCAAATCAAGGGCGAAAACAATGAACATGCGCATGAAAGCTCCAATTTATGTTTTCAATGAAGAAAGAGATGAGAAGGGGAGCCTAGAGGTCATGGGTTCGAGTCGTGTAAACAACCTCTTGTAAAGTAAGATAAAACTATGTACAATAGATCCAAGTGGTCTGACCATTCTCCGGGCCCCGTGCGTAATGAGAGTTTTGTCGCAACAGGCTAGAACTGATGTGAATTAATTTTATACTTATATCATCCCTCAAAACTTTACTTTTCTCGAGTGATCATTTGTGCATAGTTAGTTTGAACCACCATGCATTCTTTCAACGATAACTAATGCTACAGTTGGAATTCTGCGACAAAACCAGTTTCATACGAAAGTAGAATTCCTAAGTTTTTCAATGAGTGATCATAAATCTATAATGGAATTCAAACAAGAGAGATATACACATTTGAAGTTGCCGCTGAACTGCTCTTCCCAACTTCACAAGTGCAAGCTAGGGCTGTATACGAACACAAAAAGCCGGACCAAACCAAACCAAGTTGTATTTTTTTATATTTTGTTCTATTCTCTCTTGTGGGATTAATTTTATTGGTTTTTAAACAATTATATATTTCCCTAAAAAATTAAAAAAAGACCCTTCTATTACCAAAAAATAAAAAATCAAAACCACCCTAAATTTTCCGCCCAAACTCTTGCCATCCAAAAACTGAACTCAAACTGCAACAGATTTTGGTGAATCGGTTCAGTCTTGTTTATGAACCAATTTGGTTCAGTTCAGTTTGTTTTTTCACAAACTGAAAATTTCTATTTGGTTTAGTAATGGTTCAAAAACCGAACCAAACTGTTTACACCCCTAATTCGCAAACGCGAAGCATGCCAGAAAAAGCACGTTACTGATCTGATTTCAGGATTTTATATAGGGACAATTTCCCCTAATTTTGGGACATGTTTTTGGGAGCAACTGGGCACGAAATCCGAGGCATTAGGGGAAATAATATATGAAGAACATTGGTGAAACATGTTCAAATTGTATCCTAACAGGGAAAGAACTCCAAGGATCAGGAACAAAAACTAACTCAAATCTCAAACACAATATTGAATCCCACGGCGCTTAGCAAACAAGATGTTTGACTTTGATACCCTCTAAAAATCCAATGGGCTTAACTCATTTTCAAAAGATGTCTTGAGATAGACTTTCAGAATCAGGTAAAACAAACAATGTGGGATTGAACACGCTCCCTCACACATAGGGTATACTTTACCAAACTACTACGAACAGATATCGAGGAGCGCAACATCAATGTGAGATTCAACACACAATAATGCTTGTGTGCATGATTCATAGGACTACACAAAACCAACGAAACTATCGTGTATGAGTTAGGTAGCGTTTGGTAACCGTTTCTGTTTCCATCCCAGCAGTGGGATGGGATGGGATGAGAATTTTGTTTCTTTCTTGGGAGTAGAATCGCATTTGGTAACGATAATTTTTTTTTTTTTGTTTTGGGAACATAATCGCGTTTGGTAACGATTTTATCTTAAAACCAAAATTATTTTTTTTGTTTTGGCCGGACGGCGGCGCCGGAAATTGCCGGACAGTGGCCGGCGGCGCCGGTGGGCGGCCGGCGATGCCAGAGGTGACCGGCGGCGGCGGAAGGCAGCAGACGGTGGTCGGGCAGCAAATGAACAGTAACTTTAGTTTTGGGAATGGGATGGGAATTATGAGAAACAATTTTTTTTTTTTTCTCATTTCTTAAGAAAAAAATAGACACAATTCTCAAATGGAAATGGAATGGAAACGGGAACAAAAATTAACAAACGCTATTCCCAAACAGAAATTCTAAAAATCTGGGAATTAAATGGGAATTTCTAGAATGGAAATAATTACCAAACAGGGCCTTAGTTGACAACAATGTTTCATGTCGTTATAATGGCAGACTCAAACACAATAAACACAAAAGATAAACAGGTTGTATATAAATCGATAGTTGACACAAAACATAAGAGAGAATGTATTAATAATCAAAGGGGTCAATTACACTTTATCCCCTTTGGTTAGGCCCATTTATACTTTACCCCCACGTGCTATTTCAGTCACCACTTATCTCCCATATGGTTGTTGGACTAAAGTGCAACCATAACTCCATTGATGAAAAATGTAAAATATCGAATTTACCCTTCTTATTTTCACGTGACAATCAAATGGAAAATGTATAGGGTTAATTACACTTTACCCACAATCATTGTTGTCAAAGGCGCGACTAGGCTCTCGCCTAGGCGCAAGGCGACTCAGGGCGCAACACACGCGCCTCGCTCAAGTCTAGGCTCTGAACCTACAAGAAGCGAACGCCTTTGACGCCTGGGCGAGAGTCGCCGGAGGCGCGCCTGCGGTGGCCAAGGCGATTTTTTTTCCAGCCTGGCCTTATGGGCTCTCGAATTAGCTAGCCCAAGCCCTAAATATATTCCCAGATCGGCAGATCCCATACCTGAGCTTGCGAAACCCTATTGAATCGGCGTGAACAGAATCTCGAACAGAATCGCTTCGCTTTCGGTTGATTTCTCCTTCGATTTCGTTCGATTTCTCCTCGATTTCGTTCGTTTTCTGCTTCGGTTTCCATTGATTTCGTCGCTCGCTGCTGCTGCTGGTCGATTGCTGCTCCTTCGACTGCTGGTGGTCCGATTTCTGCTCCCTTCGTCGATTTCTCCTTCGCTGCATGTATTGTTTGCTCTCCTCCGACTGCTACTGCTCCGATTGCTGAAAACGAGCGGTTCGATTTCTCCTTCGCTATTTGATTCCTCCTCCGACTGCTGCTGCTGCTTCGATCGCCGTTGGTTCGCGGTTCGTCGTCCTCCAGCTGCTCAGGTGAGGGCCGTGAGGCTGTAAGGTAATGGTTTATTTATTTTACTTAATTAATTATTTACGTTTTATTAATTTTTTTATATAATTACTTAATTAGTTATTTTATTTATGATTTGCCTATTTGTTTCATGATTCATGTGTAAAATGTGTTCTAATTTTGTGTAAAATGTGTACTAATTTTCTGTTTCCGTTTCTGATTTTGATGATATTATTTGTTTATGTTCATGTTAAAACTTAATTGTTTAATTATTTATTTAGTTTATTTTTGTTATTATTTGTTTGTTTAATTGTTTGTTAGAAGTTAGGACAAATTAAATGGCTAGTGAAGGATCAAGGGACCCCGCGTGGAGCCATGCGTATTTGGCGAATCCACAAGACAAAAATTCGGTCACATGCAATTTTTGTAAAAAAGTGACGAAAGGAGGTATATATCGGGCTAAACAACACATTGTTGGCGGATATAGAAATGTCACCGCTTGCAAAAAATGTCCATCTCACGTGAGAGATGAAATCCGAGACTACATGTCCAAGAAGAAGAAGGAAAAAGATCAAATTAATTTGCTTCCGAATTTTGATGACTACGAGGCCGGAAGTGAGGATGAGGATGAGGATGATGTTCGAGATGTGACATCCCTGAAAAGACAAACACCTTCTTCAGGTAGAAATTCAAGTACATTTGTTCCAAAAAGGCCAAAGCAAAAAGGACCTTTGGATTTGTATTACACTCCCAATCCAGAAACGGTTGTGAAAAACCGAAAAGGGAAAGAGAAACAAACTAAGTTGGATGATAATGATCATGCGAAGAAAGAGTTAAGATCCAGAGCATGTACACTCATTGCTAGATGGATGTATGATGCGGGAATTTCATTTAATGCAGTCAAATATGATAGTTTTCAAGCGATGATTGAGGGTATCGGACAATATGGTCCCGGTATGAAAGCGCCATCATACCATGAGGTTAGAGTTCCTCTATTAAAAAAGGAGGTGCAGAAGACAAATGAAATGCTTGAAAAGCACAAGGAGGAACGTGAAACCCATGGATGCTCAATTATGGCGGATGGTTGGAAAGACAAACGAGAGAGGACTCTCATTAATTTCTTGGTTAATAGTCCTCGAGAAAGTGTTTTTATTGAATCCGTTGATGCTTCCGCTTATGCAAAGACTGGAGAGAAGATGTTTGAGCTACTTAGTACTTTTGTGGATAAGATTGGAGAATCTAATGTGGTGCAAGTGGTTACAGATAGTGCCTCTTCTAATGTCATGGCCGGTAAGTTTAAATATTAATTTCTAATAATTATATTTTAATTAGAATATACATTTTTCAAATTTATTAGCAATTAAGTATTATTTTTTATTCTTCACAGGGAGGTTGTTGGAGGCGAAATACCAACATTTATATTGGACACCATGTGCGGCCCACTGTTTGGATTTGATGTTGGAAGACATCTTTAAGTTGCCAAACATGAATCGAACCTTTGTGAAAGCGGTATTTCTAAATGGTTACATTTATAACCGCCCTGGTGTAGTTAACATGATGAGACGATTCACTCATCAGAAGGAATTGCTAAGGCCGGCAAAAAGCCGATTTGCTACCGCTTTCATCACATTGTGTAGACTTCATCAAGAAAGGAATAACTTGAGGAAGATGTTCATTTCGGATGAATGGACCACTAGTAAGTGGGCGAAGGAGCAACAAGGTAAAAGGGCAAAAGACATTGTACTAATGCCGACCTTTTGGCAAAATGTCGTTTTTGGTCTTAAGGTATCAAGCCCTCTTGTTCGAGTGCTTCGTTTGGTTGATGGGAGAGAGAAAACCCGCAATGGGGTATATTTATGAGGCTATGGGTAAAGCCAAAGAAGCTATTGCCAAAGCATTCAAAGAGGACGAGGAGAAGTATAGTGAGATTTTTAAAATTATCGATCGTCGATGGAATATCCAACTTCATCGTCCTTTGCATGCAGCTGGTCACTTTCTGAATCCGGAATACTATCATGGAAACAAAGACATTCATCAAGATGAGGAAGTGATGAAAGGCTTCTATGAATGTGTTATGAGGTTGGTTCCAACTCTTGCGGCACAAGATAAAATTTCGGGGGAATTGGACAAGTACAAGAAATCCGAAGGCCTCTTTGGGATGCCTATGGCCGTCAGACATAGGAGCACAAAGTCAGCTGGTAAATTTTTTGTTTTAATTTTTGTCGTCTTATTGCTTTAATTTAATGATTCTAAATTAGTAATTATATTTTACAGTTGACTGGTGGACCTCATACGGTGGGTCGACACCTAACTTGCAAGCGTTTGCAATAAAAATCCTTAGTCTCACATGTAGTGCATCCGGTTGCGAAAGGAATTGGAGTGTTTTTTAACATGTAAGTTTTTTTTTTAATATTTAATTTGAATTTATTTAAAAGTTATCAAATATAATCCCCTTAAATAATGATCTTTTAATCTATTGCGCATAAATTATTGCAGATTCACAGCAAGAAGAGAAATAGGCTAGCGCAAAAGCGATTAAATGATTTGGTGTATGTGAAATATAATAGAGCATTGATTCGTCGATATCAAGCACGCGACGTCATTGATCCTATCTCATTGACTGATATTGATGATAGCAATGAATGGTTAATTGGTCGAGTTGATGGAGATTCTGATAGGGAGCTCGATGATGAGTATGTGCATGATGAAGAAGATGGATTGACATGGACAAATGTAGCTACTGCCGCTGGAGTAGAAGAGAGTCGATATAATTCTAGATCGAAATCGACTCCAAGGGTGAATGCTAGAAATAAGCAAGTGGCAAGTTCTTCTACTCCAACAATCCATTTAGATGAGGAAGAAGCAAATTCGGAAGAGACTGAAGAAGAAGAGTGTGAGTGGGATGATCACGTGTCCAATGGTGAAGATGTAGACGACTTCGCTTTGGTGGATGACGATGATGATATTTGATTATTTGGATTTTGGTTGATTGTAATTTTGTTTGCTCTTTGTTTTTGTATGTTTAAAAACTTGCATTTGGAGTTCTGGGCTACTTGTGAGTGTATTTTATATTTTCTAATTGAAATTTAGTCATAGTTTTACTTCTTGATTTTAGATTTGCAATGTAAAAGTACTATTTATTAATTTATTTATTTTTTTAAATGTTGTGCGCCTGGTGTCGCTCAGGCTAGCGCCTCGCCGTGCGCCTAGCGCCTAGGCTCCGGGACACCTTGTGCGCCTCGATGCGCCTAGAGCCTTTGACAACTATGCCCACAATCAAATGCAAATGTATTTGATTGTACGTCTCCCTTCCCCACCCCATCTCTCTCTCGACGTCTCCCCATCCATCGCCGTCGAGCCCGCACGTCGCCGCTCCACCGTCATCGCCATTCCACCCCCGTCACGGCCCCAGGTACTATTTTCTCCCTCACTCTCTCAATCGCATCTCTCTCTCTCTCTCCTGCTCTCTCAATCGACGAACCAGCAACCCCCACCACCACAACCACCTTTTTTTTCAAATCTGCCCTCTCCCATCTCTCGCTTACTCCCAGTCTCCTAATCTGAACCCTAACACCGTGAAGACCCCGATGCCGAATAGCCGCCATGAACCCTAACATCGACGAATAGCAGATCCAAACCCTAACACCGACGAACGAAGATGAAAACAAGTAAAAAATGATATATATGGTTTTTTTCAATTGGACGTTTTTTTGAGCTCATTTTTAAAACAAATTTCACGATTATACCGTTGAATTAGAGTAATTTCTTTCTCTTTCTAATTTTTGCAATTTCCCTAATTTATTTTTCCAATTTAACAATTGGTTTAGGTATTCACCTATTTCTGTTCATGCAATTGGCAATTGGCATGTTTTCTACATGATTACCTCTCCATTTGGTTTCAATTTCCGTTTGTTCAAGTTATCTTCGATTTCAATAACAGGTAAGATGATAATGCATGCACTTTCTTCTGTTTCCAAATCACATTTGCTTGATGTAAACAGTGATTTCCTTACCTGTACTTGTCTGTAAGTTTCGGTTATTTGGAATGTTTGGATGATTGGGCTAACAGATTTTGGGCATAATATGGAATTCGTATGATGCTCTTTTTTCTTTTTTTTTCTTTGGTCGAGATTATGGATTTGTTGTCATCTTTGCTGGTGACAGACAACAAATTTCCAGGTTTTTACAGTTTATTACAATTTCCAGGTTTTAATGGTGTTCGATCTGTTTCATAAACTGTAATAACAGCTTATTAATTACAGTTTTTTAAGTTTAGAAAATTTTACGGTTTAATTTTTAAGGCGCAATTTCACAGTTTTTTTTGCACAATTGGTGTTTGATGGTGTATGATCAGTTTTTGGCACAATCTGCATTATTTTCCAGGTTTGATGGTGTTTGTATTAGGAAATATACAAAAGAAATGTTTTCTTTTGTAATTTCCATTATGTTGTTTACCTTATTTATTTATTGTCATTATATTGTTTCCTTATTTAATATTGTGTTTCCTTTTATTACTCATCTCTCTCATTGTATAAATAGTGAAGGTTTGATTTAATAATATACATAAGCCATTTCTATTATTCTCTACATGTTATCAGAGCTAAGATCCATAATTTTTTTTCTAAACCCTAGCCGCTCTTAGAGAGAAAATTTCCAGCCGCCGTCGATCTTCGTGGCCTCAGGCTGCGAACGCCGATGGCGGCTGCGTTGAAACAACAACCAAACCCACCCCCTCTACTCCCTCCCTCATTTCCGAAAACGCTCATTCCTGAAATCCTCAACAATAGCAATTTCTGCAACATCGCAGATCAGTCCCACATTCCCTCTCTCTCCTCACCTCCTGCCCCATTCTCTCGCACATCAGAAAATTTGCTTCTGGTGCCACGCATCCTTCCCCAAGAGGAGCCTAGAGGAAATCAAGATTCCCACATAAACCCATTTCTTCAAAGATGCCCATTTAGTAGCAGCTAACAGAAAACCAACCCCAATCCAATAAAGGACTATCAGCTGCTTGCAATTACTTCAAGTTTATACCGACCCTTCCTCCGTATAACTGATAGCAGATTAATACAACCAACTGATATGATTCTATGGATTTCACATTAACAAGGAAAATTTCGGAAGTCTCCTTTGCTTTCTCTAAAATTCTCCTTCTCCTCACTCCTCTGGTGTTGCTCACTCCTCTTTTTCGCCTCTCCAAGATTTGACAATCGGATCTTCCTGAATTCAAGCACCATATTGGCATCCACAGTTTCCTGCATATCGGGAGACAAGAACGTTTTTTTTTTTTTCCTAGGTTTTGTGTGCTTACTTCCAAAGTTCTTCAAAACTCCTACTGCTTACCTTAACTTCATTGAAGCACTAACCACGCTCACCCCCAACCCCCTACTCCATCCCCGAGGGCTCCTCCTCTCTCTTCTTGTTCTCTCTAAAATGCAGTCTTTTCATGGTCATCACCAATCCCTCTCCCATCAAATCTACACTCTAAATCGGTTTTCTTACCGTCAATGTAGTTTCTTCCATTCCAACCAACTAAGTATAGATCAAGTGACAAGGCACACTTGAGCTAAAGCAGTTAAGGAGCCTTTGTAATATCAGGGGTTCGTGCCTGCAGAAAAACATTTGTCGAGAGGAACAACCACTACTTGATACGTGCTACAGCGCGCCACCGCCCGCTACAACGAGCCCCCAGATGCTCCCAGATCGCGCTCCAGCGCGTCTTCCCAAGATCACGCTCCAACGCGCTTCCAAAGCTCCGCCATACGCGCACCAGCGCCCTTCTCAGCATCCCCATAGCCAACTGTAACCCAAGGGCTGCGGTCCAAGATTGGTGTTTTGAATCGACCACCATTTTGAGGGGGCATTAAGAATTCCCAGAGCCAACTGTGACTTCGAAAGGTTGCAGACCAAAATTGGTGTTCCAAATCAACCACCATCTTGAGAGAGCGTATTAGGAAATATACAAAAGAAATGTTTCCTTTTGTAATTTCCATTATGTTGTTTATCTTATTTATTTATTGTCATTATATTGTTTCCTTATTTAATATTGTGTTTCTTTTTATTACTCATCTCTTCCCTTTGTATCTTCCCTTTGTATAAATAGTGAAAGTTTGATTTAATAAAATACATAAGCCATTTTTATTATTCTCTACAGTTTGAACAGTGTGTGATGGCTATTTTGCACAATTGGTGTTTGATGGTGTTTCAAAAGTGTGTGATGGCCACAAATTTTTAGTGTTTTTTTTTTTTTTTTTTGGCAGAGTTGGACAATTTTTGGGCAAGGTTTTTATCAGCTTTTGTCCACCGTTTTGATCAGATTTTGATCACTTTTTCGGCTATTTTTTTTGTGCATGGTTATTCATATTTTTTTACTAGTAAATTGTTGTTATGGATGGTGTATTATGGTGAATTGTGAATTGTAGTTATTGAAGTATTTTGATGGAAAATTATGTATTACTATAGTACATTATGGTAAAATGTAGTTATTGATATTTTGATGTATTTTGATATATTAAATTGGTGTATTATGGTGAAATTGTGCATTTTGAGATGTATTAAATTATCGGATATTTTGAACTTCATGGATGACAAGTTAACAGATAAAAAGAAAGATAATTCAATTTTCATTACTTCAAAGATTACACATTTATTTCATCCCAATATCACCACCATAAACACTGGAATAAAACATGAAAAATAAAAATAAGAGAGAGAGGAGAAAAAAGAAATGAAAAGGATCGGTGAAGATAAGAAATTGTGTGAGAAGATTGGATATCATATATAGGAGAAGTAAGGGTAAATAGGAACAATAAAATGTGTATTTTGGAGAGAAATCACGCAAAACATAGGCCCAGCTTCAGAAAACGTGCGTGGACACCAAACATTGTTAGATTAGATGGAAAGTGTTAATTTTGCACTTTAGTCCACCACCAAGGGGAGGTAAGTGGCTACTGAAATAGCATAGGGGATAAAGTGCAAAAGGACCTAACTACATAGGAATAAAATGTAATTAAGCCTAATCAAAATCCATGGCAATTTGCAAGCTATTGTCGAAGTATATACATTGTTTTGCATGTAGGGTGGTCTTGAGCCTTTCTTAATGACTCAACCTAAAAAGAGACATTCTCTCGTACTTATAACTTGATCACAATCCTTTTCACATTCGATGTGAGATAAATACAACAATCTATTCCTAACACATAAGGTCTTTGGTTGGCTTGACCAGTTTCTCTTTTTGTGGCTATTGGGTCAAAATTGTTGTAACTGGGTCGATATCAAACGTGATCTTAGGTCTCTCTCAATCCTCAGAACTAGCTGATGACTTCCACGTCCGACGATAAATCCAACAATAGATATATTATAGAAGCAAACATAGGAATTCATCTAAGTAAAAGGAATAGATCGACTAAAGAGAGAAGATTAAAAGAGAGGGAGTTGTTCATTCTAACCAGTTCCAGCAGCAGTAACGGCCTGCCGGTACTTCTTATCTTGAACATCTCCGGCGGCGAAAACCCCCTTCACACTGGTCTGAGTCGTGCCTGGCTCCGTCAAAACATACCCATCGGAATCCAATTCCAGCTGCCCACCCAGAAACTTGGTCGCCGGCTCATGACCAATAGCGAAGAACAGCCCCGAGACCTTCAAATCCGATACCTCTCCGGTCACCACATTCTTCACCTTCAACCCTCCCAAAACCCCCTTCTGCCCCTCCCCGTACGCCTCCACAACCACTGAATTCCACAACACCTCAATTTTAGGGTTTTTGAGTGCTCTGTTTTGCATTATCTTCGAAGCTCTGAACGTATCCCTCCTATGAATTATATAAACTCTCGACCCGTATTTGGTCAGAAACGTCGCTTCTTCCATCGCTGAATCACCGCCGCCGATCACAGCCAACGGATTGTTCCTGAATATTGGGGCCGCGCCGTCGCATACCGCACAAGCAGATATCCCACGGTTCCAGAATCCTCCTTCGCCGTCGCTGGAGCCAGGGAATTTCAGTTTCTTAGCCACAGCACCGGTGGCGATGATGACGGAATCGGCAACGACGGCCTTGGAATCAGTGAACACCTTGAAGGGTTTGGAAGAGAAATCGACTCTGGAGACGGTTTCGGTGAAGATTTGAGTGCCGAAACGTAGCGATTGGTTCCTGCACCTGTCCATTAGCTCGATCCCACCTATGCCCTCCGGGAACCCGGGGAAGTTCTCAACGTCGGTCGTGGTGGTGAGCTGACCACCGGGGGCGATGTCGTTGGCCATCAATCCTTCGAACAGTATGGGCTTTAACTCCGCCCGTGCGGAGTAGATGGCGGCCGTATGGGCCGCAGGCCCACTTCCGATTATGCAGAGGCGGGTCTTCAGGGTTTGGAATTCATCCACGGTGGAGACCTTGGCAGTGGACAGGGTGGTTAAAGAGGCGTCTCCTGCAGCGACGGGGACATTGAGTCGGTTGTGAACCTTCCTCAAGAAGCTAAGGAGCTTCGGGAAACAGTTATTGCTCATCGGGATGTTACTCTCTCTCTACCACCCTTCTTTTGCGCAAAACGATCTTCAGATTTCAGTTTTGGGCGCCAAGGCGTGTTTCTGATAAAAGCTGTAAAATGCGTCCGAAAATTTTAGAATTAATAAAAATACGTTTTTGTTCTCCAAAATTTAAAAAATATTTTCTTTTTTTTTTTTGTTGGGGGGGGGGGGGGGGGGGGGAATTTTATTTTTTGATCCTTTAAGATATTAAAAAAATGGTCTTCAAATTCCTACATTAATTTTTTTAATTCCCGTAACCTTCTTAGAGTCCAGTCCCCGTCATTGCCATTTATTTGTAATGTATTTACAATTTATGTCATTCTGCAAATCAATTATCAATCCCTTTAAAAATTGTGCGAGTTCCTTTTTCAAAAACTACCGAATCACCAAAATCATCCTGCGTGATTCACGATTAATAGAAATTAAAAAAAAAAAATCAAATTAATTTACTAAAAATCCTCTTTTCGAAGTTATAAATTTCAATTTTTTTGGATAACTTTTTGCTGGTTTGTGAATGTTTATATTTCTGAAAATAGAGAAACAAAAATTCAATAAACACATTGCCTGAACATTCAAATAAAAAATACATTCATATGAATATTCATAGACAAAAAACAAAGTCAAACAAAAAACTCCACTGCCTAAAAAATAATAATCCATGAACTTGTCTAAACATTCATATAAAAAATGCATTCATGTATTCATAGACCAAAAACAAAATCAACAAAAAAAAAATCACGAGATTAACAGAAACTTCACATAAATCAACAAAAAATGACATGAACATTCATAGATTTTGAATGTCCATAAACCTCACAATAAATCACAGAACTGAAAACATCCACATAGTCTAAAAAATTCTAGATCTGAAAAATCTCACCGTCGTTTCATTGTCATTGCCTTGTTCGTTCTCCGGCCAGATCTGAGGAACTGGAGCACGACAGCGATGGGGAAGGCTTGCAAGCACGGGTTGAGAAAAAAAGGAAAGAGAGAAAGAGAGACACCATTGTTAATCGACCCGCTGTCAAACGAGAGACAGACTGATCAATGACCGCCACAATCGTCCCTCGCCTTCGCCCACAGCTGGCAAACAAGAGATGGGCATAGGATTGTCAATCGACCACTACCATCGTCTATCGACCACTGCCGTAATTGTTCCCCATTGTCGCCCACCACAATCGTCTATCACCAGGTCGTCGTTCACCCTACAGATCGAGAGCGCCAGCGATGGGTGGCGTCTACCAGATCTGAACAAATGGCAGGCGATAAATTGTTGGCTTCCGATTCAGTTGAAAGTTAATCATCTTCGTCTGGCAGGAGCGATAGTGGTTGGTGGCAAATGTTCGGCGGCAGTCGTTGGCAGCGTAGGCGATAGCAGTCGAATAGGTGTGCTGGTGGTTCGCGGCAGGCGTTGGCGGTCATTCGGTGAATTGAGAGAGCTTTCGTCGGCTATGTTATTGAGAGAGGGGATTGAAGGGAGGTGGCTAAGAGAGCAAATGAGTGAGAAATGAAAAATAATTTAGAAGCTAGGGTTTCATATATGAATATATTTATAATTGTCCATTCCTTTTTTTTTTTAAAAAAAAAAAAGAACTTTTCTCTAAAAATGTTTTCAAAAGGATTTAAAAAATAATTTTCTTGAAAAACATGTTAAATGAGGAGAGAGAAAGTTGAAAAAGATCTGAATAATAATTTTTTATTTTTATTTTTTAAATTTGAGAAATAAAAAAAATAAAATTAATTTCTAGTCTCTTCCCAAAAAATTATTTCCACTACTATTTTGTTGGTCACAAACATTCACGCATTCATCAGACTCCACTATGTTGGCAAAAAAATTTGTATATTTATCATCATAACACTTTAAGTAAAATAAGGCCCCGTTTGGTAACCCATTTTTTCCTAGAATTTCTCATTCAATTCCCAGATTTTTGAGAATTCTGTTAGGGAATAGCGTTTGGTAATTTTTGTTTTCGTTTCCATTCCATTCCCATTTGAGAATTGTGCCCATTTTTTTTTTCTTAAGAAATGAGAAATAAAAAAAAGTTGTTTCTCATAATTCTCATTCCATTCCCAAAACCATTGGGCACTGTTCATATGCTGGCCGACCACCACCCGCCGCCGCCCACCATCCGTTGCCTCCCACCGCCGCCGGCCACCTCTACCGACCGTCGTCGGCCACCTCTAGGAACCTCCGGCGACCGTCGCCGGCCATCTTCGGGAAACTCTAGCGGCGGTCGCCGCCGCCAGCATATGAACAGTGCCCGTAACCTTCGGGAAAATGGTCTTCAAATTCCTACATTAATTTTTTTAGTTCCCGTAACCTTCTTAGAGTCCAGTCCCCGTCATTGCCATTTATTTGTAATGTATTTACAATTTATGTCATTCTGCAAATCAATTATCAATCCCTTTAAAAATTGTGCGAGTTCCTTTTTCAAAAACTACCGAATCACCAAAATCATCCTGCGTGATTCACGATTAATAGAAATTAAAAAAAAAAAATCAAATTAATTTACTAAAAATCCTCTTTTCGAAGTTATAAATTTCAATTTTTTTGGATAACTTTTTGCTGGTTTGTGAATGTTTATATTTCTGAAAATAGAGAAACAAAAATTCAATAAACACATTGCCTGAACATTCAAATAAAAAATACATTCATATGAATATTCATAGACAAAAAACAAAGTCAAACAAAAAACTCCACTGCCTAAAAAATAATAATCCATGAACTTGTCTAAACATTCATATAAAAAATGCATTCATGTATTCATAGACCAAAAACAAAATCAACAAAAAAAAAATCACGAGATTAACAGAAACTTCACATAAATCAACAAAAAATGACATGAACATTCATAGATTTTGAATGTCCATAAACCTCACAATAAATCACAGAACTGAAAACATCCACATAGTCTAAAAAATTCTAGATCTGAAAAATCTCACCGTCGTTTCATTGTCATTGCCTTGTTCGTTCTCCGGCCAGATCTGAGGAACTGGAGCACGACAGCGATGGGGAAGGCTTGCAAGCACGGGTTGAGAAAAAAAGGAAAGAGAGAAAGAGAGACACCATTGTTAATCGACCCGCTGTCAAACGAGAGACAGACTGATCAATGACCGCCACAATCGTCCCTCGCCTTCGCCCACAGCTGGCAAACAAGAGATGGGCATAGGATTGTCAATCGACCACTACCATCGTCTATCGACCACTGCCGTAATTGTTCCCCATTGTCGCCCACCACAATCGTCTATCACCAGGTCGTCGTTCACCCTACAGATCGAGAGCGCCAGCGATGGGTGGCGTCTACCAGATCTGAACAAATGGCAGGCGATAAATTGTTGGCTTCCGATTCAGTTGAAAGTTAATCATCTTCGTCTGGCAGGAGCGATAGTGGTTGGTGGCAAATGTTCGGCGGCAGTCGTTGGCAGCGTAGGCGATAGCAGTCGAATAGGTGTGCTGGTGGTTCGCGGCAGGCGTTGGCGGTCATTCGGTGAATTGAGAGAGCTTTCGTCGGCTATGTTATTGAGAGAGGGGATTGAAGGGAGGTGGCTAAGAGAGCAAATGAGTGAGAAATGAAAAATAATTTAGAAGCTAGGGTTTCATATATGAATATATTTATAATTGTCCATTCCTTTTTTTTTTAAAAAAAAAAAAAGAACTTTTCTCTAAAAATGTTTTCAAAAGGATTTAAAAAATAATTTTCTTGAAAAACATGTTAAATGAGGAGAGAGAAAGTTGAAAAAGATCTGAATAATAATTTTTTATTTTTATTTTTTAAATTTGAGAAATAAAAAAAATAAAATTAATTTCTAGTCTCTTCCCAAAAAATTATTTCCACTACTATTTTGTTGGTCACAAACATTCACGCATTCATCAGACTCCACTATGTTGGCAAAAAAATTTGTATATTTATCATCATAACACTTTAAGTAAAATAAGGCCCCGTTTGGTAACCCATTTTTTCCTAGAATTTCTCATTCAATTCCCAGATTTTTTAGAATTCTGTTAGGGAATAGCGTTTGGTAATTTTTGTTTTCGTTTCCATTCCATTCCCATTTGAGAATTGTGCCCATTTTTTTCTTCTTAAGAAATGAGAAATAAAAAAAAGTTGTTTCTCATAATTCTCATTCCATTCCCAAAACCATTGGGCACTGTTCATATGCTGGCCGACCACCACCCGCCGCCGCCCACCATCCGTTGCCTCCCACCTCTGCCGGCCACCTCTGCCGACCGTCGTCGGCCACCTCTAGGAACCTCCGGCGACCGTCGCCGGCCATCTTCGGGAAACTCTAGCGGCGGTCGCCGCCGCCACCGCCAAAACAAAAAAAAAAAAAACTCACAAAAAAAAAAAAAAAATTGGTTTTAGGATAAAATTGTTACCAAACGCAATTCTATTCCCAAAATAAAATAAAAAAATTATCGTTACCAAACACGATTCTACTCCCAAGAAGGAAATAAAATTATCATCCCATTCTCATTCCACTGCTGGAATGGAAACAGAAACGTTACCAAACGCCACCTAAATAAACAATGCAATGAAAAATGTTCTTTAATCCTATTATGGTAATTTAAAAGAAATAATTTAAGAACAAATAGTCGTTACCAAACATGTTTCTATTCCCAGAATATTCCAGAACAAAATAGAATTTCTATCCCAATTTATAGGAAATAGAAACAAAAAAGCAAAAACACTAAGGTTTTGTTTGTTTATTTTATTTTATTTATTTATATTATTTTTAATTTGGGAAGAAAGGAAGCACAAGAATAAAAGATAAGCATATATTCAATCCATTCTATTTTGGGGGGGATGGAAAGGGAACAATTTGATACTTTGCAATTTAATCACACCAAGTAAGAGAATTCTTATTTTGTTTTGATTAAATTATGTTTTTTCATAGTCATTACAAATTGGTCTTCAAAAAATAAATCAAATTTTGTCTCATTCTACCAACTAATCTCTTTAAATTTCAAAAAATAAATTGGCCAAGACAATCAATCTCTCTAAATCTAAAAAAAAAGTGAGATTGCTCAACTTGATCAGTTAACTCAACACATACATATAATTCTTTAATCAGTACATAGATCATCAACAAATTTCAGTGTTACATCTCATAATATTTTCTAAATATATTTTTTCATTAATTTAAATATGGACAAAAGTTTGAAATAGAAATGATGAGGTGAAATTATACTTCTTATTCAGCTAGATATATCTATGGGTTAATTGTCACTATTCAAAATCTAACTAGTAAAATAGAAAAAATTATATTTTCGGTCAAAGTATGGTGTGGATGTCTACGTGGACTCTGAATTTTGTCAAATTACACATTGATTTCTCAATTTTCACATTTATTTTAATCGTGCAAAATTAAAGATGTTACTTAAAAATGGATTGTGCTCAACACGTTATATTCTAATTCGGGTTTTTTCATTGTTCCATCACTCCATTAATCTAAAACGTTTTTCCCAAATCTTACCTTAATAATGATTTAGGTTCTTCTCTCGTAATTTTCAAAAGAATCGTTGTTAGGAAAACATAAGGAAAAAATATTTTAGATCGAGTGAAGTGATAAAATGATAAAAATATCCTCCATTAGAAGATGATGGGTTGAGAACAATCCCTTTTTTTATCTAAAATCATTAATGACGTTATTAATTTTACGGGATTGAAATAAATACGAAACTTGGGGACCAAATGTTCAATTTGGTCAAATGTATCACTATTCTGTATATATAAATATGGATTTCATTTTAGTTTTTGATCTCACATTTGGGAAATGTCATTTTCCATGAGTTTGGGCTATAGTTTCAATTGGGCCTCTATTTTCAATAGTATATGGGCCTTTGAATGAGTTTTTAATAGATATGAGGCGATCCCAATAGATTAAAGCCCGAGATAGGGTGAGACAAGTTAAGAGAGCAAAGACCGTTTCATTAACGTGTTTGCTTTCTGTTTCTATTCCCAATAAAATGAAATGTGATTTATTTTTATGTTCTGGAATATTTTGAGAACATAAGTACATTTGGTAATGATAATTATTCTCAAAATATTTTTATTATTTATCAAAACAAAAAAAAAAAAAAATGTGCTTTATTGTAATTAAGATTGGATCGTTATGTGTATTTGTGCACGCATGCGTTTTTGTGATAAAGAGAGAAAGGAAATGAGAGAAGAAGGTGAAAATGTGTGGTGATGGTTGTAGTCATCATAGTGGTGATGACCGGTGTGGGTGATGGCGATCGTTATAGTGGTGGTTCTCAACATTTACCCTTATGAAATAAATTGAGAATAATTTTTATGGGAGTGAATAGGAATTCGGAATTACACTCATAATTTGGAGAATATTTAAGAATAAAAATATATTTAACGACCACATTTCGTTCTCTATATTAATATTGGGGAGAAAAAACACAAATTGAACATACTAAACCCCATTAAAATCTAGTTTAGTGCTCTGGGAGGCCATAATCCACCCTACCCCACATCATGCTATTGTGAATGGGATTAAATTGAAGGCAATCAGTATAGTAGTCTTTAACTACTTTTTGAGATTTTGATGCTTTTTCCCTCGGACCTTTTACCATTATTTCACTTTGGTCCCTGTAGTTGTCATTTGAACATATAGCATCCTAAAATTCGGTAATAAGTTTCTCAATAGCCATACGGGCAACCACATCATCATTATCTTTGTTGTTTCCATTTATAGAGCATTGATTTTTAGAACAAGCAGAAGATACGCAATTACTAGTAGAAATACATAGAACATTATTCTCAATGCAATTTATGTGATTGTGTTAGGTAGGATTTGAAGCCTATTTAAATAATCTAACTTTGGTACCAATTGTTGGTCTAAAGATTTATCCAAGAATAGGGTGAATTGAATAGTTAAAAATTAACAAACAATTTTAATTTTTCTAATTGATTATCATCTTGTTATTAAGCGGAAACGTGAATTACTAGATACACAACCAAACAGATAAATAATAGAGAAATTAACATATAGATTTATGGTGGTTCGGTAAGGTGGCGTTTGGTTAGTGTTCCCACCTTTCTCAACCCAATTGGGACGGGTTGGGTTGGGCTGAGTTGAGAATTTTGTTTCCTTTCGAGAACAGAATTGCATTTGGTAACAACAATTTTTGTTTTGTGCTGAGAACAGAATCATGTTTGGTAGCGATTTTATCCTAAAACTATTTTTTTTTTTTTGAGATTTTTTTTTTTTTTTTTTTTTTTTGTTTTGGTGGCGACGGCGGTGGCCGGACGGCCGGCGGCGGAGGTGGCCGGCGACGGTTGCCGACAGGCGATCGCCGGAGGTGGACGCCGGCGGAGCCGATGGTCACCGGAGGTGGTCGGCGACGGCGGTCGGTCGCCGGACGGCGGCGGAGGTGGCGATGGTGGCCGACGGCAGCGGGTGGTGGTGGTCGGCCGGTGGATGAAGACGGAAGTTAAGAACTTTGAGTTGAGTTTTTTTAACACAAAAAAAAAATAACTTTTTTTTTTTTTCTAGTTTCTTTAGAATTTTGAGAATCAATTCTTATTTTTTGGGTTGAGTTTTGTGTTTGCCAAACACGTTCCCAAAAATCAAACCCAAAATTTTTGGGTTGGGTTGGAATGGAATGGAAACACTAACCAAACGGGCCCTAAGTTACTCTTACATATGTCTAGTCTCCTGAGCTCCCGCAGGGAATTCACAATCTACTACCACACTTGATTCTTTTCCTGGGTAAGAATCAAAACCCTTATAATAATCATTTTCAAAGGCTCAAGATTAACCCTTACAATAATTCTTTTTTCAGGCTCAAAATTAATTATACCTTTATCTTAATTAGGTAGGTCCCTTTATACCCAATCAAACACTTTAACTTAAACTAGTTACGTTTAGGTCCACGCTATAACTCACAAAAATACAAAAAATTAACGTTTCTTCTTACAGGATCTTCTATAATCTCAATTCAAAATAAACTTAATTAATGGTATGAATAATAGTCATAGAGAATATGTGAGAAACTAAATCTGAATTCTAGAAAATTGAGCACAAATACTTTTTCAATTAGACTTTCAGAAAAAATGTTTTAAAAAGATTTTCAATGTATTCAGCAACAAAAACATTTTTTGTATCACATATATGACAAGTCAAAAAATTAGATATATATGAATTACGTAAAGCACAACAATTTTGAGCAAATAAGTACAATAAGAACAATCTCATCGAGATTTCCTTGAGAGGATGTAACCAATAGCAAATATAGAATCAAAACCAACTTGCAAAGAAAGTTTTTTTCTCGATCAAGAATTTTAAAAAACTCTTCTCTCAAAAATATATTCTTGAATGTTTTTTAGAAATCCGAAATCTTCTTTTAATTCTTGATTATTTTCAAATGAAAAACGCATGTCTATATAAAGTGATTTCAAACATTGCCTATAAGATAGACTTATAACATCTATATTTGATCATAAATGACACTTTTAAAACTCTCAATTTAGTCCCATAATTAATTTGATTTAAAACCAAACAACATAGAAATAAGTTTTTCCGGTATAAATCACAAAATCAAAGAATATATATACTAAATAATAAGATCTTCAAAATATATAATATACCATTGAAAAACATTCCAGACCCATTAAAAATATAATTTTTCAACTTTCAAAAGCCTAAAAATTGGGTGAAAGATCTTCAAAAAACATTATGGTCAAAACTGAAAAAATCTAGATTAGTCAACCATTTAGGCTCTAACGTCTATATTTCTAATTGTTGCAACACACATCGTTTGATTAGTCAATCGATCAATTTAGGCCCTAAATCACAAATCCAACCTTTCAGTCGACTTTTTAGCCTAAAATCTCATTTTATGACATCCCGATTCTGTTGATCGACCATTTGATAGGCCAGTTGACAAAAATGGCCCTTTTCTCATTTTTTCACAATTTTCAAACAGTTCTTGATAAATTACATTAAAAAACTCTTTTTATAACATAAATTTATCACTTCTTACGACTTAACAAATTACTTCACGTTATCATTTGTTGTGTGTGGTTGTAATCGGTTGCATTAAGAGTTTAAGAAGAATTGAGTTATTTCACCTAGTAATACAAAAAAAATCTTCTATCTAAAAAAAACTTCAATATCTTCATTGCAACCTGATGCACCCCAATATTCTTAATGTTAAAAAAAATATGAAATTGTAAAGTGTAAAGAGGAGGGTTTTTAAAGCGTCGATTTTCTCAAAAAATACTTATGTCATTTAAAAATAAGAAGTCGCCATCTAGAATTGGTTTAAATTGCTGTGCTAGGTTACCAATATTTTTTAGAAAAACAATTTAAAAGGCCTAAGTAAAATTGACTCCAAAGACACGATCAAACTACAGAGTCATTTAAAAAGGTTTAGAGGCCGATTATGCTTGGGGAAGGTGTTTGACACTCCAAGATGTTTGTCCGAAAACGGTACCTTATGTCTAATTAGTTTAAGTCTGAATGTTTTATTTTATTTTGAAAATATATTCTTTATTATAAACTCTTTTTGATATTTTCCGAATTAGGATGAGATAAGTTTTTGATATTTTTTTGAATGTTCTCTCGATATGACCTCTTATAAAATATTAAGGGATTTGACAAGGATGATCCCCAAGGGAATGTTTTATATATATTTCCAATGAACTTCTTCAATTTAAGTGGACAAATCAATCTAAGCGAATTATGATAGTTTTTATAAACGTATGAATGCAAGATGCAAAACACGTGGATAATGATGCTAAGTTAGCATGATATGGATTTACTTTTATTTATGCAAGAACATGCTTATTTTGTGATGAAATTACCTAAGCTAACGGAATAAATCGGGGACCTAAATGAATTAACATAATTATATGAGAAAGAGATCTAAAGTCTAACATGGCTAATATGATGCATATAATTGGCTTTATATGATAATGGATATGAAAGAATAAGTGATGTATTTGTCCCAAACATGCAAATGCTAAATGGTGAAAAAGTGGTTCAATGACATAAACTATGGAGCCTAAAATAGCATATATAATGTAATAAAACATGAAAAGTGTAGGTGATGAAAAGTGTCCCAAACATGTCTTATAAGTCATGCAAAAGACAACATGTAAAGTAAACGTGAAATATTATATTACTCACTATATGAATACGATGTCATGGAATGCTTATTTTTCTAATTTTCTCAATTAATTTTAAAAAGTTTCGATTTGACATTCTCTTAAATCCTATGAAAATGCGATCAAGAGAACATCACAGAAATAAGACTTAAGCAGGATCCAACAAAACGACTTACTGAGAGAAGTGATTTCTTGAACCGACCGTTTTTCAATTCCACTTTATTTGGAGAATCAAATCGGCGGTATAAAAATCTCTCTTTCAATTTATTGAATCATTGAATTCGCCTTAAGGTTTTTAGGAATTAATCATTTCAAAACATTATATATATATATATAGATTTTTTTAAACTATGAATTTAGATATAGAAACAACACAAATAATAAGATTATTTAATTGCAAAAAATGAAAAAAGAAGTCCCCATCTAATGCTCGAAGACTAAACCCAAAAGAAAAACCTCGTCTCGACGTTTTCATCGAATCATCGAATGATTTTAACAAGAACTAAACTTACATGAATTCAAATTGCGATAGTAAAAAAATGATAAGAAAGGAACTAATATTAAAAGGAAAAAACGTACATGTTCTAGCAAGGATTACTGATAAACGGGCCTTTCTTCTCTCGAATGCGGCTTTCCAAATGGGTTGCCTTTTGAGAACCGGCTCTTAGGAGGGTTTCTCTCTAAAGTTATAAGTGATTGAACTATGAGAATGAGAGTTTTATTTATAGGTAAAGATGGGAAATGAAACACTCGAAACCCTAAAACCTAGTTCTGGTTGCCCAACCCTAATCCATTTCGGTAAAAAAAAAAAAAAGGAAAAACAGGCAAGAAAGTAAGGGGTTTTGCAGGTAGAGGCGTGCATTGCGCCGCCGCCCCCCCCGCTAGAAGAAACTAACGCGTGGCAACTGTCCACGCATGATAGTTGCCACACGTAGCACAATTTTTTTTCGGGGGTTGTACACATTGCACACAACCCTTTTTTTTTATTTTTGTCTTTTCTTGCGGGTCCCATACCCCACCTCTTTCTCTCTCTTTTATATATATATATATATATTTATTTTTATTTTCCTCCTTGTTTCTTTATAAAATAAAATTTAAATTTTGTGAGGAGGACGGTCAAAATATCGTGTCTACACAACCATCTTGAACTTTATCATCGCTCTTCATAAAACATCATATCTTTCTCATTTAACCACTAGAACTAAACTCTGTAATCATATCTCAGTAAAATCATTAGTTCCTAAACATCTACGTTAATTAGTTCATTAAAACATTTTGTGTCAACAGGTGTTCACGGAACATAAATAGTACAAAAATTCTCTCATTCAAGAACAATCATATAGATATAATTCATAGATGCAAATGGCCTATACTTGTATACCTATATAGTGAAGAACACATGCTCTTATATCATAAATAGAAAAGGAAATAAAAGACATTGAAGAGGCCTTAGATGTAACCCCTAGAATTATTTTTATCACTCCCATTACATATGTGAACATACCAACAGATTATATAACTCTCTGTAGTAATTATTCTAGATAGTCACAAGGATTAGGTTGTTCGGATTAGTTAATCTTAGGATTAACCTTTATCTAAAAAGATAGCAAGGCAAAGCCAAACATTTTCTAAGGCTACACGCCCAAGCTTTGAGCGACACAAAGAGCAAACAATGGTAGCAAGTACGCCTGTTTTTTGTTTATATTCTAATCATTAATCAACAACTCCAAGTGGGTGCTTTAAGTAATAATTTTTCATTCACATCTAAATGATTAGTTTACCACATTCATCTCCTAACCAAGGAGAAAATAAATATATTCTCATGTATCAATAAAAAATTATGTCCCACAAATAATCCCATCCAAAAATATCCAAAAAATAATTTAAATGTATTAACGGTTGACCCTAGATGTTTTGATGGATAAGTTAACATTGATATTTTATGGAACTAATGGTTTTAATGAAATATTTCATAATTAAGTTCCAATTGAGAAAACGAATGAGATTTCAAAATGATATTAGATGAGTCCAAGATGGTTGCAGTGAAGACATTGAAAAAAAAATCGCAATTTTTTTTTGTATTCCTAGGTAAAACCAACTCGATTCTTTTTATGCTCTTAATGCAACCCGATCAGGACATTTATAAAATAATTTGAATTATTTGAAATATGGTTAGAAGTGATAATATCAAAATGTTTTCCCTAAAGTATCGATCAAGAAAATATTTTAAAAAGGGAAAAATGTGATTTTTCGAACTGGATGGTCGATTACCTGCTTGACCGGTTGATCGGAAGATTTAAGATGGACGTTTTGAGGTTTTAAGCTTGACGGTTGACCGACTAGTTGGATGGTCGACCGACTAGTTGGACGGTCGATTTTGAGCCTAAAATAGTCAACCATCCGTGGACCAACTGGTTGTCAACGATTAGAAAATGAGCCGTTAAGGGTACAACTGATCGACCGACGGTGTATTTTCGGCAAGTTTGACCGGAATATTTTTCAAGATCTTCTATCCTAATCTTATGCCTTTGAACTTTATAAATCAGATTTTAAAGGATTTTGACTATATTTCATGGATATACTATATATTTTAACAATCTTATTATTTAGTCTATATACTATTTGATTGTGTGAGATTTACGGAAAAAATTACTTTTTATTTTTAAGAGGTTTAAATCAAAAAATTTTTTAAACTGAGAGTTTCAAAAGAGTATTTTTGGGTTGAACATTTCATATTTAAAATGTTTTAATATATGGGGTCTATACATGGCATTTAGGCTTATTTTTTAAAATATAGCCGTTACAAATAGTGTTTAAATCCTATATATATTGACGTGCGTTTTTGGAAAAAATGAATTAAGAACAAGAATTTTAAATTAGCCATTTTTAAAGAAAGAATAGTTTTTGCTTAAATATATTTTGGAGAGAGATTTTTAAAAAGTTCTTGATCGAAGCGTTCATCATTTTTGTCATCGGTTTTTGCTCTATACCTTTGTCTCTACGATTTTAAAAGAAACTCCAATAAGATTTTTCTGATTTCTTTACATGCTCAATATTTTGTGTCTAACATGATATATATATATATATATATATATATATATATATATATATATATATATATATATATATCTTTGTATTTGAAGAAAAACTGATTTCTATTCTTGAATATCCTGAAAATCCTGTGAAATGATTTATGTTTGATAATATGATTTACATAATATTTGTACTTTAATTGAGTATAATCATATTTGCATTCTCACGTAATTTTATCACATAGTATAATAGGACATTAATTGAGTATATTTAGAATTGAGATTGTAGAAGCTCTTGTGAGAAGAAAAAAATATTTTATTGTATTTGGTAAGTGTGAGAGGATTAGGCAGGTTGGGTCAGTGTCTAATCAGGGTTAGCTTTTAACCTGGTGAAAAGATAGATAGATTTGATTCTTAGCAAGTAAAAAGATTAGGTTAGTCTTTAGCTTGGTAATATATATATATATATACATATATATATATATATATATATATATACATATGATTCTTAGACTACAAAAAAATTATGTTTTTATTGAGCCTAGTAAAAGAAAATTTGATTCTTAGACTACAAAAAAATTACGTTTTTCTTGAGCCTAGTAAAAGAAAAATTGTAAACATTTGAGTCTAAGCCAAGAATTAGGTTACTCCTGAACTGTGAAAATGACTGTACAGGTTTGGTAGGATGTTACTACTTGGGAAAGGGATGAATATTAGTAGATTGCAAAATCCTTACGAGAACTCAAAGGACTAGACGTGAGCAAATGTAGCTTGCCGAATCAGGATAAATCGATGTGTTCAATTTCTCTATCCCTACTTCTTTAGTTGTACATTTAGTTAAATATGTTTCCGCTCTAACTCAAGATAATAACCGGTTAAAAACATTGGTGATTTGATTGATTGCTAAATCATTTGTCTAAATTTTTATAACTACTCAATTAACCCCCTTTCTTGAGTAAATATGTGGGCTAACATTAACTGTTAATATATCTACCTATGCCAAATCCTAATCCCCTTAGGAAAACCAAATCGTTATCTGACTAGGAAAATCCTAGTTACTATCTATATAGACATTTTGTATTATCTCTATAATATTATAACATTTACATATCTATCAATATTTTTCCTCACAAATATTGAAATAATGACTAAATTAAGGTGGGAAAAAGATAAAGGGGAATATGAGGCTCATTAATTTTCCTCCACTTTAGAAAACCCACCAAGTGTTAATCATCATTAAGATGTTAATTGAATTCACATGGCGCCTTAATCTTATTATTCTAGATTTGAACAATATGTCCTTTTCATTCTCTCCACTTTCGTATCTTTTTTAGCTTAGTCAAACAATGGCTTTTATGAAAGTAGTAGGTAACCACAATCCTGTCCTTTGAATCTTCATTCCTACCTACTAAACAACCTTCCCAAGACTCCCATTTTCAAATCAAAATCTTCAAATATTGTCTTATATGACCCCAATACTTTTCCTTAATCATGGAAAATACAAAAAAATACTCACTTTTCCCAACAATAAGCAATTTTTACACAGAAAAAAAAAAAAAAAAACATTTCCCATCTCCAATATCCAAGAAATAAAAAAACAAAAACAAAATAAAAAGAGATCAAAACCCCATATGGGTATCAAACCAAACAACATCAGCCAAGAAGAAGAAGAAGAAGAAAGAAAATATTAATTACAGTCTAAACCTATTTTTTTTTTTGACAAAAACGCTCCATGGGATTAATCCTCATATCTCTCAATGACTGCCTTCTCATCTTCAGAAACAGAAGACCTCTTTATGAACTCCAAGCAATCGGCAATGGCTTCCGAATAAAACGAATTCGAACGCCTATAATTTCTAAGCGCATAATCGCCATAATACGTATTTTGCCCCTTATTTTTGACCAAATTCCTTCTTCTACTACTACTTCTGCTTGTAATATTTCTCCTCAGCGACCTCAAAGCATTCCCATAAGAAGACCTCCACCGATTAAATAGCCTGTACAGGTACAGAAACTTCGACCGGAGCCGGTTGATCGAAAATCTCCGGGAATTAAGCCGGAAACCTCTAAATCCGGAACATCTCCGGCCGACTCTGCTGTAATTCATATGACCCATTTCCTTTCTTTTTTTGGGTTCTAGCCAGAAGAGAAAATGTTGAAAACTATGTCGTAAGATTATAAATAGGGGCGAGGAACGACTTTTTGAAGAGGGAAGAAGATGATGACGTATTATGTTGGTGTGAGATGGAAACAACTTGGAAAACGATGGGTTATTTTTCTTGTAGACTTTTGGACAGTTCTAACACGGAATTAATTACACAGATAAATTACACTTTTTACCCCAATATTATTATAAATTTGTTATAGTTCCATAACTACCAATCTATGCAATTTGACCAGTCAACTATGGCATTTTTGACAAATATTTTCATCTATTTCATAAAAATCGACACGCATAAGGAAATTATCGGGACGCATACAAAAGATTCAGTGACATTAAAATACAGAAACTGAACAGAGATGACGCATGATTTAAAGAACTAAAATGAAAATTAAAATATAATTGAAGGGTGAGGTTTATTATATTAAACCCAATTTAATTTGTGGAATAATCAGCACAATATTGGGGGGACAAAGGAGAGAGAAAATAGGAAGAAAAGGGCGTGTTTTGTAAACCAAAGTGACTGGAGTAGTTGCAAAAATTTCCCTCAATGTCAGTGGTTGAAGGATAAGATTGGAATACAAGGAGTTATTTTTTGTAATTATGTGATTGTTATTTTTTCATTAGTCTTTTTGGCTTATTAAAGTCCCAAACTTTGACAAAAGATTTGTAATTTTTTTGACTATGTGTGTTCAAATTAGTGTATTTTTTTTTTTTTAAATGATAAGGTGTGTCGAGGACAATTATATACACCTCGATTAATCACTTCTTCGAACAATTTTGAAGACGCACTCCTCTACATCGACCTGATGTGTTAAAAACTTTATTATTGAAATGTTTTCTAGAAGGGTTGAATATTGGTTGATTAAAAAAAAGAGTACCTCCTCTTATTAATCAGATTAAACCTCTTGGATTTCCGATTAGGGTTTTAATGGAGCATCCCACGAGCTTATTCTGTAATCCATTAAGAAGAAAGTAAAATATTGAAAAAAAAAAAAGAGTTAAGAATATATAGGTTGGCAAAGGCTTATCAATTATCAAACACTCGCTAAATTTCAATTTTTAATTCTCCCCACCAATAATTTTATAATCACATAAATAGAGAGGCTAATGTATCACTTATTTTTTTAATCATAGTGCTCGAGTGATGTGCAAAACTGCAAATAGCCAAACTCAATCAAAATTCCAAAAAATATATATTGGTAACCATTTTTTTCTTCATATTTTTTCTTTTTATTTTTTGCTTGAAATTAAGCTTTAAAATTCATCTGGAATTGGCTAAATTCGGTAGGTTATTGTTTACCAAATAATTTATTGAGTGCAATGAGTAAAGTCGCTATATCAATTTTTAAATTTATAGACGTAAAAATATAATAAATAATAAAAAATAACTAATAAAGTACATATATAAAACTTAGAGGGTGATGATGCTAAAATCTGGATCATCAGGAATGGTTCCATGAGATTCAGAATGGGCATTTCTCCAAGACTTAGCTACTGCAAAACAATGCACTCGAGTAAGTCTGTTAGCGCTACACCTTTGGTATGAGAATCTATGGTGTTTTCAGGTAAAAAAATAGGTAGAATAATGGCTAGGAAAATGTCTTGGCCATACCTCCTTTTCAATATATATCAGAGATGAAAGAGTTGTTTGACAAGTATTCCATGAAGTTCGGTTGATCTCCTTTAATGTTGCGAATTTGGTGGGATATGAAGTAATGTGTTGTTGCTTTAGAATCTTAATCACTCCTTCTATAATTAGAGGGTTGTTGTAAGGGTCTCCGAGCAAAGTTATTAGTGACCAAGCATGTCTTGGGGTCCACAACCATGCTCGGGACAGTTTGGTAGAGGTTTTTGCTTGTTGTCCTAAGCCGAGATGACATGTGTTTAGTTTCTCGCTCGTTGTAGTAGTTCAAACCGTCATCACTTGGTCAGGTCTTGGGTAGAGCTTCTCTGACATTTATCTGCTCGTCCAGACCCTCCTTTGTAGCCTGTCATTAATTGTGAAGTCTTCTCGTCTTCAGGTGCCGAGCATGAGCTTGATGGTACGTGACACATGGCTGTAACTTGGGTTTTCTCGAAATTTCCCTCATCAAATGGTATAGATATAATTAAACTTAACTAACCCCTTTGTAAGTAGGGGAGCGAAATTTTAAGCCTAATTTTCCCTACAAAAAATCTATAATTCAATCTCAACCATCAATTCCCCACAAATTAATTCAACCCCTTTAAAAAACAAGACATTTAAAAAAATATGATTTATTAATAAACTAGAGTACACTCCATGTAATACCTCGAGAAATTTTTATTTTGAAAATATTATTTTATATAAATTTAATATTTTTTGGATTGTTTTGTAAATTTATAGTATAAATAATATTTTATAATTTTTGGGGTTAACGTTAATTTTAAATTGACTTTTAAAAATTTTGGGACTATTGGGTTATTTAAAATATAATTTTAAGAATTTTGGAATATGATTAATATTTTGTATATATTAAGAAAACTTTTATGCAATAATATAAAAATTAAAGTGTTGTCTTTGTTTAAAAAAGACAACATATTAAAGAGATTGTTGTGTTATCATCAATACAACACGACACGACACGTCATTACCATTTTTATTAGAAAGAAAAAATCAATCAAATTGAAAAAGTAACTATGTTTCTTCCATATATATATATAAGAGAGAATTATATGCATGTATATATGTTGAAAAAAAAAACCGATCTATACAGTGGCGATTTCGGCTTAGATTTCATGTAGAATTTCTAACTCTTTTAATATATGTATTTAATTTTTCTAATGTGAAATTTATGTTATTATTATTATCGAATTATAATTGTTGATTTTCATGAAATATTTATGATTACGTGAAAGTTATGGAAAATCATGCCTGTGTATTTTATTTATTGTATTAATTGGATGCGTGTATTAGAGGGATTGAAGTTCTACTGAACGTTAGCTCATAACCCCACAGTTTTGATTGTATGGCTGGTGAGAGTAAAACAACGCCGAGAATTATATTTTGAATTTCTATTTAATTTGTAATAGTAACATTTATTATTTACTGTTGTAAAATTAACTCGATAATTATAATTATGTCGTGGTTATAAAATTTCTCAATTTTTATAAAACCAAATATTGGTTGCATATTTTCATTTTAGTGTAAATATTACACTAATTAGTGACAAATTAGTGTATGAACAATTTCTGTATAATTACAATGTATAAAATGAAATATATGGATAATTAGTCATTTACTTATCAATATATATATAAATTTTATACACTAGTTAATGGGAAATTGGATTCAATACATTTCGTTAGCCTCTGATTTTGTGAATTTGGGAAAGCCCTGTTATTTAGGTAACATTTGGGAATTGTCATTTCGGCATTGAATTTGAAGTGTAACTTTTTTATTAAATAGACTTTGGTAGTTCGGTTTTAGTGTTAAATCTTTGAAAGGAAAAATTTAGTGGCGACTCTGAGAAATTAGGCCGTTATAGAATGGTATCAGAGCGGAACTAATAGTAAGACTAATTTATTTATAAATGGTAAAATATTTGGGGTAGAATTCTCTATAGGAGAAATCAAGTGGCGGTCCTGGGAAACCCGGTCGTTACAGAGTGATATCAGAGCGGGTTTGCGACAACCCTTAGATTTAAGTTATGGTACCCATTAGTCATAATAAATTATGCGATATTAAAAGTAATAATTTTAGACATCACAATTTTTATTAAGAACACGAAAGTATAATGTTATTTTATTATCATTAATGGTATAATGTATTATCATGAAAGTATTTGACATGAAATGGCTACAAGCGGTGGAAACTGTATTATCATTTTGTTTCCCTTTCAAATTTGCCAATTTTTTTTTATATAAAAAGTGGTATTATAAGATTGAAATTCACATTATTTTTCTTTTGATGGTTTACTTTGCGTGATTTAACTTGAATTAAATGATTGTGCAATACAGCCTTTATTAGGTTCTCTAAATCCATGCCTACCCAATTTAAAGTCCATTATTTTATTTAATTGTTTGGTCCATATTTGCATGCATTGACGTCTCTGTTATGTTTTGGGTGGTTTGACACTTTGCACCCATGTGTTGTTACCATTATTTCACTTTGGTCTCTACAATTTCAATTTGAATATGTTAACATCTTAGGTGGTGTTCGATTAATGCAACTTACCTATAGTAAGTAAAGTAAAACTAAGTTGGTACTGTATTTGTCACACCCCACCCCGGACACCCGTCACCCTGGGGCCGGTGTGATGTCGACACAACATCGCCAGCACATCCAACCAACTAGAAAACGACACTATGCATGCATAAATATATAATCGCATATACAGGCCATATACATCCTCTCATATGGGGACACACCAGTCCCCAAAAATAAGAACGACAAATATATAATGCTATGAACCTCTCATATGTTTGCCTCAAATAGCCCAACTCAAAAACTCTCACAAGATTCCATCACATGACTCTACCTAGTGCCAGTAGGAGGCCGACTCCTAGCTGCTGTACCTGCGAGTGTACTGTCTTCTTAATAAAAATATTTTTAAATGGATCAAGCATAACATATAAACATCACATTAGAAATAAAAATCTCATAATATATATAAATGTATCATACCACAAGGAAAACACTCATTTGCTTGTCACCACAAAAAAAACCATATATATATATGTTTATAACATCTCAAACCCAAGCAGTAAAAAAAAATCAACCAGAACGTCACAACAACTATATAGTATAACGCAACCGAAATAATAGATATATCAACGTAAATAGATACATCAATCCAGTATAAAGTAATATATATATATATATATATGTGTGTGTGTGTGTGTGTGTGTGTGTGTGTGTGTGTGCTCATCTAAATCACCATATACGACAAACACCACATACGACACTACATCACATCACACCACACCACACCACACCACTCCTCGTCACACCGTATTACACCACATCACATCACACCACACCACACCTCGGCTAGCCATGTGATCGTTTTAACCTCACGATCGGGAATTGCAACGGTACCATACCACCAATAGGATATACCTTCCTAGCGGGACATAACAATGCTCTGCTGGACTATGCCAAGCGGGTGAACAACGCTCCATTAGACTATGCCAAGCGGGTGAAACACCGCTCTACTGAACTATACCAAGCAGGTGAATATCCAACACCAATATCCACCTCACCTCAACTACAACAACTCATTTCCACCTCAACAACACAACAACTCTGCCCACAATCAACAACATCATCAAATCAATAACATCATCATCAACTACAACTCAATAAATAATCAACGCTCCGCCGAAGCAGATAAAATCAACAGCATCGTCAAAACAATAATAACATCGTCAAACTGCAAATCAATAACATTGACCTCTATCTCCAAAACCGATTTAATCCAACTATAATTTTTCCACCCTCTTTTTAAAACCAACGAAATGCACATTTTCAAAACACCCAAATTCGCTTGATCCATATAAGTTATAAAATCGTCAAATTTTAAGTAAGCATAATTTTTCATTTTATATATGTAAAAATAGATTTTTGCAAGAAGACAGTATACTCACCTAATTATCCGCTCCGAAGATTTTTTTCGACTATCCTTTACCGGTACTCTGATGCCTGCGAACCTAATAGTGATAGGGCCTAAATTAATATTTTATGTAAAAATAACCTAACTATGCAAAGTAGACCCTAATTTTCGTAATTTCCTATTCCTCGCATTCTATATTACTATTCAACGAGTATTGCTCTGTTACCGTTTGCGATATCGAATTTATTCATATGAACGGTCTTAATATTTATTATTGTCATTTCGATATTTTCGATACTAGTAATTAATTTCATAATCACCCACGAGATAATTAAATATCATTAAATACATATATTAGGAGAGTTTCGAATTCTACCTCTCCCGGATTTTCCACCGGTCCGCGAGATGAGTTTTAGGTTTTATTGGGGTGGTTTGTGAATTTCTCCTTTTTTCCTTTTCTCTTTCTTCTTCTTTTTTCTGTTTTGTGTTTTCTTTCCCTGTTTCCGTTTCCCGTTTGCATTCAGCCACCGACAACCCTCCAATCACGCCACCTTCATTTACCGTCTCTGTCGGCCGGTCAAATGACAACACACACACACAAAGCCAATCACCCCCACACACACACCGACAAACGACAACACCTTACCAGCCGAACCAAAATCCGATCTCTCTCTCTCTCTCTCTCTGTTTTTTGTTTCTGTTCCCTTTTAGCCAACCAACGACGACACCCACACTAAACACACACACACAGACGAAACACACCCACATAGAACACACAACCATACTCCCCCTTTTACGGACCACCCCCGGAGCAGTAACCACTGCCAGAGAACACACCCACACCGACCAACAACTCATACCCACATAAACCAACCACCGTCGGACCAACTCACGCCACGACCACCCCCGTCGATCACCCACTGACCAACTCATCACATACGCATACACAGCCAAACACACAGAGAAATACACCCATATACACACCATCACAACTCACACAACACACAACAACATACACAACACATACAGTCACACACACCCTCACCGGAACACTTACGCCACCGTCACCACCGGAACACATACACACACACGGCACACATACACACACATCAGGCCATACACACATTGATAACGCAGAACACACACACAAACGAACCTACAAACTCACCGTCGGCGAACCTTTCTCTCTCTCTCTCTCTTTGTTTTCTGTTTTTCTTCTGCCTCACGTCCTCATAAATGTAGGGACACACACACACACACACACACACACACACACACACATATATATATATATATATGTTGAAAAAGAGAGCCAACCCCACCGACCTACTGTTCCCCCTCACCGTTCTCGATTGTTCGGGTGAGATGATCTCACGGCTTACATACACACACACACACACACACACACACACAAACAATTACACTAAGCCCCCCTTCTTTTTAGTTAGGATATTAATTAAACTCAAATTCTAATTTTAATGTTTTGAAAACTACAATTTGATCCCTAAACTTTTAAATCACATAATTAATAGCGTTATCCACCCCTTTATTTTCAAATATGCTCCAATGTGACTTAAATTGTGCGTATAAGAAAAATCAGGGTCTTACAGTATTAGTCGTGGACCATAGGATATGTTGTTGAATTGAAAAGATCCGCTTAAAGGTATTTACTGCATTCTATATAAATTGTCAAATTATATTTTCGTATTAAATTAAGAAAAAAAAAATTGTTGAAAATTGACAGTTTTATGATGTTAAATGGATCAAGTAAAATTTTAAAAGAAGAAAATAATTTTTATTATTCTATTATATCATAGTCATCTCGTTAGGAGGACATGTCCTGTGACATGTGGTTGGTTATTCCAGAAGGGCATGTCTTGTAAGACGTTGTGTTGTGATCTGACAGGAAGGTAAGTCCAACAGGTGATTGAATATGTTGTTAATATGTTAAGACTTGACAGAAGGGCAAGTGATAGGTGTGATCTACCTACGTATTTGTAAATTGAATTAAGTTAGTTTTCGTGTGTTTATATAGTATTTTATTATATTTTAATTAGTTTTTATCTTTTTGTATTAAATCAGGTGTGGGGGCCAAAAAGATAGAAAATTGGAGCGAAAACGATGAGATCGAACCGAAGGCGAGTCGAAGTTACAGTGGGTAAACAAGCAAGGAGACAAAAATATGAAGGAAGCCCACCGCCTAGGCGTCCAGACCTCTGCCTAGGCAGTGAAGATGCTGAAAGTGACAAAAGGCTACTGACAGCCCACCGCCTAGGCAGAAAATTCCTCTGCTTAGGTGAAAACCCCAGTAGAAACATTTCCAAGTCCACCGCTTACTTCTTCGCCTAAACGGTCACCAAACCTACAAAGCCGGTACAGGTGTTGTAACTTCAAGGCTATTTTGGACTATAATGAAGTACAATTTTGGAAACACTCAAAACATGTAAGTTGTAGATATTTTTCTTATATTTTCATGGGTTTTTGAATCACCTCAATCGGAGTTCGGATGAAGAAGTTACAGTCAAAACAAAATGCAAATCTGCAGTTCCTTCGCCTAGGCGAGAATTCCACTGCCTACGCGGAAAAGCGGCAGAAAGTTAATTGACCTACCTCTGCCTAGGTGAAAAACCCAGCGCCTAGGCGAAAACCCCTGACACAACCTTGATATTTATTAGATATTTTGAGATATTTTGACTATAAATATCATTCCTTCTTCCATCCTTGTGAACCCCCCGGCCATTTGAGAACCTTTGGCTATATTTAGGCTAGGGTTTTGGAGTTTTAGAGGTGGAGCTCACATCCCGAAGTGAAAAAGACGGCGAATCGATCGTTGAGCGTTCTTAGCGGTTTATCTTCGGACGAGGCTAAGTTCTTCGATTGTTTTTCCTTATTTTTTCATCTTAGGATCATGTGAGCATGTTTAGCTCGATTTATATGTTTATATGGTTATGACCACGAGTTAAATATGGATTGTAGTAGGGATTAACGGTATATTTATAATTATATTTGTTTGGATGATTTCGATGTTGTGTTTATGTTTGTTCTTCATAGTTTGATTGTGTTTATCATATTGTTTGTTTATCATGCTTAGATTGATAAATGGAGAATACGAGATTTTAACAAACCCCGGATTCGGATTTGGGTAAACAAATGCCATAATTTTATAACCCAATCGGGGTTTGAATTGTGGATAATCGATGACGTTGGGGTAAGACTCACGCTACCTAAGGTCGTTAAGACGTTGAGGGGGACTTCTTCGTTGACTCGAAGTTGCATTATGTCCCTCGTCTTACACTCGGGAGAGGTGACGAGGGAGTTTTAGAACGGAGATTTTCGATAGGGTAAATATAACGCGACGATCCAATAACTCGGGAGTGAGTTGGATTGTGTGCAATCAATGACGCTAGGTGAGACTCACGTGACCTAGGGTCGTTAAGATATTGATGGGGACTTCTTCGTTGATTCGAAGTCATATATTCCCCCGTCTTACACTCGGGAGAGGTGGCGGTAGAGTTTACGTACCGAGATTGTCAAATAGGTCGAACACCGTAAACGTGAGTAAATCGAGATCGAACACGTATTTGTAAACACGTTAATCCCTAGGCAATTCTTGACCCTAAAACATATTAGCATATTAGTGTAGTTAATTTAGGTTATATTAGTATTAGTTTAATTAATTAAATACATTTGTTTTCGCCTAAATAAAGTTAGGTTACGACAAACGCGGTATTCGATAGTAACGACAGTAATCCCTGCAGATACGATAACCCGATCTTTCACGATCACACTATACTAAAACTTAGACCTCGTACACTTGCGAGTAGTCATATACGCGAAGGAAAGTAGAAATCCTTCAGCGTACAGCAAGTCCTGCAGGTAGTTGATTATGTTATTGATATAATAGTTTATATCATCATGTTGACTTTTACCATTGGAGATATTGAATGACCCTAACACTGATAGCAACCTTAGATTGTTCAGTTGTACAAGTTACGGTATCATCGTAACTCCAGATCGTGAGGTGAAACGATCCTATAGCTAGTAGAAAAAAATGTGTGCAATATTTTATTATATATTAAAATAATTTAATTCATTTTATTATGATGGTAGCAGTGAAATTTTATTTCGACTCAGTGTGCGGTTATATTTATGTTATATTTTGAAAAGTGGTATTTGATAAATATATTTGATCCATAAATTATTTTTATATTATGAAGGCAAGTACACCGATAAAGTGAAGATATTGTCTTTTATGTAAATTGTCAAACTATATTTTTGTACTAAAATGTGAATTTTTTTTTTTATTAAAATAGATTATTTTATAACATGATGTGGATCAAGTAAATTTCTAAAAGTGAAAAGTGATTTTATTATCCGATTATACCATAATCGTCTCGTCAGGAGGGCATGCCCTACAAGATGTAGTTGGTCCTTACAGGAAGCGCATGTCCTATAGGACGTTATGTGTGGCCTAACAGGAGGGCAAGTCTTGCATGGTGGTTGATATCTGTTGTTGTTATTATTGTTGTTGTCGTTGTTGTTGTTGATGATAATGATTATCATCATAATATGGTAGTTTATACCACGTGTCAGCTCCTACCATTGAATATATTAAATAACCCTGACACTGATTGCAACCTTAGATTACATAAATAGACAGGTTACGGTACCATTATAACTCACGATAGTATGGTAAACGATCCTATGGATAGTAAGAAAGTATGATATTTTATTATATACAAGTGAGTTGACCAATTGATTTAAATTCGAATGTTCTATTTTGATGATATTTTGTTGGGATTTTGATATTACCATGTTAGTGGCTATATTTTGTTGGAAATTAGATTATGATAAAAGTACTTGATCCATAAATTATTTTTATATTATAAAGACAGCACGCCGTAAAATAATTCAAATAGATATTGGTCCACAACTAACGTTAGGTGGAGTCGGAGTGTGGGGTCATTGTAAAACTATTGGGGGCCAATTATTATTTTGAAATGTAAATTTGAATTTTTGAGCTTAACTGGTGTTTTGAAAATTCGATTAGGGGTTTTATGTAATATTTTTTTTATACATTTTATGTGAGTATTGAACTCAGAATTGAATTCATTATGTTACATGACTTTAAAGACGTAGTTATGTGTTTGAGATGTATTTATATGATTGAGACGTATTTATGTGTTTCCAGATGGCTGACACGTATCTATGTGATTGAAACGTATTTATATGGTTTGAAACGTATTTATATGTTTCGAGATGTATTTATACAGTTAAGATATTTATGTGTTTGGAGCATATTTATGTAGTTGAAAGATATTTGTGTGTTTTTAGACGTATTTTTGAAAATTTATTTATTGAGGTTTGGATTGTAAAAAGTTTACGAGATTATTGAAATTTTAATGTGGATATTGGAGATTTTTGTTTTTAGTCGCATGGGGCAGTCCATGAGGAATTTGGACTATCTATTGATTAAAATGTTGGTTGTTACGATATGTTGGCATGAAATATTGGATGAAATTGATAAACACTGGTTATGAGACATGACAATGGACTTGAAAAGGTCATGCCAAATGGAAAAATTATTGAGGTCATGGATTTATTGGAATTGAGATAAACCCAATCTAATGAGACTATAGTGATATTTTAAAGATATATTGTTATTTAATAATATTTTTGTCAGAGTAGTACAACAGAAACATTTAGAAATATAAGATTATTTGGCAATTGGTTATCTATTGTAGGTGTTACCGACCAAAATGTACTCTGTCCGTGTGTTGTTGGATAGAATGTGGGCCACTGCAAATACGGATGTGGCGAAGTGTGGAATAGATTTTGTCGGTTATGAAATATGAGTGACTTTCGGTTATGGGACCCTACATAGAGAATAATTGTTCTAGAATCGATTGTAACTAACATGATCGTGCGGTGTGATTCTGAATTATTATTGTTTAAACAAAATTTCGAGGACAAAATTTATATAAGAGGGATAGATTGTAATACCCTGAAAAATTTATATTTTAAAAATTTTATTGTATATAAATTTAATATTTTTGGGATTATTTTGTAAATTTATGGTACAAATAATATTTTATAATTTTTGGGGTTAACGTTAATTTTAAATTGACTTTTAAATTTTTTGAGACTATTTTGTTATTTAAAATATAATTTTAAGAATTTTAGAATATGATTAATATTTTTTTATATATTAAGAGGACTTTTATGTAAATAATATAAAAATTAAAGTGTTGTCTTTGTTACACATTAAAGAGATTGTTGTGTTGTTATCAATACAACACAACACGTCATTACCATTTTTATTAGAAAGAAAAAAATCAATCAAATTAAAAAAGTAAACATGTTTCTTCCATATATATATATATATATATACACGATTATATATATATAAGAGAGAATTATCTATATGCATGTATATATGTTGGAAAAAAAAATGATTTATACATTGGCGATTTTGGTTTCGAATTTCAGGTAGAATTTATAATTCTTTAAATATATATATTTAATTTCTCTAATATGAAATTTATATTATTATTATTGTCGAATTATGATTGTTAATTTTCATAAAATAATTATGATTACGTGAAAATTATGGGAAATCATGCCAATATGTTTTATTTGTTATATTAATTGGATACACGTATTAGAGGGGTTGAAGTTCTACTGAGCGTTAATTCACAATCTCACAGTTTTGATTGTAGAGCCGGTGAGAGTGAAACGGTGCCGAGAATTATATTTGAATTTCTATTTAATTTGTAATAGTGATATCTATTATTTATCGTTATAAAATTAACTCGATAATTATAATTATCATCATGGTTATAAAACTTCTCAGCTTTTATAATACCAAATATTGGTTGCATATTTTCATTTTAGTGTAAATATTACACTAATTAGTGACAAATTAATGTATGAACAATTTCTGTATAATTACAATGTATAAAATGAAATATATGGATAATTAGTCATTTACTTCTCAATATATATATATAAATTTTATACACTAGTTAGTGGGAAATTGGATTTAATACATTTCGTTAGCCTCGGATTTTGTGAATTTGGGAAAGCCCTGTTATTTAGGTAGCATTTGGGAATTGCCATTTCGGCATTGAATTTCAAGTGTAACTTTTTATTAAATAGACTTTGGTGGTTTGATTAGCGTTAAATTTTCGAAGGGAGAAATTTAGTGGCGGTTTTAAAAAATCAGACCGTTACAGAGTGATATCAGAGTGGAATTAATAGTAATACTAATTTATTTATAAATGATGAAATATTTGGGATAGAATTCTCTATAAGAGAAACCAAGTGGCGACCCTGAGGAATCGGACCGTTACACTCCGTGCCTAAAGACACGAACTAAAAAAATAAACTTAATTTGAAAAAAAAAATATTGATCAAACTCATTCAACAGAGGATTGGGCTCAAAGACACTCAGTAGTTCTAACAAACAAAATAAGCGAAAAACTTACAAGTCAACATGTAAAATAATTACAATCCAAATTGAACAACTTAAATAGACACGACCAATTTGGACAAATAACACCCAAATTCATAACTCTTGGACACTGTCACACATACCTAATAAACAATAAAATAGAACAAAAGTTGATCCTTTCATATAGTTTATAAATATTCAAATTCCAAAGATAAAACATTAAAAAAAATTTAAAAAAAAAATATCTTATCATTTGTACTCATAGTAAATAATGAAACAAATACAAACACCGCCGACACATTATGCATCTGGGTAATATAAAATACTCACTACAGATTGAGACAAAAACCCAACTCCCAAAAAAATAAAAATATAAACACACTAAACATGATATATAAGAAAGTCTAAACCCTTCATTTAGTACTCAAGAAACCAGACTAAAGTTTCATCTCTTTTGATTGGATGGCTAGAAAATCATAAATCCACTCTTGTATGCACAAATCACATGAATTTTTTATTTTTTATTTTTAATCTCCATATTCAAGAAATATCTCATATTTGAGGAGTGAAATTTAACATTTGATAATTTTTTTTATTTTATTTTTAGTTTTAAAATTTTTATAATTTTGTGAAATATTATTTAAGATTGGGATGAAAAGATTAATTAAGTAATGTTTTGTAAGGTGTTCTGGATCTCTTTCAACCCCAAAAGTTAATTTATGATGTGAGACTTTTACTTACACTTATAATTTGATCACCAGCCACTTTCATATCCGATGTGGGATAAATCCATTAATCTCTCTCACATATTGAGTGTTTGATCAGTTAATCCTTGATCAGTCTCTCCCTTTGTAGCTATTGGGGTAGAGTTGTTGTAACCTGGGCATTGATACTAGTGAAGGATAGTTTTGAACCTCTCTCAATCTCAAAAACTAGTTCATGAGGTGAGCCTTTCTCCTATACTTATAATTTGACCGTCAGTCCCTTCAACATCCGTTGTGGACGAAACTCACAATTTCTCTCTCACACATCAGGCCTTTAGTCGGTTAATTCTCAACCAACCTCTTCTATATCCGATATGGGATAAATTTAACATGTTTCCACCGGCAAAGATGATGGCAACATGTTGCTATTGCTAGGCCTATGATATAAACAAAATTCTACCATTTTGCAAGATAACATCTCAGGGTCAAATCTGAAATAAAATTTAATTATCTGAAATAAATAATTATTAAATATAATTATTCAAATAATTAGGGCATTAATTACATTAAGATAATTATATTGGTGGAAGGATTGATAATTAATTCAAATAAAATTCTAATGTTTGTCTCAAATGCTAATTCTAGTCTTTGAATTGAAGCGATAAAAGGACAGAAGAATGCACAAAGTCAGCTGAATTATTATTTATTGTTCATCAACCTCTTATCCCTCTTTATGATAATAATTAATTGCAAATGGGATTTAACAAATATTCAAAGCTGTAAATGTTTATGTTTTCATACTTGCCAATTGTGAAATTAACATCTTTTTCAAATTACTGTCTCATTTTAATGTTATATAAAATTATAGCAATAGTTCGATTGATAAAGAAATTTTTTTTCTTCTTTGTTAATCAGTGTTTAAATCTCTTAAAATATAAAATAGAAATTATAATTATAAATTTCTTCAAATATCTTTAAAATGTAAAGATTATTATTTTATGATCAGAATAGACTTAAATCTCTATGAAATTTTATAAATATATTTGTATTTTAAAAAAAAATTAATTAAAATTTTAATTTTTACATAAGTCTCCTTTTATTTAGAAAAATATTTAATTAAAAAAGAAAGAAAAAATTGAAAATTATTTTGAAACCGAGACACTATTTGTATTAAGTAAGGTATATTTTAGTAACATCTACTATTATTTAAAAAATTATAATGACATTCCCTCTCGTTTGAAAGCAACGACACCTTCTAAGTTGTTTTTAAAAGTAAAATTACTATTTTAATTTTCTAATTATATTATTAAAAATATTTATCAACGATAATTATCTAAAAATAAGAATTATTATTTTACACATCTTACAATCTATGCGAAACTAATTAGTATTGCAATTTCTTAATTCTCCACTGTTTTTTTTTTACAATTATTTGATGCACGCCAAAAAAATTACTAGAATTCTATCCATGCAAAAAATAAAAATACATGCCAAGATAAATTCAAGAATTTGTAGAATTGACAATTTTTCATATTAAACAACCAAAACTTCTTGATTCCTTTATTATATTATTCTTTTTATTTTTTAACTTTGAAATTTATGTTTATTGCGAACTAGGTATCACGTTTATGTTATTTTTAAAATATTTTATTTTTATTTTTTTAATTGTTTCTCTTATACTCTTTTTCCAAAAAGAAATATGGGTCGAAATCTAAGTGTTTAATGTGTATGAAAAAAAATAATTTTTATAAACATAAATTTTAAATTTTTTTGAATTTATCAAAATATAAAATGACTGAAATTTGTTAAATCTTTGCAGGAATTTTGTAATATATTTTTATTTTCTTTTTTTATATTTAAAAACAAAAATATCAATTGGTCAAATAATATTAATGGGACAGTTATCACAGAGTTCTCATAATATGACAAAATTATTAAATACACAATTTTTAAATACATGTTGCAAAATAGTTATTTTATCTTTTTTTGTAACAGTTTTACACCTCCGTACGTTGGAATATAACACGATCTCATGTTATATTCAAAACGCGATCGTATTGAATATAACATGAGATCGTGTTATATTCCTCACTTTCACCGCCATTCAAATTCTACCAAGTCGCCGCCGTCAACTGCACCACCACCTATTCCACCTTACCAACACAACTATACAATATATCTAATCTAAAGCTCTCATCCACCAGCTGAGGCCATCTAGCTCCTTACTATTGGACCCATTTAGAAGGGTCTCCTCTTTTGCAAGCCCATCCACAACAACAAAGTGAATTTCCCCATGGAAACTGTCACAACCCGTCCCGGATACCCGTCATCCCGAGGTTAGCGTGACTACAACATGACATCACTAATACCCAAATAACCAAATGAATAACAATATACACCCACTGTATAATACAAACATCTATTATGGGGGACACACCCGTTCCGAAATATTACTAACAAAAGTATTTAACCATGAACCTTTTATAGGTTCACCTTTGACAGCCTCTCTCCAACGCCTATATGACTCCATCACGTAGCTCTACCTAGTGCCAGTAGGGGACCGACTCCTAACCGTTGTACCTGTGAGTGTATTGCCTTATTAGTAAAATATTTTTATAGTAATACCAGTTTATTCTGCAACATCTAAATGAATCAAGTTTAAATATGTAAACATTACGTAGCTCGCAAAGGTTTTCATAATACTAGTAGTGAGAATAAAACACTACATATAAGTCACATGCAAAATCATTTAGTATAAGAATCATGCCAATCACCATATAAATGATAAATCACTCAGTATAAGCAAATTATCACATCTTAAAACATCTTCTCAAACACACACACACACACGCTGGCCAGTCCTAGTGATCGTTTTAACCTCACGATCGGGAGTTTGCAACGGTACTGTACCATCCGTAGGATATGTCTTCCTACGAACACCCATCACTCCGCTGAAGTGGATAATCACTGCACAGTATAAACGTCTAACATTACTCTGCCGAAACAGATAAACATCACTCCACCGAAGCGGATCACATCACTCTGCCGAAGCAGATAAATACCATAACATTGTCAAATTAATAACATCATCATCAATTCACAAACCAATATTATTGTCTAATCAATGTCGGCAAATCTCAACCATCACTCTCTATTAGTTCAAAAATGATTTTTAATCCAAAATCATATATTTCTTTTACTTTAAAAAAACGTCTGATTTTTTTAATAAAACCATTTTTCCACTCTCTTTTTAAACTACCGAATTCAATGAAAATCATTCTTAACTTCCTTTTGAAAACTATTGTAATCTCACGAAAATCCATTTTTATTCACTCATCCTAAAACCTGCTTGATCCATATCGTTTTATGAAATCATTCAGTCTCAGTTCAGCCATTTTATATGAAAAATAATTTGGGAAGAAGACAGTACACTCACCTCGCAAACTACTCTCCAAAACCTTCACTAACCATACTCTATCGGGACACCAGTGCCTGCAAGCCTATTTCCGAATCGTTTGGCGACCACGAGAGGGGTTTTAAATTTCCAGTGGGGTGGTTTGTGTAATTCCCCCTTTTTTTTTTTTTTTTTTTTCTTTTTTTTTTTTTCTTTTTCCTTCTTTTTTTTTTTTCCCCCCTTTTCTCTTCTCTGCGTCGGCTTCTGTTTCAGTTCCCGTTTGAGCCAGTCACCCACCGATCTCCTCCCAACACGAGCACACCATCACCGATTACACACACCCCTAACGTCGAACACACGCCCTCCCCTCCCCCCCACAGTCACCGTCGACTGAACGAACTCCCCGCCGGACGACGACATCACCGACGACTCCCTCTCTCTCTCACTTCGTTTTCTGTTTTTGCTCGGGGACTCGCCGGCAACTGACCTTGCTCCGATCACGCCACACACCCACGAAAATGGAGCACCCATGACGCCGAACGAAACACTTACCCGAAACCGATACCCACCTTTTCTCTTTCTCTAATACTCCGGCCGGCAGCACCCAGCCTCACACCGGAGGAACACCCCTATGCCGTCGATGATCATACACCTACACACTCACAGTAGACCGGCGACGATGGCCTATTACTCCCTTACCTGAAACCAACGACAACACGCACACCCACCTACATATACTGCTGGAAAGAAAAAAAAACAGAGCACCCACGACCCAACACCCACATGCACACAGCTTTACACCTACCCTCCGAACGACGGTAGTATGAACAGTGCTCACTTCGCCGGCGACACACACACACACCATCAACCGAACGAACGGACACACACACGCACCACCGGAGTCCACTGCCGACCTTCCTCTCTCTCGCTATTTCCTAATTTTCTTTTTAAATTTCAGATTTTTATGAGATGTTTTTTTATCATTACACGTATATATTGCATGTATTTAGTGGGTTGATTTCCTCCAAGCTTGCCACGTCGTTCTCCCTATTTTCTGCCGGCAGTGGCTCGTCCGATCACCAGCACATATATATATATATAATAAATTTTTTAATTAATTACTCTTTCCTCCCCCAACTTCCTTTAAATCTTAATTTTAATCAATTGCAACTTTTAAGAAGTTTCTAAGATTTGCAATTTTACCCCTTTAAGTTTTAATTAAAAATTAAATGTCAATTTACCCCCCCAAAGTTTGGATTTAATGTTTCTAAATTGCGAATTGACCCCTAGATTTTGAATTTGAATTTTTTTATTGACCCAATTTCACCCCGAATGACATACATGCTGTAATTGGGGTCTTACAACTTTTCTCTCCTAAAAGAAATTTCATCCCGAAATTTTATTACATTAGTCGAACAAATGCGGGTATCTGTTCCTCATCTCGTCTTTTCGCTCTCATGTCACATTTTCCATTGCATGGCTGCGCTATAACACATTGACTAAAGGAATCGTTTTCGTTCTCAACACCTAGTCTTTACGGCTTAGGATTGGGACTGTCTCCTCAGCGTAGGTCAAATCTGTTTTCAACTCGATTGGCTACGAAGTCAACACATGGGAAGGGTCCGACATATATTTTTAGAGCATCGATACATAAAGATCGTCGTGTAGTCAAGATAATTCTGGCGATAACGCAAGTCCATACGTTGTCGTGCCCACCCGATCTATAATTTCATATGATCCGATGTACCTTGGACTTAACTTCCCTTTCTTCCTGAACGTCATTAATTTTCGTCAGGCTACTAATACGTCAAAGTCGCGTTATAAAGTTATACTCGTCTCATGTGATTCTAGATCAACTGTTTCCCATATGTGGTCTCATAATCCCAAATCGTCCAGAATTTACAACTAACAACTTTTCGTCAAATCATAACCATTCAACAAACAAGGTGCACTTGGTCGGTTACCCTTAACACGGATAACTTTCTGTCAAAGGATCTCGTGTTCCTAACTGCTTCTACTGCGCTACTCTGATAAAATCAAAATCAGTAACAACACTATATGCTGAAAATATTTCAGTACGGTGAGTCTATTTCAACCCGTCGTAACCGGCACTTAACCATTTCATTCGACATTTCCTAGTTGCCTGTAGCAACAATATTTTCCATTCAACATTTAACTTAATAATAATTGCCACCAATCTCATAGGCACAGATAACTCACTATCATTAACCTCGATACCTATCTCAACTCTTTAATACTTATATCGATATCTTTCCTAATACCTAAAAATAGCTAACTCTCATAACTACAACTCAAATATATCAGATAAACAATTTATAAGAATTCCTTTCATGCTCCCACATTTTACCAAGTCCCTGACATGGTCACGTGCTTCAGGTTCGTTTCCACCTGCCTAACATGCTTCAAACATATATCCACGTATGTATACGACTCGAAGGACATAGGTACACCCTAGTCACAACGAAATCGATACATTCTGATAATTACTAGCTACTAACCGTAAAATATTATATCAGGCATACATATCAGCTCAAGGATATTTTAAATTCTCCTTGTCCCGTAACATCTCAATAACTTCTAATTTTCAGAAGAAAAAAAAATAGTTATATCGAGCTATTTTAAATCCCGCAGAAGTTTCGTTTTCCTATCTCAGTTCAGTTTATCAGATCGGAATCCTGTATCCTTTTCATATAACACTTTATGCGATGCCACCACGATTAACTACAAGATAGTTATTAGCATAAACATTGCACAATCATCCCCCCTTACCAGAAACTACCACAACACAATCCCTCAACATATCTTCCAATATCCGAATCGTATTTCCTAATAAACCATTGATCCGTGACTGGAACAAGGTATCAACTTCCACCTGGGCAACTAAAGGAGTATGGAAAATTTTTACCCGCATGTTCAAATAACTATCAGCTCCTGACACTACAGTTTCCCCCACAGATTGTTCATACACTGACGACTTATTTTACTTTGATAACAATTATTGTCCAGCCCTTCATATGGCGACAAAACCTATGATTGCAGAATTCCAGTTCCAAGATTTCGAATAACCGATTTATAAAATTCCTAGAATTACTAGTCCCTATCTCTTTTGATTTTGAGTTGATTTTTTTTTTTTTTTTTTTTTTTTTTTTTTTTTTTTTTTTTTTTAAAAGAAGAGTATTTTGCCCCCAACTTAATTTTAATGTTTGCATTAAATTGACGCATCACGCAATCGAACAATCCTATCAATATATATACATATATTGGACATACGCATCAGGAAACCACTCCTCGAACTACTCTCCCTTTGCTTTTCTAATATAGGTCAAGGCTACCATAGCCCACCTAGAGATTTCATTACTTCTCGACCTTAACTTGACTAACAAATCACCAGATAACAAATGCCGTGATTTCCCATTTCCATTCCCAATCTACTAATCATACCACGCCATTACAGTATAGTTAATATTACTGGGGTATTGCATATCTTATTCCATGCACTTCTTTTTAAGGTCTCATCTGTAAATTGGTATTATCAACCCTACACATTTTAATTCAAATTCCCAAACTTCATCATTCCTTCAGACACGCCAATCAACTCTACAGTCAATTTCCACTGCCTCGCTAAACCTTCTTAGCTGGACATCCGACCTTTACATGTTTACACCACGGTAAAAAAATAATCAATACCGAACAACATTACCATTTGACCAGCCGCCCACTAAACTTACAAGGGCCTTAACTTAACCCATAAGTTAATATAAACAATCAACTCACCAATTCTTGACCCGAAATATTTGCTATAGTCAGCACTGTAACCATCATCATTTCCTTCCACTCTAATCGTTTCCAATTGGACATCTACTTCTGCGCTTCTACCCTACAGTCGCTAAATTTCAACTTCATATTTACTAGCTTAATTTGAGTGGTCACCCGACCAATTGCTTAATAGACTCACAAAGATTTCAATTTGACATTAGTATGAATAACCCAAATATGCGCAACCTCGCACTCTTTCTCTTTTTTTTTTTTTTTTTTTTTTTTTTTTTTTTTTTTCTAATTTCCGACTTAAAGCACAAATCCCGTCATACAGGAGATGTCACTAATCGTTAAAACGAATACGATCTTTACTAGTCCCAAAAAGTTTCGAATTCCAGTCACATGTTTTCGGCCTTCTCCATATTCCGTCAATCCACCACTTCGACTTCCTTTGGATTCACTTGAATGCTATGCCTTAAAAGTACTAGTCATATTTACTACACTAGTCACCGCCTTAGTAACACATTCTAGTTTTTACGTTACGAGCACCAGATCTTTATGGAAACACACACCAGGTTCACATAACTCATTAGTTGATATTCTAATTTATTGTGACGACTTTTTCTTCTATTAAAACTTTCTAAACTGCAAACAAACTTATTCTAATCCCCAATATCCAACCATTAATTAATTTATTTATTTATTTTCTACACCACCCAAAATTATTTAAATTCAACTAAATGCAATCAATCATCGAGTTAAATTAATCCCCTCAATTTTTCCTATCTCATAGCAATCACCTTTAAAGTCCCAAGACTAAAATTTGAAATCTCAATTTCCCACATTCATTAACACCAGTAAACTTAACCAACTTATATGCCGAACGTCACAGTTTCTTTTCAGATTGCCTAGAAAGCGATTTACTCCTTTTGAATACGATTTCTTATTTCGACTTAAGTGCATTCTGCCATATCATCTAGTATATTGATAACGACGTAATTTGTTATTTGTCTACCTTAGCCTTTTTATCTTGTGGAAGACATCCCTCCTAGTAATAGCACCACGTGGTCATATTGATGTTAGCCACCAAGACAACCCTCCATGCACCCTGCCATTGCGCAAACTAATGAAATAAAAGACCTAACACTCACATACCAAGCTCACCTATTGATACCCTATCTCATGTCCCCCACTGACTAGACGAATGGAACGTCCTCCTACCCCATAATCTTCTACTGATACGTCTCCCGACAAGTCTACAGAACCTATAACCTAGGCTCTGATACCAAAATTGTCACAACCCGTCCCGGACACCCGTCATCCCGAGGCTGGCGTGACTACAACATGATATCACCAATACCCAAATACCCAAATAACCAAATGAATAATGATATACACCCACTGTATAATACAAACATCTATTATGGGGGACACACCCGTCCCGAAATATTACTAACAAAAGTACTTAACCATGAACCTTTTATAGGTTCGCCTTTGACAGCCTCTCTCCAACGCCTATATGACTCCATCACGTAGTTCTACCTAGTGCCAGTAGGGGATCGACTCCTAGTCGTTGTACTTGCGAGTGTACTGCCTTCTTAGTAAAATATTTTTATAGTAATACCAGTTTATTCTGCAACATCTAAATGGATCAAATTTAAATATGTAAACATTACGTAGCTCGCAAAGGTTTTCATAATACTAGTAGTGAGAATAAACACTACATATAAGTCCCATGCAAAATCATTTAGTATAAGAATCATGTCAATCACCATATAAATGATAAATCACTCAGTATAAGCAAATTATCACATCTTAAAACATCTTCTCAAACACACACACACACACGCTGGCCAGTCCTAGTGATCGTTTTAACCTCACGATCGGGAGTTTGCAACGGGTACCGTACCATCCGTAGGATATACCTTCCTATGAACACTCATTACTCCGCCGAAGCGGATAATCACTGCACAGTATAAACGTCTAACATCACTCTGCCAAAACAGATAAACATCACTCCGTCGAAGCAGATAACATCACTCCGTCGAAGCGGATCACATCACTCTGTCGAAGCAAATAAATACCATAGCATTGTCAAATTAATAACGTCATCATCAATTCACAAACCAATATTATCGTCTAATCAATGTCGGCAAATCTCAACCATCACTCTCTATTAGTTCAAAACTGATTTTTAATCCAAAATCATATATTTCTTTTACTTTAAAAAAACGTCTGATTTTTTTAACAAAACCATTTTTCCACTCTCTTTTTAAACTACCGAATTCAATGAAAATCATTCTTAACTTCCTTTTGAAAACTATTGTAATCTTACGAAAATTCATTTTTACACACTCATCCTAAAACCTGCTTGATCCATATCGTTTTATGAAATCATTCAGTCTCAGTTCAGCCATTTTATATGAAAAATAATTTGGGAAGAAGACAGTACACTCACCTCGTAAACTGCTCTCCAAAACCTTCACTGACCATACTCTATCGGGACACCAGTGCCTGCAAGCCTATTTTCGAATCGTTTGGCGACCACGAGAGAGGTTTTAAATTTCCAATGGGATGGTTTGTGTAATTCTTTTTTTTTTTCTTTTTTTTCTTCTTCCTTTTTTTTTTCCTTTCTCTTTTCTCTGCGTTGGCTTCTGTTTTAGTTCCCGTTTGAGCCAGTCACCCACCGATCTTCTCCCAACACGAGCACACCATCACCGATTACATACACCCCTAACGTCGAACACACGCCCTCCCCCCCTCCCCAATAGTCACCGTCGACTGAACGAACTCCCCGCCGGACGACGACATCACCGACGACTCCATCTCTCTCACTTCATTTTCTGTTTCTGCTCAGGGACTCGCCGGCAACTGACCTTGCTCCGATCACTCCACATACCTACGAAGACGGAGCACCCATGACGCCGAACGAAACACTTACCCGAAACCGATACCCACCTTTTCTCTCTCTCTAAGCCTCCGGCCGATAGCACCCAGCCTCACACCGGAGGAACACCCCTATGCCGTCGATGATCACACACTTACACACTCATAGTAGACCGACGACGATGGCCTATTACTCCCTTACCTGAAATCGATGACAACAAGCACACCCACCCACATACACTGCCGGAAAGAAAAAAAAAACAGAGCACCCACGACCCAACACCCACATGTACACAGCTTTACACCTACCCTCCGAACGACGGTCGTATGAACAGTGCTCACTTTGCCGGCGACACACACACACACCATCGACCGGACGGACGGACACACACACGCACTACCAGAGTCCACTGCCGACCTTCCTCTCTCTCTCTATTTCCTGATTTTCTTTTTAAATTTCAGATTTTTATGAGATACTTTTTGATCATTACACATATATATTGCATGTATTTAGTGGGTTGATTTCCTTCAAGCTTGCCACGTCGTTCTCCCTATTTCCTGTCGGCGGTGGCTCGTCCGATCACAAGCATATATATATATATATATAATAAACTTTTTAATTAATAACTCTTTCCTCCCTCGACTTCCTTTAAATCTTAATTTTAATCAATTGCAACTTTTAAGAAGTTTCTAAGATTTGTAATTTCACCCCTTTAAGTTTTAATTAAAAATTAAATGTCCATTTACCCCCCCCAAAGTTTGGATTTAATGTTTCTAAATTGCAAATTGACCCCTAGATTTTGAATTTGAATTTTTTTATTGATCCAATATCAACCCGAATGACGTACATGCTGTAATTGGGGTCTTACAGAAACACTCTAACAGAACACAATTTGATCCGAGACACGCATGAATCCGGGGATCATCCATAGAGTCATCAAAGCCAGCAACACACTCCTCAATGAGAATTTCGAAGCCAAAGTCACCGATTTCAGATTAGCGAAATTCACGCAGGAGGGAATGACCCATTTAAGCACCCGGGTCGTTGGAACAATCTGTCGCCATACTTCTGCTCTCTCTATCGCTTTGAAATCACGGCCAAATCTGGTCGTCGCTTCATCGCCTTGGCAAAATCATTCCAAATTTGCTGCGAAATTGAAATCATTTCAGATCTAGCCTTCTTCGATCAATAAACTTGAATGAGAATCTTATTCTTGTTAATCGATTCTCTTTTTCAATTTGATTTTTGTTGATCCGATTCGTTAAATTGGTGAGAGTTATACGCAGTATGTGTGCGTCGATTTGGTGGCAACGGTTATCCATATGCGTGACTCGATCGGATCACAGGGATCTTCTGATGGAAACAATCAAACAACCATATGATGCGTGCATCGATCTGGTAAGGCCATTGTCGTTGTCAATGAAGGTCAATCGGCGCTCGTCACCGACTAGACTTGGTCGTTGGTAAGAAAAGGTAGGGCAATGAAAGTGATTGCTGAGGGAATGGAAGACCTTGATTTGCCGGAAGTTATGGAGAAATATGTATTGGTTGCTCTTCTTCGCGCTCACCCACAACTGTACGTGAGGCCGATGATGAATAAGGTAGTGAAAATAGTGATGGAGGGTAAAATCGTCAAGTCATAAAATTCAGGATTGTTTGGTAATAAATAATATTTTTTTTAAGACTATTATGTGAAAAAAAAAAAAAAAAACACTCTGAGACCATCCAGTAGATTTACCTATACAAGCCAAGTAATGAAATTTGATATTTTTTCCAACATTAATTTACCTACACAACAAGCCAAGTGATGAAATTTTTATTTTTCTAATAATATCTTTAGTTTTTAAGGATTAACTAAAAAGGTGGCATGCTAGCAGAGCTCCACGTGGCAAATTCACGAGGCCTTACACAACTGGAGACATGACTGACACGTGTATTGGAAGTTGAGCCACTTTTCGAGTTCCGAGGACCGGATAAACCGGCTGTGGACGCGGACACAACTGTCTTGGGCTTTTGCCCGCTGTTTGTCCGAATGGTCGGTCTGTCTCCCACTTTTCCCTCCTCTCTCTCTCTCTCTTCATTTTGGGCTTATAAAAAAGACAACTCAAAGTGTCCAATTTATTCTCTATACAACAAACCCAAGCCCAATAAGTATGGGCCTATTGGGCTTGATTTTATAGGTCATTTTTTTGAAGGGGAAAAAAGATAAAAATTGGAAAAAGAATGGTGGTATTGGATTGTAATAGCTTTTATTTTTTTAATTAAATGGTAAAATTTGTCAACACCAGTTTACGTGTAGTACTTCTACTAATCATCTACTCGGACGATTTTAATAACACATTTTCTCATCGGCTTATTGCATTATAAATTTAATTTCTGAAATAATCTAAAAAAAGAACAAATTCTTGAATCGACAAAGAAATGGTGCACTTCACTTTAACAACTAACTTCTTGGGTTTTTAATGATACTATTTTGATCACGTGCGTTTGATTGGATTCTGCGGTGGGGGAAGTTAGGTGATGATAATGCACCCCATAATAATGTGAAGATGCCCTACTCCTTCAATTTCGAGAATAGACACCTACTGACAAGACAAATCGAAAATAATGCAATTTTTGTTGCCCACCCACCTCCCTTTCATCATTTTACATATATTTATATTGTCCTTTCTTTTGTTTTCAATACAATTTTAAAAAAATTATATATATATAAATAAATAAATCAATTAAATACGAATACAAATTTTCAAAGGTACAAAATCTAATTTTATTTAATTATTTTAAAAGTGTTGACGTAAAATGTTTATATAAGATATTTTAGCATAAATTAATAGTTTGTTAAAGATATTATTTGATATTATAATATAAAATTTAAAATGATGTTTGATTTAAATAGTTGAATCTAAATTTGATTCACCGGTTCAAAATATTTTAAATATAAAATTTGTACTGTTATATATATATATATATATATATATTAATATTATTCTTAATAATAATAATAACGACAATAATAATAATAGCAAACGTGATGATAGATTCTTTGGACAAATTCATTCATGTAGTACCACAATAATGTTTTTCATGAAAAAAGAAAGTGTATAAATAGGAGGAAGAAGAAAAAAGATCTTCATATTATATCAAAGATATTGAAAATTAAAAGGCACAAATTAGATGGGTCTTAATCACTTGAAAGAAAAAATAAATTATAGTTACAAACTAAACATACTAAACGTATTCATATTTGTAAACGTGACATTAATTAACTTTATATAATTTGAATAAAAAAATATTGATAAAAAATAATAATTATATTTTAAGAAATCTTATAAAATTATTATTAAATATTTTTCCTCTGTCTTTGTGCAAATGAAAACGACTTGCCTCGTGTTATTTTCAAAAACATAAAAATAAAAGGACTTTTTTTTTTTGGTCATAAATCCATAATTTGCAACTTAGAATTCATCTAATTTAGTCCGCACAATAATTTTTTAAAAAGTTTAATGATTCTATCAAAAATTCAAATTTACGTCATAAAAGTTACTATATATTTTTACATAAAAATATTATAGTAATTTTCATGTAGTATAATAATTTAGAATTTCTGAAAAAATTATTATAACGTGTAAATTGCAAAGACATCAAAAATTATGTTTATAAACTATTGATGAATATCTCCAAAATAAATAAATAAAAAATATATTATTGATTAAGATTATTTGTGGAAAAATTATGTTTTTGACCCTCTAACTATTAACCAATTTCTATGTGGTCCAATAAATTTGCATTGTTTCACTTTGAACTCTATACATCTTTAATTATGTTTTAATTAGTCATTTCATCTAATTTAGTTGTTAAATTAGACGGAATAAGAGTAAATTTATAAATTTATTTATTTATTTATTATTTATATATATTTTCTTTCATTTTTCTTGTTTTCTTCACCAACTCTCTTCCCACCTCAAGCCACTATCTCCGGTAACTGCCACCTCCAGCCAACACCAATGCTACTACTATCTCCAGTCAGGTTCTGCACTCGCTAAATCCCATTGGTCCACCTTGTTTACTCTTTTTTTTTTTGTCCGCAGTCTCAGCCTTTGTTGTTGCCTTCTTTTTTCATCGTATAGATTTACTTCAAAATCAATCATTTGTTCTTTTCATTCGTATTAATCGTTTAAAATTGTTTATTGGTAGCGGAATATTATGTCGCTATTTTCACCCCAAGTGTACGGGTCAAATTTTATAGAATAGTGAATGAGAAGAATTGTCGTATCCACATGGATTAGATTAAATTGTCGTTGAGTACCGCGATTGTCGTAACCGGATTTTATCTAGGCGACTCAATTTTGGTTTTTTTTGTTAATAAAGTATTCTAAACTAAATTAATTAAACTAATATACTAATATTGACGTTTAAGGGAGTAAATTGTCTAGAAATTAACTTCGTTCATTTAAACGCATTCGATTAAATCTAGTTTACTGACGTGCCCCGATTTTTTGAAGAGGAAAAGAATATTAAATAATAATTATTTAGCTTAAAGAGAAGGATTTTTTAAAGCACCGATTTTTTCAAAAAATATACTTATGCCGTTTTTAAAAAATAAGGAGTCGCCACGTGGTATTGTGTTTAAATGGTGTGCTAGGTTACCAAATTTTTAGAAAACAATTTAAAAGACCTAAGTAAAAATTGACTCCAAAAAACACGGTCAAACCAAAGATTCATTTAAAGGCTCGGGGGTTGGTTACGCTCGGGGAAGGTGTTAGGCACCCCAAGACGCCCATTCGAAAATGGTACCTTATGTCCAATTAAGTCCAACTAGTTTAGTCCGAGTGTTTTATTTTATTTTGAAATCATTTTCTTCTTATAAAATCTTTTTGGTATTTTCATAAATAAGGTGAAACAAATTTTTGGATTTTTTGGAATATTCTCCCAGTATAACCTCTTATCGAATATTAAAGATATGACAAAGATGGTCCCCAGGGGGTATTTATATATGTTTCTTAATGAATTTTTTACTTTAAATAGACAAACTAAAATAAACGAATAAGATTTGAAATATGAATGCAAAAACTTACATCTATATGAATTTTATTTTATTTTATGCAAAAGTGACCTAAAAACTAAATGGTTTAATTTAAATATGCTAATGCAAAATGATATAAATACGGGAAGTGAATAGGGAACACTACGTGAATTAACATGATTATGCATGCCAATAATTTAATTATTTAATATAAAAATATAAGTGGTGCACGTGTCGTAACTATATGTGAAAAGTAGCGTGGATTCATGAAATAAAAAAAACTAAACCATATGTATAAAAAGTGTAAGTGGTGAGAGTGTCCTAAATATGCCGTCTAAATGATACGAGAAATAAACATGCTAAGTGAATGCAAAAAAAAAATTACTTTGAGTTTGCCCAATTAATTTAAAGAAGTTTCAATTTGAAATTCCCTCAAATTCTATGAATATGAGAATCGAGGGAGGTTCGCGGAAACAATTTAGTTAAAATTAATCTTTCCGAAACTTAAACAAAATCCCACGAAAAATCTACCGATGGAAGAGATTTTCTAAAACCATTCGTTTCTAAATTCCACTCGGGTCGGGAAATGGAAACGAGGCCACAGAAAACTCTTTCACAATTTATTAAATTGTCGGATTTAACTTAAGGTTTGTAAGGATTAATTCATACCAATAAAATATTTTATTCTTATTCTTATTATTTTTTATTTTTTAGGATTTTGATAAGAAGAATGAAATTAAAATTAAAATTAAAAAAATACAAAAAAATACAAAAATAAAAAAATGCAGTAAAATAAATAATAAAACATCCTTCACCTAACGCTCGGAGTTAGGTTTAAGCACAAGAAATCCACTCTAGCATTTTCATCGGATCATTGGACGACTTGCTTTTTTAACTTTTACTCTTTATTATTATAAAATAAAAAATACAGAAAATAAAAAAATACTGAAAATTAAAAAAATAAAAAAAACAGCGAGATACAGGTGTCCTCGTCTAAATGCTCAAAGATTCAGATTGAGAATGGAGAACCTTATCCTGACGTTTTTCATCGAGTCATCGGACAATTAAAACAAATAAAACTAGCAGGAATTTAAATTGCGAAGAGAATAAAATAAACCAAAAAAAAGAATTAAAAATCAGAAAACATACCTGTTCTAGACTAAGAATCTCGATGCTCGGGCTTTCTTTTCGCGCAGACAGCTTTCTGAAAAGATTTACGATGAGAATCATTTTCTAAAGATTTTTTCTCTCAATTTTTGAATGTCCCCCGAAGGGTTTCTCTCTAAATTTTTGTGTTTCTAAACTATGAAAAGGAGGGTCCTATTTATAATAAAGATTGCGGGTGAAAAATCCTAGAAACTCTAGGAAACTCTAGTCCCAATTCGACGAGGAAAAAGAAACAAAATCTAAAAGGAAACCTAATCCTATTTTGACAAGAATTTTTTTATTTTATTTTTTTCATTTTTTTTTCCTTTTATCTTTCTTTTCTTTTTTCATTTCTTTTTTCTCTATTTTTTTTAATAAAAATAAAAATAAAGTATAATTTTTTTGCGGAACGGTCAAAATATTGTGTCTACATTTACATTAATGACATTCACATTATCTGACAATCTAGGTATCGAAATCTCACTCACTACCTCTCTCGAGTGTAAAGTTAATGAATATGTGACTTCGTGTCAACGCTGAAATCCTCCTTTAGCGTCTATACGACACTTGGTCACATGAGTCTTGCCCCAACCTCACGAATTGCATATTTTCTAATGCCCTCCCTGGTCATTAGATCGTCACGTTGTGTTTAAATTCTAGTCCGAATCCGGGGTTACCTCTCCCAAGTGTCAAACCCCGTATTCTCAAACAACCACAATACCATAATAAGCATATAATGATTGTAATAAAACGGTAAACACAATCGAATAACGAAGAACAACTGATAACGAAACAAAGATTAAATAAACGACGTTTTTCATACACGAATCGCTCCATAGACAATATATGTTTAGTTTCGCATGTCCATTACCACATATACAATAATATACAAGCTAAACATATACAAAACTATCAACCAAAACTAAGGAATAAAGAGAGAAATAAGGAGACTAGCCGTTATCCAAAGAATCGACGCTAAAACTGCTCCGAGAACGTTTTCTCTTCTTGGTTTTGTGATCTTCTCTTGGTTGATAGGGTTTGGAGCCCATTTTTAGTCCAAAAAATGTGCTAAGTGTTTGGGGGAGAAGAGAGGATATAATGGGATTAAAAAATATCAAGAAAATATCCCAAAATATCAAAAAGATCTGGTATTGGACCGCTGCAACGGTGGGAATCACCGCTGCAGTAGTGAGAAGTTAGTAGGCATTCTGCTGGATAACCATTGCAGCAGTGGAAGGGCATAAGAATTCTATTTTATTGATCGCTGCAGCGGTGGGCTTGTAGCCCTGAACTTACCTTCTTTGCTCTTTTTCCACCGTTCTTCCACCAACATTCCACCGATTTACTGGTTTATGGACCGTTTTCATCCATTTTCGTCCCAAACACTTAATTTATAACAAAACAAATAAAAATGCATTAACATATATTAAAACACTCTAATAACACTCGAAAACTATCAAAATCGGCTTGAGAATATATAGACAAACTCCACCTATCATTAATCTAAATCATTGTCTGATCATCAAGCCAAAGCGTAATTTTCTCTTTATATTGTCGTATCTGTTCTCCAAAAGAAATGTCGCTTTCATTTTTATTAGCCTACTCTCGCAGGCTTCAAGAAGTAGAGCCGTAGTGGGGTTTTTTCCTCTATTTTTTTTTTTTGTATTTATTCTATTAAGGCTTAAGTGGGCTTGTGTTAGGTCCACACCCAAATGGAATGGACCTACCCAATAAATCGTCCCTCTGGTTCATGTGGGAAAATGCATGAGACCTTCTCTGTCTGTGTGTGTTTGCGCGCGCGCAACTCTCAAGCCTCTATCCCAAAAGGAGTTTTGTTACATATCTAAATCGTTCTCATTAGTGTGTATTTTCTTAAGCTGTAGCAACTTCATATTTAACACATCATAAATCTAATGGTACCTCGCATTAACGAATCTAAGGGTACCTCACATTAATATGTTTAGATCTTATATGAAAAGTTGAATTTCTTGAAATATGAATGGAAAATTGACTGTCGCAGTAAAGATTGTACCTCTCTAGTTGGAAACATATTCAACCACAAATATCTTTGCATGATTCTGTCACTACAAGAAACACATTTTTATAACCTGGATTGCCACGAGACTGCTCCACCTGCAAAGGTAATCAAGTATCTTGATGTGGACTTTCTCGTATATCGCTTGCTATGTTTGTATCTGTATATCCTTCTAGCACATGTTTTCTATTTCCGAAATATAAAGAAACTTTAGAAGTGTATTCTGGGATACTTGAAAATCCATTTTACTGTTGTCCAATGATTTTTTCCTGAATTCAAGAGAAAGCAACTTACAACACCAACTGCATGAGCGATGTCCGTCATCGTGCGTGCCATAACATACATTAAACTTCCAATTGCTGAACCATAAGATACTTTCTTCATTTCATCCTTGTCATTCTCACTTGAACTTAACCTGAAGTGACTTGCAAGTGGAGATCTAACAAGTTTTGTCTTGCTCATATTGAATCTTTTCAGAACTTTCTCAATATATCCTTCTTGAGAAAACCAAAATTTTCTATTTCGCCTTTCCTGAGTGATCTTCATTCCAAGTATTTGCTTTGTCATTCTCAAATATTTCATTGCAAAAGTCTTGCTAAGATCTTTCTTTAAAATCTGAATCTTGCTTGCATTCTGACCAACAATCAGCATATTATCCACACATAGTAGGAGAATAATGAAGTCACTATCTGGGATCATCTTCACAAATACACAATGGTCTCAAAAGTCCTCATATACCGGTGATCCTTCATAAATGAGTCAAACTTCTTGTACCACTATCTTGGAGCCTGTTTGAGCCCGTACAAACTTTTTTTCAATTGACACACAAAATTCTCGTTGCCTTTGACTTTGAATCCTTTTGGCTGCTCCATATAATTTTTTTTCTTTTAAATCCCTGCGTATAAAAATTATTTTCATATCAAGTTGTTCAATCTCTAAATTCAAACTGACAACTAACCCAAGCAAAACTTGGATTGAAGACATTTTAATTACTAAAGAAAAATTCTTCAAAATCAACTCCTTTCTTCTGATTGAATCCTTTCACAACAATACGAGCTTTTGACCTCGGATGTTAGTTATTCTTTTCAGTTTTCAATTCATAAACCCATTTATTTTTCAAAGGTTGTCTCACCTTTAGGAAGTTATACTAAGTCATAAATGCAGTTTTCATGCAAAGACTTAATCTATTCTTACATGGTTTTGGTCTACTCATTTTTATTTTCAATTGATATAACTTCTTCTGGTTCTCCTCCATCTGTAAGTGGTAGCGCATAAATACGTCTCTACTTTCACTTGCAAGTATATGAGATCAAGTTTTAGTATAGGTAGAGAGAGTAAGGGTATCGTGTTCACGGAGATTGGTTGTGACTATTATCAAATACTGTGTTTATCATGACCTAATTTTATCTAGGCGAAAATAAATATATTTATAATTAATTAATACTAATACTAAAATACTAATTAAACTATACTAATACTATTATGGGATGTTTTAGGGAAAATCTTGCCTAAGGATTAACTTTTGTTTACAAAAACGTGTTTGGTCTCGTTTTAGTATATGTTAATGGCGTTCGAGTATCCGATAATCTTGGTTCATAAACTCACTCACCACCTCTCCCAAGTGTAAAATGAGTGAATACATGACTTCGCATCAACAGAGAAGTCCCTCTTAACGTCTTAACGACATTTGGTCATGTGAGTCTTACCCCAACGTCATTGATTGCACACTTTCTAACGCCCTCCCAGGTCGTTAGATTGTCGTGTTGTGTTTACCCTGGTCCAAATTCGGGATTATCTCTCCTGAGTGTCAAACCTTGTATTCTCTAATTATCTAAATAAGCATAATATCATTACAATACAGCAAACACAATCAAAATTATTATAAAACACACATTAACTAAACACAAACTCAAACAAACAACACTTTTATAAATTATATTAATCCCTAGACAAAAACTCATTTAGCTCATGATCATAGCCGGTTATACAATAAAAACAAAGCTAAACATGCTCAAATAACTACCAAAGTTAAGAAATAAAAGAAGAAACAAAAGAAACTTAGCCTAGTCCGAAGATTTGCAACTAAAAACGCTTCGGGATCGCTTCTCCTTTATCGCAACATGATCTTCTCCTTCAGAATTGGTTGAGCACTCCCAAGACCTCTCTCTAAAATATACTAAGCCTATTAGGGCTCTAATGGCCGGAGGAGGAGAGAGGAGAGGAAGGGGTATAAATAGGAAAAATATCTAAATAAATATCTAAATCTGTACAGAGGTAACCACCGCAACGGTGAGTAGGTCGGTTTGATGATCGCCTAGGCAGTGGAGTCAGCGGTGGATTTGTCCGCTAAGACGGTAGCCTTCTCTGCTTCTTCCAGTAGTTTCACCGCCGCGGCGATGGGTTCGACGATGGGTTCACTGTTGCGATGGTGGATTTGCAGTAAGTTAAGGCCTTCTCTGTACTTTGACTACCGCGGCGGTAGCTGCAGGTTATGAATTTCAGTTTCTTTGCCCTTTTTCCACCATTCTTCCACCGTCTTGATTCGATGTGATTGTTTTTTATCCGTTTTCATCCCGTTTTACCTCAAACACCTGATTTATATAAAAACACATAAAACCATATTAAAACGTACTAAACATACTCGAAAACTAACAATATTCGGATTGAAAATAGATAGGTAATTTACACCTATCAAATACCTCCAAACTCGGAATTTTGCTAGTCCTCGAGCAAAACACCCACGCAATAAAAGAAAATATAACAACTAAAAACTAAAAATGAAAAACACGAAAAACAAATATGTGCAAGTTTTGAGTATCATTTACCTGCCAAACGAATTATCCCTTATCGGCCCCCAATCCTATCGAGTTCAAGCATAAAAACACACCATGTAGTGTTCTAGAATTTTAACATTTATAATAGTAAGTGCCATTATAGATCCTGTCAAAGTGTGTGTGCTTAAAACTCAAATATATAACTATCTGTTAATCGGATTGGATTATCCACCATATAAGAGCATGACAGAAAAAACCCAAGGGTATAGGGAATCCATAGACTTGACTCGGGATTTATTCTCCACTAATGTAGGCTTAGAAGTTCAAAAAGACTGATAGGTCTTGGTTCGGTTTAAGAATGTGGCCAAGGGTAAATTGGAAGAGAAAATGGGTTAACGTTGTTAACTTAACGTTACCCAAGGCACATCGTTTGGCACACTCACACTCAAAACCTCACAGATAAATTGAAACAACCCTGAACAATCTATTAAGATAGATGTACTCACTTGTAAAAAAGAAATGGAAATAAACTATATTCACATAGTTTTTTTTTTTTCAAACAACAAACGCACCCCAAACTTATTTGATTTGTACAATTTAAGGGGTGTGTGAAATATGAACGAAAAACAACAAGTGAGTACTCGAATATCGAACCAATTAATAACTCGCCCAAAATCCAACCGCTCACATCAAGTAGCATTTGCAATCTACTAGCTTGATTCTCTCATATTGTGCCTTCAGTTTAGCGATGTAGGTTTGGAAAGAAGTTTTATCAATCAAATAGTATTTATTAAGTGTTCAGAATTGAAACAGTGCTTAAGCTTCGACAGGGTAACGAGGGATAAACATTTTACAAGGTAGGCTTCAAAGGCTCAAGCAATAAAAACGAATGCTTAAATTATATATCCTGAACAACCTCGCCTAGGATTTCGCCTCGAATTTCCCCCAAATCAAGTTCTAGAAACCCTAATGTCATGCATTTAGGTGACAGATAATCGTTTTCAAATCAATTAGACGGTTATATAATGAGTTTACATGCACGTGCAAGTAGGATCTATAATAACTATTACTAAAACATAACGTTGAGCACACAGAACATACATGCATGAGCTTTACGCTCGACCTCAAAACAACTAAGGGACAGACTCATCACTAGGTAAAGGCCCAGATAACGTCAAAACTCAGCACATACACAAAAACTAGCTAAACAAACATGCACATGTAAAACAAAACGTAAACTACAACTAAACACATAATATTATACTAACACATCACATCCGACTTAAACAAGAAATGCCCATAATAACCTAGTCAGCGATCCCAATGACATGATAAAGCATTATAATGAAGATTAGGGTTTAGAACACATACTCGGGAGGCGAGAGAATCTTGCCTCCGACTCAAATCAGCAGAGATGGATCTAACTTATTTTTCCCTTAGGTTGCCTCCCAAGAAGTGTTTGGTTTATTGTTCTTGGCCCGACACACCGAAGTGCTCGTTAAAGAGCGACTTCCGCCCGTAGTACGTGTTAAATAACACTACAAACGGGTCTTAATTTAATACGCCCTCAAGATTGGCGAGATATGGCTTGGTTTGGCTCAAGCTTTCAACGACACGTCTCATCGGTTCATGTACTTGGTGGGCATGAAAGGTCATTGCTAATGGCAGAGAAGAACAAGTGAGCCACATCGGATCCTCGTAGATGTGATCGTCTTGGATCGAGTATAGCATCACGAGCTGGAATTCAAACAGTGAAAATTCACAATGATTAATATGTGAATTTTCATCTCTCTCACCCAAGTACCTCCCGTTTGTCTTCGGTTCTTCACAGTGGATTTCACTGAATGTAGCATTGGTATTTCTTAGTGCCACCGCTTCCGTCTAGGCCTCAATGAAACAAAGAAGATGACCAATTTGCTTCTGCAAAGACATTACGGTCTCATCGATGTCAGCGCAGACCGTCTCGATATGATCAAGACGATCCTCATGCTCGTTCATCCGGTCATGCATCTCCCTCAACAATCTCTGAGTCTCTCCCATAACGGTTGCGAGTATTTCTTCTAGATTGGGGGAAGATTCATTGTCACCGACCAAATGGTGTCGCGAGTATTTCTTCCAGATTGGGGGAAGATTCATTGTCACCGAGTCTCCCATAGGCAGTCATTTCCTCCAACGACCAAATGGCTTCGTCTACGGTTAGGTCGTAGAAATAGGGGGTACCATTTCCTCCTTCCACCCATATTCTGGTTGCGGCTTGTAACCCGTCGAGGAAATTGAAGAGTTGACATTCTCTCGAGAAATCATGATTTGGAAACCGGAACAACGATTCCTTATATCGACCCCAAACACTATAAAATAGCTCAGAATTCCATTGAACAAATTACATCAATACTCGTTGATCTAACATTGTCGAATACCTTGCAAGAGAAAACAAAAACTACAAAGAAAAAAATTATAAACACTAAAAATGTCTAAAGTAAAATAGGGTCATTTACTCACAATATCAATAATAATAAAAAAACACAATCCCCGACAACGGCGTCAAAAACTTGGTAGCGCGTAAATACGTTGCTACTTTCACTCGCAAGTCTACGAGGTCAAGTTTTAGTATAGGTAGGGATAGTAAGGATATCGTGTTCACGGGAATTGGTTGTGACTATTATCGAATACTGTGTTTATCATGACCTAATTTTATCTAGGCGAAAATAAATGTATTTATAATTAATTAATACTAATACTTAAATACTAATTAAACTATATTAATACTATTATGAGATGTTTTAGGGAAAATCTCGCCTAGCGATTTGATGATCGCCTAGGCAGTGAAGTCAGCGGTAGATTTAGGGACTCTTTGCATTTTCACCACCTAGGTGGTGGATTTGTCTGTTGAGACGGTGGACGTCTCTATTTCTTCCAGTAGTTTCATTGCCGCGGTGGTGGGTTCACCGCTACGGCGGTGGATTTGCAATAAGTTAAGGCCTTCTCTTTGCATTGACAGCTGCGGCGGTGCTTTGGTCGCCACGGCAATGGCTGTAGGTTCTGAATTTCATTTTCTTTGCCATTTTTCCACCGTTCTTCCACCGTATTTGATCCGATGTGATCGTTTTTTTATCCATTTTCGTCCTGTTTCACCTCAAACACCTGATTTATACAAAAATACATAAAAATATATTAAAACGTACTAAACATACTCGAAAACTAACAATGTTCGGATTGAAAATAGATAGACAATTTACACCTATCAGTAAGCATCACATACTCATTAGATCAATATTTTGTGGAAGTCATTCGATCCTTGTTAGACCTTCTCAATTGACCATCATCTAGAAGAGATAAAAGTGGCTGCTTGTGTACTATTTCATTATAGAAGTGGCTGCTTGTGTACTATTTCATTACCTACATATGCTCCATCGAGTTTCTCAAAAGAGTTCTTTTGGTAGATTTATCATGTGAACTATAACTAGATCTAGGTTGACTAGATACTCGATAGAGGGTTTTGATTTTACACTTTTCTCAACATCCTCAATAGTATGATCTTCCAAAAAAATCACATCTCTAATTATATCTCACAATCTGTAACCAAATTCCTCATGCCCATAGCCCAAGAATATACATTGTTTTGTCTTAACATCAAGCTTGGACCTTTCATTTTTTCAGAATATTAATAAATACCCTACAACCAAATGTCTTTCTGTTTCTTTCAACTATGGCGTGAAAATGCTTGAACACCACCAATACCTGGTTTTTAATTTTCAAAGAGACAAACACTTTTCAAGAAAAATCACCAACAATGTAACAAAAAATGAAACACCGCCAAGTGTTCTATTTTTCATGAAACAAATATCTGTATACACCAAAATCCAAATGATGATATCTCTTACCTGGATTAAATTTGTAAAATGCAACTCTATGTTGTTTACCGGCAAAATAGTGCTTTCAAGTTTTAAGAGATATACTTCTTAAACCTATCAGGAGTAGGGATGTCAATGGTTCGATTTCGGTCTGGTTTCATACAAAACTAAAACCAAAATCGTTAGACATTTACTAAATCCAAAATTGTCAATTTTTTTCAAATGGTTTTAAAATCGAACCATTTAACTAATCAAAATCAAAATCGCAAAACCGCAAAACCATTTAAGATATTTCAATTTTATAAACCAAAGCTAAAACCAAAACAAAAAAACCACGGATTGTTGTTTTTTGCATATAAATAAAACCATAACTAAAATATAAGACATAAATTCCAAAAAATAAAATCACCCCACAAACTATTAATTTTCACAATAAGCATTCTTAACCATAATAAAAATACAACGATAGATAATTGTCACAGTTGGCCCAGTGGAATACCCATGAATTGGGTATTTAAAAAATTATCAAAATAAAAATTTCAATAAATCAAATAATTAATTTTAATTCTAAATTAATTATTATCTTTATATCACAACGGAATTAATTAATCAACTAGGTGCACACCCAAACAGCAAAAATAGCAAAGTAAATATTGCAGCACACCAAGATATATCCTAGTTTACCAAGCTACTCTTGACTATTTCAGTCCTCCTAGCCCCACGGAGATTCGCACCCACTAATACTCAAGATCCCTTTAAAGGTAGGAACTAAACCCACACACCGATTCTTTTACAGGCTCAGAATCAACCTTTACAAAATCATTTTCCTAAGTTAAGAAATAACCTCTACTTTTTACAAGCTCAAGAATAACCTATCTTTTTACAGGATAAAGACTAACCTAATTCTTTTTATACCTTAGGCTCAAGAATCAAAACCTCACAAAACACTCCAACTATCATTTTCCCAGGTAAGGATGAAACATTTACAAATTACTCATAATTAATTCTATTCAAGAAGAATTACCACCTCAATCTATTTACAGGAAGAGACTGAAACCAGGCTACCCCTGATTAAATACCCCCAACAGTATTTAATCTGTCACACTACTCACTAATACAAATTGATAAGCAAAAAATCTCACTCGGATCTTCTACCACCCCAGATAAATAATAACTCAATTAATATCCCAACTAGTGATAGAAAAATGTGAGATAGAAAACTCTGATTTTAAACAAGATATGGGTAGCAAATTTGAGCACGTAATCAGATTCAAGATATTGTTTATAAAAATATTTTCTTTAAAAAATCAGAAACAATTTCTAAGATCAGTTTTCAATAATAAATAAGTAATGCACAATTAAAATTAATTGAAAAGATCTCACCCGGAATCCACAGAATAATTAGATAAAGCAATGCAACTTCAGATCCGGTAGCAGTAAAGATTAACAGCAATTGATCTTCAAGATTGTCTCTCAGAATAGCTTACAATATCTCATAATGATGACTCTTACAACAGCACAATATGATATTTCTCTCTTTAGCTCACTTCTTCTTGTTCATGATATAAGAAATTCGCAGGTCTATTTAAGGGAGAATGGAAACAGCCTTCTAACGGCTAGTTTACATGTGTCATGATAATTAATAGCACTTATAGACCTCTTATATCATAAAGACATCATTTTGGTTCAATTCACTTAATAACTGCCTTTTAAATCTTTCAATTAAATCCTCAAATATTTCTTAAACTCAATTAGATAGAATAGAAACTATTTCAAGTACCAATTTGAGAAACATTAATATTTAATAAACCAAATCAATAGGATTTAATTAATATATGAATTATACCTTAAATATAAGAAATATCCCCCAAATCTCTCTAAATCCCAACCAAAAACAGCTACTTTTGGATATAATTTTAGAATTAACAGAATCCTGAAACAGCGCGTCCGGTCGACTGCCCAGTCAACTGTCAGATTCAGGTTGTAGCCAAGGACGTTCATCGGTCGACCTGTCTGTCGACTTGTAGATTCAGAGAGTTCGTTTTTTCTTCACGGTCGACCTACCTGTCAACTTGTTGATTCAGAGAGTTCAGCTTCTCTTGGTCGATTGACCTACCTTTCGACTCATAGATACAGAGACTTCATGCTGATTGGTCTGGTCGACTTACCAATTGACTTGTATCTTCTGGATCTTTATTCTGAACTCGTTTTTAACTTATTCTCTTTTACGTTTTTGCCCCTTTAACCATTTTCTCTTCTAAATAAACTCCACTAATCTTCTTATATTCCATTTTAGTCATTTAAAATTATTTCTTTTCAAATCACATATTAGAGCAAATAATTTCACTTAATCAAAACACACATAAATAATAAATACTTTTTGTGCCGTGGGTGTGTTCCTAATTGGGATATTAAGAGTCAACATTTACCTGGGTTGTTTTCCTTAATTTCTTCAAGCTTTTAATTCTTCAATATCTTCAACATCATCTTTTAGCATCCATTTAATTTGTATCTTCATCACTGGAACATTAAATCACTGAAACACTCAATTAAAATATTAGTTTCACCAAAACATTAACACTTAATTGTTCATCAAAATCTTAGGATCAACAGTCACAATAATATAAATCAAGGTCTCCAAAGCAAATACTATCTCACACACAAATGAGAACACCTAACCCTAGAAAATATATATATATATTAAGGGTTAAACTATAATATATAAAAAAACGTGAGGATATATATATATATAAAATATATCTAAAATATCGGTTATACGGTTCGATTATGTAGTTCCGTTATGCAGTTTGGTTATGTGGTTCTATTTCAAGGTTATTATCCCCAAACTAAAACTAAAACCGTTTCACTTGCTAATTTCAAAACCAAAATCACAATCAAAATCATTTAGTCAGTTTCAAAATCGGACCGTTTGATTTGGTTTTTTTGGTTACCTGTCAGTTCGGTTTTAATTGCCATCCTTAGTCAAGAACTATTTTTTGGCGAGCATGTAAAGGCCTTTTTTCACTTAAGTGACCATGTCATCGTGACATAACTTTGTAGATGAATCCCTAATTGCATATCATTTATCCAATCTCTCTTTTATCACATACAAACTACTTAGTTTATTACTTCTAGTCAACACTGCAGAACCTATGGTAAGTTTCCATTTTTCTTTACCGAAATGACTATTGTAGCCTTCGTCGTCTAGTTTTTCGGTGGAGATCAAATTGAGCTGAATATCTAGAACATGTCTGATATCTTTAAGTAACACTTTGTAGCTGATATCAGTTTCTAGATAAATGTCTCACATTCCAATAACCTTGGATGTACCATCATTTTCCATCTTTACATAACCAAAGTTACTGCTAGTGTAAGAAGATAAGAAATCACCATGAGAAGTAATATGAATTGAGGCACTTGAATCAATCACCCAATTGTTGTCCTGACATTCAAGGTTGACATAACCATCTTCATAAATAATCACAATATCATCTTAAAAAAAAACTACATTAGTCTTCTTATCATCTTTTGTCCTTGTTATTTCGATTTTTACATTGTTTCCTTTTCAATATTCTACAATATCGGATCACGTGTCCTTACTTGTTGTTGTGGAAACACCTGAAATCTTTTTTTTTTCTTCTTTCGAACTACCCCTTGATTTGGCCAACCTCCCATTATTACGAAAATTCTTACTTTTGTTTCTCCCCTGTGTTTCTTGATTTTCAATAACCAATGCCTGTGATTCTGAAGACAAGTCATGTTATTTTCTCCTTGCCTCTTCATTAATGAGACTGTCTTTGACATTATCTATCTTCAACTTTTAATTTGCCGTCGAATTGTTGAGTGATACTCTAAACATTTTCCAACTGTCAGATAATGTGAGAAGTAGTAATGTCTGCATTTCATCTTCCAGAAAAAGTTTCAATAATCAATTGATTAATAAAGTCTTGAAAATTATTTATGTTATCAACTATATTTTGTCCATCCTTATAGGTCAAGTGAACAATTCTCTTAATCAAATTAGTCTCATTTAATCTATTTTTCGCTCATACAAGGATTTTATTTTTTTCTACAATTCATCAGCTTTGGTTTTATTAATATCATGTTGGTATATACTTTGATCAATCCATTGAAAAATATAACCAACTATTTTTATATGCATTATTTTTCATTGTTTTTTGTCACTCGATTTACCCACACTACCTTTTAAAGACAAATACAAATTCATATGATAAGGATGTCCAACATTCTAGATTAATTAAAGACAAATACAAATTACGTTTAAACCCTAGTCCGAATTCGGGGTTACCTCTCCCGAGTGTCAAACCTCGTATTCTCAAACCAACCAATATATCATAACAAACATATAATGGAAGTAATAAAATGGTAAACACAATCGGATAAAGACAAACAATTGTTAACAAAATATCAATTTATTCAAACCACGTTTTCATGAACAAGTCACTCACTAGACAATAGATGTTTATCTATACATGGCCATAGCCCAATATTCAACAATACAAGAGATAAACATCATCAAAACAACCAACTAATACTAAAAATAAAATAGAGAAACAAGGGAGAATAGCCAAATCTGAAGAACGGGTGATTCCACGTGCGCTAAGTCCGCTCCAATCTCGTTTTCTCCTCTTTAAATGGATGATCCTATTGGTTGGTATGGTTTTGGAGCTCTCAAGACACTCCAAAAAATGTCCTTAGGTGTTGGGAGAAGAGGGGATATCATAGGGATCCAAAATATCACAAAAAATATCCTAAAATATCTTATTCAGGTGGAGCCGGACCTCTCCAGCGGTAGGAAGTACCGCTGCAGCGGTGAAGGCCACCACTGTAGTAGTGGGCGTTTGGCCATAACTTTCTCGTCTGAACTTTGATTATGGTGATTCAAAAACCTATGGAAAGATAAGACATATATTTACAACTTCCATGTTTTGAGATTTTCCAAATCGAATTGCATCATTATCCAAAATGGCCTTGAAGTTACTGCACCTGAACCAAATTGCATATTTTCACCCATTTATTCAAAAACCTATAAAACAATACAAACACACATTAAACTAACAAAAATGTTTGAAAACACACAAATATTTAAATCTAAAAGTACTTGATTTGTCGATAAATAAATCATTCATCAAATACCCCCAAACTCAAATATTTATTTTTCCTCAAGCAAAAATACATAAACAAGAAAACAAATTATCACAACGAATTTATGAACTTAAATACTAAAAACAAAAATACACAAATGAACTAAACATAACGACATGTGAGTTTTGAATTCAACTAATCGACCAAAATGTTTTCCCTCAACGACCCTCAATCATATCGAGTTCAAAAATAAAACCACACCGTGTAGTGTTCTAGAATTTCAACATTCAATAATGATAAATGCCATTCTAGATCCTTTTCAAGTGTGTGTGCAAAAACTCAATTATACAACCATCCAATTACTGGATTAGATTATCTACCAACAAAGTTCATAACTTAAACCATAAAGGATTAGGATATCCATATGCTAGATTGGGTTCCACTCTCTACTAATGTAGACTTGAAAATTCAAAAAGATCAAAAGAACTTGGATCGATTTTTATCAATTGGCCAAAGGTATATCGGGAATAGGTAAACGTTATTTAACTTGACATTACCCAAGGTAGATGCTTGGCACTTAATCACTCTCGAACCCCCAAAGATCAATTCGAAACAACCCTAAGCTATTATTTAAAAACGTTGTACTTACTTGTTAAAAGAAACAAAAATAGAACTATATATTACATATGATTTTTTTTTAAGATACCATACCCCCAAACTTATTTGATTTGTACAATTTCACGGGTGTGGGAAAATGATAGAAAAATGACAAGTGAGTACTCAAATACCGAACCAATCAAAAGTTCGTCCAAAATCCAACCGCTCACTTTAAGTAACATTTACAAATGCTTACTTGATTTTGACTCACATTGCCTTAGGTTCGAAAAACGTTTTATTGGTCAGGGAATTTTGTTACGTGTTCAGAATTGAATTGGCTTACAGGCTTCGACAGGGTAACGAGGGATAAAACATATAGCATGGTAAACTTCAAAGGCTCGAGCGATCAAAATGAATGCTTAAATCATGTCTCTTGAACTACCTCGCCTAGGATTTCGCCTCAAGTTTTCCCCAATCAGGATCTAGAATCCCTAAAATTGTCATGAACTTGCTACTAAATAATCGACATCAAATCAAATGGATAACTAGTACATTGAATCTACGTACTCGTGCAAATTAGGATTCACAATAACTTTTACCAAAACAAAAAGTCAAGCACACAGAACACACATGAATGAGCATTACCCTTGACCTCAAAAAACAACCAGGGGATAATTTCATCATCGGGTAATGGCCTAGAAGAACTACAAAACTCAACACTCAACAACTACTACTACAAACACAAATATACTACACTAACTAAACAAACATGCATACATGAAAATAATTTAACTTAACTACACAACTAATAACAAGAAAACATACTAAACACCTCCCCCCAAACTTAAAATGGTTAGTGTCCACAATGACCCAATTATCGATCTCAACAATTTAAATGTAGCATGCCGACGAAAGGGGTTTAGAATAAGTACGTGGGAAGCGAGACAATCTCGCCTCCAAGTGAAGTCAGTGGTGATGCTCTAATTTATTTTGAAACTTGGGTTGCCTCCCAAGAAGCGCTTAGTTTAATGTCTTCAGCTTGACACGGAGAAGGGCTTGTCAAAGAGCAGCTTTCGCTCATAGTATGTGTCATACAACACCACATATGGGTCTTGATTCAAAATGCCCTCAAGCTTAGCAAAATTTGGCATTAATTGGCCTTTGCTCTCAACATGACTCGTTTCCGTCTCATGTGTTCGGTGGGCATGAAAGAACGGTGCTAAAGGCAGCGAAGAACAAGTAAGCCACATCGGATCCTCAAAGATATGATTGTCTTGGATCGGTGGTGGCATCAAAACATGGCTCACAAATGGTGAAGAGTCACAATTATCAACATGTGATTCTTCATCGCCAATTCATACTTGGGTTTTCTCCTCCTTAGCATAATCGTCAACAAACGCACCCAAGTTCCTCCCGCTCGTATCCGGCTCCTCCTGGTGGTTTTCACATATGGATGTGACTTGTGTGTCTCTCAGTGCCACCACTTCTGATTCGGTCTCAGTGAAACAAATAAGCTGACTGATTTGCATCTCAAGAGACGTTACGGTCACATCAATTTCAGCACAGGTCGTCTCAATTTTGTCAAGACGATCCTCATGCTCATTGAGACGGTCATTCGTTTATCTCCAAAAAGCCTAAGTCTCTCCCATAAATTCAATGAATATTTCTTTCAGGATAGGGGAAAACTCCACATGTTGGTTCGAGATGTCAATCCATGGTGCTGAAACGGTGGTACTATCCCCCAAGTTTTGGTAGCTTGTTGAATAATTCTAATTCTGAAAATCAAACTCCATCATGTCTTCCAACAACCAATAGGCTTCATCCACAGTTAGTTGGTCGAAAGAGGTGGTACCGTTTTCTCCTTCTACCCAAGTTCTGGTTGCGGCTAGTAACTCGTCGAGGAAGTTCAGTGATTAACACTCCCTCGGAAAACAATGATTTGGGAACCGAATGAGAAACTCATTGTATCTATCCCAAGCACAATAAAACGGCACAGAATCTAGTTGAAAAAAATGTAATAGCACTTATTGATGAGACATCTTCAAGTACCTTGCAAATGAAACAAAACTAAACACAAAAATTAAAAATAAAATAAATTCCTAAATTAAAATCAAGTTACTTTTTCACAATATCAACAACAATCTAAAAACCAATCGCTGGCAACAGCGTAAAAAACTTGGTAGCGGAATATTACGTCGCTACTTTTACCGCAAGTGTACGGGTCAAATTTTAATATAGTGGGAAGGGTAAGGGCTGTAATATCCATAGGGATTGGATTAAATTTTCATTAAGTACCGCAATTGTCATAACCAAATTTTATCTAGGCGATTCAATTTTAGGGTTTTTATATTAATAATAAAACTAAACTAATTGACTAATTAAACTATAATACTAATATTGACGTTTATGAGAGTATATTGTCTAGGGATTAACTTCATTCACTAATACGTGTTTGATTCAATCTAAACTATCTGACAATCTAGGTATCGAAAATTCACTCACTACCTCTCTCGAGTGTAAAGTGAATGAATATGCGATTTCGCGTCAATACCAATGTCCCCATCTAGCATCTAAACGATATTGATCACATGAGTCCTTCCCCAACCTCACGGATTACATACTTTCTAACACTCTCTCGAGTCATTAGATCATCACGTTGTGTTTAAACCCTAGTCCGAATTTGGAGTTACCTCTCTCGAGTGTCAAACCCCATATTCTCAAACCAACCAATATATCATAACAAGCATATAATGCAAGTAATAGAATGTTAAACACAATCGGATAAACATAAACAATTGTTAACAAAACATCAATTTATTCAAACCACGTTTTTATGAACAAATCGCTCCCTAGGAAATAGATGTTTATCCACACATGGCCATAGCCCAATATTCAACAATACAAGAGATAAACATCATCAAAACAATCAACCAAAGCTAAAAATAAAAGAGAGAAATAAGAGAGAATAACCAAATCTGAAGAACGGATGAGGCCACGTGCGCTAAGTCTGCTTCAATCTCATTTTCTCCTCTTCAAATGGATTATCCTCTTGGTTGGTATGATCTTGGAGCTCTCAAGACACTCCCAAAAATGTCCTTAGGTGTTGGGGGAAGAGGGGATATCATAGGGATCCAAAATATCACAAACAATATCCTAAAAAAGTGGAGCCACACCGCTGCAGCGGTGGGAAGTCAGTAGGTCTACTAACCCTTCACCGCTACAGTGATGAAGGCCACCGCTGTAGTGGTGGTCTTTTGGCCATAACGTTTGTCATCCGAACTCCGATTAAGATGATTCAAACACATATGGAAATATAAGACATAGATCTACAACTTCCATATTTTGAGATTTTCCAAAATCGGATTGCACCATTGTCAAAAATAGCATTGAAGTTACTGTACTTGAATCGGATTTGCATTTTTTCACAAATTTATTCAAAAACCTATAAAACAATACAAACACACATTAAACTAACAAAAATTCTTGAAAACACACAAATATTTTAATCTAAAAGTACTTGATTTGTTGGTAAATTAATCACTCATCACCAGCCCATAAAACTCTGCAATACTTCTGTCCATCCTCCACTGTTGCCCTACATTTTTTTCTAATGTTATTGCAGACTCCACCCTCCTAATTGAAAACCTTCTCGTACCTTTTATGCAGCCTTGTCCTAATACCCTCAAGCAAATTCAAAATAGGCTTGTATCCAAGAGATCATAACTAACTATTGAAAGATTCAACTAGGTTGTTGGTTATATGATCACATCTTACCTTTTCATCAAAAGTGTGTCTTGCCCATGTCTAAATTGGGTGCTCCATCAACCAATTGTAGGCATTGGCATCCAGTGTTTTCATCTTCTCCATAGCATCCAAGAACCCCTTTTCATTATATGACCTTGCAGCCTTCCAAAATAGCTTCCTCAAATGTAATTCAGGGTGTGTCTTCTGAAAGTTCCCTAGTAGGTGTTAGCAACATCTTTTATGTGTTACTTGAGGAAAAACTTTAGCAACTGAGGTTTTAATTGCCTAAGATAGAGAATAAAACAGATCATTTAACAGTGCATTAAACTGAGCATTAAATAAAAACTAAATTTTCAAAAGTAAAAATACCTTGTGTCAGTCAGACATTACAGTGAAAGGAGCCCCAACTGCAGCTCTTCTAAGCATTTCCTTCAAATTTTGGAAGAACCAGGACCATATCTGGATTGACTCTCCCTCAGCTACACCAACTGTTAATGGGAACAGACTATTATTACCATCCAAAGCAACAAATGACAGCAATATACCACCATATGGATTCTTCAAAAAACATGCATCCATTCCTATAAAAGACTTACACCCATCCAAATACCCTATCCTCTGAGCATAGAAGGAAATAAATAATTGGCAGAAAATAGGGGACACTGCAACTGATGGTTTGAAATATTGTATCCTCATTGCACTTCCGGGATTGTTTTTTCTTCACTTGTACTTCATAACCAGGTAGCAAAACATAAGATGCACCATAATTATCCTCAAGCATCTCCAATGCCTTTGCCCTAACCCTATATAGTTACCTCCTGGATTCCTCAATACCCCCACAGTTCTTTTAGTTTGGCTTGTAGACAATCAATGTCAAGAATTGGATTAGTTTTGAACTCTTTAAGTTTTTTCTTTGCAATCCAAGTTGAAGTTGCCTCAACCACTTGACTCCTATTTCTAATGCATGTATGATCTAGTTTTAGAGTTCTAATTATGTATGAATATTTTTCTAAGCACAAGGGTAGCATAAATTCTCCACTCGCAGCCCTTCTCATTACAGTTAGCAATGATTCTTTTCCATTAATTCTTCTTCCTAAACAGTTTGAATCCAACCTTCACCACATAATCAGTAAGGGCAGTCCTAAATTCATGAATACTGGTGAACAACATTCCTACAGAAAAAACAGTTGTTTCTCCATCCCTTAGTTTCTAATACACTAGGCAATTAGAAGTATCCCACTGCCTATTTGTTTTGTAGGGTTTCCTACCACTACCAGTACAAACTTCATCCTCCTCATCACTTTCCTTCCCAAAGTTATCACTTGACTCATAATTAGACAATTGATCATCATTGTTACTTTCAATATTTTCTGCATGTTCTGACTCCAATTTTAATTCTTTTGAGTTTGACAACCCAAGATCTCTCTCAGGCATCCACTCATCATCTGAACTAAGGCCAAGATCTCTCACAGAATCCTCCTTATCATAACTAATTTCTTCATCTTCACTAATGTTTGCGTTCATCTCTTCAGCAGTCCACAATTCAATACTACTATCACTCTCATCTCCACTTTCAACCTCACTCTCAATCCCACTGCCGCTATCACTCTCACTGCCCTGTTCTTCACTACTCTGATCACTACTGTTCACGATTACAGGTTCAACACCTTCTGGTGGACCCACATTTAATGGCACATTCAATTGTAACTTGATGAATAAATCAATATCAGTAATCCTATGTTTACCATACAAGTTAAACATTTGTAAAATAGCTCTATTAGTCATCACTTGTATTATTTCCCTAGATTTAGGCACTCTAGCATAAACAGTCAATGCAACACCTTGTTCAGTAGGTATCACGCCATCAAACAGTTTATCTATGGCATCTAACAAATCAAACAAGACAAACTTATCGGCATCAACATTACCAATTGCACCAACTTCAGTCATATAATGACAATGCAACTCAAATCTCAAATCCATAACTCTGCATAATGTAAGCCATGCACAATGTAAACAAAAAGAAGACAACTAAACAAAAAGAAAAATGAAACACAAATAACAGAGACAAAACCAAATAACAAAGACATAACTCTGCCCAAATAACACAGACAAAACCAAAACTCTAACTGACTAAGTGAGGAATAGTATAAACAGTAATTTAAAACACAAATAATAGAGCTTGAACTGAATAAACAACCAACCAACACCACCTTCAACGTTACTCAACCAAAGAACATGAAAAGACAAAAAAAGAAAAAAGAAAAAACGAACAGACATCCACAAAACCCTTGAACCAAAACAGAAAAAACTAGGGCAACAAATGGTACGAACTAGACATATTCAATGCGATTAAACATAAATGCAAACAAAAATCTTCAAAATCGTAATTTTGAAGTGCAAAATGAAAAAAAAAAAAAGTTTACAAAAACAGCGATGAAGCTTCCGTACTTTGAATGCAACAACACTTATGCGACAATCTTGCACAATCGAGCAAAAATCTGCTATCTTGGCCTCAAAAACCTTCGAAATTTCGCTCCATCATCGTCGTTCTTTGTGGGTTGTTCGCTCCAGCTCCCTCTTAACTGTCATTTGGTTTCCCAAAGAGTGATCGATGTTTTGATCTTAAGAGAAAGGCTAAGGGCAACTAGGTAATTGCATATCTCATGTTTTTTTTTTTTAATATATTTTTTTTTATGTCAAGTTTAGTAAGGACAGAATGGTCCATTCATTAAAAAAAAAAATCCGATAAAAGGTCGCCCTGGTAGTTTAAAAGTTAAGGGGTATATGTAGAATTTTATTATAATTGAGAGAGTATAAGTGATATTAACCAACAAACTTATCGGTCACTTATAAATTTAAATTGGTCAAATGTTAAAAATTCGAAAATAAAATTTAACCATTATTATATGAGTGACATTTCACACACAAACCATGTGAATGTGGAATGAAATGAATTAAATATCTCCATCAATTGCTCCATATAGTTGGGAGGAATTGACAACGAACAACGTGGCAATCATTCCATCAATCGTCCTTTTTTAGCCTTTCTCTTTTTAGCAATAGGTGGGTGGGGGACGAAATGTTCTTAACCAAGTGAAGTGGGGCCCGCTCTCAATCTCAATTTCTATCCACAGCATGCATGTGATCTGTCCGATAGTACTGAAATTATGCTGCATGCCGGTATATAATTTTACTATTAGATTTTGAACAACGATTTTTTATTTTTATTTTTTCAACGGTGGTAAGTCCCGAGTTTGTCTTTAATTTTAAAAAAAATTTAGAGACAAAAATAATTTGTATTTTAGTTCCACTTAATAAAAAAAAACAGAAATCTAATACGCGTCTGCACTTGTCTAGTTACATATAACTAATTTGTGTGTGAATTTTTGTTAGATATAATAAATATTATTATATTTTATAACATATAACTAATTTGTGTGTAAAAATTTGTTAGATGTAATAAATATTATACAAAATATATATAATTTGTAACATAAAACTAAATTTACACAAATATATGTAATTAATATTAAATTAAATTTTGTACGTAATATTTGTTAAATATCACAAATATTACGTAAATACAAATAATTTGTAACGTATAACCAATATTATACAAGTACATGTAAAGTTACACAGATATAAGTAATATATATTAATTATTAAGTTGTAACTAATATAAGTTACATGTAATTAATATTCATTACAATATAAATTTACTTATCAAAGTTTTCTTTACAATCCCTACAATACTTATACATGCAAGACTAAAACTCAAACAAAACCCAATTTAAGGTACTAAATCAAAATTTATGTCTTAACCGAAACTTTTTTGAAATTATATATTTTATTTGGGACTAATGGTCAATTATTATTTTTTCTTTTTTATTTTAAAAATAATTCTATTTATTTTTATTATTATTTTAATTAATTTTAACTACGATATTAAATAAAAATTATCTTTAGTTGAAATCAATTGAAAGAATTTTATATAACTAAAAAAATCAAATGTTTTTTTTTTTTTGGAAGAGTAATAAATAAAAAATGGAAAAAAATCATAGATACTTAGTATAAGGGAAATTAATTTGAGTTAAATGAAATCTTGAATTTTTCAATTTCTTTAAAAGAAAAAATAAAAAGACTTTAACATGTAAACCCAATTGTTAAAAAACAAAACACTCAAATAGTATGCCAATAACCACAAATCAAGACATGTATAAAAAATAAACCCTAGTAGGAGATCCAATTAAGTCAAAAAACAACATCTTAGTTGGTAGTGAATTTAGAAAATTGACTGAGGAGGACTATTTTTTTTAAAAAATTTATTAGATATTTTTATAATTCATTAAATTTAGGGAAAATTATCTATTAATCCCAAAAAGAGAAATTATTTATTACTTACTCCCATCGATTTTTCTTTGCACCGATTAGTCCCGTCAACACGTTTTTCTTGCACAATTAGTCCCATCAACACCTTTCCTTACACCAATTAGTCCCATTTTAAAAAATGGTCAGGATTGAGTTTACTTAAATGCCCTCCAGTGAGTTTCACATCGAGAAGGAAGGTCGTCAAATTGGTGTATCACCGTTGTCAGCCACCTGCCGCCGCCGGTCGCACGCCGCCGGTCACCGGTCGCCACCGTCATAAATTACAGCTTTACCCCAAATTTTATGACTTTTTGTCACTTTTATATGTTCCAAAAAAAAAAAAAAAATCTTGATTTTAGGATAAAATCGTTACTAAACGTAACGTAAAATAAGAGAACAATTTATGTTATATTCAATATTTACAAGTGTTGAATGTAACATCCACAGGTGTTCAATGTAATATCATATGTATTTTACTCTGCATACAAAAATAAGAGAATAATGGATGTTACATTCAACATTCACAGGTGTTGAATGTTACATTCAACATCCACATGAGAGTATTTAATATTCACATGAGGGGTATTTTGGTCAGAAAAAAATAACATTAAAAAAAAAAAAAACACAGTTGATGTTACATTCAACACTCACAGGTGTTAAATGTTACATTCAACATCCACATGAGGGACATTTTGGTAAAAAAAAAATAGTATTAAAAAAAAGAAAAAAAAAAGAAAAAAAAAAAAAAACAATTGATGTTACATTCAACACCGAATGTTACATTCAACATCCACATGAAGGGTATTTTGGTTTGAAAAAAATAGCATAATAATAATAATAATAATAATAATAATAATAATAATTTTGATGTTACATTCAACATTTGTGAGGGGTATTTTGGTCAGAAAAAGACAAAATGACTTATTGGTGCAAAAACAAATAATGAGAGTAATTGATAATTTTTTTTGTATTTTGAGACTAAATGGTGCATGCCCTTTTATTTAATGTGAAGGTTGGTCTTTTGGTCTTCTTCATCCATGTTCCCTGTTCCAGCCCCAATTCCACCGCCACCACATCCTCCAACCAACTGCCACCACATCGACGTTGAACACCACCACCACATCCAGCCACCAGCACTATCTCCACATCCTCCATTTCTCAATTTCTCTCTTGTCCTCCTCTCATCTCTCTCTCATAATCCTTTGCATACAAAATGCCCAAAAACATTCGATGACGACGGTGTGCTTTTATACAGTACTACTATGTATAATTTTACAGATTCTAATTATATGAACATGGATAATCTAAGTACGCAAAGGGGGGAAGCCGATGCTAGAAGATCCGAGGTTTCCCAAACACCAAACAAGAGCCAAAAGAGCCTAGAGTAATCGATCCTCAGCATAATCCAAGCCATTCCTACAAAATAAATGCTCGAGAGAGAGAGAGAGGTCTTCGGCAGCGGCGGTTTGCTTCGGTTGTGGGGTGGAAGATGAAGCCGAGGAGACGAAGGTGAAGTGAGAAGACGAAAAAAAAAAAGGGACATGCACCATTTAGTCCTAAAATACAAAAGAAATTACAAAATACTCCCATCACTTTTTTTTTGCACCAATAAGTCCTTTTGTCTTTTTATGACCAAAATACCCTTCACATGAATGTTGAATGTAACATCAAAATTATTAATTTTTTTTTTTTTTTTTATGATATTTTTTTCTGATCAAAATACCCTTCATGTGGATGTTGAATGTAACATTCGGTGTTGAATGTAACATCAATTGTTTGTTTGTTTTTTTTTTTTTTTTTTTTTTTTTTAATGTTATTTTTTTTTTTACCAAAATGCCCCTCATGTGGATATTGAATGTAACATTTAACACCTGTGAGTGTTGAATGTAACATCAACTGTGTTTTTTTTTTTTTTTTTTTAATGTTATTTTTTTCTGACCAAAATGTCCTTCATGTGGATGTTGAATGCCTCTCATGTGGATGTTACATGTAACATTCAACACCTATGGATGTTGAATATAACATCAACTGTGTTTTTTTTTTTTTTAATGTTATTTTTTTCGGACCAAAATGCCCCTAATGTGAATGTTGAATGCCCCTCATGTGGATGTTGAATGTAACATCAACTGTTTTTTTTTTTTTTTTTTTAATTTTATTTTTTTCTAACCAAAATACCCCTCATGTGGATGTTGAATGTAATATTCAACACCTGTGGATGTTGAATGTAACATCAACTGTGTTTTTTTTTTTTTTAATGTTATTTTTTTCTGACCAAAATGCCCTTCATGTGGATGTTGAATGCCCCTCATATGGATGTTGAATGTAACATCAACTGTTTTTTTTTTTTTTTTTTTTTTAATATTATTTTTTTCTAACCAAAATACCCCTCATGTGGATGTTGAATGTAACATCCATTATTCTCTTATTTTTGTATGCAGAGTAAAATACATATGATATTACATTGAACACCTGTAAATGTTGAATATAACATCAATTGTTCTCTTATTTTACATTACATTTAGTAATGATTTTATCCTAGAATTAAGATTTTTTTTTTTTTGAACATATAAAAGTGATAAAGTTTGGGGTAAAGCTGTAATTTATGGCAGCGGCGGCGGTGACCGGCGACTGGCGACCGGCGGAGACCGGCGGCGGTGGCGGCTGACAGCGGTGATACACCAATTTGACGATCTTCTTTCTCAATGTGAAACTCATGGGAGGGCATTTCGGTAAACTCAATCCTCATCATTTTTTTAAATGGGACTAATTGGTGTAAGGAAAGGTGTTGATGGGACTAATTAGTGCAAGAAAAACGTGTTGACGGGACTAATCGGTGCAAAGAAAAATCGATGGGAGTAGGTGGTAAATAATTTTTTTTTTTGGGATTAATAGGTAATTTTCCAAAAAAAAAAGGGGGAAGATGGGGAAAAAAATAGAAAGAGAAAAAAGATATTATTAAAAAAGAGGTGAGGGTAGGGGATTATTTTATAATTTTTCTGTTTTATTTTATTTCTTAATGAGTAAGGATAATATGGTAATTTCGTTCAAAATTATTCCGGCGAAAAATTTCCTTGGTAATTTAAGAATTTATTTAGAATATTAAAAAAATATAAGGAAGGTAAATGGTATTAACCTGTACTATGTATTAAAAACGGCATCACTTAAATCAATCCATTTGGGGCCAAAAAAATTCAATAAAGGACCATTGTGGCCCCCTTGATTGACCTCTCCCGCGTATTTTATTCAAGTGGTCTAACTAATTTAAAAAATTTGTCGGAAATTTAAGGTCATCATAAAAATTATTATAATTTTTCTAACAGTGACTCATACATGATATAATAATTTTAAATTATTATAAGACGTGGACGATAAATTTTGTACAATTCTATTATTTCTTATTTTTGCATGATTTGTAGCTGTTAGTATACCTCTCCCACTTTAGCAACTATAGTACCAAGTTATTACCTAAACAAATCCCTAGATTAAAATATATATATTTTTAATTTATTTTAAAAAAAACTTCAGATCAGCAAACAAAAACCACTTTATTTTCCTATAATTTTGAAATATCTCATCCAACCATTTTATTAATATTTTGATTAGATATGAAAAAAATATAAATAACGAACAATTGACTAATAAAATAAATAATATATTAGATTCCAAACCTAAATTAAATGACATTTAAAAAAAAAAACATCATGAGTTATTAATATATTAGAGATTTCCCCTAGTTAAAAGTATTATTTCAATTTTTATATTTATAAGTATAAAAAATAATAAATAATAAAAAATTAGTTAATAAAATATATATATGAAACTTAAAAAGTATAAAGTATAATCAAGTCGTTGAAAGGGTTGATTGAGGTGATTATAAATGTTGATGTCTAAAATTGATTGACACCCCAACTCGTCTGGTTAGCACACATGTGAAGATTTATTGCGAGGTGGAGGTCATTAGTGCGGAGTTCACTATTTCTCGATAAACGAACCAAAAGGACCTTAAGGCCCCGTTTGGTTATTATTTTTATTTCTGCTATCAAAATTTTGGAATTAATGTAGAGAAATGTATTTAGTAAACAAATTTCTATTTCCAAAATTTTGGAAGTATTTTCTAAATTCTTTAAGAATTTGAGAAATAAAAAAATGTTGCTTCTTATTCACTTCCACAAAACTATTTCCATCATCACTTTGCTGGCCACCACCGCGCGGTTACTATACATTTAAAGAACAGAAAGATAAAAAAAAAGAAAAAAAAAAAGGAACAAATGTTACAACCAAATGTGTTTTTTGTTTTTGTTCTCATAAATTAAAGAAAAAATTTCAAGACAATAACTGTTACAAAACATATTTTTATTCTTAAAATACTCTTGAACGAAAACATAATTCTCACATAGAAAAACAGAAACACCAACCAAACGAAACCTAAATAAATTGGGGGTGAAGTTAGATGGTAAAAAAATGTTTCTCATCATGAAAAGGTCATACCTACTGTTCTTCTTTCTTGGCAATGCAATTAATCACCCCCTAGAATGGTATATTGTCAGATTAGATCCAACTATTCATTGAGCCATGTGAGAACCAACAAGAATCAGACAAGTCGCAAAGACACGATATCCGCAGTTTTATCACTTCCACACCTTTACTTTCCCAGCAGAATCACCTACACATTATTGAGAACTTACTATCATATTATCGCTAACTACCCCTCTAATTTAATAGCTTCTTAATTTTCTCTCTCTCTCTCTCTCTCTCTCTCTCTATATATATATATATATATAACATGTATGAAATAACACATGTTTTATTTGTTTACTAAATTAAGATAATTTTTGGGTTTTAGCAAGACTATACTTCCTTCTTCTTCTTTCTCCGCCTCCTGTGAAGATAAATTCCATAATGGGGTTCCTGGATTTGTTCGTTGTGGCATTGATGCCTGTTCTCAAAACGCTGTTGGTCACAGCCGTTGGATTATTCCTGGCGCTCGATAGTGTGGATATCTTGGGGTCGACCGCGCGCCACCATTTGAACAACGTGAGGAAAAAAATCCCCAGTTTTTTTTCTTTTTTTGGGAAAAATTAAGAAGGTATACTAATTTATTTAATTTTTTTTTTTTCCTTTTTTGGGTGATGGATCAGCTCGTGTTCTTTGTGTTCACTCCTGCACTGGTGGGCAGTAGCTTAGCTGATACAATCACTGCAAGCAACATAGTTTCTCTGTAATGTTCCTGAATTATTATTATTATTATTATTATTATTTTTTTCATATTCTTTCCATATATATTTTTTTAATTGATATAATAAACAGGTGGTTCATGCCAGTGAATATCCTTCTCACATTCATTATCGGATCTGCACTTGGATGGATACTGGTGAAGATCACGAGAACTCCTCACCATCTCCAAGGCCTTGTCATTGGTTGCTGTGCTGCTGGTATATATATAATTACATACAAAAAAAATAAATTAAAAAACCCGGTTTCGAATTTAAATTTGAAGTATTGAACATCGATCTGTAAGGGGTTTAAAAAAAATGCAGGAAATTTGGGAAACTTGCTTCTGATCATCATACCGGCGGTCTGTGAGGAGACGAACAGTCCATTTGGTGATTCCTCCACTTGCTCTACTAATGGAGAGGCTTATGCTTCACTTTCCATGGCGGTATCACACCACCCTTCCCTCCTGTTCTTATTTTTCCGACAAACTGCTGTCTAAAAACTCGAAAATTTTCAAATATATATATATATATTTTGAGGACAATGCAGATAGGTGCTGTTTATATATGGACCTATGTATATAACATTATCCGAGTATATGCAAATGGAAGGGAAGATTCGAGTCTTAATGGCGATGAGGAATCCTCAGAAGAAGTAACAAGAGAAGCATCGGTTTCGAAGGATAGTCTCGCATCGGTTTCAAAGGATAGTCTCACTTCATATGATTATGAAGCTCAACCTCTCACACAATCTTTCATACAATCTGATGCATATGATGTACAGGTCTTTCATTTTATTATTGAATTTTTTTATTTTTTATTTTTATTTTTTTTAATTTAAATTCAGGATCTATTAGCAGGTGCCATTTTTTGAGAGGGTGAAGCTTTTCATACAAAAGATGAACCTGAAGATGTTGATTGCTCCTTCCACCATTGCAACTGTAATGATCCTAACACTAATGACTCTTGTTAAACAAAGTTCTTCATAAAATTTACGATTTTTTTTTTTTTTTTTTGGGTGGGTTTTAGATTGTGGGGCTTTTCATCGGTGTGGTCTCACCGGTAAGGAAGCTAATGGTGGGTAGCAGCGCTACTCTTCGTGTGATCGACAGCTCTGCGGCTATGCTTGGGTATTCATTAGGGTTTATTTAATTATGGTTTAAGCAAAGGATTATGTGATTAATTTATATGTCCTTGCTACTTAAAACAATCTCAAATCTGGGTTAAAAACAAAATGGTTACCCTTTTTTTACCATATCATGGGCCTGTAGGGAAGCAGCAATTCCAGCCATGACACTAATTGTGGGTTCAAACCTACTTAAAGGTAATCATTCTCCTCCCACATGTCCATTTTTTTTTTCTTTTTTTAGAGAAATTCCTCCAAAAGGCCCATCTTATAAAAACACCACTTTATAGAGTCTTATAACAATAATTTTTTCACATGAAATAAGACCTAAAAAGTGATTTTTGAAATATTGACATCTCTAAAAAAGTCTCTCTCTTTTTTTTTTTTTTTTTGTTTGTTAAATGGCTTTTTCTGTGCAGGGTTAAAAAGGTCAGGGGTGGGGGTGGGGGTGGTGATAGGGGTACAAGTGGTGAGGTACATTGCCATGCCTCTGGTGGGCATACTCATTGTTAAAGGTGCACAACGCTTTGGCATGGTGGGTTCTGATGATTCCCTCTACATCTTTGTTCTCTTGCTCCAATATGCTTTGCCTTCAGCAATGGCCATAGGTGCTCTCTCTCTCTCTCTCTCTCCCTCCTCTCTACAAAATCTCCCTCTTGTGCGCGCAAGTATTGGTGTTAATGGTGGGTTTTTTGCCGTGTGTTGGCAGGGACAATGACACAGTTGTTTGGTGTTGGTGAGAGCGAGTGTTCTGTACTAATGCTGTGGAACTATGCTGCAGCCTCCCTATCTCTTACCCTTTGGGCCACCTTCTACATGTGGCTTGTATCCTAACCGCCAAAGAACGTCCGGCAAAAATGGTGCAGGGGATATATGTGTGTGTGTTGATAATGGCTTGATTTTCTCCACGAAGAAAAAAAAATGGATATAAAATTATATGACAATGCCGAAATCATTTTTTTTAAATGGTACAACTTCAAGTATCATGTTTTACTTTTTTTTTTTTTTTTTTTTAAATCAAAGAATTTTCAGCTGTAAATCAGGATATCCGACCCTCGCTTTGTGATTTTCGAACAGATCTTGGAGTGACTCCACGAACTGACTGTGAACTTCAACAACCTTTCAAACATTATCCAGAGAAAAAAAACACTTCGATAATATGATTCAAGAAAAAAAAATGATTTTTTTTTTGTCATTTTGCGAGAAAAATGAGAGATCGAAGAAAAAACACAGGTAAAGGTGTACCTCTTCCATGGTGGGTTGGGGATTCTTCTTGATCTGAATTGGTTTACCAACCACCACATGCATTGGGTGCCTGAAGGGTAGAGGAGACCTACAAGTCAAGCACACAGCTTAACAAGACTTCAAAACAGCTATTCCACAGTAAGGTAGCATTTGGTAGCACAAAATTGAAAGGCTTGAATTCGGAATTCGAAAAGAACCCCATGCCAATTATTAAGATTTTTAGATGCGTTCATTCATTAAAATCGTAGTATTGGATTATATAACGATAGCAGTAGTGTAACGGTATCGGGAGTATCAGCCTATCCGTAACGGGAATCGGCCATAATGGTCGTGAATTTTTTAAATCACCACAAAATCTTCAAAAACTCAATAATTGCAATTCTTCTATTCATTTAACCTTTAATAAACACATTCTAATAGATATTATGACATTTAGCTATATATACAACAAATTAAAAACGTAAAAAAAATGAAAAATAGAAATTAAGAACTATCGCACTGATCAATCTTAAAATAATAGAAAAATGTCAACCATTTAATAAAAAATATGTTGCACAAATATAGTAAAACTATAAAAGATTACACCAAATATTGCCAGAAATTATTTGTAGGGTGGAAATTAAACCAAATCTGGATAGAAATTTAATATATATATATATATATATATATAAACTCACATACCGAAAATGAAAATCTTGTTGAATTGATGAAGAAATTTTGCTAAAAATGCTTGGATCTGGCCGAAAATGAAGTGAAGGGCTTGGATATGGCCGAAAATAGAGTGGAGGCGGGTTAGATGGCCTAGATTTGGCTGAAACTTGGTTGGCTGGGATGGAGGAAGGATGAAGAAGGGCTAGATGTGAGGAGAAAGGTAAACACAAGAGTTGTTTGGACACAAATATGTAGAATTGGCCGTAACAGCGCCGTTATGGTACTGTTACGGGTGTGACTCCGGTTGCAACTGATTTATTGGCCCATAAGGTTGACGGAGGGCCAAAAATCCGTTACATATCAGCCGTTACACTACGTAATGACCCATACTTAAATCCATGATTCCAAGTGTCCCCATCCAAATATGGGCAAAGGTAGTGTTTGGAGTCATGGAATTGAGATTGGAAATAAACACATTCAAAAAACTTGAAAATTTGTAGGTGTTCAATTCTAATTCCAATTCCATGACTTCAATTCCATCCCCAAACGGTACCAAATAGTAAACGAAACGCTAGATTATCGACTAAAAAGGACTGGGTATGTATAAACACGAGCAAATAAGTAAAATATGGTTTGAACGTACCCCAATCTACCCCAGAAAACAATAGGGGTGAACCCTATGGCTCGAGCAAATTGCAAGTACAATTTTCCACTAGGCTTCCACCACTTGTAGACGTTGGACTGCAGCGGTGGGAAGAAGTATAGGTGAGAAATGTTTGAAATTTCCCTCAGCAGTTAAAAAAAAAAAAAAAAAAGACAAGGGACATTTATTACCTGGCCAAAGGAAAAAACGGGGACTATGGGTCGACCTGCCTCCATAGCTATACGAACAAATCCTTTTCTTGACTTGATGAATGCAACCTGCAAAAACAAAAATTCAGCCTTCAAGGTGTGTATAGGAGGGATTTGGGGGAGGATTTGATTTTGAATTTTTGATAAGAGATTTTTGAAATTTTTAAGTTAAAATTCCTTGTTCGGCTGCTTCTAAAACGAATTTGTAAAATTCCATAAGGGTGCGTTGGGGTCAGGTATTTGAATTTGAGAAGGGATTTGTTGATTTTTCTCAACAAAATTTTACAAGCTCCCTTCTTAAACTCATATACCTCCTACAATTCCTCGCCCAAACGGATCAAGTTTCTCCATCTTGAGGTGAAATTACATCAATAAAATTTAAATTTCAAATAATATAACCCAAACGACAAATTTTCAATGACCACATTTTAAAATTCAAAATTTCAGAATCCGACTATTTTTTAAATGCGCTAATTGGTCAAATGCTCCCAATTAGGCGGTCTAATCCATAATTGAACCCATTGTAATTGTAAGGTGAGCACTGAGCACTAATCTTGTCATTGTGTTTTATGTTTGCGTTTTAGTCCTGTGCTCAATGCTTCCTAATTTGCTGTCAATGCTCCCAAATCAGGTTTGCATTGCCGCCACCAGTTGTGACCTCCGGCCGCCAGAATATTTTTTAATTACATTCAACTTTTTTTTTGTGTGTATTTTTTTGTTACATTTTATAGTATATTTTTTACATTCATGTATTCTTTTTAGCTATATTCATGTATTTTATTCCACCTACATACATGCATTCTTATAGTTACATTCATGCATGTTTAGTTATATGTTTAATATAGTTTTCTAGTTACATTCATGCATGTATAGTTGCAAGTTTAGAATCTTTTTTATAACAAATATTCATGAATGTAACACCAAGTTGCTGACTATAACGAAAAATGCATTTAGTTACATTCATTTACTAATGTTACAAACTATTGAATTTAACAAAAATTGCATGAATTTAACTATAAAAAATACCAAACACGTAACTGAAAAAAAAAAAAATGAATGTAACTTAGAAAAATAATACGTAAATGTAACTAAAAAAAATATACTTAAAAAAAATTGAATGTAACTAAAAGAAATCAAGCGACCAGCGGTGACGGCAGGAGTCCGTCAACCGGCGATGCAAAACTAATTAAGAGCACTAGGGTTTCCGTGAAGTGTAATAGATGGGACCGAACTTAAGTGTTATTTGTTTGGGAGTTTTTACTACTTTTGGTGCAAGTTATAGGAGCTCCCACCAACCCTTTTTTACTTTCCGTGAATTTATCAAATTTCTTATCGAAACGCACCCTCAAACAGAAGTATTTTGAGTGTCCCACCAATCTCTTCGTTCTAGTGATGGATGAACTCACAAAACATATTCAAGATGAAGTACTTTGAAGTATCTTGTTTGCAGATGACATCATATTAGTGGACGAAAGTAGAATAGGTCTTAATACTAAGTTAGAGAGAAGCGTTAGAGTCTAAAGGTTTGAAAGTTAGCAGAAGCAAGACAGAATACATGCATCGCAATTTTAGTAATGCCCGGAGAGATGGTAGTGCGGTCAAAATTGGAGACGAGGAGGTGCCGAAGGTTGATCTTTTAGACATTTAAGTTTAATGATTCAGAGCAATGGCGAAATCGAGGAGGATATCACGTATAGAATCAAGGCAGGTTAGTTAAAGTGGAAAAGTGCAGTTGGGGTTATTTGTGATCGTAGGATTCTGTTGAAACTTAAAGGAAAATTCTACAAAATTGCTATAAGACCAGCACTTCTTTATGGTTCAGAATGTTGGACGGTAAAAACGTATCATATTCAAAAAATTGGGATGACAGAAATGAAGATATTGCGGTGGATAAGTGAGAAGACGAGAATGGATAAAATTAAAAATAAAACTATTGGAGAGAATTTAGGAATAACATCCATCGAAGAGAAAATTAGAGAAAATCGTTTACAATGGTTTGGGCATGTGCATAGAAGACTCATAGAAGCACCAATGAGAAAATGTGATTTAGTTCAAGTGCAGGGGGCTACTAGAGAGAAGTAGATCTAAGAAGACGTTGGACGAAACTATTAGAAATGATTTGGCGACATTAAACCTGACGGAAGGGATGACCCTTGATCGATTTCTATGGTGTAAAATGATTCATGTAGCCGACCCTACATAAGTAGGACAAAGGCTTAAGTAGGACAAAGGCTTAGTTGCTGTCGTTGTATTGATTCTTCTCTAAATGAAGTATATGAAATGTTATCTATAAAACATTAAAACTAAGAGAAAAAAAAATAGGGTTTTCGAAAAATTTTAACCTCAGAACCATGCTCCATATAGAACGCCTCTTGCACTCCACCTGGAACTATGATGCAGCTATATCCAGATTCCAGAAGGGAAACAAATTTTTTCCTACTGGCCGGACTAAGCCCCAACCACGTCCATACATGCCTGAGGAATGGAGTGTAGAACACCTGATCACAATTTCTTTCCCCGTTAAAAATAAATAAAGACAAAATGTTGATTTTCGATACCAAAATATAAACAGAAAAGGTCAGCAATTCTTACGGCGGTACTTGCAAGAACTTTAATTTTGGGAAGAGGCATGAACCCTGTAAGGTCTGCCAGCGCAACAACTCCAATGGGCCAGACCGAATGTGGTTCATATCCAAAAACTGCAACAAGCAGAGTCTAAGTCGATCACTACCAAATAGTAAACACCACCAAAATAGTTTGTCTGATTTCCTAACCCGCACAAATGAATGGTTTTTAGTATCGAACACATACACACACACACACACACAAAAAAAAAAAAATATGCATATGAACTAAAGGACCGACAGTAACCACAAATAGGGCCTCCTAACTCAAGCAGAGTGAAAATAATGGCTCCGAAACTTCCACAAAAACTAAAAAAGGCAAGATATCCCAAAATTTTGCACCCAAAACAAAAGCTTAAAGAAAGTGAGCAGTTTACATAAGCTTTTAATTCAGTTCAAAATAGCTGTGCTTAATATAAGTTCATATCCCAACTTCAAATTTCAATTCTCCAAACATAAGATGCAAGTAATTTCTTTCTTTTCTTTTTTTTAATCAAAACCTAAATAAGAACTATTAGGGATGGCAACGGTTTGATTTTGGGTCGGTTTCACTAGAAACCAAAACCGTTAAGCATATACCAAACCCAAAACCAAAACTAAAACTGCCAATTTTTTAGAAAACGGTTCTAAAACCAAACCATCCAATTTTATGCAAAACCAAAACTAAAACCGCAAAACCATTAAGATTTTTAATTTTATATAAAACCAAAACCGAAACCGTGAATCATTGTTTGTTATATATAAACTAAAATGTAACTACCGGAAGAAATTATGAAAACCCTAAAATTAAACCAATTACGTGAACTATGGTATATTCAAATTGACATTACATACAATTTCAACTTGTTCCTTTGTTTATTTTTAACCAAAAACAAAATAAGATGCAATTCGAGTGTAGTGCCGAAAGATATATGGTAAGTTCAAGATGTCATAACATACAATTTAAACTTGTTCCGTGGTTTTGTGCAACCAAACGAAACAGAAAGTTAGCTTGACATCTACCCATCAAACAAAGAACTTCACATATTCAATGTTAAAAAACTCAGGCACTGTGATAAGGCTTTCCTTTAGTACTTTTTACAATAAAAATAGTAATTTGACAAAAAAGTACTTTTACTTGAGAAGTATAAGGAAAAAAAATAAAAAATGCCTTTGATCAGGATAGAACCAGCCACCTAAATTTAGGGCCAATAGTAAATAGAAGGGGGCATTTTCACATTAACTATCTTTTAACTTCTTAAAATTATTAAAATTAAACATAAAACCCTGAAGTTTTTCAAACTTTTGCTAGGGCCAAGACCTCCCCACCCCTCCCTCCGCCCGTGTTTCATAGCGCCATAGCATAGAGATAATATTTAGTATTATCCCTAATGATCGCTTAATCCAAATAAAAAACATTGATAATTGAAATAAGTGGGCGGAGAGATCTTAGTCCACCAATAGAGTATCTCTTATGATATAAAAATCGAAAAAACAAAAAACTACTTTTGCTTTCCGAAAGAAGTCCTTAAAATCATGTTTATGCAAAACAAAAGCCACTTTTAAAATTATGTACTAAAAGAATGTTACGAAAACCTTGACCTTTCCCTACTGCTATACTGACCTGCCTCAGCCTGCATAGATTTCAAGGTCTAGAAAAACTACTAACAATTGTTTGATACACAGTTCAAAATCTGATGAAAAACAGAAAGGCCAATACATGAATTTGTAGAGAGAACTGATATTACCATAGGCCTGGTTAGGATCAAAAGCTTTTATATCCTCAACATGTAAAGTCACCGGAAAATAACCAACAGCATGCTTACAGATATACCTGGAATTCATCGAAAATATATCACCACTATCATTTCATTACCATCAAGTAACAAAAATTTCTAGGGAAAATTATTGGCCAGACCTATATTAAGAACCAAATACCGATGAATACTAATTGATTCAGATTAAACCAACTAATCTCATTGACTTGACTTTTTGAACTATTTAATCCCAATTTTAAAAAGGACGAAAATCCATGACCAAAATACCCTTAAAAGATCTACAAAATTTAGTAGTTTTCTTTATTAAACGATGTTAACAAAAAAAAAAAGTTTCCACAAATAACAACCGGGGAGATTTTCCATTTCCAGTTGCATTCAAATTTCAAAATTTGAATTGAATACTCATAGTCAACAGAGGTTACATTCAACATCCAAACAAAAGTTGAGGACTATGCTTGTATGCTTTGCGGAAGGCATATAGCCTACTATTTTTACAAGCAGTTCATATTATATAACACCAACACACAAATATAACAATGTATTTTTTCGTCTCTGTAATGCATGATATGTTGAATATAACATGGATTTTTCTCCAATGTGCTAAAAAAAATTGACATCTCATTTTAAAGACAAGAAAATGGAGATCATTCATGTATAAATGAATGATGGATAAGTACTTTAGCCATTTCTTACAAGTGAACTCGATAAGTAGATTGATTAGAAAATTTTTGCTAACTCATTGATTCATCTAGTATATAAATATATGATTGATTTATGGATCAATTACGATGGTGGGAGAGAAATCTGTGATTTTTTAGAGATGTTTTTTCCACGCAAATTGTTGTATAACTGTAGCAAATGTAGGGAGTGTACATATGGAAATACTGACTAGCCTGGAATGGAAAGTAACTGCAAATTAATCGGAGCAAATCAGGCTATATTTGTTAATAAGATCACTCTATTCATTAAAATACAATTGGGTTCATTCAGTAATTAAACTTAGATAATCAATTAGGATCGGATGGTAGGCGTCCCTTCCTTTATACTTGAACTCGAATAACATACAATTACAATTCGAATCAAATATAGTCGGCTAGTAGAAATGCTAACCTCGCCAATTTGAGGCCCCATTTGCTCTTATGGTCAATTGGAATCACCATAAAAATCACTAGCAATCCCAATACCCTGTATCATTTGCAAATAAAAATTCTTAAAACTCTTAAATAATATGCTAACGAGGTGCTGCAGTATAGATATGGAGTAGATAGAAGGGGAACGAACGCTAGAGCTTTGCAGAGAGGAAGGAAGATGAGGGAAGCCAAGACGACGAAGACAATCAAGTGGACGGCACCGAGCCACGCAACCATCGCAATTATGGTGTGGAACACCGAGCCGCTCGTGCCGCAGAACTCAGCCGGCGTCGGCGCTGGTGCCGCCTCGTCCAAAGACGATTCGTGCCGGATCCCGTTGGTATCTCCGATTGGCATGACGAGCGAGAGGAATGTAGAGTAAGAAGTAGGCGGCGGTTGTGGTCTCAAGTCCTCCCGCCTGCCCAGCCAAATTCCATTGATATACTGTACACCGGTGAGGTTAGTTCTAGCGACTTCTCATAAACTCCGTCAGTCTAACCAACAAGAAAGAAAATTTTTGGGAAAGCGTGATTGCCTTTCCATGTCGTCACGTGTCTCTCTCTTTTAATATTAACTAATTTTAGACCCGTCCCACCTACAAAATTTTTTTATAATAAATTCATGACATTGAACAGTAAATAATTTAATCAGTATTATTTAATTATTTTGATAATTAGATATAAAATTAAATATATAAATTTTAATAAATAATGATATTTTTTTAAAATTTAAAAAAAAAATTACTATTAAAAATTATATAAATGATAAAAAAAAAAATATTATATATTAAATTTTACTAATATACTATAAAATAATAAATAAATAATCATAAATTAAGATTAATTTTATCAATGATTAAAAGTCAAAAAATTCTAATTTAATTAATTTATAACTTATCTTTTTTTTTTTAGGGTAAAATTATTATTTAAATCACAATTATTTTTTAAAATCCTTTAAAATGTGAACATGGAATTAATCATATATTTTAATTAAAAAAATTAAATATGGTTAAAAAATATTAATTGGGACAACTCATTATTTTATATATAAAAAGAGTAGCTCAATACTACCAAGCACTCACCATGCTCAAAGTCGAGAGAAGGGTCAGACCACTTAGAACCTACCAAAAAACTTGAAAAATACATTTTTTTAACATCATTAAAGCTCTCTCTCTCCTTTCACTTTTAAGTATTAGATATAGATAATTAGATATATTTCTTTTCAACCCACTCTATTTTATTTTAATATCACTTTATTCCATCACTTTTAAAATTTTATACTTTACTCCTTTCTACTTTTATTTAGAAACTATGTGTTAAAAAGAATATAAAATAACTTAAATATTATTTAATTAGAATGAAAAAGATAATATTATTTTTTATTTTTTTTTCTCTACCTCTCTTTTTTCTTTCTTCTTACCGAAATTCAGTGGTCATGGAACACACCAGATATTTCGAAAAGTTTACTGACGTTATCAACTACAAGTAGGTGTATACTTGATATAGTAGGTGAGGAAAACAAACTTCTCCAATTCTATCAAGAGTGAGAATTCAAAGAATAAAACAACTCCGAATTTGGCCATTTTTTTCTTCAATATAGGAATTTCACCAAGATTAGTAAACTGGATATTGCTAAAAATGAAAATTTGAGAAGCTGATCATGGGTTTGTGGCGAAGAAAAGTGAATGAATATGAAGGGAAAAGGATTGAGACTTGGTGGAACCTTCCAATGGCGTTCTTAAGACGCCCTGTTTTCAAGGCGACGACATCTGCAAATCTTTTTTTGTTTTTTTTAAGAGAGAGACAAAAGTTAAATTAAAAAATAAAAAGATAATTTCATCTATTTTATTTCAAAGTTAGGTCGATTAATTTAAATGGAATGTATTCTCTTATATTTATTTAAAGTAGAAAAAAGTAAAATATAAAATTTTAAAGTAAAGAGAATAAAGTGAAGGATTCACTCCTTTCCTTGTCCCGGTGGAAACAAGGGTGTTTTTTTATTAATATTTCTGGGGGTTTTTTGAGTAATATTTTCCCCAAAAAAAATTAAAAAAATGTGTAATAATCTTAATTTCAAGTATTTTTTTAATTTGTGCTGTAATATAATTTTCTTCGTCTGATGTTAATTTTTTTAGATGAACTCAACTTATTTGAATTCTCCTACCTATAATATTTAATTAAATTCAACTCAACTTATTTGAATTCTCCTACCTATAATATTTAATTAAATTCAACTTAGTTGAACTTTTAGGCCATTCGGTAACTATTTCCATTCTCATTCTATTCCGAGATTTTTGAAAATAGCGTTTGGTAATTTGTTCACGTTTCCATTCCATTCTCATTTGGGAATTGTGTCCATTTTTTTCTTAAAAAATGAGAAATAAAAAAATGTTGTTTCTTATTATTCTCATTTTGCCCTCGATTCGTAACGACATGTTTGGTTAGATGGAATCGAGGGTGGAATGGAATCGCATTCTGCCCTCGATTCCTATTCCGTTGTTTGATTCTTCAATGGAATCACTTTCGTGATTCCATCGGAATGAAATTTGATGGAATGAGATTCCATTTGAGATGAGGTAGAATGGGGTTCCAACTCAATTGAATCAATTCCTTAAATTACATGATAACCTTTGTAATTAAGCCCTTGAAAATTGAGAACAAAAACAGAAATTAGAGAACATAAATTGAAATTAGAGAATAAAAAGTTGGGAATAGAAATAGAAAATTGAGAACAAAAAATTGAAAACAGAACCAAAAAATTGAGAACAGAAACAAAAAATTGAGAACAGATATCGAAAATTGAGAACATAAACCGAAAATTGAGAACAAAAAAATAATAATTAGAGAATAGGAAATTGAGAATATAAACTAAAAATTGAGAACAAAAATATAAAATTAGAGAACGAAAAATTGAGAACGAAAACTGAAAATTGAGAACAAAAACATAAAATTAGAGAATAGAAACAGAAAATTGAGAACAAAAACATAAAATTAGATAATAGAAAATTGAGAATAGAAACCGAAAATTGAGAATAAAAATAGAAAATTGAGAATAAAAACAAAAAATTGAGAACATAAACTGAAAATTGAGAACAAAAAATAGAAAATTAGAGAAAGAAAAATTGAAAAAGGAAACTGAAAATTGAGAACAAAAACAGAAATTAAAGAATAGAAACTGAAAATTGAGAACAAAAACTGAAATTAGAGAACAAAAACTTAAAATTAAGTTGAATAGTGAAATATAATAAAATGAGGAAAGGAATAGAATAGTGAAATATAATAAAATTTTATTATAATCAACCAAGAAGAGAATGAAATAATAATTTTATAAGGGCAAAATAGAAATTTTATTATATTTCACTATTCCATTATTTCTTTCATCCAATACCAACCAAACAAAAGAATGGAATAGTGATTCCATTCACAATTCCATTCCATTCATTCCCTCATTCCATTACTTCTTCCATTCCATTCTACCCTCATTCCATTTTGTCCAACCAAACATGCCGTTATTGTTTATCCGCCGCCGCCGTCCACTGGCCATCTCTGGCGATTGTCGCTAGTCACCTCTGCTGTCCGCCACCGTTACCCACCTGCCGGTCACCGTCGCCATGCCTCCGCCGCCGTCGCCGTCCGGCCTAAAAAAAAATAAAATAAAATTTTAGGATAAAATCGTTACCAAACGCAATTCTCTTCCTAAAACAAAAATAAAAAAATAAAAAATCGTTACCAAATGTGATTCTACTCGTAAGAAGAAAACAAAATTCTCATCTCATCCCATCTCATTCCCATCCCACTTCTAGAATTGAAACAGAAACAGTTATCAAACGTTACCTTACCTTAGTTAGTTCAAATTTTGGCACATTATATACATGGTGAAAGCATAAATAGTATTTTTTTTTTCCTCCTTATGTTACTTGTTTTTGGCACATTATATACATGGTGAAAGCATAAATAGTATTTTTTTTTTCCTCCTTATGTTACTTGTTTTTCTAAAACAAATATAAAAGAATTAGAATTTATTCACATATAACATATTAAACCCAATCACTATGTACAATAACAAAAAAAATTCAACAACTTTAATGGTGCAAAATGTATGGATATTTTTTTCCTTTTATATATTAACAAAATCCTATTGTTCTTATTATTTACCCGTCGGCAGCTGCCATCCATTGCTAGTCGACAGCTTTGTCAGTGATGTTTTAATTCTACGACATTCTGTCATTTCTATCCAGATTACAATAAACCGTTAATAATTGGGTCGAGTTGACGACAAACCCAAATTTCAAAGTCCAATGTTATGTTTTAAAATTATAGGCAATTAATTAAACACCCAACCCAATTTTGAAGGTTCAAAAGTAAAATGTTCCCGATGAAAACAGTGATTTATTTTCAAGTAAGGTGTGTTCAAACCAATTTATGCGCACTTTGACTAATCACCCCTCATGCGATTTTAAGAGCATATTTCTTTACAACGCCTTGGTACGTTCATGATTTTACTCCTACAGTATTGTCTCTAAGGATCAAACTCTAATTAATAAGAAAATAGATTTTTTCTTTTTACCAAACAGACTAACCCAAGAAAATTTCTTGGTGGTATCATTTAATACAATGAATCTATTTTTCCAAATGTAACGAAATTTAAAAACATTTAATAAAAGACACTAGATTTTGGATTGAATTTCATTCCAAAGAAAGAAAAAAAAAAAAAGGAAAAATAATAATAAAAAAAGTTTAGGTTTCTAGCAGCCCATTCTAAACAACCCCATCCATCCCCTATTAACTTTCCTTCTCCTCTTCCTCTCCTTTTTCATCTCCATTTTCTCCAAAACACGTGCTTCTGAACAAGCCTCCTCCTGCGATGTACCAATTAAAGAAAAGAAAAAGAAAAAAAAAAGGGGGGGGGGGAAAGATTGCTCTGAATTACTACATTCATAATGAAAAATGTTTGATTTATTTGAAAAAAAAAAAAAAAAAGGTTACCCGAATGAGAAGATGATCTCCAAACTTGTTAGAAACGGGGACAGTGGAGGAGCTTGATCTTGATGTGTTCCCTTCCTCCATATCCAAGCTCAACTGGTTAATTCAATCAATTAATTAATTACCCATTTTTAATTCTTTAAAACACCTCAAAAATAACAATTTTTTTTTTCTTTCAAATTTTTAATTTTTTGGGGGGGTTGGAAAAGCTCACCTGTTGTATTCTGTTCTCCAGCAGTGCCAGGCGGTCCATGAGTGTGCCTCTCTGATGAACTTCCTCAAGCGCAGACGACAGCGTTTTGCAGTTTTCTTCTTTTGATTCTGTGTTTAATCCGCTTGATGATGATAACCCATGTTTCTCTTCCAGGAGCTGCAGCTGTATCATCAAAACGTTTCCAATTTTAGCATTAACAAACACTCCCCCCCCCCCCCCCAAAAAAAAAAAAAATAAAAAAAAAAAAAAAAAATCGCTTAGTTACTTTTGCCCCCCCCAAAAGAAAGAAAGAGTGTGTTGATTTTGATTACCAGGCGATCGAGACGGTCCAATCGCGGGAGAACAGGCAAGGGTGAAATGGGTTCTTGCTTAGCTTCTTCTTGCTCCATCATTACCCTCTTCTGCTCTGAAATTGCTTTGATATCAATGAAAGAAGAAGAAGAAGTAGGGAGTCAAAGTTGGTATTAAATGACAACCACCTTACCATACTCTCTTTGTCACCATTCATGCGTCCTCAACCTTCTCTTGGATAACTTTGTTTATTCTCATCTCATGACGACGACGACGAAGATCGCGTCCATGATTCTGCGTTTCATAAAATTATTTTTAGGGACAGGCTACGATACAGCTCCGGTTTTGGCTGTATGGATTACAGCTAAAACTTGGCCTGTTGGATGGGCTGAGATTCAATCTCAGTCCTCTATTTTCTCAAAAGTCAAAATCACCCTTAAAAAACCCAAAACCACCTTAGAAAAAAAGGGAAAAAGAAAAATTATTACTGGTACATTACCTTCTCCAGCCAGTTAGTCTTTCCCGCTACTTAATGTACTTTTTCTCTTTCTCACCTCCCTGCCTCTACTTCTCCATTATTTTTCCTCTCTGTCTTGCTCTCGATCCGAATATCTAGTGAGCCCTACATTCTCGATCTGACGCTCTTGAAGGACCAGATATGGATGGTGGAGGTTGGATTTGGGGGCAGTAAAGTTCAGCAGGGGTCGGATTTGGATGACTGTGGTCGGATCTGGATGCTCTATCACCTATGCTACGCCCGTTCTCTATCAACTTTCCTCACCATCCAACCCCCTAAACTTAACTCCCTGTCTTTCCCAAAATCAGCAATCCTTCCATCGCTAGTAGCTAGTCGTGCCATCGTCGCATCGTTCGCCTTCCAATTTCCAACCCAAAGTCGTCGTCGTATTTCCATCCAATGCTACGTTAGATCACAAGCATAAGCATATACAACTGTACATATTATCATACACAGATAGACGATTGAGGGATTTTTAGAGAATTTATCAGAAAATGCAGGTGAGATTTCAATTCTGTAGCATCGACCATTCTTAATTTGGATTTGTTTTTCTGTATTTTCAGCTTCAATTTTTTTTGAATTTTTGCATCTAGACTAGAACAGTACAGGTAAGGCATGTATTAGATCTGGCAAGTGAGAGGGAAATCCATGAGTTCTTCTTATTCTTCGACGAATCGAGCACGTTGAGATCCGTCAGTTGGTTATTTTCTCGATGTTTCTGCTTAGTTTTTGCCGATTCTTTTGGTATTTCGTGTCGTAGATTGAATTTGAGATTGGATTTTTGTTGTAAAATGTGGTTGCAGTGAACCAGGGCAATCAGAAGTTGTTTGTTACATTTAAAGATCCGAAAGTACACGAAATCCTGTTTGTTGGTCTAAAGAGCTAACCAAGAGGGGTGAATTGGGTAGTTACAAAATTTAACCAATTAATTATTTAAACATTTAATATAAAATAGTCAATTTTCCTAAATTAATTATTATCTTAGTTACGCAGCGAATATGTGTTTAATACTAAGTAAACACACAAACACAATATAATAGAAAATAAACAATACAATATACAACGATATATCTTGATTCAGTTAAACTAGTCTTGCCTACATTTAGTCCCCCGAGTTCCACGGAGATTTGCAATCCATTAAATCCCTTTGATCCCTTTACTAGGTAGGAACCAAACCCTTACAATGATTATTTTACAGGCACAGAATCAACCTTTACAAATTACCCTTTTACCAAGTCAAGAATGAACCCTATCTTTTTACCAAGGCAAAGATTAACCTAACACTCTCTCACTTATCCTTTTCACAGGGAAGGATGAACATTTACAATTCAATCAAAATAATAATTTAATTACCGGAAGAATCAAAACCTAATTTTTTTCAAGAAAAATGAATAACCTAACTTTTTTGTAGAACAAAGATCAAGCCCTAATATTTTTCATAGGAAAAAGATCGAAACCTAACTACCCTGACTAGACACCGTCCCAAACGTGTTTAATCCGCTCAAACTCACAATACAAAAACATGTTAGTTTCTTTCCACAAGGAGCTTCTACTACTTCAATACAAATATACTCAATTAATGTCTCGAATAATTATTACTTGATAGATAAAATGTGAGGCAAATAAAATATGATTAATTAATAAAGTGGTTAGTACAATTTTAAGCACGTAATTAGATAATCAAATGGAATCATTTAAAATAGATTTTTAGGCTTTTAAGTTCAAAATGATTTTCTAAACAATCTTAAACCAATCAATTAACAAATATATAAATTCAAAGTAAATAACAAAACTTAGAAATATCTCATCGGTAAACACCAAAGATAATGATAGTATCGCAATAGAACACAAGTCGATGGCGCCAAATCATAAACACTTAGATCAAGAACGAAGAATAAATCTCTCACAAAAATCTCAACATAAATATAACTCTTAGAAAAACTTGAATTGATTGTTCTTGATGTGTTGATCTCTATTCCCCCAGGTCTATATTAATAGACAAAAATCAAACCCTCCAACAGCTAGAGAAAGTGGTACCTTGAACTTGTTGAAAGACAACTTCTTTACTCGTAACTAGTAAGAACTTCTATACTAACCACTATCTCCCTCTTGCTTACCTCAAGTATAGTAAAAAATTCACTCAAGACTTGCTATTTATATCATCATTTCATTGTAGAGGGTAGGTGGGATATTAAATATACACTTCACTCAAACCAACCTATGTCAATATAAACCCCCTGATTAATAGTATCACTTGCTCCCCATTTGGGGTTTAAGTGTAATTATTACATTTACACATTGTCTTATAAATGACAATTGGGTGGAAAGTGTAATTAAGGCATTTATGACCCTTAACTCAAAAGTGTAATTAATTGGTGCTTATTTTCTTTTAATTTGTTTATGAGTTTGGGTGAAAAGTGTAATTAAAGCCTTTATGACCCGCCACTCAAAATTTTAATTAATTGGTGCCTATTTTCTTTTAATTTATTTATGAGTTTAGGTAAAAAGTGTAATTAAGTTATTTATGCCCCCTTCTCTTAAGAGTGTAATTAATTGATGTCTATTTTATTTTAATTTGTTTATGAGTTTGGGTGAAAAGTATTATTAAGTCATTTATGTCCCTTCTCTCAAAAATATAGTTAATTGGTGCCTATTTTCTTTTAATTTATTTATGAATTTGGGTGGAAAGTGTAATTAAGCCCCTTCACTCAACAATATAATTAATTGATACCTATTTTCTTTTCATTTGTTTGAGTTTGGGTAGAAAACGTAATTAAGATCTTTATAACCCTTTATGTGAAAAGTGTAATTAAGGCCTTTAATTTGTTTATAAGTTTGGGTAGAAAGTGTAATTGATCCATTTACGTTGTTGGGATGAGGAATGAACTTTTGTGTTTTTGGGTTCACAAAGTTTTGTTAATTTGTTTAGGATGTTCAATACTTTGCAAAGTGTATTTATGTAATAACCAATAGGGTGATGGGGGTGAAGTGCATAGAAATTACCTTGGATGGATAATGTAATAAACTTTTTCTTATAGTAGGGTGCAAAACATAATTAAACCATGTCTAGACAAGAATGTCCATATCATATTTAGACTTTATAACTCTATTATTCATCATGGATTGAAAAAATAACTGACAATTAAATAGAGTAATAGTATACTTATATTTGATAAATCTCACAACTTGATAATTTCATAGTTCACACGTTTGTGTTTTTTTCTCATTTTCTTCCGCTCATCAATTGCAATCTTATCTCATGCGTGTTGTGATGGACATTAATGGGTTGTGACATCTCATGTTCACAATGAACAAAACAATAACAATTTAAGATATTCACGTCATGAAAGTTGCATGTTTCGTGTCGTGTCATGTAATTGTCTGATACGAGAAGAACACAAAAGTTAGTGTCATAAAACTTGAAAATGAAGACGACACGAAAATTATCGTGCTGATGTAACACGATAATTTATCGTGTTACACATTAATACGAAACCTAACGAGTTGACACAACCCAATAAGATGTTGCTTGTTTACCCATGACCTACCCATTACAGTTAATGACTTGTTAACACAATTTATACACGTTCACAACTTACCCATTACAAGTTAATGACTTATTAAAACAATTTATACACGTTAACAACTTGTTGACAATTTTTTTTTTTTTTAAAAAAAGGATAGAAAAAAAGTTATACAACTTAACAAAAGCAAACAAAATCAAATCAAACCAAACAAAACCCAAAAAAAAAAAATTAAAAAAAATAATAAATAAACAAAATCCATCATTGCAATATAACCAAAAAAAAATAAAACTATTCACCAAAAATGAAATATTCACATTTTAGTTTCATGAACACCACCAAAATATGAAATATCTTATACAGTGAACGGCTCAATGGCATTGCTTTCGACACCGGAAACACGTGTCTTGGCCCGAGCGACCTTGCTTTTGACATCAGAAACATGTGTCTTTGCTCACTCAATTGGAGAACGAAAAATTGTCCCATCCTACCACCGATCGATTCTGATCTCGAGACTGTGGGCTCTATTTTTAGGGTAACATGGAGCCCACACTCTCGGGATCAGAACCCACCGCGAGCGAGCTTGACAAATTTTCGTTCTACCATCGAATGAGCAAAGACACATGTTACCGGTGTCAAAAGCAAGGCTGTTCAGCCTAAGAATGCCCTGACATATGTGGGAAAATACCAACACGACCAATTGAGACCGAGATGGTGTCTAACCTTTTGGTCATACGTAAGTCTTGCAGCAACACAATTAATCACCTACATCGATATCATCAATCAAATCAATACTAACGACATTCGTACCATAATTTTAAGGACAACAGTCCATGATGAAAAACTTACTTCTCCACATATCCTTGCTCTCGGTGCAAGCATTGCAAGATATGACCGAGTAGCACCAACAGTTACAATATCACACAACGTTTCGCTGTAAATATACAACGAAACACCAATGTAAGTTACAGAAAAACAACATATATGATGATTTAACAACTTGTTCAAATATGAATAACGTAACGTACCATTGATTCAGTTTGGGGTTGAAAATGAACTTTCGCACACTTTCTTCCTCAGGACTGAGTCGGTTCACTAAATTTACTTTGCTGCTTGTAGCAGCCTACATAAATAACGCAAAACAAATTCATTTATTTACGTTGCATTGGGTGAGGAGGACAATAATGTATATAATGAAAAAAAAAAAAAAAAAAAAGATAATAAAAGTGCATTACTCATTGAAGACCTCGTCGACTTTTGCTCAGCAGTCACCTTTTTCAGCACAGACTCATATTATTTTTCAACCTGAGCAGAATTACAATGAATGCAGCAAGGTGACAGTCGATATGTTAAGGTAGCGATAGGTTGCATAGAATTAGAGTTTTTGAATTGGAATTAGAAATGAACACAGGTAAAAATCTTAAAATTCAGATGTTCATGTCTAAGATCAATCCCATGGCTTCAATTCCATGCCACCATACACAACCTAAGGATTCATTAGTAGTTTGTTAAGGAAGTGGGTTAAGTTAAACTACATTGTGGTATTATCTAATTCAAAGATCTAGTTTTCGTAGTTCATAAATCACCTTGGAAATAAGAGTCGGTTACCTAATTCTGAACGGCTGAACCACAACACTGTTTCGGCGCAAGCGCCATTTGAAGTTGGTGCATCTGGAAAAATGATTGCATGTGTTTGTTCTATATAATGACATGTTGCTTTGGCCATGCAGGGATAACACAGGCTAAATTTTAAGCTGCTTTCCATTTTGCATCTACATTATGATCAGATTCACAACTGGGTGGTCATGCTAATATTGGTCTAATGAAAATATGGGACTTTGGTTCGGGTAAGGAAACTGTATTTGTCACCCATGGGTGTGAGCTACTTATCAATTTCAGTGGTAATGTTGGACGGAACTATCACTTGATAAACTAAAGTCAGGTGGATTGATTGTTGGGAATATTCAGTCTGGGAGTGCTGGTTATGCCCTAGATTTGTTTTTGGGATCTTATACCACTGTCATACTGGTGGCCAACTTTGCTCTAAGCTTATTCAGTCTTCTCGTTTTGTGTCTTACGGTAAACTTTATATTTCATTAGCTTTTCTGAAGTAGTTAAAATGACCTCACACAAGTGGTTTGTTGTCAAAAATGCAGTTAGACTTTGGGATGAGATGATGTATATTACTATTTTGCGTCAGAGTGGAAAAATTAGGTAAAATTAGGAGCAAATAAAATCAATCATGAAAAACACATAATATAAAGAGAGAATAAACAGAACCAAACTCACATGTTCATCTTATAAGATGTAGTTCACTATTCTAAATAAAATGGACATTAAAATATAAGTGATTCCTATATGGCCTTCAGTCTTTTTTATTTTTCACCATCTTGATTTTAACTCTATGAACAGATAGGTGGACGAACAAACGTCTTTCAAAGAAACTAAAGGGCACAAATTATCCAAGAAAATAAAGAAAAAAATTGGCTAACAATTTTGAACCAACATTATTTTTAGTTGTACCAGAACCTATATTCATGAAAGCACGAGTATCAAAATTATTTCTAGTTTATCAACCACCTTATCTGGACATCCTTCAGCCTATACCAGAGAACAACATAGTTGACATGTCATTGAACATACCATTTAGCACAGCTTGGCCATATGAGCTCTGGTAAATTTTGATGCCTTAAGGAATTATCACTATGAATTAAAAGCGGAAAAGAAGTAGAGCATAATCATTTACGGAAGTAAAGCCTGAACTATTTCAAGCTCATAGAACAACCAATGCAATCTGCATATGGAAGTATAGGCATCAACAATGGATCAAGATTTTATCCTATTGATGGAGATCAAATATTTTATTTATATAAATAGAAGTCTACCTCTCTTTCCCGCTATTTGGCTGCACTTCTCGGAGAGCGAAGCGAAGCAAATGCGAAATGCCTAACGCAACCCATGCTCCTGGGTTACCATCGATCTTTCTGTGAAACGAAATTTCTCTGTAAACGAACTAGGGTCTCGATTTCGTCCAGATCCATGGATTTCAAGAGGAAAATCCATAGATCTGGACTTCCGACATGGTGAAACAGAGGAGAGAAAGAGAGAACTTAGCAGACGGCGGCGGCGACAGCTATGGACACGGCGGCGACGGCGAATGCAAAAGGGAGAACACCGAATGAAGAGGAGATGAATGAAATGCTACGTTGAGACTCGAGAGGAAGAAGTGAGGAAAAATGGGTTTTAGACCTAAGAATTATCAATTTCTATTACTTCAGGTTAACTAGTAGGTTCAGACTTAAGAATATTAAACTTTTATTACAATGGGATGAAATAATTATATTAAGAATCCATATTTTTTTTACCATATGGGACATTAATATTTTCTTATTTTATCTACATAAATTAATCATATGCTTTTAATTTTTGTAATGTAACCCAAAATATTTTACGAATTACCCGTTAATGTTTCTAATAATTGTTTATTTATGAAAATATCCCAATTTATATTGTAACATATCATATTAATTAACAAGCTATGTAATTCAATTGGAAATCAAATGACACGTCTAACAATCTAAAATATTTATTTATAAATTACCTCTTTATCATTCAATTACACATTAATTAGTACAATAATCTGTTCTTGTTCAACAAATGAAGAAATTACCATAAAATTAGGGTTCAAAATTTAAGATTTAGGGTTCAGGGTTTAAACATATTTCTCAATTGAAGAAGTTTATATAATAGAAAATAATTATTCAATTTATGTTATACTACTTATTTAATCGTTCAATTGAACGGTTCAATCTACAAATCACATATTGAATTTTGATATAATGAAGGTAATTAATTTAATAATGATTGCATAACTTTATTTTTTAAAAATTAACCCCTAAATATTGTTATAATAAAAAATATTTATTCGATTTATATTCTGCTTATTTAATCATACAATTCAACAATTGAATATGAAATTAATCGTTGAATTTTGATATAAACACATAATAAATTTAATAACAATTGAATGATAATTTTTTTTTTTTTTTATAAATTAGCCCCTAATATTTCTGCAATAGAGAATATTATATCAATTTTTGTTCTAATAGTTCAATCGTCCAATTGAACGCATAATAAATTTAATAACATTTCAATAGCTTTAACTTTTTATAATTTAGTCTCTAATATTTCTATAATACATTACATTGATTCAATTTATATAATACTCACTTATTTAATCGTACAATCATTCAATTACATCATAATCAGCACAAATATAATCTTTTACGTTGAAATTAGAACTCAAGGTTTAGGGTTTACAGTTTAAGCCCAAGGTAAGTGTAACGCTCAATGTTTATTTACATACTTGACGCATTTATGTACCTTTTTTTCTCCGAGCTCTTACTTTCACGTCGGAGGGGTTTCGCTGGGATAAATCCCAGCGAAGCCTTGTGCAGGTACAGCTTCCTAAAGGACAGGACTCTAGACTCCAGCTAGCTAGTCCCCAGGCAGTCAGTTACAGTTTACTTAGAGAATTTTTTATTTCAGCTCCGACTCAATAACTCCACCTCAGCAAGATGACCCATCTGTCACCTGACCGGACTATATTGTTGGTACTTACCGATTCTTGACACCAACTAAAAACATAATAAATTTAATGAAATTTACAAAAATTAATTTTTTTCAAATTAACCCCTAATATTTCAGTAATAAATAATATTTATTCAATATATATATTCTACTACTTATTTAATTATCTAATTGAACGCTTCAATTTATGAATTACATATTGAATTTGATATCAACAACGTACTAAAATTAATAAAAATTGAATAACTTAATTATTTCGAAATTAACCCCTAATATTTTTGTAACAGTTTAACTTATTGAATGATGTTCTACTTATTTTAATCATAAAATTGAACACTTCAATTTATAAATTGAATTTTCATATTAGGAACATAATAGAATAATTTAATAACAATATAATAAATTCATTTTGCCCAAATTACTAGCTAATATTTTTAAATATATGATAATTAACATATAAGTTCACAAATTGTAAGTTCGTTCCATAAAAGTTGCAAGCTCGTGTCCAAACATGCAACTTTTATAGAATGGACATGCAACTAGGAGAGAGGAAAAATAGCTCAAAGTAATTTTTCACGTTGCAAGTTCTTTCCATAAAAGTAGCAAGTTCGTGTTGTAACATGCAATTTTTATGAAATGGACTTGCAACTAGGAAAAAGAAAGTGTAGTCCAAGATATTTTTTCATGTCGCAAGTTTGCTTTATTAAAGTTGCAAGTTCGTTTCCAAATATGCAACTTTTATTGAATAGACTTGCAACTAGGAGACAAAAAGTGTAGCTTAAGGCATTTTTTCAAGTTGCAAGTTTGCTTCATAAAAATTGCAAGTTCATTTCCGAACATGCAACTTTTATTGAATGAACTCGCAACTAGTAAAGAGAAAGTGTAGCTCAAGGTATTTTTTCAGGTTGCAAGTTTGCTCCATAAAAGTTGCAAGTTCATCTCCAAACATGCAATTTTTACGGAACAAATTCGCAATTAGGAGAGAGAAAGTGTAGTCCAAGGCATTTTTCTAAGTTGCAAGTCTACTTCATAAAAGTTGCAAGTTAATCTCCAAACATGCAACTTTTATGGATGGAACTCGAAACTAGGAGAGAGAAAGTGTAGCCCAATGTATTTTCCAAAGTTACAAGTTTGCTCTATAAAAGTTGTAAGTTCATTTACAAATATGCAACTTTTATGGAATAAACTCACTACTAAGAGAGAGAATGTGTAGCCCAAAGTATTTTCTCAAGTTGCAAGTTTGGTCTTTTAAAGTTGTAAGTTCGACTTCAAATATGTAACTTTTATGGACAAAACTTGCAATTAGGAGATAGAAAGTGTTGCCCAAGCCATTTTTTCAAGTTGCAAGTTTGCTTCATAAAAGTTGCAAGTTCATCTGTAAACATACAACTTTTATGGAATAAACTTACAACTAGAAGAAAGAAAATGTAGCACAAAACATTTTTTCAAGTTGTAAGTTTACTCTATAAAAGTTGCAAGTTCGACTCCAAACATGCAACTTTTATGGAATGAGCTCGCAATTAGGAGAAAAAAAAGTGTAGCTCAAGGCATTTTCGTAATTTGCAAGTTTGGTCCATAAAAGTTGCAAGTTAATCTCCAAACATGCAATTTTTATGGAATAAACTTACAATTAGGAGAGAGAAAGTGTACCCCAATACATTTTCCGAAGTTGCAAGTTTGGTGCAAAAACGTTGCAAGTTTGACTCCAAAAATGTAATTTTTACGGACGGGACTTACAATTAGGAGAGAGAAAGTGTAACCCAAGACATTTTCCCAAGTTGCAAATTTGCTTCATAAAAGTTGCAAGTTCATCTCCAAACATGCAACTTTTACGGAATGAACTCGCAACTAGGAGAAAGAAAGTGTAGCCAAATGCATTTTCCCAAGTTGCAAGTTTGTTCCATAAAAATTGCAAGTTAATCTCCAAACATGCAATTTTTATAGAATAAATTTGCAACTAGGAGAGAGAAAGTGTAACTCAAGGTACTTTCCCAAGTCGCAAGTTTGGTCTATAAAAGTTACATGTTTGGCTTCAAACATGCAATTTTTATGGAACAAATTTGCAACTATGAAAGGAAAAGTGTAGCCTAACGTATTTTTCAAGTTGCATGTTCATTCCATAAAAGTTGCAAGTTGGCATCCAAACATGCTACTTTTAGGGAACAAATTCGCAACTAGGAGGGAGAAAGTGTAACCTAACTTATTTTCCAAGTTGCAAGTTTGTTCCAAATAAGTTACAAGTTCTCGTCCAAACATGCAACTTTATGGAATAAACTTGTAATTAGGAGTAAGAAAGTATAGCTCAAGGCATTTTTCAAGTTGCAAGTTTGTTCCAAAAAAGTGACAAGTTTGCTTTTAAGCGTACAATTTTTATGGAATGAACTTGCAACTTCAATTAACTTGCAAGTTGCAAGTTTGTTCCAAATAAGTTGTAAGTTTGTGTGCAAACATGCAACTTCTTTAGGTAAAATTTGCAACTTACCTATTATTTGCTAATGACCTGCTAGTCCAAAACCACCGTATTGTTTTTTGCAAAAAAAGGGGACATGGAAGGGACATGAAAGGTGTAGATGGTGTCACTTGGCTCATGGATGGGACACCTACGGTTCAGATTCAATCTTGGCAAGGAGCTATTTGTGTACAGCTAAACCATCTAGCTGTATTGAAGAAAAATCCAAAAATCCTTATTTTTATATGGTTAAACCAAACACATCCTTACTTTTTCTGTGACCAAAAGTCAACTAACATGATAATAAAAACAATCATTTAAGTGAATTCTCATTTATTGCATTCTAAAAACAAGAGTATTTTTCAAATAAGTAAAAAGTCTTAATCTTGGTTTATATATATATATATATATTTAACAATAAGATATGTCTGGGCCAATTTACGCATATCTTAACTAATCATCTTATCGGACAATCTTAAGGGCGCACTGTTGGAAAAATTTCACATAATTATATAAATACAAATTAAATAATAAATAAGTATAGCATGCTATTTTAATATTTGTAAATAATAAAGAACAACAACATTTAAATAAAATAAAATAAATAATAGAATAGAGAAAAAATGAATATATGCCGGGTCAAGGCATGTAAACACTGTCCTAAGAATAGATCCGGCCCCTCTATGCACAGGGTCGAATGGTGAGTAATTCCCAAAATAAATTACTAAAATGCCGCAACTTTTTTCCTGAATCACCGCCCGCTATATCTGATACATTTTATTACCGTTCCAGCAGCTTAACACCGAATCCACCACCACCCTTCGACTCATTTTGAAACAACGAGTCTAATGCCACTGGAGAACAACCCAACCAAGCTTCCACGCGCCATCGAAATGCTTTGCCCTATGGTCACTATTTTTTTTTACCTTTTCTATAACAACCGTTGCTCTTACAACAACATAACACATACCATATTCATTATCTCTCCAAGACGAAGTTAACGCCACCAAACTCACCGCCAAAGAAGCACGCACGCACCCACACGTGTTACCAAAAGTTTATGCCTCTCTGACGTGTATTGCTCACGTGCCTATCTTTTGCCAGATCATCCTAGCCACGTTAGCACCACCTGGTAGTCACGTCAGCGCCAGCTAGTTGCCATATTATCTTTTCAACCACGTCAGGGCCACGTCAATTGCTAGATCACTATCCATTCTGCCATAACTGTGTTGAGTCTATTGCCACGTTAGTGCCACATCATCACTTGCGGTCACCTCATTTGCCACATCAATTACTTTTTGCTACATCACTGGTTCGCCAGATTCTATTTTCTTATGACCGTTTTAATCTGTTTTTTACCAGGATGGATTGATTCTTAAGGTTTTTATACCTCCTGATTCTATTTTTGGGCTCCGCTTTATTATTTGAGACTTACATAATATATTTTTCCTTATATTCGTATAGTTTCTACCTTGGTTAACTCTTATACACTTTGTTTTTTATGCCTATGGAGAGATCTGACTCATCACATACTATTGCCACTATTATCGATGAATTAAAGTACATATTGTGGGATCAATAGATGTCTAATTTCCTACGTGGTCAAAAAATGTAGCGTATTGTGACTGGGGCCATTAAATTGCCTACCCACGAAGACAAAAAACTTGTTGAAAAATTTGTTAAGAGTCTCGAAGATTAGGATAGCAAAAATCATTAGATCTTCACATGGTTCTATTCCACTATAATCCCATCTATCAAAACTCAATTTGGTGGATTCAAGACGACTAAAGAAGTTTGAGATCTCTTTGTCCACTGGTATACCAAGGCCAATCTTTCACATCGGTATCAACTACTTTTCACTCTCCACAACATGCGCTACCATGTGGATCATAATTAGAGACAAAAATCTAACTAAATAGATCAAATCTAACTAATTCATCAAAATCCATACACTAAAAGTTAAGTTTCACCAAAATAGCTTAGATTAACTATTACAAACCAAAATATTAATTGTGGAAATGTCTAGATAACATAAAAAAAATAAAAATAAATAGAAATTAAAGTTAATGAGGACTCTGTCCAGAAAAATGATAATATAGTTCCATTGGACTAGTGGCTGGCTGCTGAGGATATTGAACCCCTGGCTAAGCACTTGATCCTAGAGTTATTTGCTGATGAAATGGCGTTGACGGTCCTGCTCCAGATGGCCCTGCAGCAGATGGTCCTCCAAAGGACTGCTGTGCTCCAAACATAGGATGTCTTGTAAAGTGTGGCTGAGCACTATACTGCTGTTGGTATTCATGATGTGATGACTGCATAAACTGAAACAATTGTTTCAGATTCCCCGTGATTTTCCCAAATCCAGCTTCCATGTTCATATTCAGTTGGACCATTTTATTTTCAAACCCAACTATCCGATCATCCATCATATCCACATGTACCCGTAGATCATCAATCTATTCTCGAAGAAAATCCATCTTCTGATCAACACTCATTTCTTCCTCATCACCTTCTTCTTGGCTGACAGCCTGCACTATTTGCCTTTTCTGATTTCTCTTCTTTACCCATCTTTTTTTTTCTCTACTCATATCCCATTAATGAAGCATTACTCACATTAATCAATCTGGGTGTGATTGTCATGAATTTTTCTTTATAAACATCAGTTTCAACTCCAAAATGATCAAACAATTTTTGAAGAGCATCAGTATAGGGTAACACTCAGGAAGGTTTCTAAACATGTGATAGGTGTAAATTACCCCTATATTTTAAAACCAAATTTGTTAGTTTTCGAGTACGTTTATTTTGTTTTTAATACATTTTAATATATTTTTATTCTTTTTGTATTAAATCAGGTGCGTGGGGGTGAAAAGGTATGAAATTGGAGCATAAATGATCAATTCGTATCGAGAACGGTGAAAAAATGAACAAGGAGGCAAAAATCTGAAGGAAGCCCACCGCCTAGGCGTCCAGACTACCGCCTAGGCGGTGAAGATGCAGAGAAAACACAAATGGCTACTGACAGCCCATCGCATCGGCGAAGCCTTAACCGACATACCCACCGCCTAGGCAGTGAATCCCACTGCCTAGGCGATGGTCTCTGCACAGTGTTAGATATTTGTTAGATATTTTTTGGCCTATTTAAACCATTCTCTCCTCATCTCTTCATACTTCTTCGCCCCCTAAGGCCTTAGGCCATATTTTAGGGTTAGGATAAGGGATTTTTGAGGGAGAGCTCTCAACCTGAGATGGAGGATGAAGAGGGAAACGATCGTTCGACAATTCTAGCGGCTATTATTCAGATATTGGCTAAGTCGCTCGTTTCTTTTATTTGTTTTCTATATTTTGGTAGTTGTTGAGCATGTTTACGCCATTTTATATTGTATACATGGTTATGGCCATTGGCTAAACATAGGTTGTATAGGGATTATTAATATAATTTATGAAAATGTTGTTTAGTTGAGTTTGTGTTTTGTTTGCGATTGTTTTTCGTTATGTTGATTGTGTGAGCTATATTGTTTGTTTAGTATGCTTAGATTTACATATTGAGAATATGGGATTTGACAAATCCCATATTCGGACTAGAATAAACGAACGCCACAATCCTATAACCTGGTCGGGGTTTGGATTGTGGATAATCGATGACGTTGGGGCAAAACTCACATGACTTAGAGTCGTTAAGACGTTGAGGGGGACTTTGGCGTTGACGCGAAGTCACGTATTTCCTCGTCTTACACTCGGGAGAGGTGATGGGAGACTTTTAGAACTAAGATTGTCGATAGGGTAAACACAACACGACAATCCAATAACCCGGGAGAGAGTTGGATTGTGTGCAATCGATGACGTTGGGGCGAGACTCATGCAGCCTAGGGTCGTTAAGACGTTGAGGGGGACTTCGACGTTGACACAAAGTCGTGTATTCCCCCGTCTTACACTCAAGAGAGGTGGCGGAGGAGTTTACGAACTGAGATTGTTATATAAGTCGAACACCGTTAATATAAACTAAAATAAGATCGAACATGTATTCGTAAACGAAACTAATCCCTAGACAACCTATTCTCTTAAAACTATCTCAATATAGTAATTAGTATAGTAAATTAGTATTTTGGTGTTATTAATTAATTAAATTAAATTTTTAGCGCCTAGATAAAGTCGGGTTATGACAATCGCAGTATTCGATAGTAATTTCAACCAATCTCTGTGGATACGATACCCGAGTGAAAGGTTCATTATACTAAAACTTGATCCGTACGCTTGCGGTGAAAGTGACAGCGCTTAAATTGACGGCCATCAACATGATATCTCATATGATCCATCATGATATAAGGCAAATCTATTTTTCTACTCTCAATAATCTCATTCATCAAATAGAGATCAAAATTATTCACATTAGCATGACTTCATCCTCTAGGTACAACCGTATAGGTTAGCACCAAGTGAATGAACTGATGCTCAAGATATAATGATCCTACTTTATCACCCTCTAAGTCAATGTTCTGTGCAATTGTCGTTCTATTAAAATTTGTTGACAGCTAATGGGGGGTATTGTATGCAAATACGTCGCCTCTAGGTTATTCTAAAATATCACATGGTAATCCCCTATTGAATTAAATCTCTTTTCCTTTAACATAGGATGTCATCTTAGCATTATTGTAAGTGAGATTACTATAGAACATTCTCACTCATACCGGCATCCACTTATTTCTTTGGGTGACAAAATCTGTCCATCCCAAAATTTTAAAATACCCTTCAACATCAATATTTTTTTTTTCTTTTAAATTAACAAAATCTATAGGTTTGTAACCTAGAACCTTTTGGTTGACAAACCGCTCATTATATCTAATCTCATCCTCCTCTTTTCGAAAATATTCATTGTTATACGTAACTTTTTGAGCACGCTTCTTGATTTTAGACATTTTTCACACAAACTTGAAACAAATAAACCAAGATAACTCAAGAAATTGAGCCTACATAGAGAACCAATCGAAACCCTAAAGAATAGAGAAAGAACCAACCTTTTCGTGAAGGAAAGAGTCAACAAATCTCGAATCCAAGCCCTAGACCATTAGATCTGACCCAAATATCTTCAAATCCAAGCCGAAATGAACTTATTTTGTAGAGTTTATGATTGAACGAACTTGGGAGATTAAGGGTTTTAGAGAGAAAAGGGTTTTAGAATCAGATGAAATGAAATGAAATGAATGAGCGCAGGGTATTTAAATCCCGTAAGGATCAGTCGACCGCTCACTTATAGTCGGTCGACAGATGAATGCAACACCTCTTTCTCTTTTTTGGCCTGCTACTGTCGGTCGACTGATGATCTACTATCGGTCGATTGACTATACTGAACTGTTTGACTTCTACTGAATTGAAGCTTTAATTTGATCAACTTAGCTCAATTTTTACCTCTTATTTTGATCCATATATTTTTTTAAAATATTTTAATTACTCACACACACCCACACCCACACCCACATATCACGCACGTCTAAATTTCAAAATGAACAGGCTCAGTCTCTCTAACGAAATTAATAAACTTAAACTTTAAAAACTTGTACATGCCTGAATCATCCTTGGGAGCAATTGGTGTGTGTATCTTTGGTGGATTACTTATTTCTGACTTGGTATTATTTGATTCCACCAATACTTGATTTGTCCCCTTAATTTCTTCTTTCTTAGCAGTGGCAATTTTCTGAATTGATTCACCAAGAATTTCTTAGCCTTTGTTTGGTGCATCAGGCTACTTTTCCTTATTCTGCTTTGGTACAACTTTGTAAATGAACTTGTTTTGGTATTGGTATGTTGCCGTTTGTTGTGGATAAGTTTTGTCAGCTCCTCACATATTGAGCTTGTTGTTTCTGTACTCTTCTATTTGATATTTGCTGATTTTTCTTATTAGGTACATTGAACCTCGGTTCTCTTGTCGGTATGGAATATTCATTGTACCTTTGTGTTTGTTCAAATCTCTTTGTTGGCACATAATGTTCATTGTATCTTTGTCTAAATCTCCGATTGATAAAAAGTTTCTTTTTGGTATCCAGATATTTCTGGATCCGACAGGGTAACCATGTAATAAATAACACGATTTTTCATAATGACCAAATTTACCACAATAAAAATACTTAATACTATTAGTACGCCTCTTCGGATAGTCAGTGTTTCGTACGGGAGCATAATATTATTTGCAATTTTGAGAACCAGCTTAGTAACTATTGGTTTTTCAATAGGTTTAGTACTCTCAATATCTTTGAATTTATTCATTGCTTATTTAAGCTTCTTTTGAATCTTCTCAAGTAACCATTCATTGGTGCTAACGGTTACCTGTAGACCAAAATTCTTTTTATGCATAAATTCAAGATCATTCTTAAGAATTTGACACTAATTTTCAACAGAATGAATTTTCATATGAGCTCTATCAAGCTCACACTTTGTATTATCCAATTCAATACTCAAGGCCTCATTCAAGGTTTTAAGATTTTTCCTTTTAAATTCGTTCTGTTGAAGATCATAAAGATCATTTTTCAAAACCTTAGTCTCATCCTCAAGAGACTCAATTTTCTCACACAACTTACTAATTTCAGATAAAATATTTTTAAACTCAACAGTTTCAAAATATTTGTCCAATTTTTTTTCTTGAGAGATTTGACAGTACTAAACTTCTTATTTTCAAAAGTTGTAATTTTTTACTCTAATTAATTTTTTTTTTCTAAAAATATACATAGAAGCAATAAGCATCTCAATAGCCTTATCTGCATTCTCATTATTGCAAATTATATCAGTCTCACGCGTAGAACAATGACTATTTGAAGAAGTAGAATCAACAGTAGTACACATAACTTCATAATCAAGACACTCCATGTGATTGTGTTTAGCTATACTATGAAGTATATCGAGCTAAAACCAGTTTTGATACCAATTGTTGGCTCAGTAAGCTACCCAAGAGGGAGGTGAATTGGGTAGATAAAAAATTATCAGAGAAAATACTTAAAAATCAAAATAATTAATTTTAATTCTAAATTAATTATTATCTTTATATAACAACGGAAATATAATATCAACTAGGTGCACACAAACAACAAAAATAAGTAATGAAAAATAGCAGCACACCAAAAATTTATACTGGTTCACCAAGTTACTCTGGGCTAATCCAGTACCCTAAGCTCCACGGAGTGTTGCACCCACTAAACTCAAGATTCCTTTAAAGGTAGGAACCAAACCTTTACAATGATTCTATTCGCAGGCTCAGAATCAACCTTCACAAATTCATTTTCCTAGGCTCAGGAATAACATTTACTTTTTACAGGTTCAAGAATAACCTAATTCTTTTTGTATCTTAGGCTAAAGAATCAAAATCTCACAAACACTCTAAATATCTTTTTACCCTGTAAGAATTGAACCGTTTCAAAATTGCTTACAAATCAATTCAATTAAGAAAAAATTACTACCTCAATCTCTTTACAGGAAGAGACTGAAACCAATTACCATTTGATTCAATACTCCCAATAGTATTCAATCCGATACTCAACTCACCAATTAAAAATCGATAAGCAATTTTTCTCACTCAGAGTTTTTACAACCCTAGATAAATTAGAACTCAATTAATATCTCAAAACTAGTGATAGAAAAGTGAGATATTCAAAATCTGATTTTAAACAAAAATTGGGTAGCACGTAATCAGATTTTTTCAAGAAAATGTTTCAAAAAATATTTTTCAATAAAAAATCGAAAAATAATTTCAAAGATCGTATTCCAAATAAATAATAATTATAGAAAATAAACAAATAACTTGAAACAATCTCACCGGGAATCCACCGAAAGAATAATGATTAGAATAACAATGATATTTCAGATCGGTAGTCGCAATAATCCACAACAAATATTTCTCAAGAACAAATCTCAAGAAAGATCTCACAATACACTCAGTATGATAACTCCTAGAAAATTCAAAAGTTGAATAGCTCAGAATAATTCTTTGGATGTTTTTTACTCAAATGTGAAAAAACGCAGATCTATTTAAAAAGAAATAAAACAAGCCCTCCAACGGTTAGTTCCCATGAATCATGACATTTAATTGCACCAATAGACCCTCTATATTATAATGATTCATTTCTGATATAATTCACTCAAAAATATCTTTTTAAAATTCCAATGAAGTCCCTCAAATTTTTTCTTCAAACACAGTTGAATAGGATTGAAAGAATTATATGTACCAAATTGAGAAACAAAAAAAATACTTGAACCATATCTATAGGAACACTTAGATATCATTTAAATAATTGAAAACACTTCAGATTCATAAGATATCTCAGAGATCCTAACAAAAAAAATGCTAGTAACGATTACTTTTAGAATAAAATATGGAATTCCACAAAATCCTTAAACACTCCCATAAGTCGACTGACCAAGGGTCACCTGTCGACCGATCGATTCAGGATGTAGCCAAGCCAAAAATTGTTCGCCCATCGGTCAACAACTCATACTTCAACTGTCGACCGGACAATTCAGAGAGTTTCATGAATCGACCTATCTGTCGACCTAGAGATTTAGAGAGTTTCACTTTTGGTCACAGGTCGACCTTCCTATCGACTGATTGATTGAGAGAGTTCACCATTTAAGTTTAGGTAGACCTACCTGTCAATCGAGAGATTCAACAACTTCACCTTCTGTGCTCTGGTCGACTTACCTATTGACCGGTCAATACTGGGAACCTCTTCTAAATTCGTTTTTAATCTATTTTCTTTAACGTTTTCGCCCCTTTAATCGATTTATTTTCTCAGTTCGCTCCACTAAATTCTTAAATTCAATTTTAATTAATTATCAACATTTCTTTTTCAATTACACATAGGAGCAAATAATTTAACTAATTAGGATCCTATAGAAATCACACATATTAATAAAAATTATTTTGTGTCGTGTGTGATCCTAATTGAGATATTAAGAGTTAGAATTTAACCTGAGTTATTTTTCCTAGGTTCTTCAATTTCTTTTACTCTTAATCTTCCATCATCTTTGTCATCATCTTTAGCATTACCACAATATCTTTATGATCATTTTCATCACTGGAACTAAGAAACTGAAACACTCAATAAAATCGTTAGTTCCATAAAAAAATATCAACATTTAATTATCCATCAAAATCTTAGGATCAACAACTATTATTCAGATATCCGATGGATCAAATATGTTAGTTAGCCATACTAGACATATTGAGAATTCTCATTTATCTTTTCTTGATACATATTTGATCCGTAATCTTATATATGTTGGTCAATTTTGTGATCTTGGATTTGATTTGAATTTCTATTTTATTGGTTGTAATGTGTAGGACCCTCATACAAGAAAGCTCATTGGGACCGGTAGTAAAGTCATGGGCCTCTTTGAGCTCACCAACCTCCAAATCCCATCTTCACCAACATCGCATTGTTAATCAGGCGCCTCAATTTTATTATCCTCACCCTTGGACTTGTGGCACTCTCGGTTAGTGATCACTCAAATTTAATATTTGTATATAAGCACAAAACATTAGTAGTATAACATCAAAGCACGAGTGTCAAACCATAGGATTGGATTGTAATTAATATTTTTCTCTTATTTTTCGATTGGATTAAAAAGAATAAGTTTGAAGTTCTTAATTATAAAAATTATATAAAATATATAATTAAAATATTAAATGATAACTGACCAGGTTGGGGGCATGTATGTATTCTTTGATCTATCACATAAATTTCATTCCTCTAATTTAACTCAATGTGCAATTAAGTAGTTCTAACTACAAGATAAACTTATTACGAAAGATGAATCGGCCACTTAATGGACATGGATTATCTTCAAGATTTAATTCTTACGTTAACTCATATAAATGAATTAATCATTTAGCATAATCCATCCAATTAAGTCGTATCAATTCCTAAGAAATCGAGTTATATAACTCTTTGATCTAAACTACATGTATTAGATCTAACACTACAACTACAAACAAATTCATATCCAAATGTCTACAAGAATATTTAGAATATAAATTTATTAAGAACAATGTATAAAACCAAAATCCTTGGTATACAACCTTACACAGAGAAGAAATAAAAAAGAACTGAAATCTATATTATAAATCTAAAACAAATACAACCTAACTAGGTTTAAAGCCTTAGCTATTCATAGAGTTTTCTTCTTTCCATTTGATCTTCCACAGCGGTACCAAAATAAAAGAATAAAATAAAACTACAAAGAGAAAAGAAAATGAAAAATAAAAAAAATAAAAAATAAAGGATGATTTTTCTTAAAGAATGAATAATATAAAATATATAATGAATTGGCACCAAAACCAGAGCTACAGAAATCTCATTTATTTCCACTTAGTTGCCAATCAGTTGGCATTAAAAGGCCAATTGTAATGGTTGATTGTCACAATGCCTTATTCTCCATTAATTATCTATTATTGTCCAATCGATTGGCATTAAAAGGCTAATTGGCACAAGGTGCGTGTGCATTATGCGCGTGCTTGGGCCATGGCCTTGAGTGGGTAGCCTAGGCTTGATGCATGGGGGCAAATGCGCGCAATGCGCATACCTGGTCCCTACGCCAAGTGTTGCGGTCTTTTTTTTTTTTTAATCATTTTCGGCTATTTTCTTCGTCTTTTTTTAGTCTTTCTTTATTTTCAACTTTATTCCTGCAAAAAATAATAAATCGTATTATTACTAATTAAAAAGTATTAAAAAAATTAACAAGAGTATAAGATAAGGGTTGAATTTTGATATAAAATTAAGAATGACTAGTTAGGTCATACTTCATCTAGTCGTCTCAATTCTCTTATTTCTAGTGGTTAGTTAGGTTCAGTTCAACATGTGTCTTTTGAATGTATTGATTATTAACTTGTAAAACAACCAACATTACCTTTTAATGATACTCTATTTCTATTGCACTCTTTGATTTAGTGTATTCTAATGTTTGGGGCCCTTCCCCTCTTGCAACAATGGGCAGTCCTCGTTATTTTGTCATATTTGTAAACAACTACTCTTGATATACATGTTTATTTCTGATAAAAAATAGAGCTGAATTATTCTAAATCTATTTTGATTTTTCTTACATTGTTAAAACCCAATGAAATACAAAGATCATGCCTTTCTTGACATGCTTCTCAAAAATAGAACGTTTTCGCATCAATTATATCTTGGGATTTCCCAACAAAATGTATGAGTCGAATGCAAACATAGACATGTTCTTGACGTAATTTGTGCCCTTCTCATTTCTTTATGCTGTCTTGAGCGTTTTTGAGGTGAGGCTGCCCTAACAACAGTATACACTATAAATCTTGTCCCTTCCGTTACAATTCAGCATGAATTTCTATATGAGCGTCTTTTCGGTAACCTCTCACTTACTCTGATCTCAAATTTTTTTGTTGTGTTTGTTTGTTCTTCTCAAACCACATAAACGCAATAAGTTAGAACCAAGGGCTCATTCATGTTGTTTTCTAGGATATGATATTGAACATAAAGGGTATCGATGTTGGGACCCCCTTTCTAAAACTCTTCGTATCTCTCGTCATGTTATTTTTTGGAAACATCAATTTTTTTCTTCCTTATCTTTATTTGATACATCATCCATTACTAACTTCATATTTTTTATTGATCCATTTATTGAGTTGTTCCCTAAGTTCTAGGTATCGCTAAGCTTACTCCAGAACCCTCTCTGGCTCCATTGATTATCTGATGATCCTACACCAGTTGCTTCTGAGACCCACCCTCCAGATTACTCCCAGCACTTTAATAATGTAACTCATCCTCCCATTATATCAATGACTATCATTGCTTTTTTGTCGTACTTAATCTGGATGATCCTTTTTCCTAGAACGAGAATAGTACTTACTCTCTTTGACAAAAAATAATGAACAAAAAACTTTAGGCCTAGCCAAAACTCACCCTTGGGATCTTGTTGACCTCTTCTTGGAAAACTCTGATTGAATGTAAGTAGGTGTTTAAAATCAAAATGCTTTCTAATGGTTCCGATAAACGTTATACAGCCTGACTTGTTGCTAAAGGATTTTCTCAAGAATATGGAATTGATTATGAAAAGACATTTGCTCCAGTTGCTAGACTTGCATCTATCTGTACTCTTCTTGTCGTCACTGCCATTCATAAATGGACTCATTTTTCAAATGGATGTTAAGAATACATTCCTTAATGGAGACCTCCTTAAGGAAGTTTACATACATACCCCTCCTGGCCTAACTACTCCTCAACATAAAGTCTACTGCCTTTATCGTGCCCTATATGGTCTCAAATAAGCTTCACGTGCTTGGTTCTAAAAATTTAGCACCACCATTCACTAGTTGAGTTCATATCCAGTGCTTATGATTCTGCCATATTTCTTCGCCACACTAACAACGACATTATCCCATTTTTTTAATTGTGTGCGGATGAGTTGATTATTATAGGGGATGATTTACTCAATATCTCTAAGCTCAAAAAATTTCTCAATGGTCAATTTGCGATGAAAGATCTTGGCATGTTTACCTATTTCTTTGGCCTCGAACTTTCATCTGGATGAGATGGATATTTTTTCTCTTAAGCCAAATATGTCTCTAATCTTTTTTGCAAGGTTGGCATAACTGAATCCATCACTTCTAACACTCTTTTAGAGCCGAATATCAGACTTACTCTACTAATTGACTCACCTATTTTTTATGTCATTTTCTATCGCCAACTAGTTGGAAGTTTGGTATACCTTATCGTTATTCGTTCCGACATTGTCTACGTTGTCTATAAAGTCATCTAGTTTCTGTCCGCTCCTCAGACCACTCACTACTCAATTATTTTTTGAATTATTCACTATGTCAAAGATACCTTGTTTCACAAACTTCATTTCTCAACCTAGTCTACTCTCACCTTACAGGCTACTCTAATGCCGACTAGGCCGGAGATCCCACCGACAAACGTTCAATCACTTGTTACTATTTTTCTTTGGTAACTCCATCATTTCTTGATGCAATAAGAAACATATTGTGATTGTCCGATCCAGTACTGAAATTAAATACCGTGTCATTGTTGATGCAACACAAGAACTACTTTGACTTCACCTGTTCCTTGTTGAGATGAGAGTCTTCTCTCCTACAACCAATGTTCTAAATTGTGACAATATGAGTGCTATTCAGATTTCCCATAATGACATTTTTCACGAGCGTATAAAACACATTGAGACTGATTGCCACTTGATCCGTTACCACGTTCTCTAGAATACTGTTTGTTTTTACTCTGTCAATTCAGTCGACCAGACAACAGTTATTGTCACTAAAGTCCATGTACCTAGACACTTTCACACTCTTATTTCCAAACTCAAGTTTACATCTGATTTACTGTTTTGAGTTTGATGGGGAATATTAATATATGTATATGGCCTTCGTCCATTAGGTTAAACCGTAATCCCACTAGAAAAACTAGACCTTAATTGTAATAGAAAAACCTTTGTCATTATGTATATGTAGATATTTTGTAGATCTCTGTAACATTATATCTTTTTACACATATCAATATAATCGTCTTATATTCTCTCTCAATATTTTACCTCAATTATTTTAACATGTTTTTCGCAATGGATAGATAGAAGCTTGAAGAGTTCTTTTTGACATGATTGTTGGGCACATTTTTTAGGATTAATTTAAGTTAATTTTACTTTTAACTAATTAAAATATAAATGGGCCAAATAGTTCGAAAAACTTTATGAAAAGCACACCTTATAAAAAAAAAAAAAAAAAAAAAAAAAAAACCAAATAGTTTCCCTAAAAAGCTAATTCTACAAGATAATCCCACTACTTATTTTTTTGTACATGATAGTCCTTAAAAAAGCGTGAATTTGCACATGATAGTCCTAAACATTATGAAATGACGATTTTACCCTTCTCTCATTCTTTCTTTGTCTTCTCAGATTGTTCGTCGCACCATATTGTTTTTCCTCCCCATCTCCAATCATCAAAGCTCTGAGATTGGGGTCTTCACCCCAAAGCTAAACCCTAGCTGCCGTTTTCCCCCTGCCTCGCCGCCCTAGCAACCATCCCCTCCGATCTTCATCACATCAATCCCTGTATATTGTTTGGCTTGGCGGTGGAGGTTTTGCGGTGTGAGCTTGAGGTTTTCGTCAAGGCTTTGTTCTGGGATGTTTCGTGTTTGGATTTGGTCTTATCGTCAGATTTGAGGCACCTCCAGTGGCGATTTGGGCTCTATCCTCAGTTGGTTGCAGGCTAGGCGGTGGAGTTTCATTGGCGTGGGCCGTTTTTCGTTGAAGCGTCATCCAGGCTCAGATCTGAGTGTTTGTCGTTAGGTTTGCTTTATTTGGTTCTCGTTTTTCCCTAATTGGTTCGAAGTTTTGTGTCGGTTAGTTTGTTGGTTATCCTGTCGTCGATTAGGGGGTGGTTCGTTGGGGGCCGCTTTTCATGGGTTTGTGGGTGTGAACTAGGGTCAGTTTATTCCCGCCGATAGTTTGATCGTTGTTGAGATCTCCACTGAGTTTCCGATTGTTCATGTTGTGGTTTAAGAAGTCGGAGAAATAAGAGGCAAAAGGTTGTTTCTTCTCCATAGATACCTCTTTGTGAGGTTGTTTGAATTTGTTTTCTCTATAGATTCCCCAATGTTTGGATTTCTTCTCCATAGATTTCCTTTTGTGAGGATGTTTAGATTTTTCTTTGTATTTTGTTTGATTGGTTTCTGGATTGCTGCATTTCCACCTTCCTTGGAACATACAATGTTTTTTGATTGGATTGATTTGGTTTATTTGAATGGAATTTAGGGTTTATTTGGTTGAATTGATTCGATTTGTATTGGTAAACATCAAGCATATGATGTAGGAAAGAGAAATTATCAATTTGAATGAAAAATTAGAATTTAACACAACTTCGTGTTATATTCAACACGAAATCGTGTTGAATGTAATACGAATGTAGGATAGAGGAATTATCAATTTGAATGAAAAAATTAGAATGTAACACGACTTTATGTTCTATGTAACACGAGATCGTGTTGAATGTAATACGATTTGATATTGTATTGAATATGACACGATCTGAGATCGTGTTGAATATAACACGATCCTCGTATTGAATATAACACTAGGGGTAAAATCGTCATAAAAATGAAAAAGACTATTTTGTAACATGTTTTTGAAAAAAATGTATTTGGTAGTTTTGTTCTAATATGAGCACTTCTTGATATTTGCCCCTAAAATAAAGTTTTTAGACTACTTCTATTTTTTATTTTTGTTTTTTTAGAAATTGTCTTTATTTTAAAAATAAAAATCGCTTCCTGTTTCTCTAGCTGTCACACCCTCTATCACTACCCGCAATTTCTCTCTCCAAACCCATGTCTACCCCCCTCACCAGCCCCCTTCTCCCTCTCTCCCTTTCAAATGCCTGCACCAATGCCACCATCAACCGGCCACCAGCGTGACAATCCCAACAACAAACTGGCCACTACCATACCTCACAATTGCTCTCTTTCTCTCCGAATCCGGAATCTAGATTTGATTTAAAAAAAAAAATCCAATTTGATGTGTTCCAGAATGCAATTCTCCATCCAATTGAGTGTATTTTTTTCATTGAAGATTTTTTAAATTTATGATTTTGGGTTAGAAATTTTCTATCTTTTGGGAATTGTTTGATGCAGATTTGCAATCAATGTTTGCTTGTTGTTTGACCTTCAATTTGTTTGTTGTGTAATTTTGATTTGTTTACGAAATTTACTACATTTTTTTTACGTTCTTTGTTGCATTTGCAGAAAATTTGCTACAAATTTCGCCTTTTTTGCTGTGTTTGTTTTGACTTTTGGTATTAATTTTTGTTGCGTTTTGATTTTGGTTTCCAAATTTGTTGTGTTCTTGTAGAATTTTGATGTAGATTTACTGTCGATGTTGCCTTTGTGTTTGATTTTCAATTTGTTTGCTATGTGTTTTGATTTGTTTGTCAAAAATTACTGTGTTTTCTTACTTTATTTTTTTCATTTTTTTTTTGGTTGCATATTATGCAATTTTTTATTGTGTTTATTTGTTTGTGTTAATTTTTTGGTGCATTTTATGTTTATTGCATACCAGTTTCCCCATTAATTTTTTTATGCAAGGGTAGTGATTAATGATAGTGGTGATCAACGATGGTGAATAATTATCGTAGATTAATGGTAGTGGTGATTAACGGTGGCAAATATTTATTGTGGTGATAGTGGTCAATGAGGATGAATATTTATCGTGTTAGTACATCCTGATGCAATAGTTATGAGCCATAAATAAATGAGTTTTTTATTATATAGTCCCCCAGAGAGAGATCATTGAGAAAAAAATCTTTTTCATATGTTTGATTAGGATTCAGACCAAATAGTACAATCAATTAAGTTTTTAATCCTAAAAAAAAAACAAAAAGAACACTAAAAAGACATATATACCCCTGAACAAACTCTTTCTCTTATTTATATTAATTATCACTCACTCTCTCTCTCTCTTTCACTCTAAACTCACTCACTCTCTAAAGTTGAGCGTTAACACAACTAAATGTGTTGAGCGTTAACACAATTAAATGTATTGGGTTTGTAATTACGTTAACGTTAACACAATTAAATTAAGTGTGCTAGATTGTAATTATGTTAACGTTAACGCAATAAAATTAAATGTGTTGGGTTATAATCGTGTTAACGTTAACGCAATTAAATTAATGTGTTGGGCTGTATTTGCATTAACATTAATGCAACTAACATTAACGTTAATGCACACAAAATAAATAATGAAATAGACGATAATATAAAATACACAAAAAAAAATGCATTAACGTTAACATACACAAAAAATATGATAAATATTCAAAAGAAAAAATATACAATACGTTTGGTAATAAAATGAGTTAACGTTAACGTAATGCACAAACAGACAGATTGGGAGATGATGCGTTAACAAAAAAAAAAAATGGAGTTAATAACGTTAATATCAATCCCAATGTAATATTGTAATATAGGTAAGTGGTATTTATTTGAACAAGTTACGTTAACGTTAACATTCTTTGTTGTTCAAATTTGTCTTATTGCATAATGACAAAATGGTAGATTTGTAAATAAATGTTAACACGGAGGACCATAATAAAGGACTTTTTTCTAAAAATTTGGTGGGGTCTGAAAATTTAATTGTTCATGTCAGGAGGTCTTTTTTCTCTATTGGGTCTCTATAGAGGACTAAAAAATTAATTACCCTAAATAAATTGAAGACAATTTTATCAAAAAAATATTATCCATTTAATAAGAGAATTTTATATACAGTATAAAAAATTAATAAAAGCAGAAAATGATAAACACAACTAATATCCAGGATTGCATCGGCAAAGAAAATTAGGATTTTTTTTTTTATTATAACTCTAAATTTTACAATTCACTATTCATCCAATCATCCCGTTACAATAATTTTTTCGGAAGGCCAAAGTCAATGTACAAAATAAAATTTACTGTAATTTTTTACATAGAAATGTAAAAAATTATAGTGATTTTATGTAGTACAGAACCTTCAAAATTAATCTAACAGGATGTCACAAAAGAGTGCATTTTTCGCTTTTTGGTTTTTTAATATATCATGCTTGGTTTAATAAAAGGGAAGACTCCATTTTTTGTGCCAAAAGATGGACACCGTTGACATTGGCAATCCACGGCTGAAATCAGAAGATTGCGTTGTTTCTCCCCTCACCGTCAAAGGCAACCACACATACCTCGAGTCCCTTAAATCCGCCGGATTCCACCGATCCGCCATGAAAAAGAACCACCCTGAAATCCCCGGAACTGGAAACACAAAAGTACCCTGAGAAAAAAACGTCGCAACCCTAAAGATTCGGTTTCCGCCGACACATGGATTTCCGATCGTCTCCCAAGGACCCATGATGTCTCCGGCGTAGTGAGCCAAGGCCTCATTTGGCGCCCAACCACTACATCCCGATGTGATCATGTAGTATTTTCCGGCATGCTTGAATAGAGCCGGTGCTTCCCGGAACTGTCCCACGAGAACCCGCGACACAGCTTCCGTCAGGCCGAGGTAATCTCTGGTGAGAGGTCCAATGTGAATGACTTTATTCCGTTCGGAGGAGTACACAAGATAGGCTAAGCCGTTGTCATCCTTGAACACCGTCATGTCTCGGCTTTCAAACCCGTGTGGCCGATTACTGTAGAGATAAACAAACGGGCCGGTCGGTGAACTGCTGATGGCAACTCCGGCAGCCGCCTTGGTGTAATCGGCACTGTCGATGTGCATCCACATCACGTATTTTCCCGTCTTGTCATTGTAAATCACCTTCGGTCTCTCCAGAACGTTGGATTTATGAAGGTCATGAGACTTGTTCCTCTGTTCTGCTGCCAAAACTATGCCCTCGTTTTTCCAGGTCTGTAAATCCTTGGACGAGTAGCAACTGACTCCAATAACATCGACCCTCGCCGGACCTTTCTCGTGGGCACGGAAAGTGGGCCCATCTTTGTACTCGCCATACCAATAGTAAGTGCTAGATCTCTCGTCGTGGAGAATGCCTCCACCGTGAGCCTGAATCAGGTTTCCGTCAGTGTCGAGCCAAATCCTCCCCGGATAATAGTTGGATCTCCGGCCACCTTTTCCAGCAACCATTTTCTTGCCGGGAAAGAAAACGCGCCGGAGTTGGGATGACTCATCAAGAAATTCATCAATCAAGGTTGGTTTCCATTTAAGACTTGGTTCTGAAGATGCAGGAGATCGGTTTTTGGGTGAGGGTGGAGGAAGTTCTAAGCTCACCTCCTCCACCTTTTCCAGTTGGTGACTGAGATATAGGGTTTCTTTGTGATTAACAAAGTAGTACAGATTGATCATAAGAAGGAGACCCACAAGGCTACACACAACTACAGGCGGAGAGCACCGGCTGCCGCCAGAGGAAAGCCTGGCAGCTGCCGGCAGAGGAAAGTTTCTGGACATGGGTTAGCCCTGTTTAGGTTCTCTGATCTGTAACTGGTCAGGGATTGTTTCTTAAATGTTCCTTCTCATCCAATTTGAGTGACATTCAAGTAAATGTCCCCCTTTGAATGTTTACTTTCTCAAGAAAGTTGACTTTCTTGGCTAAAATCAAAATATGCACTCAATATCAACATATTTTATTAGGTATACCTCCACCAACGGTACTTACAATTGAAAAAGAAGACTATAAAGGAGCGTTTGGGTAAAGTATTTGATTTCAGAAAGGGATCAGCTCGGGCATGATACCTTCTCAAAATCAAATAACTCAACCAAATGGACCTTAATAAACACACATAGGGAGTTCTTAGACTGTACTTTTTGAAAGAATCTCTGATGGATCAACCAGGCCTTCTAACACAACAAGCTCATCCAAAAGGGCAAACTTCTCTTCTTCAAGGGCCCTAACCTCATTTTCAACCTCTGTTAAATCTTTTCCCAGCCCACTGTGTTCTTCCTCCAGCATCAAATACTCCCGCCTCAGGGTGCGATATTCATCTCCGAATGAAGCTGATTCTGGCAAGGAGTCCGAGGTTGTTGACTTCTCAGGATGATGGAAGAACATGGGAAGAGGAGCTTCATTTTTCAAGCTTCTTTTGGAAGCCATCTTCAATGGCTGACTTGGTGGGGGCCGCTTGAGTTCTTGAGCTCGTTTCGGGTTTTCTCCTTTTGTTTGAAATGGAGAAGTCTTTGGGATTGAGGGTTTCTTCTTCCGAGGCTTGGGAATTAAAGGTTCCCCTTGCGGCAGCATCCTTTGGTCTTGCATGCTTTAGTACAAAAATAAATTACAAAGAGATAGAAGCACAAATTAAAGAAAGCAAATGTGCATTAACGCAGCATTTTTAGCAAAGAATTCGAGAGTTGCATAATGTAATTGAAAACGAATGCATGTAGTTTTTTAGGGCCCATTTGATTATCTAAATTGTCCTATTTTATGAATTATCTTATTTTTGATGAATCCATTTGTACATTTCTTCATTTACCTATGATTTAATCAAATTAATATTTCGTTTGTTCGAACAAAGAAAATGTTATAGTTAACTTTTTTAGCTATATTTTACTCCAATTACACGAAAAAATAGCATTTGAACTAGAAGTAAAATTGTTACCTAGTTAATTTAAGTGTTTTTAACTCTTGCAACCAAACACTAACTATACCAATTGATAAATTCATAAATTGACTAATTGAAAATGGGTATAATTGGGGAATTGAAGAACAACCAAACAGACCCTTAGAGTTTCGCATGTATTCGTTTGTAATTCCATTTCCAAGGCTCCAATTCCATGAACCAAACGCTACTAAGATACATCAAGGCAATAACTAATATCTCAACAAACAAATGATCTTTCAGAGGATATGATGTTTGAAGGTGATGATAAACGGTGCCAATGAAACAAAGAAGATGAACAAAAGAGAGCTTGGAGATTCAGTAGTATGTATGAGCATGGGCGGAGCTAGCATGTGCCCAGGGTGGGCACCCCCCCCCCCCCCCCAAATCAATTTCTAAAAATTACATTAGAAGTTAGAACCCTTAATCTACTAAATTGAGTATTTTATTTATATTAAGTACCCTAATATACTTTTTTACCTTAGTTAATTATTTTTTTTCTCTTTTCTTCTTCTCTTAATTTAACTAATTTCATTGCTAATTAAAAAAATATATCTAAGGCAAGTTAATAAATACATTTAAATTTAAATATATAATTTGTTAGTTCTGCGAAACACGACGCTAGTGGTTTATTTTTCTCAATATTGATGGTGACTAACAATTTTTCATTAATTTTCCAAACTACTATATTTTATTTATCATTTTTCCAATTTCTTTGGTGTGCCGCCTTTCACTAGAAATCCTGGCTCTGCCTGTGTATGAGAATAAGAAACTGTGAATTCCTTCATTCATCTCAAGCGCTCAAACAGATACATAACCTACCGATTACAATTTTTTGGAATTTTAAAAAAAATCATCCATTTATGATCTCATCAATGTTGTAGCAATTCAAGTTGATCCTAATGTATTTGTACAGTAAAATTTGCCTACAATTATTAAGCAAATAATAGGTAAAAAAGGAATTTATAAGTCAATTGCAGGTATCCTCCCCCCCCCCCCCCCCCCCCCCCCCAAAATCGAAGAAGATGTATCGAGCGCAACAGACGTAATTACTTTAACTGAAAAAAAAAATAAGAGACTTCATCAATCCTCCAGCAAGAAGTATATCATTAGTTTCACCCTGTTGCGGGAGAGAAGAAGTACAGAAGCCATTAGGTCGCCAAACTGTACGAACGGCTAAGAATTCATGATGTCTTTGAACGGAAGTATGAACAGAAAAAAACGAATTGAAGGATTAGGTCAAACCATACCTGAAATTTGATTGAAATTCGCAAAACAGTAGCAAAATGCTCGTAAGAAATCTCCGAAATCTCTTCGATACAGATATTCAATTTAGCCCTAATACTTCAAACCCTAGCTTCTCTCTCTCATCTGCCTCTCCTTTTCGATTGATGCTTTCGTTCTCTCACGCTTTAGTACGTAATGATCAGCCGCTTTCTCGGTATGTAAAGTTGGCATGGGCATGGGCTTAATTTCCATAAAACTAAAAACAGGTTTGCGTAAGCCCAATTCAAATGGATTATCAATTACGTTATAATCATTAATAGCTGATGTCAATAATTAAATTTCAATTTTATTCAAGTTTTTATTTAAACGTATTCCTGAATTACAAGTCACTGTCCATACAAGAAGCCGGGTAAATGAGTTGGTCTGGAAAAAAAAAAAATATATTATATAAAATGAGACAGACATAAGATAAGAGGTCTAGATATTTCTCAGCTGTTTCATATCTCAACTGTCTCATATCTCAAGAAATAAAGAACGATTCAGATCAGAGTAAAATATAACATAAATATAAAATATATCTTCATATCCTATGGAAAGAATTTTATAATTGAAAATTACTTATGAAAATATTAAATTAGAAATAGTATATAAAAATTATGGACATTAAATTTACAACAATTATAAAAAAAAATATATATGAAAATTAAATTTAATAATAATACTGAAATATTTATATTATATGTTGGATTTTTCCCTAAAAATTCTCAAGAAGGTGGTCCATTCCTCCATCATTATAGAAAGGTGAATCAACCTTTTATCCACATCCCCTTGCATGAACCCCATGAACCAATGTAACAATATTCACTTCTTTTGTGTAGATCATGGCCATGCACTACAATAGTGAGTTAAGTGGGTTACAAGAGTGGTCATGCACCCACGTGGCCATCACCCCATGCTAGAGAGAGAATATGGTGCAAGAAGTGGGTGCATGGAAGTTACATAAGATAGAAAGAGAAAAGAGGTTACGTGACCTTGTATGGGGATTGTGATTGGTTTTATCACACCTAATTGTCTACCCACTATGCACGTCTAAAAACCAACTCCTTGATGTGAGAAGTCTATAAAAGGGGCTGTGCAATCGGTTTTGGTTCTCTAAGCTTACAATTTCGTTTTTGAAACCAAATACACCATCAAATAGAAATTGAGTGAGGTTTAGAAGAGCCTTAACCTGAAATCAACATTTTCCATAATCTTGAGCAAGTGAGAACGACAATGGTTGGAGGTATGCACCCGATCCGCTTTAACAATGTTAATAGCAATATAATGAATAAGAAAATGCAAATTTGCAGTATAGTAATATTGTCAACAACAACATAAATAATTTTCATTTACATATAATGTGGGATAAACTTTAACGATCTAAACATGCTCATACATATAATGTGGGATAAAACTTAACGATCTAAACAAGTTCGTGTCCAAATTTGTAACTTTTGTAGAACAAACTTGCAACATGAAAAATATATTAGACAATACTTTCTCTCTCCTAGTTGCAAGTTTATTCCATAAAAATTACAAGTTCATGTCTGGACTTGCAATTTTTATAGAACGAACTTGCAACTTGAAAAATACCTTGGACAATACTTTCTCTCTCCTAATTGCAAATTCATTCCATAAAAGTTGTAAATTCGTGTCCGGACTTGCAACTTCTTTAGAATGAACTTGCAATATGAAAAATACCTTAGTCAATATTTTCTCTCTCCTAGTTGCAAGTCATTTCCATAAAAGTTGCAAGTTTGTGTTCGGATTTGCAATTTCTTTAGAATGAACTTGCAATATGAAAAATACCTTAGGCAATACTTTCTCTTTCCTAGTTGCAAGTTATTTTCACAAAATTTGCAAGTTAGTGTCTAGATTTGTAATTTATTTGGAACGAACTTGCGACATAAAAATACATTGGGCAACACTCTCTCTTTGCTAGTTGCAAGTTCGTTACATAAAAGTTACAAGTTCGGACACGTACTTGCAACTTTTATGGAACGAACTTGTAATATGAGAAATACATTGGACAACACTCTCTCTCTCCTAATTGTAAGTTTGTTCTATTAAAGTTTCAAGTTCGTAGACGAATTTGCAACTTCTTTGGATCGAATTTGCAACATGAAAAATACATTGAGCAACACTTTCTAACTCTCAATTGCAAATTCGTTGACGAACTTGCAACTTCTTTGGATCGAACTTGCAACATGAAAAATACCTTGGACAACATTTTCTCTCTCTTAGTTGTAAGTCTTTTCCATAAAAGTTGCAAATTTGTGTTTGGACTTACAATTTCTTTGGAACGAACTTACAACATAAAAAATACATTGGACAACATTTTCTCTCCTAGTTGCAAGTTCGTGTCCAGACTTGCAACATGAAAAATACGTTGGACAACACTTTCTCTTTGCTAGTTGTAAGTTCGTTCCACAAAAGTTGCAAGTTCGTGTCAGGACTTACAATTTTTATGAAACGAACTTGTAACATGAAAAATACATTGGGCAACACTTTCTCTCTCTTAGTTGCAAGTTCGTTCCACAAAAGTTGCAAGTTCATAGACGAACTTGCAACTTCTTTGGATCGAAGTTGCAACATGAAAAATACCATGGGAAACACTTTTTCTCTCATAGTTGCAAGTTCGTTTTACAAAAGTTACAAGTTCCTGTCCAAACTTGCAACTTTTATAACGACAAAAAATGGGTTACTGGTCTGAGTTGCATATTATACTAAAGTACAATTCAAATGGATTTTTTTTTTTTTTTTTTTTTTGTATACCGAGGAGTGTTCCCACACCCACACAAGGTGTGAGACTAATCTCATTTGGGGTTTTATAGTTGTCCCTTCCAACAATTATTTTTCTACAAGTTCTAACCTCTGACCTTGTAGAGACCACTCAACCGTTTTAACTTAAGTATGCTTTGTCGCTTGAATCACACTATGTTGATATTCAAATGGATTATCAATTACGTTACAATTATTAACAGTTGATGTCAATAATGAAATTTCAATTTTACTTAAGTTTTTATTTAAAATGTATTCCTAAATTACAAGTTACTATCCATACAAGAAGCCGGGTAGTTGGGTTGGTCCGAGTGGAGAAAATAAAAAAAAAATCATCTATTATATAAAATGAGACAGACATAGGATAAGAGTTCTAGACATTTCTCATTTTTCTCATGTCTCATCAAATAAAGAACAATTTAGATCAAAGCAAAACATAATATAAATATAAATATGTCTTTATATTTATTCTTATACATCTTATACTTAATTGAGGAAATAATTGTATAATTGAGAATTATTTATGAAAATATTAAATTAGAAATAATATATGAAAATTATAGATATTAAATTTACAAAAATTATAAAAATAATATATGGACATTAAAATTTGTAATAATACTGTAAATGAAAATTATTTATCTTGCTATTGACATTGTTGTTGTACAACAACATTTGCATCCCCTCATTCATTATATTGCTATTAATATTGTTACTGGATAATAATATTTGCATCATTTCATTTATTATGTTGTTGATGTAGTGAGAAAAAATATGTATTTGGGCTTATCTTAAAAAATAAATATATAAGTGGTACTGTTTTTTCAATATAGACTTGCAAGTAGTGCATTCCTTTCTGCGACAGGGACGTAGTTTGGTTACTTAGACAATCATTCTCTTTGGTCTCCTCAGCTGTCTACTCTTGGGTGGAAGAAAGAGCACAGGAAGCCGCCCTTGCTTTCCAAACCTTTCATTCTGTCGAGCCCTGCTTTGGTCTCTAGTTTGATGGTTGTATGTGCTAAAAATCCAGTACATTCTGTTTTGTTTCCCATCCTAGTCTTTCGCAACACTTCAGGTTTACTTCTTTTGTTAGGTCTTGACTTCTTCGCTATGATCTTCCCAGTAGTTAATATAGGAGCTATAGCTGTTTCATTCCTATTCGTTGTTATGATGTTCCATATTCAAATAGTGGAGATTCACGAAGAAGTATTGCGCTATTTACCAGTGAGTGGTATCCAACGACTGGCTTTTTGTGGAGCCAGTGCTAATAAATGTGTGGGTTGGGTTTAAAGGATAGAACATTTCTTGTACTGCTGATCCCAGGTGCCCAAAGCCGATGGTTTATTAAAGTCAAGTATATGGTAGGATACCCTTCTGGGGACTCTCTGACTCAAATCTTTATTCTATGGATAATAGATTTGGTCATCTAATTTGTAGTGTATTTTCTATGTGGGCTTCCAATATATTGTCAATGTGACCCTCCTATTTGCATACAATTTTTCAAGTGATCATTCTATCAAAAAATGAGGATTAAATATAATGTAATTGAGACATGTGACTTGCACATGTAGATCTCAGGTGTAGAAAAGATTTTTTTTTTTAACTCACACACACTCTCTCTCCCTCTATTCTAAATGAGTGAGCTAGTTTAGCTATCATCATGTTTGTCACTTTTCTACTCTGTAGCACCATTTGTGTTTTTCATTAGCGAAGTTGCCCATGCTTTCATGAGGTGTGATTTTATGCACAAAGAAGCATATAGAATTCGTTAGAGACCTATTGTTGGAGCTATCACTGTATAGATTCAACTTTGATGGGAATTTAGGCCTTGTTTGGTTAGTGTTCCCATCTCATCCTATCCTATCCTATCCCATCTCATCCCATTTTTAGATTTTTGGAATTGATATTTGGGAATGCATTTAGTAATCCTAATTTTGTTCCCATCCCATCTCAAAATATAGGAATTAATTTCTATATTCCTTAAGAGAGTGAGAAACAAACAAAAAGTTATTTTTTTTTCATCCCATTCATTCCCATCCCAAAATAGGACACGCTCGTCATTTTCACATTTATTAATGAGAGAATCAGTTCTTGTTCTTCCCAAGCCATCGCGTCTTCTTCGTTCGGTGTTCTTTGTTGCGTTCATGGGTCTACTCTTCTTTTTCTTTCGTTCACTTTTCTTGATTCGTCATCATCGTCGTCCCCAAAGACATCGTCGTCATCTCCATAACCATTGTTGTCTTCGTTGTCCTCCTTCTCACCATCGTCTTCGCTATCCTCATCTCCGTCATCTTCGTCATCCTCGTTTTTGTCGCTGCTCATCACGCCGCTTGTCTGTGTAAGCTATCTTTCTCTTTGTTGAATCAATTTTGTCGATGAAATCGATTCTGTTCACAAAATCGATTTAGGTTTAAGGTTGTTAACGAAATCGATTTGCGGAAATCGATTTAGGGTTTAGGGTTAGCTCTTCAGCTCCATCACTTTGTTGGAAAAATTCCATTTCCAACTTCTTTAGTATGTGCTTGTGTGTTTGGTTTCATGGGATTAGAGCCGCGATACTGCAAAAAAAGAGCAAATTACCTGTTCTTCCTAGCATGGATGAGCAAATTATAGAAAAATAGAAGAGTATCTTCCAATAATGAACTTTCAAATTTTGTGTTTGAATGATTTTGTGTTATAGAAGTTCAGAATAAATTTTTGGGAATAGATCAGAAACAATTTTTTTGTTCTCAGATTTCTGTGTTTTCAAATTTCTTAGGTGTTCATGCTAAAGCTACAATCAAAGAGGTATATAATTGCTAGTTACTTTAGCAAGGTGAAATATGAGATCCTGTTCGTGCGGAAATGGTAGAATGAAAATATTAAAGGCACGTGCGAAGAAAAACTATGGTTGTGTATTTTTGTTGTGGATATAATATGATATTAATTCTAATTTTGTTGATTGTAGTTTTTTCTATTGTAAAATATGTACGGCATTTATGTTTAATAAATAAGTATTTTGACATCTATTTTTAATTAATGTTTTGTTTTTGAATTTGGTGTAAGTTGATATTATTTGTCATATATTCCAAAAAAAGAAAAAGAAAAAAAGAACAATTCTTGAGCAAGAAAAATATTGGAGATGTTGGTTAAGAAATATGTAAATTATTGCAACCAAAGATGATTCTTTGTTTCTATTTTCGTAAATTGAGGAAACAATTTCAGAACAATTTGTTACCAAATGCAGTATTGTTTCTAGAACAAAATAGAATTATGTCGTTACCAAATGCGATTCTGTTTCCTGAATAAAACAGAGTTCTGTTGTTATCAAACGCAATTATGTTCCTAGAAAGAAATAGAATTCTCATCCTATCCAATCCCATCTCATCTCGAGAAGGATGGGAAAAGTAGGAACACTAAGGCCATGTTTGGTAACCATTCCCATCCTATTTTCAGATTTTTGGGATTTCTATTTGGACATAACTTTTGGTAAATCTGTTTCCGTTTTCATTCCCATCCCAAAACCAAGAATCATTCCTACTTTTTCTTAAGAAGTGAGAAACAAAAAAAAGGTTGTTTCCTATCATTCCCATCCCATTCCTATTTCCATTTGGTGAAAAGGACACGCCGGTCATTTTCACATTTGTTATGAGATTTCCTCTTCAAACTTTATAAGCCCTCTCTTTTCTTTCTCTTTTTCTTCTTCTTCAATGTGCGATTCGTTGTCCTCCTCTGATTTTGAAATCGTCGGCTCACAAAATTTTAGTTCGATTTCGATTTTGAAATTGAAATTTTAGTTCGATTTCTATTTCAAAATCGTTGTTGTCCTCCTCCGATTTCGATTTCGAAAAGTTTTTTCCTCCTCCTCGTCGCCATCGACTTTGTGTACTTGTCGCCATCGCTAATCGATTTCGTATCCATTGTCTGCTTCGTCTGTCCATGGCCGTTGGATTCATGGGTCCTCGTCGCAGTTTACTTCGTGGGTCATGCCAATCGATTTAGGGTTTCGATTTCAAAATAAAAATTGAAATCGAAATTAGGGTTTCGATTTTGAGCTTTAATTTTAGTTTGATTTTGATTTCGATTTTGATTTTGATTTTGATTTTGATTTCAATTGGGGTTTATGATTTTGATTTTGATTGGGGTTTAGGATTTCGTTTGTAATTTAGGGTTTTATTACTTGATGATTTCTTGATTGTGGTGTAGGGTTCGTTATTGATTTCTAAGATAAAATCGTTATCAAATGCGATTATGTTCCTAGAACAAAAAAAATAAAAAATAAAAAAAATTGTCGTTATCAAACGCGATTCTGCTCTCAAGAAGGAAACAAAATTCTCATCCCATTCCATCCCACTGCATGGGATGAGCACGAAACGGTTACTAAATGGGCCCTAACCAAATGCGGCCTTAATTTCTATCCATTTCCAATCTCTCTATCTCTCATTAATGTTACATCTATCAGTATATCCACATTTGGACTGGAGGTTTGATAAATCTATATTTAGATTACTCTTGTAAAATTTTTTGGTATTTCTACAAGTGTCCCCATACCCTTTGGCTATAAGACTAATCTCGTTTTGGGTTCATAGTTGTCTCTCCCAACAAATGTTTTTCTACAGGCTCGAACCCTTGATATTGTAGAGGTTTCTCAATTACTTTAATTCAAGCAGACTTACCACTTAAGTCACACTATGTTGGTACTCTCTTATATATGATGTTAGGAATTATAAAGTTCTATAGAATTATAGGGACCCTTCATTTATTTTGGATACTAATATCTATATTATTAACAAGATATATCATAAGGGCGGTTTTTATGATTGTCGTTTAATGTGTAGATCACGAAGATAAATATATTATCGAATAAAAGGACTTCAATTCATAATTAGTTCTTATTTTTTATGTTTCTTCTAGTGTTTGGGAATGGAATATTGATTTGAAGGAGAGAGATGGGAGAGAGAAGAGATAGAGAGAGTGAGTTCAAGGAAAAAGAAAAAAAGAAAAAGAAAACAAAAATTACTTTTCTACCCTTGAGATCTACATGTGCAAGTCACATGCCTCAATTTTGTTATATTTAACGCTTTTTTTAATAGAATGACCTCTTAAAAATTGTACGCAAATAGGACGACCACATTGACTAAAAAAAATAAAAATAAATTGGAGGGCCACATAGGAAACACGTCCTAAATAGGAGGACCAAATTTGTAATTTACCCTTATTTATTTGATTTTTGAATTTTAAATTCCACATTTTACTATTTTAGAGTTGTTTAAATTACCTATTTTAGATGAATATTGAATGTAATTTATTTAAGATTTTAGACATATTAAATATTTATGATTGTGGGCTTTACATAATTTTTTTCAACTATTTTTTTAGTGTCTCATTGTTTGAATTGATCTGCCCCAAAACAGTCCAAGAGGGACATCAACCTGACCCGGCCCAAAACACATACTAGGCTTTCATGTCACACCCCACCCCGGACACCCGTCACCGTGGGGCCGACGTGATGTCGACACGACCTCATCTTAACGTCAAACCCATTAGTAAACGACAAAGTGCATACAAAAATATACGACAATAAATTCTGACCATATACAACATCTCTAACTGGGGACACACCCGTCCCTGAATTATAATAACAACAAAAGTATAATAACAATGAAGCTCTCACAGGTTCGCCTCAGACAGTTCCTCCCAAAATATTTCCATACTACACCATCGCCGGACTCTACCTAGTACCAGTAGGGGACTGACTCTTAGCTGTTGTACCTGCGAGTGTACTGCCTTCTTAGTAAAACATTTTTAAAATAATAATACATTCTAAATATTACCACAATTAAATATAGATCAAGCATAAGTATATAAGCAGTGAAAATAAAGCGATATAGATAATTTCCATCCAAATTCATCTAGTATAAAATCATACCAATCACCATAATAAATAATAAATCACCCAATATAAGCAAAACACTACATCTCAAACATACATCTCAACCCACCATTCCACCACAACACACACTGGCTAGCCATAGTGATCGTTTTAACCTTACGATTGGGAGTTACAACGGTACCGTACCATTCGTAGGATATGCCTTTCTACGAACACCCATCACTCCGTCGAAGCGGATAATCATTGTACAGTATAAACGTCTAACATCACTCTGTCGAAGCAGATAAACATCACTTCGCCGAAGCGGATAACCTCACTCTGCCGAAACAGATAATCATCACTCTGCCGAAGCAGATAAATACTATAGCATCGTCAAATCAATAATGTCATCATCAAATCACAAATCAATAACATTATCTAATCAACATCGTCAAATCTCAAACAACACTCTCTATTTCCAAAACTGATTTTTTTTTTTTTAATCCAAAATCATATTTCTCATTTTTCTTTAAAAAAAACGTCTGATTTCACCAAAACCATTTTCCACCCTTTATTTTTAGAAAACTAGGTATTTTCCACTCTCTTTTAAAACCACCAAATTTCAGCAAAAAACCATTTTCAACTTCCTTTCGAAACCAACACAATTCATCGAAAATTCATTTTCTCAACTCACCCAGAAACCTACTTGATCCATATCATTTTGAAATCATTTAATTTAACTACAACCATTTTCCATCATATATATATATATAAAAACAGTTTGGGAAGAAGACAGTACACTCACCTGATTATTCGTTTTCGAAGACTTTAGCCACCTATTCTCTACCGGAACTTCGATGCCTGCGAACATAATAGTGATAGGGCCTAAATTAATATTTTATGTAAAAAAATACCTAACCATGAAATGCAGGCCCTAATTCCCGTGATCTTTTATTCCTCGTATTTTATTATGAAATATTACTATTCAACTAATGTTACTCTGTTACAGTTTATTATATCAAATTTATTCATGTGAACGGTCTCACTATTTTCTATCGCCATTTCAATTTAAACAATTAAATACATATATTAAAGAAGTTTGAAATTCTACCTTTCCCGAATTTTCCAATGGCCGCGAGATTGGATTTTTATTTCTATTGGGGTGGTTTGTGCATTTTTTTTTCTTTCGTTTTCTTCTTCCCTTTTTTCTTTTTCTGTTTTGCTGTCTCGCCGTCGATCAGGCCTCGCCATCCCACCAACCAAACACACGCACCACTGGACAAATGAACCCACACACTTCCACGTCTACCCCCATGCACTGCTGATTGTCCACACACACACACTCACTGCTCTCTCTCTCTAACTTTTCGGCAACAACTCCGGCGACCACCACACACCACCATGCATACTGATTACACACATACACACCTAGAACACATAAACACACAAAAACCCACACGTTTTGATAAAACTCACACACACGCACGCTATTGGCAAAAACAGAGCACCCATACACCGTCAAACCCACCTTCTCTCTCTCTCTAACTTTTCGGCCAACTCTGGCAACCACCATGCACACACAACACACACACACACTGCAGGGATAACACACACACACACTGGTCGAGCAGAGCCACCAACGCCGTCGCACATGTAGCTGATCGTCACCGTCAGACAGAACGGAAAATACACGAACACACGCTGCACAACACAAAAAATAGAAAAACTGAACAGAGCAGAATGCACACACAACACACACTTATTCGATCGCCGAATGAATAATCGGAGAGACAACCAATACACACTACTGCCGGCTGCTGAATAGCCCACCGCCAAACTGACCGACGACAACTTATGACAAAATAGTGACGATCACCCCATCAGCACTCTACACCATTGACAATGAATGGGACATCACACTGTTGGCACCACCAATGATCGACCAACGACCGAATGAACCCGCTCACACCCACGCTCGTCGGATTTCACCACCCCCTGATCGCCGGACCTACCATTCTCTCTCCTCTGTTTATGCTCCTCCCTCATTTTTCCGTTGAAGATCACGATTTCATGATTTAAGTGGATCAATTTGTTCCTAACTTGCTACGTCAATGGATCTCGATCTTTCCTCTCCCTTCTCGGTTCTGTGTTTCATTTTGATCGCACGCTACAGTATATATATATATATATATATATATATATATATGACTTAAATAAAAATTAAGGTCTTACATTTCATCTAGACCGAACCCATACAAAAATCGACTTGCGGTTCTGTGGGTGGATCATCATCCATACTTAACTCGAGCAGCTGAAAGTACGGGCATTTTAACCTGCAACCCGAATAGTTTGACCTGGCCCATTTTTTCCTTCTAAACTCGACTGACCCGACCTGCAATCACCCCTACTAGTGTTATTTTTTGAATGTACTTTCAGACACAGGTTGTACATTAGTCTATTATATTAAATAGGACTGACATAAGAGCTCTAGACATTTCTCAACCCTTTGATATCCTAGGAGACAAAACTCGGTCCAGATTAAAACAAAATACAACATAAATATAAAATGTGTATTTATATTTAACCTTTTATATATACCTAATTGAAGAAAGAATATTTGTTTTTTATATAATTGAAGACTATTTATGGAAACATTAAATTAGAAATAATATATGGAAATTATGAACATTAAATTAACGAAAATTATAAAAATAATATACGAATATTAAATTTAGTAATAATATTTAAAACATTAAATTTACGAAAATTAAATTAAAAAATAATATAAAGGAGGAAATAGATATAAACACTAATTAACATTAAATTAGAGATCCCCTATTTATCTCTTATTTTCAATAAGTGTCGGGTTAAACATAAATTATTGAAAAAATATTAAAAAATTTACAGAAATTATATGGACATGAAATTTACTAAAATCATAGAAATAATATATTAACATTAAATTTAGGGGAGCGTACCAATAGCTCCTATTTTACAATTGTGCATACCAATCCAACCCATCTTTTTTTTTTTTTGGCCTGGGAACTCCATTTGAGCAATTACTGACCATAATACCCCTATAATATGCCGAATATGGGATGTTTATTGACCCGCGGTGCATTTAAAATCCCACACGCCTGTATCCCCGAAAAAATGGGGCATATTTGCGTGGCCATCTTCGAAACAAAAACCACGATCTACTCTGCTTTCATGATGTCGAAAAATAAAATTTTTTACATCATATTAATCAGCAAAAAATCATCTTTCTACCGATATGCTATTCATGTTTTTTGGCTGGAAAATCTATTTCCATATGGGTGTTACATTCCACACTCAAAGGTGTGTTGAATGTAACATCAACAACTGTGTGTTCGGAGGTGCATGTTGTTGTAAGTTCCACGAATCACCTGATCGTTGCCCGTGTGCCACCTCAATCAAATCACTTGTGCTCTATGCGAAGTGTATGTGACCGTTTTTGGTAATGGCGCCGTTTCTATTTGCAGACTTTCCGCCTTCCATTCTCATCCAAGAAACCTAAAATCACTCTTTCTTTCTATAGTTTCTCCGCGATTTCATCCGTTCACTACCCTAAAACCTTCGTCGTCCCCAAAATATGGTGACTACTCGACGAAAGATGCACACTGTGAACCCCAATACTGCTGCTACCGCAGTAAACCTCACGGAATCGGGTAAGTTTTATCGTTTGGGGAATGTTTGCTTCGTGATCGGCTCTGTGCACAATGAACCACTATTTTCTGCGTCTTGCTGTTTGTTTGATATTATGAGACTTGGCATGCATGAAGTGTAATGCACCAAAACTCTAAAAAAAATGACCTGTGTACATTGTTGTTTGCTCTATTTCTTCATGTTTACATGTTTCTAGCCCCATTCTGTTTTTTTGCTTTGATTATGCTTCTTGTCGTTGCAAATGCATCGGTGTTCGTTTGTTTTTTTTGTTATTTAAACTTTTAATTGTTTGATTTCTAGTATGTTCTGTGTATTATTTCTATTTATATCAGTTGCTTAAAGGTTTTTTTTTTTATCCTTATGCTTAAAATGGGTTTTAGTCCTTATGTTTCTTGTATGTCATCTGACCATAATGTTAACCTCAAAAAATGAATATGTGTGTTGAATGTAACACTATCATTGTATTGAATGTAACACTGTCGTTATGTTGAATGTGACATTGTGTTGAATGTAACACTGCCGTCGGACCATAATATTAAGCAAAATTGTAAACATGTGTTGAATATAACACTGTCAGTATGTTTTGAATGTACCATTATTGTTGTAGTGTTGAATGTAACATTGCCATTGTGCTGAATGTATCATTATTGTTATTCTTTTGATTCCAAAAAAAAAAAAATGGAGGTATGTTTTAATTCGCAAGTGTGTTCAATTGATGTTGATTGCAAAAAAACACTTTATTGAACTTAACCTGTGCTTTCAGATGAAGCGGTTTCCATCGAATACACACAATCCGCTGCCTCGACCAATGTCTCTAACATTTCCACCATGCCATCATGCAGTTCCTCTAACACAGAAGCCCCCGTTTCGCCATCGTCTAAACCTGCGATTTCGCTCTCGTTGGATAACCAAAGAGCTAAATACAGGGCAAATCTATTACAGTTTTGCTCTCTTGTTTCCATTGTTTGCCTCTGTGATCCATATACTGAACTACTTAGACGGACACCATTTTGGAACACAATGTCAGCGCTCTTCCTTGGTAGCTCGGCGAATATGGCCTTTAACAAAATAAATTGCTTGTGTACGAACATCATAATTATCTACCAACCGCACCGGAAAGCCTTCAAAATTGGTCCCAAATTGGTGTCGTTCACACCTGATGGCGTGCAATTGATATTTGGCTTTACATCCGGTAACAAACCAATACTAGGACGACATGCCAAGAAGGTTGAATACTCATTTATCCATCGTCGGTATTTGAAAACAAATTGCTTGAGTGTTGTTCAGAACAAGAACATACTGATGGGGATTATGGATAGTGATACTGAGGATGATGTTGAGGATGTTGTGCGATTACTCTGTCTGCATCTTATTGCAACATGTTTTTTTTGTGAACAAGGGGCAGTCATGTAGTCTTTTGGATATAAAACTCTTCGAGGATTTAAATGCGCTTTCATCTTATAAGAGGGTTGAACGTGTGCATTCAAACTTAATGTCTTCAATAGAGACTGGATACCAGATGCGTTCGTCGGTTATTGGTTGTGTTATCGCACTACAGGTTATTTATTTTTTATTTTTTAATCTAACTTATTAAAAACTGTAAGTTTTTTGTTGTCCATTGTTTTTGTTTCTTAAACTCAGTTTTGGCTGTACGAACACACTAACATTATTCGAGCTGTCCCCGAACGCGAGACATTTATAACATGATGGGGAAAGTGGAATATGATTGAATTGATGACTGTTACATCTAGACTGTGATTGTGTGACCTTGGTGAAAGCCAGGTATGTTGCGCGACCTTGGGTTAAAACCAATACATTTCGTTGTTTGAATGAAACATGACTGTGTATTTTGGATGTTACATTCAACATTGCTTGTGCTCTAAAAAATGTGATGTCTGTGTACAACCCACCTTCTTTTTTTTTTTTTTTTTTTTTTTTTTTTTTTTTACTGTGATGAATGTGACATAGCTCTGTCCCCCTATGTGTTACATTCAAAACATTCGAAAAAACATAGTTGGATTGTACACGTGCATACGGACACGGGGGTGTGACTGTGCATGTTGAATGTAACATGGGTCGGCCACTGGATGTTCAATTGCAAACATTATGTGTGTGAAGTTTTGTGTGCATGCCCCATGATTTGACTATCTTTTGGATGTTACAGTCAACATTCCTTGTGCTCCCTGTGTGATGTCTATATACAACCTAATGTTTTGAATGTGATGTGATGAATGTAATATGGCTCTGTCCCCCCGAGTGTTACATTCAACATTCATGTTACATTTAACATTAAAAAAAGTATGGCCACGTTGCTTTATTGATTAATGTCATATTTTCAGGTCAATGAAGTTCAGTTGGTTGAGACTCTTGTTGAAATACAAGTTGGTATCGTGTTTCCAGTGTATGGTGATACTGCGGAATCTGGTACCAGGTCAAAGGGCAAGGGGAAGGTCAGCTCGTCAAGCGAATTTTCTTCTTTTGACTTGGGTATATCACAAACGTTTAACGATGAGGTTGTTAACTTTTGTGGCGATTCACAGAACTTAACAGAGCTCATTGAACGAAATCGCCAGCTGACGTCTAAGTTAGATGCGTTGAAGGAGTCTCGGAGACGTCTAAGATTGAGGAAGACAGCAAGGATTGAAAATCTAAGAGCAAAGGTACGAGAGTTGAAGGAGAAAATACAACAATTGCACGGGAACCTTATCGAGTCAGAAGTGCATGTGATTACACATAATGAACGTCATGAATCTGAAAAGAAGATTCTTGAAGAAGAATTGGTTGGGGCTGTTGTCTATTCTATAACTCAATCAACCGAGGAAAAATGGAAACATGAAGAGGAAATTGTTGGTGTGTCCGAATTCTATCAAATGGAGCCAGAGGATAGGGATCATGTTATTGTCCAGCAGGCTGCAGAGATTGTATGTCATGATGATCCGGGAACAGTCCTTCCCCTGTGACATGGTACGCGAATGAAGAATCGACCACCAACGCACACTTCGCTCGTTAAAAATGTGAAGAAACGTGTGAGGACGCAGAGGACTGGGGAGGACTCTGTCCATGAGTATACTGTACCTATTAGAAAGTAGAGGTGATTGAAGCGAAAAGATGATAATCTTGTCAGGGATATGGTTGTTTACACAGGTGAGCCTTCCGTATCTGGTGCAGTCGCTGCTGAACCTTGTGTGTTACTTCCCCGAGATGGCCCTGTTGCTTGTCTGTTGGTCCCATCTGATTGGGAAAAGCTTGAGTTGATTATATGCACTGAAGGATCGTCATAAGTATTTTATTTATATTTGTATTCTTATTTGTACTTATACATCCTCTATACGTACCTCAATTTGCAAACTTTGAAAAATTCTGTAGTACGTACGTGTGGGGCGGTGAGTGGCCGGATGCTCAATTATCAATGTGCGATATTCTTGGGCTATTATGGGAACAACAATTGACGAATTTTGTAAGTACACTTTTGTTCATCCTCCACCACATGTTGTGTTACATTCCACACGCGTGGAATGTAACATGAGGTGTTACATTCCACACTTGTTGAATGTAATATACTCTTTGTTTTTTATTGAAAAATGTAGCATACACCTATAATTTTGAATGTACCACTATTTTTCATTCCCCACGTGTTATGGGAACAACAGTTGACGAATTTTGTAAGTACACTTTTGTTCATCATACACTACATATTGTGTTACATTCCACATGTGTGGAATGTAACATGTGGTGTTACATTCCACACTTGTTGAATGTAACATGCTCTTTGTTTTTGATTGAAAAATGTAGCATACACCTGTAATTTTGAATGTTTTTCATTTGTTGTTGTGTCTTTGTTTGTTTGGTTTCGTGTAGGTTATCAATGCATATATGGAAATAATGTGGACCGAGCAGTGTAAGGTTGATAGTCAGTTGCCTGATCTGCCTAATTCCTCATTTTTTATAAACAGTGCATGCTGGGTAAGTGTTAGTGGGCCTATACAATTTTTGTTGTGTATTTTTACTTACTAATTTGTAACCCCCCCAGCTACCTGCTGTTGTTTATGTTTTGTACCTTTTTTTGTTCCATGCACTTTCCAGACCTGGATCCATCACGATGTTTTTGATTGCCTTAACAATATTCTGGATCCAAGTATAATACAAGCGTTTTCATCAAACGTCTGGTATGTGCATTTTCCACTACATTGTGAGGGATCGGGCCCCGAATCAGGACACTGGACGCTCCTCGTATGTGATAAACAAGACTCAACCTGGAGTCATTATAATTCTATTGATCTGCAGAAGCCAGGATCAATTGACGTTTATTACGAGAATGCCAAAAAAGTTGTAAGTTTTGTTTTAAAAACTTTTTTGAGATAAAAAGTGCGAAAAAACATTATGACATTTGGTTTTAATTCTAACAGATTTTATACATCAATGCGTTGCTTTCAAAAAAGGCTAAGCAACATAGGCTGAAACGTGTGAAAGTTTCCAATGTTACTGAATTACCTAATCAGGGGATGTCAGTGTAAGTGTATCCCCCCCCCCCAATCAGTTGCGCTACCATCTCATTTATTTATATAACCGTATTATTTGACTGTTGTTTCGAATTGTACATATGCAGTGTTGACTGCGGGGTGTGTATGGTTTACGTGATGAAGCAACCATACAATGCACAATCGATCAATGTCGATTTGGGGCATGAAGATTTCCGAATGGAGCGATCTGTACTTTTGCATACATTCCTTAATGATCCACCCCGTTCTTGGACTATCGACACAACTTTAGCTAGGAAGCTTAGTGAAAAAACATCGTAGTGAACTATGTATACGTGACAATTTTTTTGTTTCATGTTTTTTTGGTTCTCCTTATATGAAACAATTAAGTACGTTGTTTTTTGACATGTTTTTACGTACTGGTTTTGACCTTAAATTACCTAATGCATAAAGTCAGGTCCAAAAAACCCGTTGTTGATATGATTATTTTTACGTACCAAATGCTTACATTGCTGGATGTGCCACAACCATGTTAAATATAACATGACTGTGTCTTTGGATGTAACATGCCCGCCTGTTTTTTGACTGTTCATATTGAATGTAACATGGCTCTGTGCCTGAATGTTACATTCAACATTCATGTGTGACATACCTCCCCATGATTTACATGGATCTGTACGCATGGACATACAGACGTGTGTTGGCTGTGCATATTGAATGTAACATGGACTTTGCATTCACGTGTTGAATGTAACATGTCTTTGTCCCTGGATGTTACATTCAACATTAATGTGCATGAGTTTTTGGGCATACCCCTGATTTGGTTGTGTGTGTTGTATGTAATGTGGCATGCCAATATTACACACAATTTTCCTTTTTGTGTGTGTGATGTCCACATGTGTACAAACTATGTTTTGCGCTATGCGTGTTGAACGTAACATTGCTCTGTGTGTGGATGTTACACTCAACATTTCCCCCCTTTCGCGTGCGTGTTGAGCATGTAACATGGATTAATTTTGCATGTTGAATGTAACATTCCCTTGAGTGTTGAATGTAACGTGAACCTAAAAACATGGTTTGATTTTTTGCGTGTGGAATGTAACATTGCTTTGCCAAAAAATATCCCATACAGAAACATTATTTTATGATGTTAAAAGGAAGATATAACATGCACATAATAAAACAGTCTATAATACCAATATAAAACTATTGTATATAGCAAGAAAAAAAATGTAACTATAGCAAAGAATAAAAATGTATTATCCATCAGAATGAAGACTCTATTTGTTTTGTCTCTGTTTATGGGAATCTACAAGAAGTAGATTTTATTTTGGTACGAATGAACAAAAAAAATCAAAGTCTCTATCTTACCCCTCTATTCGAGTGGTACTTTGCATAATTTCTTGTTGTGTCTTCCCATTTGACCGCATCTCCCACATCGCCTTTCTTTTACCTTTCCACAGGATGCAATCCAAACTTTCCTCGGACGTCCTAGTTGTTTCTTTGATAAAGGGGGTAAGATAATTGCTTTACTCTCGACCGATATCGGTTGTTCCATCGTTGGTATTGCATATATGCCTCTCGAATACGTCTCCTGATAAAACCAACTCCAAAAATAGTCCTCTATGTATCTGAATGCTGGCAGTCCACACTTGTTTATAGTAGTGAAAGCATGTGCACATGTAAACCCTTTATCTGTCACTGTTTGCATGAGTATGACCGTCCCTCGGTATCAACTAAGACAGAATGGGCTGAATGAACCTCAAACACTCCATTACCTGATGAACTAATGTTCTAAGTTCGTCCTTCATTCATTAATTCGCTCATCTTATTCTCCCAGTGTGGCGTTACCTCACCTTGTAGCTTGTTTGCTTCGTCCTCCTCTCTATCATTAACTCCATCCACTTTATCCTTATCTTGTCAATCAGTAAAATTGTCGAGAGGTGTCGAAATTCACTTATCCAAGAATTAAAACACTCCGCCAGATTGGACGTCATCTCATAGTGTCGTTTCCTCTGAAAAATACGTTACTGTATTTCATGGCTGACAATTCATGGATGAATCTCTGCACTATTTTGCCCCCTCGTGCATTAGTTGATCGTATAGTAGTTTGTACATTTTCGGCGTGTGTGCGTATGCCAATCCGTTCAATTTTTTTATTATCGTTTCCTTGAATGTCATACTTGTGCCAGTCATCGCAGCCCTCAAATTCATTTTCAGATGATGCAGACAGTATCTGTGGTGGCAATGTGGGAACACGTTCTTTATCCCTTGCAAAATCCTATTGTGCCAGTCATAAATAAATGTTATCACTATATCCGGCTCAACGATCTTCTTGATTTCTGACAAAAATTAATACCAATTATCATCGTTCTCTGCACCAACAATGGAGAACGGGACTAGAAACATCCCTGCATAAAACGATGTCCAGTTAGATAATCCATGTTGAATGTGACAACACAAAAAATGTTGAATGTAACATTATTTTAGGAAACAAAAAGTTGAATGTAATATTGTTGTGTCTGAAAGAACATAGTTTGTATATATACCTTGATTCCCGTCTTTTGCTATTGCTGTTAGTAAATTCCCCCTGTACTTACCAGTCAAGAATGTGCCGTCAAGAAACAACATGGAACGACAAAATGGAAAACTGTGTATGCACGCTTGGAACGCAATGAATATCCTCTTGAAACGTTTTGTGTCCTCGTTGTATTCTAGGGCGACATGACTACCTGGGTTTGTCTCTCTACATTTCTCAACATACCACCTTAATTGATTGTATGACGACGAGTAGTCACCGAATACGCTGTTCCTTTCTTTCTCTACTCCCATCCATGCATTCCGATATGATATATCTAGTCCATATTGTTTCCTAAAACTCTCAACGACATCTACTGGGCGAGTTTTTGGATTTGCACGAACCTCATCAGCCAAACATGACGATATAATGTCTGAGCTCAAACGTTTGTTATTATTTGTACAGAATGTAGCCCCGCATGTGTGTTCCTTTACTAAACTGCGAATGTAGAATATGCCATTTTCTCTCCTCACGCGTCCGTGCACAAACTATGGGAAATTTATTTCCTCTCGTAGTGCATATGTAGCCATTACCCGTATCTTGTCATTTCTAAGGTACCAAAAATTAAACCCCACTTCTACCGCATATTTCTGCAATGCCGTGCGAAAGTCACTTGTCCCCTTCCCCCATAATTTTTGCCCTTCCTCTTGTATGCCATCAACCCATTTTGCGGACAACAACGTTTTGTCGTTGGAAATTTGTAACATACCACCGTAACGGCCGATATAGTCCATTTCAGCTTCGCTGTCGCCACTGTTGCAATCAGTAACAGGAATTATCACACATGATGATGTGCCGGTAGACCCGCTTGAATCACTAGCTCGCCTTTCGACACACACTTCAATCAACTCGATCTTTATAATCCCCGCTAGGAAAAGCATTTCCTCGCAATCATTCTGGTCGTCTAGCATGCATTTTGGATGCCCGGGTAGTGAATATGACAACTCAAACTTCCCGTTGCGTAATTCTGACCATTTGTCTTCAATTTTTTGACGCAACTCATTGATTTCACAATCGTTCTTCATCCTCACCACTGTTGTCACGTTCTCGTGTTTGCACGGTAATGGGATTGATGACGTCATCTTGTTCAATTAAAAACATAACCCTTGTCAGTAAAAAAATGCTTATGTAGCAACACACACTGATCAACATCCGAAACAAAATGTCAGTAACGTTAAATCTAAACGAGCTTTGTGCATGTGGAATGTAACACCCATATATTGTGTCTTATGACACACATGATCGTGGATGTTGGGGTGTGCAAAAATACATGATCGAGGTCGTGTGTGTGTGGAATGTAACACTCACTGATTCTTTCCCAACAAAATGTCAGTGGTAATGTCAAGTCAGGTCATGTTGTGTGTGCGTGGAATGTAACACTCATGTACTGTGTGTAAAAAAACGACATGCCTGATAGTGGATGTTGAATGTAACATCCATGTTTTTGTGCTGTGTATGTGAAATGTAACATTCATTGTTGCTTTTCAAAAAAAGATGTGCCTCCAAAAAGCGTACCAACTGATTTGTTGTTGTGTGTGCATGTGGAATGTAACTCCACCATGTTCACTCGACAACTTATTCAAAAAAGTGACACCCGACATCTTATTCAAAAAAAATGACAGCAGAAACGTCAATGGATTGTGTCGTATGTATGTGGAATGTAACATTCTCCGTTATAATGTATCGTGTGCACACACGTATATTTGTGTGCGTCAAACCAAAAATGACATTTACGTACCTGTTTTGATCTGTAGCTCTAATCTACGAAATGGTGACTGATTGATTCTTCGACTTCTTCTTTCTCAATATATTCTGGAGTTCGTAAAGCTCGGCCTGTTCTTCTCCGAATAAAGCATATATCGAAGTTTGTTTCGGAAAAGCTCGACTGTTCTTCTTTGATCTCTCTTCTTTACATTGATTTTCAAAATAAAAAAACCCTAAATATGGGAATCTAATGAATTCCCAACTGACTGTGTCATTTTGTATGGTAAGATTGATCTATATTTGGAAAAAACTGTTGTGAAAATGAAGGGGGCGTATATCGGTAATCCATTACCGGCGATTCTCGTGGAACGGGATTTCCATGTTCAATTGTTGTTACCGATAGCAGTGATCGGTCTATTGTTAAACTGTTGGGCTTGATCAGTAACAGTGAAACAAAAACAATAATTATTGGTAATTTCCTCTTAAATTTATTAATAATATTTAAACATTTAATTTGCATAAATTAAATTATAATCACTCTTTCTATAAGAGTCAGACTTAATCATAACTTAGAATCTTTTTTCTTTTTCTCACTTTCTATAATGCACGAGTTATAACTATTCTCTATCACGCTCTGTAATACACAACTCCCTCATCGGAAGTAACCCTATATTAGTCGTGACTTCTATCATGGTGAGTTGAGCGATCCTTTTTTCCACTACATGCACAGCTCAAGGGTTCGCAGATAAGCCCCTCTCTTTATTGAATAATTTCTCAATATTGTATGCCTGATAATGATTTTTATTTCTATTTGTATGTTTTACAGATTTGATTACATATGAATTATCTCATATGTTTTTTTTTTTTTTTTTGTCAAGCCAAACACATTTGAGTAATTATCTCTATTGTTGGCTTAAAGATCTACCCAAGAGAGGGGTGAATCGAGTAGTTATAAAAATTTAAGCAATAAATTCAAATTCAAAATATCAATTTTCCTAATTAATTATTATCTTGTTACGCATCGAAAATATGTTTAGCTAAGTGCACACCCAAACAAACAGAAAAAATAACCAATGCAACATACAAGAATTTATTCTAGTTCGGTAAGCTAGTTTTACCTACGTCCAGTCCCCCGAGCTCCATGGAAATTCGTAATCCACTAAACCCTGATTCCTTTCCCAGGTAGGAACCAAATCCTTACAATTTTAATTCTTTTTACAGGCTAAGAATCAACATTTACAACCCTGATTCTTTTCACAGGCTCAAAATTAATCTATCACTCTCTTATGCTATTACACTTATCTTTTTTGTATGCTTAGGAAGAACCTTTACAATCACTCTAATTCTATTATAAGAAGAATTAAAATATAATATTTTCAAACGCGAAAGACTAAACTAATTTTTTTTCTCAGGTTAAAGATCAAACCCTAATCCTTTTTCATGTTAAAGATAAAACTTCAATTTTTTCACAGGTTAAAGATTAAAACCTAGCTACTCTGATTAGACACCGATTCAAACGTGTCTAATTTGCTCAAACTCGCAAATATAAAAGATTTTTAAATTTTTTTCCACAAGGAGCTTCTACCACCTCAATAAGATTATATTCAATTAATGTCCCAAAATTATTAAGTGATAGATTCAATGTGCGGCACAAATTTGATATAAATAATTTCACATACAAATAACACGTAATCAGTTTTCTCAAATAAAAAACATTTTAAAAGATTTTTACAAAACTTAGTTTTGAAAACTACTTTTCTCAAATAACTTATCCAAGCAATTAATCAACATAATCTAAGAAAATAAAACAAATAGTTTGGAAAGATCTTACCAGGATTCGTCGAAAACGATTCTGATTGCACAATAGAGAACACAAATTGGCGATAAAAAACACATAGTGCTTCGATTAAGAATTATTAATAATCTCACATATGAATTTCACTAAAACAATCTCTTTTAGAAAAACAAAAAATTTGATGTTCTTGAGTCTGTTTTTCTTAATCTTGCAAGTCTCTATTAATAGACCTAAAACTAGACCTATAACGGCTAGTTTTCAAATATCATGACTTTAAATGACACTCTAAGACTCCATATACCATATATATTCAAAAGAAGTATGTTTTATTAAAAAATACTATTGGAAAGATCAATTTGGTTTTTAAAACTTTTTCAAATCAAAATCCTTAAGAATATGAAGTATTTTATCAATTTAATTAAGAAAATAAATAAATGAGTAGATAAAATAAATAGGAATCACATAATATATGATATATTTTGAAAATACATTTAATTCCCTTGAAATACTCCCTTGAAATCATAAAAAACATGATGATTTGACCCAAAAACTAGATCAGTCAAAGAATTGACTAGGTCTGTCAATTGACCGGCCTTTACTGCCGGTTGACCGACTGCTTCAACAATTATTATTATTGTAATGACCCGGTTTCTCAAGGATGCCGCTTGGTTTCTCCTATAGAGAATTCTACCACGAATATTTCGCCATTTATAAATAAATTTGTATCACTAAAAATTCAGCTCTGATACCATCTGCAACGACTAGGTTTCCCAGGGCAGCCACGTCATTTCTCCCTTAGGAGAATTAATACTAATACCGAGCGACCAATATTTTATCCCACAAAAATTTGTAATATTTTACCAACTTCGGCGATAATTCTCATTATTGAATTTTCAAATTAAATTTACTACAGTAAATAATCAAGTAAATATAATTATAATTTGATACTAAAGTTATAATATATAAATTACAACTTAACCAGTAAATTTAATACACGGTTAATTTAGTACTACAGTTAAAATTTGTAATTTAATATACAACTATGGAGACAATTATAATTATCAATTTAATTATTTTTTTTATTTTTTTTTGGTCAATACAAAAACAATAATTATATTCAATTTATCGAGTCAATTTTTAACACAGTAAATATGAGATACAATTATTTTAAATTCAAATACAACTATAATTTATCAAAGCATTTTCATTATAATTCAACAGTAGTATTTCAAATTCTAATTTCGTGGCTCCAAGTCCTTGATACCGAAACACCACCTAAAGTGGATCTTTACAATTTCATTTATAGTTACAATTATTGGAATTACCACAATTATTATCATTACTACCAACTAAATAGAAATTTATGACCTAGTACAATTGTACCAATTAAACTGATAAACATTACATTACCGAATAATAATAATTTACATGACTAGTATTATATTAATTATGATACTAGCTATATTTCAAATTGTCATGTTCAGAAAAATACATATATTATCTAATTATTATAATCAAAATAAATTATTACAACTGTCTTCAAATTATACTATCATTAACTACCATATATGAGTGCAAGCTATGTATATGATCCTCTAGGGCCGGATACAATTATCAGCCGGGCAGGTATTACTGTTAAATTATATACTGTCATTTAATGTAGTAGTTATCATTGCGCCGATAATTATAATTCTCGAATTATCGCATCAATTTTACAACGGTAAATAATAAATACAACTATTACAAATAGAAATTCAACTATAATTCTTTGCGTTGTTTCATTCTCATTGGCTCTGCAATCAAAACTGTGGGGTTGTGAGCCAACGCTCAGTAGAATTTCAATCCCTCTAATATGTGCATTTAATTAATAGAACACATAAAATATATAGGCATAATTTTTACATAATTTTCACATACTCATAATTATTTCATAGAAATTAACGACTATAGTTTGATGACAATAACAACATAAATTTCACGATATGAAAATTAAATACATATATTAGAAGAGTTAGAAATTTTACCTGAAATTCAAAACCGGAAATCTGAGCCAGACTATTTTTCTCACATCAAAACATATAAAAGTTGTAACTTTTCATTATATATATTTATATATACTCAAACAGGTCATTGGCATGGAAATCCCTATGGGTTATGAATGACATAAGATTATATAATATGAATTATTAGTTTCTAAGCAAGTAAGTAATTTTTTTTTTAATTATTATTATTATTATTATTATTATTATTATTATTATATAATACGTGTTTGCATGTTAAATTAAAGTATTATGCTATTTTCTTAATATGAAGACATCACAATTTAACTTATATATATTTTATTATTATTTACATTTAAATCCATCTTAAAATAAAGAAAATATTAATTATATCTCGAAACTCTTAAAAGTATATTTTAAATAACACAATAGTCCCAAAACTTTTAAAAAATCAACTTAAAATTAACATTCAATCTCCAAAAATTATCAAATATTATTTATACAGTAAATTTGCAAAACAATCCCAAAAATATTAAATTTATATAAAATAAAATTTTCAAAAATATAAATTTTCAAGGTATTACAATTATGGTTGTTGAAAACAACCAGTCGGTTGACCGACCACCTTGGTCGGTTGATCGATTGGACTAGTAGGTCTTTTTCTTTTTTCAATTTCAGCTACTGGTTTCGTTAGTCGATCGACCCAACTTGTCAGTTAATTGAATTGACCAGTAGGTCATCTATTTTACTTCTTAAAAATCACTATTTTGAATAGTCGATCGACCCCTTTCACCGGTTGACCGAAGTGACCGGAAAAACCACTATATTATGTATTGAAACTATTTTTTCAATTAGGCCCTTAACCAAAAACATTTTAATGTCTTAACATATCATAAAACACATATTAGAACACTAAAATTATCTCTACACACATAAGATTAATTCATTTTCAAGTGTCGTGAGTTATTCTAATTCGAGTTGCGTTAAGAGTATAAAAGCAATGAGCTGTTTTCACCTAATTGTTTTCAAATTTCTTTATATATCCATTGCCTTCATTTTTCCCCCACTATAGATTCTTCAATGATTCTCCTTCTCGATCAAATATATGGAACTTAAATTTGAAACCACTTAATAAAACCATTCATTCCATAAAATATCAACATTTAATTGTCTATCAAAATATTAGGTTCAATAATCTCCCCCTTTTTGATCATGACAACTAACTTTGATATTTTCTAAAAAAAATAATGTAACCACGTTTCCCTTAAATCTGATGACGGGTTTTCAAATTCATTTAATCACTATTAATAAGAAACATAAAAATCTATTTTTTTTTTCCTTCTCCCCCGATATAATTGCAAGACATTTATGTCCCTTTATGATTGCAATGCTTAGGCGAACAAATACCCTAAACATCAACTTCTCTCCTTTTGTCATCTTAAAAAGTAGGGACAGAGGATAAAAACATTACTCTAAGCATACATCGTTATGCCTAGCTATGCCTAAATCTCGAATTTTTTTGACAAATTGATATTCAGCTAGAGGTTAAATAAAAATATCAGCAAGCTGATCGGATGTATCACCATATTCAATAGTTACGTCTCCTTTCTAAATGTGATCACGAATAAAATGATGTCAAATCTCTATATGCTTAGTTCGTAAGTACTGTATTGGATTCTTACTTAAGCAAATAACACTTTTATTATCACAATAGATAGGTATTTCCTCCATATATATTCTAAAATCATATAATTGTTGTTTAATATATAGAATTTGAGCACAATAATTATCAGTTGCCATATATTCTGCCTTAGTTGTAGATAAGACAATTGAATTCTATTTCTTGCTAGACTAAGAAACTAAAGCGTGTCCCAAAAAGTGACATGAACCGCTTGTGCTTTTACGCTTAACTTTGCATCCAGCGAAATCAACGTTGGAGTAACTAATTAGTTTAAAGTCATCCCCCTAAGATACCATAATCCTAAATCACTTGTTCTCTTTAAATATCAAAAAATTCACTTGACAATTGTTAGATGCGATTCTTTCGGACAAGATTAAAATCTTGCGCACAAGCATACACTAAACATGATATCAGGTGTACTAGAAATGAAATACAATAAGCTACCAATCACAACTTGATACGTTTTTTCATGGATGTTTTTACCCGTATCGTCTTTTTCTATTTTTGTAGTTGTTGCCATGGGAGTTTTGTATTCTTTAGCACCATCCAAGTCATACTTTTTCAGTAACTCCTTGGTGTATTTGGCTTGATTGATAAAAATCCCTTGTTTAGTTTGTTTAATTTGTAACCCAAGAAAGAATGTTAATTATCCTGTCATACTCATTTCAAATTCGAACTGCATATATAATACATTTTTCGAAATTACCAATAAATTCTTTTATCGAGTGTCCCAGAACTGTATTTATAGCTTGTGGTGAAGTTGTCTCTTTATGTCATGGCTCCTTATCCTTCGGATTCGATGATTTTTTTTCCTATTTCAACTCATTGGTTGTTTTGCTTAGTCAATATACCTGCATCATCATCATCCAAATCCTTTCTCGACACAAGTAGAACAAATTTCTCAAATACGACATGCATAGATTATTCTACAACTAATGTACGTTTATTATATATTCTGTTGATCCTAAGATTTTGATAGACAATTAAAGGTTGATATTTTTGGTGGAACTAACGATTTGATTAAGTATTTCGATTTATTAGTTTCAAATGATGAAGATATGATGATAAAGATGAATAAGAATTAGGAGGTTGAAAAATTTGAAGAACTTAGGAAAAATAACTCAAGTTAAATTTCAACTCCTAATATCCCAATTAGGATTACACACAACACAAAAATATTTTTAAATAATTTTTATAAATATGTGTGTTTTTAAAAGGATGCTAATTAGCTAAATTATTTGCTCCTATGTGTAATTGAAAAAGAAATATTTATAATTGATTAAAATTGAATTTAAGTATTTAGTGGAGCTAATCAAGAAAAGAAATTGGTTAAAGTGGCAAAAACGTCAGTGAGAATGAGTTAAAAATGAGTTTAGAAGAGGTTCCAGCATCTATAAGTTGATAGGTAAGTTGATCGGAACGAAGAAGAAAAACTCTCTGTATCTCTCGGTCGACAAGTAGGTCGACCTGTGTTTAAATATGAACTCTCTGTATCTATAAGTCGACAAAGCGGTCGACCTGTGAAGAGAAATAGAACTCTCTGAATCTCTAAGTCGACAAATAGGTCGACCGATGGGCACAAAATCTTTGGCTTGACTACATCCTGAATCGAGCGATCGACTGTTGATCTTGGTCGGTCGACTTATGGGTCTGTTTTAGGATATTATGGAATTCCGAATTTTATTCTAAAAGTAACCATTACTAGCTGTTTTTTGGTTAGGATTCACGAGAGATTTTAGGGATTTAACATTATTTGAGATATGTAACACATATTATAATATCCCTATAGATTTGGTTCATTAAGTTTGAATATTTCTTAATTTGGTACATATAATTGTTTCTATTCTTTTTAATTGTAATTGACAAATATTTGGGAGACTTAATTGAGAAGTTTAAAATCTATAATTAAGTAAATTGGACCAAAATGAAGTCTTAACGATATAAAGGGTCCATAAGAGCAATTAAGTGTCATAATAAATGGAAACTAACCGTTAAAGAGCTAATTTTAATTCCATTTATATAGGCCTGCGTTTTTCATATCATTAATAGAGATAAAGAGATATTACTGAGTTTTTCTAAGAAAAATCATATTGAGATTTGTGAGAGCATTTCTAAGAGTCATTCGTAAGAATTATTTGCTGTGAATCATTGCTACTATCAAATTTGAAGTAACATCACTATAACTATTCTTTTGGTGGATTCCGGGTGAGATCTTTCCAAATTACTTTCTGTTTAGTATTGCTTGATTAATTTTTGGAATTTGATCTTCAGAAATAATTTTCTGATTATTTATTTGAAAAATATTTTTTTAAATAATTTCTTGAATCAATCTGATTACGTGCTCAATTACGTGCTACCAATTTTTATTTAAAATCAGATTTTGAATATCTCACTTTTCTATCACTAGTTTTGGTATATTAATCGAGATTTAATTTATCTGGGGTGGTAGAAGCTCCGAGTGATAAAAATCACTTGTCAATTTTTAATTGGTAAGTTGAGTGGCAGATTAAATACTGTTGGGAGTATTTAATCTAAAGGTAGCTGGTTTCAGTCTCTTTCTATAAATAGATTGAGGTAGTAATTTTTCCTGAATTGAATTATTTTGTTTGAATTTTGTAACTGTTCAATCCTTACTGGGTAAAAGGATATTTGGAGTATTTGTGAGGTTTTGATTCTTTTGCCTTTGTGTTAAAAAGAATTAGATTATTCTTAAACCTGTAAAAAGTAGAGGTTATTTCTTAGCCTGCGAAAATGAAATTTTGTAAAGGTTGATTCTGAGTTTGTAAAAGAATCTTTGTGAGGGTTTGGTTCATACCTTTAGAGGAATCTTGAGTTTAGTGGGTGCGACTTTCCGTGGGGCTTGGAGAACTTGATTAGCCAAGAGTAACTTGATGAACCAATATAAATTTCTGGTGTGCTACTATCTTTACATTATTTATTTTTGTTGTTTGGTGTGCACCTAGTTGATTTTATATTTCTGCTGTGATATAAAGATAATAGTTAATTTAGGGTTAAAATTGATTATTTGAATTATTAAAGTATTTTTTCTCTAATATTTTTTTTAATTACCCAATTCACCCCTCTTCTTGGGTATTTCACTGGCCCAATAATTGGCATCAAAACTGGTTTAGCTTGATACACTTAGCTAACAAAGATCACATGACGCACATAATAGACACACTAGTTGAGGGGCAGTCTATACACCTACTATCTTTGTTTGCAGGTGAAAGTTATTCATTCTGGAAAGATAAAATGATAGCCTTCCTTAGGCTACAAATTACGATGTGTGGCTAACAATCGAGGATGGTTCGTTTATTCCAACGAAAAATGGAGTTGAGAAGAAGAAGGAACAACTAACTGCTTCTGATAAGCAGAAACTCTCCATAAACTCTCAGGTTATTAACATTCTATTTTGCTCTTTACATACTAATGAATATTCTAGAGTTTCAGGTTATAAATCTGCAAAGAAGATGTGGGATAAGCTACAAGTTACCCACGAAGGGACTAGTCAAGTGAAGCAATCAAAAATCAACGCTCTTATGAGAAAATTTGAGTTGTTCAGAATGGAAGAAAATGAATCGATTCATGAGATGTATACTCGTTTCAACAACATTTGCAATAACTTGAGTCAACTTGGAAAGCCATACTCCATGGAGAATAGAGTTCGAAAGGTCCTAAGATCTTTAACAAAAATATAAGAGTTTAAGGTGACAACAATTGAGGAAGCCAAGGATCTTGGAAAATACGAAATTGATGATCTCATAGGCAACTTGATGACTCATGAATCGACGATTAAATGATATGAGGATGATACCGAAAATAACAAGAGGAAATCATTGGCGCTAAAAGCTTAGTAAATTGAAGAAGAGGATGACAGTGATGATAAAAGTCTTGACAGTGAGCAAGAGAAAGATGTGACGCTTCTCACAAATATTTTTAGAAGAATGAATCGGTGCACATTCCACGAGAGAAGAAACCTCAACATGACTAAAGTGGAATATTACAACGGTCACAAGACTGGTCACTTTCAAAATAATTGTCCCGAACCGAAGAAGAAAGAAAAGAAGAAAGCAAAAAAGAGTAAGAAGAAATCTATAAAGGCTACTTGGGATGATACTGATTCAAGTAGCTTGGAAAAATCAGATAGTGAAGATATGTCTATGTTTGCATTGATGGCCACTGGTGGTGAGGTAACTAAATGTTCAAGTTCTTATCCATTAGATTTTGATGAATTATTTGATGTTTATCAAGAATTTTCTCATGATTATAAAAACCAGTGTTCTAAAATAAATGTCCTTCAAAGTACAATTAATACATTAAACAAGCAAGTGATGGACTACGAATCTGAAAACAATGAATTGAAATCCAAGTTGATGGATTTGCAATAAATTATTCTCAAATTCATCGGCGGTGAAAATAACTTAAAAATACTTTTGGGAAGTTCACGTGGAGTTTTTGATAAAGCCAGTATTGGATTTCAGAAAAATCTTAAACAAAATTGTTTTCACAAATTCTTTTCTGAATTCAAGGATTATGTTAGATGTTTTAAATGTAATATTGTGGGGGTATACTATTCATAGATGTTTTGGTAAAATATCTAACTGTAGACAAGTTTGGTTTTCAAAAGGAACTAAAATTGTCCCGACTAATAAGATCGGACCCACTTAGGCTGGGTACCACAACTATTTGAGGTGCTCCTTGCAGGTTATTCTAAAAGCTTAAATAAGTAAGGATAAATGGTTTTTGGATAGTGGTTGTTCTCGACATATGATGGGAGACAAAAGAAAATTTACATCTTTGACACCTAAAGATGGAGGTCATGTGACTTTTGGAGACAAACCAAAGGGTAAAATTATCGGTATAGGTAATATCGGTAATGGTACTACTATTATTAAATATGTGTTACTAGTTAATGGATTTAAATATAATTTGCTTAGTATTAGTCAACTATATGACAAGAGCTATAATATTATATTTGGTCATGATAGGTGCATTATTAAGAATATTCATTATAGTAGTATTTTGTTAGTTGCATCACGTTTTGAAAATATTTATACTTGCTCATTTGATGATTTTAATTCTCAAAATTTATCTTGTTTGAATGCTTTATTTGAGAATAGTTGGTTATGACATAGAAGACTTGGGCATGATAGTATAGAGTTAATCTCTAATTTATCTAAGAAGGGTCTTGTACGTGGCCTACCTGATTTAAAATTTGAGAAAGATAAAGTATGTGATGCATGTCAATTAGGCAAACAGGTTAGATCATCATTTAAGAAAAATATGCATACGTCCATGTCTAGATGTCTTGAATTATTGCATCTTGATTTGTTTGGGCCTAACTTTGTTGCTAGTTTTGGTGGTAAGTTTTATGCGTTTGTTATAGTTGGTGATTATTCCAAACTTACTTGGGTATTTTTTCTTGCTAAGAAAAGTGAGGTTGCTTCTATTCTTGCTAAATTTTGTAAACGTGTTCAAAATGAGAAACAATGTTCCGTTATTAACATTCGAAGTGACAGAGGAAGAGAGTTTAAGAATGATGATGTGGTAAGTTACTGTGATGAGCATAGTTATGCTTATAACTTTTCTACACTAAGATCACTGCAACAAAATGGTGTAGTGAAAAGGAAGAACATGACATTTCAAGAGATGGCCAGAATGATGCTAAATGAAAATCGCTTACCAACCTACTTCTGGGCCGAAGTAGTAAATACAACTTGCCACGTAGTGAATCGAGTATCGATTCATAGAGGGTTTAACAAAACCCCATATAAAATCTGGAATGGTAAGACTCCTAATATTTTCTATTTTAAAGTATTTGGATGTAAGTGTTTGATTTTGAATGATAAGGATAATCTTGGAACATTTGATGCTAAATCAGATTATGGGATTTTCCTTGGATATGCTACTAACAGTAAGGCTTATAGAGTTTATAATAAATGTACGTTAGTAGTAGAAGAAACTATGCATGTTATTTTTGAGGAAGCTGATCCATTCTTGTCGAGAAAGGTTTTGGATGATGATGATACAAGTATTTCAAATAATTAAAACCAAGGTGATAATGTACCTAAGGAGTCTCAACAAGAAGAGAAACCTAAGGAAAAGAATTCGACTTTACTAAGAGAGGGATATTCGATAAAAGAAATTATCGATAATTTTGAAAGAGGTGTAAGTACTCATTCTTCTCTTAGGGATATAATTAATCTTTCTTTCTTATCTCAAATTGAGCCTAAAAATATAGATAAGGCATTAACTAATGAATCTTGGATTTCCGCAATGCAAGATGAGTTAGTTCAATTTAAGCAGAACAAAGTATGGTGTTTTGTGTTGAGACTGGATTTTCATCCAATTGTTGGTACTAAATGGATTTTTAGAAATAAAAAGGATGAATCTGGTATGGTAATTAGAAACAAAGTAAGATTAGTAGCACAGGGCTATAATCAAGAGGAAGGAATCGATTATGATGAAACCTATACTCCTGTTGCTAGACTAGAAGTAATTAGAATGCTACTCGCTTTTGTATGTTCATGTAATTTTAAGTTATATCAAATGGATGTAAATAGTGCATTTTTAAATGGCTTTCTAGCAGAAGAAGTTTATGTGACCCCTGGGATTTGAAAGTGATAAATTTTTCGATCACGTATTTAAACTTCGCAAGGCTTTGTATGGGATCAAACAAGCTCGTAGAGCTTGGTATGAGAGACTTTACTGATATTTGATCGAAAACGATTTTCAAAGGGGTATTTGTGATATAAAACTGTTTGTGAAGCAAACTGATTCTGAAATCCTATTAGTACCAGTGTATGTTGATGATATTATTTTTGGATCTACTAATGAGGATCTTTGCCAAAAGTTTGCTAAGATAATGCAGGTTGAATTTGAAATGAGCATGATGGGAGAGTTGAATTTATTTCTTGGATTGCAAATTAAGCAAATCAAAGAAAAAATATTTATAAACCAGGCTAAATACACCAAGGAGTTGTTAAAAAAATATGGATTAGAAGGCGCTAAAGAGTACAAAACTCTCATGGCAACAACTACGAAGATAGACAAAGACGATACGGGTAAAAGTGTTAATGAAAAAATGTATCTAGGTATGATTGGCAGTCTGTTATATTTAACTGCTAGTAGACCTAACATTATGTATAGTGTTTGTCTTTGTGCTAGATTTCAGTTTTGTTCTAAAGAATCGCACTTGACTGCGGTTAAGCAAATTTTTCGATACTTAAAGGGAACGACTGACCTAGGATTATGGTATCCTAGGGTGAGTGATTTTAAATTGGTAAGTTACTCCGACGTTGATTTTGTCGGTTACAAAGTTGAGAGAAAAAGCACAAAAGGGTCATGTCATTTGTTAGAACATGCTTTGGTTTCTTGGACAAGTAAGAAACAAAATTTGATAACCTTATCTACTACTAAGGTTGAATATATGGCAGCTGGTAATTGTTGTGCTCAAATTTTATATATTAAGCAACAGTTAAATGACTTTGGAATTTGCATGGAGGAGGTCCCGATCTTTTGTGATAATAAGAGTGCTATTTGACTAAGTAAGAATCCAACACAACACTTATGAACTAAGTACATAGAGATTAGACATCACTTTATTCGTGATCACATTAAAAAAAAGGGGACATTGTTATTGAGTATATTGATACCTTCGACTAGCTTGCTGATGTTTTTACCAAATCACGAGTGGAAGATCAGTTTGTGAAAATCATTCACGGTTTGGGTATGGCTAGGCATAATGATGTTTACTTAGAGTAGAGTTCTTGTGTGTTCCCCCCCTTCCCTAATTTTTTTTGAGATGACAAAAGGGGAGAATTAGTTGATGTTTTATTGAATATCTTAAGGGGGAGTTTAGTTTTATATTTGTGCTTTGTTGATTATTTTTTAATATCTTCATTATTATGCTTAAATGAGTTATAAAACCCGTCATCGGATTCAGGGAAAATGTGGTTATATTATTGTTTTGAAGAAAATATCAAAATTAATCGTCATCATCAAAAAGAGGGAGATTGTTGCTCCTAAGATTTTGATAGACAATTAAATTGATGTTTTTGGTGGAACTAACGGTTTGATTAAGTGTTTCAGTTTATTAGTTCCAAATGATAAAGACATGATTATAAAGATGAATAAGAATTAAGAGGTTGAAGAATTTGAATAACTTATCGAAAACAACTCAGGTTAAATTTCAATTCTTAATATCCCAATTAGGATCACACACGACATAAAAAGATTTTCAAATGATTTTTATAAATATGTGTATTTTTAATAGGATCCTAATTAGCTAAATTATTTGATCTTATGTTTAATTGAAAAAAAAATATTTATAATTGATTAAAATTGAATTTATGTATTTAGTGGAGCTAATCAAGAAAAGAAATTGGTTAAAGAGGTGAAAATGCCAACGAAAATGAGTTAAAAACGAGTTTAGAAGAGGTTCCAGCATCTATAAGTCGATAGGTAAGTCGACCGGAACAAAGAAGAAAAACTCTCGGTATCTCTCGGTCGACAGGTAGGTCGACCTGTGCTTAAATATGAACTCTCTGTATCTATAAGTCGACAGAGCGATCGACCTATGAAGAGAAATGGAACTCTCTAAATCTCTAAGTCGACAGATAGGTCGACCGATAGGCACATAATCTTTGGCTTGGCTACATCTTGAATCGAGCGGTCGACTGCTGATCTTGGTCGGTCGACTTATGAGTCTGTTTCAGGATATTATGGAATTCTGGATTTTATTTTGAAAGTAGTTGTTACTAGCCCCCTTTTTTGGTTAGGATTCATGAGAGATTTTAGGGATTTAATATTATTTGAGATATGCAACACATATTATAATATCCCTATAGATTTGGTTCATTAAGTTTGAATATTTCTCAATTTGGTACATATAATTGTTTCTATTCTATTTAATTGTGATTGAGAAATATTTGGGGGACTTAATTGAGAAGTTTAAAAGTTATAATTAAGTGAATTGAACTAGAATGAAGTCTTAATAATATAAGGGGTCTATAAGAGCAATTAAGTGTTATAAAAAATGAGAACTAGCCGTTAGAGAGCTGATTTTAATTCCATTTATATAGACCTGCGTTTTTCATATCATTAAGAGAGATTAAGAGATATTATTGAGCTTTTCTAAGAGAAATCATATTGAGATTTGTGAGAGTTATTCGTAAGAATTATTTGTTGTGAATCATTTCTGCTACCCAATATGAAGTAACATTGCTATAACCATTCTTTCGATGGATTCCAAGTGAGATCTTTCCAAATTACTTTCTGTTTAGTATTGCTTGATTAATTTTTGGAATTTGATCTTTAGAAATTGTTTTCTGATTTTTTATTTGAAAAATAATTTTTAAACAATTTCTTGAATTAATTTGATTACGTACTCAATTACGTGGTACCTGGTAGCTGCTAATTAAGCGCTGCCACTTTTACCGTAAGTGTACGGATCAAGGTTTAGTATAATGAACCTTTCGGTCGGGTATCGTATTCACATGGATTGGTGTAGATTACTATCGAGTACCGTGATTATCAGAACTCGACTTTATCTAGACGACAAAAATGGAATATAATTTAATACTAATACTAATATACTAATTTAACTATACTAATTACTAATATGAGATAGTGATGGGATGAATTATTTAGGGATTAACTTTATTTACTTAAACGCGTTTGATATCGTTTAGTTTACAATAATGGTGTTCGACCTATTTGATAATCTCGATATCTAAAACTCTTCTTCCACCTCTCTCGAGTGTAAGACGGGGGATGTAACGCAACTTCGTGTCAACAAAGAAGTCCCCCTCAATGTCTTAACAACCCTAGGTTGCGTGAGTCTTGCCCCAACCTCATTGATCTCACACAAAACCTCAGTTCGTAAACTCCTTCGCTACCTCTCCCGAGTATAAGACGAGGATTATAACGTGACTTCGTGTCAAAGAAGAAGTCCCCCTCAACGTCTTAACGACTCTAGGTCGCGTGAGTCTCTCCCCAACGTCATTGATTTTATGCGTTGTGTTTACCCTATCGACAATCTCAGTTCTAAAACTCCCTCGTCACCTCTCCTAAGTGTAAGACGAGGGAATACGCGACTTCGAATCAACGAAGAAGTCCCCCTTAATGTCTTAACGACTTTAGGTCACGTGAGTCTCGCCCCAACGTCATAGATTGTCTACAATCCTAACCCCGATCGGGTTATCGGATCATGGTGTTTGTTTATTCTAATCTGAATCCGGGATTTGTCAAACCCCGTATTCTCGATATATAAATCTAAGCACAATAAACAAACAATATTATAAACACACTCAAAACAGCGAAGAACAAGCATCAGAGAAACACAACTTCAACCAAAACTACGTTTTTATAAATAATATTCATCCCATACATAATCCACGTTCAACCTAAGGCCATAGCCGTTTATACAATTGAAACTAGGATAAACATGCTCAAACATACATAGAAGATAAGAAATAAAAGGAAAAACTGGTGAAATTAGCCGATATCTGAAGATTAGCCGCTAAAATCGTCTACCGAGCGATTCTCCTTCTCTGCGTGTTGATCTTCTCCTTCGGATATGTTTGAGCACTCCCCATACTCTCTCTATATCATATCCTAAGCCTTAAGGGCTGTAATGGCCGGAGAGAGGCAAATGAAGAAGGAGGAAATGGGTATTTATATGCAAAATATCTAAATAAATATCTAACACTGCACAGAGGCCATCGCTGCGGCGGTGGAGTATGTCGGTTAAAGTTCACCGAGGTGATGGAGACAGCGGTGAATTAGGAAAACTTTCTGATGGTTCACCGCCGCGGCGCTGGGTAGCTAGTAGTCTATTTTTGTTCTCTGCTTCTTCACCATCGCGGCGCTGGTCCGTTAGTGGTGTTGGCCCAGTAGAATACCTAAGGGGGGGGGGGGTGAATTGGGTAATTAAAAAATAATGAGAATAAAATTCAATAAATCAAATAATTAATTTTATACCTAAATTAATTATTATCTTTATATCACAGGGGAATAAATTAATTAACTAGGTGCACACCCAAATAACAAAAATAACAAAATAATAATACAGCACACCAAGATATATCCTGGTTTACCAAGTTACTCTTCGCTAGCCCAGTCCTTCAAGCCCCACGGAGATTCGCACCCATTAATTCTCAAGATTCCTTTAAAAGTAGGAACCAAACCCGTACACCGATTCTTTTATAGGCTTAGAATCAACCTTTACAATTTCATTTTCAAAGGCTAAGGAATAACCTCTACTTTTTACAAGTTAAAGAATAACCTAATTCTTTTTAACACTTAGGCTCAAGAATCAAAACCTCACAAAAACACTCCAAATATCCTTTTATCCTGTAAGGATTGAACCATTACAAAGTCACTCACAAACACGCAATTCTTATCTAGGAAGAATTACTACCTCAATTTCTTTATAGGAAGAGACTAAAACCTATCTACTATTGATTAAATACCCCCAATGGTATTTAACCGTCACAACTCACCAATACAAAAATTGATAAGAAGTAAATCTCACTCGGAGCTTCTACCACCCCAGATAAACAATAACTCAATTAATATCCCAACTAGTGATAGAAATACGTGAGATACAAAAATCTAATTTAAACAAGATATGGGTAGCAAATTGAAACACGTAATCAGATTCAAAAAATTGTCTGTAAAAATGTTTTCTTAAAAAATCAGAAACAATTTCTAAGATCAATTTTCAAAATATAAATAAGTAATGCAATGAAAAAATATAATTGAAAAGATCTTATCCGGAATCCACTGAATAATCAGATAAAGCAATGTAATTTCAGATCTGGTAGCAGCAAATATTAATCGTAATTGATATTCAAGACCACTCTTAGAATAACTCACAAACTCTCAGAAAGATAACTCTTAGAAAAGTTCACTCTTATGATATGATATGATTTATATTCTTTATTACTTAATGATATATGAAATTCGCAGGTCTATTTAAAGGAATATGAAATCGGCTTCTAACCGCTAGTTTACATGTGTCATGACAATTAATAGTATTTATAGACCTCTTATATCATAATGACTTCATTTTGGTTCAATTCCACTTAAAAACATCTTTTGAATCTCTTAATTAAACCCCTAAAGTATTTCTCAATTAAAATAAATAAGTATAGAATCTATTTTAATTACCAAATTGAGAAACATTAATATTTAATGAACTATTTTAAAAGGATTTAATTAGTATATGAACCATATCTCAAATATAAAGAATATCCCCAAGATCACTTTCAAATCTTAACAAAAAACGACTACTTTTGGATTTAAAATCGGATCAAACAATATCCTGAAATGGTGCATTCAGTCGACTGGACGAATCAGGGAGTAGCCATCGTATTACATCGGTCGACTGCTCGGTTGATTCTTCGGTTCAGAGAGTTCAATTATTTTCACCGGTTGACTTGTCGGTTGACTCTTCGATTCAGAGAGTTCCCTTCTTACGTTCTGGTCGACTTATCGGTCGACTCATCAATGTTGGAACCTTTTCTAAATTCGTTTTAAACTCTTTCTCTTTTACATTTTTGCCCCTTTAACTAATTTCTTTTATCAATTAACTCCACTAACTTTCTCAAATTCCATTTTAACCATTTATAAATATTTCTTTTCAAATACACATAAGAGCAGATAAATTTATCTTATCAAAACACACATAAATAATAAAAACATTTTGTGCCATTTGTGTGTTCCTAAATGGGATATTAAGAGTTAAGATTCACTTGAGTTATTTTCCCTAATTTCTTCAAACTCTTAATTCTTCTTCATCATCTTGACATCTTCATTTCTCATCCATTCAATTTGACGTCTTCATTACTGAAACTTTAAATCACTAAAACACTCAATAAAGCATTAGTTCTATCAAAACATTAATACTTGATTGTTCATCAAAATCTTAGGATCAACAGTTATTATCAACGAACACAAGAAGACAATGCATAAATTGTCTTTCACCTAGACTGTTTATGTGGTGCGTCATTTGATATTTTTAGCTAGGATGTTAAGCTTAATAAGGTAAACCAGTTCTGGTACCAATTATTGGCTCAAAGATCTACCCAAGAGGGGGGGTGACTTCGGTAATATAAAAATTTAAGCAATAAATTCAAATTCAAAATATCAATTTTCCTAATTGATTATTATCTCGTTATGTAGTAGATATATGTTTAGCTAAGTGTACACCCAAATAAATAGAAAAAATAACCAATACAGCGTACAAAAATTTATCCTGGTTCGACAAATTAGTCTTACCTACATCCAATCCCTTGAGCTCTACGGAGATTCGCAATCCTCTAAACTGTGATTATTTTCCTAGGTAGGAATCAAACCATTACAATTTTGATTCTTTTCATAGGTTTAGAATCAACCTTTATAACCCTGATTCTTTTCATAAGCTCATAATCAACCTATCACTCTCTCACACTATTACACTTATTCTTTTCACACGCTTTGGAAGAACATTTACAATCACTCTAATTCTATTACAGGAAGAATTAAAATATAATATTTTCAAAGGCTAAAGAATAACCTAATTTTTTTTTTCACAGGTTAAAGATCAAACCCTAATCATTTTTTAGGTTAAATATTAAATCCCAATATTTTTCACAGGCTAAAAACTAAAACCTAACTACCCTGATTAGACACTGACTCAAAAATGATTAATCCACTCAAACTCATAAATACAAAAGATTTCAAGTTTCTTCCCACAGAGAACTTCTACCACCTCAATATGATTATACTCAATTAATGTTTTAAAATTACTAAGTGACACATTCAATGTGAGGCACAAATTTGATTTAAATAATTTAACACACAAATAACTTGTAATCAGATTTCTCAAACAAAAATCGTTTTAAAAGATTTTTACAAAATTAGATCTGATTTTTTTCTCTCAAATAACTTATCCAAGTAATTAATCAAAATAATCTAAGAAAGTAAAACAAATAGTTTGGAAAGATCTCACTAGGATTCATCGAAAACGATTACGATACCACAATAGAAAACATAAACCGGTGACTAAAAACACTTAGCGCTTCCATCAAGAACTCTTAATAATCTCACGTATGAATTTCAGCGAAAGAATCTCACTTAGAATAGCAAAAATTCTAATGTTCTTGAGTTCATTTTTCTTAATCCCGCAGGTCTCTAGTAATAGGCCTGAAACTAGACTTATAACGACTAGTTTTCAAATGTCATGACTTTAAATGACACTCTAAGACCCCATATATATATGTGTGTGTATTCAAAATAAGTAGGTTTCATTAAAAAAAAATACTCTTGGAAAAGATCAATTTGGTTATTAAAATTTTTTCAAATCAAAATCCTTAAAAAGAAGAAATATTTTATCAATTTAATTAAGAGAATAAATAAATAAGTAAACCAAATAAATAGGAATCACATATGATAAATTTTGAATATACATTTAATTCCCTTGAAATCATAAGAAAAAGTGATGATTTGACCCAAAAATCAGACTAGTCAAATAATTGATTGGGTCTGTCAGTTGATTGGCCCTTACTGCCGGTTGACCAACTGCTTCAACGGTCATTATTATGGCCATTGGAGACAGCTAGTCAGTTGATCGACTAGACAAGTAGGTTTTTTTTTTTTTTTTTTTTTTTTTTTTCTTTTTTAACTACTGGATTCGTTAGTCGATCGATCCAACTTGTCGATTGACCGAATTGGCCAGTAGGTCACCTATTTCATTTCCTAAATTCACTGTTTTGGATAGTCGACCGACCCCTTTTTCCGTTTAACCAAATTGACCTGAAAAATCACAATTTTAAGTATTAAAACTACTTTTTCAATTAGGCCCTTAACCAGAAATATTTTTATGTTTTAACATATCATAAAACACATATTAGAACCCAAAAATTATCACTATACACATAAGATTAATTTATTTTCAAGTGTCGTGTGTGATCCTAATTTGGATTGTATTAAGAGTATAAAAGTAATGAGTTGTTTTCACCAAATTGTCTTCAATATTCTTTATATAATCACTCAATAAAACCATTAGTTTCACAAAATATCATTATTATATTGTCATCAGAATCAACATCTATTTTGTTGTTGGTTTTTTTATTATTTATTGTGGGGTGGTTTTGTTGTAGTTGATGACGGGCGTTGTTGATGGCGGTTGTCGACGTAAGTTAGTATTATGTGGTTGCGGCACATAGATATATGTGGGTGAATCTTCGTTATGGTAGCCGTGGTGGTAGCCAGTGATAACAATGTTAGTGATTTTTGATGTGGAGAAGGTGATGTTCGTTGGTGGTGGCAGTGCTAGTCAATGTTTGTTGTGGTGATAAATGTTTAGCATGGTATGAACTAATTGAGAATAATTTTGTCAGAAAACACCATTTATTTATTAAATGGAGTTTTCGTTTAAAAAAATTAGAATGAGAATATCTTGATATACAGTATCGACCTTAGGATTACACTGAAAAATTTATTTAAATACCTCTTTTTAATTCTATTTTGAATTTTAAAATAACCCCCCTACATACGATTTCGAGTTGCCCTAAACTCCCATGATTTTTTTTTTTTTTTTTGTAACATTCACAAATGGTCTAATTTGGGTTTTTTGCGTTGCACACATAGTTGGCACGCGGTTCGTATTTTTTAGCGATTAAACTCTTTTTTTTTTTTTTTTTTTTTTTTTGACTAAAATACCACCCACATTCTTAAATGTGATAAATTTAAAATATATAGGAAACAATATAATTTCCGTTACATGTGTTGCTCCAAAAGTATAAATAAAATACTCCTAACATTCTTATTCCTTTTTCAACCCCACTTCCCCCTTCTTTTTTAGCTAGTTTCATTTTTCCAATTTTCTTCCTTTTTCTCTTTATTATTAATTTTTTTTTTCATCCAATTTTACATTTTAATTTTTACAATTAATTTCAATTGAAAACTACAATTGGAATAAAAATTGCGTTTCTAAGGTGCTAATAGTATAATTTGACCTTCAAAAAAGGTTCTATTAGTAATTACAAAATAAAAGGCAATTTGTAAAACATAAAAATCAAAAAGAAAAATAAACAAAAAAACATCCAGTAGATCCTCGCCTCCTTTCTCCTCCATGTGCCTCCGCCACCTCCCACCATAACTCGCCTTTGCTTCCCAGTCCCACCAACAACGTTGTCTTTCTTTCTTTTTTTTCTTTTTTTCTTTTTCTTTATATATATATATATATATATATTTTTTTTTTTTTATTATTATTATTATTATTATTATTATTTCCCTTTTTTTATTCTAGGTTTTTTTTTTGTTTTTCTCTACTGTTTTTTTTTTTTTTTGTTTAAGTTTTTTAAAATTTTATTTTTTATAGTTATTTTAACAGTAAACTTAGAATCTTTAGATTTTTTTTCTTCTGTAGTGACAAAATAAATATATTTTTTGGGCCCCCAAAGCCCATTATTTTTCAAGTTGATCCTTATCTTTCTTTTTTATTTTATGAAAACCCCAATTCTAAAATATATTATTTTTGTGATAAAAACACCCTTCAATTAAGTTTTGAAATTTTCTTCCACAACTCCTATTTTAAAATAAAACAACTTTTTCATACACACGTAAATAAAACATTATTCAAAACTCCTATTTGAAAAAAGAAAAATGCATGGACTCCTATTAATATATAAAGTTAATAAGTGAAATTTCAAAAATTAAGTAGAATTTATGTATATAAAGGAAGATAATTTTAGAATGATAATTGTTTTGGTACTTTTGAACAAGTTTAATTTTAGTAGTCCTTACAAAATGTTTTTATTTTTAAGACCCCTAAAAAACCCCCTTAATTTTTTAATAATAGATATTAAAAAATCACTGTAAATATTATTTTTTAATCTGATTGGTGACGGTAATAACATGGAGAGAAAAGAAAAAACTTGAAGGTGATGTCATTGGAGGGGGTGGAGACGGTGGACACAGTGGAGGCCGGAGCTGTTGGTGGAAGTGGTGATGTTCCTCCAGAAATCTTCTTCATCTGTTGAAGAGAATAAAGAGAGACACCGCATGATTTGGACATAAATTATTTAGGTAGGATTAATTACTTTTTTATATATTTTTTTATTTGTTAAGGATCATTTTGGTAGTTCATTTTTTTATTTGTTATATTTAAATGGTGTTTTGTCAAAACCAAAACAAAACAAAACAAAACTTGGGCTTGTAATCCATTTGAATTTAATTCTTAAAATTGGGATTAAGTTCAATTATTTCATATATTATTTATAATTTTATTTATTCTTATTATTTAATGGGATAAAACTTATGAATTCATTTGTCAATGATTTATTTATATATACACACAAATAAAATTACTATGACTAATTGGACGGGTGTACGTGCATGTTATTTTGTATTTGCAATGAATGGTATTCTTGTTGTTTCATTATATTAAACAAAAACTTTAATACTTATATATATTAAAATTCATGGCCGTTAGTGTAAGCGAAAATACTTAATACTTATATATTATTATTATTATTATTATTATTATTATTATTATTATCCTTTACAAGTTGATATATTTTATTTAAATAAATAATTCCACTACGTCTACAAAAATGTTTTTAATTGAAAAATGATTGCAATGTTGCAGCCATGCATGTCCATTATTATCCTTTACAAGTTGATATATTTTATTTAAATAAATAATTCCACTATGTCTACAAAAATGTTTTTAATTGAAAAATGATTGCAATGTTGTAGCCATGCATGTCGAGTTCTTTACCTAATAAATTTTTATTAAAAACAAAATTAATGAAACAACTAATGTTTGAAGTTAATTACGCGAGGCAAGCATCCCGGCCTGCCTGGTTGCTGCAAAAGGCATCTTTTTTTTTTTTTTTTTTTTTTTTTTGAATTTGGCCCCTTTTCGGCCGGTCAAAGGCTGCAGAAATAGCGTAATTTTTGGTAAAATGAGGACCAAATGCCTATATATGAGAATACTTCTTTCATTTTGAATACCACTTCTCATCTCATACTTCTTTCATTTTGAATACCACTTCTCATTTTCTTTGTTCAAACGAAATCTCATCTGTGGTCCCTCTATCATTTCTCTCATTTTTCTTTAGAGCTCCAACTTCTCCTATGTGGTCCCTCTCTCATTTTGGGCGTTTTTGTTCTTCATTTTTGGCGTTTCCTCTTCCGTTCACACTTCTTCCATTCAGACTTCTACTCATTCATTCACAGGTTAATATATTTTTGCCCTTTTTTTAAATTTATTTATTAATTTAATTAGTATATTTTTTACCCGTTATTTTTTACCTGTTAGTTGTTAATTTAGATTTTTTTTTAAAAAAAAGACACATTAGAGGATAGTTTAATGTAATTTGTTATTTATTTGGTTAGTTGTTTAATTTGTTAGTTAGTTGGTTAGTCTAATTTGTTAATTTAGTTGTTAAATTAAAAATTACACTTGGCCCCATTTACATGTGTAAAAAAATATAAATTAATATATTATTGAAAAAAAATGTTATTTTGTTAGTTTAATTTTTTAATCTAGCTATTTAATTAAAAAATATGCATTTCCCTAAAAGTTTAACAATTAGAAAAATATAATTTTTAATATATTGTTTTAAAATAAATTATTAGTTAGTTAGCTTGTTTTGTTAATTTAATTTGTTGGTTTAGTTGTTTGATTTGTTAGTTAGTTGATTAGTTTAATTTGTTAATTTAGTTGTTAAATTAAAAATAAAACTTTGGCCCCTTTCACGTCTGTAGGAAAATATAAATCAATATATTATTTTAAAAAAAAAATTAGTTAGTTAATTTAATTTTCTAATTTAGCTATTTAATTAAAAATATACACTTTGGCTCCTGAAATTTTGACAATTAGAAAAATATAATTTTTTCAACCTATTGTTTTCAAATAAATTGTTAGTTAGTTTCATTTTTGAATTTAGTTATTTAATTTAAAATACATTTGTTTAATTTGTTAATTTAGTTGTTAAATTAAAAATTATACTTTGACCCCTTTCACATGTATAGGAAAATATAAATTAGGGAAAAGTACAATTTAGACCCTCTAACTATTGACACATTTCTAAGTGGTCTCTCTAAGTTTAAACGTTTCATTTCAAACCCTCTACATATTATAACGTTTCAAATTCGTCCCTCCGTTAGAGATTCCGTTAAAACTAACAGAATCTCAGGGGCAAAATGGTCTTTTCATGTTTTTTTAATTTTTTAATCATTTTAATTATTTTTTTATCTCCCTCTCTCCCTCCCTCTCTCTCTCCCCACCACCTCCCTCTCCCTCCCCTTCCCCTCTCTCCCTCCCACCCCACCCCACCCCACCCTACCCACTGTAACAGGGGGTGATTTTTCACCCCCTGTTGCAAGGGGTAGAACCACCCCCGTAACAGGGGGTGCAACCACCCCCTGAAACAGGGGGTGGTGCGACCCCCTGTTGCAGGGGGTGCAACCACCCCTTGTTACGGGGGTGGTTCTACCCCCTGCAACAGGGGGTGAAAAATCACCCCCTGTTGCAGGGGGTGGGGTGGGAGTGATAGAATTAGTCAGTTTGTACGGCCCATTCAGATTGTGGCCGAAGCGGCTAGATAGGGCCCTCATAACCGCGTTGGTAGAGAGCTGGCATCCGGAGACGCACACTTTCCATCTACCTGTCGGGGAAATGACCATCACACTACAGAACGTGATCTTCTTATTGGGGTTACCCGTGCATGGATTGCCAATTATTACCTCTGATGACTCGCGACTGGAACCCGCCTGGTAGAGACTTTGTGGCGAGCTCTTCGGAGTGGAACCACCAGTGGATAAGATTAGGAATGGGTGTTTGACATTCAAGTGGTTACGAGATGCCTTTGCTAGAGTTCCTGATGAGGCCGACGAAGAGGTTATGCATTGCTACGCACGTGCGTATTGCTTGATTATGCTTGGTTAGATGTTGTTGCCTGATAAATAGCACAACAGAGTCAAGTTAACCTACCTTCCACTGTTTCGTGACTTGACACCTTTCTTCAAGTATAGCTGGGGTAGTGCGACCCTAGCGGGTAGTGCGACCCTAGCAGTACTCTACCACGAGCTTTGTAAGGCGACGAAGCCCAACATGAAACACATAGCCGACTGCTTATTTATGTTGGAGTGTTGGGCTTGGGAGCGATTGCCAAGGCTTCGGCCTGAAGTTGTGACTTTCCCTGAGTATAATATATCATTTAGAGAGCTTGACTTCGGCGATGACTTGAAGTTCCCAGCTGCTTTGAGGGGTTCTTGTTAAGTAATTAGTATTTTATTTTTTATTTCATTTATCATCTAATGGATATTTATTTATAGATATTAAACTTATGTTTTGTATTTTTTGTGTACAGGTGGACCCTTGAATTCAATTTAGAAAATTTGTCGATGCATATTTTGGTGGTGTATCACGATCGGTTAGATCACTTGAAGAATGATGAGGTTAGTTATTTATTTACATTAAAATTTTAATTTTTTTATTTGTTTGTTTATATTTTATTTTACAAGCCATTTAGATGCCCTATACCCTGCCGAATTTGCCTCCATATAATAGAGATGGAGAAGATATTTGGATGACAAAGTTTTCCCTAATTTGCTACGAGATTATCGAGTACACGTATCTTCAGCGTGTGCTACGACAGTTTGGTTATTGCCAAGGGGTTCCTCAGTCGGTAATTATGGACAGGAACTTGCACAAAATTACTCGGCGATGATACTTCGATGCGAACTAGGTTAACTATCACCACACACATATAGTTGCATGGAATAATCGACGAGCACCAGATGTCAGCAACTTCGAGCAAGGGATAGGGGTTGACCAAAAATACATGGACTGGTATTGGTGAATTACATGAAGATTTTTGGTCAACCCAGCTACCAACCTTAGTTTGGGTATCTACCAGCAGGAGAACAACTGGTGTTAGAGGTATGATCACATTGAGTGTACAATTTATTTAATTGTATGATTTTTATTATGTTGTTATTATTCATGTATTAACTTAACGATTATATGTGTTTCATAGGATACAGAGGTATCGAACCTGATACGCATGAGTCATCTAACTCTACGGTCGCGTACTGCAGAATCAAGTATCGAGTTGGCTCATGCCTTCTACGATGGAACTATCGGGAGGATGCACCGAGCGGTACTGCACCATGTCATAGCTGATGTTCCTTTATCTTCTCAGGCTGCTCCTTAGCCTTCTCCTCAGCCATGGATTTCTGACGCCTATCGTCTAGATAGTGTGGGTGGTGCCGGACCTTCTACATCGTATGGCATGGGCGCTTATGCCGGATCATCTAGTACATACGACATGGGTGCTCATGCCAGATCATCTAGTGTGTACGGCATGGGTGGCGATACAAGGCCATTTGACGTGTACCAGATACATGACCCTTATTTGCATTACGCATCGTAGTTAGGTACACACCCGTCATCGTTATTCGTCACTCCAGAAAGAGTATAATATTAAAGGCGAAACAACTTAAAATAATCATAAGTATCATATTAAAAAAAACATTACATAAATTAGAAACATATTTAACAGTGTTTGTTACAAAACTCATAACAAAGACAATATATAAGAAATACAGTGCATAATATCACGAAAATAGTGACAATAAAAACACTTAAAAAGAAAATATCAGAGCAAAAAATTATTTATTCTTCATTGGACATGTACCCCTCAGACAAATATTCATTGTTATTTATCACATTATGGTATTCGTTTGGAGAGAGTGCTTTGTTACTTGTGGCAGCCATTTCATTGGTTAGTTGTAGTAGATAATATCTATTCTTGCGTAACAACATTTTATTATTCTCTAGGCGAATTCGTGTAATAGCATCTTCAATCTCGGTTGTGTCATCAATTATACATCGTCGAGGCATCTGAAGATTTTTACGATGCGGAACTGGTGCATTAAGATTTCTCAAATAAGATATAAGGTTGTTAGACTCATTCACCCTGTATTTTCATTCTTGGCGTAGACCGACGCGATATTCTATCGGGTTGGTCTCTTGATTACTCCAGTAATCATTATAATATGGTTTTAAAATCCAACATCTTTGGTGATCCCACGGTCCAGGCCAACCCCAAACACCATATGAGTTCTCCTCACTTGAAAACGTAAATGAACTTTCTTCACTTGAATTAATATGTAAAGACATCACGAAAATTATAGGTTGAACATTTTCTTTACAAATATTATACTGCAAATTACGAGTTTACAAAAAAATTAGTTTTTTTAAAACATAATTAATGAAAAATGATGTTTTATAACTTATGTACACGAGCCTTAACTAAAAAAAAGCTAACCCAACACCACCTATCAATTAAAAGAGTAAAAGTTAGTTGTTTGGTAGAAGTAGCATTATTATAATTTAACGTAGAAATGATACATTAGATTTCAAATGAAATATATAATTAAACTGCAATTCACTAACGCGAAAATATTAAACATTACTCTTATCATCAAACATTTCAATAACTGACTGATATTGAGGATTTTTTGCGCATCTCATGTAAGTACGCGTTTCGACAAACAAACCTTGTTCGAGACACTCACATGCCATCGTTTCAAACTCATGTCAAAAAGTTTGAATTTGCATTTGGTTATTTTCTTCACAGTAGCGATGCAACGTTATTTGAAAATTATGCGGCGTGTCTATTGGCATTGTTCTGGCCAATTGACGCACTATTGGAATATTATATTGCCTACATCCGTCCACCATAACCTCTGATTGGTTGACACGATAAGTGTATTCCTCTTGCATCCTTGCTACCGAACGTGAAGAGTAACGAACTCTTGGATCTAAAGAGTATGAGAATTCGTCTTCCAAAAGTCAATTACGTCCCCATTGAATGATACAAATTACTCACCGTGTACATTTTCAATCTTTTTCATTTTATTTGTTTTTAAATTAGTATGCAATTTAATGGGACTCAAACACATTAAAAAATAAACTAATTAAGTAACTAACATTTTTTTTTTAAATAATCTATTATAATTTCTATTTCAGTTTTTATTTTTCCACATGTGTAATTTATCAATTTTGAGGGTCCAAAGTGCATTTTTTAAAATTAAACAACTAAATTACAAATTTAAACTAATTAACTAAATAATAATATTTAAAAAAATAATATATTATAATTTATATTTGAATTTATAGTTTTCTCACACATGTATAATTTACTCAAATTTTGATGGTCCATAGTGCATAATTTTCAATTAAACAACTAAATTGACAAACTAACTAAGAAATTAAACAACTAAACCAATAAATTAAATTAATCAATTAATTAACAAATTAAATAAATAAACTAATTAAAAAATAGATTAACTAAATAATTAAACAAGTAAAAAATATAGTAATCAAACTAAGAAATAAATTAAACTTACTTTTATTTTTATATTTTCTCAAATGTGTAATTAATCAAAATTTGAGGTGCCAAAGTGCACATTTTTAATTATATAGTTTTTAATTAAACAACTAATTCAAAAATTAAAGTGCACATTTTTAATTAAACAACTAATTCAAAAATAAAACTAACTAACAATTTATTTTAAAATAATAGGTTGAAAAATTTATATTTTTCTAATTGTCAAACTTTAATTAAATAGCTAGATTAAAAAATTAAACTAACTAGCTAATAATTATATTTAAATAATATATTAATTTATATTTTCCTACACATGTGAAAAGGGTCAAAGTGTAATTTTTAATTTAATAACTAAATTAACAAATTAAAAAAATATATTTTAAATTAAATAACTAAATTCAAAAATGAATCTAACCAACAATTTATTTTAAAACAATATATTAAAAATTTATATTTTTCTAATTGTTAAAGTTTCAAGGGCCAAAGTGTATATTTTTTTTAATTAAACAGCTAGATTAAAAAACTAAACTAACTAAACAATTTTTTTAAATAATATATTAATTTATATTTTCCTACACATGTGAAAGGGGTCAAAGTGAAAATTTTAATTTAACAACTAAATTAACAAATTAAATAAATATATTTTAAATTAAATAACTGAATTAAAAAATGAAACTAATTAACAATTTATTTTTGAAAACAATAGGTTGAAAAATTTATATTTTTCTAATTGTCAAAATTTCTGGGGCCAAAGTGTATATTTTTAATTAAATAGCTAAATTTGAAAATTAAATTAACTAACTAATTTTTTTTTTTTAAAATAATATATTGATTTTTATTTTCCTACATATGTGAAAGGGGCCAAAGTGTAATTTTTAATTTAACAACTAAATTAACAAATTAAACTAACCAATTAATTAACAAAATAAACAACTAAACCAACAAATTAAATTAACAAAACAAGCAACCTAACTAATAAATTCGTTGAATAACAAATTAAAATTAAACTATCCTCTAATGTTTTAAAAAAATAAAATTAACAAGTAAACTAATTAACTAACAAATTATTTTTTTAAACAGTATATTATCTTGTGTAAAAAACAAGTAATCAATCAAAATTAATCAAACTAACAAATAAGAAGTAAAAAACATACCAAACGTACTAATCAAACTAATAAATAAATTAAACAAAAAAAACTTACCTTTGTAGTAGGAGGGACGAGTTGTGAAATTGTAAATTTGTTAAATTTTGAAGAAGAAAATTTGCCAAATAAATGATGAACACTTTGATTAAAATGAAGGAAAAATTTTAATGAGGAAGAAAATGAGGAAGCGCGGAGCAATCGGATAGATAATGAGTAAGATTGGAATGAAATAGGATATATTTATACCGTCGAGAGTGTCCAGCTGCCTGCATGCAAAGGCAACGGGCCAAATTAAAAAAAAAAAGCCTGCCTTTTGCAGCAGGAAAGCAGGCCGGTCAAACAGTACACATTTGACTAGCCAAAGAAACGGTGGTCGCCATTTCCATTTAAAAAAATAAATAAATTATTTTTTGATCCTGGCCTTGTGAAGGCCGGGATCAAAACAATTAAAAAATATATATATATATTTTTTGATCCCAGCCTTCACAAGGCTAGGATAAAAAAAATAAAAAAATATATTGTTTTTATTCCGGCCTTCACAAGGCCGGGATCAGAAAATTAAAAAAAACAAAAATTTGAAAAGATCCCGACCTTCTGAACGCCAGGATCTAGTCCCAGTCTTCCGAAGGCCGGGATGCTTGCCCCGCGTAATAAACTTCAAACACTAGTTGTTTCAGTAATTTTGTTTTTAATAAATATTTATTAGGTAAAGAACTCCATGCATGTCCATACCGAAAATCTCTAAAAAGGGTAGCAAGAAGCACCAGATCACCAACCTGGCAAAACTTTATGTATTTATTTATTTGAAGACAAATCGCTTTTAATCATCTTTTTCTTTATCTAAATAAATTAATTTTGGAATATTATTCTCTTTTGACCCATTTGTTAGTGTTGGAAATTGTAACCCCCAACAGTATAGTCTGGTCAGTGTCTACGTGGAGAATTTCTGGGGATTTGGAAGTTGCCCTTGGAGAAACTGAATTCCTTGAATCTTTTAATCCGTGAATATACAACTGACCGAGTTGGTCTGGCGTTGTCTGGCTTGACTTACAGGTCGGTACTTGCACAAAGGATTTGTCGGGGTTAGCCCAACGTGTCCCCTTCAGTGTGAGAGTAAGAGCTTGAGAGAAGGATTTAAGGTCGCTTGGATGTATTAAAGCCGTTACCTCTTTTTCTAATCTGCTGAAATGTTGGTCTACGCCTTTCTTTTATAAGCAAGAATCTGATTAGCATCCCGAGAATTATGGCCTTAAGCTTGGTTATCCGCCCTAATACGGCGCGTGGAGGGCGTGCGATGAGATTAGAACTATGGGCCTAGGTTTTTGAACGTTGATGGAAAAGCCCATGGGCTAAGAGATTAAGATTAATGGGCTGGTTCAAGCACTGGCATGGACGCTGGGGTGAGCACACCGACCTCACCCTCATTGGCTATATTCGTTGTAAATACTGAGAATTTTTGGTTGGCGATTGTCCAAGTCCCTCGAGACAACCGACTTGATGAGATACTTGGCTAATGAGCAACCAGGCTGATGAGGCCGTTTGATGACGTATCTTCCTTTGGTCTACGTGGTAGGCCCATGTGGGGCCACTTGGAGACCAGTGGATTTTCACCCACATCAGTTGCCCTCCAAGACATAGCATGGAAATGGAACATGAGGTGCTGAGGGTTCTGCTTTATACTCGTTGGAGAAAAGGATTCCAGGCTCGGGGAGAAATTGCTCGGTATCAAAAAAGAGCTCGGCTGGTCACTACCTGGCTTCTACGGGAAGTCTTACTGCTATCTGGGCGGATGCGTGACACGTGGCCTGACAATACAAGGATTGAGACGCCATTTGATGTTTGATTAACACAACCGTTTGACTTCCCAACCCACCTATAAATAGACATTTTTTCGCTCATTTGTTTTCACACCAGAGTAATTTGAGCGCTCCTACTGACCTCAAAGCACGATACTCTTATCTTTTCTTCCTCCAATATGTCTTCTTTCTTTTCCCTGGGGTACAACCCATCTGATTCTAAGTGAACCAAATTAGATTCTCCTATTGTGCAGATTGAGCTCAGCTTGTCTGCAATAGAGGTCAAATGGACGACCTTAATGTCTAAGATGAGTTAAAGGTCTGCTGGAGCGTGGCCCTCTTAGTCTCTAGAGATTACTAGTAGCCTTGGTTGTCGGAGAGTCAAAAGTAAGATAGGCTTTTCTGGGGGCCCTGGAGTTGAGCTCGGTACGGGTCCTACTGACGAGCTCGGTTCTGCTGGCCTATTCGTCTTAGAAGCTGAAGCCCCTTTCCCTTCGTTAAGTCGAATTTCGCCGGCTGTTATGGTTCTTAACCAACTTGTCTGTGAAGTCCCTCTTGAAGCTCCAGTCTGGAGGTTTGAATCTTAGCTAACGAAGAAAGATGTAAATATATTTCGGTCTAAGTATTCGTTCCCTAGTAAGGTGAAGCTGATAGTTCCCGGGGAAGAAGACCGAGCTTGTGCCCCTCCCAAAGGGTACATCTTGGTGTACAAGGACTAGCTCCTGGCTGGCCTGCGCTTTCACATTCATCCCTGGGTGAGGGCCATCTGTTGGGACCTCAGGTTGTATCCGTCACAACTCACTCCCAACAGCATGAGGATGGTGGCGGCGGCCCACATCATCTTCCTGGCTGAGGGCATTACTCCATCCCTGGAACAATTCTGGGCTCTCTTCTTTGCTAAGTCGATGCCTGGTGGTAAGGGCTGGTGCTACATCACAGCCCGACAAAAATTCCTAGGCGGCTATGATGAATCCAAAAAGGATTGGAAGCCCAAATTCTTTTTTTTTTTTTTTTTTTGGAGGGAAATGATGGGAGTTCAACTTGTCGGCATATATAGACCACTTGATCCAGGTACACTGGGGGACAGTGAGTAAGTATCAGTCTCGACATGAGTTTGAGAATTTTCTCTTCAATGACTTTGTTTAACTTTATCTTTTTGGTATTTTCAGCGTAGAAGAAGAACAGCCTAACTCGAAGATTGTTGCTGATAGAGACCGGGTCGTGGAGACGCCCTACAACCACGTTAAGGCACTGATCTCGTCGACCCTATACGACATATATTTTTGGAACGACCTCTCTCTCCCCATGTCGATCCTTAACAAGAACTCAAAGAACATTAAGTTCTCTTACCTCGGCCCGACAACTATCTTGTACTTGATCTTTCATGTTTATCTATTATGATTAATCTCTCTATCTACACAGTAATGGACAAGGCTACCATGAGAAGAATGGCTATGGAGAAGCAAGCCTAATAGGAGGTTGGCTCTAGCTCCCAGCTCAGATCCTAGCCCGATGGGAAAAGTTAGGAAGTGGAACACACCTCAGCTCGGACAATCCCTCATGGGTCCCTGGTGAGGTCGACGTTAGATGGGAGGGCCTCGATCCCGGTTGCGCCTATAACTTTGGAGAAAGAAAGCCTGACCCCCATTGAGAGGAATGATAAGGGCAAGAAAAAGGTGAGCACGGTCGAGGTGGTGGCCGAGCCCTATAATAGGAGCAAGAAAGAAGGCCAACCTAAGTAGGCCAGGACTTTCGTTGATGACACCGGCCTCAAGCACGGGAGTCGTATTCTCGATCTGCCCAACATCCTCCCAAGCTTCCTTCATAAGACCATCCCTCCCGACGACCGGAACAAGATTACCTCCAAGTCTGATGTCAAGCTGGCCATTGAGGTCTATAAAGTCGTCACATCGGTAAGTTTTTCTTCCTGGTACTATTTTATGACAAGTAAATTTTTTATTTCTTATTGATTGTTCTTCATTTGACTATACAGAGCCTCTTCACGGTCGCAGAGATGGGTCTGCGTCTGCATCGAGCTAGTGAGAAGATTGGTATCCTAGAAGAGGCAAAATTTGAGGTAGTGACGGGCCACAATGTCGCTCGAGAGGGTGCGCGAGCTCGAAGAGGCAGCTCAGAAGCATCAGATCCAGACTGATCAATTGAGGAAGGATAACTAGTTGCTGTTCTCCATAAATGAGAAGTATAAGAACAATCTTGTGAAGGCAATCGATTAGCTCAACGCTTGCGAGTCTACTAAGAGGGCGATTGTGGAACAAGATGAGAGAAGAGTTGTTGAGGCCTGAATGAGGAGCAAGGACTACAAGGATCTCGAGACCAAGATCAGCTCCGAGATATTGTAAGAAGGCTTCGACACCACTACTAATCCATCTGCTGCCAGCACTTCGACTTCGACTACAAGACAATCTGGATGAAATTTTCAGAGGAGGAAGTTGAAGGAGGCCAGGGCAATAATGTTGGGCCTAGTGCTGATAGCAGAGCAAACTAGGCAAGGGCGGCTCCCTGATGGTCAACCAATCAGCCCAGTCAACCAGCTTAACTTATAATTTTTCTTATTTTGTTTTTTGTTTTGTTTCAGCCCAGGTCGGGCATATAATACCAGGCTTTGATCCCAACTTGGTAAAAAAAAGAAAAAATTGGATGTGTTTGCCCAGTGAGCTACCTAAGAGGGGAGGGGGGGGTGAATTGGGTAGTTATAAAAAATTATCAAATAATTTATACTTAAAAAATCAAATAATTAATTTTACCCTAAATTAATTATTATCTTTATAGCAGCGGATATATATTAAACTAGGTGTACACCAAATAACAAAATATAAATAAAGTAAAGAAAATAGTACACCAGAAATTTTTACTGGTTCACCAAGTTATTCTTGGCTAATCTAGTCCTCCGAGCTCCACGGAGAGTCTCACCTACGAATCACTATAATTCTTTTAACCAGATAGGAACCAAACCCTTACAAAATGATTCTTTTTGCAGGCTCAAAATCAATATTTATTATTCATATTCACAGGCTAAGGAATAACCCAATCTTTTTCCTAGGCTAAAGATTAACCTAATTTTTTTATACTTAAGCTAAGAATTAAACCTCACACGAAAACACTCTAAGTATCTTTTTATCCAGTAACGATTGAACCGTTATTCACTCAAAATAATTATAGTTAGGAAGAATTACTTCTAATCTTTTTGTACTCTAGGCAAAGATCAAAACCTCAATCTCTTTACCGGAAGAGATTGAAACCCAAGGCTACCCCTGATTAGACATTCCCAATAGTATCTAATCCAACACACAACTCACTAATCACAAAATTGATAAATTATTTTCTCACTCGGAGCTTCTACTACTCCAGATTAATTTGAAGTCAATTAATGTCCCTATACTAGTGATAGAAAAATAGTGAGAATTTCAAAATTTAATTTTTAAATAAAAACGGGTAACACACAATTTAGCGTGTAATCAGATTTTCACAAGAAATCGTTTTAGAATAATTTTCAAGCAATTTTAAAGTTCCGTAAAACAATTTTAAATATCACAATTCCAAGTAGTAGATAATGATATCAATCAACAATAAATAATAAATAACTTGGAACGATCTCACCAGGTATCCACCGAATAAATAAAGTATGATTAATAATGGAACTTTAAATCGGCAGTCGCAATAATCCACACCAAATATTCTCAAGAATAATTCTCAAGAATAGTCTCACAAAGCATTTAGTATAAACTCAGAACGATTACACTCAGAAAGCTCATGAACTGAATAACTCTTAAAATTCAATTGATTGGGATTATGAAACCTAAAAAACGCAGGTCTATTTATATGGAATTAGAACAAGCTCTCCAACGGCTAGTTCCCATATATCATGACAAATAATTGCACTAATTGACCCCTTATATCATTATGACTTAATCCTGGTATAATTTACTTAATTATAACTTTTAAAATGTTCAATTAAGTCCCTCAAACATTTTCTCAAACTCAATTAGATAGAATAGAAAGAATTACATGAACTAAATTGAGAAATAATTAAAATACATGAACTATATTTATAGGGATAACAAAATATCAACCATATATATTAAATTCCATCAGATCCCTAAGATATCTCTCATATCCTAACCATAAAATGGCTAGTAACAACTAATTTTTGTATCAAAACCATGAAATTCTCGAATCCTGAAATCGACCATCTGTTGACCGATCAGAAGGCGTAGGTCGACCGCCCGATTCAGGATGTAGCCCAAGCCAAAAACTATTTGCCCATTGGTCGATCTCTTTTTCTTCTTCTGTCGACCGGACGATTCAGCGAGTTTTACAGGTCGACCTTTCCATCGACTAAATGATTCAGAGAGTTCATCTATTTTTCATAGGTCGATCGATCATACACCACAAGTCAACCTATTGATTCAGAGACTGCACAATTCTAGCACATTCTCATCGGTTGACTGATCCTTTTAGGCTGGTTGACCGATCCTACTATACTTCTTCCTCAATTCATTTTTAATTCAATTTCTTTGACATTTTTACCTCTTTAACCAATTTTTTTTTCTTGGTTAACTCCTTAAATCAATTTTAATTTCTAATCTTTCTCATTATTTCTTCTTCAATTTTACATAGGAGCAAATATGTTTAACTAATTAGGATCCTATAAAAAACACACATAATCATAAAAATATTTTTGTGTCATGTGTGATTTTAATCGGGATACATTAAGAGTAAAAATTAACCTGAGTTATTTTTTCCTAGATTTTTCAAAGTCTTCGGTCTCTTAATATCCATCATCTTTGTCACTCTCTTTAGCATCCATTTATCATCCATCTTAACTTTTTCATGATAATATCTTTAATGGAAATTATAAACTGAAATAGTCAACAAATCGGTTAGTTCTACAAAAAATATTAACATTTAATTATCCATCAAAATCTTAGAATCAACAATCTTCCCCTTTTTGATATTCAACAAAGTACAAAATCATCTTAATAATAAATAATTCATAAACTCCCCCTGCATAAATGCAAACTAATTTATAGCACAACTATGGCTGCCTCTTAGGATATTTAACAAAATATCAATAAATTCTCCCCATTTGTCATCTCAAAAAGTAGGAAAGGAGAACCACAAATCATCTCAATTACTCTAGGCAAACATCATTATGCCTAGCCCTTCCCAAACCACGAATGATTTTCACAAATTGATCTTCCGCTAAAGGTTTTGTAAAAATATCAGGAAACTGGTTGGAGGTATCAATATATTCAATAACAATATCCATTTTCTGAATGTGATCACGAATAAAATGATATCTAACCTCTATGTGCTTAGTTCGTGAGTGCTGTGTAGAATTCTTACTTAGACAAATAATACTTTTATTATCACAATAAATTGGGACTTCCTCCATACATATTCTAAAATCATTTATGTTGGCCCAGTGGAATACCCAAGAGGGGGGTAAATTGAGTAATTAAAAATATCAGAGAAAAAATACTTTAATAATTCAAATAATTAGTTTTAATCCCAAATTAATTATTATTTTTATATCACAACGAAAATATAGAATCAACTAGGTGCACACCAAACAATAAAAATAAATAAAGTAAAGATTGCAGTTCACCATAAATTTATGCTAGTTCACCAAGTTAGTCTTGACTAATCTAGTCTTTCGAGCCCCACAGAGAGTCGCACCCACTAAACTCTAGATTCTTTTAAAGGTAAGAACCAAACTCTTATAAAGATTCTTTTACAGGCTTAGAATCAACCTTTACAAAATTTCCTTTTCACAGGCTAAGTAATAACTTTTACTTTATACAGGCTCAAGAATAACCTAATTCATTTTAACACTAAGGCTAAAGAATCAAAATCTCACAAAACACTCCAAATATCCTTTTACCCGGTAAGGATTGAACCGTTACAATTCACTCACAAATCAATTCAATTAAAGAAGAATTACTACCTTAATTTATTTACAGGAAGAGACTGAAACCCAGCTATCCTTAAATTAAATACTACCAACAATATTTAATCCGTCACTCAACTTACCAATTAAAAATTGACAAGTGATTTTTTTCACTCGGAGCTTCTACCACCCCAGATAAATTAAAACTCAATTAATATCCCAAAACTAGTAATAGAAAAATGAGAAGCTTAAAATATGATTTTAAACAAAAATGGGTAGCACGTAATCTGATTAATTCAAGAAATTGTTTCAAAAATATTTTTCACTAAAAAAATCAGAAAACAATTTCTAAAAATCAAATTTCAAAAATTATTCAAGCAATAATATATAGATAGTAATTTGAAAATATCTCACCCGAAATTCACCGAAAAAATAATTAGAACGATGTTACTTTAGATTCAATAGCAGCAAAGATTATTAGTAAACGATTCTCAAGAATGTCTCTTAGAAAAGCTCTTACAAAAACTCAATATGATTTTTCTTAGAATTGCTCAACATGATCTCTTGATTTCTCTTAATCTCACTTAATGATATGAAAAAAAACAGGTCTATATAAATAGGATTAAAACCAGCTTTCTAACGGCTAGGTCTCATTTGTTATGACACACTTAATTGCTTTTTTAGACCCCTTATATCATTAAGACTTCATTCTGGTTCAATTCACTTAATTATAACTTTTAACCTTCTCAATTAAGTCCCCCCAAATAGTTCTCAATCACAATTAAATAGAATATAAACAATTATATGTACTAAATTAAGAAATCTTAAAACTTAATGAACCAAATCAATAGGGATAACATAATATGTGTAGCATATCTTAAATAAGATTAAATCCCTAAAATATCTCATGAATCGTAACCAAAAAACGGCTAGTAGCGGCTACTTTCAGATTGAAATCCAGAATTGCATAATATCTTGAAACAGACACACCAGTCGACCGATCAAGATCAACAATCAACAGCTCGATTCAGGATATAGCCAAGCCAAAAATTCTGTGCCCATCGGTCGACCTATTTGTCGACTTAGAGATTCAAAGAGTTCCAGTTCTCTTCACAGTTCGACTGCTTTGTCGACTTATAGATACAAAGAGTTCATTCTTAAGTACAAGTCGACTTGCCTATTGACCGAGAGATACAAAGAGTTTTTCTTCTTTGTCCGGTTGACTTACTTGTCGACTTATGGATGCTGGATCACTTTTCTAAACTCGTTTTTAATTCATTTTTATTAACATTTTTGCCCCTTTAACCAATTTTGTTTCTTGGTTAGCTCCACTAAATACTTAAATTTAATTATAAATATTTCTTTTTTAATTACACATAGAAGCAAATAATTTATCAAATTGGAATTCTATTAAAAACACTCACATTTATAAAAATCATTTAAAAAACTTTTTGTGCCGTGTGTGATCCTAATTGGGATATTAAGAGTTGAAATTTTAACCTGAGTTGTTTTCCCTACGTTCTTTAAATTCTTCAACCTCTTAATCATTTATCATATTTATCATCATATTTTCATCATTTGGAACTAATAAATTGAAACACTTAATCTAACCGTTAGTTCCACAAAAAACGTCAACCTTTAATTGTTCATCAAAATCTTAGGATCAACAATTTAACTATTTCTTAATAAACAAAATTTGAACACAGTAGTTACCAGCTATCATATACTTAGCCTCAGTAGTGGATAAGGCTATCAAATTTTGTTTTTTGCTTGACTAAGAAACCAAGGCATGTCCTAACAAATGAGATGACCCACTTGTGTTTTTTTGCTAGACTTTGCAACCAGCAAAATCAGCGTCGGAGTAACTTATTAATTTAAAATCATTCCCCCTAGGATACCATAATCTGAGGTTAGTCGTCCCTTTTAAATATAAAAAAATTCTCTTAACCGCAATCAAGTGCGATTCTTTAGGAAAATACTGAAATCTAGCATATAAACAAACGCTATACATAATGTCAAGTCTAGTAACAGTTAAGTACAACAAGTTACCAATCATACCTCGATACATTTTTCATTAACGCTTTTACCTGTATCATCTTTGTAGCTGTTTCCATGGGAGTCTTGTACTCTTTAGCGCCATCCAAGCCATATTTCTTTAACAGCTCCTTGGTATATTTTGCTTGGTTTATGAATATTCCTTCTTTGATTTGCTTAATTTGCAATCCAAGAAAGAAATTCAGCTCTCCCATCATGCTCATCTCAAATTCAACCTGCATTATCTTGGCAAACACTTGGCAAAGATCCTCATTAGTAGATCCAAAATTAATATCATCAACATAAACTTTTACTAATAGGATTTCAGAATCAGTTTGCTTAACAAATAGTGTTATATCACAAATATCCCTTCAAAAACCATTTTTGATCAAATATCGGCTAAGTTTTTCATACCAAGCTCTATGAGCTTGTTTGAGCCTATACAAAACTTTACGAAGTTTAAATACGTGATCGGGAAATTTATCACTTTCAAATCCCGGGAGTTGTTCCACATAAACCTATTCTTCTAGGAAGCCATTTAGAAATACACTCTTAACATCCATTTGATATAGCTTAAAATTACGTGAGCATGCGAAAGTAAGTAGCATTGTAATAGCTTCTAATTTAGCCACAAGAGTATAGGTTTCATCATAATCATTTCCTTCCTCTTGATTATAGACCTGTGCTACTAATCTTGCTTTGTTTCTAATTACCATACCATATTCATTCTTTTTATTTCCAAAAACCCACTTAGTAACAATAACATGATGAAAATTTGGTCCAAGAACTAGACACTATACTTTGTTCCACTCAAATTGAACTAACTCATCTTGCATTGTGAAAATCCAAGATTCATCAATTAATGCCTCTTTTATATTTTTAGGCTCAATTTGAGATAAAAAAAAACAAGATTTATTATATCTCTAAGGGAGGAACGAGTTCTTACACCTCTTTTGAAGTTACTGATGATTACTTTTACCGAATGTCTCGATATTGTCTTTATCGCTCGTGGTAATTTCGAATCCTTTTTCTTAGTCTTCTCATTTTTTTGAGATTTTGTTGTCACATTATTGCCTTGGTTTTGGTTATTTGAAATACTTGCATCATCATCATTCAAAATCTTTCTCGACAAAAATTGGTCAGCTTCCTCAAAGACAACATGCATAGACTCCTTAACTACTAACATACGTTTATTATATACTCGATAGGCCTTACTGTTAGTAGCATATCCAAGAAAAATTCCATAATCAGATTTAACATCAAATTTACTAAGATTATCCTTATTATTTAAAATGAAACATTTACACCCGAATAATTTAAAATATGAAATGTTAGGAGTCTTACCATTCCAGATTTCATATGGAGTTTTATTAAACCCTCTACGAATTGATACTCGATTCACTACGTGACAAGCTGTACTTACTGCTTCAGCCCAGAAGTAGGTTGGTAAACGATTTTCATTAAGCATTATTCTGGTAATCTCTTGAAGTATCATGTTCTTCCTTTCCACAACACTATTTTTTTGTGGTGATCTTGGTGTAGAAAAGTTATGAGCATAACTGTGCTCATCACAGAAACTAATAACATCATCATTTTTAAATTCTCTTCCTCTATGAATGTTAATAATAGAGCATTGTTTCTCATTTTGAACACGTTTACACAAAATTTAGAAAACACAAAAGTAACTTCACTCTTTTTAGCAATGAAAAATACTCAGATAAGTCTAGAATAATCATCAACTATTACGAAAGCATAAAACTTACCAACGAGACTAGCAACAGAGTTTGGACCAAATAAATCAAGATGCAATAATTCAAGACATCTAGACATGGGAGTATGCATCTTTTTCTTAAATGATGATTTAGATTGCTTGCTTAACTGACATGCATCATATACTTTATCTTTCACAAATTTCAAATCAGGTAGGCCACGCACGAGACTCTTCTTAGATAAATTAGAAATCAATTCCATACTAGCATGCCCAAGTCTCTTATGTCATAACCAACTATTCTCAGATAAAGCATTTAAACAGGATAAATTTTGTGAAGTAAAATCATCAAATGAACAAATATAAACATTCTCAAAACATGATGCAACTAACAGAATACTACTATCATGTCTATTCTTAATAATGCATTTATCATGATTAAATACGACACTATTGCCCTTGTCACATAGTTGACTTATACTAGGCAAATTATGTTTAAGACCATCAACTAGTAACACTTCTTTAATAATAGTAGTACCATTACCAATATTACCTATACATATAATTTTACCCTTTGCGTTGTCTCCAAATGTCACATGACCTCCATCTTTAGGTGTCAAAGATGTGAATTTTGCTTTATCTCCCATCATGTGTTGAGAATAACCGCTGTCTAGGAACCATTTGTCTTTACTTATCGATGCCTTTAGAATAACCTGTAAGGAGCACCTCAAATAGTTCCTAAGTGGTACCCAGTCTAAGTGGATCCGATCTTGTTAGTCGGGATAACCGGAGTTCTTTTGGGAACCCAAACTTGTCTGCAGTTAGATAGTTTAGCAAAACATCTACGAATAGTATGCCCTACAACATTACATTTAAAACATCTAATAAGACCTTTGGTTTCAGAAAAGAATTTATGAAAACGTTTTTGCTTAAGATATTTTTGAAACCCAATACCGGCTTTATAAAAAATACCACGTAAACTTTCAAAAAGCATTTTCAAGTTATTTTCACTGCCGGTGAATTTGAGAACAATTGAATGTAAATCCGACATCTTGGATTTCAATTCATTTTTTTTCCTGATTTATAGTCCATTACTTGCTCGTTTAATACATTAATTGTACTTTGCAGGACATTTATTTTAGAACACTGGTTTTTATAATCATGTGTAAGTTCTTGATAAACGTCAAATAATTCATCAAAATCTAAAGGACAAGAACTTGAACATTTTGTTACCTCATTACCAGTGGAAGTTTCTTCACTTTTTTAATTTTTCGAGTTACTCGATTCGGTATCATCCCAAGTAGCTTTCATGGACTTCTTTTTGCCCTTCTTTCCTTTATTCTTCTCATTTTTTTCCTTTTATCCTTCTTCGGCTCGGGATAATCAATTTGAAAATGACCAGTCTTATGACAGTTGTAGCATTCCACATTGTTCATGTTGAAGTTTCTTCTTCCACTGAATGTATGTCTAGTCATTTTTCTAAAATTCTTTGTGAGAAATGCCACATCTTTTTCTTGCTCACTGTCAAGGCTTACATTGTCATTATCATCCTCTTGTTCAGGTTTCTGAGCCCTTAGTGCCAAGGATTTGTTTTTTCTATGTTCGGCGTCATCCTCGAATTGTCGTTTCATGCATCATCAGGTTGTCGATGAGGTCATAAATTTCGTATTTGGCAAGGTCCTTAGCTTTCTCAATTACGGTCACCTTCGGCTCCCATATTTTGGTTAAAGATCTTAGAATCTTTTGAACTTTGTCCTCCATTGAGTACGAGTTTCCAAGTTGGCTCAAGTGATTGTAGATGTTATCGAACCGAGTGTACATCTCTTGGATCGATTCATTTTCTCCCATTCTGAATAGTTCAAATTGCCTAATAAAAGTGTTGATTTTCGACTGCTTCACTTGACTTGTCCCTTCGTGGGTAACCTGTAACTTATCCCACATTTCTTTTGCCGATTTACAACCTGAAACTCTTGAGTATTCATTAGCATCTAAAGAAACAAAATAAGATATTAATAGCTTGAGAGTTTATAGAAAGTTTCTATTTATTGGAAGTAGTTAGCTGCTCTTTCTTCTTCTCTGCTCCATTTTCCAGAGGGACAAATGGATCATCCTCAATTGCTAGCCACACGTCATAATTCGTGGCTTGAATAAAAGCAATCATTCTGTCATTCCAGAATGCATAATTTTCACCTGCAAACAAAGGTGGTCAGTGCATAAACTGCCCCTCAGCTAGTGTGCCTATTGTGTGCACCATGTGATCTTTGTTAGCTTAGTGTATCGAGCTAAACCAGCTCTGATACCACTTGTTAGCCCAGTGAGCTACCTAATAGGGGGGTTGAATTGGGTAGTTATAAAAAATTATCAAATAATTTATACTTCAAAAATCAATTAATTAATTTTACCCTAATTTAATTATTATCTTTATAGCAGCGGATATATATTATACTAGGTGCACAACAAATAATAAAATATAAATAAAGTAAAAAAAACAGGATACTAAAAATTTATACTGATTCACCAAGTTATTCTTGACTAATCCAGTCCCTCGAGCTCTACGGAAAGTTGCACCCACAAATCACTATGATTCCTTCAACTAGGTAGGAACTAAACATTTACAAAATGATTCTTTTCGCAGGCTCAAAATAAACCTTTACAATTCCTTTTCACAGGTTAAGGAATAACCCTATCTTTTTTCCAGTCAAAATATTAACCTAATTTTTTTATACTTAGGCTAAGAATTAAACCTCACACAAAACACTCCAAGTATTCTTTTACCTGGTAAGGATTGAACCATTATAAATTCACTCAAAATAATTCTAGTCAGGAAGAATTACCCCTAATCCTTTTGCACTCTAGGCAAAGATCAAATCATCAATCTCTTTACCAGAAGAGATTGAAACCCAAGGCTACCCCTGATTAGATACTCTCAATAGTATCTAATCCAACACACAGCTCACCAATTAGAAAATTGATAAGTTATTTTTTCCACTCAGAGCTTTTACCACCCCAGATTAATTTGAACTCAATTAATGTCCCGATACTAGTGATAGAAAAACAGTGAAAATTTCAAAATCTATTTTTTTTTTAAAAACGGGTAGCACACAATTTAGCACGTAATCAGATTTTCACAAAAAATCGTTTCAGAATAAATTTCAAGCAATTTTAGAGTTCAGGAAAACAATTTTAAAGATCACAATTCCAAGTAGTAGATAATGATATCAATCAACAATAAATATTAAAGAACTTGCAACAATCTCACCAAGAATCCATTGAATAAATAAAGTATGATTAACAATGAAACTTTAAATTGGCAGCAGCAATAATCCACACCAAATATTCTCAAGAACAATTCTCAAGAATAGTCTCACAAAGCACTCAGTATAAACTCAGAATGATCACTTTCAGAAAGCTCATGAACTAAACAGTTCTTAAAATTCAATTGATTGGGATTATGAAACCTAAAAACACAGGTTTATTTATATGAAATTAGAACAAGACCTCCATGTAAGACCCTAATTTTTGCATACGCATAAATTTTTGCTACATTCTAGAACATTTAGAAAATAACAACATAATTAAATTTGGGGAAAGAGAAATTGTGCATTTTAGGGCCATGCATTGAATATTTGGGTTTATTTTAAATAAAATATTAATTTAGACCCTATCATTATTAGGTTCATAGACGCCAGCATCCCAGTAATTTCTGACGTCGCTATTTTTGTAGTGCAGAAATCGAGGTGAGTGTACAGTCTTCTATGTAAATTTACAAAATTATTTTCGTATAAATTGTGGAAAATGCGTTTGTTAAAATGGACAATTTTATGACTTATGTAGATCAAGTAGGTTTGAAATGTGGAAAGTGGTATTATTATCCAACTAGGCCATAGTTGTCTTCTCGTCAAGATGATATGTTCTGCGAGATGTGGAGTTCTTCTCGTCAGGAGGATATGTCCTGTGAAATGTGGATTACCTGTCAGGCATGACCTGCAGGGTGGATATTTTTGTCTTCTTGTCAGGATGATATGTTTTGCGAGATGTGGATTACTTGTCAGGCAAGTCCTGTAGAGTGGATTGACCCGTCAGAAGTGCAAATCCTGTGAGTGGTACCCCTACTATTGGGGATAATAAATGGCCCTGGAACTGATAGTCACTTTAGATGGCACAGTTGTACAGGTTACGGTACCGTCCTAAATCCTGATCGTGAGGTAAACAATCCTATGGCTAGTAGGAGGTGGTGTACGATATTTTATTATACAATGAACTGTCTGGATTGGTTAATTTACATGTATTATCTTGTTTCATTGATGAGGATGGAAATTAGTTTCTAACATGGTATGCGATGTATTATATTACTTTTTGAAATGTGGTGTTTAATAAATATACTTGACCAATAAAATATTTTTATTATGAAGACAGTACACCGATAAAATATTTGGTTTCAGGTACCACAGCTAGGAATGGGTCCACTACTGGTACTAGGTAGAGTTTGGAGGTAACGTCATTTTTGGGAGTGGGCCGGTCGGAGGCAAACTGTGGAAGATTCGGCGTTTTTGTGGGGTCTTTGTTGTACAGATTTTTGGGATGGATATGGTCCCATATATTTTTGAAATGAGTAAATAGATGAAATTATTTTTGGAAACGAAAAAAAAAAATAGTGATAGCAGGACATGTGCATTTATACATATATGTATGTATTTGCTTGTTTGGTCAGGTAGGGTCGAGAGAACGTCACGCCCGACCTTAGGCGGTGGGGGTGTGATACTCCAATGGCTAGTTCCCATATATCATGACAAATAATTGCACTAATAGACCTCTTATATCATTATGACTTAATCTTAGTATAATTTACTTAATTATAACTTTTAAGATGTTCAATTAAGTCCCTCAAACATTTTCTCAAACTCAATTAGATAGAATAGAAATAATTACATGAACTAAATTAAGAAATAATCAAAATACATGAACCATATCTATAGGGATGACAAAATATCAACCATATATCTTAAATTCCATTAGATTCCTAAGATATCTCTCATATTCTAACTGTAAAACGTCTAGTAATGGCTACTTTATGATTTAAAACCACGAAATTCTCAAATCCTAAAACCGACCGTCGGTTGATCGATCAAAAGGCGTAGGTCGACCGCCCGATTCAGGATGTAGCCCAAGCCAAAAACTCTTCGCTCGTAGGTTGACCTCTGCTTCTTCGTCTGTCAATTGGACAATTCAGCGAGTTTCACAGGTCGACCTCTCCATCGACTGAATGATTCAGAGAGTTAATCTATTTTTCATAGTCGACTGATCATACACCACAAGTCAACCTATCGATTCAGAGACTGCACAATTCCAGCACCTTCTTATCGGTTGACCAATCCTTTTAGGCAGGTCGACTGATCTTGCTGTACTTCTTCCTCAATTCATTTTTAATTCAATTTCTTCGACGTTTTTGTCTCTTTAACCAATTTCTTTTCTGAGTTAACTCCTTAAATCAATTTTAATTTTTAATCTTTCTTAAATCAATATTTCTTCTTTAATTTCACATAGGAGCAAATATGTTTAACTAATGAGGATCCTATAAAAAACACAAATAATCATAAAAATATTTTTGTGTCGTGTGTAATCCTAATCGGGATACATTAAGAGTAAAAATTAACCTGAGTTATTTTTTCCTACATTTTTCAAAGTCTTCGGTCTCTTAATATACATCATCTTTGTCAGTCTCTTTAGCATCCATCTTAACTTCTTCATAATAATATCTTCAATGGAACTTAGAAACTGAAACACTCAAAAAATCTATTAGTTCCACAAAAAAATCAACATTTAATTGTCCATCAAAATCTTAGGATCAACAGGATGAATGAACGACGTTTCTTCGTTAATTTCTTGTTTGTTTCGTAAATTTTTCTAGTCGGTGATTTTTCTTTACTTGGCACTTATTGCTTTATCATCACTTGAACTGTTAAATTTAACTAACCTTAATTAACCACCATCATAACTGCAAAATAGCCCGGACATCTTCACACACTTCAATGTTTCGGAAAATTATAACTTAAACGACCAGCCTTAAATAACTAAGCTCACCATCTTGGGCACAACTCGACGATTATGAAACTTCGGAAGTAATTCACTCTTGCATTTTAATAACTGGACAATTGATCAGCTCAGTGGCTCTGTCAGAGCAAACACGCAAGCCTCTTGAATTTGAGCTCAATATTGGTAAACAACCCAACGTTTCCTAGCTACTTGGTTTTTTTTTTTTTTTTTGCACTAAATCTGGGCACCCTTTGACTGAGCGACTTTTTGGAACTGACACCACCATCTAACATCAGGCCGATAGGCCACTTAACCGAACATTTTAATCTGGTCGGTCACCTTTAAGTACTTGGTAGTGATTTTTTCATTTAATCGCAAGTATATAACTTTAAGGACTGGGCAAAGTTTTACACCAACCTTAGTTTTAGTGCCTAGCTATTTTAAATTACAAGCTGGGACTAGGACTACGCAGATCATCATCGCAATACCGAGAGGTCACACCTCAATCCACTGAGACACCGAGAAGAATTTACTCTCCAATTGCATGTCACATCGAGGAGAACATTGTCTTATTCAAGCATAGAGTGATCAGGTCGGTCCCCTCTGTGATTTACCCTTCTTTGGTCATTTTCTCCCCAGTTGACTACACGAGTTCGATTTTGCCATGCTCACGTGGTCAGTTTAACTGGTAAGGGTGTCCGACCTGAGTTGGGCCCTCTCAGTCTATGGACCTCAATACCTTAGTGGATTTATGTGGTTATTCATAGGTGAGTTCTCCATAAGCAGGCTCATGCTCGAGCCTTTTTTAGGTTATCTCAAGTTTGTCCTTACAAAAACATCACCCATTTTTGTCGCCTGGGCTCAACTTGGCCGTGAAGGAGTGGATGTTGAACTGCAGGTCCTCAGACCCGATCGGTGTCATTCCATCAACGGATGACAGAGGTCAATCCTTGGGCAAACACTATTAGCCTGTATAGGGGGCCTGGTTGTCACCTTCAACGGTACGCGCTGAGATGTCCTTTTTCGCTTAGATGGGCTGGAGGGCTGCCCGTCATTATATCTGGTAAGACGAAGGGTTGCTCGGCTCCACCACTATTCTTTTGGGGACTTTGGATATTTTAGAGTACGTTGAACGGAACACTTCTTTCATTGAATGAAAATTTCATTACAAAATCTGAAATGAAAATTTCTAAAAGGTTACAAAAATGCTTCCTCTCTTGGGTAGTAGGGCTTAAGGAGTTTAGCATTCCAGGAGTGTCTTAGGGGTATCCCTTTTTCAGTTTCCAGGTAGTATGTACCGGGCCGAGCTACGCGCATGACTCAGTAAGGTCTCTCCCAGGTGGGGTGAGCTGCCCGACGCTTTGATACTTGGTGGCCAGAGTGACCTTTCTGAGAACAAAGTCTCTGACATCAAAGGAGCTAGGTTAGACCCGTCTATTGTAATACTGGGCTACTCTTTGCTAGTATGAGGCCTAGTGTACCCGGGCTCTTTTACTTCTTTCTGCTAGGAGATCCAGACATAATGTCAGACTTGTCTCATTGTCAGCTCGATTGAAGGAGGCCATGGTCCGTAGTGAGGGCATACCAATCTTAACCGGGATAAAGGCCTTAGACCCGAAGGTCATTGCAAAAGGCATCTCCCCAGTTAAGGTCCCAGCCGTTGTATGATAAGCCCAGAGAATGGGGTAGAGGTCTTACACCCACAGGCCCTTAGATTTATCCAGCCTCGTCTCCAAGTTTTGCAAAAATTAATCGCTTGGTAACCTCAACCTGGCCATTAGCCTGAGGGTGGCCCAGGAAGGATAAGTGCGTGCTGATCCCCAAGCCCAAGTAGAGGTCGATGAATAAATCTTTGTTGAACTGCTTACTGTTATCTGAGACGATTGTCTTTGGGATGTTGAACCGATATATCAGGCTTTTCCACATGAAGTCTCTAATTTTCTCCATGGTGATCTTGGCTAGGGGCTCGACTTCCACCCACTTTGTAAAGTAGTCGATAGCCACGACCAAGAACTTCTTCTGGCCAGTGCCTTGAAGGAATAGGCTGAAGAGGTCGATTCCTGGTAGTGGAATATTATGTCGCTACTTTCACCGCAAGTGTACGGGTCAAGTTTTAGTAGAGTAGGAAGAGTTTGGGTTGTCGTATCCACAACGATTGGTTTAGACGGTCATTGAGTACCACGATTGTCATAACCTAACTTTGTTTAGGCAACTCAATTTATAGTTTTTGTTAATAAAATATACTAAACTAATTTAATTAAACTATTTAACCTAATATAATAATATTGGCATTTTAGGGAGTAAACTGTCTAGGGATTAACTTCGTTCATTTAAATACGTTCAATTCAATCTAGTTTACATTAACGACATTCACATTATTCGACAATCTAGATATCAAAATCTCACTACTACCTCTCCCGAGTGTAAAGTGAATGAATATGCGACTTCGCGTCAACATCGAGTCCTCCTCAAGTATCTATACGATACTTGGTCACATGAGTCTCGCCTCAACCTCACAGATTTCATACTTTATAACACCCTCCCGAGTCATTAGAGCGCCACGTTGTGTTTAAACCCTAATCCAAATCCAGGGTTACCTCTCCCTAGTGTCAAATCCCGTATTCTCAAAATCAACCCTAATACTATAATAAGCATATCAAGATTGTAATAAAATGATAAACACAATTAGATAAACATGAACAACCATTAACGAAACATTGATTTATTTAAACAACGTTTTCATGAAATCAATCAAGCCCTAGACAATACACGTCTAGCTATATATGGCCATAACCCAATATTCAAGTACAAACAAGCTAAACATGATCAAATACCAAAAAAGGTTTAAGAAATAAAGAGAGAAACAAAGGAGAATAGACGTTATCTAAAGAACGGGTGATTCTGGGTCCGTGATTTTTCCTCCAATCTTATTTAATTTTCTTGAATTTGTGATCTCTTCCCTTTGGTATGTCTTAGAGCTCTCTAGAACACTCCTAAAAATGTGGTTTGTGTTTTGGGTTCAAGAGAGAATATAAAGGGATCCAAAAATATCAACAAAATATCCCAAAATATTTAAACTGTTTGGCCCCTGACCGCTGCAGTGGTGGGAAGTCAGTAGGCTTCTGTTTAATTGACAGCTGTAGCGGTGAACGATTAGAAGGTTTAGCCACTCTCTGCATTTTGACTGCTGCAGCGGTGGGCTGCAGGTTCTGAACTTTTATATTTTTGCTCGTTTTCCCACCGTTCTTCTACCAATGTTCCACCGATTTACTCGATTATGGACTGTTTTCGTTCCTTTTTGTCCCAAACACCTGATTTATGACAAAACAAATAAAAACCTATTAAAACATATTAAAACGTTATAATTATACACGAAAACTATCAAAATCGGCTTCGGAATATATAGACAAATTACACTTATCAAATACCCCCAAACTTAGAATTTTGCTAGTCTTGGAGCAAAACACTCACACTAAAAATAAAAAATACAACAAAATTAACTAACACAAAAATTAAACAACAAATAAAAATACAAACAACCTATACATAACGATATACGAGTTTTGAATTCAACTATCGACCAAAATATTTTCCCCTCAACAACCCCCAATCATATCAAGTTTAGGAGTAAAACGCACCATGTGATGTTCTAAAATTCCAACATTCAATAATGGTAAACGCCATTCTAGATCCTTTCAACGTGTGTGTGCGATACTCAATAATATAACTATCCAACAACCGAATTGGATTATCCACCAACGAAGCTCATGACTTAAACCAATAAGGATTAGGATTTTCATACGCCTGAATGGGTTCTACCCTCCACTAATGTAGGCTTGGAAGTTCAAAAAGATCAATAGGACTTGGTTCGGTTTGGAATATTTAGCCAAGGGTATATCGGGAATATAAAATGGGTTAACGTCATTAACTTAACGATACCCAAGGCATAATGCTTGGGACGTGTCACACTTGAACCCCTATAGATGAATTTGAAACAACTCTGAACATATATTTAAGAACATCGTACTCACTTGTCAAAAGAAAAGAAAATTTAATTATATTTACATATGGTTTTTTTTAACGACAATCACACCCCTAAACTTATTCGATTATTACAATTTCATAGGTATGGTTAAAAAGAAAGAAAAATGACAAGTGAGTACCCGGATACCGATCCAATCAAAAGTCCATCCTAAAGCCAACCACTCATTTCAAGTAGCATGCACGAATGGTGGTAACATTTCCTCTTTCTACACATGTTGTAGTTGTGGCTAATAACCCATCGAGGAAGTCCAGTAGTTGACACTCCCTCGGAAAACGATGATTGGGGAACCAGAATAGTAATTCCTTTATCAATCCCAAGCACAATAAAATGACTTGGAATCTCGTTAAAAGAAATGCAAAAGCACTTGTTGATCAAACATCTTCAAGTACATTGTAAGAAAAACAAAACTACAAAGAAAAAAAATTATAAACACAATAAATGCTTAAATTAAAATCAAGTTATTTACTCAAAATATCAACAACAATCTAAAAACCAATCCCCAACAATGGTGCGAAAAACTTGGTAGCAGAATATTACGTCGCTACTTTCACTGCAAGTGTACGGATCAAGTTTTAGTAGACTGGGAAGAGTTAGGATTGTCGTATCCACAAGGATTAGATTAGATGGTCGTTGAGTACCGCGATTGTTATAACCTAATTTTATCTAGGTGACTCAATTTATAGTTTTTGTTGACAAAATATACTAAACTAAGTAAATTAAACTAATTAACCTAATATACTAATATTGACGTTTTATGGAGTAAATTTTTTAGGGATTAACTTTGTTAATTTAAACGCGTTTAATTCAATCTAGTTTACATTAATGACATTCATATTATACAACAATCTAGGTATCGAAATTTTACTCACTACTGCTCCTGAGTGTTAAGTGAATGAATATGTGACTTCACGTCAATGCTGAAATCCCCCTCGAGCATCTATAGGATACTTGGTCCCATGAGTCTCGCCCCAACCTCCTAGATTGCATACTTTCTAACGCCCTCCTAGATCATTAAATCGCTACATTGTGTTTAAACCCTAATCTGAATCTGTGGTTACCTCTCCCAAGTGTCAAACCCCGTATTCTCAAAACCAACCCTAATACCATAATAACCATATCAAGATTGTAATAAAATGGTAAACACAATCGAATAAACATGAACAACCATTAATGAAACATTGATTTATTCAAACAATGTTTTCATGAAGTCAATCAAGCCCTAGACAATACATGTTTAGCTATACATGGTCATAACCCAATATTCAAGTACAAACAAGCTAAACATGATTAAATACCAAAAAGGGTTTAAGAAATAAAGAGAGAAACAAAAGAAAATAGCCGTTATCTGAAGAATGGTTGATTCCGCGTCTGTGATTTCTGCTCTAATCTTGTTCCCTTTTCTTGAATTTGTAATATTCGAAAAGTACCAAAACTGGCTTGAAAATATATAGACAAATTACACCTATCAATTTCCTACTAGGCAAAGGGCCAAGGACTAGTCATGGACACTAGCTCGATGGGCGGTGCGTAAGGATGAGAAGTAAACCTCTGGCACTTGTCACACTTTTTCACAAATTCACCCCTATCTTCCAACATTCTTGGCCAATAGTACTCGTGCCGGACCAACTTCTGAGCTAGGAATCTGTCCCCCGAGTGATTGCCGCAAATTCCTTCGTGGACTTCTCGCATGATATAGTCAGCTTTCTCAGCTCGGAGACATTGGAGTAAGGGCCCGAGAAGAATTTATGATACAGTACCCTGTCAAAGAGGACGTACCTTATAGCTCAGTACTGTATTCTTTTGGCCTTAGCTTGGTCTTCTGGTACTCTCCCGTTTGTAACGACCAGGTTTCCTAAGGCCGCTACGCTATTTCTCCCGTAGAGAATTAAAACTAAAATCAAACGACCAGTATTTCATTTTATAAAAAACTAATAAATTTTACAAATTATGATGATAATTTTAATTATCGATTTATCACGTTAATTTTTATATCAGTAAATAATGAATACAACTATTACAAATTACTTAAAAATTCAAATAAAACTTATGGTGCCACACTATTTTCAAATACATTTAGATAAATTCCTGGCACAATTTCATTCCCATCGACTCTGCAATCAAGACTGTGGAGTTGTGAGTTAACACTCAGTAGAATTCTAACCCCTCTAATACGTGTATCCAATCAATACAATAAATAAAATACATAGATATTGTTGATGTCAAATTTTGTTCGACACCAGCGGTATGGTCCGGTCAGCCTTGGGGGATATTGGAGGACTCTGGAATGAAGATCTTCAATTCATGTAGCTTCGTGTCCGTAGAGAGGCTTTTGGCCGGGAAAGAGAGGGCTTGTATTGGAAAGGACCTAAAAACGTTTTGGGCTGAGATGGAGAAGAATAAAATCCCATCTTGTCCTTGGAAAGATTAACCAAAGCTTGGAATGAAGGAAATTCGGGAAGAGGAAAGTTTAAAATGGGTAGGAACCTATTACCTGCACACGTAACCTGGCCGGGGTTATCCCGGATAGCCTCTCCGACGTGAGAATTAGCGTACGGAAGAAAGATTTGTAAAAATTCTATTATATAGAGGAAGCAAATTTCATGTGTGCTTAGAGTAAATTTGTCCTACCTTTGGGCAATTGTATGATCTCATTTTTATAGGCAATGTAGAGATTAGTTTAGGGGCTAAGCATAGGTTTAATGTCTCCTCAATATTACATCATAGTGTCAACTTTACATGTGGCTAATGAAAATGTGCCAAGGGGTCCTTGTTTTGGTCATGCTTGGGAGGTATTTGGAGATATTTTTGCTAGGGAAGAGAGCCACAATGATTCTTATGGATATTTTAGAGATATTTTGGGATATTTTGGTGTGCTTGAAAGGTGAAAAATTGAGTCAACCTTGTAAACAAACTAAGGAGGACACTACCCTACTGCAGCTGAAATGAGGAAATTGACTCTTACCTTTCCCGGGCAGACGGAGAGGGGAAGGGATAAGCATTGCTGCGGTAGAGAACACCGAGATGGGAAGTGATTACCCATCATGGCAATGACTTGCTGGTCACCCTGGAGAGAGTTGAATCCTATGGGGCGATTGGTGTAAATGGAGACATCTCCCTTCTCAGTACATTAAAAGAACTTTTGCATGAATCACGTAATCAATAGAGAGATTAAATATAAATATTAAAAGAGTTATAAATTATACCTGAAATCCGAAGCCGAAATCCAAACTAGAATAGTTTTCTCGCTAAAAAACCATTCATAATATACTTATGCAAAACTTATACTGTAGCCCATTTTTTGTTTTTGCAACCTTGTTTCTTTACACACACATATATATAGAATTTATTATTATTATTATTATTATTATTATTATTATTATTATTATTATTATTATCTCCATATTTGTGGCCCCAAACCATAACATATATATATATATATATATATATATATATATATATATATATATATAAATATAAAACTATTATTATTATTATTATTATTATCAATACACGTGTACACCTACCTACACACATTTGTGGTTAATTCAGAAGTACACCAATTATCTTATCTGTCGAATCAAAATACACTAATGCATATACAATTATTGTATAGCAAAAGGTTAACTTTTTTTATATCGTCAACAACTATCCCCAATAGGCTCAACAATCAGTTATTGTTTCGAATAAAATTTCGAGGACGAAATTTATTTAAGGGAGTAGATTGTAATATCCCGAAAATTTATATTTTTGAAAATATTATTTTATATAAATTTAATATTTTTGAGATTGTTTGTAAATTTGTGGTATAAATAAATGATTGATAAATTTTGGGGAGATAAGTGTAATTATTGAGTTTAATATGAATTACTTTATAATTATAGGGTGTTAAATGTAATTTTTTAAACTTTATTAGTTAAGCAAAATCGTTTGTGGCCAGAAAATTAAAAAAACGAAAAAAGAAGAAAACAATTCGGCCACATATCAATCATTAGTCATATATATATATATATATATATATATATATATATATATATATATGTGTGTGTGTGTGTGTGTGTGTGTATGTGCCACATGTTTGTTTGATGGAAAAATAATGAATATAATAATAAAACTAACATTAGCAATATATTTATATGAATAAGAGTTCATTTTCATGGGGAAGATGAGTGAGCAATTGAAGTACATATCACACACACATACACACACACACACACACACATATATATATATATATATATATTAAGTACACAGTTTATAGAAGGAAAAAAATATCATGGGGACCTATTGGGTAGTTATTCAATTTGTGGTTTCATTATTACTGGAAAAAAAATGGACTTTAGTTCAGATTTCGGCCTCGGATTTCAGGTATTGTTGGTGCGTAAAATTGGTACACATATCGAGTATGTTCCAATCAGATGACAGGTAGGTCTTTTTGCTGAGGTGGAGTCATCGGTTGAAAATTCCTCATGGGAGCTGCGTGATAGGTGTAAATTACCTATTTATTTCCAAACCGAATTTGTTAGTTTTTGAGTACGTTTATTATGTTTTAATACATTTTAATGTGTTTTTATTCTTTTTGTATTAAAATAGGTGCGTGGGGTGAAATGGTACGAAATCGTAGCGTAAACGATCAATTTATATCGAGAACGGTCCGAGAACGGTAGAAAAATGAGCAAGACGGTAAGATTTTGCAAACAAGCTCACCGCTGCAGCGTCCAGACCACCGCCGCGGTGGTGAAGATATTGAGAAGATCAATTTGCTGCTTGTTGACCATCGCCTAGGCGGAGAATCCACCACCTAGGCGAAAATCCAGCAGAAAGTTCTCCCAAGCCACCACTGTCTCCATCGCCTCGGCGAAACCTTAACCGACATTCTTCATCGCCGCAGCGGTGAATTCTACTGCTGTGGCGGTCAGCCGCTGTGCATTGTAGATATTTATTTAGATATTTTGTCTATTTATACCCGTTTTCTCCTTCCTCCTTTTCTCCCCTCCGGCCATTACAACCTTTAAGGCTTAGGTTAGGATATAGAGAGAGTATGAGGAGTGCTTAAACATATTCGAAGGAGAAGATTAACACGCGGAGAAGGCGAATCGTTCGGTGGACGATTTTAGCGGCTAATCTTCGGATATCGGCTAAGTTTACCCATTTTTCCTTTTATTTCTTATTTTCTATGTATGTTGAGCATGTTTAGCCTAGTTTCAATTGTATACATGACTATGACCATAGGTTAAACGTGGATTATGTATGGGATTAATATCGTTTATAAAAACGTAATTTTGGTTTAGTTGTGTTTCTTTGATGGTTGTTCTTCAATGTTTGAGCGTGTTTATCATATTGTTTGTTTATTATGCTTAGAATGATAAATGGAGAATACAGGGTTTGACAAATCTCAGATTCGGATTAGAATAAACAAATGCCACAATCCAATAACCCTGTCGGGGTTAGGATTGTCGATAATCTATGACGTTGGGGGCAAGGCTCACGTGACTTAGAGTCGTTAAGATCTTGAGAAGGACTTCTTCATTGATTCTAAGTCATGTATTCCCTCGTCGTACATTCAGGAGAGATGGTAAAGGAGTTTTAAAACTGAGATTGTTGATAGGGTAAACACAATGCATGAAATCAATGACGTTGGGGCGAGACTCACGTGACCTAGGGTCATTAAGACGTTGAGAGAGACTTCTTAGTTTACACAAAGTCACGTTATATCCCTCGTCTTATACTCGGGAGTGGTGGTGAGGGAGTTTACGAACTGCGATTTTGTGTGCGATCAATAAGGTTAGGGCAAAACTCACGCAACCTAGGGTCGTTAAGACATTGAGGGGGACTTTTTCATTGACACGAAATTGCGTTACATCCCCTGTCTTATACTCGAGAGAGGTGGCAGAGGAGTTTTAGATACCAAGATTGTCAAATATGCCGAACACCATTATTGTGAACTAAACGAAATCAAACGCGTTTAAGTAAATAAAATTAATCCCTAGATAATCTATCCCATAACTATCTCGTATTAGTAATTAGTATAGTTAAATTAGTATATTAGTATTAGCAATAATTAATTAAATTACATTTTTAGTGCCTAGATAAAGTCAGGTTATGATAATCGCAGTACTCGATAGTAATCTACACCAATCCTTGTGGATACGAAACCTGATCGAAAGGTCCATTACCAAAACTTGATCCGTACGCTTGCGGTGAAAGTGGCAGTGCTTAATTAGCGGCCACCGCTGCGCTAGGAAGACTGACCTGCTATGTCTAGAGTCATTCTCTTTAGGGAGTGTACCTGCAAAAGGCTCAGACTGGGATTTATCTTGGTGAAGCCCATCCGACGTGGTAATCAGTGCTCAGAGAGAAAAGGTACAGTAATACAGTAAGTAAACAAATGAATTCGCGCATAACCCCCGATATATATAGGAGTTGGAGATAATTAGTCAGGCCTAAACACGGTTAATTAGTCGAAACCCTATGTTTAGCCGATAATCTGGGGCGTTTAGGTAATGATTGCATGGCTTGGGCTTTTGGGCCTCTTTGGTGAAGCCCGCAGGTATTTGTCAGGCCTGTGACGGTGAGCTAGTGGAGGAGAGCAGAAATCCATGGATTCTAGGAGAATAAACAAGCTGGAAGAGATAGATGGTCAAGGTGAATGGTTGAGTCCCTGAAATTGATTTTCCAAGGCACAGTACAGAACTTAAAGTGACACGTCCTAGCAGGGCTCCTCGCTCTTTCCTGGGTGCAAATAAGATTTCAGGGAGCCGTGGTTGGCGTATGCTCCAGCGTGATATTGTGAATTTTGGAATACATTCCTGCCACTACGACGATGGACACATGGTTTGGTCCTAAGTGCTAACTCAAAGGTGTCCAAAAATACCCTCATTAGTAGTCCTTCTAGCCCGGTACAGTGAGAGAGGCGAGACGGTCAAGGATATCAATTTTCGGATGAAATGGGCATCCTAGAGACTTCATAACTCTCGAAGCATACACGTGTATATAATTATGTATATTTAAAATTTAATAATAATTTTTTTTGATTAATGTTTTTTTGCTAGTGCCAGCGACCAGCTAAAAAATGCTGGTGCCACTGCCAGCGAGGGTGCAGCTCGCCCCCTTTATGGGGGTCACTGTGCCCCTTGGGGCTGCACACCCCTTAAGGGGGGTGCACTACTGCAGACCCGTTAAGTGCACACCCCTTTGAGGTATGCGCAATACACCTTAATGAGGGGAGTGCTGCATGGGGTATTCCCCCCTTCGATGGGGGCGCACTGTGTCTTTTGTTCTCCCTTGGTAGAAGGGAGGTGGGTACAGGGACCTAGGTATATTTTTCACACTTATAAATTTATCAAGGGAGAATTTGAGATAGGTTCTCATACGGTTGGACGACCTCGAATTTATTCGATTTTCTGGGCAACAATTTTTCAAGAGTTGAACTTTTTCTGGGGAGCGATTTTGAAATACATCCCCTTATGGTCAGGGTCTGGGGTCAGGCAATATGGCAGGGCGACCCTGAATTTCTTTAATTTTTAGGGCATCGTTTTTCCTATGGTTAGGCCTCTATATGGTCAGGGTCTGGGCTTAGGTAGCACGCCATTTCAATTTTTTTATTTTATTTTAAGGGAAACATATATTCATCGTGAATAAGCCCTGAGCATGGACTGGTCTTCACCGTGGGAAAAATAGAGGTGAGCACTAGGGCATGCGCGCCGCGAACGACCAAGAAAGCGAGATGATGCGCCCCCGAAGTGTGCCAGTTGCATGCAGTGGTTGACCGGGAACACTCTGGCTGCCGCCGTGCCGAGGGCATTGGCTAAATTTTGGACCAACACTCACTGGGGCTAACCAACGCCTAAGTGGGTGCTGGGCTGACCAGTACCCTGGGGCCAGTGGGCCCCCTGGCCCCTATTTGGGGCACAGCCCTGAGGGGGAAAGCTAAAGAGGCTTTCTCCCTTTAGCTTTCCCCCTCCAATTGTATATAAATATATTATTTACACACGCTCACCCACTTAGGCCAGCATGAGAGGAGGAGGGTGGCAACGCCCCTCCCTCTTTTTTTTTTTATTTTTTTTTTTTTAAGGAGGGAAACTCTGCCCCCTCTTCTCTGTTTTTTTTTTTTTTTTTTTTTTTAGTTTCAAGGGAGCAAATTTACTCCCCTTTGTATTTTTTTAGCAAAACCTGCCGCCCATGCTGCCCCCTTCTCCCTATTTTTTTTTAATTTCAGTGTGAAGCATGGAGGGAGGGAGCATAGGGCTGGGAATATTCCTTATACATAGACTTTTTTTTTGAAATTATTGAAGGTTTGGTTCATATTTTACCTTGCACCATTTGGAGTTTGAGCTCCATTCACTTTCTACCTCTAGGAGTTTTTTAGGGAAAAATTAAAGATTGGCCCCCACCTGTGCCTTGTCAGACAAGAGTAGCATGGCAGGGCGATGCCAGTCGCTGTCTAGGCTCTACTAGCTAGGAGTAGCATGGTCAGATGGTGCCGGTCATGGGGCACTAAAGGTGAACTCCTGGACAGAGCCTCAAGGAAGGACCACCATGACGACTATCAATTTCATGTACTCTGATTTCTTCGTCGACCCTGCTAGGATAAAGTTTTCAAAGATAGAGAACGGTGCCACACACAAGGGCGCCGAGCATAGAGATGCCGGAGAGGACAATGCTGAAGTCGAGTCAAAAGCGGTGACATTAAGAGATTTGCAAGTCACATCCGAATGTGAAAGCCACCGAGAGGATCTGGATACGAGCAAAAGAAGCTTGGGTGAGTTCAACGATGACAAATCGAATGAGACGGAAACCCAAGATTGGATCGTCGATTGTGATTCTTCACCATTGGAGATCCACATTGTGATGCCACCACCAATCCAAGACGATCATATCCATTAGGATCCGATGTGGCTCACTTGTCCTTTACCGCCATTAGCAACGCCCTTTCATGCCCACCAAGCTCCTGAGTCGGTAAAGAGTCTCGTTGAAAGGTCGAGTCAATCAATGCAAAATCTCACCAAGCTTGAGGGCATACTAAATCAAGACCCATGTGTAGTGTTATATGACACTTACTATGGGTGGAAGCCGCTCATTGACGAGCCGTTCACCGTGTCAAGCTGACGGCCTTAAATCAGGCGCTTCTTGGGAGGCAACCCAAGGTTAAAAAAAAAAAAAAAAAAAATCCATCACTGCCGAGATTCTCTCGCCTCCCAGGTACGTGTTCTAAATCCCGTATTCATTATCATGCTATATGCTGTCATTGGGATCGCGGATGGGTTGGTTTGGACATTACCTGTTTTAAGTCGGGGGTGATGTATAGTATGTTTAGTAAATGTTAGTATTGTTAGTTTATGTTGTCTATTGTGTGCATGTTTGTTTAGGTTAATTGTTATTGTGTGTTGAGTTTTGACTTCATCTGAGCCATTACCCGATGATGAGTCTGTCCCCTGATTATTTATTGAGGTCGAGCGTAATGCTCATTCATGTGTGTTATGTGTGCTTGACGTATCATTTTAGTAAAAGTAATTGTAGATCCTAAATACACGAGCACGTAAGCTCAATATATAACTATCCAATTGATTTGAAAACGATTATCCGTTAGCCAAGTTCATGACAATAGGGATTTTAGAACCTAATTTGGGAAAAATTCGAGGCAAAATCTTAAGCGAGGTAGTTCGAGAGATATGATTTAGGCATTCATTTGATTGCTTGAGCCTTTGAAGCTTACCTTGTTACATGTTTATCCCTCGTTAGCCTGTCGAAGCTGAAAATCCGTTTCAATTCTGAACACTTAATGGCCAATTGAATTATTTCCAAACCTATATCGTTGAACCGAAGGCACAAATTTGAGTGAATCAAGTTAGCATTCATGTATACCACTTGATGTGAGCGGTTGGGTTTAGGAAAAACTTTTAAATTGGTTCGGTATTCAAGTACTCATTTGTATTGTTCTGTCGTTTTAACCACACTCGTGAAATTTTAATAATCGAATAAATTTGGGGGTGTGGTTTATTTAAAAAAAAAACATGTTTATACGATTTTATTTTTTGTTTCTTTTAACAAGTGAGTACGAAGTTCGTAAATATATGATCAGGGTTGTTTCAAATTTATCTATGGGGGTTCGAGTGTGAGAGTGCCAAGCATGTGCCTCGGGTATCGTCAAGTTAATGACGTTAACCAGTTTTCTATTTCCGATATACCTTTGGCCATTTTTCAAAACTGAACCAAGTCCTGCGGATCTTTTTGAATTGCTTAGATTACATTAGTGGAGAATAGAACCCAATCAGACTTATGGATTCCCTATACCTTTTGGTTTTAGTCATGAGCTTATTTGGTGGATAATGCAATCCAATCGACGGATAGTTGTATAATTGAGTTTTATCACATACACTTTGATAGGATCTAGAAAAGCGCTTACTATTATCAAATGTGAAAATTCTAGAATATCACATGGTGTGTTTTATTCTTGAACTTGATAGGATTGGGGGCTGATGAGAAAAAAATCATTTGGCCTGTAGATGATATTCAAAACTTGCACATTATTGTTTTTAGTGTTTTTTGTTTTTAGTTTTTAATTTTGTAATTAGTTGCTGTATTTTCTTGTTTGTGTGTTTCTGCTTGAGGACAAACAAACGTTTGAGTTTGGGGGTATTTGATGAGTGATTTATTTACCAACAAATCAAGTACTTTTAAATTCATATATTTGTGTGTTTTCAAGAACTTTTATTAGTTCAATGTGTTTTTGTATTGTTTTATAGGTTTTTGAATAAATGGGTGAAAAGAGGTAAAGTCAGTACAGGTGTAGTAACTTCAAGGCCAATTTTGAACACGATGCCATTCGATTTTGAAAAAATTCAAAACATGGAAGTCATAAACCTTTTTCTTAGATTTCGATAGATTTTTGAATCATCTTAATCAGAGTTCGGACGAGAATGTTACAGCCAAAATACCAAAGGGTGCGGCCGCAGCTGTAAAAATAGTAGAGAGTTGTTGAACTCTTGGTATTTCCATCGCCGCAGCGGTACGATAGCTGACAAAATTAATATTTTGGGATATTTTGTGATATTTTTTGATCCCTATATCATCTCATCTTCTTCCAAGCACCCTAGAACATTTTAGGAGATAATTTTGGACATTTTTGGAGCTTCTTGATCAAAGACCAAAGAGGAGAATACATTTTGATGAAGTAGAAACATGATCGGAGCGATTTCGGCGGAAGTGGAACACCCCACTCTTAAGATTTGCTTTCCTTTCTTCATTTCTCTCTTTGTTCTTAACTTTGCATGTTGTATAATGTTGTTTTTCTCTTCAAATCTTGAATATTTGGAAATGATCATGTATAGCTAAACATATGTTATTTAGGGGTTGATTTGTTAATAAAAACGTTGTTTGTTTGAATCCGTGTTTCGTTATCGATTGTTCATCTTTGTACGATTGTGTTTACCATTTTATTACAATCTTGATATGCTTATTATGGTATTAGGGTTAGTTTTGAGAATACGGGATTTGACACTCGGGAGAGGTAACCCCGGATTCGAACTAGGGTTAAACACATCATGGCGATTTAACGACCCAGGAGGGCATTAGAAAGTGTGCAATCCATGCGGTTGGGTTAAGAGTCATGTGCCTAAGGGTCGTATAGATGTTGAGGAGGACTTCGGTGTTGACACGAAGTTACATATTAGCTCACATTACACTCGAGAGAGGTAGTAATTGAGTTTACGATACCTAGATTGTCAAATAGTTTGAATGCTGTTAATGTCAACTATACTAAAACGAACACATTTAAGTGAATGAAGTTAATCCCTAAATAATTTATTCCTCTAAACGTCATCATTAGTATTATAATTTAATTAGTTATTAGTTTAGTTTATATTCTTAAAACAAAAACCCAAAATTCAATCGCCTAGATAAAATCCGGTTATAATAATCGCGGTACTTAGCGACGATCTAATCCAATTCCTGTGGATACGACGACTCTACTAATTCACTATTCTATAAAACTTGACCTACACAGTTGCGGTGAAAGTGATGATGTAATAATTCGCCACCAACGGGGTTTGATACTCGGGAGAGGTAATCCTGGATTCGGACAAGGGTTTAAACACAACGTGACGATCTAATGACTTGGGAGGGCGTTAGAAAGTATGCAATCCATGAGGTTGGGGTTAGACTCATGTGACCAAGTGTCGTATAAACACTTGAGAGGGACTTCGGCATCGATGCGAACTCATATATTCATTCACTTTACACTCGGGAGAGGTAGGGAGTAAGATTTAGATACCTAGATTGTCGAAAAATGTAAATGCCGTTAATGTATACTAGATTGAATTGAACGCATTTAAATGAACGAAGTTAATCCGTAGACAATTTACTCCCTTAAACGTCAATATTAGTATATTAGGTTAATTAGTTTAATTAGTTAATTAGTTTAGTATATTATTTATAAAACAAAAGGCTAAATTTGAATCGCCTAGATAAAGTTAGGTTATGACAATTGCGGTACTTGACGACAGTTTAATCCAATCCCTGTGGATACGACAACCCCTACTCTTCTTACTTTACTAAATCTTGATCCGTACACTTGCGGTAAAAGTAGCGACGTAATATTCCGCTACCAGTGGTTGAGGTGAATGACTGAGTTCCTGAAGTTGATCGTCCAGGGCACAACGCAGAACTCATAGCGGCACATCCCAGCAGGGCTCCTTGTTTCTCGCTAGGTACAAATGAGATTTCAGGGTGGAGTCGTGGTCGGCGTATGTTCCAACATGGCGTTATGAATTACGAAATGCGTCCCTGTCACTACGACGACGGACACGTGGCTGGTTGCCAAGTGCTGACTCAAAGGTGTCCAAAAATAACCTCATTAGGTAGAATTTCTAATTCTTTTAATATATGTATTTAATTTCTCTATTTTAGGATTTATGTTATTATTATGTCGATTTATAGTTGTTAATTTTTGTGAAATAATTATGATTATGTGAAAATTATATGAAAATCATGTCTATGTATTTTATTTGTAGTATTAATCAAATACACGTATTATGGGGGTTGAAATTCTACTAGGCGTTGGCTTACAATCCCACAGTTTTGATTGCAGGGCCTATGAGAATAAAACGACGTCAGGAATTTTATCTGAATTTCTATTAAATTAGTAATAGTCGTATTTATTATTTATAACTACTGTGCACGAACTGGCACAAAATTGGAATTTTAAATAGTAGTAATAGTTGTATCTTGAATTTTATAATTATATATATACAATTAAGGCATTATACTATAAATTCCTTGATAAATTATAATGGAATAAATAATTGTATTCCAATAGTATTTGTATTTGAATTTCAAATAATTGTATTGATTATTCACTGTTGTAAAATTGATTCGATAAATTGACAAATTATAATTGTCGCCGTCGCATTGTAAAAAAAAACTTCTTAGATTTATGTAATAAAATATTGATTATTCGGTTTTAGGTTTAATTCTACAAGGGGAGAAACCGCGTTGCGGCCCTGAAAAATCAGGTTGTTACACTCTTTTTCAGGTAATTTTTTATTGGGTCCATCCAAGACAGCTCGAAATTGAGCTCGCATATGGTCGCGACCTCATCTGACGCCGGCATGCTCAACTCGGCCAAGTACTCCACGGGTATATTCCGTTTGAGGGTGTATTCTACCGCGGAGGCCAGGTTGACCAACACGTCAACGTGCCTGTTCTCTTCTCTGAGGGATTTGCTTGACTTGTACCCTCTCAAAGTTACTCACCAAAACTTTCACTCTCTCCAAGTAAGCGATCATGCTTAGGTCCTTAGCTAGGTAATCACCGTTAACTTCATTGATCACTAGCTGGGAATCGCATAGGACTAGGAGAGTCTTTACATTGAACTCCCGAGCTAACCTCAGCCTGACAAGATGGGATTCGTATTCGGACTCATTGTTTGTAGCCTGGAATCAAAACTGGAGGGTATACTCTACTTCTTTCTTGTTTGGAGCTACAAGGACCATCATGGCCCCATAGCCGTTTTGGTTGGGGAAATGATGAGTGATTTATTTACCAACAAATCAAGTACTTTAAATTCAAATATTTGTGTGTTTTCAAGCATTTTTGTTAGTTTAATATGTGTTTGTATTATTTTATAGGTTTTTAAATAAATAGGTGAAAAGGTGCAAAGCCGATTCAAGTGCAGTAACTTCAAGACAAATTTTAGACGAGATACAATTTAATTTTGGAAAAACTCAAAACATGGAAGTTGTAGATCTATGTGTCTTATCTTTCCATAGGTTTTTGAATAACCTCAATTAAAGTTTAGACAAGAAAGTTACGGCCAAAAGATCACTGCTGCAGCGGTGATTCCTACCGCTGCAGTAGTCTGGCACCAGGTGACTTAGATATTTCTTGATATTTTTGAGATATTTTGGACCCATAATTTATCACCTCTTTCCCAAAAAACCTTAAAACGTTTTTGGGAGTGTTTTTGGAGCTCCAAGATATATCAACCAAAAGGAGATCACAAGTCCAAGAAGAGGAAACGATCTTAGAGCGATTTTAGCGGACATTCTTCAGATAACGGCTAGTCTCCTTTGTTTATCTATTTATTTCTTAGTTTATTTGGTAGTTTTTTTTTTTTTTTTTTTCATGTTTAGATTATATATTGTTGAATATTGGGCTATGTCTATGTGTAGCTAAACATATAATATTTAGGGGTTGATGTAATTCATGAAAATGTGCTTTGAATAAATTGATGTTTTGCTAACGGTTATTTATCTTTATCTGATTGTGTTTACCATTTTATTACTTCCATTATATTCTTGTTATGATATATTGGTTGGTTTGAGAATATGGGGTTCAACACTCAAGAGAGATAACCCCAAATTCAGATTAGGATTTAAACATAACCTGACGATCTAATGACTCGGGAGAGTATTAGAAAGTATGCCATCCGTGAGGTTGGGGTGAGACTCATGTGATCAGTGTCATATAAATGCTAGACGGGGACATCGACGTTGACGCGAAATCGCATATTCATTCACTTTACACTTAGGAGATGTAGTGAGTGAGATTTCAATACCTAGATTATCGGATAGTGTGAATGCCGTTAATGTAAACTAGATTGAATCGAACACGATTAAGTTAACAAAGTTAATCCCTAGACAATATTTTCCCATTAACGTCATAGTAGTATTATAGTTTAATAATTAATTTAGTTTAGTTGATAATTTTTATAAAAAAACCTAAATTTGAGTCTCCTAGATAAAGTTAGGTTATGAAAATCGTGGTACTTAGCAACGATCGAATTCAATCCCTGTGGATACGACAACCCTTACTCTTCCTACTATATTAAAACTTGACTCGTACACTTGCGGTAAAAGCAGTGACGTAATATTCCACTGCCAGGAAACCATCGATAAAAAACTACCAGGAATATAGTCCCGCGTTGGGTTCCGTGGTTGGAATCTCACTGGCCTCATTGTTAAGTTGGGAATCCCTAATGGAAGCTCCTAGGTCGGTAATGAAGTCGCCTAGAACTTGCCCCTTGATCATCGTTTTGGGATGATATTCAATGTGAAATTAGCCTTATTCGAGGCTACATTTCATTAACTGCTTAGAGATGTCGGTAGAATAGAGGATCTACCTCAAGGGCTAGTCGGTTAGAACGACTATGGTATGGGCTTGAAAATATTGCCTTAACTTCCTTAATGCAATTAATAGGGCGTAATCTAGTTTTTCAAAATGGAAATACCTCGTTTTGGCATCGATGAGGACCTTGCTAGAGTAGTAAACCAGGCTCTGGACGCCATTTTTCTTCGTTACCAAGGTCGCGCTTACCGCTGTGGCGGACGCCAAAATGTAGAGGAACAACTCTTCTCCTCTTACCAGGGTGATAAGCTAGGGGGCTGAGGAGAGGTACTTCTTTAGTTCTTATAAAGCATTTTCATACTCCTTGGTCTACTTAAACGTCTTGTTGCCCTTCAGGATCTTGAATAACGACAGGCACTTCTCAGATGACATGGAGATAAAATGGTTTAGCGCTGTCAGCCTCCCTGTGAGCATTTGAACCTCTTTCTTATTGTGGGGCGAGAACATTATGGGCACAACACTGATCTAGTAAGGGTTGGGATCGACGCCGTACTGTGACACCATGAAGGCAATGAACTTGCCTGCGGACACCCCGAATATGCATTTGCTCGGATTGAGCTTCATGCGATGAGCCCGGAGCTTGTCAAAACAAGTCTAGAGGTGTCCGAGGTAATCATGAACTCGGATACTCTTGACCAGCATGTCATCGATATACACCTCCATCGTCTCCCCAATCTCCTCCATGAATATTTTGTTGACCAACCACTGATAGGACGCTCCGACATTACGCATCCCAAACGGCATGACCTTGTAGTAATAAGTACCCCAGTCCATAATGAATGAGATCTTACTTTTGTCAGGTGGGTACATTAGGATCTTGTTGTAGCCAACGTATGCATCATGAAAGCTTAGCTGCTCATACCTAATAGTGGCGTCGATCACGATGTCAATTCTTGGTAGGGGAAAAAGTAATTCAGGCAAGCCTTGTTTAAATATTTGAAATCTACACAAAGGCACCATTTGTTACCGGCCTTAAGGGAGAGAAACATGTTGGCCAACCAATATGGGAACTTGACTTATTCCACCACGTCGATTTGATGAGCTTATCTATCTCCTCCTCAATAACTTTCTGCTTGTCGGGATGGAACTTTCTTTGTTTTTGTCGAATTAGAAGGTGATGCACGTTGGTATGTAGCTGGTGTATAGCCACCATGGGATCAATTCCTGGGAGCTCGTTATGCGACCAGGCAAATACGTCATTATTTTTTTGTAACAAGTCGGTAAGCTCAACACGTTGCTGGAGACTGAGCTTGGCTCTAATTCTCACAGTTCATCCTTCAATAGTAGGGTAAATGGGAACTTCCACTAGCTTTTTCTTCTCAAGGGTCATCTATCGGGATGAACTCGACATCGTTATCAAGGGTCATGAGCTCGGGAAATACGGGGCGATGCTCACTGGGCTCGGACCCTTTTAGTAATTGTTATTTCTTTTTCCCTAGTGTCCTCCTAGCATAGGCTCGAACTGTCTCTTGGTCCCCTCAGACCTCTACTACCCTGTGATCGGTGGGAAACTTCATCATTTGATGATATAGAGAACATACGGCCTTTAGGGCGACCACTCCATAATAGCATTATAAGGTGAAGGTCAGTCCACAATAAGAAATTTAGTCTACACTGTGGCTAACCTGGGCTTCGATCCCATCGTGATGGGAAAGAACACCCATCCAATTGAGTTAACGACATCTTCTCCAAAGCTGACCAGTGGCAACTTCACGGGCTGCACCGCATTTGGATCTACCTTTATTTTATTGAAAGCCCACTTTAAGATTATGTCGGAGGATCTCCTCTCGTCAACCAGGATTCTCCCCGTCTTAAAATGGTTGATCAGGGCTATGATTACTAACACATCGTTATAGGGGATATGTATTCCTTTGAAGTCGACCTCACTGAAGGAGATAATGTTGTGCATAGTATCATCGACCATACTCAACTTGTACACGTCTTAGCCGACCTTTCTTTTCGCCTTATGCTCATACCTTTTTCGGGAAAATGACGTCTCTCCCCCAAAACAAAGCCCGTCATGGATAACGTTAATTTCACCTTCCACCTGCTGGTTATCGTGATCACCAAGGTTATTATTATGAGGTGGTGGTCGGTTGTTGTTCCGCCTTCTCCATTGACCCCAATGCTAATCCCGACGGTCATTTCCCCCGAACTAGGGCTCTATGTTCGTTCTGCGAACATAATTTCCATGGTACCCTCTATTAATGAGGGCCTCTATTTCCTCCTTGAGTTGGAAGCACTCCTCGGTGGAATGTGGTAGCAAATTATTTCGTCGCTATAATACCGCAAGTGTACGAGTCAAGTATTAATAGCATAGGGAAGAGTAAGGGTTGTTGTATCCACAAGGATTGGTTTAAATTATCGTTAAGTACCGCAATTATCGTAACTTAACTTTTTTTAGGCGATCAAATTTTGGGTTTTTATAAAAATAAACTAAAATAAATATAAATACAAAAATAAAATAAAATATGGATTATCTATACACAAATGTTCTAGGAGCTTGATTTCGTCTCGTTATTCCCATGATATCCTATTAAGTAATTATTAGCTAATTTTGTTCATTCAATAATCAAGGTCCCCGTACTACTGCTCTCTCACTACCTCTCCCGAGCGTCAAGTAAGAGAATATGTAACCACTTTAATACTGATATCCCTATACCGTATTTAGGTGAAAACATTCGTTAAATCTGACCTTATAGATTATGCAAACTCTAAATATCTCCCGATCTATTAAAGCTTACGTTGTGTTTAACTTAAGTCCGAACCCGAGATTACCTCTCCCGAGTGTCAAATACCAAGTTCTCAATTCAACCAAAATACCGAATGTGAGCATATTTTGGAAAAATGAAGAAGTCAAGCACAACTGAATGAAAAACCTAGTTGGTAAATCTAGAACTTGATCACCTTCCGATTTCACAAATCCTAAATTCCCAACTAGATTAATTACATGTTGATTTCCTCCCAAACTCACATCAACCTAAACTATGCACTCTCAATTTTGGTTATGAATTCAACATCTCCTGAGTATAAAATTCGTAACCTAACATCGTCTAACTCATTGGCTACATGAATCAAACACATTAGGCCTAAGAGATACATAAAATGGAATTAAATCTATCAATTAACAAAATAATCTAACACGGTTCAAACAAGACTACATCAAGCCCTAGATCTAGATTATGAACATAACATAGATAGATCCATAGCTAATCTTCTCAATAAATTCATAAATGTAAACATGTTCACACAATATTACAAATATGAACTTAAAACAAAATATTAGGGAGAGAAAAGGAAGAGAAAATCTTATTGTGGGATATGGGCTTCAAATCTTCAATCCCAAGTTCCATCGATGGTATTTTCTTCTTCAATCTCGCAACAAAATGCCATCAATCAGTGTGTTCTAGCCCAAAATCATGTCTTGTCGCTCCAAAAATTGCCTCTTCTTCGTTCCTCCTTTATCTCTCTCTCTCTCTCTTCCCGTGCAAAATGAGCACTAAATGCCTATTTAATGATTCAAATCTGACCGTCAATGTTGTAGCACACGTTTTAGCATGCTACAGAATGCTAAGGGCAGAAACACTGACACGAGCGCACTGCAACGCTCGTTGGACGACGCCTACACCTGGTTCGTATTTTGGCCATATTTTTCTTGTACGAACTCCTATTTAGGTGATTCAAAAGGCTATAGAAATATACAACATAGATCTACAACTTCAATGTTTTAATTGGTTCCAATATTGAATTGCGTCATGGACAAAATTTGTCTTGAAGTTAATGTATCTGTACTAATTTTGCACATTTTCTCCCATTTATTTATATACCTACAAAACAACACAAAAACACATCAAACTAACAAAAATACTTGAAAACACATAAATATTTGAATTTAAAAGTACTTGATTTTTTTATAAATAAACCATTCATCAAATACCTCCAAACTCAAACATTTTCTTGTCCTCAAGCAAAAAGAAAAGAAAAGAAATTAAGTACAGAAATGTTAACGATAAAAATATGAGTTTCGTATTGAATCAACAACTGTGCAATAATATCCGCAACCACACAATGTTCCAAGCTCAAAAGAAATGCACACATTGAGATTATCTAGAATTTCAACTTTAAGAATCAAATTCAATCCACTCAAGACTCTAGATGTGTCAGTGAGTGCACAATCACTCTCACCCAACTAAAAAACCCCCGAATATATTAATGTGCTAAGGAGACAATAAACAAACTCTAGATAAAGAATGAAAGAATAACCATAAGCCCATTTTTCGTGTCATTCTCCACTAATTATGTAGGTACATTTGTCATTAGAGATCAAAAGGACTTGGCGGGTTTTAATGTATGGCAAGGGTAAAAGGTAGATGGAAATGTCATTTTTAGGCTAAAATCACCCAAGACATGTATCACAACTCATGGATCTTACAAGATTTTCAGAAAAAAAACCACTGACTTCTTATTTTGTCACATATATTCTTTCAATCGATCCCACAAGGTATTATTCACAAAATCAACTAAAACACATTTTTTTGTTTTTTACAAAATAGGTGAGAACTATACCCTCAAACTCAAAATCAACATTGTCCTCAATGTTGCATGAAAATACTAGGCGGGAAAACTCACCACTAAACTACAACGAATTTCATTTCATTTTATTTATTTTATTATTATTATTATTTTACATAAACAACTAAAACAAACAAAATGAAACACACAACCCAAATCGCCAACGACTTTCAAGCACCACCCATGCTAGTCCTTATGCTCCATGATCCATGAAAACATACCAATTAGTGATGGGTTTAAGAAGTGAAAAGATATGTAGTGGATTGGTTGCATAAATGTGGGTAATAAAAGAATTAGGCAATAAGGATCAATGGGGGTAACAAGGGGTAAATAATTTTTCACGGGTTAGCTTCAAAGGCCCAAACGATCCAAAACAAATGCCTAAATCATCTCTCCAATAGCACATAACCTAGTATTTCGCCTTGAGCTTCACTCAAATGGGTTCTAGTTCTTATAAGCTGTCAAAATCTACCTATAGCACATAAATGGTCTCCGAGTACCCAAAAGGCCAAGTGATCGTGATTCATGGTGCTCAAGTGTAACGAGTCAAGAGTGAACTTCAATTAACACAAGTTTAGCACACAGACATCTCAATGAAATACATTTCAAAAGATATAAGATAACATCACGTGTCTAAACTCATCATCGATTTTAAGTCATTTTATCTCAACAAACTCACAATTTATTCAAACAACCTAAAGAAAAGAAACTAAAAACATGGCCACAAGAACACAAGTTATACGAAGAAAGTCATACACACAAGCATTTCCTAACCGAAACCAAAATAACCCAACATGCGTCTCACCCCCAAACCCAAAGTCAATTATGTATTCAAATTAAGCACAAAGGAATAAGAACACGTATCGGGGAGGCAAGACAATCTCACCTCCTAGTGTGGTTGGCGGTAGTGCTTTGGGCAAGGTGACCGATGTGGGGCTTTCTTCCATAGCGTGCATCCTTAGGCTATATTATTTTCAAAACTTGGTTTGCCTCCCAAGAAGTGCCTGATTTAACGTCCTCGGCTTGACACGAAAAAGTGCTCATCAAAGAGCGGCTTTCGCCCATAGTATGTGTCATACAACACAACATATGGGTCTTGGTTTAGGATGCCCTCAAGCTTGGCGAGATGTGAACATGATTGACACGTACTCTCAACTTGATTCGGCTCTAGGTTATGTGCTTGGTGGGCAAGAAAGAATGAAGTTAGGAGTGGTGGGGGACAAGCAAGCTACATCGAATACTCATAGATGTGATCGTTTTTTATTGGTGGTGGCATCACAATTTGGATCTCAAATGGTGAAGATTCACAAGTGTCGTCTTGTGATTCTTCATCATCGATCCATTCTTGGGTTTCTTCTTCATTCGAATCATTGTCATTGAACATACCCAAGTTTCTCCTGCTCGTATTCGGTTTTTCAAGGTGGCTTTCACAGATGTATGTGACTTTTGGGTGTCTTAGTGCCACCGTTCCTGACTTAGTCCCAATAAAGCTAACAAGTTAACCGATTTGTGTCTCAAGAGACTTTATGGTCGCATCAATATCAGTGCATGCCATCTCAATTTTGTCAATATGGTCCTTATGCTCGTTGAGATGATCATGAGTTTCCCTCTAGAAAACTTGAGTCTTCCCCATGAATGCAGCAAACATCTCTTCCAAGGTGAGGGAAGACTCCACAGGTTGGTCTGGTGTGTTAATCTATGGCACTGAAACGTTGGAACTATGCCCCAGGCTTTGATAACTTGTTGAATAATTACAACTCTGACAATCAAAATCTGACATGTCTTCCAACGACAAATAAGCTTTGTCCGCAGTTAGTTCATAAAAAGAAATGGTACCAATTTTCCCTTCTACCCAAGTTCTTGTTGTGGCTTGTAACCCGTCGAGGAAATTCAATAGTTGACACTCCTTCGGGAAACCATGATTAAGGAACCGAACGAGCAACTCCATGTATCTATCCCAAGTACAATTAAATGGCTCAAAATCCCGTTGAGAAAAACTCATGAGGACTTGTAGATGAGCCATCTCCAAGTACCTCGCAAAACAAACAAAAGTAAAAAAAAAAAAAAAAAAAAAAAATTAAAAACAAATGCCTAAATTAAAATTAAGTTACTTATTCACAATATTAACAACAATTTAAAACACCAATCCCCGGCAACGGCGCCAAAAATTTGGTAGCGATTTTATTTGTCACTATGATATTGTAAGTGTACAGGTCAAGTTTTAATAATATAGGAAGAGTAAGGTTGTCGTATCCACAGGGATTGGTTTCGATCGTCGTTAAGTACCGCAATTATCGTAACTTAACTTTATCTAGGCGTTCAATTTTTGAGTTTTTTTTATAAAATAAATATAAATACAAAAAGAAAATAAAATATGGATTTTCTATGTACAAATGTACTAAGGGCTTGATTTCATCTCTTTATTCATTTTGTTCATTAAATAGTCAAGGTTCCTGTGCTATTGCTCTCTCACTACCTCTCCCGAGCGTCAAATGAGAGAATATGTAATCACTTCAATACTGATATCCTTATCTCGTATTTAGGTGAAAACATTCGTTAAACCCAACCTTATAGATTACGCAAACTCTAAATATCTCCCAATCTATTAACGTTTACGTTGTGTTTAACCTAAGTCCGAACCCAAGATTATCTCTCCCGAGTGTCAAATCCCAAGTTCTCAATTCCACCAAAATATTGTATGTGAGCATATTTTGGAAGCATGAAGAAGGCAAACACAATTGAATGACAAACCTAGTTGGTAAATCTAGAACTTGATCATCTCGGGATTTTACAAATCCTAAATTCCCAATTAGATTAATTAGGTGTTAATTTCTTCCCGAACTCACAATAATCTAAACTATACACTCCCAATTCCGGTTACGAATTCAACCTCTCCCGAGTATAAAATTCGTAACCTAATATCGTCTAACTCATTGGACAAATGAATCAAACACATTAGGCCTAATAGATGCGTAAAATGGAATTAAATCTAACAATTAACAAAATAATCTAACACAGTTTAAACAAGACTACATCAAGCCCTAGATCTAGATTACGAACACAACATAGATAGATCCATAGCTAGTCTTCTCAATAAATTCATAAATGTAAACATGTTACACACAATATTACAAATACAAACTTAAAACAAAAGATTAGGGAGAGAAAAAGGAAAAGTAAATCTTATTGTAAGATTTGGGCTTCAAATCTTCAATCCTAAGTTCCACCAATGGTGTTTTCTTCTTCAATCTTGCATCAAAATTCCATCAATCAGTGTATCCTAGCCCAAAATTACTTCTTGTTGCTCCAAACATTGCATCTTTTTCGTTCCTCTTTCGTCTCTCTCTCTCTCTCTCTCTCTTTTTCCTCCTATGAAAAATGAGCCTTAAATACCTATTTAATGATTTAGATCTGACCGTTGGCACTGCGGCACACATTTTAGTGCGCTCCAATGTGCTAAAGGCAGAAACACTGACACGATCGCTTTGCGTTTTGGCTGTATCTTTCTCCTCCAAACTTTGATTAAAGTGATTCAAATAGAAATAGAAATATAATACATAGATGTATAACTTCTATGTTTTGAGTTTTTCCAAAATCGAATTTCATCATGGCCAAAATTAGTCTTGAAGTTACTAAATCTGTACTCATTTTGCACATTTTCTCCCATTTATTTATAAACCTACAAAACAATACAAAAACACATCAAACTAACAAAAATTCATGAAAACACACAAATATTTGAATATAAAAATAATTTATTTGTTGTTAAATAAATAACTCATCAAAATGTATCGATGGAATTCGCCGTATTTGTTAATCGACCTGCCCATGGGTTTTTCTCTCAAGGGAAGGATAGGTGGGAAGTTCCTTTCTCGGTGTTTTTGATGAAAATGGTTGCAACCGAAGCCGTCAGGGGGGTGAACCCATACTGTCAAGGCCTTGGGGGTGGAAGAGGTCTCCGATCCCTGGGCAGAGGTCCCACCCGTCCTTTAGCTTGAAACCTTCGTGAGCCTTAAGATTAGCTTGGTCCTTTTTTAGCTCGACCCTTCTTCTTCTGAATCCTTTCTTGGTCTTTCTTTACCATGTCTATCTAGTTGACTTCATAGAAGCTGGTTCCACAGTTCAGGGTAGCTCGTATGTTTGGCACAGGTCGCAAACACAGGTCATAAGATAACCCTCTGTGCCTCAGCTAGTCAATAAAGGCGTCCAAGGCTACGGCATCCGAGAGATCATCACAATTGAGAGTTTTCTTCCAAAATATATTCACGTAATCACCCAAATTCTTTTCGACCTCCTGTCAGAGGGCAAATATGTGTGTCATGATCTTTAGCGTACGCCATAAATAGCTTAATCGAGTTTGAAAGAGTTGCTCAAGCTAAATGAAGGTGGATATTAAGGCTGGGGCCAAATCTTGAACCAAGTGCGAGTCGAACCAGTCAAGGTGAGTGGAAAGAACTTGTACCTCACTGCCACGGAGATTGTGTGCATATTCATATAGGATACAAAAATGGAGAGATGATCCACAAGATTGGTAGTCCTGTCATATAGAGTCACTGGAGGAATGGGGAACCTGTAGGGCACTACCTCATTCATGATGTCATCAATAATCGGGGATCCCACCTCTGTAGGGAGCCCGGCCATACCCCCAATGCCCTGTATTTGTTGGAGAGAAACCGCCATCTCGGCAAGATGAAACTTCATAACTACCTCTCCCCTGGGTGGAACCATGCCTACGGGCTGGCGGGGAGTGAGAATCTACATTACAAGCTTAGTAAACTCAGCTCTCAGATCGAGCAGTGTGGTTGGGCTCTCTAGCTGGAGAGGATTCCCACTCGTCCTCGGCTTGATGCTCTTGATATAGCAGAGACGATGCCCCTGAAATGGTAGGAAAGCCAGATCCCTTTTCCCTCTGCAGCTCAGTTATAGGGCTAAGGATGGGCCCGAGTCATATGACCATAAGAACGAATAACTCGATCTCCTAACTCTCGAGGTCACTCTTCTCCCCTCATGTTATGGATAATTGGTCCCCCTGCATGAGAACCAATGGAAGACGAGAAATGGGGACTTGGAAATAATTCTGGAACTTGCCAAGCCGGCGTTCCAAACTGTTAATTCTTGATGCATCGAAGATCCTGGAGGTTTGGCCTACAGAGATCCCTGAGGGCGGAGCTGATGGACCTACTTGGCCCAATGGAACATTTTTTCCTTCCACTGGGATGTGAGCTGGGGCCCTAAAATTCGACTTGGGGGCCCTTGACAAATCTTGGGTCGGGTGGCTATTCACAGCGGCATTCTGATCTCTTTGCTGAATTATCTAAGTAGACCTTGTAATATCAAACTTGAGCTGAGTAGGGAGTTGATGACTGAAGGAAGGCTTCTTGTGTTCTTCCCACCAACGGCACCAAACTGTTAATGTCGGAAATTGGAAAGCCCAACAGTATGGTCTGGTTAGCGTCCACCTGGAGAATGTCTGGTAATCTAGAAGTTACCCTTGGAGAAACTGATTCCTTGAATATTTTTATTCATGAATATGCAACTGACTAAGCTGGTCTGGCGTTGTCCACCTGCACAAAGGACTTGCAGGGGTTGACCAGACGTGTTCCCTCCGATGTAAGAGTAAGAGCTTAGATAGAAAATTTTAAGGTCGCTTAAATGTATTAAAGTTGTTACCTCTTTTTCTAACCTGCTAAAATGTTGGTCTACACCTTTCTTTTATATAAGAGAATATGATTAGCGTCTAGGGAATTAAGACCTTAAGTTCAGTTATCCGCCCTAATACGGGGCGTGTAGGGCATGTAATGAGATTAGAGCTGTGGGCCTGGGCCTTTGAACGTTGATGGAGAAGTCCATAGGCCAAGCCATTAAGATTAATAGGTCGATCCGGGCACCGGCATGGACTCTGGGGTAAACATACTGACCTCATCCTCGTCGGCTATATTCGTTGTAAATACTAAGAATTTCCAGTTAGCGATTGTCCAAGTCCCTCGAGATGACTGACCTGATGAGATATAGGGTTAATAAGCAATCGGGCTGATCAAGCCATTTGATGACGTATCATCCTTTGTTCTATGTGGCAGTCCTAGGTGGGGCCACTTAGAGACCAGTGGATTTTCACCCATATCATCATCAAATATTATTTTCTCTATGAGCACTCCAGAAATAAATTTCAGAATATACAAGATTGGTGTGGGGGAATGTGCCATTAATATCATCGGGAGAAATAGTTATGGGAAATGCACGTGAGCTGAACTGGACACACCTTACTATATAAAAAGAAAAAGCCCTTACTCATGTCAATTGAGATATGTTAACTAGAAAGATAGAAATATGTGTGAACCCTCGTCAATTTTGCTTGCTGTGATATATTTGATAAATATTTAAAATTATGAAACAATGAAAGAAAATAGTTTTTATTTTCTTATGCAAATCTTTTTTTTTTTTCCCCGTCTCCTTAATTTTTCTTTTACTAAAGTGATTTGTTGCACTAGTTTGGACATGAGACACCTATTGTTGTTGGCCCAAGGAGCTACCTACGAAGGAGTGGATGAATTACGTAGTGACAAAAATTTAAACAATTAAGTTAAGCAAAAATAACCAATTTTCCTAAATTAATTATTATCTTGTTATGCAGCTGAAATGTGTTTAACTAAGTGCGCACCGAAATAAACAGAATGATAACAATGCAGTACACAATGATATATCCTGGTTCGATAACCTACTCTTACCTACATCTAATCCTCCGAGCTCCACGGAGATTCGCAATCCACTAAATCCTTGATTCCTTTCACAGGTAGGAACTAAACCCTTACAATCTTGATTCTTTTCATAAGTTCAGAATCAACATTTACACACCTGATTCTTTTACAGGATGAGAATCAACCTACCACTATCACACTTATCCTTTTCACAGGCTTAAGACGAACCTTTACGATTACAATTTAATTATATTACAGGAAGAATTAAAATCTAATCTTTTTGTAAGACAAAGATCAAACCTTTTTTTTTTCACAGGAAAAATATCAAAACCCTAGCTACCCTTATTAGACACCGGCTCAAACGTGTCTAATTCGCTCAAATATGTGATAGATATAATGTGAGGTAAATAAATCGGATTATAAAAATAACAGATAGCACACAAATAGCATGTAATAAATTTCCAATGAAAATCATTTAAAAGATTTTGAAGAATTAAGTTCAACAACGATTTTTCGAAAAAATCATAACCAAACAATGAATTAATAATAATCTAAGAAAGCACTGAAGAAAGCTTGAAAGGATCTCATTGGGATTTGTCGAACGTAATAACGATTTCTCAATAAAGAACACAAATCAGTGATACAACAATGAGCACCTTAGATCAAGAACATCGAATATAATCTCACTTTATGAATCTCAGCGATAAAATCTTTCTTAGACAACACAAATCTGATTGTTCTTGATGGATATATTTTAAATCCCGCATGTCTCTATAAATAGACTTAAAACTAGACCTCTAACGGCTAGTTTTCAAATGTCATCACTAAAAATGACATTCCAAGACCCCATATATTAAAATAAATTGACCAAATAATTATGGATCACATATCTCATAGTAGTTAACGAAAATAATTCAAATCCCCTTAAAAAAACTCCCTAGGAATTATCAAAACCGAATTGGATTGACCAAAATAAATCAGTCAACATTTTTTACTGATCAGGTCAGTCAACCGACTTATTGCCATCGGTTGACCAACTAGTCACAACGGTCACTTTGTTGACCGTTTTGCTGGTCCAGTTGGTTAACCGATTGAACCAAAAGGTCCATCATCCATCCCATTTCAGCTACTGTTCATATCAGTTGACCAACTCATCTTGCTAGTTGACCAAATGGACCAATAGATCACCCGTTTCATTTCCAAAACACACTGTTTTGGTTAGTTGACCAACCCCTTTCACTGGTTGACTAAATTAACCTGAAAACTTATCATTTTAAGCATTAAGACCAAATTTTCAATTAGGTCCTTAACCAAAACCATTTCACATATTTAGCACATTAAATAACACATTTTAAACTCCTAAATTAATCATAACACACATAAGATTAATACATGTTTCTAATTTGAGTTGCATTAAGATTATATAAGTCAATAATTGTTTTCACTTATTTGTCTTCAATGTCTTAAAAACTCTTCACGTCTTTATTTTCCTTTTGTACCCGTTGCATTTTCTTTAACGATTCCTCTTCAACGATTCCTTTTCTTAATTTCACGGAACTATAAATCTGAAATCACTTAATAAAAACATTAGTCCTGTAAAAATATAAACACTTAATTGTCCATCGAAACATTGGATTCAACAACTGTTATTTCGATAAATACTAAGAACACCCCCTATCATTTTAATAATAATTGAGACAACCCTTATCTTTTGTTTGATTGCTTGAGACACCCCATACCACATTTTATTGATAAAAATACTCTTACAATCTAATATTTTTCTGAGTTTTATTTGATATATATATATATATATATATATATATATATATATATATATATATATATATATATATATATATATATATATATATATTATTTTCTACAGTCTCTCGCGGTTGTTTATTTTTAATTTATCCTTTATTTTTTGTATGGTATGTATAAAAAAACAAAACTAAAAGCAAAAAAAAAAAAAAAAAAAAAAGTATCGAACAGCAAAAACAAAAAATAGGAATTCAAAAAAACAAAAAAAAAAATGTTTTTAAATTTAGAATTTTATTTTTTAGATTGTTACTTTTCATTTATTTTATTTTCAATAAACACCATGCATAATAAGAAATAAAAACAAAGTTAAAAATAAAGCAAATAAAATAAATAATGCGAACAAAAAAATAGGAACACAAGATAGAGAGAAGAGTATAGTCTAGAAAACAAAAACAAAAAAATAAAGAAAAAAAAAAGAAGAAAAAAATCATGTTGTAAAGATATCGGCAACAAAAATATAATAAGAGATGTCTTCAATATTTATTGAAATGACATAAGATGTATCAGGTTTAATCTCTCTATTGCACCATATCTACATCAAATTTAACAAATGTTGATTATGAGTTCAACTTGAAATTTCCGAGGTAAATTTTTAGTGACCATAAGGAGATATCTCATAATATCTGAGATATCTCTTATCTTTTCACTTGAGTTACCTAAGATACCCATCATTATATGTTGTTGATAAAAATACAATCGCAACATAAATTTTTTTCGTTGTTTATTTCATATTTTATGTTCTCTCTATGTCTCTAGTTTTTTTTTTTTATTTGAAATGTTCTTTTATTTGGTATTTTTTATTTCTTTTGTTTTAATTTTCTTTTGAATGGTATTTGTAGAAAAAAATAGAAAGTAAAAATTTAGAAAAGAAAATGAAAAAACAAAAACCATAAAAAAGAAAAAATAGGATTTGCAAAAAAAAATGAATTAAGAAAAGAAAAAAAAATATTTTTCCCTTTTTCTTTTTTAATTTAATGTTTTCTTCTTCTTTTATTTTATGTATTTTTTTATTTTCTATATATATTTTTTTTATCTAAACACCCTATACTAATAATAAAGAAGCAAAATATAAATCAAATAAAATATAAAATAAGGAATGAAAAAAAAATAACAAAATAGAAAACAAGAGAGAAGGATAGAGAGTAAAAAAAAATTAAAAAATGAAAGAATTAAAAAAAAAATGTTAAAAGAATTTTTTTTTTTCAACAAATGTGATAATAGGTGTGAATTTGATAAATTCACAACACATCAATTATTATCCACTTCATCATACTAGTTGATAATAAAAAAAAAGATAATAATATATTAAATCTTAAGTCATACAACATACTTTTATTAAGACCTTATCAACAATGATAACATTTAATAATATTAATAAAAACAAATTAAAAAGAGAACCAAACATGCTTTTGTACCACATGTGGACTAATCCTTTTCATACTAATTTTAAAGTGTATGAGGGTATTTTCACTAAATTCACTGTATAATATTAGGTAGAGAAAATTCTAAGCAGTGATATTACATGTTTATAAAATGTCATAATTATTTATAGTAATATAAAGGGAAAATGGTAGTAGTCATGGCATAAAAAGTAATAATAGAATTTAAAACTATATTGAATTTATTCAATTAAAAAAATAATCCATTAATCTAATTAATTCTCACCAACAAAAATACAACGATTTTAAACCGTTATTTATTCACCATTATTTATTCATTTTCAAGTTCATCATTTTTATACTTTTAGAGATTTACCCACAGATCGACCATTATACCCTAAATTTTTATGTTATTAGTACTTAACATCATTACATAGTATAATAGATTCATTAATTATAGAAAAATTAGTGTAACAAGTGATGTTGCCAAAAAATCCCCAATAAGTGCAACTGCTTTGCACGTGCCAAAAACTTTTTCACTTTCCTTATGTTACCTGCAAAACCGTGAGTTCTAATGGGGGACACCGGTGTGATGTCGGCCCAAAGAACCTCTGGCGTGAGAATAAATTAATCTAGTATATGGAGAAAGTTGTACATCGATTGAATTGTAAAAATTACCAATGATATCTACCCTTTTTATAGGCCTGAGATATGTTGTTGTTGCTTTGGAGAGATCGTCAATCCCTTGATACCCTCCTAACGGCTTCGAAGATAACCAATATCCCTATGATCTCATGGAAGATCTCTGTAACGGTCCCCATTAATTATGGGTCGTTACAGTCAATTTGGCTCATCTTCTCAAGTGTAGGAGAGTCGTTCGTGTTGAGCTGACCTATTAGTTCCTTGACCTTGGACACCGTGGGTTTGAGTATACCTAAATATGGGCCTCCTTATGGGACCGTGATTCTTGCTCAGAAGACCGCTGAAGTTAACACCCAAGTGGGCCTGTCATGCTTCAATCTAGATAACCCATTGGGTCTATTTGTTCCGGAACAAGTTTCATACCCTTTCTGACCCATTTAAGGTTAAATGCCTACGTCAGTTATGCGTGGGAGTTTTCCCATATCATTTGCCCTCTTGACTTTCGCGACGATTCAAGAGAAGAGAGGCGAAAGATCACTTATATTTCGCGTATGTTCTTTTCTTCCCTTAATCCTTCAGTAACACTTCTATTCTTCATATTTATTTTGTATTTTGATTGTTGTTTGCCTTATCGCAAAATGTCATTGAGTCAATCAAATAGTCCTGCCGAAACTAGTTCGTCGTCAAATCCTATAATGGAACAGACGACGACAGCGTAGATTGCTCGGTCCTCTAATCCTTCAGAGAACAAAGAGGATCATGGAGCAAATAAATTTCCACAGGAATGACTTTCATCATTTAGGGAACAATATTGCATTCCTTTGTCGGTGTCGATTAGGGTTCCGTCTGAGGATGAACGCCCTCATGACGCTAAGGAAAATGAAATGTACTTTTATCTATGGATATTTGAGTACTGACTCACTCTCCCTTTTTTCCCATTCCTTCGTAATCTTTTTCGTCAAATGGAGATTACTCCTGCCCAGTTAACTCCGAATAGTTTTCACCAAATTATGGGAGCTATAACCCTTGCTAGAATAAATGAGTCAGCCCTCGTTGTTGATACAATTAGGAGTATTGGACACCTTAAATTCCACACTTGTACCAAAAGGTATTACCTTTCACTTCCCAAAATGTTTTCGCTTCTCACCGATCTTCTAGCTAAAGTAAGGGACTGACAACCATGGTACCTCTTCTTCTCTGGTGATTGGGAATTCCTTTCCTAAAGAAGTGGGGCAGCCCTCAATTGTGCCGAGGTGCTTCAATACCCCAAGTAATTTCCCATTATTCACTTAACAGTTTGTTTCGTATTTGAAATTCTACTTAAGTGATATTAATCTCCTTTCTGGGATTTCAAATGCAGGTGATAGTACTTGTCAAAGTCTCGGCCTCACATCTAGAATAAAAGAAGAATTAGGAAAATTGTTGGTCCCAGCAGAGCGTTCTTACAAAGAATTAACTCATCGCCCATTTAACAAGCCTGAAATGGATCTATCCCACTTCAACGAATTGGCCGAGCTTCAACTAGCACAAAAAAGATAAAGAGACCATCCAAAATGCTCTCCAAGAAGATTAGAAAATCGCCAACCCAACCTGCATCCACTACTACCGCTAGTTCAACGATCTCCCATTCTGCTGAGACTCCTGCTATCCCAGAAGTCCATCAACCAGTTCTTCATGCTGAACCAGAAGTTGTTGTGTCAGATGATGATTCTTAGCCTCTGAGCGTACATAAGTTAAGAATAATTTCAGTTACAGTCCCGCCTCTGACAGCCCCCAGCTCGCAAACGCATAAGGAACTGAAATCTGTTTCGAGATCAATAGACATTCCTGTTGCCGATCCTCTTTCCGTCGGTCATCGGACTTCCCCAGCCCCTACTTCCAGCTAAAGGACTTCCAATGGTCGGGGTATGATGAAGCAACAAATGCGACAACTCATTGATGAGGTTGGGCCTTCAGTCCCAAGTCGCCATGCCATTTTTTATGACGCCATCAAGTTTTTGTATGAGTAATCTTGGGACAAAGGCAAGAAAATGACTAAGAGCCGGAACAGGCCTGAGATATTTCGAATGGTGATTTGTGTTATTCTCCAAGTGATTATACAACTCTTATTTCTTTTTTCAATTTTGTCAAACTGCTTGGTCGACCACTTTGTTAATGGTTTTATTGTCGTAGTGTATGCATATTTCCTTTGCCCTCGTCAACTGTGCTGAGGATGAAAATGAGCTAGACACCCAACTGATGCGCCAGATGATTGAGTTTAGGAAGATAGAGGAAAATAACTAATCCTTGGAGAATGAGAAGTTGTGCCTAGCTACAGATCTTGCACTGGCTAGATCTTTTCAAGAGCAGTATAAAATAGAGTTGCATTATGCTAATGAACAAAAAGAAGCCCTTCAAAAAAGAAACGCACTCTTCTTCTCAAAGAATAGAGAGCTTAGAATAGAAATTACTGCCGTTAAAGGAGAGTGTTCGTCTTTAAATGATGATGCTCGCATTTTATCTAAAGATCTTATCTCAACTCACCTAATAATCGATCAAAAGATGCTGATCTTAAAGACAAGGATGCTACTCTCCAGACCAAAAATGACATACTCCAAGAGAAACATACCACCTTTCAGCAACTGCAATCCGAGAAAGATCGCCTGATGGCCGAGCTATTAGCTGTAACTAAGAAATTCCAACAGGACATCGAAAACCTCTAGATTCACTTCAAGGGCGAGTTAAAGAAACTTCAGAAAGTTGGCTTCTCCTACTGCCAAAGGTTAGTAGATGAATTCCCTGACTTAGACTTTTCTTTCTTGCCAGTGGAGCTTGAAAATAAGCCGGAATGAGAAAATATTGAAGGAGGCAAGGATGTGATTGCTGAAAATGAAGAAGAATTACCCACATCAGTAGTTGAGGTGCTAGTGGAGAATTCATTATAGGCCTTTAACCAAGCCTCATCGGGTGACATTACTACCGTGCTGATGTCAGATCAACCAAACATCACCGATCAGAGCACTACTCTCTGAACTATCCTTCTGTCTTTTCAACTTTTTTTTTTCGCATGTCTGTAATAAATTTTTAGTATGATAGTACTTTATCATCATGACCTGTATCTGAACAGTAACCGACGTTTTAAGTTCTGAGCTTTTGTGATAATTATAGTATATATTTATCAATACACATTATTCGCACATTTAATGCATATTTTTTGACATTTCATTTTATTCTCTCTCCTCGCTAATTTGGCTATTTAAAGCCAAACAGGGTGTTGACAATTCTTCACTCTTCCAAAAAATTTCCTTTTACATCAAACATGGTTTTTCAAGAACTCTTTTTCTTATTACCACCGATAGTTATGGGATTTACCTCATGGATCAACCATTCTGTCTTTGTAAAGATCCAATCCGAAAGATGCAACGAGGTTGAATTAGGGAAATGTTTCCATTCCATGATGCTAATAGCAAAAACTGCTAAGGAAGATCATTCGCGTTTGCGTGCCCTCAAGAAGGCTTCTACAGTCTTTGCCGCCATGGAAGTAGCACACTTTCAAGATATCTCCCATCTTTTCGAACTCAAGGATGAACTGAAAGAAGCTGAGAGGATCAAACAAGACCTAGACACAGACTTCAACTACCAGAAGCTCTTTTCCGATACTATGAAGGCAAAGCGGGACAAACTCCTCGAGAAAAACAAACAAAAGAGGGCCAAGATCTATGAATTGATCAAAAAACTCAACAAGTATGAGGAGCATACCTTCCACTTCTCCAACTCAGATTCAGAGAATCTGGGTTCACCTGTTTCTCCGAAGTCGGAATGAAGCTCATCTCTCAGCCCCGGTTAAAAATGAAGAAGAAAATCTTATTTTTGTTTGCTTGTCTTTTTTTTTTTTTTTATTTGGAAAGAACAGTCTTGTTTCTGTTCTTGAGAACAATCTTTTTTTTTTTTTTTTCTTTTTTTTTGTACCCATGTACCCCTTTTTTTGTATGAATGAAAATACATGGGGTTCTTGATACAGTCTTGATTTCTTGATCTCGTATTATCTCTTTAACTATTCGAGTTGCACCCCCTACCTACCCTATTTCATTACTAGGTTAAAAAAGTTGAACTATTTATGAATTTTCTGTTTGGCTTATGACAGTAGGTTGAATCGATATAATTCCTTAGTTGCAAGAAAAATTCCATAAGATAACCAATTTCAATCCTACGAATAAAGTAAGTTTTTTGGGTACTTCTTATGAACGGACTTGGTGATATAAAATAGATAATGGAATGGAGTCCCTTTCAAACTGTAAGTGATTTAAACAACTTCAACCAAAGTTTGGTTGTCTTGTATTACCAACATTTTACCGGGCTGAGTAATGAAAACAAACCAGAGTTGAGCTTGAGTTGCGAGTTGAAGTGCTCAATTACAATCTCATTGCAAAGAATCAATTGATGCTAGGGTGAGGTGTCTTAGTTTAGTTTTTTGACGACGTGCTTAGTCTCAGTTCGGACTTGAGCCATCGTACTCGGTAAGTTTCTGAGTTTGAGAAATCAATTGTTGCTGGGCTGAGATGCCTAGTGCTTTTATGAGCTTACATGCTCTATTAAACTTTGAGTTAGAAAACTCAGTCATTGTTGGGCTGAGGTGCCCATTTAATTGTTGAGCTTACATGTTCAGTTAAACTCTAAGTTAGATAACTCAGTCGCTACTGGGCTAAGGTGCCCAGTTAATTGTAGAGATTACATGCTCGGTTAAACTCTGAGTTAGAGAACTCAATTGTTTGATGGGCTGAGGTGCCCAGTTAATTGTTGAGATTACATGCTCAATTAAACTTTGAGTTAAAGAACTCAGTTGTTTGTTGGGCTGCGGTGCCCAGTTAATTGTTGAGCTTACATGCTCAGTTAAACTCTGACTTAGAGAACTCAGTTGTTTACTGGGCTGGGATGCCCAGTTAATTGTTGAACTTACATGCTCAGTTAAACTCTGAGTTAAAGAACACAATTGTTTGTTGGGCTGAGGTGCCCAGTTAATTGTTGAGCTTATATGCTCAACTATCTGCAGCACACTTATTTTGAGTTGTTCAAAGTGTTTAAATGAGAGAAAATTTATTTTCTTTATTCAAAGTATTTTCTCAAAACAAAAGGGAATAATTTCAAGATAATGAATTAAAAACATAAATTCAAAAAAAAATGATCAAGAATCCATACGAAATACTTGCGCAGATGGGAAATGTTCCAAGGTCTGGGGATTACTACTCCGTTAAAATCTTCAAGCCAATAAGTTCTTGGTCTGTTTACTTTGGTTATACGGTAAAGGCCTTCCCAGTTTGGGGCCAGTTTTTCTTAGTAAGCATCTGGGCAAGGAAGCATTACCCTTCCAAGTACCAGGTCTCCAAAGGTGAAATATCGTGGACAGACTACATGATCAAACATTCGTTCCATCCTTGACTTGTAAGTTGCCATCCACATCAGTGCCCTGTCTCACTTCTCTTCCAGCTGGTCTATCTCTTTTTGTATGACTTCTTCATTTTCCACCCAGTTGACTGTATTGTCTCTTTTAGATAGCATCCCTATCTCCACTAGAACAACAACTTCAGTTCCATAAGTTAGGGGAGACGGGTGTTTCTCCAATTGTAGACGTTGGGGGTAGTACGATGAGTCTATAGTACTCCAGGGAGTTCTTCCACCCACTTTTCTTTAGCATCGTGTAATCGTTTCTTGAGCGTCTCTTTGATAGAATGGTTTGTCATATCTACTTGCCCGTTGGCTTGTGGGTATGCTGGACTGGATGTCTGATGTTGAATCTTTAGCTCATTGTACATCAAAGCTATTTTACCACCAGTAAAAGGTGTCCCATTTCCATAAATGAGAACCGCATGTATGCCAAAATGACATATGATATTTTTTAAAAGAAAATTCTTTACTTCGTTCTCTCCTACTATTGTTAATGCTTCCGCTTCGACCCACTTGATGAAATAATCAATTACCACCAATAGGTATTTTTTGTTTCAAGGTGCTGGTGTAAACGGCCCCAACACATCCATTCCCCACTGAACAAAAGGCCATGGGTTGATTATTGGAGTTTGTTGTTGAGCAGGAACTTTAATGTCGTTAGAGAATCGTTGGCATTTGTCATACTTTCTGACGTACTCTTGCGCATCAGCGTGCATGGTTGGCCAGTAATACCCTACTCTCAGCACTTTATGTACCAAGGTTCTTCCCCCTTGGTGGTTCTTACAAACTCCTTCATGTATATATTGTAGGATGTAGTTTGCTTTTTCTTGGTCCTAAACAACGCAATAACGGTTGGGTAAAAGATCGACTATACAATTTATCGTTGGTTAACGCATACCTGGACTATTTGTATAAGACCTTCTTGGCGGTGTCCTTGTTTTCTAGTAGAACTCCCTCCTTGAAGTACTGAACTATAGGTGTTCTCCATTCTTCTTCTTGATCTAGTTGTCCTATGTACGCACATTAGCCTACTGGGGCAACAATAGATGGTTGATCAAGGAATTCCACCAATTCAGATTCTTGATCTGGCCCCAAAGTAGAGGCTAATATAGATAAGGCGTCTGCCTTGGTGTTATCATCCCTTGGGATGGCCTCAAAGTTGTAGCTCTGGAATAGAGAGGTCAGTTCTTTTACTTTTTTAGCATAAAGTCGTAACCTTTCTCCATTAATGATAAACAACCCATTAATTTGGTTGACCACTAATTGGGAGTCTAATTTCACCTCCAAATGTTGGGCCCCCATTTTCCTTGCAAGAGTCAACCCAATAAGTATAGCTTCGTACTCAACTTCATTGTTGGAGGTCTGAAAACAAAGTTGTATCACTTTTTCAAGATGATCTCATTCAGGTATTTACAAGACTATTCCTACACTACACCCTTTCATGTTTGAAGCACCATCACCCCACAGCTTCCATGAAGCGATGGATACTGAAGTCGCTTCCTCGTTCAATGGAGGTGTCAGTTCAGTAATAAAGTTAGTCAGAGTTTGTCCTTTGATTGCTTCCCTAGGCTGGTATTTGATGAAGAACTCGCCAAGTTCCACAACCTACTTCATAAGGTGACTAGAAGCTTTTGGCCTATGCATTACCGTCCGGAGTAGGTACGAGGTCAGTACGTTAATCACATTCGCCTGAAAATATGGTCTGAGTTTCTGTATTGTAGTCACCAAAGCCAAGGCTAGCTTTCTAACTCCGTATAACGAGTTTCTGCTGGAACTAATGATTTGCTAATTTAGTACATAGGTCTTTACCCTCCTACGAGTTCTTGGACCAATGCAGTACTCACTGCTATTGGTGCCACTGCCAAATAGAGGTTTAGTTATTCTCCTGGGTTTACTTTGGCCAGCGTCCCCACTAAGCCCAAGTAATCTTTAATGGATTGAAGGGCAGGCTAAAAGTTATCATCCCACTAAAAGGTTTCATTTCCATTCAATATCTTGAAGAAAAGGGCACACCTATCAGTAAATTTCGAGATGAATCTATTCAGCGCCACTAGTCTACCAGTCAACACCTGGACTTCTCTTATGGTTGCAGGAGATTTTAAATTTTTGACAGCTTCTATCTGTCCAAAATCCACCATGATGCCAAACTGGTTAACCACAAAACCCATGAACTTGCCAGATGTGACACCAAAAACACATTTTTCAGGGTTCAACTTCATGTCATATTTTCTGGGAACAACAAAAGCCTCAGCCACATGGCTGAGGTCATCCTCTTGCCTAGAGCTTTTGATAAGTATATCGTCTATATAGACCTTCATGGTGGCCCCAATTTGATCTTGGAAAATGTGGTTCACCAACTACTAGTAAGTAGCTCTTGCATTTTTCAAACCAAATAACATTACCTTATAACAGTAAGTACATTTTGGTGTGATGAATGATGTCCCTTCCTCGTCCTGCTGATCCATACGGATTTGATTATAGCCTGCATAAGCATCCATCATAGTCAAGCGTTAGTGCCTTGCTGCAGCATCTACCATTTGGCCTATCCTCGGCATCAGATAGCAGTCTTTCGGGCAAGCTTGATTAAGATTAATGAAGTCCACACACATTTTTCACTTCCCAGTTTTCTTTTTAACTAGAACTGGATTGGCCAACCATGTTGAGTACATCACTTCCGTTATGTGGTCAATGGAGAACAGTCTCTTCACTTCGGCTTCAATCACTTGTTCTTTTTTAAGACTGAAGATTCCCTTTTTCTGTCGGACTGAAGGGTAAGACCTAGAAATATCCAGGTGATGTACTGCAATGTTTGAACGGATTTCCTTCATATTTTTAGGAGCCCTGGTAAAAATGTCCAGGTTCTTTTGGAGCAGCTCGTTAATCTCTTTGGCCTCAGTCTGGCTTAATGATCCTCCAATCATAAGCTTCTAAGCCCCTTTATTGAAGGCAATTGGTTTCACTTGCTCGGCAGGCTGGATCATACTTGCGTGTTCCTTACAATCGTCAATTTCTCCTATCGAGATTATTGGCGGAACTACTCCTTGGATCTTCTTTGATTGCTATAAGGGCATAGCCCTGCCTTTCATTTCTATGACAAAACATTGCCTTGAGGCCACTTGGTCACCTCTTATCACTACCGCAAAATCACTCATTGCGTACTTGACACACTGGTAGTATGTTAATGCAATAGCCCTCATTGTATGTAGCCACAGACACCCAAAAATTGCATTGTAGGGTGATGCTGAGTCTACCACCATGAATTCCGTGGCTTTCGTGTATCCTCGTTCCTTTCTATTGGAGGTGACAGACAAAGTGATCTTTCCACATGGCGATGTAAGATCGCCATTGAATCCCACCATAACGATATGCGTAGAACTGACGTCCAAACTTGGTATTCCCATTTGCTTCAGAGTACTGACAAAAATAATATTAGCAGAACTATCGTTATCGATCAAGATCCGTCTTACCTGAAAGTAGGAGATTCAAAGAGTAATGACCAGGGCATCCTCATGTGGGTGAACAATCCCTTTGCAATCTTCCTCCAAAAAGTAATGATTGGTCCTGGATTCATTGTCACTGCCATTGCTTCTCCGAAGTATCGCTCCAATGCTACTTCGCAAACCTTTCTTTTTCGTTCTCGATTAGACTCTCTAATGGTTGGCCCAGCAGAACTTATCATGAAGATTACTTCACGATTCTCTCTGGGATACTCCTCTTTTCGTTCTTTTTTGTGATGTTCTTCGCGACGACCCTCATTTATGGGCCTCTTCTTATCCCTTGGGCATTCTTGTAGATAATCACGTAGCTGACCCATATCAACTAAACACTTTTTTTTTTTTAGCTCCCAGCAGTCATCCATATCGTGACCATGATCCCTATGGAAATCATAATACTTAAACCTATTCTTCCTGTTGGATTTAGTAGTCTATCAGGGAGGCCACTAAATTATTTCAGAAGCGCGTATCTCATGCAAGATTCTAGAGATCGACATTCGCAGACCAGATAGGTTTGGCTCTAGACGTGCTTCTGATCTAGAATTCGAACTCCTAGCTCGATCTTTATGCCTATCAGTGGTTCTAGATTTTACCTTGTTTCCATCCTTCTTGCTCTGTCTGGGGTGATCTTCGAAATATCTTTTTCTTTCTCTGGCGAGCTTAACGTCCTCCAGTTTTATGTTGGGTTTGACTTTTTCCATCAACTCTGACATGCTCTGGGGACTCTTCTTGGTTAAGAAGTCTTGAAAGCAGCTAGGACGTAACCCTGAGGTGAATGCATTAATGATGAGGTTGGTATCGCAACCCTCAATGCACGCCAATTCCTTATTGAATTGGCTCATATACTGACACAAAGTTTCTCATTTCTCTTGATGCAAAGAGAGTAGAAAATTAGGACCCTTCATTAACCTTTGACAAGTTATGAAGCGGTTAACAAACATCTTCCTAAACTCTTAGAACGACGTGATGGAGTTTGGAGAGAGCGTATACAACTATTCAAGGGCTGAACCCTTCAAAGTGGTAGCAAAATCTCTGCAGAGTGTTGAGTCGCTTGAATCGTAAAGATTCATTACGTGCTTGAACTAGCGGATTTGGTGCACAGGATCTGTTCTCCCATTGTACTTCTCGAAATTTGTGGGATCAAACTTTTTGGAAAGCGGGACAGCTAGGATATTTGGCAAGAAACGCATCTTAGTGCCTTTCAACAGCGTGTCCAGTTCATCCAAAGGCTGACCTCTTTCTACTTTACTTCTGATATGTTGATGTGAATCAACAGTCACAGTTCGGCTGTAGATTCTTCTCTTTCGCTGATGGCTTACATCTCCTTGAGCAGGTCACTCTTTATAAGACTGAGGATTAGCATACCCAAGAAACCCTACTTCTTCCCCAACTTCATGGTTAGCTGCTGGGGATTGAGACCTACTGCTAGCAATTATCCTCGCCATGTATTTGATCGTCTCGACCATCTCAGCCATCTTCGCAGTAAGAGCATCAATCTTTGTATTAGTGTTTAGCAAGGTCGGTCAGTAGAAGATCAGTCTGAACCTCCCCATGCTAATCTACTGGAGTTTCTGTATCGGACGGTGGCGGCAAGTCATTGCTTCTACTTGTTGCTGCCACTCTTGTTCGTAGCTTCCTCATAGCTGTGACATAAAGTTTTTTATGTTAGCGTTTCCCACAGACGGCACCAAATGATATTGCCAAAAAATCCCCAATACTTGCAACTGCTCCGCCCATACCAGAAACCTTTTCACCTTTCTCCTATTACCTGAAAAATCGTGAGTTCTAATGAGGGACACCAGATACGCTCCTAATGGCTTGGAAGATAACCGATATTCCCATAATCTTAGGGGAGATATTTATAACAATCCCCATTAATTATGGATCGTTATAGTCAATTTGGCCCATCTTCTCAAGTATAGGAGAGTCGTTCGTGTTGAGCTGACCTATTAGTTCCTTGGTGTTGGACACCGTGGGTTTGAGTATACCTAACTATGGGCCTCATTATAGGACCGTGATTCTTGCTTAGAAGACCACCGAAGTTAACACCCAAGTAGGCCTATCATGCTTCGGTCTAGATAACCCATTGGCTATGTCTATTCTGGATCAAGTTTCAAACCCAATTTGACCCGTTTATGGCTAAATGCCTATGTCAGTTATGAGCAGGAGTATTCCCATATCATTTGTCCTCCTGACTTTCGCGACGATTCAAGAGAATAAAGGCGAAAGATCACTTCTATTTCGCGTATGTTATTTTCTTCCCTTAATCCTTCAGTAACACTTCTATTCTTCATATTCCTTTTTTATTTTGATTGTTGTTTGCCTTATCGCAAAATGTCATTGAATCAATTGAATAGTCCTGCCGAAATTAGTTCGTCGTCAAATCCTATAATGGAACAGACGATGACAGCTCAGATTGCTCAGTCCTCTAATCCTTCAGAGAACAAAGAGGATAATAGTGCAAGCAAATTTCCACAGGAATGACTTTGATCATTTAGGGAACAATACTGCATTCCTTTGTCGATGTCGATTAGGGTTCCGTCTGAGGATGAACGCCCTCATGACGCTAAGGAAAACGAAATATGCTTTTATCTATGGATGTTTGAGTACTGACACACTCTCCCTTTTTTCCCCATTCCTTGGTAATCTTTTGCATCAAATGGAGATTACTCCTGCCCAGTTAACTCCGAATAGTTTTTACCAAATTATGAGAGTCATAACCCTTACTAGAATAAATGGGTCACCCCTCGCTATTGATACAATTAGGAGTATTGGACACCTTAAATTCCACACCCGTACCAAAAGGTATTACTTGTCACTTCCCAAAATGTTTTTGTTTCTCATCGATCTTCCAGCTAAAGGGACTGACAACCATAGTACCTCTTCTTCTCTGGTGACTAGGAATTCCTTCCTGAAGAAGTGGGGCAGCCCTCAATTGTGCAGAGGTGCTTCAATACCCCAAGTAATTTCCCACTATTCACTTAACAGTTTGTTTCGTATTTGAAATTCTGCTTAAGTGATATTAATCTCCTTTTTGGAATTTCAAATGCAGGTGATAGTGGTTGTGGACTAATCCTTTTCATACTAATTTTAAAGTGTATAAGGGTATTTTCACTAAATTCACTGTATAATATTAGGTAGAGAAAATTCTAAGCAGTGATATTACGTGTTTATAAAATGTCATAATTATTTATAGTAATATACGGGGAAAATGGTAGTAGTCATGGCATGAAAAGTAATAATAGAATTTAAATCTATATCGAATTTATTCAATTAAAAAAATAATCCATTAATCTAATTAATTCTCACTAACAAAAATACAACGATTTTAAACCGTTATTTATTCACCGTTATTTATTCATTTTCAAGTTCATCATTTTTATACTTTCAGAGATTTACCCACAGATCGACCATTATACCCTAAATTTTTATGTTATTAGTCCTTAATGTCATTACATTGTATAATAGATTCATTAATTGTAGAAAAATTAGTGTAACAAGTGATGTTGCCAAAAAATCATCAATACGTGCAACTACTCCACACGTGCCAGAAACCTTTTCTCCTTCCCTATGTTACCTGCAAAACCATGAGTTCTAATGGGAGACACCGGTGTGGTGTCTGTCCAAAGAATCTCCGGCGTGAGAATAAGTTAATCTGGTATATGGAGAAAGTTGTACACCGATTGAATTGTGAAAATTACCAATGGTATCTACCCCTTTTATAGGCCCTGAGATATGTTGTTGTTACTTTGGAGAGATCGTCAATCCCTTAATACGCTCCTAATGGCTTGGAAGATAACCAATATCTCCATGATCTCAGGAGAGATTTCTGTAACGGTCCCCATTAATTATGGGCCGTTACAGTCAATCTGGCTCATATTCTCAAGTGTAAAGGAGTCGTTCATGTTGAACTGACCTATTAGTTTCTTGGCCTTGGACACTGTGGGTTTGAGTATATCCAAATTTGGGCCTCCTTATGGGACCGTGATTCTTACTCAGAAGACCACCGAAGTTAACACCCAAGTGGGCCTAAATTGCTTCGGCCCAGATAACCCATTGGATCTGTCTGTTCCGGATCTAGTTTCATACTTGATCCGACCCGTTTAAGGCTAAATGCCTATGCCAATTATGAGCGGGAGTTTTTCTATATCAACAAGTTTCAGTGAATTTTTGCCATAAAATATAAAAACATAATATAATTCTAACATTTAATCATCACTTGTAACCATATCAGTTTTTTTTAAAAATAATAATAATAATAATAATAATAATAATAATAATTAATCGAATCCCTCTTGCTTATTGAATACTGTGAAATTCAGTCATCCCAAACTTTCCCAATAGAAGACCGCCACGTGTACAAGAGCCCCTAGTGGGACCTAGTTTATCGATAACGAAGCTTAAATACCCCACCGATCAGGGGAACAAACTCAGCTTCGACCGGTCATAACCAAGAAAACTGCCACAAGTGTCGCCTAGTGAAGTTCTCCTGCCGGGCTGAGGATGCATTTTCTCACCTTGGTACTTTCCCAGGTTTGTATGCTCGAAGTTGGCAGCTCGGTCCAGCAGACTCGCCTGTGAAAACATCCCCAGCCCGACTCATACTGCCGGCCTGAGCTGGGAAAACCCCCACTCTTACTCTAGAATAATGAAGGGAAATCCCTTGATTACCATGGATTGGGCCGCCTCTCCACCTTCGTACATGATTAATCCATGGACTCCTCCTCAAAGGGCCAAAAAGCCCAGGCCCCCCCGGGTCTAATCTCTCCAAGCGCCTGCACAATAGCCACACGCCAAACTTAGGGTAATCATTCGAGCTTAGGCCCGTTAATTCTACAAACGCTAATCAGCCGCCTCGCCTATAAAAGAAAGGGTAATCAATGCCCAAAGGTATCCTGAGACCACTTAATGCTCAACTACTTCTCTGAAGTATATTTATAGCCCTTTTCTCGAGCTCTTACTTTCACGCCAGAAGGACTTCATCGGCCAATACCCCGGTAGATCTTTGTGTAGGTAATAGCCCGGAGCTCACCCCAAAACGCACAGACATCATTCTCAGACCTCAAAAATTTATGGACCACTTGATTAAAAGGAACAGATCTAGAACCTTATCCCCTCCACACCAGCATGGAAAAGACGATTATAACCTAACCGGACCATACCGTTGGAGTTGATCAAAATTTGACATCAATACTTACATTAATTGTATTCATTCTAATTAATTATCCATGTAGCTCAATGATTTTCTTCTAATTCAAAATAAATGTCTATTTTTTTTTAAATAAATATGACATACTAGAATTGCCAAAATAATTATATTTTATCTTCTTTTCCTATTTTGATGTGATTATTTTATTGATAAACATTTATAAAATATCTAATGATAATAACTGCTAAACAAAATAAAATGAGGGCTATTATATTGTTTAAAAGTTAACCTTAAAAACAAAATTAAAAAAAAAAAATTGAAAATAAATAAATAAATGAAGTTGTTAATCATACAAACATTAAAAATTCAAAAGATATATGTCTCCTCTTGGAACTTAATACTTAAATTCTTTAGCTCCTCATTGTTTATTATTTTTAGATTTGAAAACAAATGAGAGTGATCAAAAGTTATAATTTTTTTAAATGTATTAATTTTTTTTCTATTTTTGTTTTTTAAATATTATTAAACATCAGATTAAAAGAAATAACACTCTAAATGTTTCATGTATAACAAACTAACAATCAACTATTAAACATATATTAATATAAATTTAAGTTTATTTTTTATACCCGCATATTTATGCGGGTCTAAAACTAATTATTGTTGAAAGCATGGAATAAAAAAATATATCAAAGTCTTGCACTAGGATAAAATAATGATTTTTCTCTTCTTTTTAAATCATGGGGTATTTGGTGCACAATCCCACCTTGTACATGAAATCTGAAAATTATCCCATTACTAAAGACATATTTAACCACAATCATTTTTGCATTATCAAACGTTAATACCCTTACTACTTCATTTCGTCTTCCTTAAATATAGCTTGATATGCCAAAACCTCCACTCACAACTATCATAGGTGTGAGAGCCTTAATAGGTTGGATCAGGTCAGGATCCGATCTAAAAGATATAAACCCAAAACGCTAGTTGGGTTGAGTACATCAGGCCCATTGGGAAGGTAACATTGGCGATCTAGCATACAAATAGATCAGGCCTCACAAAAAGTCCCATCAATGGGCGATCAGAGCCCACGATAATTAGGCTAAGAATGAACAAGTCAACCCATTATGACCACATCCCTTATGCATGCAGAGCATTACAACCTATTGACTATAACGGCCTATATTTGATGGGAGCATATTACGGAGATCTCTCCCTGGTTTTATGGAGAAGATCATGGTTATCTCCCATACTGTTAGGAGGAGATAGTGTAACAGGTGACCTCTCCAATGAAATGACAGAAATTTACTAGGCCTATATAAAGAGAAGGTATCATTGTTTATTTTTTACGACTAATTTGACTGTTTTAGCCTTCTCTATAATCAAATTAACTTATTCCCACGCCGGAGGTTCTTTGGCCGACACCACACCGGTGTCTGATAAGTGTAAATTACTTATCTATTTCCAATCCGAACGTTGTTAGTTTTCGAGTATGTTTAGTACGTTTTAATATGTTTTTATGTGTTTTTATCTAAATCAGGTGTTTGAGGTGAAAAGGTATATAAACGGATCAAACACGATCAAATCGGATCAAGAACGGTGGAAAAAGTGCGAAAATGTGCAAAGCCGGTACAGGTGCTGTAACTTCAAGGCTATTTTGGAATATTATTCAATCCGATTTTGGAAACACTCAAAAACAGTAAGTTGTAGATATTTTTCTTAGCTTTCCATAGGTTCTTGAATCACCTCAATCGGAGTTCGGATGAAGAAGTTCCAGTCAAAACTAAATGCAAACCTGCAGTTTTTCGGCCTAGGCGGAAATCCGGCAGAAAGTTAACCAACCTTCCTGCTGTAGCTTCGCCTAGGCGAAGGCGAAAACCTCTGCACCAGTTTAGATATTATTTTACATATTTTAGGATATTTGGAGCCTAGTTTTCTCCTCCTCTCCTCTCCATTAGGCTAAGGGACCTCCACAGACTTTAGGAGAAGAGATTGAGAGGTTTTGGGAGTGCTCATTCAAATCCTAAGGAGAAGATCATGTTGCAACGAAGGAGGAGTGATCTCGGAACGTTTGTAGTGATAAATCTTCGGACTAGGCTAAGTTTCTCTTGTTCCTTCTTTTATTTCTTAACTTAGGATTGTTGTTTGAGCATGTTTAGTTTAATTTTCATTATATAATCGGCTATGTCCATGAGCTAAATGAGTTTTTGTCTAGGGATTAATGTAATTTATAAAAGTGTTGTTTTGTTGAGTTTGTGTTTGGTTAGCGGTTGTTCTTCGTTATGTTGATTGTGTTTGCCGTATTGTTTGTTTATTATGCTTAGATTTACAAATCGAGAATATGGGGTTTGACAAATTCCGGATTCGGACTAGAATAAACAAACACCACGATCCAATAACCCGGGAGGAAATTGGATTGTGGACAATTGATGACGTTGGAGCAAGACTCACGTGACCTAAGGTCGTTAAGACGTCAAGGGGGACATCTTCGTTGACTCGAAGTCATGTATTCCCCCGTCTTACACTCGAGAGAGGTGGCGGTGGAGTTTTAGAACTGAGATTGTCAATAGGGTAAACACAACACGATGATCCAATGACCAGGTCGGGAGTTGGATTGTGTGCAATCAATGACGTTGGGGTAAGACTCACGCAACTTAGGGTCGTTAAGACGTTGAGGGGGACTTCTTCGTTGACACGAAGTCGCGGTATATCCCTCGTCTTACACTTGGGAGAGGTAGCAAGGAAGTTTACGAACTGAGATTTTCGGATAAGTCGAAAGCCGTTAATGTGAACTAAAACGAGACCAAACACGGTTTTGTAAACAAAAGTTAATCCCTAGGCAATACTTTCCCTAAACATCTCATAGTAATATTAGTATAGTTAATTTAATTAGATTAATTAACTTAGTATTAGTATAATTAATTTTATTCAATTTATCTTCGCCTAGATAAAATTAGGTCATGATAAACGCGGTATTCAATTATAGTCAAAACCAATCCCTGTGGATACGATAACCCTAACTCTCCCGATCTATACTAAAACTTGACCTCGTATACTTGCGAGTGAAAGTAGCGGCGTATTTTACGCGCTACCAGTGTCCCCCCATAAGAACTAATCAATTTTGCAGATTGAATGTAAAGTTAAAGTGATTTTTGGCATGTGAGAAACTGATTGCACGTGCTGAGAATTATTAACAACATCATTTGATGCCGTCTGTGGGAAGCGCTTATAGAAAGAGCTTTATGTCTTGATAATGAGGCAACTACGAGCAAGAGGGGCAGCACCAAGTTACAACAGTAACATACCATCACCAGCTGATAATGATATTCCTATAGCGGCATTAGATGAGATACGGGTTAATCCTCCCTCAGAGGTACAGAGCACTGATGCAAAGATCGACGCCTTTACAGTGAAAATCATAGATATGGTAGATGTGATCAAGTATATGGCAAAGTTGATCACCAAAAACAGACCACAACCTCCTACCGTCAATAATGGTTTAGGGAAAGAAGCGGAGTCTCCAAGGTCTACAGACCTACTATCCCAGGAGGAAAGAGATATTTAGGGAAATACTAGCAATCAACAATAGGAGAAAATAGACTGTTGATTCACATTAGCAACCCAGAAGCAGGAAGGAGAGCGATCGACCCTTGTATAAACTGGATATGCTGTTGAAAGGAACTGAGATACTATTCACCTCAGATATTTTGGTTATACCACTTTCTAAGAAGTTCAACCCCACAAAGTTCAAGAAGTATAACGAGAAATTAGATCATGTAGATCATATCTTCCAGTTCAGGTATGTCATGGCCTTGTATGGAGCTAGAAACTCAGTGTTATGTATAACTTTAGTTACGACCTTGAAAGGCTCTGGCCTGGAGTGGTTACACAAGCTTCCACCCAACCCCATCTCATCCTTCAAAGACTTTGGGTAGATGTTCATCAATTACTTCATAACCTATCAAAGGTTGATAAAGGGACCTGATTATCTACTGGCCTTGTGGCAAGAGAAAGAAAAGTCTTTGTGTCAATATATGAACCGTTTTAATAAAGAGCTGACATGCATTAAGGGGTGTGACTCCAACCTCATAATCAATCTGTTTACTTTAGGGTTGTGCCATGGCATATTTCAAGACCCCTCACCAATCACAACCCTAAAAGCATGTCCGAGCTGCTAGAGAAAGCTAAACCCTATATGAAGTTGAAAGACACCAAACTTGCAAGAGAAGGAAAGAGACCTATCAAAGATCACCCAAGGCAAAACGAGAAGGACCATAGCAAAACAAAGGACAAAAACTCAAACAGGCATAAAGATCAGCCCAGAAGTTCAGGTTCTAGACCGAAAGCATGATAGGAACCAAACCTCCCAAGCCTACGGATGCCAATCTCTAAGATTCTGTAAGAAATTCGGTCATCTAAGGTGGTTCAATGGTCCCCCAAGCAAAACATCAAGTCCAATAGGAAGAATAAGTTAAATAACTGTGATTTTCACAGGGACCATGGCCATGACACAAACGATTGCTGGGAGCTCAAGAAGAAAATTAAGCGACTAATTGACATAGGTCAATTAAGTGGCTATTGATAGATTGATTTTGTTTATATATTTTCAATTTGAATTTGATAGTTTTTGAGTGTTTCATATGTGTTTTAATTTATTTTTATTCAAACCAAGCGTTATGGGAGAAACAGTACAAAATACGTAAAAGTGTTGTAACTTAAAGTCCATTTTTTACTATGATGTGATCCTATTTTGGAATCTCTCAAAACATTGACGTCGTATATATACATCTTACCTTTCCACAGGTTTTTGAATAACCTCAATCGGAGTTTGGACAAGAAAATTATGATAAAAATACCAATTAGGCGCCAGACACTGTCCATATCTCACTGCAGTGAGAATTTGTGCTTGCTGCAGCGAGCTCCTGTTAGAGAATTTATGCATTTAGCTTGTTGTAGCCAGATTCTGCTCACTGCAGTACCCAGACACCAGCTGGAAAGCATTTTTTAGATATATTTTTAGGATATTTTTGGTTTCTACTTGTATCCACTCATTTCCTACTTGGCCAATGATGTTTTTGGAGCTCTAAGATCAGACCAAGAAGAGGATTTAATCAATTAGAGAAGAGGAAACAAGATCGGCGTAGATTTTACGTAAGTGGAATCATCCACTCTTCAGATATTGGATATCCTCCCTTGTTTTTCTCTTTATTTCTTAGCTTTTGTTAGTTGTTTGATCATGTATATCTCGTTTTTAGTTGAATATTTGGTTATGGCCATGAGTTAAACGTTTATTATCTAAGGATTGATGTAGTTCACAAATATTATGTTTGAGAAAATCTTAGTTTCGTTAACGGTTGTTCATCCTTATTTGGTTGTGTTTACCATTTTATTACTTCCATTTTATGCTTGTTATGATATTGTGTTTGATTTGAGAATACGGGGTTTGACACTCGAGAGGGGTAACCCTGGATTCGAACTAGGGTTAAACACAACAAGACATTCTAATGTTTCGGGAGATTATTAGAACGTGTGCAATCCGTGAGGTTGGAGCAAGACTCATGTAATCGTTTAAATACTAGATAGGGATATCGGTGTTGACGTGATTGCATATTCACTTACTTTAAACTCGGGAGAGGTAGTGAGTGAGTTTTAGACACCTAGATTATCGGATAGATTGATAATCGTTAGTGTAAACTAGATTAAATCAAGCACGTATAAATGAACGAAGTTAATCCCTAGATAATCTATTCCTATAGAATTTTTTCGAAGTATTTTAGTTTAGTTTTATATTTTTACAAAAACTCAAAATAGGATCACCTAAATAAAGTTAGGTTACAATAATTGCTTATGCTACTTAAAGTGAGCGGTTGAGTTTTTGGCTAACTTTTGATTGTTTCAATATTCGAGTACTCACTTTTCATTTTTCTATAGTAGTTCCGCACTCGTGAAATTGTACAAATCAAATAAGTTTGGGGGTGTGGTTAAAAAAACGTTTAGATATGGTTTTGTTTTCGGTTGTTTAGACAAGTGAGTACTACGTTTTAAAAAGCAAGTTCGGTTGTTTCGGATTGATCCTTGTGGGTATGAGTGTGATTGAGTGCCAACATAGTTGATAGGTGGAATTTATCTACCTATTTCCAAGCTCAATTTGGTAGTTTTCGAGTATTCTTGTAATGTTTTAATTTGTTTTAATTTGTTTTTGTTCAAATCAGGGGTTAGGGCAAAAACAGTTAAAATATGAGCAAATCGGTAGGAAGACAGTGAAGAAACCTTGAAAAAGATAAAATATCAACACTGCTGCTTCACCGCTGCAGCAGTGAAATGTCAGTGGGTTTCTGCTTATCTATCGCCGCAGCGGTGGCCCTCAATCGGAGTTCGGACGAGAAAGTTATGGTAAAAATACAAATTAGGCATCAGACACTGTCCATATCTAGCTACAGCTAGAATTTGTGCTAACTGCTGTGAGCTCCCGTCAGAGAATTTATGCCCTTAGCTCGCTGCAGTAAGATTCTACTCAATGCAGTGCCCAGACACCAGCTAGAAAGCATTTTTTAGATATTTTTAGGATATTTTTGGTTTCTACTTGTGTCCACTCATTTCCTACTTGGCCAACAATGTTTTTGGAGCTCTAATATCAGACCAAGAAGAGAAGTGAATCAATTGGAGAAAAGGAAACGAGATCGGAACGGATTTTACGGAAGTGGAATCATTCACTCTCTATATATTGGTTATTCTCCCTTGTTTCTCTCTTTATTTCTTAGATTTTGTTGGTTGTTTGATCATATATATCTCATTTTTAGTTGAATATTTGGTTATGGCCATGAGCAAAACGTTTATTATCTAGGGATTGATATAGTTCACGAATATTATGTTTGAGTAAATCTTTGTTTCGTTAACGGTTGTTCATCCCTATTTGATTGTGTTTATTGTTTTATTACTTCTATTTTATGTTTGTTATGATATTGTGGTTGATTTGAGAATACGGGGTTTGACACTCGGGAGAGGTAACCCTGGATTCGGACTAAGGTTAAACACAACACGACATTCTAATGTTTCGAGAGATTATTAGAACTTGTGCAATCCATGAGGTTGGAGCAAGACTCATGTAATCGTTTAAATACTAGATAGGGATATCGGTGTTGACGTGATTGCATATTCACTCACTTTACACTCGGGAGAGATAGTGAGTGAGTTTTAGAGACCTAGATTGTCGAATAGATTGATAATCGTTAATGGAAACTAGATTAAATCAAGCACGTATAAGAGAACGAAGTTAATCCCTAGATAATCTATTCCTATATAATTTTTTCAAAGTATTTTAGTTTAGTTTTATATTTTTACAAAAACCCAAAATAAGATCGCCTAGATAAAGTTAGGTTACGACAATCGCGGTACTTAGCGATGATCTAAATCAATCTCTATGGATACGACAACCCTACCCATCCTTATTCTATTAAAACTTGACCTCGTGCACTTGCAAGTAATTCAAAGCGCATTAAAAAGTCACAACATCTATCTGTAGGAGGTCTCAAGGGACAAAAAGAGATCCAAATGTGAGAGTCATCACGAAAATCATAACAAGGCGCACAAAGAGGATCGTCCCAATGATAATCATAAAGTTATCTATATGATCAATACTGCTAGGCCTGCTAGTGGAGAAACCATGCGTGAACGGAAGAGGAAAGTCCAAGAGGCAACACTAGAGCACTGCTATAGAGAAACAATGTCAATAACTACTAAGTCAGGACCAGTCGTCTCCTTTTCTAATGAAGATTGAAAATAGATAGTGCACCCCCATAAAGATGCTCTAGTCATCACCTTCTAGATCTCCAGTTTTAAGGCCAATATCATCTTTGTGGACACACTAAAGCAAATGGAAATGCCCAGCTCAAATGTCAGTTTAACCCAGACTGTTATGGTGGGTTTTAATGGAGACCTCAACTCTCTTAGAAAAAAGATTACTTTGTCAATCACAACAAATAAAGAAGAGAGTAAGTACACAAACGGCATAGAGTTCATGGTGATGGACTCATCATCCCCTTACAATACAATATTGGGACGACCATGGTTGTATTCCATGAAGGTAGTGGCATCAACATACCACCAGTGCATCAAGTATGTGAATGATGGATTGGTGGCAGTAATACTTGGGGACCAGATGGCATTAAGGTAGTACTTTGCAATAGCTTTGAACAGGAAGAAAAAGACCTTATAGCAATTAAAGCCGAAGCAGCAAGAAGCTCTGTTGATTAGCTCAGCTCAAGAGAGTGATGACTTCAGAAAATACCCCAACGTTCTCCAACCTGCTGAGCAGGTGTAGGAGATCACTTTAAAAAAAGAAGCTCATAAGTTGTGGGGAATCCCTAAACCCAATTGAAGAAGAGAATATTAGAAAGTTGCTCAAAGAAAATTTAGATGTTTTTACCAACTCTCCAGAAGATATAAAAAGGCATCAGTCCTAATGTGACAGTCCACCGCCTTGACATTTCCAGATCTTACCCATCGGTCAGGCAGAAGAGGAGGACATTTAACCTTGAAAAGAAAGATGTGATCAAATGTAAGGTAAAGAGGTTGTTTTCCATTGGCCAAATAAGGGAAGTGATATACCCTAAATGGTTGGCCAACCCAGTCCTCGTAAAGAAGAAGAATGAAAAGTGGAGAATGTGCGTAGATTTCACTGACCTCAACTAAGCAATACCCAAAGGACTATTATCCAATGCCAAGGATAGACTAGATGGTGGATGCAGCAGCAGGGCATCAACAGCTAACTATGATGGATACATACGCAGGCTACGATCAAATACGCATAGATAAACAAGATGAGAAAGGGACAATGTCCATTACTCCAAAAGGTATTTACTGCTACAAAGTAATGTCGTTTAGCTTAAAAAATACAAGAGCAACCTATCAGCGGTTAGTGAATCGTATGTTCCAAGATCAGATTGGGATGACTATGGAAGTCTACATAGACGACATGCTAGTCAAAATCTCTAGAAAAAAGGATCACCTAGTGCATTTGGTAGAAGCTTTCATTATACTAAGGAAGTTCAACATGAAGTTGAACCCAGAAAAATGTGTTTTCGAAGTGGTATCTGGCAAATTTCTGGGCTTCATTGTAAACCAGTCAAGCATCATAGTAGATTCAGGACAAATAGAAGTTGTCCAAATAATGAAGTCCCCTACAACTATAATAGAAGTCTAACTACTGACAGGAAGGTTGGCAGCCCTAAACAGATTCATTTCCAAGTTTACTGATAGGTGTGCCTCTTTCTTCAAAATTTTGAATGGGAGCGAAAATGTTCACTGGGATGAATATTGTGAATTAGCGCTACAGTCCATCAAAAACTACATGGGTTCCATTGAGACACTAGCTAAAGTGAACCCAGGGGATGAGCTCTATCTCTACTTGATGCCAACACTTATTGTAGTGAATGCAGAATTGATGTAAGATCACGCATGAGGGCAGACACTGGTTTAGTATATCAGCAAATCGTTAGACCCTACAGAAACTCGCTACACCGAACTGAAAAAGCTCTCCCTAGCTGTTGATCATAATATTTTGATGAACATTTAAATGTTGATATTTTTTGTGGAACTAATGTGTTTACTGAGTGTTTCAGTTTAAAGAGTTTCAGACAGTATCATGAAGTAATTATAAAGAATGCAGAGACGATAACATCATGAAGAAATTGTGAAATATGCAGAGACGGATACTAAGAGATTGAATATTCCAAAGAATCTAGGTGAAAACAACTCTAATCTATTTTTACGGTAAATGTATCCCGATTAGGATCACACACGACACAAAAATGATTTTATAATTATGTGTGTCTTTATTAGGATCTTAATTAGCTAACTTATTTGCCCCAATATGTTATTAACGAAAAAATATTATTTTAAGAAAGATTAGAAGATTAAAAATTGATTTAAGGAGTTAATCGAGAAAAGAAATCGGTTAAAGGGGTAAAAACGTCGAAAAAATTGGATTAAAATTGAATTAAGGAAGGAGTTCTATAGGAATCGGTCGACTTATGGTAGAGGAGCGGTCGACCTATGAAAATTAGCTAAAGTCCCTGAATTGGTCGATCGAAAGGTAAGTCGACTTATGGTTTAAAGATAAACTCTCTGAATCTTTAGGTCGACAGGCAAGTCAACTTGTAAAACTTATGGAATCGTCCGGTCGACAGGAAAAGTATCGGGGGTCGACCAATGGGCAAAGAGATTTTGGCTTGGGCTACGTCCTGAATCGAGCGGTCGACCAATGGGTGTTGGTCGGTCAACCGATGGACAATTTCAGGTTTGGAGAATTTCATGGATTTGATTCAAAACTAGCCGTTAACTAGTCGTTTTTTACTTACCTGATTGAGATATTGTAGGAATCTGTAGTTAATTGAGATATAGTCTATATATTTTATTATTCCTATTAATTTGATCCATTTAATTAAATTTTCTTTTAATTAAAGTGCTTTAATACTTTCTATTTTGATGAATTTTCGATTTAAAAATGTTTAAGGACCAAATTGAGATTTTCCAAGAATATTTTTAATTAAAAAGATCTATTTTGATTATATATTATGTATGGAGTCTTGGGGTATCATTTAATGACATAATATTTAAAAAGTAGTTGTTATAAGATATCTTTGAAATTCCTATATTTAAATCTGTGAATTTTGAGTTTAAATATTGTTATTTTAGTGGAGAATATTTTGGGCCTAAAATATGGGAGAGATTTAAGGGATTTTATTTTGATCTTACGATTTAGTCCATATATTTAAATATAATTATTTTATACATTCATTGATTAAGATCAAATTATTTTGGGGACTAAATTGAGAGCTTCAAAACTTATATTATTAAGTTAAATATACCAGGAGTGAAAGGAATCAATATATGGGGTCTATAGGTGATTTAAACGACATATTTTGTGAAAACTAGTCGTTATAGGGCTTATTTCAAGTGGCTTTAAATAGACCTATGAATTTCACATGTTAATACATCAATATCAAGAACTATTATATTCCTGAGCTTTCTGAGAGTTATCATTCTGATATTATACTGAAAAATATTATGAGATTATTTTGGAGTTAAAGTTCTTGAGTTAAAGCGCTAATTTATTTGGCGTCACCAATCTGAGCTGTCTGGTGATCTGTTTTGCAACCTATTGGTATTTTTCTGGTGAGATCGTTTCAAGTTTATTCTTTAATTGAGTATTTTATTATTGTTACTTGCTTGGTGAATTGATTTTTTTAAAAAAATCATTTTTTAACTTTAAAAGCAAAAAAAAAAATCTTTTAAAATGATTTATATGATAATCTGATTACGTGCTCAATTTTGTGCTACCCATATTATTTTTATATTCAGATTTTTGTTTTCTCACTTAGTTCTATCACTAGTAATTATCAGGACATTAATTGAGTTTAAATTGATTTGAGGTGGTAGAAGCTCTGAGTGGGAAGAACTTATCAATTTTATTGGTGAGTTATGTGTCGGATTAGATACTATTGGAAGTGTCTAATCTTGGGTAGCTGGTTTCAATATCTTTCGGTAAAGAGATTGAGGTTTTCATCTTTGCCTAGAGTATAAAAGATTAGGTGTTAATTCTTCCTTAATAGAATTAATTTTGAGTGAATTTGTAACGATTCAATCCTTATCAGATAAAAGGATATTTGGAATAATTTGGTGAGGTTTAATTCTTTAGCCTAAGGTATAAAAAGAATTAGGTCGTGATTTTCCCTGTAATAGAATTAGGTTAATCTTTAGCTTGTGAAAAAATAAGGTTATTCTTAAACCTGGAAAAAAAAAAGGTTATTCCTGAACCTGGGAGAGGAATTTGTAAAGCTTGATTCTGAGCATACGAAAAGAATCATTTTTGTAAAGGTTTGGTTTCTACCTATTTAAAGGAATCTTAGTGGTTTAGTGGGTGCGACTCTCCATGGGGTTCGGAGAACTAGATTAGCCAAGAGTAACTTGGTGAACCAATATAAATCTTGGTGTGCTGTGATTGTACTTTATTTATTTTCAGCTGTTTGGGTGTGCACCTAGTTGATAACACATATCTGTTGCTATAAAGATGATAATTAATTTAGGATAAAATTAATTATTTGATTTTTCAAGTGTTATAAATTTGGATTAAATTTTATTACTACCCAATTCACCCACCCACCCACCCTCTTGGGTACTCACTAGGCTAACACTAGCTCCGATAACTGCAGTACAAAAGCTCAGGCCATATTTTCAAGCACATGAGTTCAACGTGTTGACCTCTTACCCCCTCAGAGCTGTAACACACATGCCAGAGGCTTACGGATGTCTTATGAAGTGGGTAGTAGAGCTTGTTGAGTTATTCATCAAGTACAATCCTAGAATTGATCAAAGGGCAAACCTTGGTAGACTTTATTGCTGAGCAGACTCCTTCAGGAGAAACTTGGAAGATGGAAAGTACCCTAATCAGTTAATTGTAATGTATAAGTTGTGGGTAGACGGAGCCTCAAACATGAAGAGGTGTAGAGTAGGCATAGTCTTGGAAACACCTAAAGGAGATCAGCTCGAAATAGCAATGCAACTTGGTTTTCGAGCCTCCAACAATGAAGTAGAGTATGAAGCAGTGATTATTGGGATGAATTTTGATAAAGAACTAGGAGTCCAGTATTTAGAGGTAAGATCAGACTCCCAATTGGTGGTCAATCAGATAAATGGAGTATACACTGTCAATGAAGAAAAGTTGCGCTTTTATGTGGAGAAAGTAAAAGAGCTAATCTCCTCACTCTAGAGCTGTAAATTTGAAGTTGTTTCAGGAACTGAAAATGAGAAGGCAAATGCACTCTCCCTATTAGCTTCTTCATTTGGACCTGATCAGCGGTTTGAACTAGTGGAATTCTTGAGCAACCATCCTAGCAACACCAACTAATCATTGTGTATTCATAGGCTAACTAGATCAAGAAGAAGAATGGAGAACGCCTTTAGTTCAATATCTAAAAAAAAAAGATTATGCCAGATTCAGCCAGAAAAATTCTATACAAAGTGTCAAGGTATGTGTTGACCAATGATAAATTGTATAGGAGATCATTCTCTTAACCTCTGTTACTTTATCTAGAATCAAAGGAAACCACCTACACCTTGCAAGAAATCCATGAAGAGGTTTATGGAAATCATCAAGGTGGGAGAACTTTGGTACACAAGGCACTAAGAATTGGCTATTATTGGCTAACAATGAGCATTGATGAGCAAGAGTATGTGAAGAAATGCAACAAGTGCTAGCGGTTCTCCAATGATATCACGGTTCCAGCTCAACAGTAGAATCCACTAGCCAACCCATGGCCATTTGATCAGTAGGGGATGGATTGCTAGGGTTGTACACCTCAGTGCCGAGGAACAAAAAGTACTTACTGGTGGTAATTGACTACTTCACCAAGTGGGTTGAAGCCGAAGCATTTGTGACAGTAGGAGAAAATGAAATGAAGAACTTCATTTGGAAAAATGTGATCTGTCGCTTTGGCATCCCAATAGTTCTTATATCTGATAACAGAACATCATTCACTAGTAGCAAAGTTGCATGGATGTATGACGAACCGAAGATTCAGCACCGTACATCAAGCCCAGTGTCTCCGCAAGCCAATGGATAAACAGAGGTGACAAACAGTTCTATCAAGGAAGCACTTAAGAAATGACTGGATGATGCCAAATGCAAGTGGGTGAAGGAACTACCAGGAGTATTATGGGCTTATCAGACCATACCAACATCTACCACAGGGTAAATACCTTTCTCCATAACTTATGGAACTAAAGTTGTTGTTCCAGTAGAGATTGGGTTGTCGTCAAGATGAGATGGCACAATCAACCTTGTGGAGAATAAGAAAGTCATATGACATGAGATGAACCAACTGGAAGAGAGACGTGACAAGACAGCAACGAGGATGGCAACTTACAAGTTAAGGATGACGCGGATGTTCAACCATGCAGTGTATCCAAGATACTTTACAACAGGAGACCTAGTACCCCGAAAGGTAATACCACATCGCCTAGAGGTCCATTTAGGAAAGCTAGCTCCTAATTGGGAAGGCCCCTATCAAGTCACCAAGGTGAACAGGCCAGGACCTACTGGCTGGAAGATTTGAATGGCGTGGCGATCCCAAGGCCTTGGAACATTTCTTACTTGTGAAAATACTTCGTATGATCTCATCATTCTATATTTCCTATTTTTTCGTTAATGTTTAAAGTTACTTTTTCTCTTATGTGAGACATTCTTTGAATAAAGCAAATAAATAAAGTTTTCTTCATTAACTTGTGAACTTTTATTGTTGTCATGTTATAATCTAAATCATATATTACGAACACTTAGCGAATTGAAGCTTAGTGTATAAGAAAACATTTGACGTTGGAACCAGGTGTAAACGAACTGAGTAGCCCAACTCAGCATGACTAGAGCAAATCAACTTACTCATTCATAAATGTGCAGAGCAAATCAGCTTACTCATAAAACACTTAGAACGAAAACTAAGCGTACCAAACTAATTGAGCATAACAGCTCTGCATGAGCAGGGCAAATCAACCTACTTATTCACAAATGAACAGAGCAAATCATCTTACTCATATGAAACTTAGAATAAAACTAAGTGTACGACAAAATGAAGAGGGCATGTCAGCCCACTCACAAAAAACTAAGCATGTCAGCTCATATATGAGTAGAACAGATCAGCTAACTCATCCATAAATGAGCAAAGCAGATCAACTTACACATGAAACACTTAGTATAAAACTAAGTGTGAAGCAAACAAACTAGCAAATCAGCTTAGCAGTGAACATCAGCCTACTCGTGAGCAGAACAGGTCAGCTCGCACATTAGCAGAGCAAATCAACTCACTCAATAAAACCGGGAAGGTCATCCCAGTCAAGGACATAATAGCTTAGTGTGTGAAAGAGCATATTAGTTCGCTATCTATAACTTCTAGTTTTCCAAATTAGAGGAGGCAAGCGTGGATTTATTAGTCACCAAATAAACTCCTACAAAGACACCATCAAATATGGGCTTCTCGTCTTCAACACATAACTTATTTAGTCAAGATTAAAGTTCAGAACACTTATTCAAATCTACACTAACTCCATGACATGAAGTGAGAAATTCAAGACTGGACAATATCTTGAGAAGGATGTTATAGAATAAGACAAAAGAGAAATTCTCATTGGAATGATTCATGTGATGGTAAAATCTTATTTAACTTCATATTGTGACTATGCATACTGTGATTATGTTAACGGTCAAATGCCATATTTATTGCCAAAAGCCTATATTAATTCATAACTAGCTTAGCTTATTAACCAAGTTATAAAAGAGGGCAAGCAAGAAGGGAACAAACAGACAACACAGAAGCAGCACAAATGAGCACACAGATATTAAAACCCAACTTTTATATTAACAAAAGAGAAGGTGGGAACATCATTGCAAAATAATAATATATATATATATATATATATATATAACAAAAGATTGTTCTTCATACAAAAAGAAAAAGAAAAAAGAATAGAAAAATGTTCACTTCAAAAAAAAAATAATAAAAAAAAAAAAAAAGTCTATAGCTTCTTCTGATAAACCGGGGCTGAGTGGGTGGAATCATTCTGACTCAAGAGAATGAGGCGAACTCAAACCTTTAGAGTCCAAGTTGGAGAGGTAGAAATTGAGCTCTTCATATTGGTTGATCTTACAGACTAACTCTTGGATCTTAGCCTTCTTCGCCTCGTTCTTCTCCTAAAGCTTGTCTTGCTTCTTTTTTATGGAATCGGAGAACACCTTATGGAATTGAAAATCAGCAGCCAGATCACGCCTATCCCTCTTGAATTTCTTCAATTGCTCCCTCAGTTCATGGAGATGCGAGACAACATGAAAATGGGCCGCTTCCATATCATAAAAGGCAGGGCATGCATCTTCTAAAGCTCGAAGGCGAGGGTGCTCGTCGGTAGCAGTTTTGGCTGTTGTTATCAGGCAATAAAATTCTCACTCAACTCAATCTCTTTTTTCCACTCAAATTAAATCGCTTCGAAGGAAAAAGGGGATGGACACAATATGATTGCAGAAAAGTGAAAAAGAGAAGAGAAAGAAGAAACTCTATAAAAGTGTAAAATAGATGAAGAGAACGTGTTTGGATTTGCAAAAAATATTAACATTTGGCTTGGATTTAAATAACCAAACTAAAGAAGATAGAGAGGGAAATGAAACGTCAAAAAGTGTGCATTAATGTGCAAGTGACGTGTACTGACAAAATACCTACTCTAATTATGATAGTGTATTTCCAAAGCTAAATCGATGGCTACTATTTTAATCAGGTTATGATTACAAAAATGTTATCATTGTTAAAAAAAACATTAATAGCATACATAAAAAAAAATAGGCTGAAAGGACAGAAGGTCAAATGAAATAGCAGCGCTTTTATCAGCAACATTTGAATTATCAGAGATCAGCAGAACGGTAATGTCATCAAGTAGAACTTGAGTTGGGGCTTGGTTTGAGCTTTAGACGAGCTTATCAGAAGGGTTTGGTGCTAAGCTATCTGCAGGTATCTCAACAGCAACTAAATATGGAAGCTTTTCACCATCAGTATTCTCCTTCTCTTCATCAGTAGCATTATCTCCCTCTGCAACATACTTTAGCTTAGCATCTAAGAATGAAAGATCTATCTTTGGGCATTCTTTTGAAACCCATCTTTGGTAGTAGCGGAAGCGCACTAGTTGGATTTCCTTTTACCACTTCTTAAACTCAGCCCAGAGATCCTTAATCTTCAGCCAAAACTTTTTCTCTTTAGCCTCCAGCTTTGCTGCCTACCTCTCCACCATTTGTGCCTAATCAACATACTTCAGCTTCTTTTGGTCCAGCTCAGCTAAAAGACGATCTCTCTCACCCTGAAGTTGCTAGAGGGCATCCTCCTTCACTTGGAGGGCAGTGTCTTTGATGTGAAGATCAACCTACTAATGGTCCGTCACCGAGTATGTTAAGTTGATTTCTTCCTTCAAGAAGTAGATTTCATCTCCTAAAGCTGAGATTTCTCTTCTCAGAGTAGATCTATCTATTTAAAACATGTTTTTATTTGAGTAGGAAGTCCATTGCTCCTCTGCAGTGCTTCACGTTGCTCGTTGGCAAAACGCAGCTCCAACTCAAACCTTTCTTGAGAAGACATCGCCAGGGCCAAGTATGTCGCAAGAGAGACCTTCTGTTCTTGCAAGGCACGAAGGTCTTCTTCCAGTCAACTGGACTCAGTTAACTGGTGCATGAGTTGAGTATCTAACTTACTCACATCATCAGCACTTCCAACCAGCGCAAAGGATACATGGATGCTCTACAACACAAGATAAAATAATCAGAAATTAATAAATAGCATAGGAAGTAATAACACTTGTTAAAATGAACAATGATTACCTGAAGGAGTACACACATGAGCATCCTGAATAGTTCAGTTTTGATGTGGCCCCCAGTCTTTTCTTTACCTTTGCTCCAAAACTCCTCGTATAGGAACTTGATAGAATTGTTGAAAATTAACTAATGGCCTTGGACTGAGGGCCCAACCTCCTGGATCAACTGGCAAATCTGTTGTCGAGACATTCCACGGCCACTTGACGTTCCTTGGCTGGAAGCAGATGTAAGATAAGCTTGGCGACTAATAGAAGTGGGCTTAGCAGTATCATTATCAATAGGAATACTGGCTACTCTTGTGGCAAGTTCCAGCCCCCTGACCTCCACGGGAACAAGGACCTAAGTTACTGGAATTATCACATAGATGACCCTACGCCAGCGAACGCTCAAAGGCTGGGAATCGTCGTCAAATTCAAAACCCACAAGAAGAATGGGCTAGGGTTGAAAAATTGTTGATGGTTATGCAGAAGGTTGAGCTGGTGGACTGACAACTACAAGAGTAGATGGTTAAGCAGCAGGACGAACTGCAGGTCTGGCAATAGTTGGGGCAACGGGCTGAGCTGATGACTGCCTAACTAGCATAAAAGACTTCTTTACATGCCTTCTCCTTTTTTTCCCAATCTACATCTCTTCCAAGTCATCGAACTGAGATGCGCCCATTTCTAGTCGAATGAAAGGGTGGTAAGCGTAGACCTTGCAAGACCGTTGTGCTGGGATCAACAACTTCTTTAGCTCTTCCTCAACCCTGGTTCTAAATCAAATACTTTTGCAAGATTCCTTACCTACATCAGACAACCCAAAAGGATATCAAGGCTATCGTTATGGAATTTCTGAAAATTAAATTTCAAATAAAGTAACAAGTAAAGAAAATTACTTAGTTAATTGAAATGCCTCAGCACAACAAAAGGCTTCCCTTCTTCTTCAGGATAGAATTCTCAATCTCCCTTGAAGAAAAGGTACCACTTTTGTCAATCTCCTCTTTCCTTAGCAGGAAGGTTGGTAAGAAATGAGAACTTCTTGGGGAAGAAATAATAAAATCTCCCAAGATTAGAAAGGAATTTAAGTAAACCTATACTCCTAATTATATCTACAGTAAGGAGGACGTTATTTATACGAGAAAATGAAATGGCTCCTATAATCTGACGGAAGCCAATGGGGGTTAACTGAGCAAGAGTGATTTCTAATTGACGAAAGCGATTATGAAAAAAAATGAATGAATGGGAGAGTAAATCCATACTCAAACATCCAAACGAAGAGGTGTATTTCACCCTTTTTGACATTGTATGGGCATTCATCCTCGAATAGAACCCTAATTGACACCGATAAAAGAATGTCGTATTATTCTCGAAATGGCTCAAGCCGTTCCTATGGAATAGAGCTTGAACCACGATCTCCTCAGTAAACTAGGAGATTGGTAGGCTAAGCAGCCTGGGTTGTCGTTGTCTATTTCGCAAAGGGATTCGACAATGAACCAGCCTCAACAGGACTATTTGATTAACTCAACGACATCTCAAGCAAAACAAACGAAAATTGAAAGAAAGATGTTTCGCTAACTGTCGAGTCTTGTTCCCACTGATTAATCAGAGAACACGAAAGGTTCCTAATTCGAGGGTTGTGATTAGACGATCAAGAGACTGGAAGGGGAAGAAGTGAGAACTTTGGGTTGTGGTAATTATTCGGTGGAGGAAAAAAATAGGAAATATAAGGTGGAGGCACAGAGAGAAGACCGTCATGGAAGATTCTCATAGCTGAGTTTTACGATGATCGTGAAATAAAAGACTAGTGGGTTTTCTTTAAAGTCTAACTTGGTGATCAATGAAAGAACAAAAATTAATCCTAGATATAGAATTGATAAACTAAAGGGATCAAAGAAATTGAAAAAACCCAAGAATTTTACCTCCGGCCATTGATACTCTCAATCATAAATTCACTCTTTTTCTCTTACTTTTGGCTCTTCTAAGCTCTAAGAACACTCACAATAGATGGTGTATTTTGTTGGAATGGAGTGATTGAGCTTAGGGACTAAAACCTCTATGTATAGCCAAGCTTCTATCAAACTTTAATGACTATTCTTAACGTTACCATAAAAATGGTTGCAAAACTTAAGAAAATATTTGTAACTTAAGCCTTAATGTAAAAATTTAAGAAAACAATTGTAACTTAAGCTTTAATATTTAATACAAAATCAGTAGTTTTTTCTTTTTCTTTTTTTTTTTTTTTTTTTTTTACATTCTCTTACTTGGCCCATATGATTAAACCATTATTTTATTAAGAAACAAATCCATGAATCATGGCGACAAGCCCTCTAATAATAATTATTATCTTCCATGTATTATAATGCATTTAATTTCTTAGGTTCACTATATATATTGCAACTTTACTTAGTGAATCAACCCTCTGTTTATTCTTGGTCCTACAGATGAATTTTCTCAAATAAAATTAAGGTGCACATGAATATAAGAAAGCATCATAATAAATAAGAGTTTCATTCGAACATTGTATATACAACTATATATTGGAACCAAGTCTCATTTTCTGATGAGAATCAACGAGCACCATCAAAAGATCCACTACATGTTCTAGTTTGGCCTATTACTAGGGCAAGATCCATGAAGATTAAAGAAGCACTAAATGGGTTAATTCAAAAGATTTGGGCTAAGATTAAAATAGTGAAGCCCAAATTAGGCCAAAAGAACAATCAATGCCTAATCTATCTCACCAAGGAAAGCGAATGGACTTAGACATGATCCTAAATGTAGGCATGAGACCCACAAATTTTTAGCCAATTTATTTCATTATTAGTCTTTTAATTTTAATTTATGTCGTTCAGTTGATGATTTGTAAGGCATAATTGCCAATTAGACATTTCCTTTTTAGACTAGGGGACTTTTCCTTGTTAAACTAGGAGTGAAAGACAAAATTGAAAGTTTTCTTTTATTTTGTTTCATTTCCTTGTTAGACTAGTTTTATTTTTCCTTGCTAGACTAGGTTGTTTTGTACTTTCTTGGCTGCCTATTGAAAGAGGGTGTGTCCATGAGAAAAAGAAAAACACATTACTTTTTTATTAATACAATCGTGAGAGCTTTCTCTTAGGTTCTTCAATGAACTTTTCCTAAACTTATTAATAATTTCTTATGGCATTCAAACTCTATACCTTTGGTTCGTAGTTCACTTATAATCATTGGGTCGAGGTTTGTTATCTTTATACCTTCGGTTCGCGTTTCAATCATAAACGTTGGATCAAGGTAAACTATCCAAATTCTGTATTTCGGTGTTTTTCCTTTTCTGTTTATAAATCTGAATTTAGATCGATCTTAGCAAAAAAACCCTAAATTGGTTTCGAGTCTCACTAATTCTTGTTGTGATTCGCATCATTTAGTAATCAAAGCAATGTTCTAGAGTAGATTTCATCTATCTTTTTCTTTTTCGTTCATTGATAGCTATTCATTCCTCTCTTTTTTTCTTAACCTAATTATGTCATCAAATCTATTGTGCGTTTCTCTCGTTCTAATCATATCTGGTCCGATTTCATTTAAATTACAGTGCATCTTTAAATCTCGATTTAAAGTTTTTTCTTTTCAAAAATAAAAAGAAAAAAATAGAAATGAAAACAAAATAAAAATAGAAACAAAAACAGAAAAACAAAAAGAAATAGATTAAAAAAATAAAAATAAAAAAAATCCAGTAGCCATATTGAGATTTGAATTCTCTTTATTCTATTCCATAAGCTTATCTTTTGTATTCTTCTTGTTCACTTTGCTTTTGCTCTAAATCTCATTCTTAGTGAATCGATTTTTTGAGTTTGGATTGTCACAAGAAATTTCTGATTAAAGTTGATTAAGTTCAATAAAGAACTAAAAGAGTGAACTAAAAAGGGTAAAAGCCAAATTTGAGTGAAACACGAGTGTGAGTGCCATCAATCTTGAGGGAAACACGTAAGTGTTTATGAGGTTTACTAATTTTGTTTTGCAGATGATTAAAAATTACTCAAGAAACAAATAAAAGCTTATCCAATGAAGCACCAAAAACAGTAGATTTCAAACTTTTCTTCAAATCCTTGGAACAAAAGTTTGAACGCTTAAACTCGCGGTTCGATAAAGTACATGACCGACTAGAGAAAGTTGAGTCTAGTTCACAAAGGGTGTAGCCACCTAATGCTCTCAATGTGCAATGAAGAGAGAGGAATCTGCTTAAGTTTGATTATGAAAATGATTATGGAGATGACCTAAATGAAGGGGATAACATCTCTAATGCGAGCTTGGGTAGATTTGGGCGTGGATATGGGAATAGATGAGATAGGTATGCAGAACGAATTGATAATAACTTGGGAAGTATCAAGATGAAGATTTCATCGTTGTAAGGGAATAACAATTCAGAAGCATACTTGGAGTGGGAGACGAATGTGGAGTTAATCTTTGAGTGCTACAACTACTCTGAGCAGAAAAAGGTAAAACTTGTTCTAATTGAGTTTCTTGACTATACTATAATATGGTGGGATCAACTTGCGATAAATGAGAGGAGAATCCATGAAAGGCCTATCGAGACGTGGGTAGAAATAAAGGCTATCATGAGGAGTTCGTTTGTCCTTAGTCACTACTATAGGGACTTATACAAAAGTTACATAATATTACTCAAGGATATCGGAGCATGAATTATTATTATAAGGAGATGGAGGTTTCCATGATCTTGGCTAATGTTGAGGTAGATAGAAAAGCTACAATGACAAGGTTCTTGAATGGGCTAAACTGGGAAATTGCCAACGTGGTGGAGTTGCAACACTACGTGGAGTTGGAGGACATGGTACACATAGAAATAAAGGTTGAACAAAAAAGTTAAAGGATGGGAACTCGATTATTTCAAAATCCAAGCTCCTATACTTCTTGAAGGCCTAATGGGAGGAGAAACGAAGGGGTTGTTTCTGAGTCCAAAAGTTAACCACCAAACATGAGAGATGACGTGCCTAATGCCAACAGAGGTAAAATCGAAACCCAAACCCGTAACTGTGATATTAAATGTGTTTGGGAGTAGATCATATAGCTTCATAATGCCCAAATAAAATGATCATGATAGCACGTATTGATGGAGAGGTGGAAACTGATAGCGAGAGTGATGATGACCAAATGCTACCACATGGGGATGCTTGTGATAGTGATATGGAGTACCTAGTGGAGGGTAAGTCACTTGTGGCTCAGCGTGCTCTAAGTACTCAAGTCGCAAAGGATGACATGGAACAACAAAAAGAGAATATTTTTCATACTAGATGTCATGTCAACAATAAGGTATGTAGTATGATCATTGATGGAGGAAGTTGTATTAATGTGGCTAGCACTACTTTAGTAGAAAAGTTATGTTTACCTACCTTGAAACACCCTAGACCGTATAAGTTACAGTGGTTAAATGATTGTGGTAAGGTTCGGGTTAATAAGCAAGTATTAGTTTTGTTTTTAATTGTGAAGTACAAGAATGAAGTACTTTATGATGTTGTCCTAATGCATGCGGGTCATATATTATTGGGCAGGTCATGGCAATTTGATAGGACAATAATAGGCATTCCTTTATCAAGGACAATAAAACCGTTAGTCTTGTGTCGTTGACTCCAAGACAAATGTATGAGGATCAAATGAAATTGAAAAGAGAGAATAAGTTGGAAAAAAAATTGTGAGACCAAGAGTTCAAAAAAAAATGAGAAAAAAAAATGAGTGAAAAGAGAAAAGATGGTGAAAAAAATGAGAGAACAACAGAAAAACAATTGAGTTTTTATGCTAAGGCGAGTGATATCAAGAGTGTTTTTTATATAAACTAGCCTATATTTGTACTCTTGTACAAAGAGACTTTTTAATGCTAACAAAATTGAAAAATCTTTGCCTAGTGCTATTGTTTATTTGTTGCAGAAATGTGATGATGTGTTTCCAAATGATGTGCCTAGCTGATTACCAATTATTAAAGGAATCGGGCATCAAATCGATTTTATGTCTAGTGCAACAATTCCTAACCAACTAGCCTACAGGCGTAATTCATAGGAGATAAAGAAACTTCCAAGGCAAATTGAGGAGTTGAGGACAAAAGGACACGTAAAAGAATACATGAGTCTGTGCACGGTACCGGTGCTACTCGTGCCTAAGAATGATGGAACTTGGCAAATGTGTGTTGATTTCTGAGTTATTAAAAACATTATGGTAAAGATTCAATGACGAATCCTTCTGAAGAAAAATGGAATGATGAGAATCAACGAGCACCATCAAAGGATCCGTTACATGTTTCAGTTTGACCTATTACTAGAGCAAGATCCAAGAAGATCAAAGAAGCACTCAATGGACTAATTCAAGATATTTGGGCTGAGTCTAAAATAATGAAGCCCAAATTAGGCCAAAAAATGATCATGACTTAATCCATCTTATCAAGGTAAGCGAATTAGCTTAGGCGTGATCTTAAATGGGCCTAGGCATGAGACCCACGAATTTTCAGCCTATTTATTTTATTATTAGTCTTTTAATTTTAATTTAAGACTTCCAGTTGATGATTTGTAAGGCATGATTACTAATTAGACTTTTCTTTTTTATACTAGGAGTCTTTTCCTTGTTAGACTAGGATTAAAAGGCAAGATTGGAAGTTTTCTTTTATTTTGCTTCTTTTTCTTGTTAAACTAGTTTTCTTTTCCTTGCTAGACTAGGTTTTCTTATACTCTCTTGGCTGCCTATTTAAAGATGGTATGTCCATGAGATAAAAAAATATATATATATTATTTTTTTATTAATACAATCATGAGAGTTTTCTCTTAAGTTCTTCAATGAACTTTTCCCGAACTTATCAAGAATTTTTTGTGGCATTCAAACTTTATACCTTCAATTCGTGGTTCACTTAAAATCATTTGGTTGAGGTTTGTTGCCTTAATACCATCTGTTCCCCTTTCATTCATAAATGTTGGGTCAAGGTAAATATCCAAATTCTGTATTTCTATGTTCTTTTTTCGTTTATAAATCTGAATTTAGATCAATCCTAGTGAAGAAACCTTGAATTGGTTTTGAGTTTCACTAATTCTTGTTGGGGTTCGCATCATTTTTTCTACATGATCCTTGAATTTCAATGGTAGCATGCCATTAGTCAGAGGATTAGTGATCATCAATTCAATACTAACATGCTCAATGACCATTTTTGTTCTTTAACTCTTTCTCTTATGACTAAGTACTTAATGTTGATGTGTTTAATTCAACTTCCACTTTTGTTGTTCTTAGCCAAAAAGACAGCACATGAATTGTCGCAGTATATTCTCAATAGCCTACAAATGGAATCCATAACTTTAAGCCCAGATACGAAAACTATTTAACCATACACCATGTGAAGTCGCCTCAAAACAAGAAACGATCTCAACTTCCACAGTAGAAGTAGCAGTCAAGGGCTACTTGGCGCTTCTCCAAGATACAATTCCACGAACCATTACAAAAACATATCCTAATGTTGATTTACACGAATCAACACATCCAGCAAAGTCTGAATCTGAATAGCCGATTACTTCCAGATTGTCCATCCGTCTATACATAAGCATGTAGTTTTTAGTTCCTTGAAGGAACCTCATCACTTCTTTGTAACTTTCCAGTGGTCTATACTTGAGTTACTCTGATATCGTCCTAATATTCCTATGGAAAATGCAATGTCGGGCCTTGTACAGACCTGAGGATACATCAAGCTTTTGACAGTAGAAACATATGGATTTTTTTTTATTTGCTCCTTTTTAAAATCGTTCTTCGGCCATTGGTTCAAATTGAACCTATCACCCTTCACAATGGGAGCTATACTTGGTGAACAATCATTTGTCCAAAATCCCTCTTAAACTTTATTGATATAGTTTTCTTGAGACAAACCCAAGATGCTTCGTAATCTATCCTTGTGAATCTTAATGCCAATAACATAAGATGCCTCACCCATACCCTTCATATCGAAATTTTAGAGATGAATTGTTTTACCTCATGTAACAAACCCTATCATTGGTTGCAAGAAAATGTCATCCACGTATAAAACAAGAAAATATATCTTACTTTCACTAACTTTCTGGTATATGCATTGATCCATGGGGTTTGCAACATATCCGAATGAAGAAATTACTCCATGGAATTTAAAATACCATTAACGGGATGCTTGTTTTAGACCATATATGAATGTTTTGAGCTTACAGACCAAGTGCTCACCATTACTAGAGGGAAAACCTTCAGGTTGTTCCATATAAACCTCTTCCTCTAGGTCTCCATTAAGAAATGTTATTTTCACATCCATTTGTTGCAACTCAAGATTAAAATAGGGAACTAATGCCAAAATGATGTACAGGAAAACTTTCTTAGATACAAGAGAAAAAGTCTTCGTGTAATCGATTCATTCGTTTTAAGTAATCCCTTAACAACGAGTCTCACCTTGTATCTCTCTAAGTTGCCAAATTAGTATTTATTTTTCTTAAAGACCCATTTACATCCAATGGATTTTGCACCATTAGGCAACTCAATAAGATCCCAAACTTCATTACTTTTCATGGAACTCATCTCTTCTTTCATGGCATTGTACCACAATTTTGACTCTTTGAAACGCATGGCTTGTGAAAAGGACTCGGGATAACTTTGGACTCCAATACTGTAGTCAGATTGTTGTAGGTACACTATATAATCACTAGGATTGGCTTAACTCTTAGTTCTAGTGAATCTCCTTAATGTTGAACCATCATCTTCATGAGAAGTTTGTGGGTCAACTTGTTGTTCAGGATGTTCTGTTAATTCTTGAACTACTTGATCCATTGGAATATTGTCAGTTGCTTGTGGAACTTCAATGATTGGTTGTTTTACACCGATTTGTACTTGAGGGGTTCTGTGAACTATAACCAATCTATCACTTGAAGTGGAAGATTGAGAATGATTAGGTTCAGGAACATTGCTCCTGATTTGATCGCTCCCACTAATCAAGTCATTCTTAAGCATTTCTTGATTCCACAAACCTAGTGCTATGAGATGGATAATAAAATCTGTACCCTTTAGACCTTTCAACATATCCAACGAAATACCCACTAATGGTCCTTGTATCTATCTTCTTCTCTTGTGAATCATAGATTCTTACTTTAGACGAGCATCCCCAAACGCACATATGTCACAAATTTGGTTTCCAACCTTTCACTAATTCAAATGGTATCCTTGGGACAGCCTTGGTTTGAACTCAGTTTAATATATACACAGTTGTCCTTAGTGCTTCAGTCCATAAGGATTTTGGAAGATTGGAGCTGCTAAGCATACTCCTCACCATATCTAACAATGTTCGTTTTTTTCTTTCACCAATCTCTCAATTATTTCTATGGAGATTTGTCCTAAATCTCAAATGTCATAGCAAGATGAGTCCTCATTAATAATACACCACTTAGAGTTAGTGTGAAAATACATTGAACTATAAGTGGAATTAACCTGTCAGTTAATACGATAAAAACCATCAGATAAAATACTATTCCCAACACAATCAGAATTATAAAATAAATTGAATGATGTGTTTAAAAAAAGAAAAGAATATCCCAAGGTACAAGTCTGGAAAGTTAAATCAAGTTTCGTGAAAAACTTGGAACGTAAAAGGTCGTATCTAATTTTATTACAAAACCACTACTTAAAATTAAAATACATGTTCCTATATCCTCCACATGTAAGCCCATCTTGTTTCCGGATAAGAAGCTTTCCTCACTTCCCACTGGCTTCCTTAGGTTTTGCATACCCTGCAAAGAGTTTCCAATATGGATTGTAGATCCAGAATCAATCCACCAGATGTTAATATTAACATTAACCATATTAGATTCATAACAAACAAACAAGGTTGGATTACCTTTATCCTGAAGCCATTTCAAAATTTTGGCACATTTTTTCTGTATGTGTCCCTTCTTTTTACAGAAGAAACACTTGGCATCTTTCTTAATATTAGCTTGGGTGGTAATTTACCTTTCCCCTTCTCATTGGCTTGAGATTTACCTTTTCCACGTGTTGTCGCCAATATTACACTTTCACTGAGCTCTATCATAAGCCTTCCTTCCTCTTGAACACACATGGTCATTAATACATTGATTGACCATTTGTCCTTATATGTGTTGTACGAGATTTTCAATGGACCGTACTGTTATGGGAAGGTGTTCATGATATTGTGCACCAGGAAAGAATCAGACATCTCAACCTCGAGTTTCTTAAGTTGAACCACAATGTCCCTCATTTTCATGATCTTCGCATGCACACCTTTCACACTGATGAGTCTGATGGATGAAAACTTCATGATCAGGGTGCTTGCCAATGCCTTATCTGAATTAATGAGTTGATCATCAATGGATTTCAGCAAGTCCCGGATCTTTTCATGTTGATCAATGGAACCACGTATACCAGCAGAAATTTTAGTCTCAATGAACATTAAGTTGAGGCGATTATATCACTCCCATCTTTCATAAAGTGCGATGTCCGTTGGAGTGCTGGTATCAGTAATAGCTAGTGGTTCATCTTTTCTTATAGCATAGTCGATATCCATTCACCCTAAATAGAGGAGAATTCTCTCTTTCTACACTTTATAGTTGTTCTCTTTTAGTTCAGGGATATCGCAATGAATATTAGAGAAATTTACAAGTTGTGAAGCTACATTAATTAAAACTGCTTATATTAAAATTTGAGGTCTAACTAATAAATTGAAAGTTTTAACAATGCGAAACATGTAAGAATTGAATCTAATAACATAAAATTTGCCTATAGGCTAAAATTTCAATTCAAGCAGATTCTTGTATAGCTTATAATAGAATTATCAAATTATTCACTTAATTCATAATTAGTGGGTTTATTATGAGAGTAATTTGATATTCTATCATAATTTTTATGATAAAACTATCAAATTATGTTCATTTTCCTAATTACTATGGATAAATTAATAAATATAATTTGATATTCTACCCTATTTAATTATATAAATATAATAAAAATTCATGTGAAAAAAAATTATTATATTAAGTAAAATTAATTACAATTAATGTCTATAATTCTTTATGTGATCCTAAATAAATATAATATATAATTTTATTTAATTAAAGATGTTGTGGGTAATCCCCAATTAATTAAAATTATATGGATCACAAGACATTATAATTTTTTTAAAAGTTTTATGAGAATTCTTATATTGCACAAATTTAACCATAACTAAATGTATGTTATTTCATGAACTTATTAAATATCATAATTAAACATAAGAAATTGCATAATTAAACATGATATTATGCAAACAATTACTTTCATGCATAAATAAAGAATAACTCAATATAAGAATAATAAATTTCATAATTTAGCTATAACAAACATGTTATTATTATGTAAAAAATGTTCTTATAATTTAAGCATAAAATATTGCATAATATAAAACTATAAGGTCACGTTTGGTACATGGGATTTATCTTGAGATTTGAAGAAGTTGAGAATGATTATTCCATTCTTACGTTTGGTTGGTGGAATTGGTTTTCATTCTCATTCCCAAGTAATGACTAATCTCACAACTCATGGGATTAGTCAATCCAAATGAAATGAGGTATTAGATAATCTTGTGATTATCAAATCTTAAATAAAGTGAGGTATTAGATAAGAAGAATGGTCTATACTTCTGTTTCCGTATTTTTCACAACAAAAAATAAAATTTTGGGAACAGAAACAAAAATATGGTGGTGTTGCTTTCATGTTTTTGTTCCCAGAAAACATGAAATGGAAACAAAAATATGGGAACGAAATTTGGGAACAAAAACAGAAATCTGGGAACAAAACAAAAACAGAAATTTGGGAACAAAAACATAATTCTGGGAATAAAACAAAAATAGAAATTTGGGAACAAAAATAGAAATCTGGGAACAAAACAGAAACAGAAATATCAGAACAAAAATAGAAATATGGGAACAAAAACAAAAACAGAAATCTAGGAACATATTTCTGTTTTTGTTGCCAAAGTTTTGTTTTTGTTCCTAAATTTTTGTTTTTGTTCCCATATTTATGTTTCTATTTTTGCTCCCAGATTTATGCTTTTGTTCCAAGAAAACTTGGAACATAGATATAAAACTCGGAATAAACAATTTTTTTCCCATATTTTTATTTGTATTCCCAATTTTATGAGAACAGAAACACTAAACAAGTGAGGCATAAGTGGGGTTTGGTATTTTTATCTTAAATCTATTAACAAAATGGTTAGAATAGAATCAGTAAAATAAGGGAAAAACTGTTATGTTCTATTCTCAGATTTTTACAACAAAATCCTGGAATTAGAACATAAGCAAATCATTCTTTTCTTTTTTTCAGTTATAAGTTTTTTTGGGAACATAAACAAGGAAACAGAAACACGAAAGTACTTTCAAACCCTTTAGTTTGTCGGGTTAAAAGATAACTTAGGTGACATTTGTTTAATGTCTCTGAATAATTCTTTTATATTCCCGAAATTTTGTTCTAAAATTTCCAAATATTTAAGAACATTGTTTCATTTTTATTTATCGGTCATTCCAATACAATGTTTAATGTATTTTGTAATCAAACGTAGGAATGGTAATGGTCATTCCAATACCATGTTTAATCATGTTTGTCACCAAACATGGGAATGGTAATGGTCATTCCATTGCAATACCACATTCATTCTAATACTACACTCATTTCATTCCATTCCAGCGTACCAAACGTAGTGTAATATTATGCATAACACTTAATTTCATGCTTTTATCCATATATATTATTAATTTGGAAAAGAAATAATCAATTCAAGCAAAATAAATATGAGTATAATTAATTAAGAATTTTTCACAATTTAACTTATCCAAATTGCATAATTTAAACCAAAATGAATACAATTTGCATATCTAAGATGAGCAAAATTAGACATGTTACTAAAGAAATGCTAAAAATGATATTTTTTGCAAAAAAAAATCGTCATCTTCAATCTCCAACCGGGTTGTACAAACCCGGTTCAAACCCTCAGACAGTTTTCTAATGATTTCTAACATTTGTTTGCATGAAAAACAACTAAAAATCAAACTTTGATTTTAAAAATATTTTCAAACAGCCATGAACAGAGAGCTTAAAGTTTTTTTACAAAACATCTAAGCAGAGATAATACATGCTCTTATACCAAATGAAAGAACAAAAATTGATCCTAGATGCGGAATTGATAAACGAAAGGGATCAAAGGAACTGAAATAACCTAATAATTTTACCTCAGACCATTGGTGCTCTCAATCCCAAATTCACTATCTTTCTCTTGCTTTTGGCTCTTCTAAGCTCTCCGAACACTCACAATAGATGGTGTATTTTGTTGAAATGGAGTGCTTGAACTTAGGGACTAAAATCTCTATTTATAGTCAATTTTCCATCAAGCTTTAATGGTCATTCTTAATATTGCCATAAAAATGGTAACAAAACCTAAGTAAACATTTGTAACTTAAGTTTTAATGTAAAAACTTATGAAAACATTTATAACTTAAGTTTTAATATGAACCATCAATACTAAAAACTAATTTCATATAATATATATATATATATATATATACAATGAGAAGTTGACCGGAGAACGACGGCCTCTATTTGAAAAAAAAAGAACTGAGAATTTTATGACAAAGCGAATAAGAAAATCGGAGGAAAATAACAGATAAATAAATCGACGATGATCTTCAACAAAACAAGATCAAAAGCCTAAAATTTTCTAGAAAAATACTTTGTACAAGTAGAAAATCGACAAATTCACACAGATCTCAATATTAACTACCAATGCCGAAGAGATGATGCTTTGTGCATTGCTTGTGATGGTTGTGGCGTTGGTGTGGGCAGGAGGTGGAAAAATGATCGATGAAGAAGAAAGAAAAAAGAAGTAAAGAGAAGGAAAAAAAAATAAAAAGAAAGAGAGAAAAATAAAATAGAAAAACAAAAGAAAAAAACAAAAAATATAAATTTATAAATTTACCCTCCTTTCCGTCTAATTTAACAAGTAAATCAAACGAAATGACTAATTAAAATAAAAACTAAAGACACGTGGCTCAAAGTGAAACACACTAATTTTCTCGGACTACATATAAATTTGTCAATAATTAGAGGGTCAAAAATAAATTTTGCCAAAAAATTATCTATTTTTGTATATTGTTTGTTTTAAAAATTTGAAAATGTGATTTTAACAAGGTATTACACAATACGGTTTATACATGCGTTGCAGCGGATCTTTCTCCTTCCTAAACCACCATTTTTTTAAAAATCCTCTTAACAATTTGGAGTTTGTGATGTGTTGAAGTCATCATGTTAATTTCTGTATATGAGTTATACCATGGTATTTTCAACTCAATTACTATAAAAATAAAAATTGTGCTGACAATTTATGAACATATTTTGTAATTTTCTTGTTGCATCTTAATAATGTTAACATCAACATAACTTACATGGTGTGTTGATATCTACAAGTTATACATGCGACCATTAAATCGTATGCTGATTTGATACATATGTCGTGTTGTTATCATTGCATGTTAATATCAACACAAGTAATAAAAACACAATTATATTTTTGTTAAAATAAGAAACATTAAATGTAACTTACCCGACAATGCAATGTGCATTAAATGTAACTTACCCGACAATGCAGTGTGCAATTTAAAGACAATGAAAACTTAAAAGAATTTATAAATATTATAAACTTTGTTAAGATAATTGAGAGATGGGATGTTGGGAGAATATGTAGTAATATATTGATATTCGGAAAAAGTATTACATTAAAGATATTTATAAGAGATTAGGAAAATCTTAGAATTAGGGTTTCAACCTAATGGGCAAGTCCATATACATATAGTAACAATCTTAAACAATTATTGAAACATTAATTATATGTGGATTTGATATTTATGTTTTGTTGCAATAATTGCGTGTTAATATCAATATACTTACTAAAACAAGATTTTATTTTGACTAAATAAAGAAACATTGAAAGTCACTTAAACGGCAATGCAATGTGCAATTGCAAAATCCAGAAAAATAACCAGAATTCATAAAGATTAAAATACTACATAGTCAATGAAACTTAATGAAAGTTTAATCTAAATGTTGACATTATGGGAATGGTGTTTTGCTCGTCTTGAGGTTGTAGTGATCAAAATGCCTGCACCAATCACATTATCTCTCATTCACCTCCCCAATAATGGTAATCCAATCTTCCTCGAGTGACCTAGCAATCTAATCTCATATTTACATAACATTGTTAATGATCCTGTCATGTTCCTAAATATATATATATATATATATATATATATATATATATATATATATATACACACACTAAAATATCATAAAAAACGATGTCCTTTGAATAAAGGGACACACTAAAATATCATAAAAAACGATGTCCTTTGAATAAAGGGATAAATTGTTAAAAAAAATATATGTTTGCTTAAATCCACATTGTGGAAGTCAATCTCGAAAATTATGAAACGGAAAAAATCGTTACATCCTTTAGTAAATTGTTGTTTTTGTGTCATGTTGAAATAATTGGATAAATTCCTAAATTCGCTGCATCCCTAAGAAAACCTTGAAATAGATACAACAAAAAAAGTATTAATTACATCTCTAAAATCCAATAAAAAAAAAAAGTAGGTGTTAGAATAAGGGGATATATTGTTTTAAAAAAAAATGTCGTGTGGAAATCAACTTGAAACATATGAAATAGAAAAAGAAAAGAAAAAAATTGTTATATAATTAAGTGAATTGTTATTTTTGTGTCATGTTGTTGAACTTGAAAGATATGAAAATGGACAAATATGTTTCATTACATCCTAAATGAAACAAAAATTCATTCATGGTTATGAAATAATGACAAAACAACAACTACCTAGCACAAAAATTGTCAATCTCTGTAACTTAATCTCCGAACTCCTATGATAATAATACGCACTGTGTTAATGCTAATATTCTTCAAGAAAATATGAAAATTGTTTATGATGGGGAGAAATCTTAGTTGAGCACAAATCATCACCACGTATCTGCAAAAGCATGTGTCGTGCACAAAAAGCAACAAAATGCTCTATACTAGTTACAACACCTACCTCAGGATGGGTCACCGTCCAGAGTAGATTACTTCCTGAGTATGTTAGCTTCCAGTAGTAACCAAACTAAGGAATGTAGGCTTTGAGTCTCAATACTTCTTCCTGGGTTGGGTTATCAACCCAAAGACGCGCTATTGTGTCATTTTTACTCTGGAATGCTTGTAACGCCTCCCACTTATTAAGGTAAGAGTCGTTATCACTCATTAAATGACGGTTCATTACCCATATCCCGATAATTCCGCCACTTTAATGATAATGGCCCGTGAAGAAGACTTGTCAAAATAAGGTTTTTCTCATCTATAAAGATCAAGAGGGGGGTCTAGCCAAAGAGGGACACTTTTTTCTAGATAATACTATATAAAAAAATTCTAGAACAATCGACTGATTCTCAAGAACCTGAGCTGGGAACGTAATCTAAGCGAGAAGAAAAGTCAAATTGTTGATCCTAGAGTTCCATATCTGACACACAATTTTGGACTTCATCAATTTATATAAAGGAATTCGAAATTTTGAATTTTGAATTCTATACTTAGTTTAGGAAAATTGAAAATTTGTACCATATATACCGAATATATATGCAAGAATTTTCGGTAAGTGCAAATGATATCAAGAATTAATGCTATCTAACTAATTCCTAAAATAAATGAGGATTTTCGAGAGGTATATTAGTAATCTTTGAATTCAATAAGTAGGATTAAATATAACTCAAAAATTGATTTGAAAGTTTAAAAACGACATTTTATTTTGATTGGGATAATTTGTATGTTATAAATTATAGTTAAGATAATTTCTAGATTTTTCCTTTAATTATTCCACAAATTACAAAATCCACATACATTACTAATCATTTCACAAATTAACCTATTTCACTCACCGTTTGAGTGACAAAAAAAAAAAAGTGTTGTTTTCTACCCATAAAAAGAGTTGAGTTTATTCAAAAAATATATAACTCAAACATTGAACTTAGCATCCGTTGAAGTTTGACCAAGGAGTGAGCAGATGACAAATTAAAATGATGACAACTATTGTATTATCATTAGTAAATTACGATGATTATTGTAATCAACATCTATGACTATGTTTAGTTTATAATTATTAGGAAAAAAAAAAAATCCTTTCTTAAACTACTCTATCTTGTGTTTGGATGGAGAGGAGGGAGGGGTCCAATGGTAGTAGGAAAGATTTCGAAGGAACCAAAGTCATCGGAAGGATTCTTTCTAACCTTTGTTTTTTATTATTATTTTATCTCAATTTAACTTATTTTAATAATAATGGGAGCTAATTTCACTTCCAACGCGACAAAGCCACCTCCCTCGCTGTCCAACCCAGCGGCGCAAGCACAAAACTGGTTGAAACCATCCCCGCCATCCATCGCTGCAACAACCACCACAGGCTCCTCCTCACGCTGCTACCAAAGAACACCACCATCGAAAGGCTTCTCTCTCTCTGTTATAGACTTAAATTTTATTTTATTTGTTTTTGCAAATTTTGATTGAAAGAAAAAGGAAAAAATCTGAAAGTTCTGAATCGTATGACGGCATCATCATGGGCTTCAATTGCAAAGTGACCCAGCCTAGGTCGAGCAGTCGTTCCTACAAAACAAAAAGCCAACGTCATCATGGACTTCAATTTCTTGATCCAAATACCCATCTTCTGGAAGGCCAGAGATAGATAATCTTGATCAGACTGTGACGTCATGACCAGAGTATAGTTGACGATCGTCTGTAACACGTCACGACCAGAGTGTTATCATGTGGACTCTCTTTATTTCATCCTCATTAAAAGTTATTTCCTCGCGCTCGACAATAAAGGCCTTTGACACTTGAAAACATAATCCCCGACCTTTTTTTCCTTTCGGAGCGTGGGCCTTTTGGTAAGCTAAAAATGTTCTTCCAGAGGTGAAACGACACTGGATCATTCTGATCTCACCTCAAGCCTCGGGTCTACTAAGTCTTCTCCTCTTCGATCAGCCTGATCTCGGTTGTTACAAATCTATTAATTATTACAATAAACGTTCCTAATGAGTAACGATAAATAAAATACAACAACAAAATCATAGATAATAGTCACAAATAATAGGGATTAAAATGTAAATACTAAATAAATAAAAATTAATATATATCGCTTCACGATTCGGTCATGTGGTTCGGTTAAACGGTTTGGTTATATGGTTACTATTCCAAAACCAAAATCACAACTAAAACCATTTAGTCAGTTTCAAATCGGACCACACCGTTCGGATTCGTTCGGTTACCCATCAGTTCGGTTTTAATTGTTATTCCCAACTTTTGAGGAGTTGTGGCCACTGTACCTACTTTTTATCTCTAATATGACTTAGCATTAACTGTAGTGGTGCATCTAATGATGCATAGTTTGAGTATCAGAATAAGGATTTTGGCCTTTTAGGCTGCTTATTAGACATACCCCGATCTCGATCCTTCTTCTTCTTCTTTAATTGAGGTTCGTCCAAATCAGACTTATCGTAGGTTTACTCCTAAACCGTTCTCTTTCTCTTCATGTTCTCCTTTTCTTTAATTCGGGCTCGGTAGACATCTTCGATCGAGATGAACTCCATTGACAAAGCTAGAGCCGAGTCTAATGCCTTGGGTGGTTCTAGAGCCATCTCATAGAGAAACGATCCCCTCTTGAATCTGCTCATCAGGGCCACTGTGTACATTCCATTGTCGAGTTTTTCCATTTGGTCGAACTCTTAGGTTGCGTTTGGGTAAAGGATTTGACAAATCTAAGAGATTTGTTAAATGGTGGGATTTCAAAATCATGAATTTTGAAATCTCATCATTTAACAAATCTCTTGTTTGGATAATTATTTTAAATGATAAACAATGAAACAATGAAACTTCAACCTCATTAAGCCAATGTGATTAACCATGAAAATCGACAAACAGAAACTACAAAACATGAAAAAGAAGACGCAACAAAAACTTTAAACAAAGTGCAAACAGATCATCACCAGTTGGTTGCCTAAATTAGGGTGGAACCCTAATTTATTTAAAAAATGCACAAATTACCCTATTTTATTCACAGAATACACAAGAAACATGAATAAAATAGAAAACAAACTTGAAGAAGAGGAGCGACGGATGATGACGGAGAACATGGACTAAGCAGCGATGGATGACAGAGGCAACGACGATAATTGGACAACGACGACGACAATTCGAATATTCAATGAAGGAAGAAGATGATTCGAAGACGACAAAGGAAGAAGAAGATTCGGCGACGACAATGACGATTCGACGAGAGAAGAAGACGATTCGAAGACGACGACAAAATAAGACGATTCGACGACAGACGACCAAACTGAAAAGAGCTCAAGCTGAAGAACGAATGAAAGATTTGTGAAATTACACATGTTTCAAAAGGATTTCCAAATCCTTTATTTACCACTTGAACGAATTTCACAATTCTCTCCCTCCTAAAACTCAAATAAAGAATTTGTCAAAAGAAAATTTTAAAATCCTCTAACCAATTGAAATCCCCCTAGAAATACCTTACCCAAACACAACCTTACTTATTGACTAAGCAATAAACAAAAGCAATATTGAGGGATTTGAAGGAGTCAAATGCCTCAAGTTTCAAAGTTTTGTACTATTCTCTGGCAGGTCTAACAAGTATTACCTGAAACGCCTGACATTTGATGGTGTCAGATACTCTGGGAATATCCATGAGGGCATGTTAGGAGGTGGGGTACTCTTTGGGATCGGTCTTTCCATGGTTAGTCCCAACCGAAGACGATAGCTTGAAATTGGTTAGGACTTTCTCCTTGAGAACTCGAGAGTAGTGAATGGTGGGACATTCCTCTTCACAATGTCTTGAGCATTTGATTCACGCTTTTCGATCTTTCCCAAATTCTTTATTTATGACGTTGACCAAGTCACGGCCGCGGAGATCATTATTTCCTCATCGATGTCTCATCAATCTATAAGATCTTGATTAGAATTATTTGGAGTAATTTGTAAAGGTTTCATCCTTACTTGGGAAAAGGATACTTGGAGTCTTTTTGGTGAGGTTTGATTCTTAGCCTAAGGTATAAAAGAATTCAGTCTGATCCTTAGCCTGTGAAAGGATTAGGTTAGTCTTGAGCTTAGAAAAAAAATAAGGTTATTCTTGCTCCTAGGAAAATGATTAGTTGGTGATTCCTTTTGAATAGAATTAGGTTAGTCTTTAGCCTAGTAAAAAGATAGGGTTTTTCCTTCACCTGTGAAAATAAAAATTGTAAAGGTTAATTGTGAGCCTGGTAAAAGAATCGATGTAAGGGTTTGGTCCCTTCCTGTTTCAGGAATCTTGAGTTTAGGGGTGCGAATCTCTGTGGGACTCGAATGACTGAATTAGCCAAGAGTAGTTTGGTAAATCAAGATATATCCTTGTGTACTGCATTGATTTATATTATTTATATTTTTGTTATTTGGGTATGCACCTAGATTTGAACACTTATCCGTTGCGTTATAAAGATAATAATCGATTTAGGATAAATTAATTATATGATTTTTTAAATGTTGAAAGATAAGAAATTTGTTTAAATTTTTTACAACTACTCAATTCACCCACCCACCCCCCTCTTGGGTAGCTCAAATGGCCAACAATTGGCATCAGAGCTGATTTTAGCTCGATTAGGCTTAATATCCTAGTTAAAGCAGTCATGTGCACACACCATGGATTATATTATTTGTGTATCCTCTTTTGATGGTGATAGATTCGTATATAAAAATGTTATTTATGATTCTTGTGGTACTAGTAGTAGCGATTGAGATAATGATAATGAAAATATTTATATTGTCATGTAAAAATTACTTTCTCTCATGCATCTTTTTTCCAAAGAAAACTTGATGTTAGAGAAAAATTGATTCTTTTGAAAATGGAGGAAAAAATGTTCAGAAATCTAAAGTGCATTTGGATGACTATTGTGGAACAAAAAAGTTTTCGGATGTCATTTTTTAAATTAATAATTTACTTTCTAAAGTGGATTTTCTTTAAATGAAAACAGAGTTTTAAAAAATAATTTTGACATGATTTCCAAGCAAAGATCAGATCTTGAATCAAAAATCGATTTACTTAAAAAAAAATCAAAAATCAAAACCCGACCTTAAGTGTGTTCCGAGAGCTTCTAAAAATGTTTTTTCATGTTTTAAAACAATTTATGGAAGTGGATATGTTTCATCGTCTCATCCTTCATCACTAGCCAATGATTGTAATGTTACTATTGTTAGAAATGGTTCGTGTTTTACATCTCGTGCTAAATATAATAATCAATCAAAATTGAGATGTTATTATTGCAATAGGGTTGGGTATTTTAAAGTATTATGTATATTTAGGAACCCTAAGTTTGTTTCTAACATGAATGGATCGAAAATGAAATGGATACCAAAGAGAGTTCTTGAAATATCTTATGCAGAGTTACATAATGTCGAGATTGAATCGAAAGGAACAAACAAATAATTTATATCAAAGTCAAGACAAGAAGTCACCAAGAATCCACGAGCGACGCATACAAAACGAAAGGATACATCAAAGACAAAATCTGAAGCTACAAAGAAGCCACAAGCGAAACATGCAAATAGAAAAGATTTTTTAAAGCCAAAATGGAATATCACCAAGAAGCCACAAGTGGTACGTACAAACAAGAGAAATGTACCAAAGTCACAGGCCAAGAGAAATTGTGTACCTAGATTAATCGTTGGTACAAATGAGGTAAAAAGTAAAGTCGTCACAAAGAATATAAGAGGTACTCCTTACCCTCCGCATTTTAAATTCATTAAATTTGTTAAAGAGGGAGGTGTCCAACTTACCAAATAAATAAGTTGGTAATGGTTTCTCAAACTTATTTTAAATGATGTGTCACTTGTAGTCTTAGAAACAATGTATGGTGATTTTGATAATTATATTTAGTTAAGGTGTATTAACATGCTTTTATGTGCTTATATCAAGTAGTAATCCTATGTTTGAAAAACATGTTACATGATTTAAAAAATGAATTAAGTGTTTGAGCTCCCACTAAGTAGTGTTAATAACTTGTTGTATATGCATTTTTAGTAAGATTATTTGTATAATGTGCTATCATTCATGTTATATACTTTTATACAAATAAGTTGAATTGAGTTGATTTTTTATGCATCTTGATTTATTAAAATGCATGATATTGTATATTAAGGGGAATTCAATGATTTATTTGATTTGGACTGTTCATGACCTTGATTATATGCTTATATGGAATTTTATTGTTAGCCAATACTGATTTATTAATTAAACCTGAGTTATCTCTTGTATCAAATATTTGATAAAATCAATATTAATCATGATTTTAGATGTTGGCATATCAATAAAATTTAAGCTTACATATTTTATGTTGTGCTATATGAGGTCCACTAAAAGTTATGTTTAAACAATATGGGAAATATGTTGTATCAGTTCATGACTTGTTCATCATTTAATTAAATGAATGTGTTAAAATGCATGATATCATGATTTATTTGAAATATTGCAATTATTTAAGTGATAAATGAATTATATTATTGAATTCTAAATATTGATCATAACCGTGATAAAAGCATGCATTAGATTTATGATTGACAATTTCATAAATTATCATTGAAATATGTTTCATGTTCTAGTGCATTAAAGATTACACATTTCTTGATTCTATCTACAGGGAAGATATTAATCGGTATCATGAATAAGGCATGCTGAATAATTAAAATTATATGATTTCAAGCTACAATGTTAAAATGTTATAATTGCCTTAAGTTTATTCTCCTATGCATGAATTTGCTTGTTTACAATTATATAGGAGGAGATTGCATGCTAAGAGTGATATTTTTGGTTCCCCTTCCCCCATTTTTTGAGATGACAAAGGGGGAAAGGATGTTGATATTTATTAATTATTCTTTAATGAGTTGAATTGATTGATAAAAGGGGAAGATATAAAGGGGAGACCATGTTTGAGCTTGAAGGAGTTAGTTAATATTTAGGATTTGTTTGCGTAATATTTAGGATTTGTTTGCCTAAGCATTGTACTAATATAGGGGAAGAACATTTCTATTATGATCATGTTACTTTATTGAATATCTTTGATCATATTTTGTACTTTGTTGAATATCTAATGTGTTTTTGAATTATTCTTCATGATTGTGCTTTAACGAGTTAAAAAAAACCGTCCTCAGATTTAGGAGGAGTGTGGTTTCATTCTTATTTTGAAGAAAATATCAAAATTAATTGTCATCATCAAAAAAAAGGAGATTGTTGATCCCGAGATTTTGATAGACAATTAAGTGTTGATGTTTTTTATATAACTAACGTGTTTATTGAGTGCTTCAGATTAAGAGTTCCATTCAAGATAATATCACGAAGTTATTATGAAGGATGTAAAGACAGGCATTTAAGAGTATTGAAGATTTTGAAGATACTAGGTGAAAATAACTTAAATCTATTTTACTCTTAATGTATTCCGATTAGGATCACATATGACACAAAAATAATTTATATTTATGTGTGTTTAAATTGATTTAATTAAGGTCCTAATTAGTGTTCAATTATTTGTTCTAATGTGAAACTGAAAAATAAAATTGACCTAAGTAAGATTAGTATTTAAAATTGAATATTAGTGTCAATTGTGTTAATCGAGAAAAAAAAAATCGATTAACGGAATTAAAATGATGAAGTTTAGAGTTGAAATTAGTTGAAAATGAGAGGTTCCAGCAGTGATCAATCAACCGAATGGTATTGGATCGGTCAGCTGATTGGCATTGGGCTGGAAAGGTGAAACTCTCTTAATTAATTAGTCAATCGACCATGTAAGGGTCGGTCAACCGACTTGGCTTGTGCACCTAATCATATTTTAGCCATAACTTTCACATTCTAACTCCAATTGAGGTAATTCAAACTGATATGGAAAGATTAAAAAGAAAGCTATAACGTTCATGTTTTGAGTTTTTCCAAAATAAGATTAAATCACAGTCAAAATGGGGCTTGAAGTTTTTGCAACTGTAATCATAATCAGTCAACCGACCACAAGGATCGGTCAACCAACTGTTTCGGTTGAGATCTCGAGGAACTTGGACTTTTAGTCAAAAACTAACCATTTTTTATGGTTCCAATAAAGATATTTGGGGGATTTGAAATTATGGAAGATATTGATTTGGTTCATATATTAAATAATTTTCTCAATTTGATTCATTAAATACTTCCTATCTATTCGATTTGAAATTGAGAAATAATTTAAGGACTTAATTGAAAGTTTAAAAGGAATATTTGAGTAAAATACATTATGATTGAATGGTTATGTTATATGGGGTCTATAAGTGCTCTTTGAAGTCTTATCTTGTGAAAATTAACCGTTGGAGAGCTTGTTTCAAATTAGTTTAAATAGACATGCAAAAATTGATCATGATATATCAAGAACTATCATTTCCTATGCTATTCTGAGAGTTATCATTCTACTGAGATTTATTTGAGAAATATATTGTGTTGCGTTCTTGATCTAAAGTATTAATTATTGAATTGGCGTCACCAATTTGAGTTGTCTAACGATTTTATTTACATTATTCGGTGTTATTTTGTTGATATCTTTCCAAATTATTATTTCTTATTGTGATTTGATATTATTATATTTGCTTGGTTAATAAGATCGTTATAAAATCGTTTTTTGAACTTTAAAGAGCATAAAAATCTTTTTAAAACAATTTCTGTGATTATCTGATTACGTGTTTAATTATGTGTTATCCACATTTGTTATAATCAGATATTGAATTCCTCACTTAATTTCTATCACTAGTAATTATCGAGATATTAATTGAGTTTAATTGATTTGAGGTGGTAGAAGCTCCGAGTGGGTAGAAACTCATTGATTTTTGTATTTGGTGAGTTTGTGCGAATTAGATACTGTTGAGAGTATCTAGTCAGGGGTAGCTTTGGGTTTCAATCTTTTTTGAAAAAAAGATTGAGGTTTGATCTTTACCTAGTGGATAAAAATGTTAGGTTATTCTTTTTCCTAAAAAGAATTAGGTTTGATTCTTCTGATTAGAATTATTTGGAATGATTTGTAAATGTTTCATCCTTACTTGGAAAAATGATACTTGGAGTATTTTTGGTGAGGTTTGATTCATAGCCTAAGGTATAAAAGAATTAGGTTTAATCCTTAGCCTGTGAAAGGATTAAGTTAGTCTTGAGCCTGGAAAAAAAAACATAAGATTATTCCTGCGCATGGGAAAATGATTAGGTGGTGATTCTTCCTTAATAGAATTAGGTTAGTCTTTAGCCTGGTAAAAAGATAGGGTTATTACTTAGCCTGTGAAAAGGATAATTGTAAAGGTTTATTATGAGCCCGGTAAAATAATCAATGTAAAGGTTTGGTTCCTACCTGTTAAAGGAATCTTGAGGTTTAATGGGTGTGAATCTCCGTGGGGCTCAAAGGACTGGATTAGTCAAGAGTAACTTGGTGAACTGGGATATATCCTTGTGTACTGTATTGATTTACATTATTTATATTTTTGTTGTGGTGGTATGCACCTAGATTTGAACACTTATCTGCGCTGCGTTATAAAGATAATAATCGATTTAGGATAAATTGATTATTTGATTATTTAAGTGTTGAAAGATAAGAAATTTGTTTAAATTTTTTATAACTACCCAATTCACCTCCCCCCCCCCCCCCCTCTTGGTTAGCTCATTAGGCCAACAACATTTTACTTAAAAAAAATGGTCAGTCCAGTTAACATTGAGAATTTTAACTGTCAAAGGGTATTTTCAGAATAAAATATGATCAGGAACTCAGTGTCCTTTGACCAAATAGTTTAAGGGGTCTCTCAATGATTTTTTAAAGTTAAGGGGATTCACGTGATTTCAGTGAATACTTGAGCAGGTGTAAATGGTATTAACCCGTCCCCCCCCCCCCCCCCCCAAAAAAAAGGGAAAATTACCATTTACTCCCAAAAAAAATTATTTACTGGCTACTCCCGTCATCTTTTCCTTGTACCAATCAATCCCATCGGAGAGTTTTTCTTGCACCGATTACTCCTGTCGGCAGTAAACATAGCACCGAAAACTCCCGTTTCCAAAAACGACGTGGGAGGAGATTACCAAAAATGCCCTCCCATGTTTCGCGTGAACGACGAATACCTTATTTAGCTTTTGAGTTTCCTAATTTTGCAACGGTACATTCATTCGGAAATCAGAACAGGGTGTAGTCATTAGGTTGTTCAAGATTCCAATTTCAAGAGCGAGAATATTCATCGTCGGCGCAGATTGATAAATTTCACGATAATCAAACTGAAATAGGTAAGAATAAAGGCTAGATTTGCGATTCAAATTTGTTGAATTCATGCATCAATTGATTTCTACAGATTCGATCAAATGCATTAAGATATATCTTTTTCGCCGGAATTCTTGTTTTTTTACAAACAACGAATGTAGTCTATGAAGGAATTCATACTTTTTTTGGTACATTTCATTTATTTGATTAAATATACATGCCAAGTTGATGAATCAATATCGATATGTGTTTTTTGTATGAGAATATGTACAATTTGTATCGATATAGTTTAGCTGACGTTTTTAACATGTTATATTCAACATCTGAACGAGTTTTTTTTTTTTTGTTTTAGACAATGAGTATGTTTTTCTGATGATGACAGTAATGTTACATTTAATATCAGCATGAGTTTTTGTTTTTAGACAATAAGTATGTATTTTTTTTTATGATAACAGTAATGTTACATTCAACATTTGAGATGTTGAATATAACATGTTAAACTAGTACTGTTTTTGGTTAGATAAAGAATGTTAAATTCAACATGACCACATCTAAATTAATAATTAGATGAAGAACAATAATGTTACGTTCAACATCCACTTAATCAGATCATATAGTTGGTTATATTTCACACGAATATAACACAACTAACATTTCATGTGAATGATTTCACAGAAATGGCATCATCCATTGCATTAATGCGCAAATATGAGAATGTGACAACGGTTTTGAGGATGAAAAGCGGCAGCAATTTGGTTGAGTTGAGTGAAAAATTAATAAATAAATGGTCAGATTGATTCATTTCCAAATTTAAGTTGTCATACTCACTCCCTGGACATCCAAAGTGTACGCTTGATGATCAGAATGATTATGAAGAAATGTTTTTGGTGGCTACCCACATGAACATTGATTTTTTAGAGGTCTGTGTACAAAAAACGGTGAGTGAATCAAGTGCATCTACTAGTGCTTCTTCATATGCAACTTTACCCCCAAACAATTGTGTCAATGGTGACAGCGAAGGGGAAATGGATTATATAGGCAGCTATGGTAATATGTTACAGTTTGCTATTTTCCTCAAGGTAGGCTGATGGCATTGAAGAGGTGGGGCAGAAATTCAGGGGAGGAACAAGTGAATTTCGTATGATTTTGAAGAACTCTGCTGTAAAAGTTGGGTTTAACTTTTGTTATCTCAGGAATGATATGGCAGTTGAATGCTCACTACGGAAGGATAGAAAATGCCATGGTTCGTGCATGGACGGGTAAGGAGCCAAAACGGTATCTATTATATTTGAACTCTTGTAAAAGAACACACATGTGGAGCTGCATTTCGCACCAGTAAGAACAAAAAATTGACTTCAGAAGTTATTTCATCATGTTTGGCTGATGAGGTGCGTTCTTACCCCGAAACTCGCCCGGTTAATGTTGTTGACACTTTTAGGAAACAATATGGGCTAGAAATAACATACCGGAATTCATGGATGGGGGTAGAAAAGGCCAGGAATAATGTATTTGGCGATTACTCGTCATCATATGATCAATTGAGATGTTACATTGATGAATATAAAGAAACAAACCTAGGCAGTCACATTGCATTAGAATACAATTTGGAGACAGGACATTTCAAGAGAATATTCATTGTGTTTCAATCGTGCATACATGGGTTTAGGTTCTATCGGCCAAAGTTTGTTTCTTGACAGCACATTCCTAACTGGTCGTTACAAAGGCAATTTATTAGCGGCAACAGCGAAGGATGGGGATCAAGGTACGTTTTTGTAAGTTTTTGTTTGTTACATGTAAGAATATTACTTTCAACAAGAAAATGATGAGAACATTTGATGTTACATTCAACATCCACTAGTGTTGAATGAAACATCTTATAGATTTTAGTATTTACATACATAAAACAAGTGAACAATTTATGTTACATTCAATATCCACAGTGTTGAATATAACATCTTATGGACTTTACTCTACATACAGACATCAATAGAACCCTTGATGTTACATTCAACATCCACATGTATTGAATATAACACCTTATGGATTAATAATTTTCTATTTTTCCGATCATGCAGGGATGTTTCCAGTTGCATTTGCTATCATTGATGCAGAGAATAATGATAACTAGGCTTGGTTTTTATTGGAACTTAGAAAAATTGTTAAGCCAGAGCTTGTCATAACATTCATCTTTGACGGCATAACGAAATTTTGGAAAGGGTACGTGAAGTGTTTCCACATTGTCACCATACTTGTTGTTTGCATCATTTGAAGATGAATTTAAGAGCTGCAATGACTGGTACAACTACAGCATTTGAATATATGATGGTTCAAAAATTGAATGGTTTGGCATATGCGTATTCACCAAAAATGTTTAAATTTTTATTTGATCAAATGATTAATGAAGGGAGTACAAAGGTGCATAACTTTATTCAAGAATTATCACCGCAAAAATTTAGTAATGCATTTTTTAGAGGCAAGCGATAAGGTAAGATGACATCTAACTTGGCAGAGTGCTTCGATTCATGGATAAGTTAATATCGTCATCTACCGACAATTTTGTTGATTGACAAAATAAGGATACGATGGATAGACTTAATAGCGGAGAGGAGAAATGGAGCGAACAAACTACAATCTAAGATAACCCCAAATTGGGAGAATAGGATATGTGAATTAATGAACGAAGGACGAACATGGAATATCGGTTCATCAGGAAATAGGGTATTTGAGGTCCATTCTAACCCTTCCATTCTAGTTGATACAGAAGGACGCACATGCTCATGCCGACAATGACAAATAAAAGGATTCCCATGTGTTCCTGTTTTTGCAGCTATATATAAGAGTGGATTACCTATATTCAAGTACATAGAGAACTATTTTCGAAGCTGTTTTTACCGTGAGACATACTCGAGAGGTATATATATAATTCCAACAATGGAACGACCAATTTTGGGTGAGAGCGAATCAATGATATTGCCTCCGTTGTCAAAGAAATAACCAGGATGGCCTAAGAAAGTAAGAATCCCATCTAAAGGATAGGTAAAAGAAAGACGGTGTAGTAGATGTGGGAAAATTGGTAGACACAATAGGAAAACATGTAAGGCAACTCTAAATGAAAGATCATCAGGTGGATCTTGATTTTTTTTGTCAAATTTTTTTCAAATAATAATGTTCTATTTGTTATAGATTTTTTAAAAACAATATCAAATATAAAAAAAACAGTGCATTTTTTGTTCAGATTATGTTTGGTACTTGTGTAACAATCAGAATGTGAACTTTGTATAAGAAAGAAATAGTAGGATTCATATTGCATTCAACAACTTAAAACATTTATGTTTTGCATTCAACAGTCATAGACTTTTTTGTCATGCATTCAACTTTTGTCATAGGCTTCTTTGTGTTACATTCAACACTATCATAGGCTTATTCGTGTTACATTCAACACTGTCATTGGCTTTGTTTTGTCATTCAATTTTTTAGGGTTGTGTTATATTCAATACTGTCATAGGTTTTTTTGTCACACATTCAGCATTTATCATATGGTTCTGTGTTACATTCAACACTGCCATAGGCTTGTTCGTGTTACATTCAACATTGTCATGGGATTTTGTTTTATCATTCAATTTGTTAGGACTGTGTTACATTCAACACTGTCATAGGTTATTTTGTCACACATTCAGCATTTGTCATATGATTCTGTGTTACATTCAACACTATCATAGGTTTTTTTGTCACACATTAAACATTTTTGTCATAGGTTTCTTTGTGTTACATTCAATACCGTCATAGGTTTGTTTGTGTTACATTCAACACTGTCATTGGCTTCTTGTGTTTGTCATTCAATTTGTTAAGGGTGTGTTACATTCAATATGACCATAGACCAAATATTGTGTCATCACTAATATATGTCATATTTTTATGATTGTTACATTCAACACATATAAAAAAGGACAGCAATAATTGTGTATGACATTGTGTATATACAATGGATTATGTACAAAATGTAACTTCAAAAAGTAGTTTTCCAAATAATATTGTGGCAATCCAGAAGTTCAATAACATTTGTCCATTTTTCAGTTAGGTTTGGGTTCATTTGTTGTGCGAGTGTGATATGAGTCAAGTGTCCATCTTCTTGGTGCATCATTTAAGAAGTCATGAATGATAGTAGCACGTTCCATGCGAAACCCATGCAAGCCTATATTGGTAAGGATAAGTCCTTCCTAAAGATCTTTTTCATTACATAAATGATGCATACTCCACAATCAACTCTGTAAATTCAACATCACCAACATTCAAAAATTGTTCTTTTTTTATTGAATGATGTATGACTTAAATTATTAAGTTATATATGCGGTACTTACGCTGATAAACCTTGATCTGGTACATCACCAACATTCAACATCTTAGCTTCTGAAGAATTAGCCCAATCATGCTCCACATTATTTTTGGTGAGTAGTTGGTCTACGTATGCAATCTAAAGGTGGACAATACCATCAATTATTGTTGGTTATAACAGCAACAAAAAAAAAAAGATTTTATGAAAATACAAGCTTACAAGTTTTTTCGCATTTTCGAAAAAATGGTCAATTGTGCCTCTTCGTCTCAAATTAACAGAATTATAATGATGCCATTTTGACTCTTTCTTATTGCACATAGCTAAGGTCCAATAGCCAGTTGTTGAAGTAGGGCCAGCAGTGTTTATGGGAAAATGAACATAACGGCATTCAAATGTGAAGGCACGTATTATCTCAGGGTTCAAAAATTTGTCAAGTGTAAGTTCATCCCCTTCAAGAATCCATGACTGTAGAAAACATTTTTAACATATGCCTGAATAAATTTTGTAGATGTATAACAGTCAAAGGGAAAAGAAACAAAATGTACTCACCCAACATGTACTATTTATGAAAAATGATTGATTGGAAATAATATCGCCAAACTGTTTTAAATCACTTGCCATATTCCTTTGTTCGAGGCATAAGATCTCCATAACGCCATTGATGACTTGATTGGATAAGCATCAATACATTTAGAATGTGCATCAGAGTTATATAATGTCAATCCATACTCAACATCCACGCGTTAAATGTAAGATCATACAGATTTTAATAGTACGTACATAAAACAAACAACAATTGATGTTACATTCAACATCTACAGGTGTTTTGAATGTAACATCATGTGGTTTTTATTATTGCATCATAATACAAGAGAACACTTTAATGTTACATTCAACATCCACAGGTGTTAATTGTAACATCATACAAATTTAACAAAAACACTATGGAAGAGAACACTTGATGTTACATTCAACATCCACAGGTGTTGAATGTAATATCATACAGATTTAACTCACAAAATTTGTCAATTGTTTTTTCCATAGTAGATCAAGAATGTCAACAAAAGAGACCTATGAAAAAGTTCATTCTCCTCCCCAAACGAACTGTCACACCCCACCCCGGACAACCATCATCCTGGGGTCGGCGTGACGCTGATACGATAGCACCTGAACACCAAACCAATCTAGAATACGAGAATAAATACATTTGAAATACACAACCACTAAAATCGACATGTTATATACATACACACTCTGATTTGGGGACACACCTACCCCTACAAACTTCTAATATCAATAAAGATAAAACAACTAAGAACCTCTCATAGGTTCGCTTCCAACAGCTGCTCCAAACTACTCCCTTACTACAGCACCACCGGACTCTACCTAGTGCTAGTAGGGGACCAACTCCTAGCTGTTTCACCTGGGAGTGTATTGCTTTCTTAATAAAATATTTTAAAATAATAATACATTCTAAATAATACAACATTTAAATGGATCGAGCATAACGCGTATAAACAAACACATTTTGAATAGCAGTATTAAAATCATATACCACAAAAAAAAAATCATTCTTCCTACTATTCAGAATCATCATATATATATATATATATATCAAATATATGAAATCTATCCAAACCAGCAGTATAAAATAATAACAATCACCATATATGATAAAACACCAAATACGATAAAACACCACATCTCAAACACCACACCACCACGCCACTCACTGGCTAGCCATAGTGATCATTTTAACCTCACGATCGGGAGTTGCAACGGTATCGTACCATCCGTTAGGATATGGCTTCCTAGCGGAACAAATTGCGCAGTATAATCTACACCCCATTATGGAGAGAAATATCCACATCACTTACGAGAAGAAATCCACACCCCTTACGGGGAGAACATAATCCACACCCCTTGCAGGGAGAATATCCATATTCCTTTCGGGAAGAAAACTATGGCATCATCCAAATCAACAATATCGTCAAAAATCCACATCCCTTACAGGAAGAAATATCCATATCCCTTACGGGATCCACAACATTATTGTCCAAAAATTCACACCCCTTACGGGGAGAATATCCCAAAATCATATTTTTCACTCTCTTTTAAACATATCCACTGATTTCAGTAAAAAAAAAAAAAAAAAACATTTTTTCACTCTCTTTTAAAACCACCAAGTCCAATAAATCATTTTTAATCTTTCTTTTTAAAACCAGCATAATTCAACGAAAATCTATTTTACCAACTCACCCAAAACTTGTTTAATCCATATCATTTATAAAATCATACAGTTTTAAGTAAACACATTTTTCATCATATATATATATATATATATATATATATAAATTTGCAAGAAGACAGTACACTCACCTGATTATCCGTTTTCGAAGACTTTGACCGCTTATTCCCTACCGGTACTCCGATGCCTTCGAACCTAATAGTGACAGGGCTTAAATTAATATTTTATGTAGAAATAACCTAACCATGCCATGAAATCCTAATTTTCGTAATTTCCTATTCCCCGCGTTTTCTTTTAGAATATTATCATTTAATTAACATTGCTCCGTTACAGTTTACGATATCGAATTTATTCATGTGAACGATTTCAATATTTATTAATGCCAGTTCAAAATTTCGATGCTAGTAATTAGTTTTGTAATCACCCATGAGACAGTTAAATAAAATTAAATGCATATATTAAGAGTGACAGAAATTCTATCTTTCCCAGATTTTTCACCGGTCCAGGAGAAGAGTTTTAGGATTTATTTGGGGTGGTTCGTGTAATTTTTCCTTTTTTTCCTATTTATTTTTCTTTCTCTTCTTTTCCCGCTGCTTCTGTTTTCTCTTCCCATTTCTGTTTTCCTGTTTGCGCTCCCGATTTAGCCGTTGCTCTCTCTCTCTCTGCTACCGTCTTGGCCTCAGCCGACCGACCACACATGCATACACAGCTACACACGACGACACACACACACATACTCACGATCACTACCACCACCGCCGGACCAAACTCACGCCGTCACGACGCCGTTGCCGAACTGATCAGCCACACTCAACCCCACACATGCTCTCGTCGACGACTGGATGGCACAAAACACCCTCAGAACATAACACACACACGACGAATACATACATACACGCACACAGTCGTCTACACATACACCTACACGAGATCAACGGCATACATACTCCCCCAGCACCGAAACACACACATCCCCAACGGCCACGCCCAACTCACACCACTGCTACCACTATCAGACCAAACAGGAAACACACACACACATACATACAGACCGGAGGAACACATACACAGATATACCCACTTCTTTCTCTCTCTACACTCAACTCCGGTGACACCCACAATGATGACCACACACCGTCGGCAACCTACTGATAAAATACACACTAAAACACACGTTGAACGACCGATCGAACACACCCTCTCGCTGACCGACACCACCGAAACAACCAGGCAACATCGCCAGCGACGGTCGGCTCTCTTTCACTCTGTTTTTTTTCTTCTTCTGATTTTCCTTCTCCTCTATCTATCTCTCTCTCTCTCTCTTTCTATCTATCTATCTATCTATATATATATATATATATAGACGGGGGAAGAATGAAGGGTGGAGCAACGGCCACTTGGCTGACTTCTTTTTGACTTATACACAACATATGTATATATATATATATATATATATATATATAATATTGGACACTTCGCACTAACTTCCCCTCCCCTCCATTTTAGTTAAATTATTGATTGAACCCAATTCTCAATTTTAATGCTGATGAAAATTACAATTTGACCCCTAAATTTTTAAATCAAATAATAAATGACATCATCCACCCCATTATTTTCTAATGTGCTCCCATGCGACTCAAATTGAACGTATTAGAAAAATCAGGGTCTTACACGAACACTCTAATTGTATAAGAATAAAACATTTTTCATTGGATCAGCACATAACAATCGACACATAAATGAAAATGAAAAGTAATAAAGATGGAAGAATGAGACTTATGTATACCCCTCTGTTTGCATAATAAGCTGTAGGAGTTTCCATTCGTCTTCGGTTAACATCATAGCCACAACACTATCTCGGGGAGACAGCCTGCGTGCCTCATCCAACTCAGCAGTTGTTTTGTTGGATTTTCCTTGATATACTATAGTGTCATTTGACTGATTGGTTGTCTCCTTCTCAGTAGCTTTTATAAGCCTCCTCGATCATTTTTTGAGAATGTAATATTCATGGACCGACCCTTCACTAGTTTTTTGTGTCCTGACACGGCTTTTAACATTTTTTACAAGTGATGTGGAGGTTGTCGTATGTGTTTTTTGACGTGTACTTCTTCGTGTAACCATTTTCTCAGGCAGATTTGGACATTTGACTATTGGTTCACAATCACGTCTGGCAATCTCACACACTTGTTGGGCAATAACAGAATTATAAAACCTCGTGATCTCTACAACCTGTTCTTTGAATTCTTGCTCTTTCTGAATGGACTGTGTAACAGAATGTACCACAACCTCTTCCAGATATTCCTGGAGTATCGTTTTTTTAGTAACAAGCTCTTTTGTTTGCGTAACGACGTGTACCTCTGTTTCAACCAGTGAATTGGTCAATTGGGCCTTTAAAATTTCCATCTCTTTCTTCAACTTTTTTATTTTTTTTATATTTCTTTTTCAACTCTTTGCGCTCATCCTTTAAACAATCATGATCACCTGCAAGTTTTTGATTTCTTTCAACAAGATGAGCTAAGTTTTGGGACCCCCCCCCCCCCCCCCCCGGCGAATTCAACAATATCAGCAGTGAACTCTTGTGAAATCTTGAGGTCAAAAAAAGGAAATTTTAACAAATCGACCTTCTTATTGCCCTTGTGCTTGTCATCTCGACCAGACAATTCAATATTAGTATAAATTGGAAGAACAATACCTATTTGCACTTCGGCGATAGTTTCCTTAATTTCAGTTTGCTTAATCTAGACAACAGTTCAGAGGTGTTAAATTCAACAATTGTGTGACCAATCAGGTCTTCAATGGTGTTTTCTTTGTTTTGACAATGCAATGCCAATACATGTTATATTTCAACTTCAACATATGTTGAATGTAACAGCATAATAGATGAGAACATGACATCCACAATACATGTTACATTCAACATACATGACATGAGAACAATTGATGTTACATTCAACATCCACAGATGTTGAATGTAATATCAAATGAATTTCAGTCCTGCAAAAATAAGACACAACAATTGATGTTGCATTCAACATCCACAGGTATTGAATGTTACATCATATGAATGTTACATAACAGAGAACATGTTTGCATATAACATGCATACCTGATTATCAGACAAATGGGACAATTACAAACCAGATGCAACTTTCATAAGTTGCATCATGTCCCATTTTACCCAGCGTGGAATAAAATATTCCCTCTCTGCGACTTTTTTAAGCAAATATGTGTGCTCGCATAATTAAAACTGAATAAAAAAATGCACCACATCACTAAATTTAAAACATAAAACATAAGGGGAAAAATGATGTGTACTAGAGAACAATGTAAAAAATAGAGAATTATATAACCTGTAATGCGATAACACATCTAATAACGGTTTTTGGTCTGCGGTAACTTGAGGCAATTTATTACATCAAGTTTGAATTAATTGCTTCAGCCTAGTTATAAGTCGCCATCATTCTTAAATCCTCAACATTCATGATATCAGACACACCAACAGCTTGACCCTTGTTTGAAAAAAAAAACAAGTTGCTATAAGATGCAAGCATAGCAGACGGGCAACATCTTGTACATCTTCTTGGGTATTATTGGCCAATGTTTTGACAATTTCATACTTTATCTCAACAACACTCAACCTGTTTTTAACCAAACCCCTCCTTGCTAAGAATATAGAACCCATCTTTTTTGCATAACGACCAGGAAGTTGTTCCTTTCCTAGTGGTAATCCAAAAATCAACTGGACATCATTGCTTGTAAATGGAACCAGCTTTGATCCAAGCCTGAACACCTTTCGATGTGGTTCATATGAGCGAATGATATTGGCGATGAGGGAATCTATTTTGTAGAACGAACTAATCCCACTCTCCCATCGCAGGAGAGCATTTATTGTGTTCCAAAATGGAATTGTTCGCAGAATGTCAAAGTGTTTACGTTGAAGATGAATAGAGTTGATTAATGAATTAAATTGCGATAGATTCGAATTGTATTTTATTGGTTGCACAGTCTTCTCTGGTTGTGAAACTACAAAAAAAAAAGAAATGCAATGCAGTCAAGTTTAAAGGTACATACTACACATTTATAGATGATTTGATAGGAAGATCAATCAATAGTTAATGGAAGAAGAAAAATTACTTACCTATGATCTCATTAGATTCAGTGGATGAGTTCATTTGTTGTGTTGCATGAAGAAAATGGACATCTTCTAAGCAATCATTACGATGTTACAGTTTTTTCAAAAAACAACAACAGTGTTACATATAAAACGAATGTTACGTTCAACATAGTAGCACTTTCAACATATGTTTTCGTATGCATGTAAAGGACAACAGATTCTTGTACGGATAATGTTTTGAAATTTAGACATAGTGTATCGAACATATATCGTTAAGCATTATCAAAGATAAGAAAAAAAACACAGTACCTGAATCAGACAGATTTACTGAATCATCAGCCGTGTTAGGATTCTTAGTCACCATTTTTCTTCTTGTGTTCACCATTTTTTCGCCGGTTTGAGGATGAGAACGACGGGAGAGAACTGAACAGAAAAGTGTTTATTGGTTGGCGTAACTGAGAAGATGAAAAGTTTGGGAAATGAAATGAATTGGTAAAAAAATGACATTTAAGTGAGGGCATGTTTTTCAAAGGACGTTATCGGCGCAATATCTCTGCAGAAGGTACGAAATGGCAGTTTGGGGGGAAAATAATATGGTGTATCACGGAACATGCGTGATACATTAGAAAAGTCAGATAATGAGCACAAGTCGTGTTACATTCAACACTTTAATATAAACAATTTGGGGGGGGGGAAATAATATGGTGTATCGCGGAACAAACGTGATACAATAGAAAAGTCAGATAATGAGCACAAGCCGTGTTACATTCAACACTTTATAATGAACACAAGTCGTGTTACATTCAACATGTTAACAGACATAAAAATGTCGTTTTAAGAAAAATAGGACGATGTTATATTCAACATGTTAAGAAATACAAACCCAATTCCGAACACAAATCGTGTTACATCCAACACGTTAATAGACACAAAAATGGCATTTTTTGGGAGAAATAAGAAGATGTTACATTCAACATGTTAATAGACAAAAAAATGGTATTTTTTTCAAATGATGTTACATTCAACACGTTAAGAAACACAAATTGACTTTGTGAATACAAGTCGTGTTACATTCAATACGTTAATAGGTACAAAAATGGCATTTTTCAGGGGAAATAAGAGGATGTTATTCAACATGTTAAAAGACAAAAAAAATGGCATTTTTTCAGATGATCTTACATTCAACATATTAAAAAACGCAAATTGACTTTGTGAACACAAGGCATGTTACATTCAACACATTAATAAACACACAAAATGGCATTTTTCCAGGAGAAATAAGAAGATGTTACATTCAACATGTTAATAGACACAAAAAATGATATTTTCAGAAGATATTACATTCAACATGTTAATAGACACAAAAAATGATATTTTCAGAAGATGTTACATTCAACATGTTAAGAAACGCAAATTGACTTTGTGAACAGAAGATATTACATTCAACATGTTAAGAAACACAAATTGACTTTGTAGATTTTACAAGTTAGATTTTATAGAACATTTTTTTTAAAATCAAAACAAAGATTTTCATTAGCGTTCAGTATGATTGAGTTGCGCAAATTGAGTTGCAATCAAAAACAAAAACTATTCACTTTCATGTTTCGGGTTTTAGCGGAAGGATGAGCTGCCTAATTAATAAAGGGTAAAATCATCCAATGAGGACAAAAGTCCTAATCTGTGCATAAAAAAACAGACGGGTTTTTTCAGTAATTTCCAACGCTTTTTGGGAGTAATCGGTCCACACCCCAAAAAAAAAAGGGCTGAAAATGAGGGGATGGTGGGAAAAAATTACCATTAGACCACTTTGTTTTATGGTAGAAATTTTATTTTATTTTTTTGGTAGTATTTAATAAGGATAAAATAGTAAATTAAAGTAGTGTATTTTTTTTTCTTTTATTTTTTTTTTAATACACAAATTTTTTTTTTTTTCTTTTAATATCCGTCCAACCACACAACTTTAGAAAAATGATTTTTTCTCAACAAATGATAAATAATTTCTTTTTTCATTTTTCTTTTTTCATCCTTTCTGCCAAAGGAATATACATTTAGAAGCACTCATTGCTATTTATATTCTTTGAAAGAAGAAACAAATAAAATTATAGGATTTGTCATTGTCATTAGGAAACTAAGGTGGCGATTGGTTAGTGTTCCCACTTTTCTGAACCCAACTAGAATGGGTTGAGTTGAGTTGAATTGGGTTGGGTTGGGTTGAAAATTTTGGGAACAGAATTACGTTTGGTAACAACAATTTTTGTTTTGTGCTGAGAACAGAATGTGTTTGGTAATGTTTTTATCCTAACACTAATTTTTTTTTTTGAATTTTCTTTTTGTTTGGCGGCGGCGGAGGTGGCCGGTGACAGTCGCCGGAGGTGGACGCCGGCGGCACGGACGGTCACCGAAGGTGGACGCCGGCGGCGCGGACGGTCGCCGGAGGTGGCCGGAGATGGCGGTGGCTGACGGCGATGGTCGCCAGACGGTGGCCGGCGGTGAGTGGTGGTGGTCGGCCGGTAGATGAAGACGGAAGTTGAAAACTTTTGGTTGAGTTTTTTTGGTACAAAAAGAAACAATTTTTTTTTGTTTCTGATTTCTTTAGGATTTTGAGAATCAATTCCTATTTTTTAGGTTGGGTTGGATTGAGTTTTGTATTTGCCAAACACGTTCCCAAAAATCAAACCCAAAATTTTTGAGTTGAGTTGAGTTGGATTTGGGTGAGAACACTAACCAAACGGGCCTAAAATACTGAGTCAATATTGCACTCATGAGATTCCTTTTCTTCCCATCTTGACACCCTCTATCTCGCCCTGTGACTGGCTGAATTTTGTCTGCATAGAACAAAAAAATGAAGAATATGGAGAAGAATGAATAAAATAGTCATTGAAGCGATAAAACCCAGCAATTTCCCCGCAGGAAAACTGTTTCAAAATTCAAACTTACCACGCTAAATTTTCTAAATTCTTATTGGAAGAGAAGAGAGAGAGAGAGATGCAAGCATCGAGATAAAGACCCATTTGTTGATTGATTATCTCTTTTATCTTCAACCTCCCGGTGCTCCTCCAATCCGTTTGTTGTTCTTCGCATTACCCATTAGCCGCCGGTCACAAGAGATTGATGGGATCAGTGGCGGCGAGATTTAACATAGTCATCGTCTTCCTCTGTTTATTTTCCGCCATTGAAGAAGCTCTTTCTCTCGAAACGTTTAGCCGTCAGTATGGGCAACCCTTTGACGACACGTATTACGACATATTTCAGGTTGAACCTCAGGCTACGATCAGTAACAGGGCGCTTCAGGTGACTCCGGACTCAGCGTCGGAGGACTTCAATAAGACATATAACTCCGGCAGAATACTCCTGAGACGGTCTTTCAGGCTCTGGGATGGAGATATTGCGGCCAATACGAGCAGGGTTGCTTCTTTCAACTCTTCGTTCCTTATCAACGTCTACCGGCCAAATAACGCCACCCCCGGCGAAGGGCTTGCGTTCTTGATCGCTCCGGACCTCGAACGGCCGGCGAACAGCTACGGCGAGTATCTGGGTTTGACCAACTCCTCCACCGATGGTAACGCTTCTAATCACCTGGTGGCGATTGAGCTCGATACCTTCAAACAAGACTTCGATCCTGATGGCAACCACATAGGCCTCGACATCAATGGCGTCAGATCCAAAACCACCGTTTCTCTGACGCCGCTCGGCATCGAAATTGCTCCGGTGGGTGCCAAATTCTACAACCTGTGGGTCCAATACGATGGCGTGAACAAATCCGTAGAAGTATATATCGCCGAACAAGCGTCGAGAGACGGGCCTACCCCGCCCAGACCCACCTCCCCTGTTCTCATATCAGATCTCGATCTACGAACAGTGGTGAATCGCGACTCGTATTTCGGCTTCTCCGCCTCCACCGGAAACACGACGCAACTCAACTGCGTACTGAGATGGAATTTCACAATCCAGTACTTCCCTGACAACAATCGTCCATGGCTGAAGATTGTGCTTGGCGCCGGAGTTCCTATACTGGTGCTACTCCTGTTGGGTGCGGCGGCGTTACACTACTACCGCCGTAAGAAGCAGACTGCGCGAACAGACTCGAACATACTCGGAGCGCTCAAGAGCCTGCCGGGAATGCCGAGGGAGTTCGAGTTCAGAGACCTGAAGAAGGCGACGAACAACTTCGAGGAGAAGAACAAGCTGGGTCAAGGTGGCTATGGAGTCGTATACAGAGGAATCCTTCCGAAAGAGAATTTGGACATCGCCGTCAAGTGTTTCTTAAGGGAGAGCATCAAGGGTCAAGACGATTTCTTGGCGGAGCTCACCATTATCAATCGTCTTCGCCACAAACATCTGGTTCGGTTACTGGGTACGCCATTTTTACACCCCGTCTCAAATTCTTAATCCTATGTTTCTCTGACTGATTTTTACAGACCCTTTTCATTGAATTTTTTAGAACTAGATTCAAAATTAACTAAATATCATAATTTCGACCCATCAATCTAAGATGAGGATTGATGGAATTGAAGACTAGATAACCTTAATTGATAATAAATGAAGTGGTCGGAAAGTGAAATTTTGGTGGGGCTTCTTTTGATTTGATGCAAAATATTGAAAATTACATTACCAATGAGAAAATGGACAATCCAAGCAAAACATGCGGGGCGACTGATCTTAAGGTGCACTTTCTCTTATTGGCTAATGTATTTGAATTTAAATTCAAAATTTAATTCTTATAATGCTCGATTTTGTTGAGATTTGAATAAGTAGAATCTCCTCTTCTTTTCAAATTGCATCAAAAAAAATCACATTACTACTTCATGAAATCCAAATACTAAAAAATTTTAATTAATTCTTGACGTAGTTCGAAATCAATTTTTGAAATGTAAAAATCTTTTGGCGAGAGAATATAACCATAGCAATTCTAAAGTCAAAAAATTTACTTTTGAAATAACGAAAATATCTTTCATAAATTTTTTAATGATCCAATTTGACTAGCAAAAGGTTGTTAAAACCCATAATTTTCAAAATCATTTGTCCAGGTCCTAAAAAGTCATTTTCATTCCCCCTGTTTTTTATTTGCAATTGACGTCATTCCTAAATCGTCACCATAAATGGAAAAATCACTCTCTTCTAAATTCAATGTCAATGTCAACGGTTTTTCGACATTATGAAATTACGAAATATTAACACGAATATAACCTTAATTTAAAGTTATTGTAATACTGACCCCCCCTTAAGTTTTTAAACTCTTATTGTCGTTGTCACTGACTAGATTTTGTCAGTTGTTGAACAGAGGAATATAAATTAATTGTGAGAAAAAAGGAATCAAATATCTGCCCACACGCCAACTTTTTTTTATTATTATTATTATGGAAATTATTTTTAATTTACAACAAAACAATGTGGAAATAAAGTACTAAACAATGAAAAGAATAAGCCAATATGACCTTTTTTTAAGGAAAAAATAATTATTTTTCTAAAAAATAAATTATCAATTTTTACATTTAATATCTAATGAATAAAAAATCAAAATAAATGAGATAATAATTTAAAATTATACTAAAAAATAATTATATGTTTTATTAAAAGAAAATTCGAAATTATTTTTTTTAATTAAAAATAAAAATATATTTTATTTTGTATTTTATAAAAACACTTTAAAAATTAAGAGTCCAAATATTTTTTTTTTTAAAAGAAAAATAATATTTATTTTTTATTTTAAGATTTTTATATTTTAAGAGTTTGTTGTTATTTTTCGAATTAAGAGGTTGTTTGTATGATTAATATTAAGATATTATCTTTACGTTACAAAAGCACATTTTTTTTTCTACTCATCATTATTGTTATTTTTATTTATGTTTTAACAGGATGGTGCCACAAGAATGGGAAATTAGTGTTAGTTTACGACTACATGCCAAACGGCAGCCTAGACAAACACCTCTTTCCCACCCCCAGAGCCACCTTTGAGCCGCTGAGCTGGATTCTCCGGCACAAGATTGTTGCCGGAGTGGCCTCCGCCCTCCACTACCTTCACAACGAGTACGACCAGCGGGTGGTCCACCGCGACATCAAGGCCAGCAACGTCATGCTCGACGCCGACTTCAACGCCCGTCTAGGTGATTTCGGGCTTGCTCGGGCTTTGGAACATGACAAAACCTCGTACGCGGAGGCCGAGGGTGTCCTGGGCACGATAGGGTACATTGCACCGGAGTGTTTCCACACCGGAAAGGCGACCCAGCAGTCGGACATCTATGCGTTCGGGGCGGTGGTCTTGGAGATCGTCTGCGGGCTAAGGCCCGGGACAACAATCGGAGGCTTTCAGTTCTTGGTGGATTGGGTTTGGGCCTTGCACCGGGAGGGCCAGATCATGGATGCGGTGGACCCGAGGCTTGAAGGGGAGTTTGTTTTGGAGGAGGCGGAGAGGCTTTTGAAATTAGGATTGGCGTGTTCGCATCCAATGGCGAGCGAGAGGCCGAAGACACAGACGGTGGTCCAGGTTTTGTCGGGGATGGTGGCGGCGCCGGGGGTGCCCCGGTTCAAGCCAGCCTTTGTTTGGCCGGCTATGGTGGTGGATATGGATTCCAGTACGGTGGAGACAACTTCCATCACCACCTCTCGTTTGGGGTCTGGTATTTGGTCTGCTCAGTACATCAGTAGGGAGAGCTTTGTGGATAACAGTGATCTTAAGTACTCCTCTGTCTAGTTTCTTTGTCCAAAACCTCTCTCTCTCCCACTCTCACACACACTCTCCATCTCTCTGTCTCACTCTCTCATTTTTTTCCCGTTGATCTCTCCCTTCTCTCTCTCTCATTTTCTCTCTTTGATCTCTGTCTCATTTTTTCCCTTCGATCTCTGTGTCTCATTTTCATTTGATCTCTCTACTCTCCCTCTCACATACAAGCACGCACATTTTTCCCTCCCCCTCTCTTGTTTTCCCTCTCTCTCTTTCATTTTTGTGTTTTGATTGGAGGGGAAGGTGTAAATTTTCGTTATGGTGGTGGTCTGTTTCTTTTCGTTATGGTGGTTCTTTCCTGTTGTAAGATAATATATTGTTCAACAAGACGATGACATTTACAATGTAAGCGGAGATTGTTTTACTTTAAGATGTGAATGTCCTTTAGAAAAACAAGACTTTTGCAGAGGTACAAATTTATCCATTTAAGGATTCAAGACAGTAGAAATTCCTTCTAGTTTGATAATTTCTAGAGTAGTTCAATGATCCGAACTTAGGTGTAGAAGATCAAGAGCTTCGCCGGCCTGCAATTTTGTGGAGAGACGGAGCTTCCTGTATTCTTCGAAAGTGAACGGAACAAACAGTCGGGGATTGCCGGAATTGATGAGTTCCGGTGGGGCTTCCACGGCGGCATCCCTCGGTCCCAACAGAAATGAAGCGATCGAAAGACGAGTTGTTGCCGCCTTGCATTGCACACGATGCTTCACGTTGCACAATCTGCCGTTGCTCCATACCTGAAAAATCAAATTTTTATACCCCATTGGTATGAATTCTAGTTATGAATACTAGAGAATAAAAATTCCATCACCACGCCCTTTAACCTAGCAGACGTGCATCCCCCTTTCTTTTTCTCTCTCCATGAACCCTAGTTGCCTCTGCCCTCACACCCTACTACCGCACTGAAGACCACCACCACCACCATTGGCTTCCCCTGTCCTCGCGCGGCCACCCCGTGTCGAATACCACTACCACCACCTACTCCTCTTGTCCTCACGTCCGCCACCACCGCACCGAAGATCACCGCCGCCAGACGACACCGTGATCTCTCCCTCTCTGCATTTCAGATCTAGATTTTCTTTTATTTTTTAATTTTTTGTAATTTCAATCCAAAACAAATAGGAGTTTTTCAAAATTGACGGTAGATTTATAAAATTTTCGCAGAAATTTGTAGAGATTTGGAAAAAAATTGCGGCAAATATGAAATTGTGTTACGATTGTTGTTGTTCTATAATTGTTTACTACCTTTTTTTTTCCCAAATTTGATTTTTTGATATGTATTTTATGGAGCTTTGTAACTTCATTGTTGTTTTAATTTTTTTAAGCAAATTCTTATTGTTTGCTTTTTATTTTTTATAGTTTTTAATTATTTTATGTTGTTTTTTTCATTATTTGTTGTGGGAGTGGTTTTGTCATAGTTGACGATGGTGGTCGCGATAGTTGTGATTTTTGTTATGGTTGTGGTGATAGTGAATGTTCGTGTTGGTAGTGAATGTTTATTGTGACGGCGGTGGTAATAGGTAGTGGTGTTTTTTGTCGTGCTTGCGGTGGAGTCCCATGGTAGTGAATGTTGTGGTTGTTGGTGGTGAATGTTCATTGTGGTTGTGAAGTTTGTGTAACAATGGTGGTGGTCCCAGTGGGCTTTGATTTTATTGTGGTGGTGGTGGTGGTGGTAAATGTTCGTGATGATAGTAGGCATTAATAACAGCAGTGGTGATTTTTGTTGTGGTAACAATGGTAAATGTTTGTTGTGATGATCTACAGTAGAGCCACCTATTTACCAACAAAGGCATAGGACCCCCTCCTCCCCCTCTTCCAAGTTTTTAACATATGTAATACTGCTCTATATTTTATTAATCTATTCAACAGTATCTTGATTTGTATTAAAAAATTTAACTAAATTTACAAATTTGGATATCAAACAAATATTATTTTTTTCTTAATTCTTGATTAATTTTTTCAAACTTAAGTCCAATTTTGTTAAATAAATGAAAATTTTGGATTCTAAATTTTTCAAAAAGATTAAATTAGCTAATTATAGTTTGACAGTAAATTTATTCCTTTGGGTCTTCAAGTGAGTAATTTGTGAAAAAATGAGAGGTGGGTGGCTGGAGGAATTAGCGAGAGAAGGAACCGAAGAGGATAGGGTGACAACGACCGTGAGAGAGAGAAGAAGTGGTTTGGTGTTGACAAGGACAGAGATGACGAGCAGGAAAGAACAAAGAAGAAGAAGAAACAAAGACCAAGCAAAAAAAACAAAAAAAAGGAAAAAAAATGACATTTTCACCCCTAAAGTATGGGACTTGAGATGCATGTGGTCAAATTCTGTCCAACTTAGCCCTAATATTTAATAGAAGAGTTACATAAAAAAAAAATCGATTGTAAAAAGGAAAACTACATTGAAAAAAATTAGAGGGTCACATTTACAACAAGCTGTAAATAGGAAGACCAAATTTATAATTTTTCGTAATAATTATTTTATTTTATCTTTAATATTTACTAGAACTTAAAACGATTAGTTGTGATATGCTAAATATTAATTTAAATAAGAGAAATTATTATACACTCTTTGTATTTGAGACGATAACCGTGGTAACTCTTATTTTTTAACAAATACAAAGAGACCCCTCTAGAGAAAAATATTGGCCAATTATTTTTTTATGCTTATCTTTTAACAAAAAAAATCTAACAATAAAACTAATGCAATTACCATTTTACCCTTGTCAACAATTTTTTTCCTCTTTTTTTCATTTATTTATCTCCCTCTCTCTTTCTCTCACAAATCCACCCTACAAAATTTTTTTACCATTATCGCCACCACCACACTCTCTCTCTCTCTCACAAATCCACCCTGTAAAATTTTTTTACCATTTCCGCCACTACCACACCTCCTCCTCCTCCATTGCCTTCTTCAGCTTCTCGCCGAATCTATTCAGATCCGGCAAGAAGCCAAATCACACTAGATAGATCTGGTGTCAAGAAACTTGATTTGTCTGGCGTCTGAACGCCGAATCTAAGCGGATTGGTGCCTCCTCACTGGATATGCGCAGATCCGACGAAGCGAAGAGAGATAGGAAGAAGGAAGAAAAGAAGAAGATGGTTGCCGGCAACGACAGAAAATTGCCATAAACGATGGTGTTGGGAGGATGAAAAATAATCAAATATACAAGGGTAATTAAATAATTTTACAAATGAATTTGATATTGTAAGTGTAAAATTGAAATTCAAATTATGATATCAACCGGTCAACTCAAATTAGTATGTTAACTATTCCGATTAAAAAAGATGAGTGTATGTTATATTTGTTAAAACACAAAAATTTTCGTTATTATCGTCTCAAATACAGGAGGTGTCAATAGTAATTTTTTATTAAAATAATTACAAACAATTAATAAGAAAAAATTATTAAACTCCTATACAACTTCAATTTATTTTTAGTTTAAAAAAAAAAAAAATCTAAAAGGAGTCTTTTCTCATTTTACGGTTGATTGAATTCTTTTCTCAGACAGCAAATGGAGTGTTAGGGTTTTCAGTTTTTGCTCACATTAGCAATGTCTCCGAGATTGACGAGGAGGGTTCCAGGACACGGATCGACCGCCACGAATTCGCCGGACTTGTTCATAACTTCAAGGCCGCCGACGTTCTCGTCCTCCTGGAGGATGGTGAGGAAACCGGAATCGGTGTGTATTTGCACGCCGGAGGAACCTACGGTCTCCGGCGTGAAGTTGTATTTGTTTATTCGGAATTGACATGGCCATCCCTCGATAGAAACGCCGGTAAGCCCCAACCCGTCCGCCATTTTTGCCGAGATATCCGTGAATAGCCGATAAATTGCTCCGGCGTACCTCCCGATTATGTCCCTGTAAAAATCGAACCTCAAAAATCTAAGAAAAAAAATTAAAACAGAAAATAGTTTATACTTGAAGAACAGCAAAACCTTTGCGGAGGAGAAGCCTCCAATTGAGTACAGAACGCGTCCACGGCTTCGGCGGATGCGACGTCGTAGAGACCCAGAGCCTCATAGAGCGGATTGATGGCGCTGGGCGCCATGTAGCCACTCCCGGCGATGACGTCCGTGTTCCGCCGCTTGATCTCCGCCGGAAGGTCGAGCAGCGATCTCACGACGGTCTTCATTTCCGACATCAGCGCCGCCGGCATGATCTTCTCGTGGTTCACGATTCTGAAGCAGCCCCATTCTTCGCAAGCCTGTATGAACTTCGCTGATTGCGCCGGGAAGTCCTGAAGATCGATCACCGGAATGACGCTGGTTGCGGCCATTGCTTGTTGTTTATGGGCGGTGTGGGAGGTGTTTCCCGAGGCTTTAATGGTTGCAGGAGACGTGACGATGCGTCCAACGTTTCTGCTTGTTGTTGACTAAAGATGTGTCGCGCATTGAGACATGGTGGAGACAGCCGAATCTGAATTTAAGGTATGAAGAAGGCCATGATTTTGGCTAATAGTGATTATGGTTAGCTGATTTTGGACATTTTTAACAAAATCTTTAATTAACTATTTTTCGAATAAATTTTGTCTGTCTGCCATTGTTGGGTAACTTTTTTAATCGGATAATGATCAATAATTTCAATTAAATAATTTGATTTACAATTTATTTTATTTTAATTTAAATTGAGTATAAATTTGTTTAGAGATTTTTATATTGATATAGTTGATGCGTGGTGTAATAATGACATTAAATTATAAAAATTCTCAAGTTCAATAAGTATTTTAGTTTTAATCTCATCTATTAGATTTTATAGAGTTCCAATTAGAGTTGCGTCGTTCACCTACTGGCCTATCTCCGGATTTTGGCCATCGTTGGACACCGATCACTGAAACTTCGGTCACCGGTTACGCGAATTTTTTAGTTACATTCAACTTATTTTCTGGTAACATTTTTTAATATACTTTTTTTTTACATTTTTTTTTAGTTCATTAAACTAATTTTTTAAATATCAATCATCAAAAAATTAAATGAATGTAACTAAAAAAATAAACTAAAAATATAACTAAGAAATATACTAAAATTTAACTAAATAATGCATTAAAAATTAGTCACACGCAAGTAAAACATACACTAAAAAAATAGCGACATCTAACGAAAAAAAAAAAAAATCAACGACCGGAGGCCTAAGGTCCGACGGCAAGCGGCAATGGGTGATCGCGAAGGATGGCGGCAGCGGTCAATGATGCATACCTTAATTGGAAATATTTGATTAAAGATAGGAAAAAATACCAAAAAGTCTAATAAATAGACTAAATCTACCAAATGGTCTCACAAGTGTGTGTGTGTGTGTGTTTTTCACACAATAGTCTTCTAGTTTTCGCTATTTGTTATCAAAAAGTCCTGAATTTTTAGACTTGAAGATTTTACCGTTCTACTCTTCTCCTCCCACTCCACCAGACCATCACTATCAAAGGAGAGACACCAGTCCACCGTTCGCCTCCGCCATCCTCTCTTGTGCCGCTCATCGTTGCCGTCGCATCGTTGCGTCGCCGTCTTGCTTCGCTTCGCTTCATCAACAAGCCAGATGTTGTTTGTTGGTGGCTGCGACGACCAAATCTTGAAGAGGCGGCCGGCCGGTCAAATCTGTTACAGATTATTAACCCTAATTTTCCTGATCTGATTCCGACAGCCGTGTCAGTCAGAGCAGCAGCTCAAGCAGTAGCAGGAGCGAAAAATTTGGTGATTCGTTGAAGAAAAATCTGGTGGCTTTCGGAAGAGAGGTGACGGTTCAGAGACCGAGGTTGGCAGTGGTAGTGAAACAGAGGAGGAAATTAGGAGAGGAAGAGCAAGCGGCCATGATGCTGATGGCTCTAACTTGTTACTCTGTTTTTGGCTAATTTATGTGATGTGTACTAATTTTGCTGACGAAAAAAAAAATTAGGGACAAACTCTTTTTTGACTTAATTTAAAGCTATGAAAGTTGTGGATGGTGGGTGCCAATTTTGGGTTTATTCTCGAAGCGGGTGTGATAATGTAAAAGAATGAGAAAAATGAATTTTTTAGTCAGTTGTTGCTCTCAATCTCGTTCGGTGTTCCGTGGTTGTTCGTGCTAACAAGTGTTTTTCCGCATGTTTGAATCTCTGATCTTAGGGAGACTCCTCAACTGTTTTAAATTCAATTCTGTCTTGTTGCTTAATTTACACATAACCATATATATATATATATATGGGATTATCCAAATTCACCGCAGAGAAATCGGAAGAGAGAGAGACAAGAATAATGGACTCTCTCTTAGCTCTCTCTTACAATACATGTGCATGTTGTGACAAATTGAACCACCATTTCCATTAGTAGGATAGACTCCAAATAAGATTCTCACCCACCATTCACAAAAGTAACATAAAATAATAAATTCTTGCAAATTTATTGAGAATAAATTATTCAAAAACACAAATCTAAGTACATAATACAACGCAAATGCTCAGCAAATTCGAATGAATAAATCAACTATAAAAAATTTAAAATTAAAATTAAAAAAAAAAAAAAAAAAAAAAAAAAAGGTCAAGAGGCCTCCATGAGAAAAAACTACATCTGATTGGACTGAAAACTACTACTAAATTGCAATGATATCTATGAAGAAATTTTGGCAAAAATTCGTAACCTCTCCATAACGGTTCGAATTTTCTCCGATAAAGTGGTGTATAGCCATCTTTGCGATGCGGCATTCAGCCCGGAGTTTGTGCAGGTGCCAGTGCCAGACCACCCATCATCGGAAACAGATGAATTATCCTTGGACGTAGAGAGTAATGCCTGTTGTCTCAATTTAGGAAGGTTAAATTCCATTGGCTCCCCAACTATTATTCTTATGTTCCTGTTGAATAATGGGAAAGGAGGCCTTCTTCCAAATACATAATTCTCTGGCATCACCTGCAAAAATTAATGAATATCAATTGTTCTAAAGATAGATTTAAGGTCGCATTTAGTGGCATGGAATTAGAGCTTAGAATTGGAATTGAAATTGGAAATAAGCGCATGCAAATTTTCTGATTACAACATCTGTTTGTTGCCAATATCAATTCTGGAACAGAAACAAAAATCTGAGAACAATTCTACAACTCCCAGAAATTTGTCCTAAAAATCAGAAAACTAAATAGAAATAATTTTTTGTTTCCCTAGTACCCACTTTTCCTGTAACAGAAACAAAAACGCTAAACAAAACCACCTAAAAAAACGGAAAGTGAAATGAGGACAAGAACATTATGATCATATAAAAGCCACATTTTTGTAGTGTTTATGTTCCCAAAAAAAATGGAATAGAAGTAAAACTCTGGGCACAGTTCTGTTCAGTCCCCGATATTTGCTCTAAAAACCTGAGAATTATATACAAATAATTTTTTTTGTTTTCATATTTTTGCTTTTGTTCCCAGTTTCTAAAGGCTAAAATAGAAAACATACAAGGGTAAATAGCAAAAAGAGGAGAATGTAACACTGCTCATATAAAGGTAGAGTTTGTTTAAGAACCATTTCGTAACACTTTTTTCAAATACTTCTTTTGCTTTTAACCAAAAAAAAAAAATTGATCTTAAAAAGTAGCATTAATTTTGCACTTGAAAAAAAATACTTTTTAAAAAAATAAAAAAAAAAAACATGATTTTAAGTATTTTTTTTCAGATAACAAAAAATAGTTTCTTTTTGTTTTTTCAATTTTTATATTATAAGAAATCGAAGGAGATTGATGGACTAGGGTTTTTCCATCAACATTTTTTAACCATCTATGATTTTTTTTTTTTTTTTTTTTTTTTTTTTGATTAAGATATCCTTGTAGGGATAATACTATCAAACGCAGTAAAA